>CM061750.1:28559381-29939380 GCA_030979885.1 Lolium multiflorum
TTTGCAATGCCTTCCTTCGAGGAAGGTCATATCCAAATTTTCATCAGTATGCTAAGAGATACAAATTTCACGAGAGCCATACAGCCATCTAATGGCACTTTGCACCTCATGTTGTAGTTTAAGGGGATCGCCTCTCCTTCATAACGACCCAGACGACAGGCGCACTTTCAGTCACCGAGGTCTTCTATCTTCTTCGCCAGAGACAAGCCAAGTTCAAAATTTGCTATTACATTTAAATGCTCGAAGATGATAATACGTCTACATTTAGACATCTTTCTTAATATCGGTGCTGTTATTGACAACTACTTTAATGTTGATTTACTAGAAGCACACGGTTTATTCTTCTAAGAAGACTGATAGGGAATTATATTCAGTCACATCACACATTGAGACATTCAAATTGGGAATTTGCCTGTCAATACTGAAGAAAGATTATCATGACAGACGGCTGTGACTATTCCTCAAGATTGCAGCATGACACCTAGTGAATAAAGCCTTGTTTCATATGTACTGTTTTGATAATACATTTGATCACTCCTGTTGTGCTTGTTTTGATGAATGAAAATATCTTCACTTATGGTCTATTTATAAATTCCATATGAGAATGTTTTAGAATTACTGAGTTAGTTTTGAATTTTTTTCAATATTCTAGGACCCACCACATGCGAGAAAGCCTTTGCTTCTCATTTGGAATTGCCTAAAAATAGCCGAAAAATCTAGGCCGTATAGAAAATTTACGAAAAGGGGCAGATAAAGCCTGTGGGGACCCATTATGTCGCAAGGCCAGGGCGGCGCGGGTCATAATTCCCGGCCGCGCCAAGGCCAGGTAATTCCCGCCTCTCACTCCCTATCTTCTCCAAAACATCTCACGAGCTGCTCAAACTCCATTCTGCTGCCATCGCGACGCCTTCTTCGTCGTTCATATTTCGCTGAAATTCCAGCTATCTTCTCTGGTATGTGATTCCTTCGATTATTCAGTTTTTAGAATTTTGATTATGAAGTTATTGGTTGAATACTTGCTGTTGTATTTGAGTGAGTTTTACGTTTGTATTACGATGGAATAAGTTGTTTTTGATGCATGTTTGTCTTCTTGAGAGTCTCCATAGTGTTCCTTCATTTGTTTGTCTTAAAACATTTATGAGACGTTGTACTCAGAGAATTAGCGATTTGACACCACATATTGAGTATATCTTGATAGGAAACACTGACTGCGAGTCTTCGATCATTCAATTAATATATCTACAATGAAGATTCATTGCTCAGATTTTGGTGAAAGGATATAGGCAATATCCATTTCCTCTGCACTGACTCTCGAGAGTGAGCAATAACTTTCTTAGCAAACACTATACAGTTTATATTGCATTTAAGATCTAGTTCAGTTCACTTGCTTCTGCCGTACCTTGTTCAATCCTGTGTGTCTACTGTTAAAGGATGGCGAAGAAGATATGATGACCCTGCCGATTCGTTATACTGAGGCGACTTATCATGATACCAGCGCCAGCGCGGCAAAGATAAGAAATACACTAAATCTCCAGCTATCTATTACCTGCCACTAGTATTTGCAGTAGGTAACATTTCATTATTATCTATTTAGCTTACTACACTCTATGATAGTACTAAGTATAATCTGTCTCTTTTTATTGCCGCTTGTCTGTTAAAGGACTCATTTATGGGAATTGTTGCTGCATTATATTGTAAGCGCGTGTTTCTGACAATAAAGACTCGATTCGCCGCTGGCGAAACACCATCAATGTTAACTTTCGCAGGAATTTATAGAATGTTATTTGTTGATGGGAGTTCTTACTACAATCTGTTTGCTCTAGTGTTCAAGGTGATTACCGCGGTCTCGTTCGTGCGAGGAGTTGATGAGTTGTTTCGACTGTTGGAGTCTCCATGCTGCTACTAGGAGGAGTGCGGCCCTTCTGATTACAACGCTACCTCACATTGAGTTGTCCTCGAGTTCATACCAGGACGAAGGCACCTCTTCATAAATTGTTTTCTGGATGCCGAGTCACTGGGGTTGATCTCCACTAGGCCGTTGTTGGGGTATAATGATATCCGCTCACTTTTATCAAGATACCATGCCAGCACTTCTCTTGCTCTTGCTGTTTATTTATGTAATTTCTCTTTATTGAATCTTGAAGTTGTTACTTACTGTAATAAATTTTCCTTAGTCTATTCACCAAGGATAGCCTCAATAGAGGAGAATTTGGGAAGGTGCCAAGATCTCATGTTGTCACCTCTACAAATTTATAAATACAGAATTGGTTCGTTGACAATTTTGATCATATGCGCCCGAGGTTGTTATCTAACTTAGTTACACCACTTTTCAAGCTGAGCTACAGAAAATTTTCAGAAAAATCGATCTGCTTGCCGTTCTGTTACAGATTTCTGCCACTAGTTGCATTTGCATGTTTATTTTAGTTTCTCTTTTGTTGTTCTTGCTTTGCTCTACTTTCCAAATCATAAAAGACCAAAAATTCTGTTGTTTTGATTTGTTTAAGTTTGCTCATCTTCCATTATGGTACATGCGAAAATCCGTGCCATTCGTTTCTTGCGCTGACACCGAAAACCTGTGTGGCATTTGCCGATTTCGGGTTTCTGTGTGCCAGCCGCAGGGTTCGGTTGTCTTCCGCATTTCATCGGGAAGTTTGGTTGTCATTCTCATATCATTCAAGTCACTGGCAGCAGCATGTTGAGCATCACGGCAATTAGAGTTGCAGAGGCTATCTAGCTTCGCGGTCATTTTTGTACATATACTCATTTATGTGAATATGCTTATCTTGTTTGTGTAAGGTGTATGTTACTTAATGATGCTCATGCTCTCTCATGATCAGTTCCAATTTACTAATAGTAAGTAATAGATATTTGCTTGCATTGCTCTATTTATATAATTTGTATGACATTGCGGTATTCCTCCTTCTGAATGTTTCGATAATGATTTAAGATATTTCGGCATGCATAAGACTAAAATGTTTGTTTGTTCGATGAGTTTGACTTCGAGTTCTAGCTGTTTATAAAGTTTCGTTGATTTTTGACCGTCGTTATGATTATGATTATTACGTTTCTTGATTAAAAATGCTTCCATCTATTGCTAGCTCATTTCAATGAGTGAGTTTACTTCTGCGCATTCAACTACTAAAAAGCCAAAGAGCCAATTGTGTCCACCCATACATACCAATATAGGTAGGCATGGTGGACACAATTGGCTCTTTGGTTTTTTGGTAGTTGGATGCACGAGTAGAGCCTCATACTCAGCACAAGTGAAGGCTAGCAATAGACCGGGATTACCAATCAAGAAAGCAAGAATCGATTGGTGATATAGAATAAAATTAACATAAGCATAAAAGTAATACAAGAACTCCGTCAAGATAAATCATCGAGGCTTAAATGACTTTTGTTTAGTCTTATGCATGCTTGAGCATGTGCCAAGTCGATTCATATGAAACATTCAGAGGAGGATACCACAATGTCATACCGTTATATAAATAGAGCAATGCAAGCAAACATCTATATGACATGTTACCTACTATTAGTAAATTGGAACTAATTATGAGAGAGCATAAACTACTGAGCATCATCAAGTAGCATACACCTTACACAAACAAGATAAGCATATTCACATAAATGAGTATATATACAAAAATGAAAACAAGTAGAGTTCATACCAGCCTCTCACCACAACTCGAATTGCCGTGACCGTCATTATTGCTCTTCACTTGAGTGACTTGAATGATATGAAATGATAACCAAGCTCCGATGAAGTCACGGAAGACCGTTGAACCCTGCAGCAACTTTACAAAACCAAAGAAAATCAACAAATATTTTTGGGTTTTCGATTTTTAATCAACACACAAAGCAAAATCTTTTTGGATTTTCGCATAGCAAACCATAATGAGAAGATGAAGCAAACTAAGAAGCAAATGAATAAAAACAACAGAATTTTTTTTGGTCTTTTTATGTTTTGGAAAGTAGAAACAAAAGCAAGAACAACAAAAAGAAAGAAAACTAAAATAAACATGCAAATGCAACTAGTGGCAGAAATCTGCCAACCCAGAACAGCAAGCAAAGATCGATTTTTCTGAAAATTTTCTGTAGCTCAGCTTGAAAAGTGCTCAACCAACTAAAGTTAGATAACAACCTCGGGCATATGATCAAAAATTGTCAGCTCAAAATTCAATTCTGGCTATTTATAAGAATTTGTAGGGTGACAGCATGGAATCTGTTTTTAGACAGCACCTTCCCAAATTCTTACCTCCTTCCTATTAGAGGCTATCCTTGGTGTAAAAACAAAATAGATAGACTAAGGAAAGGTTATTACAGTAGTAACAACTTCCAAGATTCAATAAAAGAGAAATTACATAAATAAACTAACAAAAACAAGAAGAAAGCAAAACATGGATATACAAAGTCCGACGGAATATGATATGTAGATGAGCGAGATGTCGATATCTCCAAGCTTAGGCTTTTGGCCTAAGTGGAGATCAACCCCATGGTGACCAAGCATCAAAGAAATGCCTCCGTAATACAATGAAGAGGTGCCTTCTGTCCCAGAACTCGAGGACAACTCAATGTAGTGCGTTGTAGTCCTCAGGGCCGCCTCCTCCTGCTGGCCATGGAATCCAAGCAGTAAGCTGCTCATCCAACTCCTCCTTGAACGAGACCACGGTGTCCTGTGAACACTAAACAAACTAGATTGTCATAGGGGAACCTCCCTTTCTTCCCCATCAACAAATAACATTCTATACACTAAATTCCCTGCACAAGAGTTAGCAGTAACAAATTGATGGTGTTTCATAGCGGCAAGATCAAGTCTTTGTGGCTCCAAAAACACATTATTTGGATCAATAGTAAGATCCAAGGCAGCTACAATATGTGCAGCAACAATTCCCCCATAAATGGGTCCTTTAGCAGACAAGCGACGAGCAATAAGAGAACCAAGATTATACTTAGTACTATCATAGAGTGTAGTAGCTAGAAAAGCCAAATGATAATGAGAAATGTTACTAGTATTTTCCCTACCAAGAATACTAGTGGCAAGGTAATAGGTAAAGTATCTAATAGCTGGGAGTTGGATATTTCTTATCTTGCCACGCTGAGCCTTGCGGTCATCATGATTCGTCACCTCCCGGTAAAGTTCCAACAAATCAGCGGGGTCGTCCTTAATCTTCTTCGCCATCCTTGTAGTAGGAATACCTAGGATTGAACAAAATTTTGACAAAGGCAAAGTGATAGACTTATTATAGATCTTAAATGCAATACTCGGCTTATACTTAGTGTTGCTAAAGTGGAAACTCTCAACAAATGTTTTAGTGAGCGACACATATTGCTCACTCTCATCATACATGTAGGCGGTTAAACCAACCCTGTCAACAAAGTATAAGAAATCATCATGAATCCCTGCATCTATCATGAAGTCAGTGCAAGGAAAAGTAGATGGATGTGCCTCCTCTTCATCCCTTTCACCAAAATCTTGAGCAATGAGATCTTCATTGTAAGATTACCTATATTGGGTAGATGATCTCGAAGACCTCCTTAGTCCAGGTGTTTCCCTCTCAAAGATCTCTCCATATGTGTAATTGTCCATCCTTGTTCTCTGAAATTTTTAACAATCCTCATAAAAATGATTTTAAGACAAACAAATGAAGGAGAACACTAGGAGACTCATAAGAGGACTAAACATGCATCAAAACAACTTATTCCATCATAATACAAGCATGCAAGCTCACTTATCATGTCATCTACAACAGCAAAATATTCAATATATACTTCACCAATCAAAATTCTACTTGGATAATCGAAGGAGTCACATACCAGAGAGAAAATGCTTCAAATTTCAGCAAGAAATATGGGCTGACGAAGGAGATCGAAAAATCGCGATGAAGAACAGCAAGAGCATGGGTTTGAGCAATGGTGGGGTGTTTTTTCGGGAGAGAGATGGGAATGGTAGAGGAGGGAACAAATGGAGGGCCAGGGGGCCCCACACCTGGCCTTGGCGCGGCCAGGGTGTGACCCGCGCCGCACATGGTGTGGGTCTCAGGTCCCCCTCCAGGTGCCTCTCTGCCCTTTTTCTCACGTAAAATTTTCTATACATTTTCTGGAATTTTTCGAGAAACTTTATTTTTGGGCAATTTCAGAATTTGAATAATGATTCTATCGCAGAAAACAATTATGGAATGATGAAAAAAAAATTCAAACCAACTCTACACTAATTCTAAAACATTCTCATATGGAATTTATAAATAGACCATAGGTGAAGACATAGTTTCATTCATCCAAAATTACTTTGCTAACAAGGTTGATCAAGTCTTGTTATCAAAACAATTTTATATGAAACAAAACTTTGCAATTCACTAGATGATCATGTTACCTCAATCTTGAGAGGAATAGTCCCAACCATCACAATATGATAATCTTTCTTCGGTATTGGCAAAGGCAAATGAAATTTCCCAATTTGAATAGTCTCAATGTTATTGATGGTATTTGGACCATAATTCCTATCAATCTTCTTAGGAAAATAAACCGTGTTCTTTGTCATCAACATTAAAAATTACTTTTCCTTGGTTGCAATCAATAACAGCCCTGCAGTGTTAAGAAAAAGGTCTCCCAAGAATAATAGACATATTATCATCTTCAGCATTTCCAGCACAACAAAAAGTCAGTTAATATCATGCAATTTTGAGCAACTTGAACAGAACATCCTCACATATACCGACAGGAATAGTAGTAGACTTATCAGCCATTTGCAAAGATATATCAGTTGGTATTAATCTTTCTAGATCAAGTCTCTTATAAAGAGAGAAAGGCATAACGCTAACTCTCGCTCCCAAATCAATAAAGCAGTTCTAACATAATTGTTCTTAATGGAGCAAGGAATAGTAGTATACCTGGATCACCAAGCTTCTTTGGGACTTTGCCATTAAAAGAATAGTAAGTGAGCATAGTGGAGATTTCCTCATTTGAAATCTTCCTTTTTATTAGAGACAATATCTTCATATACTTTGAATAAGGAGGCATTTTAATAGATCACCAAAAGTATTTGCAAAACAAGTTTCATCCATTCCTACCGTATTATAGCGTTCTTCCTCCTTTGATTTATGTTTCTATCAGAAAAGCATTGGTTTTGCACCCAAGGTTCTCTTCACTACTATGTTTAGTAGCAATAAAATCTTCCCTTAGTGTATTTTGTATTCTTAGTATGCTTTTCAAGTTCTTCTTCAATTTCTTCTTTTAAGCATCATTTTTATCATTACCACTTTCAGTTTCAGTATTAGAAATAGATATACTATTAGGATCTTTAGCAGTTCAGAGGATTCTACAACAGCTTTATGTTTCTTCTTCTTTCTTAGACTTAGTCCTAGTATCATTGGCTTGTTGAGAATCTTGTTAAATTCATTTTGATGTCCTTCAGGATATAGAGGATCCTGAGTAGAAACACCACTTCTAGTTCTTATTTCATAAGCATGTTTTTCCCTAGAAGCATTAACTAGCAAATATTTTTGTACTTTAGTGAGCTGATCAATTTGAGTTTGAACCATATGGAAATGTTTTAACAAGCATTTTAACATCATTAGAGGTTCTTTCCACAATATCATGCAAATTATTGATAGCCCTAGAATTTTCCATTAAGCGATGTTCCACTCTCTTATTAAAATTATCTTGCTTAACAATATAATTATCAAATTCATCTAAGCATTGATCAGGAGGCTTAGAGTAGGGAATATCTTTATTATCAAAGCGTTGGAGAGAGGTACCTCAATAGTTGAAGAACGAGGGATTGGCTTACATAATTCTTCTATAGGTGGTAGATTCTTCACATCTTCAGATTTAATACCCTTCTCCATAAGAGATTTCTTGGCTTCTCTCATCACTTCATCATTTAATTCAATCATTCCCCTCTTCTTCGGTGTTGGTGTTGGTGTAGGGGTTGGCTTAGGTGTAGTCCAATCATCATAATTTTGGCTTATTTTGGCCAATAATTTCTCAGCTTCAGCAGGAGTTCTTTGCCTGAAAACACAACCATCACAACTATCCAAGTATGTCCTAGATTCAACAGCTAGTCCATTATAAAATATATCAAGGAGTTCATTCTTAGCTAATGGAACTCTAGGTAGTGTTCCTAAGTAAAGAACAAAATCTTGCCCAAGACTCAGGCAATTTCTCTCCTTTTATCTGTGCAAAGCCAAAGATTTTCTGCAAAGCAGCATGTTGAGCACTAGCAGGGAAATATTTCTGAAACAAAGCATTAACCAAACCAATAGGACTATCAATAGATCTAGGAGACAAATTATCATACCAAATTTTAGCTGCTCCTTTTAAAGAGAAAGGGAAAATTTTAGTGACAAAGTAGGTGCGCTTCTTATTATCATGAGAATAAGTTGCTCAACGAGAGAGTTCATTCATATGTTTCATAGCACTTATTTTCAGTACCACAGAAAGGTTCTTTCCCAACAATAGATATGTAAGATAAATCTAGAGAGAAATCATAATCCTTATCTCTAATATTTATGGGAGATGTGGCAAATTTAGAATCAGGAGACAAATTATATCTAACAACTCGTCTTGCAAGAAGACTTCTCATAGCACTTGCATCTCTAGTAGAATGACATTCTTCAATGAAGTCATCATCAAGTTCAATATAAGTTTTATCAAGATCATCGCTAGGATTCCCTTTAGCTTGAGGTGAACTAACAGGTGTAATAATATTTTCAGCATTTTCAATTTGTTTAGCTCTAGCAATTGTAGTATCTAGGAAAGGACCTAACGAACCACTCTTATCAAGCACAGTAGAAGCATCATCAAAATCATCAAGAACATTATCAGATTCAGCAGAAGTAGAAGTAGCATGTGGCGGAGTAAGAAGCTTACTCATAACAGATGGGGAATCAAGAGCAACATAGGTGTTCAGAGTTGTACCTCTTCTAGTAGTGGATGGCAATATAGGGAAATTTGATTCAGGAGCTTTCCCCATAATGAATAAATTGCAGCGAACAATATCACCTTCAAGTGGGCTTCTAAATAAAGCTATGCTCTCCGGTAACGACGCCAGAAAATAGTCTTGATGACCCACAAGTATAGGGGATCGCAACAGTCTCGGGGGAAGTAAAACCCAAATTTATTGATTCGACACAAGGGGAGCCAAAGAATATTTATAAGCTTTAACAAGTGAGTTGTCAATTCACCTGCACCTGAAAATAGACTTGCTCGCAACAGTTTATCAGTAGTAACAGTTTTATGGCAGTGGGAGTAGTGAAGTAACAGCAATAGCGAAATAAAAACAGTAGGATGATTGCAGTAGACAACAAGATTAAAATATCAGTAGGCACATGGATGGATGAACTGGCGATGAATGAGAGAGTCCATGTAATAGCAAGACATAGACATTGCAAGTAATAATGATATAAGCATCCTAGCATAATATATTCATAGGCGTGTGTTCTATTTAGTGTGTGTGCGCGCAATGAGAAACTTCACGACATCTTTTGTCCTACCAGCCCGTTGCATCTAGGGAAACTACTGTAATTAAGGTACTCCTTTTAATAGAGTATCGGAGCAAAGCATTAACATTTCGTGAACACACATGATCCTCACATCATAGCCATCCCCTCCGGTTAGCCCAATTATTGTCACTTTGGGGCCTCGGGTTCTAGACAACAATATGTGTATGCAACTTGCAGATATGATAAAAAACAATAATTATCATCATGAATTAATAACATGTTCAGATCTGAGATCATAGCACTCGGGCCCAAAGTGACAAGCATTAAGCATAGCAAGTTGCAACAATGTCAAAAATACTAACAACGGATACTAGGCACTATGCCCATAACAATCTTATAGCTATTACATGACCAATCTCATCCAATCCCTACCATTCCCTACAGCCTACAGCGGGAATTACTCACACATGGATGGGGGAATCATGGATTGTTGATGGAGATGCGTCGGTGATGGCGACGGCGATGATCTCCTCCAAATCCCCATCCCGGAGGTGCCGAACTGAGTTTCGGTCCCGGATTGGGCTGTGGTGCCGAGCAGCGAACTCTTTCGGGAAAACGCGAACCCGTGGTTTTCAGGTCAGGGGCTTATAGTGCGAATGAGAGGTCGAGGGGGTGGCCGAGGCGGCTAGACCACCCCTATGCGCGGCCTGGCCTGGCCCGCGCCTAGGGTAGGTCTGGCCACCTCGTGGCCCCCTCCGTCCCGTATTCTGGCTCCGGGAGTCTTCAGGTGAATTATGGGGTTTTCTATATTTTCCGGGAATTTTCCCGAAAGTTGAATTTCTGCACAAAAACGAGACACGAGAGCAATTATACTGAAATCAGCGTTAGTCCGCGTTAGTTGCATTCAAAACACACAAGATAGAGGGCAAACAGCAGCAAAAGTGTTCGGGAAAGTAGATACGTTTTGGACGTATCAAACTCCTCATAAGGGACCTGTTCATAGCCTCGTACGCTGATTGCAAATATTGAAGTATGGATATTTCCAGGCATTAGGGGGGGATTTCAAGTACTAAATAGAATGCCAGGAAATCATTTGGAACTCCACGTTCCTCTCCATATCCACGTATTCAAGAATCTAGACTATACGTCTACGATTCACAAATTTGCAACACTTTGCAAATAACCTGCCAGATTCATTTACTGATTAATATGTGATATATAATCCTTTAATTCCTTCTATAAATGCGTCTGAAAGAGTGGAGGTACCAATAAAACCACTCAACTCCCTATCTCTGAAAAGAGGAGTAGTAGTACGGCTTCTAACCAGGATCTAGCTTCCTACAAGCAACAAGGTAAAACAAGGAGAAATCCTCTGAATCAGTAAATGCATATCAACCTAGTGTTGATTAACACCTTTTGGGTCGTGTACACCCAGTGGAAGGGAAACCTCCACAACCTAGCTTCAGCTTGCACACACTGGTTGGGACATCGGAACACCTGGACTCACGCGTATCGGGAAATCACGAAGAGTCCTCATGGGTGCTTGAGATTTCCTCCAACTATATCGATTCTGGAGAATCATATGATTAAATCCTACAAATGTCGACAATATTTCTCTTGTATGATTGCAAAAATCCATCACAATGATTCAGATCCAAAGACCATGACAATGACAGAGTGTAAACCACTCGCTCGGATTGAAACAATCAAAGGATGCAATCCAAGCAGAATTAGTCTCGCTCCTCCAAGTGAGTTCCTATGCGGTTCAATATGTTCTCTTCCAGAAAAGGAATGAGATAACAAGGTGGTGAGAAAGCAAGGCTTGTAACACAAGGTTGGATATACACAGAGATCCGAGACCTAATCTCCAGACGCGATGGGAATCCTATTTCCGATATATTATATCGTTGGCGGTACAAAATCATCTATCTATGCAGTTGATAGATGTACAACATATCCATGTGGGTCACTAGATTTGGACATGTATGGTTCCGATGGAATCTCAATCCGAATCGAAATGCAAATGCAACATGTTTTGTGTAAATTTAATAAGTCACAACATGGCTTATTGTTATCGGCATATTTTGGTACAACCGATGTAGTGAGTTCCTTATACACAAGGATTACTCCTACAATGATGATTACCCATGTGTGTTTGTCATACACAAGGATTACTCTTGCAATGGCGAAGCACATGATCATCTAAAAGACGGAATTTGAGATGAAGGATTTGGTGAAACCCAAACAGTGCTTCATATTACAAGTCGAGCTACTTCACTCAAGTATTATGGTACACCAAGTTGCCTATATTATAAATATTGGAGAAACTTAAAATAGACAAGTCATATCCATCTCCCATGCCGGTTGTTCGATCTCTAGATGTAGAGAAAGATTCACTCAAACCACGGGATGATGTAGAACGGATGTTGGGACTTGAAGTTCCATATCTCAGTGCCATTGGACCCACCAACACAATTGGTTGGGAATCAAGAATTTCTTTCCATATCTCCAAGGAACCACACATTACTTGACATATTCTTGTAATTTCAGAGAAATCTGAACTCCAATATCATCAGGAGACACTGTTGTTGGCCACTTGAATGATCCCCACAATGTGTATCAACATGATAAAATTGTCACTACATTGATGTCTTCGAAACAGACTCTGGTGACTACACCTACCAATCATTCTGAAATACAAAGCCGCATCAACACGTGTACCTTTACGGAATGATAAACCACACATATGTCATGTGGTATTGGTTCTCTTGAATCATCAAACCATTATCCACATAGATAATGTCGCTTGTGTTGCATGGATGCAAACAAGATACATCAAGAGCAATATCATAAAGCATATTGCCCCTAAATTGTTTTTATCTCCATGAACTCCGAAAGAGTTGGGGAATAAATATCTTGCAAGTCAAACCATGCGATAATCTTGTTGGTTTGTTCACAAAGTCTCTACCAACTTCAACATTTCATAAGTATTTTATGAAATTGGTATGTGATGGCTTCCAAATTTGCAAGAATCGGGGGGAGTATCTTCCTGAATCAATCATGTTCAAAGCATCATATTACACTCTTTTTCCCTTTATGAGTTTACTATACTCCCTTTATGAGTTTACAATACATGTTCTCATCAAGGGTTTTAATGGGGTAATATCAAGACAAGATGATATGTCATATTTTCTGTTTTCCCCCACCGGGGTTTTTAGGAAAGTATATACGACATATATTATTCTCTAAACTCTATGGGGTTTTCCCTTTTACAAGGTTTTTCTCATATTGAGTTAACAAAGATACAATACCAATTATATGATGTGTCATTTTCTCCTTATTTTTTCACTGGGTTTCGAAGGAGTTTTAACAGCATATCCAATCATTATATGTTGCATCATTTTCTTCTTATTTTTCCCACTAGATTTTTAAGGAGTTTTAGCAACATATTATACACACTACTCTCCTCATATTTTTCCCACAGGATTTTTAGAGAAGATGATTCCAAAGATGATTCTAGAGATGACCAAGCACAAGGACAAGGAATGATTAGGGGGAGTGTTAGGATTTAATTAAATAGGTTTAATTAAAGGGATAATTTCCTTGTTAGAAGCTGTGGTTGCAATCTGTATTTACTTCTTGTCCTTGCATAATTTTCTTTGCAATCTGTATTTATTTCTAGATCAGAGATGGAACTCTGCAGCCGTAATAATTTCCTCATGAGCACTAAACCCTCAAAATTATGTCCATTAGAAACTCGTTTATTTATTTTCTCTTCAAAAATACTCTGCATTCCTACGCCAGTTAATTTTTTTCCTATTTTCTAAATTTTTAATTCGAAAGTTATTTTGGAATATTTGACCACGAGAAATTATGAGAAATATTTTTTTTCATGTGAAAGAGAATTTTATCAGAACTGGTCTCAAGTTTAGTTCAGTTTGAATTAGAAGCTACGCTGTGGAGGATTTCATCAGGAGTCTGCTGGCTAGATCAGAGATGGAATTCTGCAGCCGTAATAATTTTCTCATGAGCACTAAACCCTCAAAATTCAGAAAAATTCTAGAGACTTTATAGCCTCACACGGAGTCATTGTCAGTTCATATATTTCTTGTACTTGAGTACAACAGCAACTATACCACCTAGGCATATAACACAAGTATAACATTCAGAGCCCAATTCTGAAACCGTGCTAAAAAAATGTTCTGAATTTATTTTTGTTGCAGGACATCACATTTCGTCAACAACATTCACTTCCAAGGAATCCAACCGAAACGATCTACATGGCGACGCCGGCGACCAACTGCTAGAACGAGCAGCATCTCGACGAAACGCCGCCGTTGGGGTCTCCGGCCGACACCTGGATGGACTGCCCCTCTCCCACGACACCGGCACCAGAATCCTCCGAAGAAGAAAGCGCCTTCTTGCTGACGATCCGGTATATCTCGGCCAACACGGTCTGGAAAGCCTTGTCAACATTAGTCGCCTCAAGTGCGGAGGTCTCGATGAAGAACAGGCCTTCCCTCTCCGCGAAGCCCGCCGCATCCTCCGCGGCCACCGAGCGGAGGTGCTTGAGGTCGGTCTTGTTGCCGATGAGCATGATGACAATGTTGGCGTCGGCGTGGTCACGGAGCTCCTTGAGCCACCGCTTCACGTTCTCGAAGGTGGTGGCCTTGGTGACGTCGTAGACCAGCAGTGCGCCCACAGCACCCCGGTAGTAGGCACTCGTGATCGCCCGGTACCGCTCTTGCCCTGCCGTGTCCCATATCTGCGCCTTTATGGTCTTCCCTTCCACCTGAAATGAATAGCAGCAGTGCGTGCAGCAATGTTGTTAACTATAGACCTTTGGGAAAACATTTCTTCAGAAAGAAGGATTACTTGATACTTTGATAGTACAGCTTAGATGGATAGGAAACCAGCCGTTTTATTTTGTGATTCTAAAGGACTGCAACTGACAGCTGAAGGGGAGTCAATAACAATGATCGACTCCTTGAGCAAGTTCGAATATATGTCGGAAGGCCTCATGGGCTAACTACCAACAAGGTCCACATGCTCTGGGTATTTGCCATATCAACCGCCTCCTAAACAGACCATGTCAATGATGCCAGTGCTGATTGACATGGCCTTGACAGAGTGCCAGCCACCGCAGCGCCAGGCAGCCGTTCATGATTTACTAAGTTGCAGATGCTGGATACGGCTGCCGCCAGCAGCAAGATTGACACTGGGGTTATTGACACATAAAAAATGCTGAAGATGCAGGAATTGTACATGTCAAATACATATAGTCCATGAGCAAATCACCTAGATCTAGCTAGGATCAGCGTGACCTTTTCAAAACCACATATAACTGTCTGTTTGTACCCATGACTTTTTCAAAACATGCTTCATAACCGCTGGTTAACTTCTCTGCTAAAGGAACACTCTGGCTATGTTCTTGAGATTTTCCAAGGTAAACATAATCGTCTGTTTGTAAGCGAATTTAGCTTTTGTTCGGTGCCCAAAATAAGAAATTGCTACTGGACATCCACCCAAGAAACGAAGAACACCAAAGCTTTCGCTATTGCCAGACGTAACCAGCAAGAAGCGTCGATCGATTGATAACCCAATCCAATTGGACAGTATCGGAGAAGGGGTGGGGAGCAGAGCAGAGGTGGACCTGGGTGGTGCGGGTGGCGAACTCGACGCCGATGGTGGACTTGGAGTCGAGGGAGAAGGTGTTCTTGGTGAAGCGCGAGAGGAGGTTGGACTTGCCCACGCCGGAGTCGCCGATCAGCACCACCTTGAACAGGTAGTCGTACTCGTCCCCGCCCTGCTCCCACGCCGCCGCCCGCCGCGCCATCCACTCGACTCGGCCGGCCGGAACCAATCAACCCTCCTCGCCTTCGGCGGCCCTCCGGTCCCTTTCTCGGCCCTCTGCTCCCTCGGAGCCTCCGCCGGCCGCCTCTCGCTCGGTCGCTGTCTCGGTCCCGCCCGAGGAGAAGGAGGAGGAGGCTGGCTCGCTGCAGCTTCTCTGCTTTGGCTGCTTGCTCTGCTTCCGGAAGGAGCAGTGAGTTGATTTTTATTCTGGACGTAGTGCGGCCTATGAGAAAATGCTACGTCCACGCAAGTATGGGCCTACTTCGCTTTACCTTATTGTATACCGTGGTATAATGATAGACTACTAATAATGTGCGGCGCATATATTCGGATAAACCAATGGTTGTCGCCGTTAGTATGTTGTAATGCATTTTAGATTAACTCCAAGTGATAGACAAGTTACTAGCTACCGGGTGTGTGCTAAGCATTGTACACTCTCGTGCCATCGTGTGATTGTGCTTCAAGTGCTATACAATGTATGTTAGCATTGTGGGAAAGATATACAGGCAAAATTTTGCTCTTTGTTATTGCGATTGAAATGCAATGATAGACAAGAAAGAAGACGTTGAGTGGGGGTGGACGAGTCTGTACATCAAGGTGATGGCCATTGAACTCTGCAATTGTCAGCATCGATGATTTTCACCTCTCGTCATTGAATGGTTTCACTAGTGCTTCCACTTGGCCAACTTGGGCGAAAGAGGCATATCGAGCAAGGGGCCACAATTCGCAAAACGGGCATGGTGGATTGGGCTTTAGGTTGGCCGAGGTCAGTGATGGTGGCGGAAGGGAGCGGGGGCGTGTCGGCGATGGACCACCTACTAGCATTTATTCAACTAGAAGAAAATAAACGAAATAATCTAAGCACATGTTAGAGGGGGGGAGGGGACAAAGGTAATTACTTAGTTCATTTGGTCCTTGAAGGTATCAGCCGAATAATTGAGTGTGTGCATTCCTTTTCAGGTACATGAAGCAAATACACACCATATGAGTGAAAAAAATACACTATATATATTCCATCAATCTATCACCTATCTTTTTATGTCTCGAGATGTAGACACACCTTGATGTAATGTGATGTGTGCCTAGCAATATCCCACTAAGAAAAGAAGAAGAAATAAAAGATTCCTCAACCAAAGGCACAATTTGGAACCATCGTTTATCCGAGGCTAAAACCTGCCAGCGCCCCACTTTGCTGAGCTGGGAAGATGATCTCGGAATCGTCTCTCAACAGAAAATATAAAGCATCATCGGTTGCACCTTAAACTACGGTTTGACCTAAACAAATGATTGATTTGGTTGATGAGCAAGATGGGAGGAGCAGAACACTAATGAAGATGGATTGAAAAGAATAAGAGCCTTTAAACCGGAGCCACCCAACCAGGCTGTGTCTTCTCATGAGTTTTAGAGCTGCAGCAATGACGTGTCAGCCGAGGTACGTGCAAAATTGGGCAGAGCTATCGTGTAAATCCACATGAATAAGGGCAAAAACAGCATGTCATATTTGGTCCAAACGAATTTTACAAAGATTTTTAAGAACTCTATTACTTTGGAGATTTTCCTATAGTGATGTGTATGATTGTACTATATTGAATTGGAAACTATAGAAATATTCTCTATGATGTGATTTGCTTGAATTTCCAATGTAAAATTTCTATTGATTCGAAACTAACGGGCAGTTGATTCTTTCGTGCCACACTTAGAATCAACACACTTTATTATCTATGGCGTTTGCTCAAGTTTTTTTCGAAATGGCGTTTGCTCAAGTACAGCCCTCTCTCTAAAATCAGACAAACTCAAACACAAAGATTGCTCGGGTCGATACCGCTTCACAATTAAAGACATGGTGATCTTTTAAATACTAAACGGGTACATGTTGCCCTCTACAAAAAATCGTATGACTCAACTTATTTGTATAGATATGTAGCATACTCGATAGGTAGGAGTAGTATGTATGTATGCCGTTATCAGCTCATTGTCGGTGGGGGTCGTGGCCGACAATCGGGAAGCACGGCAACGCGGTGCTTGCCGGCCACGAGGCACTCGAGGGCGACAGGGCGGCGCGGTGTGTCGCGAGACTAGCCGGAGTGTGTGGCTCGACTGTGTAGCTCCCTTTTTATCGGTATCGCTAGACATGCGTCGGACTTTCTGGCATCCTCTTGGTCGGACAGACCAACGAATATTTTGGCCTTTCCGCATGCACCAGACTGTCTTGCAGACGGTTTGACCGGTGCTTGGGCGATCGCCTTCGCCAGAGCCGGTGGTGAAGAGGAAGGAGGAACGGTCGGCCTCGACGCGGGGTCAACTTCCCGATGAACATGGTCACCGACGATGGGGAGAGATGAGATCGTGACAGAAGAACGGGGCGAGATGGGATAGTGGCACCTTTCTGAGCGGTATACGGTATATCTATACACGGGTACTCTCGAAGTTTGAGAAGAAGTTGTACTGGGTCTCACTGTCTATATGATCTATGTGACATGCAGTTAATTGTACCAACTTTTAACATATTTTATTACACCCAGTTTATGGGTCATACTTGTTTGGCAAAATGTGGCTCGGGGACCAAACAATTGCCTACAAAAACATATATTTCTATTGTGATGCAACCAAATAGCATTCGTTACACATTACTTTGCCTTTTAGTTTTCTGTAGAACTCAAGAAACCATGATACCAACTCCTATTTGTTTTCCTATTCAATTTGTTCCCGCAAATTCTTGTCCCAAATAATCTTATCGCGTATATAGGGTGCATGTCCACCCTTCGAATGAAATATGAATCGGCCATCAATTGGATTACATGTTAAAAGTTATAGAAAAAGTTTGGATTATACGTCAAAAAACGATAATTACGAATTGGTATTACAAATTCCTTTTTAATAATATGTAGAAAATCTCTTGGGGTCCAAGGATGGTAATTTTACCCACGGACATGGATATATGTATATGCTCGCAGGTATACCCATATCTTACCCGTTTATATCTGGCGTGCAGACTCGGGGAGCTCCAACCAATGCAGCGCAGCAGGACACCAGAAGAAGGGTTAGTCAAAGCCTCGTGTATAGTTATTGAGTTGAGATAATTAATTTCTAGTCAAATATGCTACCGATGAATGTAAAATTATGACAACTAATGTACCATTTGATCTATCCAATGGGTACGAGTACCCGTCGAGTACGGACCCGTGGGTTAAAGTTTCATACCCTTAGCTACGGGTATTGATAAAATTTTACATCCAGTAGATATGATATTCTTTTTGAAGTGTATGGATATGATATTGGCTTGCCCTATGTATCGTCTTGGAATTTAGGCAGTGCAAAAATAAAGACGTAGCAAATCTCAAGACACGGTTGGGCGACCACTCGTTTCCGTCTTCCTCCCCAGTGGTAGTGGCACCCACACCTCTTCTTTCCTTCCGCGCGGCGCGGCCTCCACCACACACATACACGGCGACGGCGGCGGCAGAGGCGGGAGGGCGGCGGCGGCGGAGAGGGATGGTGGGATCGGCGGCCTACTCGGCGACCTCCATTGTGGTGGTGATGGCCAAGGACAAGGGCAGGGGCTCCAAGGGCGCCAAAGGCGGCGCCTCCTCCGGTCAGGTCAATCCCTTCCCGCAGGCCGCAGCTTCCTGCCGCAATCGTCTCACGAATAGCGCGCTGGAAGAGGGACCGAATCGTCTCATGTTCTGACCGATGTTCCATTAACGAGGGAAATGTGTCATTTGTCAAAAGAAAAAAGAAAAAAAAAGACGGAACCGTGGGAAAACGCCCATTGCCTTCGTCTCCGAATTCCCAATCGAGAGTTCTTGTCTTGGAAACGGGATACATGCCGGGGGACGGTGTCCTCACACGCTGGCTGTTCGTTTGCAGGTCTCTGATCGGCGGCCTGCTCCTCGGATTACCTCCAATGTGAAGCACAACCTGAGGATCCTCAAGTTCTGGAAGGTACAATACAGGGCTTTCCCCTCCTGCATCACAGTCTCGTACTATCTGTTCCCCTCGTTGAAATCTGTGATTTGCTGCGGCTAGTGTTAGTTCCACCTAGCGAAGCATGCAAGATCAGCCCCAGGTTTAGAGATAGAAACAGATCCTTGTTAAGTCAGTTTATCAGATGCACGTAGTAGTAGTGTGCTCAGAATCAGATACGGAGTATACCTGAAACAGCCAATAGTTACTGTCCTATCCTGCAGTCTAGTACACCACTCATTTGGCAGGTATTTAACCGCTTGTTTTCAGGACTTTGAAAGGAAGCAAACAACCGGGCGTCAGCCTGCGACCAGGTTCCGCAAAAAGAAAGTCCTCAAGGAAGTGCTTCCGGACGACACGGACTTCTACGAGGACCCTTCTGCCACTCTTACATGGTCAGGCAGCTTCTCCTTCCTTTTCATATCCCAGTGCCTTGCTTAGAGCTGACTTTGTGCTCTCGTTTAATCTAGCACAAATGACGGCTTGGAAATTGCCTCCCCGGTTATCCTTGTGGACGGTTACAATGTATGTGGATATTGGGGAAAGCTTAAAGGTGATTTCTTGAATGGGAATCAAGGAATTGCAAGGCAAATGCTCATTGATGAGCTGGTGTCGTTCAGCGCAGTAAGAGGTTTGTACCTGAGGATTAAACCATTATGTGTGGTTGAACTATGATTTTCAAACAAAAAAGATCACAGGTCTCAACTATGCTTTGTATTTACTGTTAGAAACTGGTAGGCTGGTGTACTGCTTATTCCCTGATCTGTAGAGAAAGACAATTAATATCTACCCAAGTGTACAACATAATCTGGGCAATTAATATCTACCTAAGTGTAGAACATAATCTCCTTTAACTCTGTAAAAGTGTAACAGTAATGCATAATATCCTCTCAAAGGGCCATGCCATTTTCTTTTACGTCAGCTATCTTATATCATTCGTTACTATTATGCTTGCAGAGGTAAAAGTTGTAGTTGTTTTTGATGCTGCAATGTCTGGGCAATCTACACATACTGAAACTTATAGAGGGTAAGGTATTACTTTGTTAAACTATATCCCAACATCTAAATTGACTCTTTGTGCTAGATATTTCCCTTAAATGCTAAGCTCATATTTCTCTATGTTCCGAACCTTGATAAACCAATTTTACCTCATGGAACAGGGTTGATGTGGTATATTCTGCTGACTTATCTGCTGATTGTTGGATTGAGAAGGAGGTAAACTGTGAAGTTTTTTCATCAGAAGGAAGGATGCCCTACACTTCCTAGTTGATTAGTCCCATGCATTTATACCAGTGCAAAGTTCATGCAAAATTTTAAATTTAATAGACTTTGTCCTGATTCTATGAAGAATGCATGACTAATCTATTTATATTAGGAAAATTATTTTTCAAAAGAAAATTGTATTAGACAAAGTCCTGAGTCAATTTCAACCAGCAGGGATGTCCCAGTGATGGGCATATTTACTAGCTGCACATTCATGCCTAACTGTTCATATCTCCCTTTATTTTTCAAAGGGAAATCACAACAATGATTATTCAGTGCAAGATTTATGCTAATCTGAAATTGATGCACTCTAGGTTCTCCCCTGCTGTATTTTCATGTTAAGAACATTTTTTTGTGAACTGTTGTCCTATTAAGCTCAAGGATGGTTGTAGTAAACTTTCATGTGTGCCACCAAATTACCAATAAGTGACTTATTACTCCCTCTGATCCATATTACTTGATGCTAAAATAGATGTATCTACAACTAAAATGTGTCTAGATACGTCTATATTAGCATCAAGTAATATGAATCGGAGGGAGTAATAAAATTGGCATGGAAGTCCAACGTAGGTTGAAGCTTATGTGTGTGGTGTCACCAATAGCTTCTTATACTGGTTCTTACTACCAACGTAGGTTGAAGCTTTGGTGGCAGATGGATGTCCAAAGGTCTGGGTTGTAACGTCGGATGTACTGGAGCAACAGTTATCACACGGTGAAGTATGTTTTCGCCTCATTACCTTCTCATATTGGCTCCTGCCTGCAATCAGACATTGATGTACCAGTGCATGGACTTAGATAGTGTGCCTTTCTTGCTAAGTCCCGCTGCAGTTTTTATTGGAAGCATTTAGAAAATTCTTATGGTAGCATAGGTCTTCTGAAAAACAGAAGGATTAGTTCTTATGGTAGCATAGGAGATTGCCTAAAAAGACATGCCATTGAGGATAATTTGAAGTATTAACAAAATGATAAGTGTATATGCATTAGTAAGGGTGTTGTTAATTAACCTGAACTACATGAATCTGGGAAACTGTTCGAACTTAATTTCTAGATAGAAGGGGATATTGCTCGGAGTTTCTTTTATTAGAATTTCTCTTGATCATCTAAAGCTTTTCTCATTACTGTTTCTTTTTTGTAGGGTGCTCTTATTTGGAGCTCCAAAAGACTGGTCAAAGAGGTTAGTTGTTACTATATTTTGCATGAGTGGACATCAATTGTTTGAATGACTATGTTTTGCATTTTGCTGGTCAAAGAGATTCTTATATCCATTTTGCTGATGTAAATTTATCCTCTTATATTCTGACCAAATGTCTTGGCATAGCTATGGTAGCTACGTTTTTGTTCTTAAAGTCATGATATTAAAAGGTCGGACTCGGGCCATTTGCATGATTACGTCAATGTGAACATGAAGCCGGGCACTGTAAATATGCTAGCAAGAAACATAACCTATTACTTTCACGCCTATGCAATTATCTAACAGGGGAGTTCCATATTCCCTGTGCAGATTGCCTGACAACAAACTATCTGCCGTATGGTTCTGCAGATAAAAGAATCAGAACTGGAGCTTGATGAAGAGCTGAAGGAAACCAGGTTCAGTGTCTTGTTTCCTTTGAGCATCGAGGGGAAACCACTTAGTAACGGCCTACATTCTATTTAGAACTTAGCTGCTGATTAGATTGGGCTTTCTGCTTGCCAGGTCAACATCATTACAAGGAAAGATTTTCCAGAACAAGCTGAAACCAAAAGTAGTTCAAAGTTTGAAAGATCTTCGGAATCGGTTGGAGGAACAAGAGCGGAGGAAGAAATGACCACCAAAGTTGATCGATGTATCAATCGCATCGAGCTGCTGTAACAACAATTTACAAGGGGGGAGAGAGGTGTATATTTTTGCACAGGGGAGGAGCGCCTCAACTGATGTTTGATCAGTAGGTCAGGGTTGCCGGTTCGACCACAGACTGTCAATGGAAACAACGGTTTTCATTGGAAATGGAAGTCTGGACATCGTAGGGAAGCAGTTTGTAGAGGGAGAGACCACAAAATCTCTGAATCTTTTTTTGTTTCGTTTGATCATAATCCTGCAGAGTAGAAAGCCATGAGCTGTATGTATTTGTTTATATGAAAAGAGAGCTGTACTTCCTGTGGGGCTAGGTAACAACACGTATGTATTTGTTTATATGAAAAAATAAAGTTGTATTTGCTGAACGACTCGAGGTATAATCTGCGGTAATTCAGAGTGAAAAAAGAGCAGGCATGAACACAATATCTGGCTAACCCCACAGACAACAAGGGGTGATGAAATTTTATTCTCAGGTTCGTTTCCACTGAACACAAAGTTAACACAGGAAGAATACACACTAAACGAGTTTCCACAAAGAACACTGAGCACCGCTGCACCGAAGCATAAAACACGGACGATGTTCAGACGACGCCATCAACAAGGGTATTCAGCTGGCGCTAAGGGCATGGGTAGGCATTCCCTTGCAGGACATTGTATGTTCAGTAACAGCACTTCACTCCTGCAAGGTTAATTCAAATGAAGAGATTAGCATGACTCCAGGACCAATTTATCGAAATTCAGCTATATTTTATACTAAGTTGTACATAGTAAATGCCCGAACTCATTTCGTTCTTCTTTCATCTGTTCTTCACATGATTTGGTATTTCCAAGGTAGGAGTTCCAGGTCTCATGGTTTTTAGCTCAAAACTAATACTGCAGAATTATGATTTGTAAGTTTGTCCTCAACAGGTGTCACAACATTGTGAACAGTGCAACATGATCATGTGGTATATCTGCCATTTGCAAATCATAATTTCAGCATAACAAATAAAGAAAAATATTCACATTAGCAAGTTTCGACTGATATAGAGCTTTAGGAGAACAAAACTGGCCGAACATGCAATGTTTTATGAGTGTACATTCGATGCAGCAATGCAATTCTTTTTTTTTCATCCATGTACTATTTTTAGGAGCTTCAGCCCGGCAACTCCAGGCAGTTGCCCAGGCTTTGCACGCAAAACTCCACTAAAATTATAGCACCGTTTATGATTTAATCAGCTAATTTTGTGGGCAAAAGCTAGACCAAGTGATAGTAGTGAAACTTTGCCCAGGCTCAGTGAGTCGGCTAGCTTCGCCACTGAAACTGGTCTAACTAGTAATGCGATGGTTGCACAAACATCAACAAGTAAGGTGTTAATGTAACAATCCAAGAGAGGGTTATAATTCAGCTATTGCACTCGTGTAACTGAAAAGCAATGCATCAATGCCTGGTCAAAATGAGACTAAACTGGCCTACTAGCTAGTCGATACGATGATAATTGCAAAGCAGCATGGAAGATGCAATGAACAGAGCAGCACCTTATTAATGAATTTTGATATATACCTCATCATCGTCGTCATCGTCATCCTTCTTGAGCTTAGTGGTTCCGCCGACTTTGTCGATGGGCAGCTTCATGTTCCCAAAGGGAGTATCGACATCGATCTTGCCCTTGATGGTGTACCCAGTGCCTCTGCCCCTGATCATGTCCCAGACGGCGGAGCCGAGGTCCTTGGGCCTGAACTTGAAGGGGATCTGCATCTTGGTGATCCCCTGCTTGTCGATCTTGGTGGAGTCGGTGAGCTCGGCGTTGACGACGCTGTCGTCGCCGAGCCACATCTCGTACTGCAGCAGGTTGAGGCCGAGGTCGAAGTCGTTCTTGTTCTCGAGGCTGAGGTGGATGGTGGCGGTGGTCTCCTCGAAGGAGAAGTGGTGGAACTTGATCTTGTCGACGTCCACGTCGGGCTTGTAGGGCACCGGGATCTTGCCGTCCTTCTGGAGCGGGATCTTGATCCGGCCGAAGACGGGGACGTCGACGAGGAGGACGACGCGGACGAGGTAGGGGATGATGCTCCCGGGCTTGATGTCGCCGTAGGTGTCCTTGATGTCGTCGAAGGAGATGGAGATGGGGATCTTGACGGTCTCCTCGCCGTGGGCGTGGATGGTGCCGGCGTCCGGGATGAGGCCGGCGACGAGCTTCCGGCCGTCGCTGTCGATGAGGTAGTCGATGTCGACCAGCGGGATGGGCACCGGGTTGGGGTTCTTGATGAGCACGTCGATGACGAGGTCGGCCCGGTGGAGGCCGATGTGGGGGACGTGGATCCCGGAGACGTCGGCGCTGGGCTTGCCGAACCCGACCGCCTCCTCGATCTTCTCGCCGATGTCGTGGATGAAGTCCTTGACCTTGTCGATGAACCCGCCGCCGCCGTCCTCCTTGTCCTCCTCCTTCTTCTTGTCCTCGTCCTTCTTGCTGCTGCTGCTGCCGAACAGGCCGCGGTCGGTGACCGTGTCGGGGTTGTCCGAGGAAGACATGGCTGGCTGGCCAAGATCGGAGAGCAGAAGCAGCTTAGTTGAGCTTGAGATCCGGAGAATTGTCTGGAATCAAGAGCGGATGATGATTTACCTGTGGGGATCCGGACAGACGAGGCGCGTGGAGATCGCGGGCGGAGCGTGTCGCGGTGGTGGGGGCGAGATGAGGAGAGGAGAGGAGGTGGGGGCAGCTGGAGCTGACAAGTTGTAGTGGAAGCGAAGCAGCGGTGGTGAGCTTGGACGGCCGCGTCCAGCTCAGCTCTGTCAGTCAGCTGGGCCGGAGAAATCGGCAAGAAAGTGACCTGGATTTTAGCCCGGCTACCTGGAAATGATTTATTGATCTGTGGGTATACCATTATTTTCTTCTATGAAATGGTACAATGGATCTAAAAATAGATGGAGTGACGATTTGTATATGTGGATATTCATTATGTGATTTTTTTGGATTGCAAGATCTTGAAAAAGCGGGATTAAGATGTCGCCTGAGGTGGATTCCTACATGATTTTCCCCCCTTTTTACGAATTATTCATGCATGATTTCAGGACACAGTAGTTTTGCAAGGTTACATTTGAATGGTGCACTAGAAATAGACGCAATGTTTTTAGAGGATTCATGAGGGAGTAGAGAGATAGAGTGAATATGTATTGGACTTCAAAAATGAAAATTAAAATGAGGTGTGAACTCATGCTGAGAATCATCTGGAATTAGGGGGACATGGACAGATCCCATAAGAATTTGGTAGTCCCGGTTAGAAGTAATCGAGATGTAAATCAAGAGAGGCAACAAATGATTTAACTATTCTATTCTATTGATGATTCACAGCTTATATATACAAGGGGAAGGGACGCGAATATGGGTCACGTCCGTTTGAAGAGGTGCGAGGAAGAATTGTGTTTGTTGACCAACCAACCAACATAGAGAATTACATGAGGGAGGATTATCCCTTTAATTAACCTATTAATTAAATCCTAACACTCCCTCTAATCCTTCTTTGTCCTTGTGCTTGGTCATCTCTAGAATCATCTTTGGAATCATCTCCTCTAAAAACCCTGTGGGAAAAATATGAGGAGAGTAGTGTGTATGATATGTTGCTAAAACTCCTTCAAAACCTAGTGGGAAAAATAAGGAGAAAATGGTGCAACATATAATGGTTGGATATGCTGTTAAAACTCGTTCAAACCCAGTGGGAAAATAAGGAGAAAATGATACAACATATAATTGGTATTGTCTCTTTGTTAACTCGATATGAGAAAAACATTGTAAAAAGGGGAAAACCCATAGAGTTTAGACAATAATGTATGCCATGTATACTTTCCTAAAAACCCCGGTGGGGAAAACAGAAAATATGACATATCATCTTATGTTGATATTACCTCATTAAAAACCTTGATGAGAACTTGTATAGTAAACTCATAAAGGGAAAAGAGTGTAATATGATGCTTTGAACATGATTGATTCAGGAAGATACTCCCCCTGATTCTTGCAAATTTGGAAGCCGTCACATACCAATTCCACAAAATACTTATGGAATGTTGAAGTTGGTAGAGACTTCGTGAACAAACCAATGAGATTATCGCATGATTTGACTTGCAAGATATTTATTCCCCAACTCTTCCAGAGTTCATGGAGATAAAACAATTTAGGGGCAATATGCTTTATGATATTTCTCTTGATTTATCATGTTTGCATCCATGCAACACAAGCGACATTATTTGTGTAGATAATGGTTGATGATTCAAGAGAACCAATACCACATGACTTATGTATGTGGTTTATCATTCCGTAAAGCTACACGTGTTGGCGCGGCTTTGTATTTCAGAATGATTGGTAGGTGTAGTCATCGGAGTGTCAATTCTACCAAGTTGGTACACATTGTCGGGATTATACAAGTAGCCGTGTATCCTGATGATATTGGAGTTCAGATTTCTCTGAATTTACAAATATGTCAAGTAATGTGGTGCATTGGAGATATCATAAGATATTCTTGATTCCCAACCAACTGTGTTGGTGGGTCCAATGACACTGAGATATGGAACTTCAAGTTCCAACATCCCTTCTACATCATCCCGTGGTTTGAGTGAATCTTTCTCTACGTCTAGAGATCGAACAACCGGCATGGGAGATGGACATGACTTGTCCATTTTAACTTTCTCCAATATTTATAATATAGGCAACTTGGTGTACCATAATACTTGAGTGAAGTAGCTCGACTTGTAATATCAAGCACCTTTTGGTTTTTACCAAATCCTTCATCTCAAATTCCATCTTTTAGACGATCACGTGCTTCGTCATTGCAAGTGTAATCCTTATGTATGACAAACACACATGGGTAATTATCATTGTAGGAGTAATCCTTGTGTATAAGTGTAAAGGTATATTGCCCCTATGTGTGGTTTTGGTAATTAATGACAACCCCTATGGACTAATGTTTTCATTGAGTTTATATGAAGGAATATTCCATAGGTTCCACTTGTAGTCCATGTGTTGGATTCAAGTATGGATGCCATGAAGATAAAGATATACCTTGAGTATTGGCATCAAGATCATCGATTTGAAGACATATATGTGATATGATCAAGAAGAAGAAATGAAGATGGAGTTCCTATGTGGAACTCAATATTAGCCATGCTCTAGCTTATGTGATAAGCAATGGATGATCAAGATCTTGAGTGCTTGATTCCAAGTGAAGAATTCAAGTTATGGCTCTAAGTCGGTGTCATGATAGTCTCATGAGTTGAGCTATGGTTGACTAACATTTAGAGCATGCAAACAAATGAAGAATTCTTTATACACCTCAAGATAGTATGATAGAGCATGAGAAGATACAAGGTTGACTAATACAAAGAGTGAAGAATAGATTCAAGTTTGGTCAACACATGAAGCATGAAGAATGTGCCACATAAAGTCATGTGGTATGGTAAGCCTTGTCAATTATGCTTTATGAACTAACCCATCATATATGTGTATTTGTGTTGTCTATGTGGGTTAGGTATCTTTCCATGGGCATGCATCAAAAGTGAGATCTCATATAGCCCATGAGAGGATGACATCAAGTGGTGATCGTCATCAAGGTTGAGTTGGGCAAGTTCAAGATGAGCATCTCAAGAAGATCACATGCTTGGAGCTTGCCGTCCATTTGGTGATAATGGACATGTGAAGATGTGCATCAATGGAGCTTTCCCATCATGGTGTATGTGGGAGCATTTGTGAGTCTTCACGAAGCAACAATGATCAAGTGAGTCATTCCGGCTTGAGTGGAGCTTGAAGAGTTATCATCAAGATCAAGCGGGATGCGCAAGGCAAAGGTATGGCCTTGCTAGGTTGTAAGGGTATATTGCCCCTATGTGTGGTTTTGGTAATTAATGATAACCCCTATGGACTAATGTTTTCATTGAGTTTATATGAAGGAATATTCCATAGGTACTACTTGTAGTCCATGTGTTGGATTCAAGTATGGATGCCATGAAGATAAAGATATACCTTGAGTATTGGCATCAAGATCATCGATTTGAAGACATATATGTGATATGATCAAGAAGAAGAAATGAAGATGGAGTTCCTATGTGGAACTCAATATTAGCCATGCTCTAGCTTATGTGATAAGCAATGAATGATCAAGATCTTGAGTGCTTGATTCTAAGTGAAGAATTGAAGTTATGGCTCTAAGTCGGTGTCATGATAGTCTCATGAGTTGAGCTATGGTTGACGAAGATTTAGAGCATGCAACCAAATGAAGAATTCTTTATACACCTCAAGATAGTATGATAGAGCATGAGAAGATACAAGGTTGACCAATACAAAGTGTGAAGATGTGCATCAATGGAGCTTTCCCATCATGGTGTATGGGGAGCATTTGTGAGTCTTCACGAAGCAACAATGATCAAGTGAGGCATTCCGGCTTGAGTGGAGCTTGAAGAGTTATCATCAAGATCAAGCGGGATGCGCAAGGCAAAGGTATGGCCTTGCTAGGTTTTCCTTTTACCGGTCTCAAGGTGGTTGTTGGGAGACCGGATTATAGGATAGATAGCCGCACTATCAAGAGGGGCTTTCGGGTAACTTGATCACGTCGTCTTAGGGAGCTCAATACTTTGCATACTTTGCATATCCCTATTGCTTGGTGTTTCTCTAGAGGTTCTTGAGCTTGTTGCTAGCTTTACAACAAGCTCAAGTTCATCAAAAATCCGTATGCATCTTCTATTGCGTTTTCGAGTTTGGACGTCTTCATCATTTCTTGACGGTGGGAGACTCCCTCTCTAAAATCATATAAAATATTCTGTGAGGAGTCTCCATATTTTGTTGGGGTTCTATAAGATCGATTGGTTCACTCTCAATCGGCCACAGCCTTGCATTTATATATGCGGCACGCTGGACTTGGCGTACGCTAAAAGAACTATAAAACTGAAACGGCATAGGACTTGCCCTGGCTCGATTCAGTTCCATGTACGAATCAGATCTACCTAATCTATTTGTTTACAAGATTACGTAAAGTACGTTTCAGCTCTGAATAAATTAGATACTCGGCCACATTGATAATGAACGACTGATGCGCTGCTTCTTACGTGACTGCACAACCTTTGCAAACAGTCGTCCTCCAACTTGACATCCGAGCAGGCACAAAACTTCTCTTAGGCAGTAGCAGGTTAGCTCGATGCACGGTAGAATATGTTCAACACTTGAAAACCTCGAAAAAAAAATGTTCAACACTTGTCCTTGGTAGCACCATATTCAGCAAAATCTCCATATAATTGTGTTGGCTAAATAGCCTGTTCCGCCTGATTCGTTGCTTATCTATCTGTATTAAACTCTGGCCACTCCTGCATTTTGAACTAAACAACAAGTTTGAATATATATGTCAATCAATAATTTAACTGGACACCTTTAAACTGATTTGGTCAATAAATGTCATGTAGCCAAATTATGTATTCAACACGATTGCTCGTACTCAGGCCGCTTGCTGAGCAGCCTTGCCGAGGTTGTTGGCCGCCGCAGTTGCGAATGGAGCGATTACTTTCCAAATAAAATGGCGTTGCTTTTCTCATGTTCGTGCGCATAGGAGACAGAAACCAATCTGACAGATGTCCTGATCAGTTCTGTTCCGAACGAGAGCATGCATGTCAATGAAGTCTTGCTCCGCCGGACATCGTTTTTCAGATTAGGCTAAATGCTCGTGGCAGAATCATGCTTGCGTGCTTCCGGAGCGATGAGTCTGTCATGCGTGATCTTCGTTCTTCTGATCTTGGCTGAACTCAGTAGTTTGAGCGTGCTGATAACGTGTTAGAAGTAATCGAGATGTAAATCGAGAGAGGCAACAAATGATTCAACTATTCTATTCCATTGATGATTCACAGCTTATATACAAGGGGAATGGACGCGAATATGGGTCACGTCCGTTTGAAGAGGTGTGAGGAAGAATTGTGTCTGTTAACCAACCAATCAACATAGAAAATTACACGAGGAAGGAATATCCCTTTAATTAACCTATTAATTAAATCCTAACAGTCCCAATCCAATGATCGGATGGGCTTATCCATGAAAAAATCAAGATTCAAATCATCTACAATTTCTATGGAAATCGTAGGATCTTGTTCCCAAGGGAGCACACCATAGTTCACAAGGGCTTCAGAATGTGGATGGGTGAACAATCTCTTGTGAATCGAACATGCATCTATCTTTCAAAGCTTTATTGGAAAACCGAACTGAAATATTCTTATCGTAGCTTTGTTTTTGTTAACTACGCCGCTATTTAAAATTAATTTTTAGTTTGTTCGATCGATCCATTTAGTCAGTCGCTATTGACATAAACAAAGTATCAAAAGTTTAGTGGCAGCTGTAATAAATGAAAGCAAAGGATCCTTCCGCATGGAATTCTTTCGAAAACGTAATAGAATGTTTATTTTAAGGCGCAATTTCTTTACTTCTTTGTTGCGCTCATCTCTCCATGATCTCATGTCTAGGCATAGTTTTAAAAACCGGACCGGTGATCGAACCGGTGAGGTCGCCGGTTCAGGTTTTTACCGGTCGGACCACCGGTTGACCGGTTCACTGTCTGGTTTTTTAAACCTAAAATAATATTATATTTTACTTATAAATGCTGCAATAAAATAAATATTTATGTATGGAAATTTCATACTTGTTATTTGAGATAATAGCTCACGTAGAAACATAAAAGAGTAGTCAACAGCTAATCAAAAACTTGCAAGTCAAATACCAAGGCTCGCATCCGTAACCTAAGAGCAACCAAGCATGCACTTAGCCAACTAGCCAAGCTGCCATTGCTTGATATGTACGGACTAGAGCCAAGTGGCCAACAAGATATATGCTAGCTTGGATGCAGTGTCGGCAAGCAGCAAATAGCCAGCAATCATCAAATGGCAGTAGACGATGTTAGCTTGGATCCAAGTATAGTGTGTGTTGGGTCCATAGCTCAGTGGTAGGACAAGTATAGTGTGTAGGTAATGGGAAAATGTACAAAACGAACCTGTCTCTACGCTGAACGTAAAGAATCCCTAGCACAGTTGGTCTGCCACGGTGCCCACATGGCCGGAGGAACAGGGTTCGAATCCCGCACGCTCCACTTCAATTTTTAAAACGCTAATACATTGAGCCGGTCAAACCGGAAATCCGGTTTCTAGCGTGAAACCGGTGGTTCGACCGCGGTTTACCTGGTTTATTCTGGCTCGGCTGCGCGGACGGTCCAGTGCACTTATAAAACCAGCAGAGGCTACGGTTCCGGTTTTTCCCGGTTGAACCGCCGGTCCGGTCCGGTTTTTAAAACTATGTGTCTAGGACTCTACAGACATGAACTCTATTTATCTATGAAATTCCCCGTATTGCACGCACTATACAAGCCTCTTCGCAGCCTTGCAAGATGGCCAAGCCACCATGGTTTGTTTGCCTTCCTTAATTTGAAGCATACATTAATATCTAGTTTTACACCTTCAATACCTTAAAAGGTAAGAAGAGGGACTAAAACTTCATCCTTCCACTTCACGAATGTGATCGGTTTGTTTTTCCGACTTATATCAGGGCATTACCATAGAGATAGCTAGCTGATCGTACTACGCTCTATAGTTGATACGGTTCACATATTCTCTTTTCCGTAAACACCTACATTGTTAGGGACCCGAAGAGGATTATGCTCCGTAGGGAGCGGAAGTGGATGACAATGGCGCTTGGTTTATTCATTCACTTAAAAAGTACTTTTTAAATACATCTGCAGTCCATCTCTTGACAACCAGTTTGTAGAAGTGACATAGATCAGACTATGCAAGCGGAGCAGCTATGTACGAAATTCACGGAGGGTTTAGTGCGCACGAGGGAGGGCCTACGGCGGATTGTAGGGAGGCGCGGGTCTATTCCGTTTACCACGTATTTTGACATCAGGTGGGCCTATTATATTCGGCCAACAAATTAATCAAGGCCTGCTTGCGAATTCTGGATCTTTCTTTTGAGATTCCGTCCTTAGCCGATTCCTATTTAACGCTTCACGCGAAGGCTATCGATTTGACGCATATTCCTCCATCGCTAGCGTTTCTCAATTGGCCGTCCTAGTAGGATCCCGATAGCTTATGTTTTTTTTTCCCGGTTTTGCGAACGTTCTAAAACCTTCGGTCGGGTTTTCTCAGGTTTTTCTTGTTTCCATTCGGTTTAATGGGTTTTCATGTTTTCTCTTTCCGATTCTAAATCTGAATTTTTTAAATTTTGAATATTTTAAATTTAAAATCCTGAACCATTTTTAAAATGTGAAATTTTTAAAATGCCAACATTTTTGAAATCTTAATATTTTTAAAATTGAAGAGGAAAAGAAGACGGGCTGGAAAAAAAAACGAACAGACGAACACGTTACACGTACAGCTGACCGAACGGAGAAAGTACAGCGACGAACGGGAAAAAAAAGGAAAAGGAGCTGAGCAAATTTGGGCCGGTTCACCAGGAATCTTCCCTTCAGCGTGAAATTCTTACAGTCGCATCGCAAGGAGGCCAGCTTCAGAGCCCATAGCGCCGCCTACCTCTACCCGAGCTCGCCTCCGTCAGGGGCGGCAATCCCTATTTGGGGGGCTGCCAAAGACCATCTCCAACAGACGCGCTAAATCGGTCGAGCAGTATAAAAACTGCCGGTTTGCAGCGCGCGTAGGCGAAGTCGTTCCTCCAGCAGGCGCGGCAAACGGCGCGGCGCTGCAAAAATTTTAGGGTGCGCGGCGTTTTGCGCAATCCCGAGCGCCAAATGTGACACGCTGGCTACAGCGCGCGGCAACGCTCTGCGCACGCGCGAATACTCAACGGCTGGAAAATTCGCGCCCGCGCTCATTTCCCACGCCGCCGCTAAATCCAGCGCGCCGTCGATTCCGCCGTCCCCGCTGGCGCGCCGTAGATCCGCCTCTCCCGCGCGTTCTCCCGGCAGTAGCGGCCGCTCCGCCACGTTGTGCCGACCGCGCCGCCGCGAACGAGAGGCAGAAGCCGTCGCCCTCTCCTCCATGCCGCCGTCGCCCTCTCCTCCGCGCCGCCGTCGCCATGTCGTCGTCTTCGTCGTCGAGCTTGCTCACGACATGGTGCGACCATGATGCTCGCCGATTTGCTCGCAAGGTACGCACCTCCGACGGCCGGCGTCTATGATTTTACTCGCCGATTAGCTACTATAGTTAGTTGTAGTTAATTTCATATGTATGTTTGTAGAGTTCCTCATACGATTTATCGGATGACGAGTACGACCAAGAGGAAGAGGAGAACATATCGCTACTATTAGCATACCGTGCCGTTAAGAAGCCAAAATTTGGTGGATCGGTGTTTGGTAGACAGAAGTTGTGGAGAGAAAGGATTGAAGGGCATGAGAAGTTGATGCGGTCGTATTTCAATGAGAATCCGATATTTCCGAAAGCTATTTTCGGGCGTTTTCGGATGAGTATCAACTTGTTCAAGCACATCGCAACGGAGGTGACCAAGTATGATCGGTTCTTTGAGCAAAGGAGAAATGCCGCCGGAGAACTTGGTCATAGCACATATCAAAAGGTGACCGCCGCCTTGCGTATGTTGGCATATGGTATACCGGCGGATCTAGTTGATGATCATTTGGCCATGGGAGAGAGCACTTCTATCTTGTGTGTGAAGCGCTTTGTCGTTGCAATTGTGAATGTCTTTGGCTCCACATACTTGAGATCCCCCAATGCTCAAGACACGGCAAGGCTTTTGGAGATCAACGCCGACCGGGGGTTTCCCGGTATGCTTGGTTCCATTGATTGTATGCATTGGAGTTGGAAGAATTATCCAGCGGCATGACATGAACAATTCAAAGGGTACAAGAAGGATGCCACCATAGTCCTTGAAGCGGTCGCCGACCAAGAGACTTGGATATGGCATGCATTTTTTGGAATGCCCGGGTCTTGCAATGACATCAATGTTCTCCAACGATCACCACTAATGACAAGACTTGCAATGCGGGAAGGTCCATTGGTGGAGTTTGAAGCTAATGGCCACAAGTACAACTATGGCTACTTCCTCGCCGACGGCACATATCCAAGGTGGCAAACATTTGTGAAGCCGATTATTCAACCAAGAGGTAAGAAGCAAACCCAATTCCACAATGCACAAGCGGCGGCTAGGAAAGATGTAGAGAGAGCATTTGGGATTTTGCAAGCCCAATTTGCCATTGTTAGAGGGCCGGCTAGATTTTGGGACCAAGAATGCCTTTGGTATATCATGACCGCTTGTGTCATCATGCATAACATGATTATAGAGGATGATCGTGGGAATGATGTGGATCATACCCACTACGAGTTGATGGGGGTTTACGTGCAAGTGAGGAGGAACGCACATAGGATTGCCCGATTCATTGCCTCATACCATGCCATTCGATGCAACGACACACATGATGAGCTTCAAAAAGAACCATAGTTGCATACTTTATTGTATTTGTTTGAAAACTAGGTGTTGTATTGTCTCAAAACTATGTTGTATTGTTGTATGTTGGTCTCTAACTTGTTGTATTTGGTGTGAACAATTTGATGTACTTGTTGTATTTGTTGTGAACAATTTATTGTATTTGTATGGTACATTTTATTTGTGAATTTTATATGGTTGTTTGATCTTGTTTGATTCATACTTGTGTGTGTTTGTTGTTTGCGCCGCGCTGCAAAATGGAGCATCCGGCGGAGGTGCGTTTTTAGCGCACCAACGCGCGCTGCATTTTGGCGCGTCCAGCGGGGCAAAATTCGTCCCAGCGCGCGCCATCCGGTTACAGCGCGGCGGAAGGGAGGTTTAGCGCGCCGACTTTTTGCGCGCCTGTTGGAGATGCTCTAACACCGACCTGGTCGGCACTTCCAGGGTACCGCACAGCCGGCGCATGCCCAAAGTGGCTAGATGGGCCACGGCCCAACAACATCAGGTAATACAGTTTTTCTTTTTTCCAGCTGATTCTTTTTAGACCCGATTTTTTAAAATTATTTTAGTTTTTCTAAAATTTAAATATTTTTAAAATTTGAACATTTTTCAGATTGGAACAATTTTCAAATTGGAACAAATTTTGAACATTTTTTTCAAAAATTCGATTTTTCCCAAAATTTGAACATTTTTCGAAAATGAACATATTTTAAATTTGAACATTTTTCGACTATGAACATTTTTCGGATATGAACAATTTTTAGCTTTGAACAATTTTCGTTTTGAACACTTTTCAAAATTTGAACTTTTTCGAATTTGAACTATTTTCAAATTTGAACTTTTCCATTTTGAACAAAAATAAAAATAAACAGAAAAGAAAGAAAACTAAAAAGAAAACAGAAAAAAGAAAAAACAGAAACAGAAAACAAAACAAAAAAGAAAAAAGATGAAAATGGGCCAGGCCCAATACCCGACCAGGGTGTGCGGTGCCTGGTAGGCACTGACCTGGTCGGTGTATAGGATTTCCGGATATCTGGCGCCTGTTGCGCCCGTTAGCGCAGAAACGCCTGCGTGAGAGTGGTGGGCCGAGGCCTGTTAGCCTCGACGTCGGCCGGAGACAGCAGGGAAGAAGCTGCCGGAGAGGAGGAAGAAGCACCGGAATAGACCTCGCCGCCGACGGGGACGGCGCGGCTGGCCGTGGCGTCGCCGGCTAGGCGAGGAATGGACCTCGCCGGAGACGGGGACGACGCGGCTAGCCGCGGCGTTGCCGGCGGAGGCAAGGAATGAAACTTAGGGTTTCGGGTGCGGGGTCTTAGGGTTTGGGTGCGGGTGCGGGTGGGGTGGCCGGCGCCGGAGAAGAAGGTTGGTAGTGGTTGGGGGGGAGGGGGCGGTTAGAGGGAGGCAGGGGGCGGCGGTGGGCTGTGGTGGAGGAGGGCGGGGCGGCGAGGTACCGCGGAAGCGGTGCCAGCCGCGATGGTGGCGGCAGGCGGCCTGGCCGGCGGTGGAGGCGGGGGATCAAGAATCGGGAGGAAGAAGAAGCACAGGTAGGAAGACGACCACGTGCTGTTATTGGGCCTAGCCCGTGGTGCTCTCCCAGCGGGCGTCAACGCGTTTGGCGACCCGTGAGGTGTCAAATAGGACCACCCGTCGGCGGCCGAGCCAGCCAGCGCGTCTTGCCGGCGCGCCCCTACCCGAGCAGCCACCCGTCATCGCTGGTTTGCCCGCGTCGTGTGGCCAAGATTCCGGGTGTTCTTTTTCTCTATCCATCTCTTTGTTTCGCTGATTATTGCCCGGAGCTTTTATAAATTACACGGCTAGATAGGTTCATGGCGGTGGTAGCAGATTCAACCTACTTTCCACTGTTCTCGCGAAAAAACCTGCTTTCGACCCTCGAGAAATAATAGCAGAGCCCTTACTCTCTAGAAACCAGGGCTATTGCAAACATGCTAGACAGATATAACTGCTGTCACCGGTCTGTAAGCTGTAGTAATTCCGTTCCGTTTGGAACTACTGAGTTTATTTGATTCATCATCACTAAATAAAATATATGTATTCTTTATGCAGAAACCGGTGGAAGAAGAAGGTAGACTCGGCACGCTGACTGACGATATCTTGCTGTCTATCTTGGGGAGAATGGAGGACCTACTTACAGCTGCAAGGACAAGTGTGCTCTCTACACGGTGGAGGCATCTGCCTTGGTTGCTGCCTGACATCAACATCGATGTCAAGGACTTCCTATCTGCTCCACACCCACACCTGATCGGGGCACATGACATGCACGGAGCGATGGTGTCCCTGACCAAAGCTGCCAAGAGTTTCTTTGCTAAACCTCAGAGAAGAGGATCCACCATCAAAAACCTGCAGCTTAAGCTCTACTTGATCGACAATTTCTCAAACGATATCGGCCCACTACTACGTGAAGTTGTTGACGCTGGTTTATTGAAGGGTTTGGAACTTGCCATCCTTGACGAGACAGATGCCGCCGACTGTTGTGACTTGGATATGCTAAGACTTGCCAAACGCGTGGATGGGTTTTTCACTGCTTACCCCGCTATGCTCCATTGCCTCACAAATCTCTCTCTTTGCAGAGAGCGGATTTCCCTAACCTGGGAAGGCCCCCCGGTACTATCTGAACCGGTTATTTGTTGGAGATTCGTGCAAAGTCCACTAAGTCAAAGCTTGTGATACATTTGCATTTAACCCCCCGGTATACTCTAGAATCAAACCCCACAACAGTCTGGGAGAGAATAAGAACCCCACCAAACCCTAATCCCCACCCCCACCCCTGACCCGCCGCCCCCAGCCCTCACCCCGACCCGTCCCTCTCCCAGTCCGAGCGCCACCGCCCACCACCCCTCACCCCCGACCCGCCCCCCCTCCCAGCGCCGCCGCCCCCTCTCCCAGCGCCGCCGCCCCCTCCACCGTCGAGCAGCACGGCAAGCGACGTACGCCTCGTCGACGGGCAACTGCACGACGACGCGGCGGCCACCACCCATCGAGCTCGCGCGTCATGTCCCGTCGTCGACTCCAACCAGCGGCGTCGGCCATGGATCCGTGCTCCACCACGCGCCCAGCCATGGATCCGTGCTGGTGAAGGTTGGGAGGCCACCGTCCCCAACCTCCTTCGTGCGTCCGTCCCCGTCTTCTATGAGCCAGCCCCGACAGGAGATCTTTTCTTCTAGATCTCAGTCCGGTCAAAAATATGTGTTAATTGAATCTTGATTCTGTTTGTTCTTGTAACATAGTAACATCTATAAATCTAGTTTTTTTCGGTGTATATTTAACTGGATCCGGTCTTCTTTTTAATGGATTGCTCTTTTCTTTCAATATATCTGAATCATGTTGAATTTCTTATTTATTTACTATGAATTAATTTGTATCTTCTATGAATTATGTATGAATCTCAATATATTTTCATGGTAGATTTGGAAAAAAGTGGCTCCGAGCGTATGAACCATTATATGATACTTCACATTTTATTTATGGCGGTTTATGATTCGACTTGCTTGATTTTTTTTGGAACTTGCTTGTTCTGAGCGTATGAACTTGCTTGTATCTGAATATAAGCTTGACTGATTCATGTTTCATCTACAAAACTTGTGTGTATCTCAACGGGTTTTGTGACATACTTTTGATATATCTTATATACTGTGAATTTAGTGTTAAAAATAATCTGGAAATCATCCAGAAAATTAATATCTTGAGTTATGTATGGAACTTTGATTTTTTAGTATGTGTACAAATCTATTATGAAACTTCTGTGAATTTTATGAATGAGTATAAAAGTTGAGTGAATTTGTACATATTTGGTACTATGAAACTTGTATGAATGTTGTTAGCTATTTAAAACGAAATAATAGATGAAATATTGTTGAATATGTCTAAGAATATTTTCAGTGATTTTTTTGAATATTTCTTTGGTGAATATTGTTGAATATTGTCAGTTATGTGGGGAAATTCAGTTTGCTCGTATGAATCTACAATGAAATTATGTGAGAATGTGATAAATGACAAAATAAAATGCGCTGTGAACTGTTGATAAATCTTTTAGAAAAAAAGAACGAAAAGATTGAAATTATGTGAGGGAAATGAAAAGGGACAAAATAAAATGTTCTGTGAACTGTTGATGAATGTTTCATTTTTGTTACAGAATGAAACTTGTGGAATTTTCATTTCGGTTCAAAAAAAATTAAGATTTTATTGCAGTGAGTTAAAAAGAAACTGCATATGTGTATATTGTTAATTTTTTTTAGAAGTTTGCATTGGGAACAGCTGAAACTGAAACGGCAAAGATGCAGCTGCCTCATGCAAACGGCGTACGTAGTAAAACCTGGAACTTGTAGGGGGCGTTGTGAAAGAATTGCATGGACTTAAGATTGAGGTGGAAGGTTGTTTCTGTATATATGTTTGCACGAATCTCCAACAAAGCAACGGTAAAGATAGTGCGGGGGGACCTTCTCACATTAGGCTGGTGCCAACGCGGGCGTTAGGGCGGGCGGTACCGCCCGCCGGGAGGCGATAGGGAGGCGATAGGGAGGCGAGACGGCAGCGCGGGGCGGTGGATCCACCGTCCGGCGGTAGCGCCCGCTACCGCCCGGCTGCCGCCCGCGCTGGCGCCGAGAGGGGGGCGAGAGGCGAGCGCGGGGGGCGGTAGCGGGCGAGAGCGGAGGCGGGAGGGGGGGAAGCTAGCCGACGTGGCGCGATCTGATTCGTCCACGCGCTAGCCGTTGGACTAGCCGTTGTTGGCTCAAAAATTCGAAAAAGCCAAAAACCCCAAAATTTCATCCCCACCCCCTATAAATACCCCCATATGGTTTCACTCACTCCACACCCATTTCATCTCATTCATCTCCTTCACTCTCTCAAATCTTCTCCACCATGTTTGGTTGGACTCCAGATATGACCTCGTTCACGGAACTCTTGCAGCCCGACGGGTCACCAGCCTCTCACCTAGATGATGTCTCTCCGACACATCGTCGCTCCAATGTCGGTTCTTCGCCGCTTCCCCGAGTTTTATACTCCTCCGGCACACCACCTCCGGGGCCATATGGTCCATACGCTCCACCTCCGGCGCCATATGGTTCATACCCTCCGCCTCCGTATCCATACCCCCCACCACCTCCACATGCTCCACCTACAGGTAGCGGGAGTGGGACTGTACCTCCGTACGGTTCATACGCTCCACCTCCGTATCCATACGCGCCATATGGTTCGTACCCCCCACCACCTCCTGAAGCTAGTGCTCCAAGCTCCGAGTCCGATGCCGCGGAAACAATCCTACCAACGCGTCCAAAGAGGCTTGACTGGACAACTGCGGACGAGGAAAAACTGGTACTTTACTTACCCATCACATATTTATTTCGGGGTTGGTTCTTGCTTGGATTTTTCACTAACAATATCTATTTCGGGGTAGGTTCATGCTTGGGTTTTTCACTCCAAGGACTCTGGTAATTGCAAGACCGGCAAAAGTTTTTGGGGTCGATAGCTGCAACCTTCAACTCTACCTCGGATCCTGCCCGTAATCGGACCTCGAAGCAACTTAAGGATCATTGGAACGTCTACAACCGTGAGGTGTCCCTGTTCAATGCATACCACATCCAAGAAGAAGCGTTACGTCAGAGTGGAGCAGACGATGCAATGGTCATGAAGGCGGCAATGGCGAGGTACGCGAATGACAAAAGAGTGACTCAGCCTTTCAGACGGCACCACTGGTGGGAAGCTGTTCGCAATGAAGCGAAGTGGAAAGGACAACATGGTCCTGGTAGTGGATCCGATTCCACTGCCAAGAGAAGCCGTCTGGGAGTTTCTGTGAGTACAGCTCTAGCGAGGCGACGACGGAGGAGGAGCGTCCAACGGCCGCGATAGGGCCAAGGCCGCGACACGTAAGGATAGGAGGAAGGGGAAGGAATCCTCATCAAGCAGTGAGGTAGCAAGTAAATCCTTCGCGATGAAGAACATATGGAATGGTTTAGTGAAGGCTAAGCTACTCAAGCAATGGAATAAAATGAAAGAAAGATCAACCGCCGACATGAACGAAGCGAAAAGCGCAAACATGCGATCCATCCAGATAAAAAAGAGCAGAGGAAGATGATGACGAGGAGGAGGAAGAGGATTAGAATTTTTTTTTATTTATTATGTAATTTATAAAATTTATTATGCAATTTTATTAATTATTATGTAATCGGTAACATTTTGAGTTGAATAAAATAATTTTCTTGCATTATTTTGAATGTCTAAAAAAAATCGAGTGAAATAACTTAATCTGAAAAGGAAATGGTGATGTGGAGGAGAGAGAAGTGAGAGCTGGACTATAGCCCGTGCACTGGCACCGTGGGGTGAGAGTGGGGTGAGAGTAGGGTGAGAGTGAGGGTAAAAACTGACGTGGCGAGGCTATAACAGGTGATGCACTGGCACCAGCCTTAGGAGTTGCATTTCTCCTCTTTGCAACGTGTGTTTCGTCCAAGTGGACATGCACCATATCTTGTTTGACTGCTGCAAGGAACTGAAGCGTCTAACTATGTCTAATTGTGACGTTGGTCGTAGTTCTCTGTGGAAGATAGATGCGATAATTACAATGAACGGACCTTATGGCGCCCGGCCCATATCCTTGCCGTTCGCTTCTGTTGGGGATTCGTGTTGAGGGCCCACAGACGAAGCAAAGTTGACCCCTATCTCTGGGCAGATACGGCTAGCTAGCCTCGCGCGCGATACGCATAACTCCCCGTCCTTCCGGTTCTGACAAATACATGTCTTCTCCCCCCCCTCGCCGTCCTTGACTCCTTGCTCTCCGCCCCACGGTACGGCCGAGGCATGGACTTGGCCGGACCCCTCTCACTCTCCTCCTCTTTTCCCATTCCTGCCACGGTCAGATCCAACTCATCTCGGAGCTCATCTCGGAGCTCGCCTCGTCGTCCCGCTCCTTTCCACCCCAGCACGACTGCTGGAGCGCCGCCTTAGGTGACACCGCCGACTTGCTGGCTGTTGCCACCCAACAGGTACGAGTCCCCCGTATCTGTCTCACCTCGCTTGATTCAGATGAGTAGCTGCCAGCCTAGGGTCTCACTGATTCTGGTCGGCGCAAAAGGCTATACCAGTTGTATGCCCGGTTTCATGTATTGGAATGCTCTTCAACTTCTGAACGCTCACATACATTAGTGAGTATACTGAATTTCGCTTCCTTGTAGCCCCATGGAGTTCTAGTATTTGGATCTGCTATCTTTCATGATCATTCTTGGATACTAAGCCTATCTTGTTTTTGGAATTTTTTTTCTAGGAGCAATACTTTCTCTATTGGTTCCCCGTTCTATGAGATTACCTGGTCTTTTGTCGGATGATTTAGTTGATTGTCATGTACTTCTTCCTCACGTGCTACCAGAGCTTAGCGTACTAGTCAATCTGCTGCCTAATGGTTTGTGCACCTTTTCCTTATGTCGTTTCTACATTGTTTTGCATTTTTGGTTTTGCCTCTGACTGACCTCCGTTGTGGTTTCAGTTTCTACTGCTCCTCTCGCACCTTCTCATAGGGCTGCTACGAATCATTGGATGTGGTTCGCTGTTCATCGGCATGCAGCATTTCTTCGGGCAGGTTGTGTTTGCTTATATTGTGTACTGTAGGATTTTTTCAATGGCGCCCAATTTTGTTATTTTGTTTATTTTGGTGCTTTCTTTGCAGGTCAGTATCTGAATATTCAGTCGCCTATATCTGCAGATTTTTTTGTGTTCTGAAATGTAAGAACTTTTGCGTTCTTTCTTTTTTGGATCAATTTCCCTTCTTTGATTTGTGTGCAACCTTGGCTGGGTGATATTAACAGCATCCATTGTACTTTAGATACCACCTACTTTCCTTGATCTTTGCAATGAACTGCTGCATGCGAGTATGCCACTGTTTCGGTTTGCAGCCTACCTTACTACATCTGCAGGTGGCGCTCTAACTATTAGCAGAGCAGTGTCTATTTCTCTGAGCTCTTGAAACAGGCACACCAGCACTACTAACACCCGTTATATATGCTAAAAAGGTCAACGCCAAGGGCGTGGCGGCCTGTGCTTCCTAGTTATTTCTTTCAAGTCTGTGCTCCATTTTATCTCATGAAGTACATTGTTGCTTATAAACCCAGATATCACAATTTTAGGTGTTTTTGTGTTATGGTCTTATCGAGTTTTCCTTTTCGGCTTTCCAGAAGGAGGTCACTTTCATGGAGCAAAATTCATTGTTTTCCTTTTGTTGCTTATAAAGTAATAGGAAGCCTTGTGCAATTTATTTGTGATTTACAGAGCTGCATTGTTTTATGCAAGAGCATCTGAAATCTACCATGCGTGCTATTTGAACACAGCGACGTAAATACCTACCAGAATTGTTTTCCCATACATCATTCCTAGTGACAACATGTTAACCATTCTCAATACATTCAAGTGTGCTCAGTGACACAAGTGCATGTTTCTAAAATTGCTCTCTAAATGGCGAGTTTTCATTCATTGATCTGTAATTTTATAAATGTTCTGAAATGTCATCACTGTTATCCTCTCAATTGTTGTAGTTCTGGTTTGATTCTGTCCATGCCCAAGTATATTTGCAAGTTCTTCCTACCTGTGATTTTCTGCTTGATGCAGATCATGGGAACTGATATTTTAGGGAGCACACAAACGGAGGTACTTCTCCTTGTTACCCATTGTCTGTAGTTTCTGCCAAAATTTCGAAGTATATCTGTCAGATAACTGAAATTATTTGCAAGGTATTAAACTAGAACTGTTGATTTGGACTTTTTATTCATTGCGAGGCTAAGTCTACTTACATTCCAATACTGTGGGAAGCAATAAAGGCCACTTGAGATGATTTTTTCTAGTTTAGATGTTGAGACTTGGATAAACTGCTAGGCACCTGTCGTGATATTCCAGACTCTATAGTGAACTGTAGGGAAGGATGTGTGATGTTGTACCTAGTATCATGTTCCTGTTTTTAGTTGTCTCAATCTTCTCGGCTACGTCACTTTTGTTTTGTAACTGAAGCTTGTGGTTGTTAGAGGAAGTATTGTTTATCATTGTATTCACATTTCTACTAGTTTATCAGGAAGTGTCCTCTTTTTTTTTGCAATTTTACTAGATGTGAAAGGTACCAGCTACAACTTACAATGAGGTCGTTTATCTTTTCATGGATTATCGGAGAGCCACCAACCGCGTGGTGAAGAAAAATGCATGTCTGCATCTGCAAGAGGACAACGATGGGAGATCTACCAGAATATTGTTGTATTACTTACCGAGATAGTCAAAGGATGTTGTTTTTATTTTTGAAGGCTTGTAGCCTGTCCCAAAAGCAGAAGGATGAATTGTTTTGTTTTGTTTGGCCATGCAGTGATTAGTCTAATCCCTCTAGATAGAAAGGGAGTTTAAACTGAATTTAGTATTCTTTCCCGTTCTAAGGGATGGCTCTGAATCTGAACTTGTATTACTGCGTTATGATAACTTATGTTTGTGAACCGAACCTTCAGATGGGGTTGTTGTCTCCATTTATGTGCTACTATCTTCAATATGCGTATGCAGTATTCTGGAGAGAAACACATCTGATTTTCATAAACGAAGTTTCTCAGAGCTGGTGTATGTTGAACTACCAAAATGGTGATGTCCACTGCACTGTTGCTGCTACTCACTTGTTGTGTTATCGGACTGCTACACTTGAGTTAGCTTGTGATGTCTTCAAACATCATAATTGCTAGAGCTAATGCAGAACTTTTATATGGACTTTGTTAATAATAACTGGCGCTGAACAAATCTTCAATACAAATTGTAAATTTGAAGGTACGTACTACAAAGGTCTTCAGTTTATTACGAAAAGCATATATGCACTACCGATTAAGATTTTCTATGTTCCCTATATTTTCAAAAATAAACTCCTCCATAATTTTTTTACTCTGAGAGACTGCATGGATATCTTATTTATCTCGGAAAAGAACTTCTTGGGCACCGAACGAATTATCAATTTGAGTATGATGTTACTATAGAAATCCAATTTGAGTATGATGTTACTATAGAAATCATCGTTAAAGTTTGAGTATGATGTTACTATAGAAAGAGATACAGCACCGGTGGTTGGTTACTCTGCGACACATGCTTCGATATCTATTCAGTTTAGATTAGAACTACTTAGGCACCGAAAGAATTTCAATCCGACTATGATATTAGTATTGATACATGGTTAGTGATACACCACCGGCGGTTACTCTGAGGAACATGATTACTCGAAATAACCTTCGTAATACCGCACACAACGAATATATATCCACATAAAGGTGAATATCTACACTAAAGCTTTAGGATGCCTTCGCCAAAGATCAAAGGGTCTAACTAAACCGGCAGCCTTACGCCACAACCATAGTAAGCATCTATGACGATGTTATATATGATTTGAAGGACCTCACCATTGAACTTCCTTAGAGTTTACCGACCTCACGGTTACATATGTGTTCCACGTCGAGGTGGTTACCTATATTAAAACTTTAGGATACCTTCGCCAACATCAAAACTACTTCATCGGGTAATATAACGGTGAGATCCTATTTTCACCCATGTAGAAATGACCTTAGCAATACCGCACACGAAGAATTCATATCCACGTCAAGGTGGATATATACACTAAAACTTTAGGATGCCTTCGCCAAAGATCAAAGGGCCTAAGTAACCCGGCAACCTTTCGCCACAACAATAGTAAGCATCTATGACGATATTATATATGTTTCGAAGGACCTCACTATTGAACAGTGCGATATCAATGCCTTAGATTTTATCTGCCTATATGTTCCACGTCTAGCTGTGGTAACCTACAATACAACTTTAGGATACCTTCGCCAACATTAGAAGGACTTCACCAGGCAACTACAAGATATGAGTGCATTGGGTTCATCTATCATGCGATTACTTATGAGTCGATGCCCACGGTTACCTATGATACACCGGTAGGATCCCTTTTTCACACATGTAGAAATGATCTTAGTAATACCGCACACGACGAATGCATATCCATGTCTGGATATCTCCACTAAAACTTTAGGATGCCTTCGCCAAATATCAAAGGGCCCAACTAACCCGACAACCTTATACCATAACCATAGTAAGCATCTATGGCGATGTTATATATGATTTGAAGGACCTCACCATTGAACACTGCGATATCAATGCCATAGAGTTTATCTGCCTCACGGTTACATATGTGTTCCATGTCGAGGTGGTTAACTATATTACAACTTTCGGATACCTTCGCCAACATCAGAAGGACTTCATCGGGCAACTATAAGATATCAATGCATTGGGTTCATCTATTACGTGGATTTAACTACGATATTACTATTGAAATCATGGTTAGCGATACACACCACCAATGGTTAGTTTGAGACACATGCTTCGATGTCTTATTAGCTCGAAAAAGATCTCCTCGTTCTCAACATTAGGATACCTACGTGTTCAACCTCGAGGTGGTAATCTACAATAAAACTTTAGGATACCTTCACCAACATTAGAAGGACTTCACCGGGCAACTATAAGATATCACTTCATTGGGGTAATCTATCATGCGGTTACTTATGAGTCAGTGCCCACGGTTACCTATGATACAACTGTAGGATCCATTTTTCACACATGTAGAAATGACCTTAGTAATACCGCACACTACGAATGCATATCCACGTAAAGGTGGATATCTACACTAAAACTTTAGGATGCCTTTCGCCAAAGATCAAAAGGCCTAACTAACTCGTCAACAATACGCCACAACCATAGTAAGCATCTATGGTGATGTTATATATGTTTCGAATGACCTCACTATTGAACACTACGATATTAATGTCGTAGATTTTATCTACCTCACGGTTACATATGTGTTCCACATAGAGGTGGTTACCTATATTACCACTTTAGGATACCTTCGAAAGCATCAAAACGACTTCATCGAACAACTATAATATATCGATGCATTGGTTTCATCTATTGCGTGGACTTAACTACAATATTACTATTGAAATCATGGTTAGCAGTAGACCACCAACAGTTAGTTTGAGACACATGCTTGGATGTCTTATAAGCTCGAAAAAGAACTTCTCGGGCTCAAGATTAGGATCCGATATGTTCCACGTCGAGGTGTTACCTACATTACAACTTCAGGATACCTTCGCCAACATTAGAAGGACTTCACCGGGCAACTATAAGATACTACAACATTGGGTTCATCAATCACGCAGTTACTTATGAGTCGGTGCCCACGGTTACCTATGATACAATGGTAGGATCCCTTTTTCACACATGTAGAAATGACCTTAGTAATACCACACACGACAAACGCATATCCACATCAAGGTGGATATCTACACTAAAGCTTTAGGATGCCTTCGCCAAAGATCAAAGGGCCTAACTAATTCGGCAGCCTTACACGACAACCATAGTAAGCATCTATGGCGATGTTATATACTATTTGAAGGACCTCACTAGTGAAAAATGTGATATTAATGCCTTAGAGTTTACCTGCCTCATGGTTACATATGTGTTCCACGTCGAGGTTTTTACATATATTACAACTTTAGGATACCTTTGCTAACATCAGAACGACTTCATCGGGAAACTATAAGATATCAATGCATTGGATTCATTTATTACGTGGATTTAACTACGATATTACTATTGAAATCATGGTTAGAGATACACACCACCAACGGTTAGTTTGATACACATGCTTGGATGTCTTATAAGCTTGAAAAAGAACTTCTCGGGCTCAAGATTAGGATCCGATATGTTCCACGTCGAGGTGGTCACCTGCATTACAACTTCAGGATACCTTCGCCAACATTAGAGGGACTTCACCGGGTAACTATAAGATGCTACTACATTGGGTTCATCAATCACGCAGTTACTTATGAGTCGGTGCCCACGGTTACCTATGATACAATGGTAGGATCCATTTTTCACACATGTAGAAATGACCTTAGTAATACCACACACGACAAATGCATATCCACATGAAGGTGTATATCTACACTAAAGCTTTAGGATGCCTTCGCCAAAGATCAAAGGGCCTAACTAATTCGGCAACCTTACACCACAACCATAGTAAGCATCTATGGCGATGTTATATATTATTTGAAGGACCTCACCAGTGAACACTTCGATATTAATGCCTTAGAGTTTACCTGCCTCATGGTTACATACGTGTTCCACGTCGAGGTTTTTACATATATTACAACTTTAGGATACCTTCGCTAACATCAGAAGGACTTCATCGGGAAACTATAAGATATCAATGCATTGGATTCATTTATTACGTGGATTTAACTACGATATTACTATTGAAATCATGGTTAGAGATACACACCAGCAACGGTTAGTTTGAGACACATGTTTCGATGTCCTATTAACTCGAAAAAAACTCCTCGGGCTCAAGATTAGGATACCTATGATCGAGCTAGTAACCTACAATAAAACTTTAGGATGCCTTCGACAACATTAGAAGGACTTTACCAGGAAACTATAAGATATCACTGCACTGGGTTAATCTATCACGCGGTTACTTATGATTCAGAGTCCACGGTTACCTATGATATAACGGTAAGATCCTATTTTCACAAATGTAGAAATGAACTTAGTAATACCGCACACGATGAATTCATATCCACGTCAAGGTGGATATATACACTAAAACTTAAGGATGCCTTCGTCAAAGATCAAAGGGCCTAAGTAACCCAACAGCCTTACGCCACAACAATAGTAAGCATCTATGACGATGTTATATATGTTTCTGAGGACCTCACTATTGAACAGTGCGATATCAATGTCTTAGATTTTATCTACCTCACGGTTACACATATGTTGCACGTCGAGGTGGTTACCTATACTACAACTTTTGGATACCTTCGCCAACATCAAAACTACTTCATCGGGTAACCATATATAAGATATCAATGCATTAGGTTCATCTATTACGTGGATTTAACTACGATATTAGTATTTAAATCATGGTCAGCGATACATCACCAACGGTTAGTTTGAAACACATGCTTGTGTGTCTTATTAGCTTGAAAAAGAACTTCTCGGGCTCGATATTAGTATACCTATGTGTCCAACGTCGAGGTGGTTACCTATATTACAACTTTAGGATACCTTCGCCAACATTAGAAGGACTTCACAGGAAAACTATAAGATATCACTACATTGGGTTCATCTATCACGCGGTTACTTATGCGTCGGTGCCCACGGTTATCTATGATACAACGGTAGGATCCCTTTTTCACACATGTAGAAATGAACGACGACTTCCTTCTGGGCGGCTCGTACGTGCGTACCTAGCGGACGGCGGCGGCCTCCTCGCGCCTCTGCGGCCGCCTCCGCCTCGCTGACTATGCGGGCCTCCTCACCGCGGCCACCTTCTCCTCGTCGTTGTCGACGTAGTCGCCATCTTTGAAACGCTTCGCGGACTCCTCCTCCTCCTCCTCCTCCTCGTGCGAGGTCGCCTCGTTGTCTGATGGTGAAGAGAGAAGCGGCGACCGGCGGAGGAGGACCCCTTCTTGCAAGAAATGTCATACATGGCGTGCTTCACCGGTGGCACGAGGCCCCAGTTGGTCCACCGTCGTGCGCTGCATTGTGGAAGACCGGCGGATCCCGACACGGCGCGGCACTTCCGCCCCTAATCTGCGCTCCCGTCTGCCGGAACTCCCGTTGCAGGCATCTAGGGGCCGGGGTGGGTGCGGCGGTGCGGCTTTGTCGCCAGAGTCTAGGCGTGGTTCAGCGGCAGATGCAGTGGAGGGGAAGTAGGGTTTCAACACGTATCAGCCGCTTCGTCCTCTATATATACCAGCCGCACCGACGATTTCACGGACCCCTGTGAAATGTTTACGGGCCGGTCCACGAATACGAGATCTAATCGGCGACGCAAATTGAGCCAAACCGTAAAACTGTCCGAAAAATACGAATTCGGCCAGGATCTACTAGAGTTGCTCTTACACCTATGTATACGGTATGGCAGCCATGCAGTGCAAAGCTCGTAGGTGTCTTGCTGATTGATTTTGTAGTACTACCGTATACCAGATAATAAATATTTCTCTTCCTTGTACATCAAATACTTGCAGGTTATCTGGGGAAATTATTTTGCTTTATTAATGAAAATAAAAAATACACATTAAAAAACCCACTGTTCAACTTAAAAAAAAAATTTAAAGATCATATGATCAGCACTCAGCAGTGCTATTCCTCTCACGCGCATGGTCATGTGCAGGGTTCAACGGCAAGAATTAAATCTTGCCAGTTTCGTGAAACAACGTAGGTTTTAAATAACTATGGTAATGTACCAGGGAACAGTATAGAGGTACAAGTTAACAGGGCAAGGTACCATCAGACGTGTTAGAGACTGTACTAGGCAAAGGAATCTTTTACAGCTACTAGAACTAGCTACGTTCTAGGATACACACCAGACTTTGTCAGATACAGTACCTAGTGGCATTGGCGGGCACAATAGTATTCATGGGTATTCAGCTGAATACCCATTATTTTCGGCCAAATTTTTTTGCTTAGTATTTAGCCCACCAAGCCTGGTATTTCTTAGCCCAGCAGCAGCAGTAGGTTGTCTCATGTACGTCCCGTGAGGCCACCAGCAGTCCAGCCGCAGCCGGCAGGCTTTCTCCAGCGACACACCTAGACCAAGCCGGTGATCGATTCCGTTGTCGAGTCTGCAGCAACGTCGTCAGCAGGGGCAGAAAAAGAGGCGGAGGCCGCAGCCAGCAAGGGCCAAAGGGGATCTGAATCCGGCAACCGGCGCTTGACCGTAGAGTGCAGATGCAGGCCACACGGAGTTGCAAAATCAAGTGTATCACCGAAATATCTCACGGTAGGGTTCTAAATTCTAATCCACACAGAATTCTTATTCAATTTCAGAATTAGAAAATAAGAAATCGCTCCCAGTTAGAGTTAGATACAGTAGTTTTTCTCCATATTCATGTGAAGAATCAAGAATTTGATTAATGAGTTGAGGATGAGATGTTGTGTCTTAATTTACTAAGATTTTATTTGGTATCAGTCACCTTACAAAAGTGCAAGTGTAGTTCAAATAAAAATACAATTGAGACATAAGAAATTCTCGATCAACTGATAAATAGCAAAAAAAAAAATTTCTTAACTCTGAATACCCATTGTCAATATCCTGTGCCCGCCCATGCCTAGTGGGTCCTTTGATCAATATGCAGCAAGCATCTCCAGGCAGCTACAACGGCCACCATAAGGGATAGACGTCATAAGGTCCTGTAAAAATGCGCGTCCAGATAGATGCATCAAACTCAAAACTGAACGTTTTTGTAACGGTCTCGGGTAGTACCCCTAATAGATCTGTTTGTTCTTTTCTTTTTATGCATCATCATAACATATGCATCATATCATCCATGTTTTTATCAAATAAAATTATTTTTATAAACCCTCCTTTGTCCTTCTCCTTTAAATAAAACTCTAATCTCTCTCATATTTCTTATTTTATAATTAAGCTTTTCCAACAAATAAATTCTTGAACATAAAGTTGCTTTGTTTTGATTACAAATAAAGTAATATTTGAAAACCTAATTTTAAATCTTTTCTCACCTTTGCCTCAAATTCAAAACAGAAAAGAGTTTGAATTCAAAAGTTTTTAAATAAAATCAGGAAAAGGAGAAAGAGAGTGGATTTGTTGCCACCCGGTGCCAATGCCCCCCCTGTTGGTTGCCGTCCGATGAATTGGTTGAGATTCGCGTCGCACTGTTAGATATCCACGCGTTTCAATTAAAACTCGATGGATCCCATTAAATACTGAATTAGAACCTGATTTTATGTGCATGTGTCAGGGAACAGCAGAGCAATGCAGCACACGACCCGGCCAGCTGACCCCCCCCTTTTGTCAGTTCTTGCACATGCCACATTGTGTCAAAATATGCATGCATGACGCGCCGTACAGATCCTTGCATGCATGCCCCCCTATACTAGACTGCTTAGTGCTGAGTGCTGACTGCTGAGTTGCTGCATGCACATCTTGATACGTTCTTGACTCCTCTGGCTAAACCGGTCGACCTTCTCTACCGCTCGAGCTGCCCGATGGCCGGCACGGAGGAGAAGAACTGATGTCTGTCACGTGCAGCTTGTGCCTGTTTAATTAAACGGTAGTAAGATTTTTTTTCCTTACCAGTTATGTTCCACTGTAGTGCCGCGGCATCCGTTAGTCCGCTTGAGCCTGCTAGCAGCGACATACAGGTGTCGCGGCCTGCTCCTGCTTTTCTGCCGATGCCATTCATGGTGGGGGCGACACTCCCACCTCCGGACACGCTGGCGGTGGGCGGCGAGCTCGAAATCGTGGAGGCACTAGTGGAAACGGGATATGGCCCGTTCATTAGGTTTAAGTCAAACCACCATTAGGGCAATTATCTCCCTTTACCCCGCTCAAAGCTTCAAGGCCCGGCCCACGCAGCGCCACGCGTGATATTTTGCCTGCCCGTACGAACCGGGCTGGAGGCCGCCGCGCAGAGGCTATTTCTTCACACGCACGTTTAGGCCGAGAAGCGCGCCCGCTGCCAGAAACAGGCGTTTCTTCCGCGCGCGCAGTTTCGCAATGCATATATCATTCAAGAAACCACAAAATATCGTCGTGAATATATAGACATCGTCAACAGTACACGTAATGCATGCATTTACAATATAAAGTCGGATCTCTTTACTAAATCTAGATGCCTTTACGAAGTTGCTCCATATCTACGATCTTCCGATAGTGCTCTCCACCTGGGGCAATGACCTCGGTAAGAAAGAATCCCGCGATTTCCTCTTGAATTGCTCGTATTTGATCCTCCGTTATGAGAGTGTCCCGCATATGATCAAATTAAGGATAATGCAGAAAACTGAAAATGGAGTTACATATGTAGTTCTTAAGTAAGGATCGATAATATAGTGCTGAAAGATAGTGTTACATGCATACATAGATCGGGTTCATGTTTATTTAACCCTAATACATCAATCACTACTACAACCTCTCAACCGTCGACCGGGTCCTATAACGCCGATCGGGTCCGAGCCGGTGAAACCCAAAGCCACGGAACAACAACGGGAGCATAGCTAACATGAGATCCCTGCATAACGCCCATCCGGTCCTATACATGGTGTCTAACGCATACATGTAAGCGAACGTGTTCCCTCCGCCGCAATGCGCTGAGCTACCTCCTCCGCGGGGCGGCTCCTCTGAAACGACCGTGGCCATAGGACCTCCACCAGAGAATATCCGGGTCGACGACGGACCCGGATTCCGCATCAAGGTGCGCGCCCCAAGCTAAGACCTGTGCCACCAAGAGCCAGTCCGGACCTCCCCATCTGTTGCATCTCCTCTAGAATAGTCATACCACGACGCGGCGGCTGTCGCATCGTAGCTACGAAAACAAATCATATATATATGTACCAATGTTAAATAAATTAAAAATAACTTCACTACTTTTAACCCGGCGTCGCGTTATCGCCGCAGCAACGAAGGCGCCGAGTAGGACCCGCGGACTCGGCACCGCAGGGGCGCCCGCACTACCGGATTAACTATACTAACAAATAGTTTACAATAATAGAGTTCTAACTAACATTATTTTTATTAATGTTAGAGTTGTAACTAACATTATTTCTAACATATATATTAATTATTATTGTAACTTTTACTAACTATTTCTAAAAAATAGTTTACTAACTATTTCTAAAAATCTAATACTAACAATCTAATACTAACAAATTTGATACATCTAACAATCTAATACTAACAAAATATGTCAAATTTGATACATCTAACAATCTAATACTAACAAAATATGTCAAATTTGATACATCTAACAATCTAATACTAACAAATTTGATACATCTAACAATCTAATACTAACAAATTTGATACATCTAACAATCTAACAATCTAACAATCTAATACTAAAAAAAATTAAAAAAAAGGGGTGGCCGGGGGCTCACCTTGGCGCCGGAGAGGAGGATGCAGCATGTTGGAGGAGGCGGCGGCGGCGGCGCGCGACGGCGAAAGGATGGCGGCGGGCGGCGCTGGTGTGGAGGAGGCGGCGTGTTGGAGGAGGCGCGCGGCGGGGCGGCGCGCGGCTGGATCGCGGCGCGGCGCGCGGTGGCGAGGAGACGCTGGCTGCGGCAGACGCGGGCACGGCGGCGGGCGCGCGGGAGCAGTACACGGTGGCGATGACGGTTGGGCAGCCTGGTAGCCATCTCCTGGATTGATCTCCGCGAGACGGCGTTTTTTATACTACCCCACCTTTGGTAATACAAACCGGGACTAAAGGCCTATTTTGCTGCGATTTTCGCGCGCGCAAAATAGGCTTTAGTCCCGGTTTGTAATACAACCGGACCAAAGGCCAATTTTTTAAAAATTTGTTCCCGCTTATTTCAAATCAAAAAAGGCCACGATCGCCACCGACGCCACGCAGCACCGCCACCGCCACCGCCATGTACTCGCCACGCCGCCATTGTGTATCTGCACGCTGCCACCGCCACCGCCGTATCGCCACCGCCACACCGCTACGTGTATCGCCACCGCCACCGCCACCGCCGTACCAGCCACCGCCGCCACCACCGTACTATACCGCCACCGCCACCGCGACACACCGCGCCACCGCCACCGCTGCACCGCCACCACCGCGCCGTGTACCGCGCGCCGCCACCACCACGCTGTACGGCACGCCGCTATCGCCACGCCAGATCGGCCACCGCCGTGCCGTGCCACGTGTCCTTCCGTGCCACGTTCTTTCCCGTGCCACGTGTCGCCGCTTCCACGTGCCTCGCCCGCCGCACCGCTGCGGCGTGTAGATGCCGCTTCCACGTGCGCCCGGCGCTTCCGCGCCACCGCCGCCAAACTTGCCGCGCTGTCTATAAGCGCCGCGGCGCGCGGAACCACACATCGCCGTCGCCCTCCGTTCATCCGTCGCCGATGCCGCCGCAGCCGCCGCTGCTCGCCCGGCTTCCGTGGCGTCCAGCGCGTCCGACGGGTGATCTACGCCGAGATGCGCGCCGGTGGCTTCCGCTCTCACCCTCGGCACGTACAACACCCCGAGCTGGCGCGCGCGCACGACGCGGCGTGGCTATTTCGGTGGCCACGACGCGACATGAACTTCCCAGACGTCGAATAGGAGGAGGCGGAGTTCGCGCCGACGCGGCCTCGCCGACGACGGCACCGCCGCCGCCACCGCCGTGATCGCCCGGAAGCAGCGCCATTGATGACGGTAAGCGCAGCTTCAACACGCGGGCAACACCGACGGCTTCTTCTGACTCGGCACATCGCAGGTCCAACAAGCGCCACCGTCCGTCGCCGTGTTCGAGCTCGACAACCCGAATACAACTTGGGCCGACAACGACCCTCGGTGGGACGACATTTGGACCGAGACAACCTCCGACGACGAGTAGATCGACTAGACTAGTTGTTTATCTTTTTTAATTGTATTTTCAATAAAGTCGTTGACGCTGATGATGAGAAAAGTTCCCGCGATACATGGAATGAAAGTACAGAGCTCAACTGAAATTAATTAAGATACATGGCCAGATTCGACTGTTCGTCAGCATACTGTGCCTAGCCCTATAGTACTCGCCACCGTAGTCGCGTAGTCGCCGTCATCATCGTCGCCGGCATCGGGGTCGCGGTAGTCGAACCTCGGCGGGAGAGAACGCGTGGGCGGGACCGAGGGTAGCAGCGGGGCCACGGTAGGCCATGACGCTCGGAGAGTCCGGCCACCACGCCCGACAGCCGACTCGTTGAAGTTCGAAGAGGCGGGCCGCCCTCCGTGCCTGGCAGCGCCCTCTCACGCCGATTGATGAAGAAGCTTTCCCAAGTCGGGCGTAGTCGGGATGCCACGGGATTCCTCAGCTCCGGCGTGAGCTCGAAGTAGTGGTTCGTGGTGGCCATCTGCGCCACACCTAGAGGGGACAGAGGGACCGGTACGCCTCCAACGTCAGCAACCAGCCGGTCGGGACGCGGTAGCCCGGCGGGCAGGGGTAGTTCGACAGCGCGCGCCTCCGCTCCTGAGGGTTAGAGATACGATGGAAGCCAGGGACAGAGTGATGAGGTTTGCGATATGAGTCTAGATGTGATATGTAAATGGAGGCCAAGCCTACATATATATAGTGAAAAATGGCGGGAGGACGGAGGCGGGGAAGCAGTGGAAACGCGGGAAGAAAAAGGCGGAACGCAATGGCGCCGAAAACATTAGTCCGGCTGGTGGTACAACCGGACTAAAGATCATTTTTGTCATCTAACAAACCGTCGTGGGATAAGGACGTGTGGGTAACCTTTAGTCCCGGCTGGTGGGTACAAACGGACGAAAGATCTTTTTTTGTCATCTAACAAAACTGTCGGGGATAAGGACATGTGGGTAACCTTTAGTCCCGGCTGTGGGTACAACCGGGACTAAAGATGTCGGCAGATAAGAACGCATGGGACGCACCGCTCGATGAGATAAAGCATGAGCGCACGACGCCCGTCGAAGGAACAAGACAAAGTAGAAGAGGTGTCGTGCCTATAAAAGGAGCATCGATATGCCTTGCCAAGCAGATCAAAGCCAAGCAGAGTTTCATTCCCATGGATGAAGGAAGGGTTGGGAAATCTCCGTGGCGCAGCTTTCGAAGATGTCGTTGGTGCAACGCCCTACGGCATCTTCGGAAGTGCTCCTCTAATGGAAATCTCATCGACCAGGTGAACGAGGAGATGTGTCATAATATTGAAGAAGGATGGTGGGAACACCAGCTCAAAACTAACAGACATTGGACCACATCATTCTGCAACCTCGGTAGAATTTCTGGATTGATTACCTTCTGAGAAATTGCATTGAGGAATGCACATAGCTTCACAATGGGCAGTCGAACATTTTCCGGTAGAAGCCCCCTCAATACAATCGGAAGCAACTGTGTCATTATCACGTGGACATGAGACTTGGTTCCGAATGTTTTCTTCTCCATATTTATTATTCCCTTTATATTGGAGGAGAAGCTTACGGGACCTTGACACGGACATTCAAAAATATTTCCTTCTCTGCTTTTGTAAGAGCGTAGCTGAGTAATGACGTCCTTTAACTCTCTCATGTAGTTTTTTGGGGTCTTTCCTACGTTGCTGGTCCTCCTGTGCTTCCTGTGTTTGTCTTCCTACACGCCTGAAAGCCTAGCAGGTTCACGCAAAGATTCTTCGTCACGTGCATCACATCGATTGAAGAGCGGACCTCTAAGACTTCCCAATAGGGTAGATCCCAAAATATAGATTTCTTCTTCCACATGGGCGCGTGTCCGACAGCGTCATTCGGAACAGATTGTCCGCCAGGACCCTTTCCAAATATTACATCTAGATCCTTGACCATACCAAATATATCAACACCATCACGATGGGGAGGCTTCCGGTGATCAGCCTCACCGTTGTAATGCTTGCCTTTCTTTCTTACGGATGGGTAGTCCTAAGAAATCGACGATGCCCAGGTACACGACCTTCTTACATTTTTTCAAATAATCACCTTCGAGCTCATGTAAGTGCGCATGCATTGTATCCCTTGTTTGACTGTCTGAAATGTTACCAAGAGCAGGCCAGTCATTGATGGTTACTGCAGCGCTCTTAGGTCAAATTCCTCCTGCTTGTGCTCGTCCCACACACGTACACCTGTTAGGGACCACAGCTGTAGAAGTTCTTCGACTAATGGCTTCAGGTACACATCAATGTCGTTCTTGGGTTGCTTCGGGCCTTGTATGAGCACTGCATCATAATGAACTTCCGCTTCATGCACAACCAAGGAAGATATATACAAGAGTCACAGCCAAAGTGGCTGCAGCTCTCTCGCTCTCCAAAAGGATTCATGCCATCTGTACTTAGACAAACCTTAAGTTCCTTGCATCCTGTGCAAAGTTTGGGAACTCTCTATCGATTTTTCTCCATTGGGATCAGCAGGGTGCCCCAACATCACGTCTTTCTTACGGTCTTCTTTGTGCCATCGCAACAACCTAGCATGCTCTTTATTTCTGAACAAGCGTTTCAGCCGGGGTATTATAGGAGCATACCACATAACCTTGGCAGAACCCTTCCCGGGGCGCCGCCCTCAACATCACCAGGGTCATCTCGTCTCGATCTTATACCGCAATGCGGTACACCGGACATGCATCCAAATTCTCGTATCACCGCGGTAGAGGATGCATAATGCATGCATGTATCTTTTGCACATCTAATCCTAGAGGGCATAATCTTCTTTGCTTCGTACGTCGAAGGCAATTCGTTACCCCTTGGAAGCTTCCTCTTAATTATTGTAAGAACTTTCCAAATCCTGAGTCGTTGACACCGTTCTTCGCCTTCCATTGCAACAATTCCAGTGTGCTGCCTAGCTTTTTATGGCCATCTTCGCAAGTTGGGTATAACAATTTGTTGTGATCTTCTATCATCTTGTCGAAGGCCAACCTTTCCTTTTCAGTTTCACATTCTCTCCTTGCATCAACAATGGCCCGACCAAGATCATCATCAGCAGGCTCATCTGGTGCCTCTTGATCTTCTACTTCATTGTCTTCATTGCCTTCTGCAGTATCATCGTATTCAGGGAAATTGGGATAACCGTCATCATCCTCTTCCTCTTCTTCATTGTCTTCCATCATAACCCCTCTTTCTCCGTGCTTGGTCCAACAATAGTAGCTGGGCATGAAACCGGATCGCAGAAGGTGGCTGTGAATGAGACTCGAGTGAGCGTAATTTACGGTATTCTTGCAATCAACACATGGACAATACATGAAGCCACCATGTTTGTTTGCCTCCGCCACGGCCATAAAATTATCCAGGCCCGAAGTGAACTCGTCAAACCGTCGGTCAATGTACATCCATTGCCGATTCATCTGCATGATATAATTAAGTGACAAAAATAGACATCACGATGTATATATACACATGCATTTTATCAATTACAAATGAAAAGGATAGTTGTTAACCTCGAGAAGAAGAAAAAAGCAAGTTAAGTGTGGCTTGATTTGTGTAAACTCAAGTGGCAAATCCTCTTAAGCATTTCATCGAACACCTCTTGTGCATGTGAATAAGAGAGGAGAGCAATACACCCCTCTTGTGAAGAAAGTGAAAAAATGGCCAAGTGTGGCTCACACTTGAGCAGGGGCAAGGTTATATAACCAGATTGGGGACTGTCCCGGTTTGTATTACAAACCGGGACAGGGGCCTTTGGACCCGGTTTGTATTACAAACCGACTAAAGGTTTCCCACGCCTGACACGGGCTGCCGCGCCCTGCCGACCCTTTAGTCCGGTTTTAGTACAAACCGGCCACTGGACATCCAAATGGGGCACGCAAAAACGAACCGGACCAATGCGCCCCATCGGTCCCGGGCTTTGGCTGGGGACATTTGCTTGGGACCAAAGGCCTCTTCTCCACTAGTGAGGCCGGCTGGTCGCACAGCTGCACTTGGAAGGCGGTGGAGGAGACGTTGGGATTCTTCCAGGTGGTAAACCACGGCGTGCCGGCCTCTCTCCTCGCCCAGACGCTTAGGTCCGTGCGCCGTTTCCACGAGTCTCGGCCGGAGGCCAAGACACCGTACTACACCTGCGGCCTCGCGAGAAGCTCCGGTTCGTCTACAACTTCGACCTGTTCTTGTTGCCGTTCTCCTCCAGGACTACGACATGGCCGGCCTCCGGGTGCTCGTCGCGACAACTGCAGCAATCACTGTACGACTGGGTGATTGATTAAGCGGGGACGGCCTGGTACCGTGGACAGACTGAAGGGCGAATCGCGTTTTGAAGGTGCCCCGTCCCTCGCTTTGCTTGGACGGCGCGAGCTTGACCGCTCACGGCCGGGCACCTCGTCACTGTCCAGACGTTTAATGCTCTAGTCTGTAACAGCGCATCGTCACTGTGCACACTAAATATCACCATGCATGCATCGGCCCTGCCCGACTGAAAAGTGAAAACAATGCATTAGCTTGCTAGATGCTGTAGGGGTAATCAAATCCACACATTTCGCTCTTGCTGTGGGTGCATGCAACTGCATAGAATATGGGTAGCCCGGCATACTACTGCTGCCACGCTGACTGCTCTTTGCGTGGGTTGGAAAGATAGTTGTTTGACTCATTTATTATCCCACTTCAGCTGAGCGATGAAAACAATCCGTGTCTGCTCACTATTTCTGGTGAAGCATACAACACGCTATGCTTGTTCACTTTTACGTGGCTTGTCAGCTCGGCTTTGACTGAATGGACCACTACTTGGCCAACCTGCTGCCATGAGACACTTTCCCGCTTCTGGCGCGAGTTAACACTGCCGCATGCTACAGCCCGGTCAGCAGTTTTGCAGAGAGTGTTGCTAATTAGAGCATGTACTATGATAGCTCCATTACATGCAAAATGAATCTAAATGTTCGATCCAACGGCATCCGGTAGGGGGCATTGCCACCGGGTGGCAACACCATATTTTGCAAGGAGAAAACCCCTCCCCCCCTCTCCTGGGTTGTCTCTCCCTCCTGGACCATCTCACCCTCTCTTCTTTTTCCTTACCGAGCGGCCCAGCTCTTCCCTCCCCGGCAGCCCACCTTTCCTCTCTTTCTGTGGCCCAAGCCCAGCCCACCTTCCCGTACCGCTTCAGTCTCTCCTTTTTCCCTTTCTCGTCCTCGACAGCGACCGCACGGAGAGCACGAGCCTCTCGTGCTGCTGCCGTCACCACGCCACCACCTCCTCCCACCTGCTCCCCTCTCCTTTTATCCCCATCCCAGGCGCAGCAAACCCTAGCTCTCCACTCCTTTCCCCTCGCGCCGCCGCCAGCTCTCCCTCGCCCTTTTCTTCTCCGTCACCGAGAGCATCCGCCACGGGTCCACCATGGCGCCGCCGCTATAGACCACCCCTCGACGATCTGAAGCCACCGACGGGTGCGCCTCTTCCTCCTCTACCTCGTGCTGCAAGGAATCGAACCGGGGCGCCTTGAATCATCGCCATTTTCACCGATTCGTCTCCGACTCCGGCAGACAAAATCGCCGTCTCCGGCGCCGTCCGTCAACCTCTGGACAAACAGAGCCCACCTTCGTCTTCCGGGTACCCTCACGAACCTCCTGGACACCTTCCCTTTCTTCCTTGCTTCGTGGTTCGCCCTTTCACTGTGGTGGCCGACCTCTTCGCCGCAGGTCCTCGCCGCCGGCGTCACTCCGGCGACTCCCCGACAACGGCGCCTCCTTCTTCTGAACCGCACCGTCGAGGCGCACCTGGAGAGCCCCCACGCGCATCCAGGGACCCTCTACATCTCCCGCACGCGCGACGCCACCCTGCGGTGGTCACCGCCGCTCCCCTCGCCGCGCCCAGCATCGAACACCTGGTGTGCACCCAGGCAAGCTTCGCCAGCTCAGCGTCCAGTCGGCACCGTCGGTCCCACCCGTCAGCGTCACGGGTTAGATCCCAACCCGGTGAGAATCTCCCCAGATCTAGATTGGATCTGGCTCTTTGCAATCAAGCCCCTGCAGCTTTTCCTTTCAACCCGCAATCCTTCCTTGTGATGTTTTTTCTGAAAACCCCCCTGCAGGTTCTTATCCACCCGCCGCCCAGTCAGCTCCTCGTCAGCCTCCCCTGGCCCCGCTGGTCAGTGACCCGGGCTAGCTTCTGCCTCGGTGAGAAAAGCCCCAGCCTTTCTGTTTTATCAGAAATTCCAGAAAATGCATAAAACTTTGATAATTAATATCTTTCAAAATATAACTCGAAATAAAAAGTGTTATATATGAATTTTGATCAGAAAAATGCAAGGATCATGAATATGCCATCCATTCATCTGTTTGCATCTCGCATCATGTCGTTCATCGATGATCGTGTATGTTCACCCTAATTGCAACCCCGGAGTATTTCGGACACCGACTAAGGTTTCCCCGCTCCGTTTAATATTGAAGTAGCGCACCCCTGCCATGATATGCCATGCTAATCAACACTTAACTTTGCCGGTAGAAATGCAACTCCAACCTAATTTGCTTGTTCGGGGTTCCGACTCCGCTTAAATTGGATAAGTTACATCGCATCATCGTTGCCATGTCATGCATGCCTGCATCTTGCTCATGCCGGTTCTTTATCCGTAGTAGTAAGACTTGCATACGTTGTGTGTTCCAGCATTTGCTTCTTCCCGGATAGGATCGCGAAGTGGTGCGGTGAGATACGACGAGTTCTCCGGATGTTCCTCGGCAAGCTTTAACATGCAAGCATTTCCTAAACTCCTGTCTCTGCAGGAGTCGCTCACCTATTTTGTTTTGCCTTCTCTCTTATGATAGCCTTGAGTTGCGTTCTTGTCATGTGTCCTATCCACTTGTTACCTCAAGCAGCCCATATTGCCACCACCAACCTCCTACAGCTGTTGTTTGGTTATCGGGTCTGCCTTGCGAGTCGTAGTGCATGCTAGTGATGTTTACACCGTGTTACCGTTATTGTTATCATATCGGGTTATCTGTTGGGGAATCATGACACATGGTTTATGGATATATATGTTAATAGTTGCTTAGCGGAGGCATCGGTGGGTCAGCTGATCGTTTTATGACGGCTCACTTGTGTTTCCTAAGTATCTTAGGACCCCGAGTTCTTGTTATCTGTTCCGAGACTGAGCGCTCTAACCACACGTGGGTATGCTTACCGGGTCTCCCCTCGACCACCCGGAATCTACAGCTTTGTCCAGTGGCCACAATTAGTTTCGTAATGCTTTGTTTCTCTCGGGCGTGCAAGCTTGTTTCTTTGTGGTCAGATGATATGATGTTACTTTTGGGTAAGCCGTGAGTGCCTTGTAACCCCGTTGTCTCTTGCACGCTCGTAGGTTCGGCACGTATTGTTAAGAGGTCATCCTCTAGTGGGCTCTAATCCTCTTAGCCGTTCTCGCAACAGCTAAATCCGCTTCGGAGCACGGCCGGACTTCGATACGGGTTAACTTAGTTAGGTGGCTTCCTGGACATTGTCGTAGTGAAGGAGAGTGCGTGTCGTGATATCCTTCCCTTGCTCGGTTGGATTGATCGTGCGTGTGGGCACATTTGGGCACTCCTGCAGGGTTATAATCTTATCGATAAGCCGTGTCCGCGGTTATGGACGACTTGGAGCTGTATGACTCGACCATAGACAACTTATACCTGTTGTTTCAATCATAATAACTTGCATAGTAAGTTAGCAAAACTTCAATAATAAATGGCTAAAACTTGTCAATCGTGTGAGTGCCTTTGCCAGTACTTCTTTGCGAAGGGGGAACGCATCGGCTGGGTTATGTTTGCAGAGTATAGAACTGTTAGTTTATGCGCTCTCTCACCTTCTCTGATAGACGAATGTTGTAGAGTGTCTCTATAGGTTTTTAGTGCTTGCGCGCGCTTAACCCCACCATATTGCCGATGACGTTCCTCTTGCGTCCTCTAAGTCCCCTGCGTGCCTCAAGTACAAAGGATGACTGGTTGACGAATGGTTATACGTCTTGAAGTCTTGTTAAGTACGAACCCGTACTTATTGCTGCTTTGGGACATAATCGGGCAGGTATGAAGACATGTTCGATGAAGACGACGTTAGCGAGGTTACCCTCCGGCTTGGTCTGGGCAGGGTTATGGACGCCACTGGTTATCTTCAGGACTCTTAGTCCAATTTGTATCTTGTCCGTACTCGGATGTATTTGATCTTTTGTATTGATTCGGATCTTTGTATTTTATATTTATATCTTGACTCGTTGGAGTCGTTGTTGTAATATATATTTCTTGTGGGCTCTATTGTAAACCTGTTGTAATGTTACTGCTCGTGGTAATTCCTCTGGCATCACGTGTGTGATTCGTCGCGCACGTCGTGTTGGAGGGCATCTCTGAATCGATATCGTGCGGATTTCGGCGGGATCGCTGGAATCCTCATGATACCGGTTTCGGCGCGTCATAGTTTTGGAGCTTGACTTTTGTAGTTTTGTTGTTTTGAGAGAATTGACTTTGTATGACTCCCGAACTGGGAGAAGCTTGAGTGAAATTCTTGAGAATCTAAATATGCCCCCTTATCTTTTGGTTCTGTCCCGTCTATCCCTTGAAGAATTGCACCTCTAAAATTGCTTGGGGATTAAGCAGCATGCACTGAACTTAAGTGAGCTTCTACATATGGAGCTGCAGGCATACATACTCTCACGTTGGATTTCCAAGGAGAAAACGTGAGTACTAGTTTAAATTTTCTGTATTCACTATGTTGTCAAAGTTATCTTAGTTATATCATGGCAAATGGAGTATCTGTAATTTCATTAACACCTGGGCAAATTACCGTGAAATACATAGTAGTTTTAGGGGAACATGATGTTAGTCGACATCATTGAATTGAGTTTGGTTAGAAAGTATTTGTTTTCTACCACTGTAGTTTATTTCTCCAAATATTTCATTCTATCCCATGCTATCTTGACTGTTTTGTGGAATGAAGGTACTGTAAGCATACTTTTCTGATACATTATCTCAACCTGTCTACGGATTTCTGAAATCCTCTCGTAAATAAGTAATCTGCATTGAGTACATGAAATTGTATGAAACTTATTCTTTAATTATTATTTATCTTGCGACCAGCTTTGGCTACAACCTGAAATTGTATGAAACTTATTCTTTAAGGGCTGTTTTACGGTGCAATTTACTAGTCAGGTGGGCAAGTAGTATTGAGACATGGTATTCTGGGTAACTAGTATTTTGGTATTTCTGTTTCTTCTCCAGAATCTTGAAGAGATTTGATTACAACTCTGATAATCACGAGCCGGCTCCACAAAGGTGCAGACCTACTATCTTTTAGTCCACTGAATGGAAGTTAAAATCGTGATAAGGGGTGAATGTACTTGTGCACTTAACTTGTGAACTAGCGCCCAGGAAAAAAAATCAATTTTTTTGTTAAAAGTCAAAATTTAAAAAGTTTGACCAAACAAAAAAGTATCTAAAACATGATACAAATATATAATATATTTACCGGTAAATCTACTAATATTAATTTGGTATCGTAGTTATTTATATTTTTATCTAAAACATTAGTCAAGAGAAAGTTGACTGTGGACTAAATTTATAAGCTGTATTCATTGAAACGGGAAGAGTACTTAGAGCATCTCCAACAGGCGATGTATAATCGGCTTTACAACGCGCGCTATGCGGATGCAGCGTCGGCGAGAGCTTCGCCAGGTGCTGTAAATCGCCGCGCTAAAATTCAGCGCCAAAACGGTCATTTTTTGCAGATGCGCTAAACTGCAGCCCCAAAAACCACATTTTCACACAATTACGCATCTAAATGGATCAAACAAAACCTAAAAATAGACTAAAAATATAAATATATTACATAGTTCAACCCACATTTGCTACAACCGAATTTAAACCTAAAAGATAAACTACGCTAAAACTAATTGGACCACTCGAACTCGGAGGATTCCGGTGTTGTCGACGACACCGGAGTCGACGACCACTCGAACTCCGAGGAGGAAGAGTCGACGGCGATGGTCGACGGACTGGTGCCCTTCTTCTTCTCCTCCTTCCTTCTCGCGGCCTTCTCATCCTTCTCCTTCTTCTTGGCCCTCCTCGCCTCCCGATCTTTCTTCTTTGCCACCTTCTGCGTCGCCTTCATCTCTTCCTTCTCGGCAAAGAAGGCGACCTCCGCGGCCACGTCCTTCGGGAAGCTCCGCGCCCACTCGAGGCGCAGGCGCTCGTCCCGCTCGGCGACGAGGAGGCGCTGCTCGAGCTCGCGCTGCCTCGCCTCCTGCGTGATGGTCGGCGGTGGCGTTAGGTCTTTGGCCTGCTGTCGCGTCCAAATATCGGAGAAGTTCATCGGCCGAGGCGCTAGGCCACCACGTTGTACGCACGCGCCACCTCGTGCGCCGTCTCATACGTGTCGAGTCCGATGCACTCCTCGCCACTCCGAATCTCCGCGTAGACCGTCTCGTTCGGACGCGCGCACACACCGCGGTAGCCGGAGCTCAAGCGGCGACGGGGAGGCATCACGGCGGAGCGGCGCACGAGGTGAGGTGGAGCGGAGGCGGAGCGATGCGCGGAGTGAGGTTGAGCGGAGGGAAGTTTCCAGGTGGTTGGGTGCGTGCACGCCTCGTTTAATAGGGCGCGCTGGAAGCGGCGCGCCAGTTTTGACGCGCAGGATGCCGCAGAAGCCCGCGCGCGTCAACTTTTTTACCGCGCACTGTGTTATCTCGTCCTTGCTAGAGCTTCGCGCATCCGCTCCCGACCGATATTTCAGCGGGTTTTTTAGCGCGCGTAGTTTACAACACCTATTGGAGATGCTCTTATGTTTATCCGTATTGGCATCTAATGATAAGCGACAAAAAAAATGCACAAATTAACAAACTCAAGAACACAATGGTGTTGCTAGACGATCCGCACTACTAATATTTGTGGGTATAGATTTAATTACTAGAGATGTGGTGGATACTTAATGCGCTAGGGTCTGACATGACAAATATAATTTACTGATCAGAAGTTCATCACACTTTCCACGTAGGTAATGCAATCCATGGATCTTTTTCTTTTTCCTGCGAATTTGTATCGGCATTGATTAAATTTGCTAGCTATGCATGCACCCATTTATTTTTGGAACGTATAAGGAAGATCCATATATTACGGAACCTAGCAAGTCCGGTCACATATGCTGCCATAAATTTTTTTTATTAATCTGCCAATTTTGCCCTTTGGTGAGAAAATACTACTGCTTTGGTCAACAAGTATTAGTAAATCTGAACCGTTTGATTAGTTGGTTTGGACGGTCAGTATTTGTCCGTCCCTACCGTAAAAAGCCTCTTCTTTAATTATTATTTATCTCTGGCCAGCTTTGGCTGCAACCTGAAATAAAAAAAACTTGCCTCCGCATTCAGTAAGCTTAAGAAACTGTTCATACTAGGTATCTTTTTTTCAATTTTTTTTCATGGTCACCGCGGGGGGGGGGGGGGGTGGACAAAGAGAAGAGGACATCACATAGAGGTGATGTTTCCTGTCAGGCAGCCAAGCCAAGCTGCCTCAGAAAGTTCTTGATCTTCAGGTAGTCTAGCTCGCCAGAAACGAGCCTCACTCCGGCAGAGATGGAGCAGCAGCGGGAGGCAGGGCTGCTGCTCATGGAAGATGACGACATTCCTATGTTTCCACAGGTTCCACAAGCAGAGGAGGGTGAAGGTCGAAGAAGAGTCCGGAGGCAACGCAGCGTGCGCGGCGTACCCATGGAGTAGCTTGACATCAGCGGCGTCGGGGAACTAAAAGCCCACAGCACCCCAGAAGCACCGCGCGAAGGGGCACTCGAAGAAGATGTGATTCGCCGTCTCCATAGGAGCATGGCAAACGGGGCAGCCGGCTTCAGCGACCGGCAGTATGTTCTTGTGCAGCAGCAACGCCCGCGACTGCACTCGCCCTTTGGACAACAACCAAGTGAAGAACTCGACCAAATTGCCGTTGCCGTGCAGGCAATCATTGCCGTGAGCCGCTGCACGGCAAAGAAATCCTTGCCATGCGCAGCGAGCAGAACGCACGGCAAAGACAAAAAGCACGGCAACGATTTATAGCAGCGCACGGCAACGAATAACAGCACGGCAAACACAGCAGCGGCGCACGGCAACGAACACGCGCACGGCAAAGTCTAAGCAGCACGCACAGCAAAGAAACGAATGACGGCAAAGACCCTGCACGCTGCACGGCAAAGGGTCTGGACGTTGCCGTGGTGCCTCCTTTGCCGTGCGGCCAGACATGACGCACGGCAATGCCGTGCCATTCTTTCTTTGCCGTGCGCCACCATTCATTTTATTTGTTTTTCTTTCTATTTTATTTCATCTAATACTTATATTTATTTTTTTAATTAGTTTTACTTTTTGATGACTATTTATTACTGTTACTTAAGACAATGTGCAATACAATATTAAACTCCATGTTCATCCCCCACATATATGAGGGTTTCGGAGCAATCGCCAAAATGTGAGGAAGGCCACGCCGGGGAGCTACTTTTGCACCATTACACCTTGCACCACACTTTCACACATATCATATGTCCACATGCAAGATTTGGTGGGATTCCGGTGCTCCAGCGGTCGTTCTCCCCCTCCTCCCCCCAAAAACAGCGGTATGTGTGCCCCGGGGTCTACCCCCCTAGATTTCTCCGCGCGAGGGTGCACCAATGTACTTTTTCATTCTTTTAGGTTTGGTTAGGACATATACACATGGAGAACCAAGATTGGGACCCTTTGGCACATATACCCCGCAGCTAGAGCCATTATCACACGATCGAGGGTGTGCCTGATCTACTGGTTAGGGTTAGGTGTAGGGTTAGGGCTAGGGTTTAGGGGTAGGGCTAGGGTTTAGGTTCAAGGTAAGGATTTATGGTTAGGTATAGGTTTAGGGTTTACGGTTAGGGTTAGGGTTTATGATGCATGGTTTTGCAGCTCCGGTGTCAGCACGTGTAGTTAATGGTTTAGGGTCTAGGGGTTTAGGGCTCGAAGCCTCCCCAGTTTAGGGTTTAGGGGAGCTACTTTTGCACCATTACACCTTGCACCACACTTTCACACATATCATATGTCCACATGCAAGATTTGGTGGGATTCCGGTCTAGCCGGTCGTTTCCCCCTCCCAAAAACGGTAGTGTTGCCCCAGGGTCTACCCTAGATTTCTCCGCGAAGGGTGCACCAATGTACTTTTTCATTATTTTAGGTTTGGTTAGGACATATACACATGGAGAACCAATATTGGGACCCTTTGGCACATATACCCCGCAGCTAGAGCCATTATCACACGATCGAGGGTGTGCCTGATCTACTGGTTAGGGTTAGGTGTAGGGTTAGGGCTAGGGTTAGGGGTAGGGCTAGGGTTTAGGTTCAAGGTAAGGATTTATGGTTAGGTATAGGTTTAGGGTTTAGGGTTAGGGTTAGGGTTTATGATGCATGGTTTTGCAGCTCCGGTGTCAGCACGTGTAGTTAATGGTTTAGGGTCTAGGGGTTTAGGGCTCGAAGCCTCCCCAGTTTAGGGTTTAGGGTTTAGGGGAGCTACTTTTGCACCATTACACCTTGCACCACACTTTCACACATATCATATGTCCACATGCAAGATTTGGTGGGATTCCGGTGCTCCAGCTGTCGTTCTCCCGCTCCTCCCCCAAAAAAATGCATGTGTGCCCCGGGTCTACCCCCTAGATTTCTCCGGCGAGCACCAATGTACTTTTTCATTATTTTAGGTTTGGTTAGGACATATACACATGGAGAACCAAGATTGGGACCCTTTGGCACATATACCCCAGCTAGAGCCATTATCACACGATCGAGGGTGTGCCTGATCTACTGGTTAGGGTTAGGTGTAGGGTTAGGGCTAGGGTTTAGGGGTAGGGCTAGGGTTTAGGTTCAAGGTAAGGATTTATGGTTAGGTATAGATTTAGGGTTTAGGGTTAGGGTTAGGGTTTATGATGCATGGTTTTGCAGCTCGGTGTCGCACGTGTAGTTAATGGTTTAGGGTCTAGGGGTTTAGGGCTCAAAGCCTCCCCTTAGGTTTAGGGTTTAGGGGGAGCTACTTTTGCACCATTACACCTTGCACCACACTTTCACACATATCATATGTCCACATGCAAGATTTGGTGGGATTCCGGTGCTCCGGCGGTCGTTCTCCCCCCAAACAGCGGTATGTGTGCCCCGGCGGGTCTACCCCCTAGATTTCTCCGCGCGAGGGTGCACCAATGTACTTTTTCATTCTTTTAGGTTTGGTTAGGACATATAAAAATGGAGAACCAAGATTGGGACCCTTTGGCACATATACCCCGCAGCTAGAGCCATTATCACATGATCGAGGGTGTGCCTGATCTACTGGTTAGGGTTAGGTGTAGGGTTAGGGCTAGGGTTTAGGGGGTAGGGCTAGGGTTTAGGTTCAAGGTAAGTATTTATGGTTAGGTATAGGTTTAGGGTTTAGGGTTAGGGTTAGGGATTATGATGCATGGTTTTGTAGCTCCGGTGTCAGCACGTGTAGTTAATGGTTTAGGGTCTAGGGGTTTAGGGCTCGAAGCCTCCCGGTTAGGGTTTAGGGTTTAGGGCTACTTTGCACCATTACACCTTGCACCACACTTTCACACATATCATATGTCCATATGCAAGATTTGGTGGGATTCCGGTGCTCCGGCGGTCGTTCTCCCCCTCCTCCCCCAAAACAGCGGTATGTGTGCCCCGGTCTACCCCCTAGATTTCTCCGCGCGTGCACCAATGTACTTTTTCATTCTTTTAGGTTTGGTTAGGACATATACACATGGAGAACCAAGATTGGGACCCTTTGGCACATATACCCCGCAGCTAGAGCCATTATCACACGATCGAGGTGTGCCTGATCTACTGGTTAGGTTAGGTGTAGGGTTAGCTAGGGTTTAGGGGGTAGGGCTAGGGTTTAGGTTCAAGGTAAGGATTTATGGTTAGGTATAGGTTTAGGGTTTAGGGTTAGGGTTAGGGTTTATGAAGCATGGTTTTGCAGCTCCCGTGTCAGGACGTGTAGTTAATGGTTTAGGGTCTAGGGTTTAGGGCTCGAAGCTTCCCGGTTAGGGTTTAGGGTTTAGGGGAGCTACTTGCACCATTACACCTTGCACCACACTCACACATATCATATGTCCACATGCATGATTTGGTGGGATTAGGTCTTCGGTCGTTGCTCTCCCCAAAAATTATATGTCCCGGTGGTCTACCCCTAGATTTCTCATGCGAAGGTGCACCAATGTACTTTTTCATTCTTTTAGGTTTGGTTAGGACATATACACATGGAGAACCAAGATTGGGACCCTTTGGCACATATACCCCAGCTAGAGCCCTTATCACACGATCGAGGGTGTGCACGATCTACTGGTTAGGGTTAGGTATAGGGTTAGGGCTAGGGTTTAGGGGTAGGGCTAGGGTTTAGGTTCAAGGTAAGGATTTATGGTTAGGTATAGGTTTAGGGTTTAGGGTTAGGGTTAGGGTTTATGATGCATGGTTTTGCAGCTCCGGTCAGGACGTGTAGTTAATGGTTTAGGGTCTAGGGTTTAGGGTGAAGCCTCCCTAGTTTAGGGTTTAGGGTTTAGGGGAGCTACTTTGCACCATTACACCTTGCACCACACTTTCACACATATCATATGTCCACATGCAAGATTGGTGGGATTCGATGCTCCACTGGTTTCTCCGCCTCCTCCCCCAAAACAACGGTATGTGTGTGCCCCGGCGGGTCTACCCCTAGATTTCTCCTACAGGGTGCACCAATGTACTTTTTCATTCTTTTAGGTTTGGTTAGGACATATACATGGAGAACCAAGATTGGGACCCTTTGGCACATATACCCGCAGCTAGAGCCATTATCACACGATCGAGGGTGTGTGTGCCTCTGGGTTAGGGTTAGGTGTAGGGTTAGGGCTAGGGTTTAGGGGGTAGGGCTAGGGTTTAGGTTCAAGGTAAGGATTTATGGTTAGGTATAGATTTAGGGTTTAGGGTTAGGGTTAGGGTTTATGATGTATGGTTTTGCAGCTCAGTTTCACGTGTAGTTAATGGTTTAGGGTCTAGGGGTTTAGGGCTCAAAGCCTCCCCAGTTAGGGTTTAGGGTTTAGGGGAGCTACTTTTGCACCATTACACCTTGCACCACACTTTCACACATATCATATGTCCACATGCAAGATTTGGTGGGATTCGGTGCTGGTCGTTCTCCCCTCCTCCCCCAAAACAGCGGTATGTGTGTGTCTACCCCCTAGATTTCTCCTCGCTGCGAGGGTGCACCAATGTACTTTTCATTCTTTTAGGTTTGGTTAGGACATATACAAATGGAGAACCAAGATTGGGACCCTTTGGCACATATACCCGCAGCTAGAGCCATTATCACACGATCGAGGGTGCCGATCTACTGGTTAGGTTAGGTGTAGGGTTAGGGCTAGGGTTTAGGGGGTAGGGCTAGGGTTTAGGTTCAAGGTAAGATTTATGGTTAGGTATAGGTTTAGGGTTTAGGGTTAGGTTAGGGTTTATGATGCATGGTTTTGCGCTCCGGTGTGTCGCACGTGTAGTTAATGGTTTAGGGTCTAGGGGTTAGGGCTCAAAAGCTATTAGGGTTTAGGGTTTAGGGGAGCTACTTTTGCACCATTACACCTTGCACCACACTTTCACACATATCATATGTCCACATGCAAGATTTGGTGGGATTCCGGTGCTCAGTCGTTCTCCCCTCCTCCCCCCAAAACGGTATGTGTGCCCCGTGGTCTACCCCCTAGATTTCTCCGCGAGGTGCACCAATGTACTTTTTCATTCTTTTAGGTTTGGTTAGGACATATACACATGGAGAACCAAGATTGGGACCCTTTGGCACATATACCGCAGCAGTAGAGCCATTATCACACGATCGAGGGTGTGCTCGATCTACTGGTTAGGGTTAGGTGTAGGGTTGGGCTAGGGTTTAGGGGTAGGGCTAGGGTTTAGGTTCAAGGTAAGGATTTATGGTTAGGTATAGGTTTAGGGTTTAGGGTTAGGGTTAGGGTTTATGATGCATGGTTTTGCAGCTCCGGTGTCAGCACGTGTAGTTAATGGTTTAGGGTCTAGGGGTTTAGGGCTCGAGTTTAGGTTTAGGGTTTAGGGGAGCTACTTTTGCACCATTACACCTTCCACCACACTTTCACACATATCATATGTCCACATGCAAGATTTGTGGGATTCAAGTCTCCGGCGGTCGTTCTCCCCTCCTCCCCCCAAAACACGGTATGTGTGCCCCGGCGGATCTACCCCCCTAGATTTCTCAGCGCGGTGCAAATGTACTTTTTCATTCTTTTAGGTTTGGTTAGGACATATACACATGGAGAACCAAGATTGGGACCCTTTGGCACATATACCCCGGCTAGAGCCATTATCACACGATCGAGGGTGTGCTCGATTCTCTGGTTAGGGTTAGGTGTAGGGTTAGGGCTAGGGTTTAGGGGTAGGGATAGGGTTTAGGTTCAAGGTAAGGATTTATGGTTAGGTATAGGTTTATGGTTTAGGGTTAGGGTTAGGGTTTGTGATGCATATACCCCGCAGCTCCGGTGTCAGCACGTGTAGTTAATGGTTTAGGGTCTAGGGGTTTAGGGCTCAAAGCCTCCCAGTTTAGGTTTAGGGTTTAGGGGAGCTACTTTTGCACCATTACACCTTGCACCACACTTTCACACATATCATATGTCCACATGCAAGATTTGGTGGGATTCCGGTGCTCCGTGGTCGTTCTCCCCCTCAAACAATAGAGTGCAGTTTGCGGTTCTACCCCCTAGATTTCTCCGCGCAAGGTGCAACCAATGTACTTTTTCATTCTTTTAGGTTTGGTTAAGACATATACACATGGAGAACCAAGATTGGGACCCTTGGCACATATACCCCACTAGAGCCCTTATCACACGATCGAGGGTGTGCAGATCTACTGGTTAGGGTTAGGTGTAGGGTTAAGGCTAGGGTTTAGGGGGTAGGGCTAGGGTTTAGGTTCAAGGTAAGGATTTATGGTTAGGTATAGGTTTAGGGTTAGGGTTTATGATGCATGGTTTTGCAGCTCCGGTGTCAGCACATGTAGTTAATGGTTTAGGGTCTAGGGGTTTAGGGCTTAAGCCTCCCTAGTTTAGGGTTTAGGGTTTAGGGAGCTACTTTTGCACCATTACACCTTTCACCACACTTTCACACATATCATATGTCCACATGCAAGATTTGGTGGGATTCCGGTGCCCAATGTCGTTCTCCCCCCTCCCCCAAAAACAGCGCATGTGTGCCCTGCCGGTCTACGCCCCTAGATTTCTCAGCAGCAGTGCACCAATGTAGTTTTTCATTCTTTTAGGTTTGGTTAGGACATATACACATGGAGAACCAAGATTGGGACCCTTTGGCACATATACCTGCAGCTAGAGCCATTATCACACGATCGAGGGTGTGCCTGACCTCTATTGGTTAGGGTTAGGTGTAGGGTTAGGGCTAGGGTTTAGGGGTAGGGCTAGGGTTTAGGTTCAAGGTAAGGATTTATGGTTAGGTATAGGTTTAGGGTTTAGGGTTAGGGTTAGGGTTTATGATGCATGGTTTTGCGGCTGTGCAACACGTGTAGTTAATGGTTTAGGGTCTAGGGGTTTAGGGCTCGAAGCCTCCCAGTTAGGGTTAGGGTTTAGGGGAGCTACTTTGCACCATTACACCTTGCACCACACTTTCACACATATCATATGTCCACATGCAAGATTTGGTGGGATTCCGGTGCTCAATGAGTTCTCCCCCTCCTCCCCAAAAACAGCGGAACGTGTACGGTCTACCCCCTAGATTTCTCGCGAGGGTGCACCAATGTACTTTTTCATTCGTTTAGGTTTGGTTAGGACATATACACATGGAGAACCAATATTGGGACCCTTTGGCACATATACCCGCAGCTAGAGCCATTATCACTGCGATCGGTGTGCCTGATCTACTTGGTTAGGTTAGGTGTAGGGTTAGGGCTAGGGTTTAGGGGGTAGGGCTTGGGTTTAGGTTCAAGGTAAGGATTTATGGTTAGGTATAGGTTTAGGGTTTAGGTTAGGGTTAGGTTTATGATGCATGGTTTTGCGGCTCCGGTGTCAGCACGTAGTTAATGGTTTAGCTCTAGGGGTTTAGGGCTCGAAGCCTCCTAGGTTTAGGGTTTAGGGTTTAGGGAGCTACTTTTGCACCATTACACCTTGCACCACACTTTCACACATATCATATGTCCACATGCAAGATTTGGTGGGATTCTGTGCTCGGCGGTCGTTCTCCCCTCCCCCCCAAAAACGGAACGGTATGGCGGGTCTACCCCCTAGATTTCTCCGCGCGGGGGTGCACCAACGTACTTTTTCATTCTTTTAGGTTTGGTTAGGACATATACACATGGAGAACCAAGATTGGGACCCTTTGGCACATATACCCGCAGCTAGAGCCATTATCACACGATCGAGGGTGTGCCTGATCTACTGGTTAGGGTTAGGTGTAGGGTTAGGGCTAGGGTTTAGGGGGTAGGGTTAGGGTTTAGGTTCAAGGTAAGGATTTATGGTTAGGTATAGGTTTAGGGTTTAGGGTTAGGGTTAGGGTTTATGATGCATGGTTTTGCAGCTCCGGGCAGACGTGTAGTTAATGGTTTAGGGTCTGTGGTTAGGGCTCGGAAGCCTCCCGTTTAGGGTTTAGGGTTTAGGGGAGCTACTTTTGCACCATTATACCTTGCACCACACTTTCACACATATCATATGTCCACATGCCTGATTTGGTGGGATTCCGGTGCTCTGGCGGTCGTTCTCCCCTCTCCAAAAAACAACGGTATGTCTGCCCCTAGGTCTACCCCTAGATTTCTCCGCGCGAGGGTGCACCAATGTACTTTTTAATTCTTTTAGGTTTGTTTAGGACATATACACATGGAGAACCAAGATTGGGACCCTTTGGCACATATACCCCGCAGCTAGAGCCATTATCACACGATCGAGGGTGTGCCTGATCTACTGGTTAGGGTTAGGTGTAGGGTTAGGGCTAGGGTTTAGGGGTAGGGCTAGGGTTTAGGTTCAAGGTAAGGATTTATGGTTAGGTATAGGTTTAGGGTTTAGGGTTAGGGTTAGGGTTTATGATGCATGGTTTTGCAGCTCCGGTGTCAGCACGTAGTTAATGGTTTAGGGTCTAGGGGTTTAGGGCTAAAGCCTCCCAGTTTAGGGTTTAGGGTTTAGGGGAGCTAGTTTTGCACCATTACACCTTGCACCACACTTTCACACATATCATATGTCCACATGCAAGATTTGGTGGGATTCGGTGCTCTGGCGGTCGTTCTCCCCTCCTCCAAAAACAGTGGTATGTGTGCCCCGGCGGGTCTACCCCTAGATTTCTCCGCGGGTGCACCAATGTACTTTTTCATTTTTTTAGGTTTGGTTAGGACATATACACATGGAGAACCAAGATTGGGACCCTTTGGCACATATACCCCAGCTAGAGCCATTATCACGATCGAGGGTGCCTGATCTATCGTTAGGGTTAGGTGTAGGGTTAGGGCTAGGGTTTAGGTTCAAGGTAAGGATTTATGGTTAGGTATAGGTTTAGGGTTTAGAGTTAGGGTTAGGCTTTATGATGCATGGTTTTGCAGCTCCGGTGTCAGCACGTGTAGTTAATGGTTTAGGGTCTAGGGGTTTAGGGCTGCAAGCCTCCGAGTTAGGGTTTAGGTTTAGGGGAGCTACTTTTGCACCATTACACCTTGCACCACACTTTCACACATATCATATATCCACATGCAATATTTGGTGGGATTCCGTGCTCCGCCTTGGCGTTCTCCCCTCCTCCCCCAAAAACAGCGGTATGTGTGCCGGTCTACCTCCCTAGATTTCTCCAGCAGGGTGCACCAATGTACTTTTCATTCTTTTAGGTTTGGTTAGGACATATACACATGGAGAACCAAGATTGGGACCCTTTGGCACATATACCCCGCAGCTAGAGCCATTATCACACGATCGAGGGTGTGCTTGATCCTCGGGTTAGGTTAGGTGCGGGGTTAGGGCTAGGGGTTTAGGGCTAGGTTTATGTTCAAGGTAAGGATTTATGGTTAGGTATTGGTTTAGGGTTTAGGGTTAGGTTAGGGTTTATGATGCATGGTTTTGTCCGCACGTGTAGTTTATGGTTTAGGGTCTAGGGGTTTAGGGCTCGAAGCCTCCCCAGTTTAGGGTTTAGGGGAGCTACTTTTGCACCATTACACCTTGCTCCCACACTTTATATATACCATATGTCCACATGCAAGATTTGGTGGGATTCCGGCTCCGGCGCACGTTCTCCCTCCTCCCCCAAAAACAGCGGTATGTGCCCCGGAGTCTACCCCTAGATTTCTCCGCGCGAGGGTGCACCAATGTACTTTTTCATTCTTTTAGGTTTGGTTAGGACATATACACATGGAGAACCAAGATTGGGACCCTTTGGTACATATACCTCGCACTAGAGCCATTATCACACGATCGAGGGTGTGCATCTACTGGTTAGGGTTAGGTGTAGGGTTTGGGCTAGGGTTTAGGGGTAGGGCTAGGGTTTAGGTTCAAGGTAAGGATTTATGGTTAGGTATAGGTTTAGGGTTTAGGGTTAGGGTTTATGATGCATGGTTTTGTAGCTCCGGTGTCAGCACGTGTAGTTAATGGTTTAGGGTCTAGGGGTTTAGGGCTCGAAGCCTCCCCAGTTTAGGGTTTAGGGTTTAGGGGAGCTACTTTTGCATCATTACACCTTGCACCACACTTTCACACATATCATATGTCCACATGCAAGATTTGGTGGGATTCCGGTGCTCCGGCGGTCGTTCTCCCCCTCCCCCCCAAAACAGCGGTATATGTGCCCCGGCGGGTTTACCCCCCTAGATTTTTCCACGCGAGGGTGCACCAATGTACTTTTTCATTCTTTTAGGTTTGGTTAGGGTCAAGGTTAGGATTGAGGGTATAGGGATAGGTTTACGGTTTGGGGTTAGGGTTTTCCGGATCCATGTTCACCCCCACATATATCAGGGTTCCGGTGCTCCGGCGGTCGTCCCCCTCCTTCCCCCCACATATAGTCCACATGCGCTGACGGCACCACTTAGGCACATTATTCCAAGAAGAACTGCCTTGATCTACTCGTTAGGGTTAGGGTTTAGGGTTAGGGCCATTATCTCATGAGCCACCCTTCTCGGTAACTTGTTCTTCAAGACAGTCTTCAAAAGTGGGGATACCAAGGTTCCCATCCAATGCCGGTGAGATAAGCAGATATCATCCATCGCGTTGTCTTCAACAAGGTAGTCCACATGCGCTGACGGCACCACTTAGGCACATTATTCCAAGAAGAATTGCCTTGATCTACTCGTTAGGGTTAGGGTTTAGGGTTAAGGCTATTATATCTTGAGCCACCCTTCTCGGTAACTTGTTCTTCAAGACAATCTTCAAAAGTGGGGATACCAAGGTTCCCATCCAATGCCGGTGAGATAAGCAGATATCATCCATCGCGTTGTCTTCAACAAGGTAGTCCACATGCGCTGACGGCACCACTTAGGCACATTATTGTAAGAAGAATTGCCTTGATCTACTGGTTAGGGTTAGGGTTAGGGGTTAGGGTTAGGGTTTAGGGTTAGGGCCATTATCACAAGATTTAGGGTTCTAGGGTTAGGGTTAGGGATTCCGGTGCTCCGGCGGTCATACCCGCACCTACAGCCATTATCACATTTCTTGAGCTTAACCGGAGTGAATCACACATTTCTTGAAAAACATGGTACATACATTATTAAATAGTACACATGTTGAAAAACAGGTTTAATATAATTTTGAAATAAAAATGAATGGTGTTGACAATTTTAAAAATCTTTGCCGTGCGAGGCCGCACGGCAAAGACATCTTGCGCACGGCAAAGAGACAATGCCACACGGCAAAGGCCGCTCTGCACGGCAAAGAGCCAATGCGCACGGCAAAGACCGTTTTGCACGGCAAAGGCATCCTCACACGGCAAAGGCGTGGATAAGGTGCGGGATAAGGCCTCCCGACCAACCATTCTTTCGCATGACGCTGCCTCCAGATCGAACACCCTCCTCCTCCCATGCGCCGAGCACCGCCGCCCTCCTCCTCCCCCGCCGCCGCCGCCTCCCGCTCGATCCTCCTCCCCCGCTGCCGCCGCCGAGCTCCCCCGCTCCTCCTCTCGCCGCCGCCTCCCACCACCAGCCACGCACACGCCCACCCACGTCGTCGCGCTCCTCGTCTCGCCCGCGCCGCTGCGCTGAGCCACCACCACCGGGGCCGCCCCTGCCTAGCCTCCCGCGCCCCTGCCCCTGCCTCCCGCGCCGTGCCTCCCGCTGCTGCCCTGCCTCCCGTGCCCCTGCACAAAGGTTAGTGATGATATGGTGTAGTATAAATTAGTGTAGTATGAATTAGTGTAGTATAATAGGATTAGTCTACTATAAATTAGAAATAGGATTTTGGTTTAGTATAAATTAGGAATATGATTTTAGTTTAGTATAAGATTTTAGTGTAGTTTAAACTAGAAATAGGATTTTAGTTTGAAAAGGGTGTTTAGGAGTCGGATATGTTAAAAGTAGGCCCATATAGCAAAAATGAGATAATGTGCTGCAAGGAAATTTAAGGTAAAAGTGGTCAAATGAATTATTTTCTCGTTATGCAGGCGATGCTTTGAGGTGGACACGGGGGGCGGCATCGCGGGAGTGTTTGACGGGGCGTCCCGGATCTTCTTCGGTGATTCTCTCAGAGGGTCGTTGATCTTCTTCGCTGGCTGTCGATCACGCTTCGAGGGTGAGAATCCGTTCGCCTCTCTTGTACCTAGGTTTTTTTGTGTCTAGATCACCAAGTGTCGCGATACCTAGGCGTCTCTTCCCGACCGTAAATTACGCGGATAAATATGCATTGGTGGTCTCGCATATTATGAACCGTAACACTACGGCATTTATCGGGACAGCCGGCGGATGCGTAGTTGGGTATGTTCTCCTGCTCTACCATCCGAGACAGGATTTCGGTAGCTCCCTCGTTGTTCTCGGATGCACACCCCTCGGCTTTTTGCCGAGACGTGTATCAGAGAGCGGGGAGCAGCGGGAAATTTGTCTCCCGATGAGCAGGGAGCACTCACTCACGGATCCGGCGGCGCTAGAACCCACCTAGTAGAGTTTCAAGTTGATGCACGTAAAAATAAAGATATGATGCATTTATTTCCTATTTGATATAAATGCTATGTTTGTCTGTTTGGTGCTGATTAGAGGATGGATAATCGTGGCTGGATGTACGATGTGAATCAGTGGAACTATACCGATGAATGGGGAGAAAAGACCGAGCAGTTTGTGGATAGGGCGTTTGCCATCCCTAGCAGACCTATAAGAGTTTGGTGCCCTTGTAGTAAGTGCGGTAACCAAAAGGCACATGACAAGGAAACTATGAGTATGCACCTGATCAAGTTTGGGTTCACACCGTCCTACAAGATTTGGACTTACCATGGAGAAAAGGCAAAGAAACGTGCTAGGAAGGAGGTGCGGCAGATTCAACCTAGGGGGAAATAGACACTGGTTTTGATAGGTGCTTAGAAAACTTGGCTAATGGTAATGTGCCTGAAAGCCCTCATGTAGAGGCGGAGACACCTCAGGATGCAGAGAGTGAGGACCCGGAGGAAAACACAAAGGAGTATTATGAGGCTCTGTTTGCTTCGCAGAAACCCCTACATGAAAATACAGAGGTTACCCAACTAGATGCCATCGCTCGCCTTATGGCCTTTAAGTGCCATAGGAACTTGTGCAGAGATGGGTTTGATGAACTTCTGGTCGTCGTAGGCAGCATTCTACCGAAAGGGCACCTCTTGCCGCAAAACTTCTACTATTCGACCAAATTGCTCAGTGACCTTAAGATGTCATCTCAGATACACGCTTGTCCAAAGGGATGCATGCTATTCAGAGAGGAGCACGCTGACACAAATTATTGCATCGATGCAATTCCTCTAGGTACTTTGAGGAAGACGCAATGGTGATGGTCGAAGAGTGGACCACGATTGCCAAGAATATCCTCCGCTATCTTCCAGTCCCACGAGGATCCAGTGCTCTTCATGACCGAGGATACGCCCACGGATGAGGTGGGCCGTGGAAGGAAACAAGATACACCGACAAGATGATACATCCGTATGGTAGTGCATGGAAGAACTTTGTCAAGAAATTTCCACTGAAAGCCCGAGGAGCGTAGCAATTGCGATATCAACAGATGGGTTCAATCCATATGGTATGTCGCTGCGGATACGTTGTTGGCCGTGTTTGTTGTTCCCATGAACCTCCCCCCTCGTGCATGAGATCAGAGAACATGTTTGTGTCGATGATAATCCCAGGCCCAAATACCCGGTAAGAACATGAATGTGTACCTGGAACCGCTGGTGGATGACTTGGTTCGTGGCTGGGAAGGTCGCGGGATCCGAACATATGACGCGTCAAAGAAGGAGTACTTCGATATGTATATGTGGTACCACACGTCCCTGCATGACCTGCCAACACGTGCTTTGTTCTGCGGGTGGTGTACACATGGAAGTGGCCTTGCCCACAGTGCAGGCAGGCCGTGACTTTCTTCGGCTAAACAAGGAGGCAGTATTCATGCTTTGATGAAGCTCGACAGTTCCTGAGGGAGGCATGGATACATGAGTGATGTAAAGAGTTTCAAGAAAGGCCGTGTTGTCCGTGGCCCGAAGCCAATTCCGAAGACCGGAACGGAAATCAAGGCCGAGTTAGATGCTCTTCAGCCTAGCCCGATGGGAATGGTTTCTTGGGATATGGGGAGACACACCAATGGACTCACAAGCCGTGCTTATGGAAGCTCCCTACTTTGAGTTTCTCGAGCTCCCGCATAACATTGATGTAATGCACACCGAGAAGAATATCAGTGAAGCCATTTGGAGCACGATTGTGGACACTGAGAAGACGAAGGATAACATAAAGGCTCGAATTGATCAAGAAAGGTGGTGCGATAGGCCGGAGTTGAACATGCAGCCACCTCATGGTGCCAAAAAAACATGGACTAAGCCACACGCTCCGTTCCGCCTCACAAAGGCCCACAAAGGGAGGTCTTCCAATGGATGAAGGACTCCTTGTTTTTGATGGTTGCAGCCAACTGATGAGGAGTGTGAATTTGGAAACGTTGCGAGTACAAGGACTCAAGAGTCATGACTACCACATATGGCTTGAGCGGATAATGCCGGTGATGATTCGAGGCTATGTCCCTGAGAAGACTTGCGAGTGTTGTCGAGGTTGAGCTTTTCTTCCGCGATTGTGCTGGGGAGTTAGACACTAAAGTGATTGAGAAGCTGGATAAAGAGGCACCCGTGTTGCTTTGCGATCTAGAGAGGATCTTTCCTCCAGGGTTCTTTAATCCGATGCAACATATGATCTTGCACCTCAGGGAATGCTTAAAGGGGGGGGGGCGAATTGGGGCCGTTGGCAGTTTCCGCCCGAGAATGAAGCTTCGTCAAATGACAGGCAATAAATGCAAGATCGAAGCATCCATAGCCGAGGCAGTCCTTAACCTGGAGGTGGCAAACTTCACCACGAAGCACTATGATCCCAACATTCCCACAAAGCACAACCCGGTCCTCCGTTACAATGCTGCCAACAATGAAGAAGTACCCAAGCTTAGCATCTTCGTGGGGCTTGGTGGCAAGCCAAGTGGCTCGAAGCCGCACAGAACAAACCTACATGAGCGGACCTTGATCCACTCGTATGTCTTGAACACCATGGTGGAAGTGAAGCCGTACATCAAGTAAGTGCGAACCATTTAGTTATTCGCAAACATTCACGGCCTTGATCCACTCGTATGTTCGTGGCTAACTCTTCCTCTTTTCATCGGTATAGGCAATTCACGGCTATACATTGGAAGAATACCCACAGGGAGCCTACCCGGTAGAATCCAAGCAAATTTTCGATAAGGGCGGCGGTTTCGGTTTCAGTAGCTGGTTCTGTGGTTTGGTACTATTCTATCCAAATTAGCTAGCACTTCCCATATTTATCGGTCATTTCTCGTTCTAAACTTCTCGTGCTAAACTTGTAGGCAAGAACTGACAAAGAGATGAAGTCAGAGCTAAGAAAAATTGCTAGGGGCTTTGACCATTCCGTCGAAGCGTTCAACTCCTATGACGTGAATGGGTATCGCTTCCAGACCCATAAATACACAACAAGCCGGCCCAACGCGAAGACAATAAATAGCGGGGTGGTATGTCAAGGTGATGATGGGCTCCATTACTATGGAAGAGTCGAGGGTATATACGAGCTGAATTACGGGTTTCACAAAGGGCTAAATCCGTCGTCTTCAAATGTCATTGGTTTGACCCACGTCGGGTGAGACGGGATCCTGAAATTGGGTTGGTCGAAGTTGAAAGGAACTATGTTTATAAGGGAGAGGATGTGTACATCTTGGCTACCCAGGCCTTTCAAGTATTCTATCTCCCGTACGCGTGCAAAAACCCGACAAAACGTCTGCATGGATGGGATGTTGTGATGACGGTGCCTTCACGCAATAGGCCGCCCCCGCCAAACAAGGACGATTACCGCCGCGTAGACCTCAGCAAAGAATGTCGAGTTTTATCAGGAAGAAGGGCTCCCCGTTTCACAATCGCTATTGTCGATGACATGGTCGTAGACGATGAACAAGAAGATGCGCATGGATGGAGACAATGCAGAGATGAAGCGAGGATGTTTGTGCCCGGAAGACCTGAGTTTGCTCGAGGCGTTCAGAGCAGGGATTGACCTCGATGCATGGACCACCTCAGGTTTCATTGATGATTATTGGTTCGCCAAGCCGATGACGATGACGAGACACGCGGTCCAATCACGGATGGCGACACAGGCTACTGATCTATGTAGTAGTAATTGTGAGGCTAGCCTATTTGTAATAACTCTGTGTAATAGTGATTGTCTAGCTAGGTTATTTGTAAGAACTCCGTGCTATGTTTGAGAGAACTCTATGCTAGCTATTTGTTGCTTCCACTAATTAATGTTCATCTATTTGCATTATTGTTGCTTTCAGTAATGTTCATCTACTTATATCTTTGTTGCTTTCACTAATATTCATCTCTTTACAATATTGCGTACTAATAAACCACTCTCTTCATTTTGTGTTTGCAGGTGATTGAAACATGCCGCCAAAAAAAGGGGTGGCGGTCTTAAAAAGAAGCTCAAGGACTTGGTAGGTGTGGGGACTTTGAGGCGGGGAGACCGAGCTGCCCCCCTCCTAGCCCCCTCCGTCTCCCGTCGCTCCCCCGGTGCGCGGCGTAGGAAGAATGCGACGCGGGTACTCACTCCTAGTCCTAGCCCCCTCCCGCAGCCGATGATGATGATGAGGTGGAGGATGGGAGTGAGGAGGACCAGGAGCAGGGGGTGGGGGGGAGAGAGGATACGGGGGTGGGGAGGACCAGAGCACCACGGGTGGGGAGGACGAGGGAGGAGGGGGACGAGGAGGACCTCTCGGAGGATGAGGTTGGGGAACTTACCGTTCGAGCCTGATCAGAACCTAGTTTGGGAAGCACCGACGGAGCACCAATACGTTGCAACTATGGAGAGGCTGAGGCCACGTGATAAGAGGCCATATCGGCGTGGAAAACATGCTCCCCTCGCTGAAGGAGTGGCGCTACAGCCATGTTGTTCTAGAGCCCGCTGGGAGGAGGTACATGTTAATTTTGGCATTTCGTTATCGCAATTTTGTCATTATCAAAATTATTATCACATACATATTGATGTTGTCGTTTCATGATGCAGTTCGTTCAAGTTTGAAGACCCGTCGCAGAGGCCGCCACGTGGGTACGCGAACATCCTTGGGGGCCTACTTAGAAGGTATTTCCCTGGGCTAGTCGATCTCCCCGGTGGCCGCGACGTAGCTTGGAGGTGGGCGCACTACAGTCTCGCGCCAGATCCTCTTGGCCGCGGCAGCATGGCGGACGTGGTTGTTGGCAAATTCTGGGTACGTGACTTTTGACTTCTTACCATTCATACAGTCTCCTTGGTTGACAGTACGTGCACTAATGCCCTTGTTTTACGTATGTGCATGGTTGCAGAGATACTTCCGGAAGGCCGAGGGTAAGGAAAATGCGTGCGATGATGTCCTACACCAGATGGCAAGGACGAGGGTGACTGGCATGCACTACGAGGCACGTGTTCAGGCGTCCGCAACTGCACGCCGACCGCTTCGTCCATATGACTAAGGAGGACGCTCGCGACACGCTCATGCAGCCGTGGCAGTACACGCAGGTATTTGCATTTATGTGTTATTGATTTCTTTATCGCCATGTAGTTTATTTTACCATAATGGGTTTATCTTGTGTATGTAGAACCCTCCTCAGTACGTCGGCAACGACGATCAGTGCTTTCTGGTGATGGTCATGTGGTGGACATGCCCCAACCTCTGAAGCACGAGGAGGCAAGAAGAAGCGGGCAGAGATGCGAGGTGGATCGCATATCCAAGGCAACATCCCCATCTCTCTTCACCTGCAGAACGAGGTGAGCAAATTAATGGTTCCTTCATTCTTTGAATTCACGTTATATATTGTTAACTCCGCAAGGGTGTGCCACTTCACTTAATTACATGTTCTTTTTTGCAGGAAGTCAGGACAGGAGTGAAGCCTAACGTCTTTGCCGTGCTAAAGAAGATGAAGCAAAGGAAGACGCCGGATCCTGTGACGGGGTCCGTGTGGGTTAACCCGCAATCCGAGACCCAGTGTACGTCTGTCTCCAAGTTCAAGCAGAAGTACGGCGAGGACGCCAACCGAGGCCGAGGACTTTGACCCTGAGGTTGCGGTGCTTGCGGGAGAAGGCTTGAAGCATGGCCGCCTATGGCTTGGTGACGGGTGCGTCGACCCGCGAAGGTTCCCTCTCTCCGCAGATCCGTCGTGGTCGTAAGAGCGGCCAGCCTCTGGTAGAGACCCCGCCACGGGCCGGATCTAGCTGTCGAGCGGTTGAGTATGTTCTTCCTCGGGCCTCTACCTTTCCTTTACATGCTTTCCATTGAAATGTTAATGACATCGCGGCAACACATCGTAGGCGGAGATGGCAGCAAAGGAGCAGGCGGCCCAGGAGCAAAGGGCGCAGATGGAGCAGAGATTGCCCAGCCGGACCGGACACGATGATGCAGCGGCAACAACGGAGCAGCAGATGATGCAGCGCACCAGGACGATGAACTGGCTGTTGAGCCAGACCAGTCGGTCTTCTCCACCGGGGAGTCTTCCTATTCCTCCTTTCTCCATGCCGTGGATGCCGCCACCGTCCACTCAGAGCCCGGTGACACCTCTCACCGTGAACAACACGAACATCATCCGGAGCATGAACCACGGTGAGTCCTCCTACACTTGTGCCCAACCCGCTACTTGTACTTGTTCAAATGTTCAATATGCAAATGGAAATGCTAATTCCATCAACCTTGTAGATTATCTGTCACAAGGCAATGACGATGAGGCCGGCGCAAGCAATGGAGGAGGACAAGGTTGATGGCATGGTCGTCGTGCACTTGTCGTTGTTGTAATGGATTGTTCGCACTTGTAATGGATTGTAATAATGGACATTGCTATATGGATGGACTCTATGTAATGGATTGTATGCATGAACTATGTGTGCTCGATGTATTTGTGGTGTTGTTGATGTGTTTAGTGATCATATGTTGAATATATATGTTATATATGCTATATTTGTGAAATGCAATATTTGAAATGCAGGGATAAATGAAAAACAGCAAAAAAATGAAAAAATCAGGGGCCTTTGCCGTGTGTATGCACACGGCAAAGGACTTTTGGTCTCTTTGCCGTGTGCACACGCACGGCAAAGGCGCCACGTGGCGCTCACCTGTGCTCCTGGGAGCTCCTGGGGTGTGCTGGAACTGTCTTCGCCGTGCGGGCTGGCGTGCTGGCGCACAGCAAAGCCAGCGGCACGGCACAGAGCTGCCGCACGGCAACGTTTGCGCGCATGGCAAAGGGAAGGCCGCACGGCAATGTCACCGCGCACGGCAAAGGGAAGAACGCACGGCAACGCCCTACCGCACGGCAAAGAGATGCACGCACGGCAAAGACAAGGTCGCACGGCAAAGGCCTTTGCCGTGCATAACGGCCATGCGCACGGCAACGTTGACTTTGCCGGCGGTCTATTTGCCGGGCAGACTTTGCCGTGCGTGCACGCACGGCAAAGCCTTTGCCGTGCATATAGGGGCCTTTGCCGTGCAAAGTGCCGCATGGCAACGCCCTGTTTTCCCATAGTGGCCTTGGGCAAATTACCGTGAAATACATAGTAGTTTTAGGGGAACATGATGTTAGTCGACATCATTGAATTGAGTTTGGTTAGAAAGTATTTGTTTTCTACCACTGTAGTTTATTTCTCCAAATATTTCATTCTATCCCATGCTATCTTGACTGTTTTGTGGAATGAAGGTACTGTAAGCATACTTTTCTGATACATTATCTCAACCTGTCTACGGATTTCTGAAATCCTCTCGTAAATAAGTAATCTGCATTGAGTACATGAAATTGTATGAAACTTATTCTTTAATTATTATTTATCTTGCGACCAGCTTTGGCTACAACCTGAAATTGTATGAAACTTATTCTTTAAGGGCTGTTTTACGGTGCAATTTACTAGTCAGGTGGGCAAGTAGTATTGAGACATGGTATTCTGGGTAACTAGTATTTTGGTATTTCTGTTTCTTCTCCAGAATCTTGAAGAGATTTGATTACAACTCTGATAATCACGAGCCGGCTCCACAAAGGTGCAGACCTACTATCTTTTAGTCCACTGAATGGAAGTTAAAATCGTGATAAGGGGTGAATGTACTTGTGCACTTAACTTGTGAACTAGCGCCCAGGAAAAAAAATCAATTTTTTTGTTAAAAGTCAAAATTTAAAAAGTTTGACCAAACAAAAAAGTATCTAAAACATGATACAAATATATAATATATTTACCGGTAAATCTACTAATATTAATTTGGTATCGTAGTTATTTATATTTTTATCTAAAACATTAGTCAAGAGAAAGTTGACTGTGGACTAAATTTATAAGCTGTATTCATTGAAACGGGAAGAGTACTTAGAGCATCTTCAACAGGCGATGTATAATCGGCTTTACAACGCGCGCTATGCGGATGCAGCGTCGGCGAGAGCTTCGCCAGGTGCTGTAAATCGCCGCGCTAAAATACAGCGCCAAAACGGTCATTTTTTGCAGATGCGCTAAACTGCAGCCCCAAAAACCACATTTTCACACAATTACGCATCTAAATGGATCAAACAAAATCTAAAAATAGACTAAAAATATAAATATATTACATAGTTCAACCCACATTTGCTACAACCGAATGTAAACCTAAAAGATAAACTACGCTAAAACTAATTGGACCACTCGAACTCGGAGGATTCCGGTGTTGTCGACGACACCGGAGTCGACGACCACTCGAACTCCGAGGAGGAAGAGTCGACGGCGATGGTCGACGGACTGGTGCCCTTCTTCTTCTCCTCCTTCCTTCTCGCGGCCTTCTCATCCTTCTCCTTCTTCTTGGCCCTCCTCGCCTCCCGATCTTTCTTCTTTGCCACCTTCTACGTCGCCTTCATCTCTTCCTTCTCGGCAAAGAAGGCGACCTCCGCGGCCACGTCCTTCGGGAAGCTCCGCGCCCACTCGAGGCACAGACGCTCGTCCCGCTCGGCGACGAGGAGGCGCTGCTCGAGCTCGCGCTGCCTCGCCTCCTGCGTGACGGTCGGCGGCGGCGTTAGGTCTTTGGCCTGCTGTCGCGTCCAAATATCGGAGAAGTTCATCGGCCGAGGCGCTAGGCCACCACGTTGTACGCGCGCGCCACCTCGTGCGCCGTCTCATACATGTCGAGTCCGATGCACTCCTCGCCACTCCGAATCTCCGCGTAGAACGTCTCGTTCGGACGCGCGCACACACCGCGGTAGCCGGAGCTCAAGCGGCGACGGGGAGGCATCACGGCGGAGCGGCGCACGAGGTGAGGTGGAGCGGAGGCGGAGCGATGCGCGGAGTGAGGTTGAGCGGAGGGAAGTTTCCAGGCGGTTGGGTGGGTGCACGCCTCGTTTAATAGGGCGCGCTGGAAGCGGCGCGCTAGTTTTGACGCGCAGGATGCCGCAGAAGCCCGCGCGCGTCAACTTTTTTACCGCGCACTGTGTTTTCTCGTCCTTGCTAGAGCTTCGCGCATCCTGACCGATATTTCAGCGGGTTTTTTTAGCGCGCGTAGTTTACAGCACCTATTGGAGATGCTCTTATGTTTATCCGTATTGGCATCTAATGATAAGCGACAAAAAAAATGCACAAATTAACAAACTCAAGAACACAATGGTGTTGCTAGACGATCCGCACTACTAATATTTGTGGGTATAGATTTAATTACTAGAGATGTGGTGGATACTTAATGCGCTAGGGTCTGACATGACAAATATAATTTACTGATCAGAAGTTCATCACACTTTCCACGTAGGTAATGCAATCCATGGATCTTTTTCTTTTTCCTGCGAATTTGTATCGGCATTGATTAAATTTGCTAGCTATGCATGCACCCATTTATTTTTGGAACGTATAAGGAAGATCCATATATTACGGAACCTAGCAAGTCCGGTCACCTATGCTGCCATAATTTTTTTTATTAATCTGCCAATTTTGCCCTTTGGTGAGAAAATACTACTGCTTTGGTCAACAAGTATTAGTAAATCTGAACCGTTTGATTAGTTGGTTTGGACGGTCAGTATTTGTCCGTCCCTACCGTAAAAAGCCTCTTCTTTAATTATTATTTATCTCTGGCCAGCTTTGGCTGCAACCTGAAATAAAAAAACTTGCCTCCGCATTCAGCAAGCTTAAGAAACTGTTCATACTAGGTATCTTTTTTTCAAATTTTTTTGGTCAATTTGACGTGGACAAAGAGAAGAGGACATCACATAGAGGTGATGTTCCCTGTCAGGCAGCCAAGCCAAGCTGCCTCAGCAAGTTCTTGATCTTCAGATAGTCTAGCTCGCCAGAAACGAGCCTCACTCCGGCAGAGATGGAGCAGCAGCGGGAGGCAGGGCTGCTGCTCATGGAAGATGACGACATTCCTATGTTTCCACAGGTTCCACAAGCAGAGGAGGGTGAAGGTCGAAGAAGAGTCCGGAGGCAACGCAGCGTGCGCGGCGTACCCATGGAGTAGCTTGACATCAGCGGCGTCGGGGAACTAAAAGCCCACAGCACCCCAGAAGCACCGCGCGAAGGGGCACTCGAAGAAGATGTGATTCGCCGTCTCCATAGTAGCATGGCAAACGGGGCAGCCGGCTTCAGCGACCGGCAGGATGTTCTTGTGCAGCAGCAACGCCCGCGACTGCACTCGCCCTTTGGACAACAACCAGGTGAAGAACTACACCATGGAGGGCGCAAAGTTCTTCCAGACAAAGTCGTGGCCAGGGTCATCGACGCCGCCCAAGGAGCGCAGCCGATACAACGCCGAGGCGTCCAGGACACCAGTCTTCTTGCGGCAGCGCAACTGCTCGCGCGTGTTGGTCGCCTCCGAGAGCGCGACCTCACCCAACAGGGCGAGGAGGGCCGGCAGCAGGCGCTCAACAGCAACGGTCAGCCTCGGGACTAGCGACTGGCGAACGCCGGCGGCGAGCACGGAGCTGACCATGGCGTCTCGGTGCAGAGCGTGCGAGAAGAGAATGGGCCACCGGCAGCCGATGGCCTCGCCACCGATCCAGTTGTCCAACCAGAACAACACCCGCTACCCGTCTCCCACCTTGGCCACCGAGATGCTCCGGTATAGCGGCATGAGCGCCTGGTGGTGCTTCCAGTGCTGGCCGGGAACGGCATGGCCAGCAGCCGCACTCCAAGCCCAGCGGGGCCACATGGAGAGGACGTCGGAGTGAAGATGGTGCACAAGCTTGAACTGCAGGCACTCATTTTTCGTGGTGAGGCACTTGATCCCGAGGCCATCTTCCCTCTTGGGACGGCACACCGCGTCCCAGGCGACGAGGCACTTGGCGTCGGTCGCTCGCCCCAGCACGTTCCAGAGGAAAGCCCGGCGGAGCGCGTCAATGGCACGGAGCAGGGCAGGCGGCAGGTCGAGGGTTCCCATGGCAAAGGTGGGGAGGGCATCGAGCACGGCGTTGAGCAGCACCACTCGCCCACCACTGGAGAGCAGCACACCACCCGGACAGGTACTTGTCCACTTTGGCTATCAAAGGCGCGAAGTGGAGCATGGTGAGCTTCTCGCATGACAGGGTAAGCCAAGGTACGTCCGAGGAAAAACCTTCGACCCGACAGCCAAGAGAAGCTCAACTGGTTGGGGGAGTGGATGAACAAACCCAGCACCTGAGTTCAAATCCTCACGGAAGCGAATTTAGGTTCCTATTTATACTTGAGGCCCAGGCTGGTCCTGGTACTCATGCAATTTATCTTGAGGACTATGCTTTAATCTTAACCAAGATTAAAAATCTTAGTACTCATGCCAAATGGCTGTGTGCATCCCTGGTTGGTGCAGAGGCTGGGAAGTGAAATTCTCCCCATTTTCTTAAGGCTTCCCGACCCCTCCCGCACCCCTCCTCCTGCACCCCTCCCAAACCCTAGCCGCTTCCCGCCGCCACCGGTAGCGCCGCCGGGCAAAGACCGCGGGGCATGGCGGCGGCGGCGGCCTCTCCTCGTTGCCGCGCTGGGACGGCGGCCTCGACGCACAATGCGGCCGGTCGGGCTTGGAGGGTGATGGGCGGCGGTGGCCAGACCTCGCGCGGCGCCCCTCCCCGCCTCCCGTCGGCTCTTTCCCGCAGCACGCTGGCAGGGGCTGGTGGTGGGCGGCGGCCAGGCCATGATCTGCGCCATTCCCCCTGCCTCTCGCTAGTGCATGGAGAAGATCTCGGCTTCTCCCGCGACACGTGGTCGCCCGGGGCAGCAGCCTTGGGTTCGACGGTGGAGGTGGCCCTCTTCTTCGCCGGAGAGGGTCGGCCTGCGGTTGGTGGTGGTGGATCTGTCGATCTATCACCGCGTTCAGGCGGCGAGGTGGAGAGGCGTGGAAGCCGGCGACGGTTGATGTCGCCGGTGGATGGTTGGCGTTCGGCTGTGGCGGTGCCCAGGGCGTGTGCAATGTCTCCGAACATTGCGATCAGCTGCTCTGCTTGGCATGTCACTGGTGGGGCATCTGGCCACCCCGGCGGGTCCTAGGGCCTCCCTTTGAAAGGCGACCCTTCCTTCCTGAACTCCTCTGGCGCTGTGTCCAGTTGTTGAGCGCGGCGAAGTGTAATAGTGCTTTTATTGCCTGGAGTTTGCTGGATCGGTGGTATTCGGTCGTGCGCACCCATGCTTTTATTCCGTTTGGTCTCTGGAGGGAGCGGCGCTTTTTACGTGTTGACACCAAGTGACACTGATCCATGGTGAAGTCAGAAGAAGAGAATATCATGAAGGCCGGATTGGAGGACTAGCTAATGGAGGTTCAAGTCTTTGCGCTGTTGAGGGGCTTGCTTGGTGTTCCGGACTTCGCAGCAGTGGTATGGAAGTGGGGCGGCAACACATGTGAAGTTCGAGTCTTGCCTTTCAGGGTGAAACCCAAGGTCTGGCCTTATCTGGTTGTGCCTGGCAATGTCCTTGTTGAAGGTATTGTTTTGAGAGCGAAGACTATCTTCAGGGTGAAAACTTAAGATCTTTGATCGGGCGACGACGGCGTTGGTGCACTGTTCCCTTCTTGAAGGCGTCGCTTTTGAAAAGTCTGATTTTCAGGTGTTGTCTTGGTGGTGGTTGTATTACTGTTGTTAGGACTATGATGCTGTCGCGGGACTTTTTTTTTCTTTGTTTTCTCTTTGTCTCTTTTTGGCTGTGTGCATCCGTAATGTTTTAGGGCATTGCGTTGTTGCAGAGGCTGGGTGTAATTGGTATCCTTCGATATTAATATATTCCCTTTATCGAAAAAGAGAAGCTTGGATATCAGGCTGATTGGAAAGGGACCAGGGTGCTTTTGCGGAAATTGATTGTCGACCCAGTCGCATTCGCAAACTGATCCAGCAGCCCCTTTAGTCGCACCGCAGCAGGCAGGTCAGCACGCACAATGATGAGCGTGTCGTCGGCGTACTGTAGGACTTGACAAGAGGGGGTCTTGCCGGATAAGCTGCCGCAACACATCAGAGACCAACAAGAAAAGCCACAGAGAGAGCGGGTCACACTGCCTTAGGCCTCGCTTGCAATCAATCCACGGCCTGGAGACACCATTTAGCAAGATAGCAAACTTGGAGGTGGTCAGGATCATATCCATCCAATCACACCAGACAAGGGAAAAGCCACACGCCAACATAATCGCCCGGAGACTCTTCCAATCAATTGAATCAAAAGCCTTCGAGAAATCCAGCTTGAGGACCAAGGTCGGAGCGCTACACTTGAAGCAGCACTGGACCACAAGCGAGCCAATCTGAGCTTAGAGCCTACTAGTAAGAGCCTTGCAAACCGTCTCGATGGAGGAGTTTTACAGCAAGACATGCCTGAAGGACCAGGTGCAAGGATACCATCAGCCTTTGGCAGCAGCACCACATGCCCACGGTTGATCGCGCCCAGGTTTGCATTCCGAGCATGGATGGCGCCAAACAGACGCATCATACCAGTTTAAACCTGTAGAAACTTGGGCCAAGGCCGTCGGTCCAGGGGCGCTAGTCCAATCCATCCCATCCACTGCAGCCTTTATCTCCTTCAGCTCGAAAGGTGCCGTGAGGGCTTGTCCATCCACTACCTTGGCACCACAGTAGAGGCGGTCCAGGTTGAAGGCCCAGCGCGCGGGGCGGGTGCAGCCCAGCAGGTTGGAGTAGAAGCTGTGAAGAGCACCCGCCTTCGCAGTATGATCAACGACGACCTCACCACCAACCTCCAGCGCGTGGATCTGATTCCGCCTGAAACGATGCGAGGCTCTGGCATGGAAGTAGCAGGTGTTCTCATCTCCCTCCTTGATGGCTCTGAATTTTTCCCTTTGCTTCCAATGTGCCGCCACACGGCACACAGACCGGGCAAGGTGATCATGGGCCTCGTCGCGCAAAGCCACTTCAGCACCTGTTGAGGACTACTGCCTTTCTTGAGGCGGCTCCCTCAGTCGAAATACTGCGCATAGAGGTGAGTACTATTTCTGCACCGTAATGTACTTGTCACTGTTGTCAGCCTGAGTACATTTTTCTTTTCAACATAATTAATTTTGCGCAGGCTGTAATTTATACACATCTTCACCAACCATTCTTTCTTAATTTTTCCGTTTCAAAATGTTGTTGTGAACTTTTGTATCTCTTCAACTTTTAGCTTAATTCATGAACGATTATGTTGCTTTCATTCTCTACATTGTGACAAGGAAAGTGCTGTTCAATCTGAAAAATCTAACTAAATCTTTAATGATTGCTTATGCAAATATAGGTATATGAACATACATGTGAGGTGGGTCTAGAGAGCCGCAGAATGCAGATCTTCGCTGCAAGAACTAGTCCTCAGTGGGAGATGGACTTCCGCGGTTCAAAGAACTTGCTCCTGAAAGAGCTCCAACTGTTTAGTTTCAGGCCCCTAAACCAGCAGCTGCGTTTATAAGAGCGATGCTGGAGCGAGCTCCTAATCTGCAGATGATAGTTCTGGATGAAAATAAATGCGATGAATGTGACGCCCTCGATGCTCTACTGCCCTGTTTTTCAACACGGGGTGTATTTCCAAAGAATAAATACGGGCAAGAAATGGTGGTCAAACGAATTACGGATGGCATGTCATTCTCAGGCCAATTAATTTTGAAGTGATTAATGTATTGTAACTGGAAACTGATCATATTGAAGAATAACAGCAAATGCTGTTTTTAGGTTTGGTACTGCAGCCATTCACTTACCTTTGAGTGTTCTTACTAAACTGCTAGCAAATTATATGTGTTTGACATCTTCTGTTCCATATGGCTTTGAGTGCCCATATGTTCTTAAGGACTGGTAATAATTAATCTAGCTACTGGGGCTTTGAGTGCTCTTGGGTCTTCACAAAACTGCTCATAAAGGTGTTAAGCATTAAGAGAGTTTTTTTTTCTCTGTGTCACTGACATACTGCCACCAAGAAACATACGGTAAAACCTGCTGACAAACATAAGTAGCCAGGTTAATATTATTTACAATAGAAAATGCAAAAATTAAAGCCTATGTTGTTGTTAATTTTTTTTTTGAACTGGAACAGATATATTCCATTAAACTCGCTCAGCTAACTCGCTGGCCGCCAACTCAGTTACAACATATATCGTCCACTGAAGGCCTCTCCCTTTGTAAGGCATGAGAGTATTCGATATGCCAGGGAGGAGGCGTTTTGACGCATAGAAGCATTTGCACCTATTATGCAAATAACTGAAAAACAATTTTAAAAATGTTAAAAAAATTCTGACATAAAATCAATATTCAAGAAATCGTTAATCGTTAACGTATCGGTCGGCCTCGAAATAGAGATTAATCGCTTATCGGCTGATTAATCGATTTTATCGGTCGACCATTTATCGGATAATTTTTTGTAAATCCAAATTTTTGACACTAAGTTTTCTATAATATGTTATGTAAAATTAATATTAGAGCATTGTACAGAAGTATTATCTTGATTCCTTGCATTTGCATCAATAAAAATGGAATATTTAAGCTAACGCGCAGTTCTACAAGACCATAGAACGAAAATATCGATCGCCTGACCAAATTTCAGCGAAATATCACTGAAAATCAGCCGAAATATCGGCCATCATACTGAAAATCGGGCGAAATATCGGCTACCAGACTGAAAATCGGCCAACATATCGGTCCCGGCGATAAATCAGCCGATATGCCAAAATCTTATCGGCTACCACCCGATTCACGATAAATCGGACGATAAATCGGTATCTCGGCCGATTTTTTGAACAATGCATAAAATTCTGAAAAACAATGGTGTACATCGTGATATTTTATGTTTGTATACAAGTTTTTGTGAAAAAACAGCATTTTATGTGTCATGTACAAAAAAAGAAAAAAATGTCCTGTACGTAATTGTGTTGTAGCATCAAAATTTGTTGTTTTAAGGAGACACAGAAAAAATAAAAAAATTATGAAAACTTGTGTAAGAACATAAAATATCTAGATGTACATGTAAGATTTTATTTCAGAATTTTTTAACAATTCAAAATGTATTTTCACACAACGGGTTCATAACTACTATACTAAACGTGAACAGGTTTGATTTTTCTCAGATTTTTGGATTTTTTTTTGAGTTCACATCGTGGAGACATGTAGGTGTTTAATTGCACATTGTCTTTCGGTGTGCAGATGTTTTGGTGCGTGTGAGATTATTATGGGAGCCATGGGTTCATTTAGTACTAACGCGTGTGTCGAACTTCTGTGTGGCTTTGGCATTGTTCCAGCCTCTGTGTTGTCCGAAATGCACTACGCGAGCGAGCGAAAGCGGAAGCAGGTCGGGAGCTGCTTCCCGAGCTTTTGCCTACTTCCCGAGCTGCTTTGGATGTAACTGCCCTCTACACTTCTGCTTATTTACACGATGTTTGCCATTTGCCTAAACGCAACCTCACACGCGTCCCTTATCTCTTCCTCTCCTGCACGGCACTCTCTCTCTCTCTCTCTCTCTCTCTTCTCTCACACCAACCCGACGCTGCCTTTTTCCCCGCTGCCGGCCGCTCTGCTGCCTCCCCCGCCTAGCTCTGCTGCCGGCTGCCGCTCTCCTTCTCCTCCCAGGCCTCTCCTCCTTCCCTCCCGCGGGAGCTCGCTCCCCTTTCCTCCCAGCTCGCCCTCATCGCTCGCCTCCATTAGAGGCCGGCGCGAGCTTAGTTGAGCCCGGCGTTCGCTCCACCTCACCGTCCTCTACTTCCCCTCAAACGGAATCGGCACAGAGAGCCTGGAATCGGCGCCCCCATGGTCATCTTCTTCGCCTCCGGTGTCGAGCATCACGGACCGCTGCCGGCCACCATGTCGTCGCTCCCGAGCTCCTCCTCGCCTCAGTCCCTGCGCGTGCGCCCGTCGCCGGCCCCTGCCGTCCTCTCCTCTCCACAGAGGACGAGCCCAACGCCGGTGTTTCCGCCCCCCACCCTGTTCGTCGACCTCCAGAAGCGCCACCGGATCTCCAATCTCCAATGTACATTCTCCCAGACCGGATCCCCAAGATTGGATGCATATTTTGAGGAGGATTTGATGCATTTGCTGAGACGGTGCCCATCCGTTGACTCCAGATTTTTTGTAGTATCGAGGAATGTTGATTCACATGTGTGCATTCTTTTGCTGAGAGAAAATTGAGAAATATTGTAACATTTATCTTTCTTGTCATTTTATTATTTCTATGTAATAGTTCAAATACATTCAAATGTTGTATAGGAAATATTCTGAAACATTATCTATATACAAAATATTTTGAAACAAAAAATTGAGAATTTTTTAGCTATCACATTTGTTCAAATGTACTCTCATACAAATAGCTAATTCGTTTTAAAATCATCATTTATTCAACATCTTCAGCACTTTGGGATATTCTAGACATTTCACTACTAAAACCAACAGCAGCAGCCACCAAAAGCAAAAGCTTTCAACAGCTGCTTTCTCACAGCCCAACAGCTACAGCTGCTTTTCAAAAGCTGATGCCCAAACAAACAGACCCTCGGTCCATTGCCTCCCCAATTATCCCATGCTCCTGCTGCTGTCGATGGAGGACCGGTTGGTGGGAGGTTCCTCGTGCTGGTCACCGTGGTGGGCGAGTTGCCCGTGGGCGGATGCTCCCTGCTCCGTTTTCGCCGTCGGCCGCGGTGCCTCTCCCCATTACACCCAAATCCTCGGCCGCCGCCGTCGCCGCTTCAGCCGGCCTTGATGCGCCTCTGCTCCAAGCTCGCCGCGCTGCTCCGGAGGTCCCGCCCCTTCGCCGCCACCGCCGCCGCCGTCTCCGCGTCCGTAACCACCGCCGCCGCTGCCGCCAACGGGATGGAGGAGGCCGCAGCGGGCACGCTGCGCATGCGCGTCTGCATCATCGGTAGCGGGCCGGCCGCGCACACGGCGCCGAGCTCAGGCCCGTGCTCTTCGAGGGCTGGCTCGCCAACGACATCGCCGCGGGAGGCCAGCTCACCACCGCCATCGACGTCGAGAACTTCCCGGGCTTCCCCGACGGCATCCTCGGCATCGACCTCATGGACCGCTGCCGCGCCCAGTCCGTGCGCTTCGGGACCAACTTCTTCTCCGAGACCATCACCTCCGTCGACTTCTCCGCCCGCCCCTTCCGCGTCTCCTCCGATGACACCGTCGTCCACACCGACTCCGTCGTCGTCGCCACGGGCGCCGTCGCGCGCCGCCTCCATTTCACCGGCTCCGACGCGTTCTGGAACCGGGGGATCTCCGCCTGCGCCGTGGGCGACGGCGCCGCGCCCATCTTCCGGAACAAGCCCATCGCCGTCGTCGGCGGCGGGGACTCGGCCATGGAGGAGGCCAACTTTCTCACCAAGTATGGCTCGCGCGTCTACATCATCCACAGCCGCGACGCCTTCCACGCCTCCAAGATCATGCAGGCCCACGCTCTCTCCAACCCCAAAATACAGGTCGTCTGGGACTCCGAGGTCGTCGAGGCCTACGGCGGCTTGGACGGTGGCCCCTTGGCGGGTGTCAAGGTGAAAAACCTGGTCAGCGGCGAGGTGTCTGACTTCCAGGTGGCAGGGCTCTTCTTCGCCATCGGGCACGAGCCAGCGACCAAGTTTCTCGGTCGACAGCTCGAGCTCGACTCCGAGGGCTACGTGGCCACCAAGCCGGGCTCCACGCACACCAGTGTCAAGGGGGTCTTCGCTGCCGGGGACGTTCAGGACAAGAAGTACCGCCAGGCCATTACTGCCGCTGGATCAGGTATGTACTAAGCTATATTGAACCCTTAGCTTCTGTTTTTGTTGATCAGGATCAGGCCTTTATTATGTCTAAGTTGCCTTGATGATACTGCATTATAATTACGACTAGAAATCAGTGCCAATCATGGGTGTGCCATTTGGTTAAAATTTAGAATTAAGCTCTTTGCTGCATCATGTTTTTCCCCATTTGTACAGTGAGCTCCAGCAGTATACAATCATGATACTGAATTAGTTCTTGTTGTATATTCTACAGAGCAAGAGCGACAGAGACTAAAGATGGTTTTGTCGTAGGTTGACAGAGTGCTGATTTAGTAAATCGGTGTGCTCTTAATTTACATGATTAGGCCACCCAATGTGCATACGAATTGATGTTCCGACAATTCTTAGTATTCATCTCCTCCACAAGTCAAGACCCATCTAATAATGCCACTATTCACAAGCCTTGATGTGGTCACGATTCTCCAACATTGAAAAGAATAATGCACAAATGTCTCACCAGAGGCCCCTTTCTGAACTTCACTATGCAGATTTCAGTTTGAGTTTTTGAAAGAGAAGTGCCTATTAGTGTTTATTGTGGAATTTAATTTTCTTACTGTGGAATGGGATATTTGGATGACAGAGTACGCTTCCAAAAGATTTTTTTTTGCTTCTTCACAAAATTTATAAGTTAGATATTGAGATGCCTGCAGTATTTTTTTAACATGATAAATGAAGGGCATATGATGGAACCAAGAATTTATGCATTTTCAGTGCTGATAACAGTATGATTGTTATGGACCTGCTGACACGGCTGCTGCCAACTGTCAGACGCGGAAGCTAATGGAAAAGCATCACGATGGTGTTAAAAGAGATATTGTTCTCCATGCCATACCACATGTTTTTCTGCTGAAGATGAAATGTGAGGAGGTTTGCTGCCACAATACACATCTACATGGTTGTTCTTGAGCAAATATACCGTGTTTGTTGATAAATCTGAATATCTCCATGCGATAACTACAAGGCATGAATATGACAGTGCACTGTCGCATTTACAAGCCATATAGTTCATCTAGCGGAGTGCTACATCTCACCCAAGTTCTTCAATGTGGCAGCCCAATTATTTATTGGCAGCTTTTTTTGCTTGCCGAGCCTGATACCTACTTTGTATCTCTCTCGGATATATGTAGGTCTATTGAAGAAAATATGCACATTTCGTCTGCATGTCTAAAAGTACTAGAGCATTCCTGTTGTTCTTTGATCAGCACCAGATGTTCATGTCCGGCCCTACATGCCCTCTTATCTATCTATTTCTATTAGAGAATGGATACATAAGAGAGACTTGCAACTCACATACCTACGGTTCAGTTCAGTTGTGTTGTCTCCCAGGCAGTGCATTTGAAAATAAAAGGTCTACCTATGAACACTTATATTTTAATCGATCTTCTTTGCCCATTGAAACTATGCTCGAATTATAGCTTAGCAGTATTAGTTATCTATGTGCTAGAAAAGCTTAAATATTTTTTAATCCCAATGTCATTAGTCTACAATACCTTTTATGTCATTTCCATGTGCGTTGAAGGTATAATATTATGTAGCAGAATCATGGAGGAGTTGGTTGTTTATGACTGGTGTGACAATCTCCCAAGGAGCACTGGGTAGTAATGATATGGTGTTCGTGTACATAGACCATGTTTGTATGGATAATAAGTAAAATATATGTCAATATATGTCTTTCCTTAATCTAAAGTAATCTCATAATTCTGCAGAAAAGAAAATGGTGTTAATGTATTATGGTTCCTAAATTAGTCTGTCTTTGGTCTGAAGGTTAAGAGGACAAGCCCAATGTAGTACTCTGCATGTCCAGCGAATGACATTGTGCTACCTTGGTCCATATTTGGTGTTCCTGGCAGTGCGATCTATATTAGTCATTACACCAAAGCTCCGATTTTATGGTATGATCTTATATATTCATAATATTCTTTTCAGTGGCAATGCAAGAAGATTGGTGTTGACTGTAACTGCATTGGAAAAAAAACTCATCCCCGTGTTGATGCTTATAACTGCCCTAGGAGTTCATATATATCAGACGAGCTAAGGTAACCTTATTTTAAAAATTGATCTTTTCCATGAGGTTAACCAATTGATGATTGTGCTTTTATTTAAAGGTCCATGGTGCTTGGTTTGACATTATGTCTGTTATTATGGTAAAACATCTGCTGGAAGAGTTAGCTGCCATATTTGGATTGTACATCAATCAAGGTAGGTAGTTTGTTATTCCATCTCAACGCTAATTACGACACAATCAATTTTAAAGAATAAAAATTAGTTAGAATCTTAACAGTAATAACTTATTCTCCTCACATGTACCACAATGATGTACTTCCTAATTTCAATGTTCTCTAATGGTACGTAATTTTCGGTTGCTCCACAAGTTAACTTTCAAAATTAATATATATTTGCTTATAGTAATGTTGCCGATAGAGGAGTAGGGTTGATGCAACATTTACTGTGATTTCAGTTTTTTCTTGGAAGTGAGCTTTTGTTTTGGTTGGAGTTTCTCTTTTATGTCATGGTTTTAAGCATAATGAGTCTCCTTTTACGATTCAGATATGTAGATGTTACAAAAATATGATCTGTCGATATGTCGCATCGTCCAAGGATGAATGTCCAGGGTGAGCACCACGGCAGCGCCATTCCCTGCTGGTAGGCCCAGAAACAGTAGCATGTCCTGGCGAGGACGAAGAGCATGTCAGTGCCCACAGCTGAGCCTTCTCCTTCTCCGATTCATTTCTAGGTACAGATCCCTGCGACGAATATGGAGGACCCTTTGATTTAGAGATGAGATCCCCAAAATTTATAGCAGAACATATCCCTGTAACAATTGCCATTAATCATCTCATTAAAGGGCCTTTTGCTTTAGAGATGAGATCACCAAAATTTCTATGAAATATCTTTTTTACCCCCGAATTTCTGAATTCAAAGAAACTCTTAATAGTTATGTATAAAATTATAATACTTTTGTTCTTTGGGAAGCCGCAATGTCTGTTGGTGATCTGTTATTGCTAAAGCTTAATTCAAGAGGGCGTTATCTCGCCATTTTTTCACATCATTGCCTTCTCAAGGAACTACATATATGCATAGTCTTTATTGCGGGTGTGAGATCAGGGAGATCATTCGAGGCAACACACCTAGCATGGATGACCTCAAATGGTTCTGGTTATATTATGGCTTAATTAGTTCCATGTAAATATTAACCTCAAATGTTTTTGGGTGCAGATATTGCTCATACAGATACATGTGTATTAGCTATCATGAGACAAACAGAGAATTGCCAATATCTATGTGTCATGATATCCATTTCGTTTAATAATTTTACTACCAAACGGTATGCGCCATCATATGTAAGTGTTTAGTAGGCAACCTTTCAATATCTGTCATAGCATAGTCTTCTTATATATCTTTTCTTAATAGTGTGATTTTAGAGAGCTTTTTGCATAAAGATTAAACTTAAATCTGTGCAAATCATATGTGTTCAGAGGGCAGTAAAGAGTGCTCTTGACTGTCATTTTCAGTTCTTTTTATTTTTTATTTCTCTCTAACATACAAACTATCTAGGAATTATTTGATGTTCTTAGTCATGTATAGTAGTATTTAGATTTGAATGAAAGGAAGAATTGTGTTTTTACCATGGGTTGTTGGCCTCCATGAAAAGACTCGGTACTGAAAAGGTTAATCCTGGGGTTAATTTTCCAGGGGATTTTACATGTGTCTGCTGTATATGCTGGGAAAAATTGCTTGAACTTAAGCGATCTGAAGTCATAGAAGTTGCACTTCTGTTCTTTCTACATAATTACCTGCTATTGACTTGCTAAATGAACAATGCAGTTTGAACCTATTTGAGCTTCCAGTAGTCAACTATATATATAGTTCTCTAGGGACTTTGGTATGTTCACCTAGGTAGGCCGCATTACCTATCTGCATAAAAGCTCAAGATTTATGTTAGATTTTTTAGTTTTGAAAATATGTTTTCATGTGTTCTTAAAATTCAAAGAATTAGTGGAACTTCATCCTTACGTGACCATCAGGTTGTTCAGTCCTGCATGCATTGCATTATCTAGGGTATTGGACACATCTTTTCATTGTTATTAGCTGATGGAACTTAGCATCGTTGCCTAACGTTTGAACTGTTTTGTAGCACTGCCGTGTTTAGTTGGACCTCACACCCATCTGTCCTTGCAACATTGGCTAATTTCATAGAAATGCTAGCTGGAGGTCTTCTCGGTTTTGTGGCCAACATTGTAGCAGAACTGATGCAACCATCATCGTGCATACCACGACATTGCTGAGCAGGCCCAGCGAACAAGTTGCAGATGAGCAAAGTACCGGCTCTAGGCCTTGTCATTTTTTCCTTTGATCCATAGATTTTCTCATGATTTAGTTTGCGGTTGTCATGTGTGCATGTGGTGTGTTGAGATTCAACCTGGAATAGATATATGTTACTGATGCTGCCATACGGTAATTGCCAGATAATCATTCGATAGTGAGGACCGAGAAGAGATGGAAATGAGATTAAGAGATAATTTGGTTGGGTGAAGGAGGGTGCTAAGTAGGTTCGCTTGGCTGATTAGGAAACTCAGTGTATTGCCCTGCATATGGTCAATACATTGTGTTTTTACTGTATAGCGGGGTACTTCCCTGCCTTACATAAATTGTACAAACCACACCTATACATACACTATGGGATTTTTTTACCAACTATCTTAAAGCATATTATTTAAACAACAAAAAACTCACTACTTCTATCAATTTAAGAGCATTTTTAAAACCGTATAACACAGTTTATGCGGCGTGCCGCCGCACCCATCCATTGCTAGTATGCTTCTATGAGCCAACAAAGTGGATTTCCCATATGCCAGCAGCTTCCTTATGAGTTTCATTACCTACCTGTGATCATTAGCTGTCTCAGCAGCAATTTTTTCCGTAGCATAAGGTGGATTACGAATTTTCTTATTTGAAAAATCAGAGAAAGTATTTCCCTCAATTTACATCTGCATCTTCCGACATGTGAAATCTCATGTTGGTACATTATGCTAGCATTTAACAATCAAAAATAAATTGTGGCCGAAGATACTCCCTAGATAGGACGTTCGGCCCGGCGATAATCTACAAAATAATACAAGTCGATCATACAACCAGCAATAAAACTAACTTGGAAAAAACAGGGCTCTGAGCGAGTCGGTAATATCTTGTGTAAAGAAAATTTAACCAATATCGGTGTCTCTAGTAGAACCTTATGGACAAGCGAAATATACATGACGGTGATGCCTTTATCTGTTTCATTTAATGAAACTACTTCACGAGGCAGTATCTCCAAATACTGGAATAATAACCGAAGGAAACAATGCATAAGTGTTGTTGATGTCTGATAAAAAAAACTGAGGTTTTCACCCTTGAGACAAATAATGCCTTCAGCAAGATTATTGCTAGGCACAACCAATGGTATCTAAACCTTGGGATTTCACCCTGAAAATCGCGATTTCATACTCGAGGAGCACAACCACTAATATTGTCCACCTGGGCCACCGCCTCTTGCCAAGGCAGTTGCTGAAAGTCTCCAAGACACGGCACACAGGAAGAGCATGTGCAACATAGTCTTCATTGTAACCAATTTCCTTCTCCGCCATAACTACAAAACCTTAAATCGCAGTCACCATGACTTTCTCCACATCTGTCAATATCATGGAAATCTATATTTAGACATGTTCCATGGCACCAACAAGAAAATGAAGCTTCGCGCCACAGCCTGATGAAGCATCACTGGCTGAAGATAAGGATTTGCACGACCAGATCGATTCTGGTCTAGATATCCATTGGTGCCATTCCCCAAACAACCGATATCTCCACTAGTGGAAAACGGGGCTATAGGCCCGGTCCATTTGGGCCTTTAGTCCCGGTTTCCAAACCGGGACCAATTAGGCGGGACTAAAGGGTCCCCCCTTTAGTCCCGGTTCAAAGTTGCACCGGGCCTAAAGGCCGCGCCACGTGGTGCCAGGGCGCTCGGGCGCTCCCGTGGTACGGGCCTTTGGTCCTCGGCCGCGGCAGAGAAATAGCCGCGGTTTAGAGCAGGTTTCTCTGCCGCGGCAGAGAAACTGGGCGTTTCTCTGCCGCGGCAGAGTTTCAGCAATGCATACATCATTCAAGAAAACCACAAAACATCGTCATGAATATATAGACATCGTCAACGGTACATGTAATGTATGCATATTTATAATATAAAGTCGGACCTCTTTACTAAATCTATTCCCACAATAATGCGTGACCACTACGTCGTTCAAGATCTACGAGCTGCCGATAGTACTCTCCATTTGGGGCAAGGGCCTCGTTAAGAAAGAATCCCGCGAGTTCCTCTTGAATTGCTCGTATGCGATCCTCCGTTATGAGAGAGTCCCGCAGGCGTATTATCTATATTAAAAAAAGGAGATCAATATATATGAATGGAACTCAATACAATTGATGGTAATAAGATTAATTGTGAAATATTGTTCACGTACACGAGTGTGGTGTATAGCGTCCTCCGCATCCCTGTGACTTGCCATCTCACGAATGAAGTCGCAGACGTAGTATCCACATAAGTTATTCCCGGATTCCTGCCTCATACACTTTACGAAAAAATAGTTCGATCAAACGAATAATCAAGCATCGTATTGAAAGAAAATATCAAAGAGATTCACGGACATAGCTATATATATAGTACTACTTACAGGGTAATCTTTAAATGTAAGCTCCGGTTTCCATTTACCCGGAACAGTATTGATGAACCGTTTCCAAGCCCTGCCCGGCAAAGAAAAAATGAGTAAATGAGTTATTGATTAGTTGATGATATCGTCGAATTAGAACAGATGAAGATGCCGATACGAAATTGATTGAAATTACCTCTGGAGGATGGCAGCCATGTCCGCCCATTCCGCATGTTCTTTACGTTTCGAGTCCATGACATTTACGACTCCTTTCTTAAGATCAATGATTAGGAGAATAAAGTGGAAGCTGCACAAGCATAGCTCAATGATTACGAGAATAAAGTGGAAGCTGCACAAGCATAATGTATGTTATAACACTCACTTGAAGTTGTAGGGAAAGTATATATCCTCTTTGTTTGCTTGCTTCTGTAAAAACAGTAGCATGTTGTCCTCTGTGTCCTTGGGGTACTGTCGAACCGTAACTTCATGAACTGTGTTTGGGTCAATGAACCCGATGTCATGGAGCTTACCTCTTTTGCATTCGAGCTTCTTCATTCTGCATAATTAATATATAGCGTACACAAAGAATATAGTGAGGATAATTGTTAGTGCAAATGAATGAGCTGAGCTACAGACTTAATTACATAAATAAATCACTTACAGGCAGTAGCAACTGATGACAGCTTTGTCGAGGGCGTCTTGATTGAATAACTGAAACAGTTCTTCTAACTCAAGGTTTATCTCCTCCCGCCCCCGGAAGTAATGCTCATCTCTAAGATACACCGTGAGGTAGCGATCACCTCTTCGACAGGCTTTCAGGTACCATTCATGCAACCTTCGCATCTGAGTCCCTAGACGCGCGAGCTCGCCAGGTTTGACGAGATCATGTCCGTATCTATACTTGTTTACGACTTCAGCCGTTGGATAGTAATCTTCGTACTGAACATCTGCTCCCTGACGTCTAGCCTCCCGTTCGATCATCGATGCCGTCTCTGGATCATCATAGGACTGCACGACGAAGTGGGGTATGGACTGATTGTCCTGATGTCCAAGCTGGGCGACATTTTTTGCTTTGCCCGCTCTATAGGACTGTCCAAGAGAGCGGTCATAATTCTCGGCTCAGCTCTCTTTATTCTCGTCTCGGCAAAGTGCTTCATTGTATGTGGTGCAATAAACGTCTTCTTCGGCGCAAGAAACGCCTTTTGCTCATCAGTCTGCTCATGTGGTAACAACTCTGGAGTCTGTGCCCTCATCGGAGTTGATGATCTCTTCGGAGCTGTAGGAGGTGCCGCGGTTAGCTTCCTCTTTTGCTTAGGTGGAGGCGGCGGAGTCTCCTGAGGAGGAGGAGGAGGAGGCGGCGGAGTATTGTCACGCGGAGGAGACTGCTCATGCACAGGGAATCATCGCGCATAGGAGAATCATCACGCGGAGGAGACTGCAGGTGGCGGAGGAGGCGGACGAGGTGGCCTGCTTGGTGGCTTCTCACCTGGAAACACAATGTTCTCCTTCCGCCATTGCACGGTGGTTCTACGGGCTTCTCCCAGTTCTTTGATTTCTTCACTCGCAGGGTGCTCAAGCACCAACTCCTCATAATCTCTCAACACTTCATCCACCATCACAACAGCAAGTCGTCTTGGACCGGACGGCAATGGTAAGTCCTTGTAGGTAAGAGGATGCCGACCGCCGCCTTGAACGATAGGTTGAAAACTTTAACATGCAGCTCACAAGGACGGCTCTGTGAGATCATCCACGGGGTAGCGAGGAGGCTCGACCACCTGGTCATCATCATCATTATCCACCTGCTGAGTGGAAGCCACGCTGCTTTTCCGGTGTTGAGATTGCAGCGGGACGATAGCATTGAGCAATGCAGGATCTACAGCCTGCCCCTGAGCCATCTGGGATGTAAGTACTTGGGTTACTATGGTTAATTGGGCTTTCATGGTGCTCATAGAATCCTCTAAGGACGCTAGGCGGTCTGTTTCCCTTGCCTTTCTCCTCTCATGGCTTTTATCAGGAAATCTCTTCCTTTCCGCAGGAAAGCCATACTTCCACGGAACGGAGCCTTCTGTGCCCGTGTTCGTCCGCCGTGTTCTTTGTTCCCAAGGGCGCGTGTCAGCTCATCGTTCTCTCTTTCGGGCTGGAACCTCCCCTCCTCCACATCCTTATGTGCTTGTTCCAGGGCTTCAATGGGATGCTTCAGATGAGCTTTCTTATAGATGCACTTCCCTGTTTCTGGATCCAACTTTCCCCCAATCCCGTAGAACCACTCCTTCGACCGTTCGGTCCAACCGTGTGTCCCTAATCTGATCCCTTTCCTGGTCAGTTCCGCCTCAGCTGCCTGCCACTTAGGACGGTTAGCCCTGTATCCACCTAGACCCATAACTTGGTGATATTTCTTCAACGCAGCATTTGCCTTATTTGTTTCCGACATTTTCTTAAATTCTTCTGACTCCGTGCTGTACTTCACGAATTCATCCCAGTGATTTTTTACCTTCTCACTGTCCGGAGTCTTGTCTTTCTTGATAAGGCCGCGCAATCTTTTCTTGTGGTTCTTGAATAGTTCGGCCATCTTCTTCTTGGCAAAGTCGCGGACTGCCTTCTCCATCTTTGCCTTTTCATCGGCATCCCCCTCTGGAGGTACTATGTTGAAATGTGCCATGAGCTTGGTCAGAATGCTGTCTTTGGCTACATCATCGATATAAAGACCTTGAGCTTCTTCCTCTGCAGACAGCACTAGTCCCTTCGGCTTGTTCCACTCTCGAACGGTGATCGGGACGTGGTCCCTAACAAGCACTCCGCATTGAGCTATAAATGACTTTGCATGGTTCTCGGGAGCAATCGGTTTACCATCCTTAGCGATATGGGTGATGTCGTGCCTAACACCGTCGTCCAACTTTTTGGCCGGGCCTCGCTTCTTCGACTTTACAGAAGAAGTGCTCGATCCGGAGGGCTAAAAAAGAAATAATTCATCGTCAGTACAATTTAATTAGTTAATGCATCTAGTCGATCAGCAGCGGCTTAATTTATATACCTGGGTGATAACTATGGTTCCGGAGCCATCTTCTGTTCGCTCAATATTCTCCGCTCCCTCACCGGAGTCATTCAAAAAAGTTGCGGTGACATCGTCACCGCCATCATCTGGAATAACGCCGTCGTCGCGATCATCCAGAGTACCGTTGGCTATGAGGTCAGCCATGAATTTTTCTGTGGCTTCGTCTCTGTATCCGTCCATGCTTTCTACAACGACTTGCAAGTTATATATAGGAACCATCATATGATCAAATTAAGGATAATGCAGATAACTGAAAATGGAGTTACATATGTAGTTCTTAACTAAGGATCGATAATATAGTGCTGAAAGCAGATAGTGCAGTTACATGCATACATAGATCGGGTTCATGTTTATTTAACCCTAATACATCAATCACTACTACAACCTCTCAACCGCGCCGACCGGGTCCTATAACGCGCCGACCGGGTCCTGAGCCGCGCCGGGTGAACCCCCAAAGCCACGGAACAGTAACGGGAGCATAGCTAACATGAGATCCCTGCATAACACCATCCGGTCCTATACAACATGGTGTCTAACGCATACATGTAACGGCGAACGTGCTCGTCCTCCGCTGCAATGCGCTGAGCTACCTCCTCCGGCGGGGCCGGCTCCCTCTGAAACGACCGTGGCCCATAAGACCTCCACCAGAGAATATCCGGGTCGACGACGGGACCCGGATTCCGCACCAAGGTGCGCGCCCGGAAGCTAAGACCTCCCAGTGCCACCCCGGCGGAGCCCAGTCCCGGACCTCCCCATCTGCGCATCTCCTCTAGAATAGTCGACCACGCGGCGGCTGTCGCGGCATCGTAGCTACGAAAACAAATCATATATATATGTACCAACGTTAACATAAATAAAAAAATAACTTCACTACTTTTATGTTAGTCGGCGCCGGCACTACCGTTTGGGGGGCGCCGGCACTACATACTCTATTTTGGGGGCGCCGGCAGGGGCGTCGGCACTACCGTATTTTGGGGGCGCCATCGCGAGCGTAGTGGTTACCGGCGCGGCGGCCCTCATAACGGCGCGGCGGCCCTCATAACTTCCACGTCCTCATATAATTTTCACAACTTTTTAAATTTCACAAAAACACTAACTATTTTTCTAACACTAACACTAACTAACTATTTTTTCACTAACACTAACTAACTAATTATTCACGAAATTTCTAACTATTTTTCACTAACACTAACTAACTATTTTACTAACTAATTTTCTAACTATTGTTTTAACTAATTTTTCTAACTATGTATCTAACTTTTTATCTAACTATTTACGTAATTTTTCACTAACATTATCTAACTATTTACGTAACTTTTTTTCTAACTATTGTTTCTATATAATTAACCTAACAAATTAACTAATCTAACAATTGAATAAAAAAAAAGAGGAGAAGGGGTGGCGGCGCCGGCGCTTACCGGCGGAGGTGGCGGCCGGGGCGCGGCGGACGGCGAGGAGGCGGCCGCGGGGGCGGCAGGTGGCGGGCGGCGACGGCGGGGAGGCGGCGCGCGCGGGGCGGCGCGGTGACGCGGTGGCGGACGACGCGCGGCCGCGGGCGGTGGCGAAGCGGGCGCGCGCGGCGCGGCGACGCGGTCGGCGGGCGCGGTGGCGGAGACGGAGGCGGTGGCGACGGCGACGGCGGAGGCGCACGGCGATGGCGGAGGCGACGGCGACGGCGGAGGCGCACGACGCGATTTGGGCAGCCTGGCGGCGCTGTGCGCTTCGTCTCCGCGGGATTGATCTCCGCGGAGACGAAGTGTTCAGTTATATACACACACTCTCTTGGTCCCGGTTCGATTACAAACCCACCAGCCCTGGTCCCGGTTTGTAATACAAACCGGGACTAAAGGCCTATTTTGCTGCGATTTTCGCTGCGCGCGCAAAATAGGCCTTTAGTCCCGGTTTGTAATACAAACCGGGACCAAAGGCCAATTTTTTAAAAATTTCGTTCCCGCCTTATTTCAAATCAAAAAAAGGCCACGTACTGGCCACCGCCGCCGCCGTGCCACCGCCACCGCCATGTACTGGCCACCGCCACCGCCGTGCCACACGTGTCCACCGCCGCCGCCGCCACCGCCACCGCCATGTACTGGCCACCGCCGCCGTGCCACACGTGTCCCTTCCCCGTGCCACGTGTCGCCGCCGCTTCCACGTGCCTCGCCCCGCCGGCGTGCGACGTGTAGATGCCGCTTCCACGTGCCACGCCCCGCCGCTTCCCCGCGCCACCTGTCGCCAAACTTGCCGCGCGTCGCTTCGTGTGCTATAAAGCGCCGCGTGCGCGCGCAACCACACGTCGCCGTCGCCTCCGCTCATTCGTCGCCGGGATGCCGCCGCGCCGTCGAGGCTCGTCCGGCTTCCGTGGCGTCCGAGCGCGTCCGAACGGTAGGTTCTACGCCGAGATGCGCGCCGGTGGCTTCCGGCTCACTCTCGGCACGTACAACACCCCGGAGCTGGCGGCGCGCGCGCGACGCGGCCGCGTGGCGATTTCGGCGCGGCGCGACATGAACTTCCCGGACGTCGAATCGCTAGAGGAGGCGGAGTTCCTCGCGCCGACGCGTGCCTCGTCGACGACGAGGGACGCGCCACCAGGTGGCAGGATCGCCATCGCCGAGCACGACGAGGAGTTGATGCGCCGTTGAGGGCGCAGTTTCCCAACGACGTCGACAACACCGACGCGTTCTTCGCCGACCTCCGGGCACATCGCAGGTCCAACAGCGCCACCGTCGGGCCGTCGCGAGTTCGAGCTCGACAACCCGAATACAACTTGGGCCGACAACGACCCTCGGTGGGACGACATTTGGACCGAGACAACCTCCGACGATGAGTAGATCGACTAGACTAGTTGTTTATCTATTTTAATTGTATTTTCAATAAAGTCGTTGTGGCGACGCTGATGATGAGAAAAGTTTCCCGCCACGACGGCGCACGTGAGGAAAAGGGCGGGAAACAATGGGCGGAATAAAAATTATTACGATTGAACTGGAATTAAAGTACAGAGCTCAACTGAAAATTAAGATACATGGCCAGATTCGACTGTTCGAGTCATTCAGTCATACTCGTGCCTAGCCCTATAGTAGTCGCCACTATAGTCATCGTAGTCGCCGTCATCATCGTCGCTGGCATCGGGGTCGCGGTAGTCGAACCTCGGCGGGAGAGCACGTGGGCTGGGACTGAGGGTAGCGCGCGGGGGCCACGGTAGGCCATGACGCCCTGGAGAGTCCGGCCGCGCCACCACAGCCGACGGCCGGCCTCGTTGAAGTTCGAAGGAGGCGGGCCGCCCTCCTCGTGCCTGGCAAGCGCCCTCACGCCGATTGATGAAGAAGCTTTCCCAAGTCGGGCTAGTCGGGATGCCACCGGGGATTCCTCCGCTGCTCGGCGTGAGCTCGAAGTAGTAGTGGTTCGTGATGGCCATCTCGCGCGCCACACCTAGAGGGACAGAGAGGGACCGGTACGCCTCCGATGCTCAGCAACCAGCCGGTCGGGACGCGGTAGCCCGGCGGGAGGGTAGTTCGAGAGCAAAGCGCGCCTCCGCCTCCCGGAGGGTTAGAGATACGATGGAAGCCATGGGACGAGTGATGAGGTTTGCAGATATGAGTCTAGATGTGATATGTAAATGGAGGCCAAGCCTACATATATAGAAAAACTGGCGGGAGGACGGAGAAGGAGGAAGAAAAATAGGCGGGAACGCAGTGGCACCGGAAACTTATCTGGGGAGGCTTATCTCGGTTTCGCATTATCTCGGAGGATTAGTCAGAAACATTAGTCCCGGCTGGTGGGTACAACCGGGACTAAAGATCCTTTTTTTGTCATCTAACAAAACTGTCGGTGGGATAAGGACGTGTGGGTAACCTTAGTCCCGGCTGGTGGGTGCAACCGGGACTAAAGATCCTTTTTTTGTCATCTAACAAAACTGGGATAAGGACGTGTGTAGTAACCTTTAGTCCCGGCTGGTGGGTGCAACCGGGACTAAAGATGTCGACAGGATAAGAACGCATGGGTGGACGCACTGGCTCGATGAGATAAAGCATGTAGCGCACGACGCCCGTCGAAGGAACAAGACAAAGTAGAAGCGGTGTGTGCCTATAAAAGGAGCATCGATACGCCTTGCCAAGCCAAGCAAGCAGTTTCATTCCCATGGATGAAGGAAAGGGTTGGGAAATCTCCGTGGCGCAGTTCTCGAAGATGTCGTTGGTGCACACGCCTACGGCATCTTCGGAAGCTGCGCCTCGGAATTTTTCCCCGCAAGCCCGTGAACGACTACATCTCCTCTAACAGTGTTGGGGAAAGGGTTGGGGAATCTCCGTGGCGAGCTTCGAAGATGTCACTGCACACGCCCTACGGCATCTTCGGAAGCTGCGCCTCGGAGTTTTTTTCCCGCAAGCCCGTGAACGACTACATCTCCTCTAACGGTGGGGAAAGGGTTGGGAATCTCCCGCGCAGCTTCTCGAAGATGTCGCAGTGCTACGGCATCTTCGGAAGCTGCGCCTCGGAATTTTTTCCCCGCAAGCCCGTGAACGACTACATCTCCTCTAATGTTGTTGGGGAAAGGGTTGGGAAATCTCCCGTGGCAGCTTCTCGAAGATGTCATTGGTGCACACGCCCTACGGCATCTTCGGAAGCTGCGCCTCGAATTTTTTCCCCGCAAGCCCGTGAACGACTACATCTCCTCTATATATATGGTACAAAAAGCCAACCACATCTCCACTTTTAATATCTTACATACAGTTACATGATTACACAAAAATAAATGGGAAATTGATTGCCATGTTGAGATACTCATTTGTGCCATGCACATTCTTCAATTAACTTGATGATGGAGCATCTTCATCATTTAACCTTCTTCGGCCGTAACCATGGAGCATCTTCATCATTTAACTTGATGCTTGGATCAATGTTCACTCTGAAGGGTGGAATTTCATCAAACTTATTATAATCTTCTGACATGTCTGTCTTGTCCTCCACTCCCACGATGTTTCTTTTTCCAAAGAACTATGTGGCGCTTTGGCTCATCGTTTGATGTATTCGTTTCCTTATGTTTCCTTTTTCTTGGTTTGGTAGACATATCCTTCACATAGAAAACCTGGGCCACATCCTTGGCTAGGACGAATGGTTCGTCTCTATACCCAAGATTGTTGAGATCCACCGTTGTCATTCCATACAACTTGTCTACCTGAACCCCGCCTCCTGTTTTGTTGACCCATTTGCACCTAAACAAAGGGACCTTAAAAGAAGGTCCATAGTCAAGTTCCCATATATCCTCTATGTAACCATAATATGTGTCATTTGGGCCTTTATTGATTATTGCATCAAATCGGACACCACTGTTTTGGTTGGTGCTCTTTTTATCTTGGGCGATCGTGTAAAATGTATTCCCATTTATCTCGTACCCTTGGAAAGTCACTACGTCGAAGATGGTGTCTGGGCCAACAAGTACAGCTGATCTTCAATACGGATGTTACTCAGGAGATGTTTTTGCAACCAACCACCGAAAGTCGACATGTGTTCACGTCTAATCCAATCGTTCGACTGCCCGGGTTCTGGGAGCGTACAAAGTTCTTGTGGTCACCGATATACGGAGCCACCAAGGTGGAACTTTGTAGAACTGTAGTGTGCTTGAGTCAAAGAAATCCCGTCCCTACATATCATTGATTTCCTTCCTAGCGTGCCTTTTCCACTTAGTCTTCCCTCATGCCGCGATTCAGGAACACCAATCGGCTTAAGGCCAGGAATAAAGTCAACACAGAACTCAATGACCTCCTCTGTTCCATATCCCTTGGAGATGCTTCCTTCTGGCCTAGCACGGTTATGAACATATTTCTTTAAGACTCCCATGAACCTCTCGAAGGGGAACATATTGTGTAGAAACACAGGACCGAGAATGGAAATCTCATCGACCAGGTGAACGAGGAGATGTGTCATAATATTGAAGAAGGATGGTGGGAACACCAGCTCAAAACTAACGAGACATTGGACCACATCATTCTGCAACCTCGGTAGAATTTCTGGATTTATTACCTTCTGAGAAATTGCATTGAGGAATGCACATAGCTTCACAATGGGCAGTCGAACATTTTCCGGTAGAAGCCCCCTCAATGCAATCGGAAGCAACTGTGTCATTATCACGTGACAGTCATGAGACTTCAGGTTCTGGAATGTTTTCTTCTCCATATTTATTATTCCCTTTATATTGGAGGAGAAGCAGACGGGACCTTGATACTGCTCAGACATTCAAAAATATTTCCTTCTCTGCTTTTGTAAGAGCGTAGCTGGAGTAATGACGTCCTTTATCTCTCTCATGCAGTTTTTTGGGGTCTTTCCTACGTTGCTGGTCCTCCCGTGCTTCCGGTGTATCTTTTGTCTTCCCGTACACGCCCAGAAAGCCTAGCAGGTTCACGCAAAGATTCTTCGTCACGTGCATCACATCGATTGAAGAGCGGATCTCTAAGACTTCCCAATAGGGTAGATCCCAAAATATAGATTTCTTCTTCCACATGGGCGCGTGTCCGGCAGCGTCATACAGACCGCCAGGACCCTTTCCAAATATTACATCTAGATCCTTTACCATACCAAATATATCAACACCATCACGATGGGGAGGCTTTCCGGTGATTAGCCTCACCGTTGTAATGCTTGCCTTTCTTTCTTACGGGATGGGTATGCCTAAGAAATCGACGATGCCCGGTACACGACCTTCTTACATTTTTCCAAATAATCACCTTCGAGCTCATGTAAACAGTGCGTGCATTGTATCCCTTGTTTGACTGTCCCGAAATGTTACCAAGAGCAGGCCGGTCATTGATGGTTACGAAAAGCGCTCGTAGGTCAAATTCTCCTGCTGTGCTCGTCCCACACAGTACACCTGCTATGGACCACAGCTGTAGAAGTTCTTCGACTAATGGCTTCAGGTACACATCAATGTCGTTCCGGGTTGCTTCGGGATGCACTGGCATCATAATGAACTTCCGCTTCATGCACAACCAAGGAGGAAGGTTATATATACAAAGAGTCACAGGCCAGGTGCTATGGCTGCAGCTCTGCTCTCCAAAAGGATTCATGCCATCCGTACTTAGACCAAACCTTAAGTTCCTTGCATCCTGCAAAGTTTGGGAACTCTCTATCGATTTTTCTCCATTGGGATCCATCAGCAGGGTGCCTCAACATCACGTCTTTCTTACGGTCTTCTTTGTGCCATCGCAATAACCTAGCGTGCTCTTTATTTCCGAACAAGCGTTTCAGCCGTGGTATTATAGGAGCATACCACATAACCTTGCAGGAACCCTCTTCCTGGGGCACTCGCCTCAACATCACCAGGGTCATCTCGTCGATCTTATACCGCAATGCAAGCACACCGGACATGCATCCAAATTCTCGTACTCACCGCGGTAGAGGATGCGGTATTAATGCATGCATGTATCTTTTGCACATCTAATCCTAGAGGGCGACAATCTTCTTCGCTTCGTACGTACTTGCGGGCAATTCGTTACCCCTTGGAAGCTTCCTTAATTATTGTCGCAACTTTCCAAATCCTGAGTCAGTGACACCATTCTCTGCCTTCCATTGCAACAATTCCAGTGTGCTGCCTAGCTTTTATGGCCATCTTCGCAAGTTGGGTATAACAATTTGTTGTGATCTTCTATCATCTTGTCAAAGGCCAACCTTTCCTTTTCAGTTTCACATTCTCTCCTTGCATCAGCAATGGCCCGACCAAGATCATCATCAGCAGGCTCATCTGGTGCCTCTTGATCTTCTACTTCATTGTCTTCATTGCCTTCTGCAGTATCATCGTATTCAGGGAAATTGGGATAACCGTCATCATCCTCTTCCTCTTCTTCATTGTCTTCCATCATAACCCCTCTTTCTCCGTGCTTGGTCCAACAATAGTAATTGGGCATGAAACCGGATCGCAGAATGTGGCTGTGAATGAGACTCGAGTGAGCGTAATTTACGGTATTCTTGCAATCAACACATGGACAATACATGAAGCCGCCATGTTTGTTTGCCTCCGCCACGGCCATAAAATTATCCAGGCCCGAAGTGAACTCGTCAAACCGTCGGTCAATGTACATCCATTGCCGATTCATCTGCATGATATAATTAAGCTGATCAAAACCATTACAGAACATCACGATGTATATATACACATGCATTTTATCAATTACAGATGAAAAGGATAAAGTTGTTAACCTCGATGAAGAAGAAAAAAGCAAGTTAAGTGTGGCTTGATTTGTGTAAACTCAAGTGGCAAATCCTCTTAAGCATTTCATCGAACACCTCTTGTGCATGTGAATAAGAGAGGAGAGCAATACACCCTCTTGTGAAGAAAGTGAAAAAATGGCCAAGTGTGGCTCACACTTGAGCAGGGGCAAGGTTATATAACCAGATTGGGGACTTTGTCCCGGTTTGTAATACAAACCGGGCCCAGAGGGGGGCCTTTGGACCCGGTTTGTATTACAAACCGGGACTAAAGGTTTCCACGCCTGACACGGGCTGCCGCGCCGCGATCCCTTTAGTCCCGGTTTTTAGTACAAACCGGACCAAAGGCCACTACCGGACAGGCTAAAGCTAGTGGGGTCGCCCTGGGCAAAACGAACCGGGACCAATGCCCCCCATTGGTCCCGGTTTGGTTCTGCACTGGGACATTTGCTTGGGACCAAAGGCCTCTTCTCCACTAGTGCTCCGAGAGGAACACCCAAACTTGTCAGCAGACAGATCGAGGAAGAAGGCATCAAGCAGAGCGGAGACTTGGCGCAAGAACAACACTAGGGACAACCACCTTTATTCCATCCTAGCCAGCAGCCCCCATGCCACCATCCGACTCCAGAACATAACTAGAAGAGAGTAGCCCCGGGTTCTCGAACTCGGACTAAGCCGCGACCGCGGAGAACACCAGATCGGAAGGGGCATCGCCTGCGCCACCGCACACCACCACATCACGCTGGATAGACCGCCGCCTACCGAGGCAAGCGCTCAAGCCCGGACCACGATAGCGAGAGGTCGTTGCATATCAGCGGGTCAATGCACACCATCTCCAGCCGCCGTCCTCCATGAGCACGACCACCGCCACCTCCAATAAATCACCATGGGTTGTCGCCCGGCCAGGATCCCGATCTCCTCTGCTCCTTGGGACATAGTGTAAGATCGAGATGTCGCCTAGAGGGGGGGGGTGAATAGGCAATTAAAAACTCTTCCGGATTTGTCTTGTAAGAATGCGGAATTAAACTATCGTTTAGTTTACAAGCACAAACCCTAAATATGCTAAGCTCAACTAAGTGTAACAATAGCAACTAGAGCTAAGCAATATAGGCACAAGATATATGTAGCACAAGTGATAGCAAGATATATGTACTTCAAACGATGGCTATCACAAGGAAAGAGAGCTCGGGTATAGAAATAACCGAGGCACGCGGAGACGAGGATGTATTCCCGTGTTCCCTTCCTTTGCAAGAAGGTACGTCACATTTGGAGGAGTGGAGGTCCCACGAAGGATTCCCGCGCCACGAAGGCTCACCCTATTCTCCGAACCACACCCACGAAGGATAATGGCCCTTTCCTTATGGTTAGCTTTTCCTCCGCCCCGGAGATGGCAAGCTCCACAACCACTTCACAAGCTCCACGAAGGAGAAGCCCGGGCCCCTTCACAATCTTCCACGAAGAGATCACCGGGGCACCAACCAAGCCAACTAGGAGGTCTCCCTCCAAGAGTAACAAGCTCACGGTCTCTCACTCGAACTAATCGTGGTGGAGAGCTCAACACTATGCAATGATGCAAAGCAAGAACACTAGAGGTGTTCAAGTCCTTCACACTCAAATCCCACCCAAGCAACAAATGCTAGGATGAGATTGGAGAGGAAGAACAATGGGGAAAGTCAACAAAAGGCTCCAAGATCTAGATCCCAAGAGTTCCCCTCACTTAGAGGAGAAATGGATTGGTGGAAGTGTAGATCTAGATCTCCTCTCTCAAATCCTCAAGAATGGGCAAGAATCATGGGAGGAATCAAGGGGGAGAGCAAGTTCTTCAAATGCAACAATGGAGGAGAGAGAATGGGAAGAACTAACCCAACTCAAGGTGGGAGAAGGCTATTTATAGTTAGGAGGAAGAAATAACCGTTGGGGAGAAAAAGACAAAGAAAAACGCAGAAAAACGGGCCAGAATAGTGCCCAGCCGGCTGCCAGGCCGGCTGACCGAGTTTGGCGCTGAGGAGGCCGGCGGCCCGTCCGGTCCGGCCGGCCCAGCAGCCGGGCGGGGCTGGGCGCGCGCTGCGCGATGGCAAGGGCGCGCGGGGGAGGCGCCGCGTGCGAGCGTGGCGCCCACGGCGCGGGCGGCGCGGAGTAGCCGGGGAGGCGGCGCGTGGGCCGAGCGCGAGGCAGCCCAGCGGATTCCGGGCCCGGGCGCTGGCAGGTCGGCGACCGGGCCGGCGGTCACGGGCCCAAGGCCACTGGATCCGGCCCGGAAGGCACCAGCCCCAACCCCGGCGCGGACCGGGTGGGGGTGGCTTCCGGTCTGGCCGGGCTTGCCCCTTTTTTCTTTTTCTTTTTATCCTTTTTCCTTTTTCCTTTTTCTTTAATAGCGAATGCTCCCGAACTCCGATTCGAATGAAACCAGTTTTTGAAAAGATAACAACAAATGCTATCCTATAGAAAGTGAAAACAAGAATCTGTAGGAGGGGATTTTATCATGAATATAAAAGGTAGAACCTTATATCATGAATAACCAGTAAAATCACCCAACCTCGAAACGCAATAGAAGATGCATGCGAACTCCGTTGATGAACTTGGGCTTGTTGTAAAGCTAGCAACAAGCTCAAGAACCTCACACCGAGAACACCAAGAGGCAATAAGGATATGCAAAGTATGCAAAGGATTGAGCTCCCTAAGACGATGTGATCAAGTTACCCAACCGAAAGCCCCTCTTGATAGTGCGGCTATCTATCCTATAATCCGGTCTCCCAACAACCACCTTGAGACCGGTAAAAGGAAAACCTAGCAAGGCCATACCTTTGCCTTGCGCATCCCGCTTGATCTTGATGATAGATCTTCAAGCTTCACTCAAGCCGGAATGCCTCACTTGATCAATGTTGCTTCGTGAAGACTCACAAATGCTCCCCCATACACTATGATGGGAAAGCTCCATTGATGCACATCTTCACATGTCCATTATCACCAAATGAACGGCAAGCTTCAATGTGATCCACTAAAGATGCTCATCTTGAACTTGCCCAACTCAACCTTGTATCTTCATTTCATCTTCTTGATCATATCACATATGTATCTTTAAATCGATGATCTTGATCCCAATACACAAGGTGTATCTTTATCTTCATGGCATCCATACTTGAATCCAACACATGGAATACAAGAAGTACTTATGGAATATTCCTTCATATAAACTCAATGAAAACATTAGTCCATAGGGGTTGTCATTAATTACCAAAACCACACATAGGGGCAATATACCCTTACAATCTCCCCCATTTTGGTAATTGATGACAATCACAATAAGAGGGTTTATATAATGAATATTAGAAACAAGTACGCAACTTATCCGAGAATAAGTTGTATACAAGAGGTTGTATTTGATATGGTCAAGTAACACAAAGCTACTAGCCCATATCAAAACCGGCTCTACTCACACAACTACAACAAATGCAAGGGATGTGAGTAGAACCAATATATATAGAGAAAACTCCCCCACAATGTATGCACGTGTGATGAACATGAATTCATTGCATATATTGTCAAGATTAACCTTTGGGATAGTTTCCACTATATATATACAACCATGCAAGACATATAAATATGGAATGCATGAGAGGAACACTTAAGCACAAACCAAACTTAAGTATAAAACCGTTCCCTTAAACCCTCTAAACTTCTCCCCCATTGGCAACAAGTGCCAAAATGGGTGAAAATTTAGAAAGCCAATATAATGTGAGATCCTCCCCAAAGTGTGCACTTCTCATAATTTGAGTGGAATCAAATGCACATATCCAATGATGAATACTTGAAGGAAGTCAAACTATATTGAGGATCAAAGATTGCATAAAGATAACATGGTGAAGTGAGCTTCAACAAATAAAGCAAGCAATCAAAGATCCAATTGGACAAACAAAGATATCATGATAAGAGAGATATAGTGCTCTAAATAAAATAAGAAAGCTCCCCAAGGTTCGTGCACAATTTATAATGTTTGCATTTGAATACAATATGCACAAACATGGAATCCTCACTCCCTATATATCATTTAGAACACAACTAAGATAAAGAGAATATGCTTATCAAGAACAACTTGAGTCCAACAATTACGAGATATGAGTGCATGAAGAAAAACAAATAAACCAAGCACTCATAAATCTTATTTACCAACAACACTAAAATCAAAAGGATAAGATGATGGTTGGCAAAGAACAAGGATATCAAGGTGATGGATTAACGCTCTCATGTATGTGAGTTTCTAAAGTGGACAAGATAATCCATAAAGAAACATGCACACACACAAGAGATTAATAAAATAAATAAGACAAGATATCCAAGATGAAGTCATAAAATATACCAAAGGATATTTGCTTAAAAAGCATATATAGCCTATGGCTCCAATTTTCACTAGTGGTATATGAATGAGCTTCAACAAGAAAATCTCAAAAACATCACAACTAACAATAAGGGAAGTAAAGCTAGTTGGAATGTTTTGAGAAAGGCAACAAGTATCATAAATACGGATTTATTTTGCAATTTCATCAATATTGCACATAAGAGCTCTTTGAGGAATTGATATGCAATAAATTGCTAGAGGGCATATTTGAGATAGGTGAATCATAAACATGATATATATATATATTCCTATCATATGCATCTTCTCAAATTACTCAAATGTACAATAGGAAGTTTTCTTTAAAAAGGATTTTTCAAGAACCTCAATATTTTCGAAATAAAGAATTTCATGCCAAGATGCAACCTACAAGAGGATGGATGCTATATGAGTATGCATGAATAAGATACTTGTTACCGAGATAGCAATGGCTTGATGTAGTAGATAAGAGTTCATCGATCATCCTAGCTTGACTCCAATTCTCATATGGTGACAACACCTTCCTTATAGATGAGACAAGCCTCCATTGCATCTCCAATGTACCTAAAACATCATTCAAGTACATCTTGGTCCCCAAACTCATTGGGTCCAACATGGTTAGACTAACCACAATATATAGGACACACTCCATATAAATATGTGCATATTTAGATGAAATTTGAATTTCATGCACATCTTAGCCATTTAGGATTTGATGGAGTATATCCTATATAATGGATCAAAGAAAGCAAACATGCTACAAATATAAAAAAATTACATATAAGCACGCATAAAGGCTTTAAAGATCCAAGAAAGATATACTTTGGACAAAACACCAAATGAATTGAAGAAGGCATAAAGATGTGACCAAACAAATTTGTTGTCCAAAATATATCAAGACGCAAATCACAAAAGATTTGTTCAACAAAGTTCAACAAATGAACTAAGAAAAAACCATTGAGCATAAAGGATGAAATAAAGCAAACATGCTCAAGGATTTATCTCATTCAACAAATAAAGCATAGAAGAAGGAATGAGATAGCAAAACTCCCAAAAGAGCAAGGTTCGAACAAATAAACCAAACCCTCTACACTTTTCACAATGGCACAATGTACCGTAAAGAAAAGGTTTGTCTTCCAAAACAAACACTTGATATGAATCAAGAGAATTTATCAAAAGATTTTTCAAAGGGACAAGGAAGACATATGGGAGCAACAAAGATTTGTTGGAAATAAAATAAGGCAATAAGAAGTAATCCAAGGTGAAGGTGATCCATAAATTCAACCACATACAAGGTTATCAATTGTCAAAGACAATGAGTATATTGGAAATAATTTCCGGTGGTGTATTGACAATGATAGTAAGGGTCATCTTCACAATAAAAAGGCATAGGATTAAGTATATAGCATTAAGCACTATGCACGGATGAAGATTCTTGATAGCTTCAATTAGTAAAACAATCACGCACGGTAATGACTAGAATAACTTGAAGCAAACGGTGTCCCAAATAAGATATAGAGATATGTATTTGAGGGAAAACCGTACCAAGAATTTCTTACTCAAACAAGAATCCATAAGATGAGCCAATAAAATATTTTTAATAGAAGTGGAGCTTGTTTGAGCAAACATGCCACTTAGGAACAAGATAATTAAGAGTATCAACTATAAGTGGCAAAACCTCATATGTTCACATTTCCTAGGTTTGTGATATGTACAACACATATTACTCCCCCATAATGTGATAAAACATTTCTTCTTAATCAAGAGGCAATTGAAATTCGACTAGAGATGATTAATGGACATTTAGAATTTGAATTTCTCATGAGTATGACACACCACATAGTGACTAGATAATCTTGCAATATCAATACTAAGTGGTGGTACCCATGTACACACATTTTAAATAAAGAGAGATGCACAAAGCATATCACTCCCCCAAAATGGGATGTTCCATTAATCACTTCAAAGAGAGCCAAATAAGATATCATCAAGATGCATTAGGCTCAAAACAATACACAAGTAGATGATGAGTCAAACAAACATACTTGAATACACAAGATAGGTAAGTAAGACACAACACCTACAAACACATATTTGGTACAAAACCAAACATGCAAAGGGGCAAGTAACTTACAATAAATATGATGAGTTGAAGTATAAGTTACCGCAAGGAGGAACATTGGATATAAGATATAGATGATAATCCTTATGACTTGGCTTGATAAAGATATAATATATGAAGATCCCTTAATTCTTCATGAAGTAGCCAAGTCTCTAATGCCCTCCACATGCACCTATTGATCAAGTTTGAGCTTGTTGGTCCCCAACCAAGTTGGGTCCTAAGAGGTTAGTCACAATAGGCTTGGCAACCCAAATGGTCCTTTTCTTGAGACCACTTTGAGTTCCAACAAACTTAGCAAACACATTGCCATCCTTATCCTTCCCTAGAGAATAATCATCATCAACAATTATAGGGTTAGATAAGGTACCACCTAAGCAAGAAGAAGGAAAGTGCCCCTTCTCACGACATAAGTAGCAAGTGTTCCCCTTTCTCTTCTTTATTGATTTCTTCTCTTGGGGAACAATATCTTGATTCTTCTTGGGAAGTGGCCTATCTTCAACTTGAGGTCGAGCATGAGCTTGACCTTGACCTTGTGGCCGTTTCCCTTGTTGTTTCTCACTCAAGTGCTTCTTCTTCTTCTTCAATGGGCATGATCTAACATGATGCCCTTCAACCTTGCACTTGAAGCAAACCAACTTGGCCGGATCCTTGACTTTGTCTTGGCCCTTCTTCTTATTGTTCTTGTTCTTGGACTTGTTCTTATTATTGGAGTTGAATCCAAGTCCACTCTTGTCATTGGGGGATTGTTGCGCACTCAACATCTTGTCAAGTGCGGATTTCCCTTCATGACGCTTTTCCAAGTCTTTCTTCAAAGAAAGGACTTGGGCCTCAAGCTCTTTGATTTCCTCTACATGGTTAGTAGAAATACAAGTACTAGAGGAAGTAAAAGCTTCATTGTTAGAGCAATAAGGCAAAGCAAGTAATCCAACACAAGGTGTATCAATAGTTTGACTAGTTGGATTACAAGGACTAGCACATGGAAATATAGCATTTGTAGTAGAGATTGTGCTAATGTCCACATGAGGCTCACAAGATGTTACCTTAGTGATACTTGCCTCATGAGCTAACTTTAGCCCATCATAGGAGATTAGAAGATCATTATGAGAGCCCGAGAGCTTTTTATGACTTTCTTCCAATTTCCTATAATTGCTAGTTAGCAACTCAAGTTGAGCCCTTAGCTCAACATTCTCCTCTAAGGTAGATGCTTCACAAGAAGTAGAGTTAGTAGCACAAGCATCATCAATAGATTTTTCTTTTTCAAGCTCATAGGATTCAATTTTTTGTGTGAGAATGAAATTAATATGCTTCTCATTGTTCAGCTCTTGCTTGAGGAGATTGAATCTCATTTTCCCTTTTTCAACATGGGACTCCAACTCCACTATGGTTTCCCTGTATTTATTCAAGGTTTCCATAGAGTGTTCGAGATAAGCACGAGCTTCTTTATTACCACGGAGAGAAGCATAAACCATCCCCATATCATGCAACAAAGTATTATATTCTTCATCATTATCATCATCATCATCATCATCACTCTCATCATTAGAGGAAGTGTTAGGAGTCAAAGTAGGAGATACCTTTGATCCATTTGCTATAAGGCACATGTGTATACCGGAGGATGAAGATGAGGATATTCTTGAATCCCTATTTGAAATCGTGTCTTGATCCATAGAGTGTTCGGTTTCCTCTACATTGTTAGTGAACAAACAACTAGAGGAAATAGAAGCATTTTGATTATGGCAACAAGACAAGGCAAGCATATCATCATGGGATTTATGTAGGGAGTTTATACATGATATGCAAGGACTATCAACACTAGCATGTAAGACATTTTTGGTGCTAGATGTGTCAAGGTCCAAAGATGAAACATTGCAATGGGATAGAGATGAAGGATCACAAATAGTGAGCACAATATCAACATTACAATTTCCATCACCACTCACCATGTCATTACCTTGTGTCTTACAACACGTTGGTGAAGTGGAAGAAGATGATAAATCATCACGGCCGGAGGTGGAAGCAACTTGGAGCTCTTCATGATGTGAAGGGGAAGAGCGCTCCTCGGAGACACCACCGACCAAATGAGAAATGGATCCACCAAATGCTCCTCTAATCTTGGTCCAAATATCATGAGATGACTTGCACTTCATATCATCTCTCAAGAACGAATGAAATTCTGGGCTCAAAGAGGATATAAACTCATTAGATACTTGAGCTTCAAGATGTAAATTTTTCTCATCCTCTAAAGATAGATTTTGAGGATCCATCGGAGGAGAAAAACCTACATCTAGAAATCGCTCTATATTTGGACACAAGGTCCGAAGTTTACAAAGCAAGTGATTTCTCCACAAAAGATAATTTGTGCCATCAAAGATAATTGTGTCATTGTGCACTATATAACTAGCCGACATCTTTACTCTCAAGGCGGTGAAGCCTAAAACAAGGAGAGACCTTGCTCTGATACCAATTGTAAGATCGAGATGTCGCCTAGAGGGGGGGTGAATAGGCAATTAAAAACTCTTCCGGATTTGTCTTGTAAGAATGCGGAATTAAACTATCGTTTAGTTTACAAGCACAAACCCTAAATATGCTAAGCTCAACTAAGTGTAACAATAGCAACTAGAGCTAAGCAATATAGGCACAAGATATATGTAGCACAAGTGATAGCAAGATATATGTACTTCAAGCACGATGGCTATCACAAGGAAAGAGAGCTCGGGAAATAACCGAGGCACGCGGAGACGAGGATGTATTCCCGTGTTCCCTTCCTTTGCAAGAAGGTACGTCACGTTTGGAGGAGTGGAGGTCCCACGAAGGATTCCCCGCGCCACAAAGGCTCACCCTATTCTCCGAACCACACCCACGAAGGATAATGGCCCTTTCCTTATGGTTAGCTTTTCCTCCGCCCCGGAGATGGCAAGCTCCACAACCACTTCACAAGCTCCACGAAGGAGAAGCCCGGCCCCTTCACAATCTTCCACGAAGAGATCACCGGGACAGCCAACTAGGAGGTCTCCCTCCAAGAGTAACAAGCTCACGGCTCTCACTCGAACTAATCGTGGTGGAGAGCTCAACACTATGCAATGATGCAAAGCAATAACACTAGAGGTGTTCAAGTCCTTCACACCCAAATCCCACCCAAGCAACAAATGCTAGGATGAGATTGGAGAGGAAGAACAATGGGGAAAGTCAACAAAAGACTCCAAGATCTAGATCCCAAGAGTTCCCCTCACTTAGAGGAGAAATGGATTGGTGGAAGTGTAGATCTAGATCTCCTCTCTCAAATCCTCAAGAATGGGCAAGAATCATGGGAGGAATCAAGGGAGAGAGCAAGTTCTTCAAATGCAACAATGGAGGAGAGAGAATGGGAAGAACTAACCCAACTCAAGGTGGGAGAAGGCTATTTATAGTTAGGAGGAAGAAATAACCGTTGGGGAAAAAGACAAAGAAAACGCAGAAAAACGGGCTGAATAGTGCCCAGCCTGCTGCCGGGCGACCGAGTTGAGCTGAGAGGCCGGCGGGCCGTCCAGGGCCAGCCGGCGGGCAGGCCACACGGCGGCCGATAAGGCAAGGGGCGCGCGGGAGGGTGCGGCCGAGCGCGGGAGGCGGCCCACAGGCGGCGGCGCGAGGGTAGGCGCGCGGGGAGGCGGCCGCGTGGGCCGAGCGGGCGCGAGCGGCCATGGATTCCGCCGGCGGGGCGCCGGTCGGCGGACCGGGCCTGCGGCCGGTCACGGGCCCAAGGCCACTGGATCCGGCCCGGAAGGCACCAGCCCCAACCCCGGCGCGGACCGGGTGGGCCGGTGGCTGGTCCGGTCTGGCCGGTCGGTCCCCTTTTTTTCTTTTTCTTTTTATCCTTTTTCCTTTTTCCTTTTTCTTTAATAGCGAATGCTCCCGAACTCCGATTCGAATGAAACCAGTTTTGTTTGAAAGATAACAACAAATGCTATCCTATAGAAAGTGAAAACACAAGAATCTGTAGGAGGGGATTTTATCATGAATATAAAAGGTAGAAGCTTATATCATGAATAACCGGTAAAATCACCCAACCTCGAAACGCAATAGAAGATGCATGCGAACTCCGTTTTCGATGAACTTGGGCTTGTTGTAAAGCTAGCAACAAGCTCAAGAACCTCACACCGAGAAACACCGAGAGGCAATAAGGATATGCAAAGTATGCAAAGGATTGAGCTCCCTAAGACGATGTGATCAAGTTACCCAACCGAAAGCCCCTCTTGATAGTGCGGCTATCTATCCTATAATCCGGTCTCCCAACAACCACCTTGAGACCGGTAAAAGGAAAACCTAGCAAGGTCATACCTTTTGCGCATCCCGCTTGATCTTGATGATAGCTCTTCAAGCTTCACTCAAGCCGGAATGCCTCACTTGATCAATGTTGCTTCGTGAAGACTCACAAATGCTCCCCATACACTATGATGGGAAAGCTCCATTGATGCACATCTTCACATGTCCATTATCACCAAATGAATGGCAAGCTTCAATGTGATCCACTAAAGATGCTCATCTTGAACTTGCCCAACTCAACCTTGTATCTTCATTTCATCTTCTTGATCATATCACATATGTATCTTTAAATCGATGATCTTGATCCCAATACACAAGGTGTATCTTTATCTTCATGGCATCCATACTTGAATCCAACACATGGAATACAAGAAGTACTTATGGAATATTCCTTCATATAAACTCAATGAAAACATTAGTCCATATGGGTTGTCATTAATTACCAAAACCACACATAGGGGCAATATACCCTTACACATAGGGAGGAGGGGGAGGACCTGGCGGCGCTAGGTTTTTGCGTTCGCAGTTTCCAAAGAGGAGTTTATCACAATCGCCACCCCATACCAGTACCAGTTTCCCTCGATCTTACCCATCTCCCATAGCCATATCCATCAACATGTACATGTTTTTTTCCATACCCGTCACCGACAAGGTAAATGGGTACCCACGGGTAGAAATACCCGCTCTTACAACACATAACTTTACAAAAAATAGTCGAAAATAACAACATGCAACCATAATTTTTAAAAACAACACATTATAAACATAAACTCATAATTATGAACAAGAACATATTATGAACAACAACACATTCTCATAAACATAAACACTTACCATAAAAATAACATATCAGGATGTGATCCCGTAAAGATGATATGAACCACCACACTTACATGACATGAGGTAAAACGATCCTAAATAGGAGTCTAATCCTCTCTAACTTACCACTGATTGTGGGACTTGAAAGTGTGAGGTCGAAAATAGCTACGTGAGAAACTAAGTACTTGAGAATATTATACAGCGGCCCACTAGTAAAATTTTAAATGGGTAATTGGTACACCTATATGGTTCCATGATCCCATACATGCATGTACCTGCTCTAACCAATGGGTATGATATGTCCTCATTTTTACTTACCCATGGGTCATTTTTTGTCCCATACATGTACTCCTAATGGGTATTTACCTGACTGATACACGTGTCATGGATACCCATTGTCATGGATGGCCGTGGGTATGTAAATGGGTAGAGAGGATACATGTACGGGAGCGTATAATTCATAACCGCGTACCCATTTACCTATTCAAAATTTGATAAGTGGGCTGCTGTAATATCCTAGCATACGTTATTCCCCCATGATCACACATTCACATAGTTAGGCTGAAGCACAAGAGAAGTGTTGGGCGTTGATGGCAACAACTACATGTGTACCAACTCGTTGGGACTCCAAGTATAGAGTGTTGTAGCAAGTGTCTTTTTCCCACAAGGATGACTCGAGGATTTATATCGAGCTCTCAAGAGAGATATCATTTGTTTCTCCTCTTCAAACAACCTACAAACACAAAGTCTTTGCCATGTGTCCTCAATTCCACCGTGTGATTTTCAAGCACAAGGTTTTGTATTAATAAAACTGAAATAAACTTGTAAATAAAATAAGGAAAACAATTTACGACTAGACAAGGAAAGTAAAAGACAACAATATAAAGGTCTTTTTGAGTTTTTTTTTGTTTGCTAGTAGTAAAAGTGTTTTTCTATTTTCGACTTTAATTAATGCAGAAAAAATAAAAGGTGATAAAAATGTTGGCAAGTTGTTTCTTATAATAAAAAGTGGACCATGGTTCATGGGTTCACATGACTATTCTCTTATAAGGTGTAATGGACATAGAAAATTCACAACCAATATAATATTGATGATACTTCATTATGTGTATGATAAGTATTCATATGGACATCACGTCCTATTTTAGAGATGGTGTAACACATCTCTCTTATACTCCTCTAGAAAGGAAAACTCCATGCAATCTAGAATTAAGAATAAACAGAGTATAGCCTTTCATACTTTGACATGATGTTTGAATAACAATATGCTACCTTGAGCAAACAAGATTATCAAGCTGTCACTAGACAATTATAACACATGCATTCACTTAATCCCTAGTGAGGTAAGAAAAGAAAGGTAAAAATCATAGTGGATCTTAATTTTTTATCACTATCCAATCACCACCACCATGTTACTCCAAATAATACACACTTGCCCAAAACACGCCCTCCTATATATGTTGGATCAAAACAAGTAATTAGTAATAGTTTACATAATATGCATCTACTAATACATCTTACACACAATAGAATTCCAATCTCAAATAGCAACTCATAGAAAAAATGGGTGAAACAATGGTGGAAATGAGATGAGAAGGAGGAGTGAGACAACCAGATCCAATTTTGGTGGGAGGGGGAGAGGGGTGGAGTAAGTGGTGGTAGGTAGCTCCATGTAATAATTGGATTGTTCCCAGATTATAGCAGTGACGCACCTAGCTGCTTTCCTAGTAGTAGTAAAGGGACATATGTGCGAGGATTAAAATGAGACAAGTAAAGCAACAAAGCTCTATGGCATGTAATTCTATAGGTGGCAGAGTTCTATAAGTGTGCGGAACATAATTACGTAATAAAAATTCAAAAAGTAGATTTCAACTCAAACTATCAAAATAGTTTTGATGACGTGGATTAACATGGTGCTTTTAATATCAGACAAAATTCACCGGTATTCACATAATTTGTTCAACTTTAAAGAGTTGTGACTAATTTAAGATGAATTTATAAATTTATTTGACAAATCTTAGGCAGTATTTTAGCCAATTAATAATCCTGGCCGGAAACCGGATTACCGGTGCTCGCCGTTATTTTTCCATACCAAGAAAAAAAACCCTGATCAGAACACTTTCGTTACATTTTGTATGGAGCTTCCTGGTACGAGCACGGCGAGATTTTTTTTCGGAGAAAAGATAAAGAAAATGCAATTGGTATACGCCAGATTTTCTTTCAGGACAGCAAAAGAAAGGAAATGTAAAGAGGAAAAGGAATTAGTCAAACTGATCGGATTGATAATTGGGATTCGGTAGTACCTTGGCCTATTCATACCGAGTTTGTATAATTAATTAGGCAAGTCTGCAGTTTGAAAATAAAACTACGGAAGTCTACGGCTGAAAAAGGACGTATGAAAACATAATCTTGTCAAAACAGAAGTCTACCCAAAAAAAAAACAATGGACGCGCATCAAAACTTAATTGGGTTAAACTGAGACTACGCGGTTAGTAGTAAATATTCTTTTGTTAAATCCTACCCACTAATTTTAAATCTAACTATCAAAAATAATTTAAATAATGGCTTAACACAGTGTCTCTATTAAAAATCTTATATTGCTTCTAGTAGATGCCGGAAGTAGGGAGAGTCCCATACAAGATTGTTTTGAGTAGTCTAAATTGTTGATTAAAGTTGTATGTGTAAGGAATCAATTGATGGAACTGTTTTGACTTTTGAGAATAGTTCTGGTGGAAGGGGAGACCAGTCCAAGATGAAATTAGTCGATGCACAGTACGCGTGGCTAGTTTTGTACCTAGTTTCGGTTTGTCCCTACAGTTTCTAACTTTCTATCTTTTCATTATTGTACTTCACCGGCATTTGTCTGGGATTTTCTTAATGAAATGAAGGAGCGCTGCTGCCTTCCGTCAAAAAAAGTACGCGCGAAGCTCTATCTGGACTGAGCTGTTATTAGTCAATGCACGTTTCCTATTTCCGCAGCATTGTTCAGTTTTGATTCGTCGCTATCTATCCTACAAGTTGTAGTATGTGCACTATAGGACTAAGGAGCCAATTGATCGAACTGTTTTTGTGGAAAATTGTCGAGGAACGGGAGACCCTTCGAAGATGAAATTAGTCTTTGCTCAGTCGTACGCGTGCTCTATATACACTAGTAGAAAACTGGGCTTTCGTCCAGGCTTTCTGTCTCGATCCAGTCTGGAGCCGGGACAAATGGCCTGGTCACGTCGTCCTGAAAGCAGCTGGGGGGTACGGGGCTTTTTGTCCCGGTCCGTTAGGATCTTTTTGTCGCGGGTGGTGGATCGGCCCGGGATAAAAGGGTCTGCGGCCTGCTGACACCCCTTTTGTTCCGGTTTGAGCCACAAACCGGGACAAAAGGGCCAGGCCTATATATGCACAGCCAGCCCTCTATCTCCCTACATTTTTTCCCTTGGTGGTGAAAGGTGGAGGTTTATGCTAGCTTTTTTTTTCTTCATGTGCATAAGAGGTGTTTGATGAAATGTTTGTGAGGATGCCACTTTATTTTATTTAATAAGATTTCTCCTCTTTTTGGTCCTAAAAGGTTAGCAACTATTTTCTCGTATATATAGTCCGCACAATACTAATTTTAGCATGGTGATTTGCATTTGATACATAATTGTACGTATGGTGCAGATGAGTCATCCATGGATGTACGGTAACCGATGCGATCCCGCTTTCAGAGAGAGCGTGAAATCTTTCCTGCTTGTAGCCGAGGCCAACAAGTCGAAGCAAGGTTTATTTGTTGTCCATGTCTAAAATGTAAGAATGAGAAGGATTACTCTTGCTCAAGAGACATTCAGAGCCACCTGCTTCGCCACGGATTCATGTCCGGCTATAATGTTTGGACCAAGCACGGAGAAGAAGGGGTTATGATAGAAGACGGCGATGAAGAAGATAACGATGACAACTACCGATCTATGTTCTCTGAATACGATGATACCGCAATGGAAGACAATGAAGAAGAAGGAGGTGAAGAACGGGGACCAGATGAGCCTGGTGATGATGATCTTTGTCGGCCATTTCTGATGCAAGGAGAGACTGTGGCACAGATAAGGAGAGGTTGCAGTTCGACAAGATGTTAGAGGACCACCAAAAATTGTTGTACCTAGGTTGTGAAGATGGGCAGAAAAAGCTCGGTAGCATATTGGAATTGCTGAAATGGAAGACAGAGGCCTGTGTCACTGACTCGGGATTTGAAAAATTGCTGATAATATTAAAGAAGCTGCTTCCAAGAAAGAACGAATTGCCCGCCAGTAGGTATGAAGCAAAGAAGCTTGTCTGCCCTCTAGAATTAGATGTGCAGAAGATACATGCATGCATTAATGACTGTATCCTCTACCGCGGTGAGAAGTACGAGAATTTGAATAAATGCCCGATATGCGGTGCATTGCGGTATAAGATCAGAAGAGATGACCCTGGTGATGTTGAGGGCGAGCCACCCAGGAAGAGGGTTCTTGCGAATGTGATGTGGTATCTCCCATAATACCACGGTTGAAACGTTTATTCAGAAACAAAGAGCATGCCAAGTTGTTGCGATGGCACATGGAAGAACGTAAGAAAGAGGCGATGTTGAGGCACCCCGCTGATGGTCGGCAGTGGAGAAACATCGAGAGAGAGTTCCTGGATTTTGCAGGTGAGGCAAGGAACTTATGATTTGGTCTAAGTATGGCATGAATCCTTTTGCAGAGCTGCAGTCACAGCACCTGGCTCGTGACTCTATGTATCTACAACCTTCCTCCTTGGTTGTGCATAAAGCGGAAGTTCATTATGATGCCTGCTTATCCAAGGCCCAAAGCAACCCGGCAACGACATTGATGTGTACCTAAGGCCATTAGTTGATGAACTTTTGGAGTTGTGGGCCGAACCAGGTGTACGTGTGTGGGATGAGCACACCGAACAAGAATTTGACCTACGAGCGTTGCTATTCGTAACCATCAATGATTGGCCTGCTCTTAGTAACATTTCAGGACAGACGAATAAGGGATACAATGCATGCTGTTTAGATGAGACTGAAAGTAAATATTTGGAAAAAGTAGGAAAAATCTCTACCCGTACAATCGTCGTTTTCTTCCGCACAGGCATGCCTTAAGGAAAATAGGCAAGCATGTCAATGGCGAGGCAGAACCCCATCCGAAGCCTGTCCCCCGTAGTGGTGCCGATGTATTTGACATGGTCAAGGATTTAAATGTTATCTTTGGAAAGGGTCCAGGCAGTCGACCTGTTCCGAAAGACGACGGACACGCGCCCATGTGGAAGAAGAAATCTATATTTTGGGAGCTAGAATATTGGAAAGTCCTGGAAGTCCGCTGCAATCGACGTGATGCACCTGACCAAGAATCTTTGTGTGAATATTCTAGGTTTCCTGGACGTGTATGGGAAGACAAAAGATACAACAGAAGCACGAGAGGACCAGCAACGTCATAAAGGACGAGACGGCAATCATCCAGGGCAGTTTCAAGGGCCTGGCAACTACGCTCTTACCAAAGAAGAGAAGGAGATCTTTTTTGAAGCCCTATTCAGTATCAAGGTTCCGTCTGGTTTCTCGTCGAATATAAAGGGAATAGTAAATATGAAGGAGAAAAAATTCTAGAACCTAAAGTCTCATGACTGCCACATGCTTATGACACAATTGCTTCCGGTTGCATTGAGGGGACTTCTACCAGAAAATGTTCGACTAGCCATTGTGAAGGTATGTGCATTCCTCAATGCAATTTCTCAGAGGTAATGGATCCAGAACTTTGTCAGTTACAGGTTGATGTGGTCGAATGTCTTGTCAGCTTCGAGTTATTGTTCCCACCATCCTTCTTCAATATTATGACGCACCTCCTAGTTCACCTAGTTGATGAGATTAGAATTCCCGGTCCTGTATTTCTACACAATATGTTCCCCTTCGAGAGGTTCATGGGAGTCTTAAAGAAATATGTTCATAACCGGGCTAGGCCAGAAGGAAGCATCTCAAAGGGCTACGGAACAGAGGAGGTCATTGAGTTTTGTGTTGACTTTCTTCCTGACCTTAAGCCGATTGGTGTTCCTGAATCTCGGTATGAGGGGAGGCTGACTGGAAAAGGCACACTAGGAAGGAAAACAACGGTGTGCAGGAACAAGCTTTCTTTCAATCAAGCACACTACGCAGTTCTATACAATTCCAGCTTGGCGGCTCCGTACATCGAGATACACAAGAATGTTGTACGAGAAGTAAACCCGGGCCAGCCCGAGTCCTTGATTACACGTCAACACATGAAGACCTTCGACAGTTGGTTGCAAACACATCTCATGAGTAACAACACTGTTGGAGAGCAGCTGTACTTGTTGGCCAGGTTACCATCTTCAAACATATGTACATTCCAAGGGTACGAGATAAATGGGAATACATTTTACACGATCGCCCAAGATAAAAAGAGCACCAACCAAAACAGTGGTGTCCGCTTCGATGCAAAAGACGAGAATGGGTAGACCACCACATATTATAGGTACATAGAGGAGATATGGGAACTTGACTATGGACCTACTTTTAAGGTCCCTTTGTTTCGGTGCAAATGGGTGAAGTTTAGCGGGGTACAGGTAGACGATAAGTACGGTATGATAACAGTGGATCTCAACAATCTTGCGTACATGGACGAGCCATTCGTCCTAGCCAACGAGGTGGCTCAAGTTTTCTACGTGAAGGACATGTCTAGCAAACCGAGAAAAAGAAATCAACAAAAGAATACATCAACCGAGGAGCCAAAGCGCCACATAGTTCTTTCGGGAAAAAGAAACATCGTGGGAGTGGATGACAAGACAGACATGTCAGAAGATTATAATAAGTTTAAAGAAATTCCGCCCTTCACAGTGAAAATTGACCCAAGCATCTTGCTAAATGACGAAGATTCTCCATGGCTACGGCGCAGAAGAAAACCACATCACTAGATGGCGATGTTGGTAATATTTAAACCTGTAATGTAATAATGTATTCTTAATAGTTCCCAAGACAATCTCTACATTTATGTAATAATGAGAACCCTCCTCTTGTACCCTGAGCTACTGGTTGTTGGGTGTATATATACTAGCAGCTTCCGGGCGGGAGTCCTGCTTGCGGGAAGAGTTCTCTCGGGTCTGAAGATGGCTGGCCATCTAAGCCATCTTCGAGAAGCTCCGCCGGAGAGGCTCTTTCCTTCCAGGTCGCCGTCGCCGGGTGTATACCAGCTCCCGGGAAGCTCTCTCTGCTCTCCCCTCCTTGTGTACCCTGAGCTACTGGTCGTTGGGTGTATATATACTAGCAGCTTCCGGACGGGAGTCCTGCTTGCGGGAAGAGTTCCCTCGGGCGGAGCTTCCGAAGATGTCTAAGATGGCTGGCCATCTAAGACATCTTCGAGAAGCTCCGCCGGAGATGCTCTTTCCTTCCAGGTCGCCGTCGCCGGGTGTATACCAGCTCCCGGCAGCTCTCTCTGCTCTCCCCTCCTTTTGTACCCTGAGCTACTAGTTGTTGGGTGTATATATACTAGCAGCTTCCGGGCGGGAGTCCTGCTTGCGGGAAGAGTTTCCTCGGGCGGAGCTTCCGAATATGTCTAAGACGGCCGGCCATCTAAGACATATTCGAGAAGCTCCGCCAAAGAGGCTCTTTCCTTCCTGGCTGCTCTCTCTGCTCCCTGGCTGCTCTCTCTACTCTCCCCGGAGGGGCTATATATAGCGGCGTGCCTCCAGCTAATCCCCTCCCCCCCCCAGATAAGGCAAACACCAGATAAGCCTCCCCCACGCGCCGCCGCCGGCCTCTCCACCCTAAAAGGTGTTCGTCCCCATTTCTTGCTGTTCTTGTCCAGTTCTTGCTTTTCACGATGTGGATTTGCTTAGATTTGTTACTCTAATATCAGATTGCGGTAGATCCTTCCTAGATCGGACTGTTGATTGCTGAAACTGCCAGATCTTACTGTGCATGCAAAGAGGGGAAGGGTTTTTTGTGCTGGGGTTTAGCATGTTCAGATAGCTGTGCGGAATGAGTCGTGCTAGTTTGTTATATATTGTGTTGTTTCTGATTGAACTAGGCTGATGATTGTAACCGGGAATCATAGTGTCAGGAGATGATTGAGCAGAACCTATGGCATGACTGAACATCACCATGCCATTGGTTCTGATCAAACATCTCCTCCATATGTACTCATTGTATGAGGCCTATGGTACCTTGCTTTGCATGTTTGTATTTGTTCAGTTGTGCAATGGCCAATGATTTAACTATGGCACAACGGAAGGCAGTGTGCTGCCCTCAAACTTAGTCGTGTGTGCCATATTTCTTGCACACTGGACTTAGTTTGCGGACAGTCCCTTTGCCTGCAGTGTGATCCAATTTATGAGGCCTCATTTTGTTTGTATAGTGCATTGGCCAATGATTCAACTATGGCACAACGGAAGGCAGGGTGCTGCCCTCAAACTTAGTCATGTGTGTCATATTACTGGCACACTAGACTTAGTTTGGGGACAGTCCCTTTGCCTGCCGTGTGGTCCTACATATGAGGCCTCGTTTTGGTTTGTCTACTGCATTGGCCAATGATTCAACAAAGGCACAATGGAAGGCAAGGTGCTGCCTTCAAACTTAGTCATGTTTGTTTGGTTACTTGCACACTAGACTTAGTTTGAGGGCAGTCCCTTGAGCTGCCGTGTGATCCAATATATGAGGCATCACATGTTTCCAATGTTCGGTTTCATCTATACTTGTGAGCAGGCACATCTCTAATGGCATGTGTTCTTGTGGTAGACTGAGAAGCTGAAGCTTGGGTCACCTCAGACCCCAGAGGAGGGACGCTCCAAGAAGCGAAGGGCAGCTAACGTCGGGCACTACCAGCCGGACGTAGGGCCAGACCAGTTCATGCGCATCGTCTTCAAGCCCACCTTCAGCCGGCTGCGGATCCCTCAAGATTTCGTCAGGTGGTTTGGAGAAATCCCTTCGAACATCATCCTGAAGACCAACACTGGCTGCAACTGGAGGATGACTACGGCGAGAGAAGGTGATGACGTATACATCGACCAGGGTTGGGCGGCTTTCGCCATCGCTCATCAGCTGCAGGTAGGCCAGTTCCTCATCTTCTAGAGGGTGTCCTCCTTCGAGTACAGTGTGGTCATCTTCGACCACACCTGCAGTGAGGTGATGATCAGGTGCGGTTAGCATGGCGATGCCACCAGGTGTGTCGTCTTCGAAAGTCATGTCTGAAGCTTACCTGGTTCTGCCTCGCTGCTACCATGTCTGTGTCTAGTTGTTGTTCCTATCGTCTGTTGAACTATGATCGTCTATGGTGTGTCGTGAACTATGATCGTCCTGTGTCGTGAACTATGACAGTGTGTTGAACTATGATCAGTGCTAAGTTTGCCTGAACTGTGATTGTGTTCTTGCTTGTGCTGTTGATTGCTGGTAACCTGACCACCGAAGGTAAGAGGTAAGCAGAAGCAGATTCTGGATTGCAACCAAACAACAGGAGCGCCGTTCTGAGCTGCTACAAGGCCTGAAAACCGACCTACCAAACGGGCAGAGCCAAAATCTCCACATGGCCAAAAATACTCTATACAGGCCACCAAACAACGTGACTTTTATGGTCCATGGCCCGTCTGCGACGCGCAAGGAAATCCTTCCCGCTACCAGAAATCTGATGCAGGCAACTAAACGCGCCTTTATATTGCTGCAGCATATGCCACCAGTAACCATGTAGTGTACGAAAGTACGTACATGTTTGGACCAATGCAACCGGCATGCATGCACATGATCTTTTAAACAATCCACACAAGAGATGGATCCACTGATCTTTTGAACAATCCACACAAGAGATGGATTCACTAGGTGTGATGGCGCATTCTTCCACAATCTTCTTCTTGGTTGAACTTTCGTCTTCTGCTAATATGTCTAAAACATTTTTTAATAATGGGCATTTTACTACTTGATCGAGCAATTACATCCGACCTCTGCATAATCAGGATACACATTGCCGTTCGAGTTTCAAATATCTCAAAATAAAAACGACAAAGGCGAATTACATATCAATCATGAGCAATTGTAGAATGCCTAAGATGATATTGGTGGCCCAATTCGTAGATTGTGTTGCCACCCATGTAGGGAAAAAGTATCCCCTCGCCGTATCCTTCAACCGTGTACATACCTCCGTAAAGAGGTCTCGGTTCTCCACTCTCTGCAGCATAGACCACGAACGGAGAATAGCGGTGCACCTGTAGATAACCTGCAAAAGGGAACATTTTTTATCATTAAAAACTTTGCCATTCCTACATAGCCATAGCGAGCATATAACGGCGAGCGCTCCCACCCTAGTAAGCGTTCTAAACCTGTGATCAATACCATGAAGCCAATTCCCAAAGATATTGGTTACACTGGTCGGAAGATAAAGATCCGAAGCTACTTGGATGCATGAACATATAGATCTGGCAAAGCGGCACTGGAAGAACAAGTGTTTAATTGTCTCATTGTGATGACAGAATACACACTTAGTACTCCCAAGCCAATTGCGTTTCACAAGATTATCTTTGGTTAGGTTTGCCCCTCGACGTAAATACCATCCAATTTTTTTAATTTTTAGCGGTATTTTCATCTTCCAGATCTTCTTGTTCTTATCAACTGGTATGTCAGGTTGGATAATTGCATTGTATAACAAACTTACTGTGAACTTCACTGGATTATAAGTTCCAACGAAATTCATCCGGCCCTTGGGATAACTGAATGGATTCCAAACGAAGAAGTAAGGCATTCCACGCATTAAGCCTCTGTCCGTATAAATCTCGTCTAAATGTCACAGATGGTGGTGAGGTCGCCATTACTAGAGCAATGGTATCACTTTTGCGACAAACAATGCTATATAACGCTGGATATTGTTTAGAGAGAGGTCTATTCCCTAACCAAGAATCCTCCCAGAACCGTATCTGCGATCCATCCTTAATGGAGAAAGTACCATATTTGAAGAAAACTTTCTTCGTTGCCATTAGGCCGGCCCATAAGTTCGAGTACCCCGGTTTCCAAATGATTTGGGATAACGCTTTCTCGCATATGTACTTTCTCTTAAGTAGGGTCTGCCATACGCCGTCTTCAGTAAGTAGCTTGAAAAGCCATTTATCTAGTAAGGCAGAGTTCATGACCGTGAGGCCGTGAACACCCAACCCCCCCCCATATCCTTGGGACGGCATACAACATTACACTTAACCAGTCGATATTTCTTTTTCTCGCTATCCCCTTGCCAAAAAAATCTCGATCGATAATAATCAAGCTTGTGTAAAACACCTTTCGGCAAAAGGAAGAAGGATATTATATACATCACCATATTGGAAAGTATTGAATTAATGAGTACCAGTCTTCCTCCCAGGGATAACACTTTACCTTTCCAACTACTCAGGCGCTTCTGAAGTCTCTCCTCCACTAGTTTCCATTCAGCAATTGTTAATCTCCGATATTGAATGAGGATTCCCAAATAATTGATAGGAAACTGGTCTTGCACACAACCAAATAGTTCCGTAGAATCGGCAACTGAGTCCTAGGCTTCGCCGAAGCAAAACAATTTATTTTTATGGAAATTAATTTTGAGGCCCGATAATTGCTCAAAAGCAGCCAAGATTAGCTTCAGATTCCGAGCTTTGTCAAGGTCATGTTCCATAAATAAAATTGTATCATCAGCGTATTGAAGAATTGATGAACCCCCATCAACCATATGAGAGATCACACCTTCAATAAGACCATCAGACTTGGCACGTTCGATCAGGATGGCAAGCATATCAACCACAATGTTGAACAAATGTGGTGATAGAGGATCCCCCTGACGTAAACCTTTTCTAGTCTGGAATAAATGTCATGTGTCATCATTAACACACAAGACACGAAATCGATCAAAGCACGCCACTCTGGTGAAAAACCTTTCATCGTGAGTGTCTGATGAAGAAAAGACCACTTGACTTTATCATAGGCCTTCTCGAAATCTAACTACCCCATTCATCTTTTTGGTGTGTAGGTCATGCACATGTAGGAATACTACCCCATCTAAGATATTACGCCCTTGCATGAATGAAGTCTGCGACGGCCTCACCACATGATCAGCCACTGTGTTAAGTCTAACGGTGGCCACTTTCGTGAAAATCTTGAATCTCACGTTTAAGAGACATATCGGTCTATACTGCTGAATCCGTTCTGCTTCCTTAACCTTAGGTAGCAAGATAATCTCACCGAAATTTAGAAGAAACAGCTCCAACTGTCCAGCGTGTAAAACACTAAACATTTGCAACAGATCCATTTTAATGGTATCCCAAAAGGTCTGGTAAAACTCAGCTGGGAAACCATCTGGACCCGAGGCTTTATTATGTTCCATTTGGAAAATAGATTTATTCACTTCGTCCTCGAAATAAGGAGCCGTTAATATAGCATTCTCCTCCGGAGATACTTGGGGTATATCAGCTATTTGAGATTCATATAGAGAGAAAGAACTCTCCTCCGGTGGACAAAATAGCCCTTTATAGTAATTCGTGATGTAAGATTTGAGCTGATCATGGCCCTCAATTAACCCCTCATCCTTTACAAAATATTGAATACGTTTTTTCCTGTGACGACAATTGGCAATCCCATGAAAATATCTAGTATTCGAATCTCCTTCTAGAATTGAGCTTTTGAGCGTTGGTACCATTTTAATTCCTATTCTCTAAGAAGACCCGCCAACTAAGCATTAGATTGGCTTTTTAGCTCTACATGCTCGTTAGCGGGCAAACTTCCGCATATGCCTCCAACTCATCAATTATGGTGGCTAAGCAAAGCTTCTCTTTTTTGAGAATACCAAGTATATGACTGGCCCATCCAGAAAGGTGTTTGCGTAGGGCACGCATCTTGTTATTCCACCTTAATATCAGGTGTTGCTAGCCACTGGTCTTTCCCATACATCATGAGTCACCGTTTTATTATTCAAAGCCAACAACCTTTTGGCTAGTCCCAAGTCCCATCATAGCGCCTGACAATGGCATGTAGCTCGCATAGAGCTGGACTTATACCTTTAAAATCATCAAGAGAATAACCAATAGCCGACCTATGAGCATGCAATACTTCAAGTAATTTTGTTTCTTCTTCTCCTGAAAGATTAGCACTAATAATAACAGGATATATATTTTTCTCATCAAGGTATATATGCATATTTCATATCATCAGGCAAAGGTTTTAGTTCAAAACTAGGATCTTCTTTGGGTGGTGGTAACACTCCAAGATTATCACGTGGAATATGCAATTGTAAATGTGGTGGTTAGTGGGATAAAATTTGTTCTAATGCTTCTCTTTCTTCATTACTATATGGTTCCTCTTGATTAACTATATATCGTTCCACCCGTCCGATGAAGCAACTGCCACAGAAGCAAGAGTTTCCACAATATATTTTTCAAATTTTCTTTTTCTAAATGCTTATCAGTAAACTTTGGAAAAATTAAATTCTAACCTTTCTCCAGCACATTTAATAAACACTCTCTCTTTTGGCAAATTAGTTTCAGCACCAACAGTATGTAAGAAAGGTCTACCAAATATAATAGTACAAAATGCATCTTGGGAGCAACCAAGCACAATAAAATCATCGGGATAGTTAATCTTTTCCAACTAATACTTCAACATCTATTACCATACCAAGAGGACTAATAACTTCTTTATTAGCAAGTTGAATAGTTATACCTATTTCCTCCATGTGTATGGGATCATTATCGGGCTTGATTGCGAGATATAGAGAATATGGTATCACACTTGTACTTGCTCTAATATCACAAAGACCATGATAACATGAAGTTCCAATAGCACAAGATATAATAGGTTTACTAGCTCTAGTAGTCTTACCTTGAATTACCTTAGTGGAATCTTCGCATAAATAGACATCACAAGGAGTCACTTCATTTAATTCTTTAATGGCTGAAATTTGAGGCTTCATATAAATTTGTTCATAAGGTTTATGGCATCTTCTAGCACTCTTATTTGCAACAGTGGTGAGCAAATTTTCCTTCACCCTGTTTGGATATGGAGGAGATTCCACACATTCTTTTATGATAACTAAGGAAGCTTGCTGAACCTGTTTCTCAACTTTAGCAATATATGGTGATGTCTTAAGAGATTCAGTAAAGACCTTAAATCCTTTCTTAGGAACAATCAAATGGTTAGTGATACGTCGCAAACGTATCTATAATTTTTGATGCTCCATGCATATTTTACACCAATTCCACTATGTTTTACTTACACTTCGTTACACTTTTATACATTTTCCGGCACTAACCTATTAACAAGATGCCACAGTGCTAGTTCCCTGTTTTCTGCTGTTTTTGGTTTCAAAAAAGTTGTACATGAAATATTCTCGGAATTGGACGAAACAAAAGCCGAAGATCTTATTTTTCCGTAACGAAGACGAAGTCCAGAGGGGGGACGAAGAGGCGCCACAGGCCAGCCCAGGCCCTAGCCGTGCCTAGGGGTGGTCTGGAGCCCCCTGGCCTCCACCGACCTCGCCCTTCCGCCTATAAGAAGCCTCCCGACGCGTGAACCCTAAAGGAATAAGCCTCCGTCTAGAAAAGTTCCGTAGCTCCGCCGCCATCGTAGACAACATCCGGGGGACAGAAGTCTCTGTTACGGCACCCTGCCGGGACGGGGAATTGCCCCCGGAGTCATCTCCATCGACTCCACCGCCATCTTCATCGCCGTTGCTGACTCCCATGATGAGGAGTGAGTAGTTCTCCCGAAGCTGAGGGCTTTACCGGTAGCTATGTGGTCTATCTCTCTCTCCCATGATATGATCTTTATGTGATCATGAGCTTTGTAATCTAGTTGAATATGTAGATGCTATTCTTCAACTATTATGCTACTCAAGTGGTTTTATTATGTGATCTCCGGGGACATCTTGTCCAACGGTGTGAAGGTGACAGTGTGCACACCGTGTTTGTTTCTTAAGCTTAATTTACAGAAATACTCATGAATTATGGTGTCTAGTTAGTACCATCTTTGTATGCTCAAAGTGATAGCGTGGGGTATCCATAGATTGGGAATGCGAACTTTAAGGAATGCTTATGCAGCCCTACACAGTGAATTTGTGTTTATTATCAAATCGGAGAATGGTTCAGAGTAGAGTAGTGAAGAGATAATATGTATGTATTCAATTATGATATCATTGTTGAGAGTGTCCACTAGTGAAAGTAAGAGCCCTAGGCCTTGTTTCTAAGCATCGAAACACCGTTTACAACCAGTTCTGCTACATGATTGCTTGCTGCAATTTTTATTTCAGATTGCAATTACTACTTACAATCATCCATATTACTTGTATTTCAATATCTCTTCACCGAACTAGTGCACCTATAGACCTGACAAGTGTATTGGGTGTGTTGGGGACACAAGAGACTTCTTGTATCGTAATTACAGGGTTGCTTGAGAGGGATATCTTTGACCTCTACCTCCCTGAGTTCGATAAATCTTGGGTGATCCACTTAAGGGACACTTGTTGCTGTTCTACAAACCTCTGCACTTGGAGGCCCAACACTGTCTACAAGAATAGAAGCGTGCATAGACATCAGTTAGCAAAAGATTTAGAAACTTCTACCAAAATATGAGGATCAAGACCAAACTTATTTTTTAGTTCTTCAAACAATATAGTAGTAGAGAAATTCTCTACACATGCATAATCAAAATCAAAACGAGGCTCATTTACCTTTATCAAGATCCCATGCAGCTGAATTATTAGCCATATTATCCAATAAATTCCTTGATGCTTGTTGAATTCTATTAGTAAAACTCCCTCCAGATGAATTGTCTAGAAAATCCCTATGATGTTGGGGCAGCCTGACATAGAAGTTTATCAATATCAGACTATCAGGAATACCATGACAAGGATTCTTACAGATGAGTTCATTAAGCCTCCCCCAAGCTTGAGCAATACTTTCTTCAAGATGAGGCAAAAAAATTACAAATATGACAGCAATCATCATCAGCTTCTTTAGGAGTATAAATTTGGTATACAAGGCTTTCCTCAACAATTCCCAGTTAAGACGGCATTTAATACCCAGAGATCTGAACCATATGCGAACATTACCAGAAAGAGATAGATATAGTAACTTCATCTTCACATGATCATGATGAACATCAACCAATTTAAATAAAGATCATAAATCTTCAATAACATGTAGATGCCCATGATAGTTTTACTTTTATCACCTGTGAAGGTTAGTTCCATAGCTTGTTTGGCAATAGCAATATGAATTTAAAACGCCACTTTGAGCTTAGATGGTTTCTCTTCATTTTCTTTAAGAGATTGAACATAAGCATAATTATATAAGATCAAACCAATCTCATCACGGCTAGACATACCCATGACGAGACAAATAGAAAATAATAAAAACAGTAAAATCTTCCTTACCATTCACTTACCAATAGCGCTACGCTCCTCGGCAACGGCGCCAAAAAGTGTCTTGATAGCTCCCAAGTGCAGGAGATCAATTGTAGTACTTTTCAATAAGAAAGATTGTCGAACTCATGAGGAGCTGAAGGTATTGGTTAGCAGAATCGACAAGAAAGCAGTAATAATAAAGTAACGATTTTGGTGTTTTTGGGTGTATAGTTTGCAATAAAAATAAAGTGTAGAAAGTAAATAGAAAATAAGTAAAAGCTCCCGATGAGAGAAAAGCCCAATCCTTTATACAGCAAGAGGACAAGCTCAAGTATGTGTGTGCTTATATGAGACTAAAGTTCCCGGGGGCGGCATGGATTTACTAGCATCTGAATACTAAACAACATGATAAATATTTTGTCAAACTTTATTCAATTAGGGGCAGAGTCTAAGTTAGGTGCAGCCATAGATATGTGCAAACACACCCCTTATGATGGGTTCTAGAGCCATATTCATGGCCAATATAGGAATCATTAAGACACGAATATCCCACCATAGCAATAAGATCATTGGTCCCCGACATAAACCTCTATAATGCAACCCATAGTATTGGAAAACGCACTTATGTATTACATTAAAGGGCAGCCCTATGAACCCATATAGGTGAAGTAATATGCAATCGATGTTCGCATAAAACCATCATAGAACAACATAAAAGATAGAAAACTTGACCAAATACTTATTGCACATTATATAGAATCATAGCAAGACCATTCTATGCCCTCAAAATGTGGGGAACTACTCACAAGTGTCAAACATGACTAGTTGATACCCCGCGCGTTGCTGCGGTGACTTTTGATGGTCATTTAGTTGTTTTGTAGGATCGTTTTTTTACGCAAAACATTGGAGAAATGTGTATGCAAAAAAAGAGAAGAATTAGGAAATGTTTTAATTGTCAAGCTTGTATCTTGCTGAATAAAAAACAATTGTTCAGTTGAGGAGCAATGTAGCCTGCATACCTACGAAAGCTTGTAAAATAATTCAGCATATATCAGTAGACAGAGCCTTCAGTTGGTGAACGAAGTGAAGAAAGCCCAATTCGCAAAAACACACGTACAATAAACTCTTGCAGCGAATGAATAGGAACTTCAATTAAAAAAGAATAGGAATTGGAAAAGTGATAACTTCTTGGCCGATCTAACCAACTAAGAAAGCTGAACTATAGTAAAAAAAACGGCAGCTTGTGCAAACATCAAACCACCTATTTAGAAGCTAGTTAAATATGCCAAGTCTGCTTTTGCTGAGCGCCTGAGCTCCCTTTAAGGCGCCAAACCTTGTGGCCGTCATCCGCATCAACTACTCCGCCGCGGTGCTCGCTTTGGCCGGAGGAAAAATAGAGTCGCTTGAGTCACTTGAGGCACGTGGCCAACTAAGACGACTAAGACGGTCCCTATAAGTAAGACACTAACTATATAAGAAAGGTATTGCTTTGAGCTTCCAACTTCCAAGAGCCCAAAACAGTGGCATAAAGCATATATTACTAAATCACTATGAGACGTACTAAATCATGCATGTTAAGGGATCAATTCCATACTGACTCTATGCATTATATTACATATCTTACTAGTAAGAGTGGCAGGGTAGCAAAATTCTGTATACGTAAAAAAGTAGGTAGAGAATGATGTAGGATCCTACCTTTACTGTCAACTAGCAAAGTGGCCCTCGCAAATGCAAGGGCAACATCTCAAAAAAATATTTGCTTTTAATTATTTATTTTTTATAATATTTTATATGTCATAGCTTTATAGAAGTAATGTTATATAATTATTAAAACTACCAAACCTATTGTTTAATGAATTTTACCCAAATGAGCTTTTTTTATTTGTTGCATATTCTTAGCTCAACTATCATTGGTCATGCCATATATCTGTTAATATCTATGTCAGTTTCGCTTTATGTTCGTAAAATTGATACATAGGTCTGGCTTACATAAATCTAAATAAATTGTTCATATAATATTACAAAAAAACAAATTACTCATAAACTATTTCTTAGTACTTTTCACACCTTTGTACTATATCAGTTCATGAGTACTTTTCACACCTTTGTACTATATCAGTTCATGAGTACTTTTCACACCTTTGTACTATATCAGTTCATGAGTAATTTTCACACCTTTGTATTATTTTGCAACAATAAGGGTAGTAGTACTTTTCACACCTTTGTACTATATCAGTTCATGAGTACTTTTCACACCTTTGTACTATTACCCTTATTATTTTGCAACAATAAGGGTAATAGTACTTTTCACACCTTTGTACTATATAGTTCTGCAATGACATTTTTTCCCGGAATTTCTATGTCCAACGTTTTTTCTTTTGAACCATCTATTGTTGTGACCACAATCGTACTCATGAACGTACATCATGTGAAAAGTGTGGCAATGTTTCTATTAATCTTTATTTTACTCTTGTGTGTCTCACTCAATTGTATAGCCAATATCGTTTGTACGCCTGGGATCATGTACACCAGTTTTGGCTATAGAGTTTTTTTCTTCTTGGGGTTTGAAAAATAACAGAATTGTATGAACCTTATCATAATATAATCTAGAATTTAGTGCGTTCTTTAAAACTTCATAGTTTGTTCCCATCGTTCCTTTTATTTTGCGCAATTCTTTCTTCTCATGTACATGTCCCATTGAGTTGCGATGTTTGCTTTTCTTACGCGAGTTTTTTTTCCCACGTCCATTTAGAGTTGCGTGGACACATGAAGAGAACGGATAATTTTTTTTGGGCACACTTGATATGTCTCAATATTTCTGTTGTTTGATAAGTAATATAGCTAAACAATAGAATTTTGCTTACGTATATCCCATGCCTAGTCTACCATGTGTGCTTGCATTAGCGTGCACATTTCTTTAGAGAAAAATCTGACTTTCTAATCCTTGTCTGCCGTATAATTATAGTACTCCTTCTCTTACTTGATATATATTACATGTATCGTGTAGAAACAAATCTCTTTTTTCTATTTAGCATGTAAGCAAATCACTCCCTATTTTCACCCTAGTCTTTTTTTCACGCTAGTCTTTTTTTATTTTCCTGCTCTACCCGATGATCATAACCATTTAAGTGTACATCGATCGGGTACGTAATTATTATTTTTGGAAAATGCCTCTTATTCCTTTTTCTTTGAGATATGTTCTTTGTGGATCCATATGGTTCCAAAACCCTACTTCCCGCCGCCGCGTCAGCTTCCTTCGCCGCGCGCACGCTTTCCACTTCCTGCGAGCAATCGCGCCGCTTCCTCCGCCACATCACCACTTCCGCGACCTCCACCGGTACTGCATGGCTGGCGACTGCAGCGGCGAGAGGGGAGGCGGGCGGAATGGCGGAAGCAACTCGCCGCCGCGCCACCCGTCTTCCACTCCGAGGAGGAGCGGCGGAAATGGAAGCGCTTGGAGGGCGCGCGGAAGTGTAGCGTGCGCCGCTGGACCAACTGGGCATAACGCCAATAGCGGCGAGGGGTCTTACTCCGGCGCTTCGGGCCGTGCGCTTGCGCCGCCAGTCACCGACAGCAGCCGCGAGGAGGAGGAGGAGGAGAAGGAGGAGGAGGAGGAGGTGGCGCCGGAGCGCACCGTCCTCGAGTCGGGGGATTACGTCCTCAACGACGAGGAGGAGGAGACATCGATCCAACAGGTCACCGTCATCTCGGAGGCCGAGGCGCGCGCGCTTCCGTCGCGAGGAGGCGGAAGCCGTCCGTGCCCGCGTGCGCCGCTGGACCAACTGGGCCTGACGCCAATAGCGGCGAGGGGTCTTCCTCCGGCGCGTCGGGCCGTGCGCTTGCACCGCCAGTCGCCGACAGCATCCGCGAGGAGGAGGAGGAGAAGGAGGAGGAGGAGGTGGCGCCGGAGCGCACCGTCCTCGAGTCGGGGGATTACGTCCTCAACGACGAGGAGGAGGAGACAGCGATCCACCATGTCACCGTCATGTTGGAGGCCAAGGCGCGCACGCTTCCGTCGCGAGGAGGCAGAAGCTGTCCGTGCCGTTCGCGCGTACGAGGCCGCGCAGAAGGAGGCGGCAGTCCGCCACGTGAAGCAGGAGGTCGTCGACCTCGACTAAGAGTAGGCCGTCGACGGCGTCGTCCTCCGCCGCGCGTAGATTAGGTCGCCGACGGGCAAAATTAGCTAAGTTTAGGAGTTGGTCGCCGACGACCAGACTATGTTAATTTCTTTTGCGATCGCAACTATGCAAATATGCAACTATGCAGTTCTCAACTTGTTTGCGATGATCAGTTACAGCCAAATTTGAATTTGCGTTTTTCCCGTTTCAAATACGGGTTTTGATCTGCGCCACCTCCTAAACCGCTTGGAATTTGCTTTTTGGGAGACTCAACTTTGCTTTTTTAGTTCGGTCGAATAAGGGCTATGTTAGAAATGCTCTTATCATACCATCAATTTACTTTTGTACACGTATGTATATTTTTTTAAGGAACACTTATTATCTTTTAATCTTAGACATTAAATTTAAAATCGTCGGTTTATATATTTTTGGCATATGTGGATTAACTTTTTTTGCGAATCATACGTGGATTAACTTGGTGCCTCGAAAAATAACCTTATATTGCTTTTAGTATATAATATATTTTAATATATATTGATTTTACGTTGAAAAATAAATTTACACTTCATAGTATAACACGTATTATAGGCCACGTCTAAGTTTACGCCAAATAATATGTATGCATTTTTTCATCGGTTACAAAAATCTATTTGTGTTGTGCACAAACTTTCTATTTTTTTTCTCACTGCACGATATTTTTCTGATTTGCACGCGCGCGTGGGTTAAAAGATCTACCAATGTTGTGTGAAAACTGTTTTTTTCTTTTAAACAGTATATGACTTATGAGTAGCAGCACTATCAATCAAAATTAATTCTGTTTTTTCTACCCTTATGTTGGTGGGTTACTAACGTGACAGATTTGGTTTGTCCAAAATATTTTATGTGTCTATATTGTTACGTAAAACTTTAAATCCTAGCCATATATTTTAGATCTAACCACTAAAATAATTAGGATGATGTGGATTAACGTGGTGTCTCTATTTTAGACCTCCGTATTGTGCTTTTAGTATATAATAATAACTAGCAAAATGGCCCTCGCAAATGAGAGGGCAACATCTAAATTGTTTTTTGCTTTTAATTATTTATTTTTTATAATATGTTATATGTCATAGCTTTATAGAAGTAATGTTATATAATTATTAAAACTACCAAACCCATTGTTTAATGAATTTTACCCAAATGAGCTTTTTTTATTTGTTGCATATTCTTAGCTCAACTATCATTGGTCATGCCATATATCTGTTAATATCTATGTCAGTTCCGCTTTATGTTCGCAAAATTGACATATAGGTCTGGCTTACATAAATCTAAAGAAATTGTTCATATAATATTACAAAAAACAAATTACTCATAAACTATTTCTTAGTACTTTTCACACCTTTGTACTATATCAGTTCATGAGTACTTTTCACACCTTTGTACTATATCAGTGCATGAGTACTTTTCACACCTTTGTACTATAGAGTATGCATGAGGGGCAGCTATGCTAATGATTTTCCTTTGAACACAAGCCATGATAGCTTCTTATTTGTGTGATTTTAGGTAGTTTTGCCCCCCTCATACTAAGATTGTCCCCCTTATACTTCATTCCTGACTCCGTCCCTGACTATAAATGACCGTGTAGTGTGGCAGGATCTATGCCAACACGTGTAGCAGACTACCAGGCCCCTATGTCTGCTGCTAGTCGGACGAGCAAACGAGACCGCCGCACGCCAAGAAGTTTCTGCGGCGCTTACGCATAGAATCAAGACGACAAGCTGAAAACTTGTTTTTACAGGCGCCGGTACCTACCGGAGTGACGTCAGCCATGTGCTGACCAATTTTTTCACAAAATTGTGAAACAAATTTGAAACATAATTGAAACATAACTGAAACACTAATATTTTTGTGAAACAAACCGTAGTGACATCAGCAATGATGTCATTAGTTTCACTTTTTGTCAGACTGTTTCACAATGTTTTCCATGTATCACTTTAGTTTCATAAAAGTTTAACTTGTGTTTTAATTATTAGTTTTATATTAGATAAATGTCAAAAGCCTCACCAATCTCAAAGCAGAGAGTGGATGGTGAATTTGACTCCTTTACCTACCGGCGCCGGTAAATTCGCCGCGTTGCACGACAAGCCCGTTGCTCTAAGGAAAAAAATGGCTTGTCCCTGTGAGTCATCCGTTAGTCCAGTTGGAACTAGTCCTTGTCAAGTTCACATTCACTGCATATGCCATTGGCTAGCAGCTTACTTCATCACCAGCTCTGCTGCTGGCTGCTATATAAGCTGAGGAATACTACAATGGGTAGCACAACGTAAGCTGAGGAATACTAGCTAGAATAGCAAGCATGGTCGCGGGCGCATCATCTTTGCCTCGATGGGGTAGCTGCTCTCTCCAAGGCGTCAACATTGAGGTCCGCACGGCGTTAGCGGTGGCAGCGTTAGAATCCCTCCGCATTTCTGGGGCGAGGGTCCGCTGGCCGACGCCGAGCTTGGCTTCCCCGTCTACGCGGGCTACTCGGAGGCGAGGGCCTTGATCGGCGAGGGAGCCACGGCGGATCTGACAAGGCTGTCACGCCAGGCCCAAGACATGGTGGCCGAGATGTTTGCTAGCATTGGCAGAGACGAAGGGGAAGCGGCGCGCGGGCCCAGGGTGGTGCAGCTGCGGCTATCGCCGGAGCTCGCGCTGTGGAAAAGCACCCAAAACATGCAATCGGCAACGTGCTTCCACCTAAAGGCAAAGGGCTGAGGCAAGCCTCGCCTCAGGTGCTCGCCCAGCTTGGCGCCACCGACTGGCCCGAGGCCATCACCACCAACAATGCCCTGTTCGGCGGCGGCAGCACCGCCATGCTCATTGGCGCCGCCGACCTGCACACCATGTTCTCCAACTATGTGACCGACATGGCCGTTTACTACGAGTATGGGTACAACCACGTGTTCCCTCACCTCCACGGGATGCTGCAGGATGGGCTCGCCGACGCCCACGCGCTGGCCACCCCTTGCGGCCAGGAGCGCCGGGAGGCCGTCGCCGTAGGCCTCCCCTACATCCAGGGCAAGATCGCGATGGAGGTGGCGGACAGAACACGTCTCAAGGACTTCTCCGCGCAGATGGATCGCCGTGCCGCCCAGATCATTTTCCTCTTCGACTGCAGCGTGCTGGGCATTGGAGCCGAGGCCACGGCCCGGGGCTTCGATGCCGGCGCCGTCATGAGCGACCTCATCTTGAGCGTGAACAGCCACGACGTCCTTGACGTGGGCTCCGACCTGGTCAACTCCGAGATCATGAACTCGTTCCTCAACGTCGCCGACATCGCCGCCTCGGGCGTCGTGAGCGAGCCGGCGCTCCGGGCCATCTACGACGCATACGCTGCCACGGGCGCACGGATGTTCACCCAGAGGTGGCACGAGCCCTCGGCCCGGATGGTCACCAATGAATACATCTGGCACATAGCGAACGACAGGCACATGCTTTTCCGCCGCGCCCTCCTGGGATGGCCCAAGGCCCGCAAGTCGCCGGCGTCGCCCCAGCGTGAGGCCGACTTCGACGAGGTCTTCGACGCCGACTTTCGCACCACCGGCTTCAGCAGGCCCCTTGACCCCGAATACGCTTGCGACGGCGAGGAAACCTGCAACCATGTGCGCAGGTTCCTCGACCGCCAGGATGAAGACCTGCTCAGCACCCTCTGGTGGTCCCTCGTCACCGGCCCGCTTGAGTACATCCGGCGGGGCGAGGTGGACGAGAAGCACGAGGAGCACCTCATGGAATCCTCGCGCATGCAGATGGCCCAGCTCTTGTCCATGGGCCTTGTCCTCGAATTGACCTGGCTCCTCGCCCATGCGAGCCACCACGCCTGGCAGGTGAACTACATGTACGAAGCCGCCATGTTTGGGAGCATCCTGGACGGGGGCGCGTTGATAGGCAAGCTTGACCGGGAAGAGAAGGGCTCCATTGCCTGATCTAGGCAAGCTTCTCCATGATTTCGCGGCCCTACCCAACGCCGACCCTGTTGTCTACATGCTATCCTAAACCCTAAACCTGGTTATCCCGGTGATGTGCACGTGCTATCCTGCACGAGCTTTTGCGGATGAGATCCGCCAAGCTGTCACTTTTCCATCACAACATAAATTCAATCTTGATCTCTCGTAGTTTTACATAGTATGAGAGCTAATACGAGAAATGTGGAGTCCTTTATCCTCAACCCTAGCCTCCATATATACCTCCCGTCACCTCCGTGGTCATCAGCGTACATCCTATGCACGAAAATCATTTCATGTGGAAGGTTTAGTTCCTCGCCTATCTTCACCAACACCAGCTTAATGGCTGAGAGCTGACGCCACCCGCAATGATCACTGTCCAATGGCCATGGACGGTCACCTCCTAGGTAAGCAACGCCGACCACATCACCTGGTACACCAAGGAACAAACGTCCCTTATTCACTAGTAGAAAACTAGCCAAAGGATTTGACCTTTAGTACCAGTTTCCGTACGAACCGGTACTAAAGGTTGCATTAGTACCGGTTTCACTGCCCAGGGCGCCGGCAACCTTTAGTACCGGTTCGTTTGAGATCTTTATACGAACCGGTATTAAAGGGTTTCGCGCCAAATTTGAGGCGGAGGTGGGGCCAGCGCTGCACCTTTAGTACCGGTTCGTATAAAGAACCGGTACTAAAGGGTCTCCAGCCCTATTTCTTCACCCAAGCCACCCGAGCCAGCTAGGTCTCCATTTTTGTTTCTCCTCTCACATTTCCAAATATTTCCCTCCTCTCACACTCCAACAAATCTCCATTTTTCTCCACCATTTTGTCAAGATTGACGGCACCCATCTATCCAAGGGTTAGCAATATCATCCTTTCTTCCGGTGTTCCTAATATAGCTCGTTTCTTTGCTAGTTTAACTCGTATCATTTTTCTAGTGCTAGCAAGGTGTTCGATGAAATGCCTAAGTTAGGGATTTCATTCGTTTTATATGCAATTTGAGCTCAAATGAAAGTATGATTTGTTGGTTTTAGTATCGTCCCTGTCCTCACCGCCGTCGATCGCCAGCGTCGTCCCCTAGCCGGCACCACCTCGGTGAGCCTCTTGTTTTTTTTTATAAAAAACTTAGTTTTATGTGATGAACTTGAATATTAATTAATTTGGTCACTCATATATTCATGATGTTGTGTAATTAATGATTTTTGATATACTTATATAATGCAGATGAACCGACAATGGATGTACGGTGACCGACGCCGTCCCGAGTTCATTACTGGCATGCATAATTTTCTCCACGTGGCTGAGGCAAACAGGCGGTCGAATGGTTTCATTTGCAAAAAAAGTTTAGAAAAAGGTAAAACGGCATTTCTGATTGCATACGACATCGAAAAAAAAACGTATAATATATCAAAATGATCGTGGGAAAAAGTTACATCCGAATTCACCGAAGTAAACTTCAGATCTACTGTGCCAACACCACGAACAGAAGCATGTGATCCGTTCCCCATCAAGACGGAGAGATCTCGTGTGACCTGATAAGAAGAAAACATGAAAACATCAGAACACACATGAATATTAGCACCGATATCAATCCACCAATTTGTAGACCGACAAACTGAAAATACAGTAGGTAAATTACCATACCCGGATGCACCCTTATCATTGTTGCCAATGGTCAAGTTGGCAGATTTTGGATTCTGCCCATTGTGATTCTTCCTCCCTTTGCGCTGCTTGCAGTTTGTAGCCCAATGACCAACCTCACCGCACACAAAACAGGGATCATTTGCCTTGCTCTTCTTATTCTTCTTAAAGTTGGTGGTCTGGACGACCTTGTTCTTTCCCTTGAACTTGTGGAAGTTCTTCTGCACCACATTAGCGCTAGACTGACCTGCCTCGGTCCCCTTAGGGTGTGCATCCTTTGCTTTAGCCTTTTCCTCAAGGTCCAGAAACCCAATGAGATTCTCAACAGACATCTCTTGTCTCTGGTGTTTGAGGTTAGTGGCAATACTCCTCCAAGATTGAGGAAGCTTTGTAATGATGCAACCAGCAAAAAATTTGCCAGGCAGTGGACACTTGAGAAGCTCAAGTTCCCTAGCAATGCACTGAATCTCATGTGCCTGTTCGACTACAGAATGGTTTTCAACCATCCTGTAATCATGAAACAGCTCCATGGCATACAGTTCACTGCCAGCATCAGTGGCACCGAATTTTGATTCGAGTGCATCCCACAGTTCTTTGGCGTTGCGCATATGCAGATATGCGTCAACCAGCTTGTCCCCTATGACTCCTATGACACAGCCAACAAAGAATATGGTGGTATCCTTGAACGCTTTCTCCTAATCAGGAGTAAGCGTTCCTTCAGGTCTACCAGCCGATACCCAGAAGGCGTCCATAGCCATGAGCCACAGAGTACACTTGGTTTGCCAGCGCTTGAAGTGCGCTCCCGTAAACGGGATTGGTTTCAGACATGCGGCAAAGCCTTGACGCGAAAACATCCTATAATAAGGTTTTTGGATTGTTGAAATAAGTAGTAGTTTTCGCATCAATTTAATCCAAGTGAAAAACATGACATAGCAATTTCCAAGATTAACTAGCATATGCAAATTAGACATGTTACAGCTAGGCAAGTTAGAACCTAACACATCTAAACCAGTAGCATACGCATCAATCATGAAAGGAAAGAGCAGAAGGGTCAAGAACACGTACGAGCTAGTCGATGGTATGACCAGCGGTGAAACAACAGAAGAAGTGCCGCCGTTGTTTGCGGCAGCAGCAGCGACGGCGGCATCAGCAGCAGCCTTGTCAGCGTCGTCCGCCATGGTGATGAAGTCGAGGAAGCCGGACGGAGGTGATGAAGATGGTGAGAAGTCGCGCCGAGATGCTCCCCAAAAACCTTATCGCCTCTCTCCCGATGCAGGATCAGAGAGACGGGGTTCCGGAGGCCTGCTCTCCCAGACGGCCGTGCACGCGGTCGACGGGATGGAGTAGTCGACGGCAGCACACAGAGAGATGGAACAACGGTGGTGCTCAGATAGGGAGATGTGTTCTGATAGCAGGTGGCGGCTAGGGTTAGGCCTCACATGTTTATGTAGCCACGGGCCAGGTAGGACGTGGGCAACGTTCCCACGATCGAGTCGCGCACAGCCCACGATCCGGTAGAATCGGAAACGGCTGCACTTAACGCGTTCATTAATGACTCTCAATTAAGCACAGTTAATTGTCCTAATTGTCCCGGCGCGTCGAGGCGAGCGGGCGGCATCGGAGGAGGAGTGCGCGAGGGCTGCTCTTCTTCTCACACCTTAGAGGGTGTTGAAACACTCCACTATATAAGGTGCTCAAACTCCCCTTCCACTAGCAAGGTGGGACTAAACATTAGCACTACCCCTTGCCATGCCATGCCATTTTCTGAATGGGCCAAGGAGAATTTCAGAATTTGTATATGGGCCCAAAGCCCAATAGTGAACCAAATTCCAACAATATCTAGCCGTGCAAATGAGCCCATCAAATCACTTCCTGTCTTGCCTCGATCATATCATCACTGTCAAGCCAGACATGGAAAGAAGCTAGAACCCTGGCTAGCTGTAGCCAAATAGGAATATGCTTTTGAATCAACCACATTATCTTGGGCGATTTACATAAAAATAACCTTTTGTGGGAAAGAACGCACGAAATGACCCTTCGGCCAAACTATTTCATGCCTCTAACCCTTTTGTGTGGCGCCCTTCGCAAGGGCACCACACATCCTGTCATACGTGGCGCGCTGAGCCTGCCAGCCGACGATGTGTGGCGCCGCGTGTGGTGCCCTTGCGAAGGGCGCCACACAAAAGGGTTAGAGGCGTAAAATAGTTTGGCCGGAAGGTCATTTCGTGCAATTTTTATCCAAAAGGGTTATTTTTGTGTAAATCGCCGTTATATTGATAGGCAGTCCCAGTATACATAGTAGCTTTTCGTCTACACATTAGGGCTTAGACCATAGCAAAATTATATATCTATATCTATATCTATATATATACCCAATAATAAAGTACGAAGCGTTTCCGTGGTTTGGTCCGTTGTGGTTCTTCGTCCGTCCGTAGCTTCGTCCGTCTGTCGTGCCTTGCTTTGCCTTGCTGCGTTAAATCTGTTCCGTTCCGGATACAAATTGATCCTATCTGTACCGAGTCCGCACGGTAGTTCACAAGCGATACGTCTCGCTTCCACCCTGCTCCTTTCCGTGCCGCCGTCAAGCAGGATGCGTGCCGACGCAAAGCAGCCTGCAGGCTCAAGCGCACGGCTCCCTCCGTGGCCGCCCCTGCTTCCTCCGGTTACATATTTGGGAGATCAGGCTGATGTTGTCGGTGCTCCCCTATGCATCGAGCCGAACGGCCTGAACCAGCAGCAGAGAGTGTGCAGTTGGTTAGACGGCCGGCCGGCCCAACGGACGATGCAAAGAATCTGCCGCTTGGTGGCAGGCAGCGGGAACTTGGCAGGGGCGGTGGTCATTGCGAATTTGCAATGCATGGACAGGACAGCTAGGGTCCTCTGGTTCGACAACTGCCTCTGGAACGCTAGCTACTCGCGAGATGTTACACATGGAGTAATCCACAAAAAGTTGCACTCGATCCATCATCGCGAGATGATGCTCATGGATTATTACTTTCCCTATATCTAGCATTTTCATTTAACTGTTGTGACATAATGGCATCAGATTCTGTGTGATGCAAGTGCATACAGGTGCAACGGCTGAGAAAAGGCACAAACAAATTGAGTAGTCTAAGTAATGGTAACTGGAATATGTAGTCTGATTGTTTGATTAATGCTAGAATATAAAACGGAATAGTGACTCAATGAGATTAGCTGTGAACATTATTTCTTAGGTCATAGATAAAGTGGGTTCTTTGGGAGTCAACTTTAATTTAATGGATATATCTCCTCGCCCAAAAGAAAATCCATGGTTAAATAGTTCAATCATTCGCTTCGGTGTTCAACTTTGGATTTGATTCAGCATTGTAAACATGTTTTTTTTTTAAATATTTTTGTTAATATGTGATAATTATGAGGACAAACCCTAATACTTCTCGTCCTGGGGTTTCCACAATTGAGGAAAAAAGTATAGATCAATCAAATTATTGAACTCATGACGGAACTTCCACTCGTGATGGAACTGAATCTCATTCAATATAGGTAGATAGTTCAGAAATCATTTTGTATTTTCTGTAGTATTTGTCTACTCATCTACCGCTGGAGTGACCATGAGGTGACAACCATGATAATCCAAATTTCATCAAGGATGAACTGTTAACCATGAGGTGACTACCATGGTGATCGGTCATTAGGGGTGCGGTTGTTCGCGACACGAAGAAGAGCTACAAGGGCTATGAGCTCGCTATCATAGTGATGGTAGTCACACATATTATGACCTTAGCGTAGCCTATCACCGGTGGTGGAACCATGCCGAAGAATCAAATATATACGTAGACCTTTTTCTTCCCGTTGCAACGCACGGGTATTTTTCTTCGTGGTTTGGTCCGTCATGGTTCTTGGTTCGTCCGTAGCTTCGTCCGTCCGTTGGGTTACTTTGCCTTGCTGACGTTAGAATCTGTTCCGGATACAAATTGATCCTATCTGTACCAAGTCCGCACGGGAGCCCACACAAGCGATGCATCTTTATATATACACCAGGAGACCCAAAACCCGACATCGAAATCGCTCGCCGTGATGGGTTGGGCGATGGCAGGAAAAGAGGAGTCCTCGTTGTACCCGTGCAACATCGGAAGTATGGGGGCGGAGGAGGATGTCACCAGCGTGGAGCGTCTCTTCGTTTCTTTCGTCTGAAGAGGGAGAAATTGCTACGCCTGGACTCCTAGCAACCTGGGAAGAAAATTCAATCGACGTGTCCGCCGGTAACCGCCGCCGCACCCGTCCTTGGACGGCAAGAAGATGGACCTCGTTGAGACAGTCGCAAGAAGGCCTCTTGCGGCACCGGGGACCACCAACACTCGATGAAGCCTGACGGCGACCGCTCAGCCGCGAAGCTCGCGGTCGCGTCCTTCCTCCTTTTAGTTGTCCTCTTTTCCTTGGGTGACCGGTTCTTCTGCATCAAATATTAGACACGCGAGATAGTGAATCGACGATAGATCAAGCAAGAACCATGGCAGCGACCACGACGGATAGAAGCAAAGTAGACCGTGGACGAGAAGAGAAAGATATGATGTTGGTCAGCTCCGACGGCAACACTGCCGAGTTCATGCACGAGGCGACGGTAATGTCGGCTGTTCTATCCACCACATGATTGAAGATGATTGCGTCGACAACTGCTTCGTGCTCACCAATGGCATGTCCACCATCCTCACTAAGGTCGTCGAGGGCAAGCTTCGAGTTCACGCACGAGGCTGTCGGCTGTCGCATCCACCACACAGGATGGAGGACATTTGCATCGATAAGGGCCTTCTTACTCTCCAATGGCAAATCCATCGAGTACTTGCACACCTCTACACCGCCGCCGCTTCCCTGCTCCCTTGCGTGCTGCCGTCAAGAAGGATGCGTGCCGACGCAAAGCAGCCTGCGGGCTCAAGCGCACGGCTCCCTCTGTGGCCGCCCCTGCTTCCTCCGGTTACATCTTTGGGAGAGCAGGCTGATCTACGCATCGAGCCGAACGGCCCGAACCAGCAGCAGATAGTGTGAAATAATTCGTTAGACGGCTGGCCGGCCCGACGGACGATGCAAAGAATGCGGCTTGGTGGCAGGCAGCGGGAACTTGGCAGGAGCGGTGGGCATTGCGAATTTGCGACCTGCATGGACAGGACAGCCAGGGTCCTCTGGTTCGCCAACTACGTCTGGAACGCTAGCTACTCGCGAGATGTTGCTCATGGAGTAATCTACAAAAAGGTGCACTATCCATCATCGCGAGATGTTGCTCATGGAGTAGTATTACTTTCCCTATATCTAGCATTTTGTTTTAACTGTTGTGACATAATGGCATCAGATTTTGTGTGATGCAAGTGCATACATGTTCAACGGCTGAGAAAGGGCACAAACAAATCGAGTAGTCTACAAATAATGGTAACTAGAATATGTAGTCTGATAGTTTGATTAATGCTAGAATATACAACGGAATAGTGACTGAATGAGATTCACTACAGGAATGGCTGAAGATGCCGCCGGCCATCCTCTACGCCGACGGCCAAAAGTCGGGGCCGTCGGCGTAGACCCCGGCCAAGCCAGCCCGCGGCGTGAGCCGTCGGCGTAGCGGCGCCCTCGGCGTAGGCCATGCTACGCCGTCGGCCACCCTCGGCATATAGAAGCCCTCGGCGTAAGGCAGGGCTACGCCGACGACAGCCCTCGGCATAGCCTCCTCGCATTTTTTCTTGGCTCTACGCCGACGGCCACCCTCGGCGTAGCTCTTTTTTTAAATTTGTACAAAATTGCAAAAATCATAACTAATTCATACGATGTCAGAAAAATGCATATAAGGTATCAAAATTTTCAGGAAAACATCCTCAATCCGTTTATATTAAAATCATGCATATCTGAATAATGAAGTTTGTCAGAATAATTCATATGTCCAAAACTTTGATGGAAATGAGTAGGAAACGGGTGAAGCAGCTACAAGGAACAAGTTAGGTGATAGCGCGAGACCTCCGCACGATAAATTTTGGGAAAATGTTTTTAGGTCTACGACATATCATTTTATGTGCTAATTTTTTTCGGTTTAGCGCGTTGGCGAACGGGTGCACCCGCGCGCCCGATACAGCCATACCGCACCTCCCAGGGCCCCCGTTTTGGCCAAATGACAATTTAAACGAAGTCAGAAAGTCCCGCGGCTTCGCGTGGCGTTATTTTATGTGTCCTAGTAACCACTCCAAAAGTCAGAATTGGGATACGGTAATTATATATTTTGGAAAACTCTTCACGAACAGGGCTATCACGTTCGGAGTTCTATGACTTTTAGGGGAAATGAGTAGGAAACGGCCTGTGACACCGCATAGTTTGTCGGAACGAGGCCATATTTGGCACGTGTGTGGTCCCTGGGATGAGAAGCAAGGCCCCGGTCGCGGATTTCCAATCCGACCATCGGGCGACGGTATTTTCATTTTTAGGGTGTCGAAACGGCTTTTTTTTGTGAAGCAGCTACAAGGAACAAGTTAGGTGATAGCGTGAGACCTCCGCGCAGTGGTAGGAGACCGCCTACGCACCACCTATCACATGCCATATGCGCGCGCTAGCCATCTGGAAATCCCTGCGGCTTCATGCGGTGTCCCGCCGAATCCGCTGGAAACTGACCGGATTTAAACTAGGGGTACACTTTCCGTTGCTCGATAAATTTTGGGAAAAATATTTTTAGGTCTACGACACATCATTTTATGTGCTAAGTTTTATCCGTTTAGCGCGTTGGTTAACGGGTGCACCCGCGCGCCCGATACAGCCATACCGCACCTCCCAGGGGCCCCGTTTTGGCCAGATGACAATTTAAACGAAGTCAGAAAGTCCCGCGGCTTCGCGTGGCGTCATTTTATGTGTCCTAGTAACCACTCGAAAAGTCAGAATTGGGATACGGTAACTATTTTGGAAAACTCTTCACGAACAGGGCTATCACGTCCGGAGTTCTATGGATTTTAGGGCAAATGAGTAGGAAACGGCCAGTGACACCGCATAGTTTGTCGGAACGAGGCCATATTTGGCACGTGCGTGGTCCCTGGGAAGGAAGGCATGGCCCCGGGAGCGGATTTCCAATCCGACCCATGGGCGATGGTTTTTTCATTTTCGGGGTGGCAAATCGATTTTTTTTGTGAAGCAGCTACATGGGACGTATTTTAGTATTGCACGAGACCTCCGCGTAGTGGTAGGACACCGCCTCCGCACCACATATCACATGTCATATGTGCGCGCTAGCTATCTAGGAATCCCTGCGAACGGTGCACCAGCGCGCCCGGTACGGCCATTTCGCATCTCCCGAGGGGGCTGTTTTGGCCAGATGACAAACTGGATGTCATATTTGGATTCCTCTAATTTTTAGGTTCAAATGATGATATGGATGTTATATTTAGATTCCTCTCATTTTTCTGATCGATTTAGACATATTATTTTTGGAATTTTGATTTTTCGATTTAAAGATATTAATTATTCCATATTAAATAGAAAAAAACCAAAAAATAAAATCATTTTATTGTTATTTGAATTCAATATTATTATTCATTGTTACTTATAAATTCATTATTGTTTACTTAAGTAATTGTTTGGAATTCAAAAATAAAAAGTCGTGACATCACGGTCCAAGGGTTAATAGGGTTGATAGGCTATTATTATTAGCAAGGTGTCAATTCTTTAAGGGAAGCTCATCCGAATGGAAACAAGAAGTTAAGCGTGCTGTGGTTGGAGTAGTGTGAGGATGGGTGACCGACTGAGAAGTTTAACCATGATTGTAATTTGACCTAAGATTAAGTGTACTTAGAGTTAAAAGTGTATGGGTGAAAGATAAACAAGTAAAAAAAAGAAAAAAAATGGTGTAAAAATAATTAAAATTTGAAAAAATTTCGTCGGCATATAAAAAAGTATTTTTTTTTCGAATTTTTTTTTTGAATTTTTTTTGGAAAAAGGAAATTCAAAATTTTAAAATTTGTATGCCGACGGTTTTGCCGTCGGCGTAGCGTGCTACGCCGAGGGCAGCTACGCCGACGGCAATATTGTCAGGGAGGTAGACGCCGACGCCATACGCCGAGGGCTGCCATCGGCGTAGCCTATGCCGAGGGCCAGGCGTGGCTACGCCGAGGGCAGCTGGCCGTCGGCGTATGCGTCCATTCCTGTAGTGATTAATTAGCTCTGAACAATAGTTCTTAGTTATAGACAAAGTCTGTTCCTTGGGAGTCAACTTTAATTTAACGGATATATCTCCTCGCGCAAAAGAAAATCCATGGTTAAATAGTTCAATCATTCCCTTCGGTGTTCAACTTTGGATTTGATTCGGCATTCTAAACATTTTTTTAAATCTTTTTATTAATATGTGATAATTATGAGAACAAACCCTAATACTTCTTGTCCTAGGGTTTCCACAATTGAAAAAAAAGTACAGATCAATCAAATTATTGAACGCATGACGGAACTTTCACTTGTGATGGAACTGAATCTGATTCAATATAGTTAGAGAGTAGAGAAATCGCCGATGATTTCCTCATTTACCACTAGAGTGACCATGAGGTGACAACCATGATGATCCAAAGTTCATCAAGGATGAACTGTCCCGTATAGTAGCTAGTGTCCTTTACTCCTATGTCAAAGATGGAGTGACCATGAGGCGACTACCATGGTGATCAGTCATTAGGGATGCGGTTGTTGGCGACACGAAGAATAGCTACAAGAACTATGAGCGCGCTATCATGGTGATGGTAGTCATACATATTATCACCTTAGCGCAGTCTATAGCCTATCACCGGTGGTGGAACCATGCCAAAGAATCAAATATATACGTTGACCTTTTTCATCCCGTTGCAACGCACGGGCATTTTTCCTAGTGTTCAATAAAATTAGTTTCAGTCAGATTATTTCGTATTCTTTTCTATGTTAGTCTCTTATTTACACTATCCACATGGTCTGCTACACACAGATACATGACATGCTGTTTTTTATATAAAACTACCAAATTGTTTATAAATGGTTATCAAATTATTCAATGTAGCTTCACTATGGGAGACAGGGAGTCTGCCGACGGCCAGCTCTTGTGCCGACGGCCAAATGTCGGGGCCGTCGGCACAGAGGCCCCCAACGACCGGCGATGGAGCTAGCCATCGGCACAGATCGGCCGTCGGCACAGTTAGTCATACACCGACGGCCACCTTCGGCACAATACCGGCCGTCGGCACAGGAGCCTGACAAGTAGGCCGCGCCGTTCCTCCATTACGACGCCTTCAAGCTGTGCCGACGGCTACCCACGGCACATCTTCGGCCGTCGGCACAACATGCTGACTGCTGGGCCCCACTTCCCCCTCCGTTACGGCGCTTGCAGTTGTGCCGACGGCTACCCATGGCATAAATATGGCCGTCGGCACAACATATGGACTTTTTTTTATTTTTACAATTTTTTTATTACAAAGATAATTATTACCCATCTAATTGTTAATCCCAATCATTTTAATTTGTTTATTTCTTCCTCACTACTTTTTTGGCGAACCCCTTTGCGGGAAAGCTATAAGGGCGGTATAGATCCCCCGGGACCCCGGTCTAGGGTTTCCCCAGAAATCGAGCATCGGAGGGTGGGAATGGCCCCGAAACTTGTGTGTGTCCGCATGGCATGCACACAAGTGATTTCAGATGGTTATAGATCCAAGGCTAACCCCCCAGGTGTATCCGGCTTCACGGACATGGGTGCCGAGACACTTAGGCAGATTCTAGACGTGTAGGGGGAACTCCGTGGGTGGTGAACCGGAGAGAACCTTGAGATCATATGGGCTGATCCTTGTTACAACATGTACCTATGACCTAACCAAGCTCAAATGGAGGCATATGCCCACCGAGGGACCCCCGCTGGGGTGAAGTCAAAGGGATAGACCGCGCGGTCAACGGAACTACCTTGTTGAAGACAACGCGATGGATGATATCTGCTTATCACCGGCATTGGATGGGAACCCACTTTTGAAGATTGTCTTGATGAAGAACAAGTTACCGAGAAGGGTGGCTCATGGGATAATGGCCCTAACCCTAAACCCTAACCCTAACCCTAACCAATAGATCAAGGCAGTTCTTCTTGGAATAATGTGCCTAAGTGGTGCCGTCAGCGCATGTGGACTACCTTGCTGAAGACAAGGCGATGGATGATATCTGCTTATCACCGGCATTGGATGGGAACCTTGGTATGCCCACTTTTGAAGATTGTCTTGATGAAGAACAAGTTACCGAGAAGGGTGGCTCATGTGATAATGGCCCTATCCCTAAACCCTAACCCTAAACCCTAACCCTAACCCTAACCAGTAGATCAAGGCAGTTCTTGTTGGAATAATGTGCCTAAGTGGCGCCGTCAGCGCATGTGGACTACCTTATTGAAGACAACGCGATGGATGATATCTGCTTATCACCGGCATTGGATGGGAACCCACTTTTGAAGATTGTCTTGATGAAGAACAAGTTACCGAGAAGGGTGGCTCATGTGATAATGGCCCTATCCCTAAACCCTAACCCTAAACCCTAATCCTAACCCTAACCCTAACCCTAACCAGTAGATCAAGGCAGTTCTTCTTGGAATAATGTGCCTAAGTGGTGCCGTCAGCGCATGTGGACTACCTTGTTGAAGACAACGCGATGGATGATATCTGCTTATCACCGGCATTGGATGGGAACCTTGGTATGCCCACTTTTGAAGATTGTCTTGATCAAGAACAAGTTACCGAGAAGGGTGGCTCATGGGATAATGGCCCTAAACCCTAACCCTAACCCTAACCAGTAGATCAAGGCAGTTCCTCTTGGAATAATGTGCCTAAGAGGTGCCATCAGCGCATGTGGACTACCTTGTTGAAGACAACGCGATGGATGATATCTGCTTATCACCGGCATTGGATGGGAACCTTGGTATGCCCACTTTTGAAGATTGTCTTGATGAAGAACAAGTTACCGAGAAGGGTGGCTCATGTGATAATGGCCCTATCCCTAAACCCTAACCCTAAACCGGAGAGAACGTTGAGAGCATATTAGCTTATCCTTGCTACCACATGTACCTATGACCTAACAAAGCTCAAATAAAGACATATCCACACCGGTTAACCGCCTGGTTTGTCCGGCTTCTCGGACATGGGGTTCTGACACTTAGGCAGATTCTGGATGTATAGGGGGAACTCCCTAGGGGGTGAACCGGAGAGAACCTTGAGAGCATATGGGATGATCCTTGTTACCACATGTACCTATGACCTAACCAAGCTCAAATGGAGGCATATGCCCACCGGGGGACCCGCTGGGGTGAAGTCAAAGGGGTAGACCGCGCGGTCAACAAAACTAGGGTTTCGTCAGAAATCGAGCATCGGAGGGTGGGAATGGCCCCAAAACTTGTGTGTGTCCACATGGTATGCACACAAGTGATTTTAGATGGTTTTGGATCCAAGGTTAAACCCCCAGGTGTGTCCGGCTTCACGGACATGTGGTTCCGACACTTAGGCAGATTCTGGACGTATAGGGGGAACTCCCTAGGGGGGTGAACCGGAGAGAACCTTGAGAGCATATGAGCTTATCCTTGTTACCACATGTACCTATGACCTAACCAAGCTCAAATGGAGGCATATGCCCACCGGGGGACCCCCGTGTGTGTCCGGCATCATGGACATGGGGTTCCGACACTTAGGCAGATTCTCGACGTATAGGGGGAACTCCCTCGGTGGTGAACCGGAGGGGAATCTTGAGATCATATGGGCTGATCCTTGTTACCACATGTACCTATGACATAACCAAGCTCAAATGGAGGCATATGCCCACCGGGGGACCCCCGCTGGGGTGTAGTCAAAGGGGTAGACCGCGCGGTCAACGGAACTAGGGTTTCGTCAGAAATCGAGCATCGGAGGGTGAGAATGGCCCCAAAACTTGTGTGTGTCCACATGGTATGCACACAAGTGATTTGAGATGGTTTTGGATCCAAGGCTAAACCCCAAGTGTATCCGTCTTCACGGATACACAGGTAGATCTGTGGGTCCCCAGGTTAGGGTTTCGTTGGGAATCGACCACCGAAGGGAATATAGAACTTTAAAAAAATAATATGTCCATGTGTGATAATCTATTCTTATTATTTGCAGTAAATAGAGATAATATTTATTAAAAAAATAAAAATGAAAAAGAGAAAAAAAACCGAGCTGTGCCGACGGTGGCCGTCGGCACTACCCTAGCCGAAGGGAATATAGAACTTTAAAAAAAAATGTCCATGTGTGATAATCTATTCTTATTAATTTCAGTAAATAGAGATAATATTTATTTAAAAAAATAAAAATGAAAAAGAGAAAAAAACCGAGCTGTGCCGACGGTGGCCGTCGGTACTACCCTAGCCGTCGGCATAGCTAGGTCGACCATAACGGTCAGCAGCCACACACGGGCTCCATCTCATCCACTCATTCACCACCCACCACACCCGCCCCCCGCGCCGCCGCCGTCCCCTCCTCCGCCTCCTCCCTTCCCCAAAGCTCGCCGCCGCCGCCGCGCCACCTCCTCCTCCTTCCCGGCCGGCAGCGCCACCACCCCGCCGCGCAGAACCCGCCGCGCCGCACCCGCCCCCGCCCCCTCGCCTCACAGCCTTCCGCACCCCCGCAGCCCACCGCGCTGCCCCGCCCTGACGAGCGCGCCGCCGCCTCACCACCCGCCCCCTCACCCCGACCCGCAGCAGACCCGTCCCCCTCACCGGCCGGCTCCATGGCAAGCTCCAAGGTATATGTTTTTTTATTCTTCTTTTAGTTTTGTTATTGTTACTATTTAGTAGTTAGTTAGTTAGTTATTTAGTAGTTAGTAGTTACTTAGCTAGTTAGGGTAAATTGCTACTTATACATAAAATTGCTACTTAGGGTAAATTGTTACTTACAAATTTATTAACTTTTTTTATTGTTTTAACTAGGCACCGTCGTGAGCACCTCGGCATGACGATCCCGGATCTTGACACGCTTCTCTCCGGCCGCCGACATCGCCACTTGGTTGTTCGACTACTTCCTCTACAGCCGAGGGTGAGCTGAATTGCCGACTCCATCTCCACATTTTTCATGTCAGTAGATTTATTTTCCCCGTAAGTCGCGTATTCTAGGTGTCATTTCCCGTCCGCAAGCATTACGTGGATAAATATGCAATAGTGGTCGGCATATTTTGAACTGTAACGCTTGCGGCATTTACGGGACAGTCGGCGGATGCGTAGTTGGGTACGTTTTCCATGTTCTGCTCCGGTCCGAGTCAGGATTTCGGTAGCGCCTCCCCTCCGTTCTCCGGATGCACATCCTCTCGGCTTTTTGCCGAGACGAGTATCGGGAGAGCAGCGGGGAGGTGCTACCGAAATTCTATCTCGCACCCAAGCAGAACGTGGAAAACGTACCCAACTACGGATCCGGCGGCTGCTAGGAGCCCACCTAGTTGAGATGTAGGTTGATGCACGCGTTTTCCCCGGTAGAAAAATAAAAATATGATGCATTCAATTTCATGCTACTATTTTTTGTTTGTCTCCCAATAAAGCAGGATGACTGATAATGAGTGGATGTACAGTGGCCGCGTTAGTTCGACTCAAGTGACAGATGACTGGAAATGGAAGACCAATTTCTTAGTGAAGGAGTTAGCTCGTGGTTCGAAGGGGGTCGTTCGTCCCCGTTGCCCTTGAAGTGTCTGCAGGAGGCGTCATCCTAAGGACATGGCAGAGATGACTAAACACCTTTGGTGGAATGGGTATATGCGTGACTACGACCCGCCGGTCGACTTTTCTCAGCACGAACGTGACAGATGTGAGGTGATGCGGTAACGGATCGATGGCAATGAGAACGATGGGATCTTAAACTTGCTAGATGATCTTCGGGATGCTGACATGCCAGATTTGCCATGGGACGAACAGTCTAAACCGGAGGAACCGCCTGAACAGGAGGAACCGCCTGAACCGGAGCGACCGCCAGAACCGGAGGAACTTCCAGAGGAGGAACCTGAGCCAACCGCGAGGGCCTTCATTGATATGATGGCCTCAGCTAGGAGGCCTCTATACCCGGGTGCAAAAATGTCTCAGCTTGATGGCATCACGTAGTTGCTAGCCGACAAGTGCATGTTTGAGAGTACCCGAGCATCCTTTGAAAAGACTCTGAACACAGTAGGTAACATGTTGCCTAAAGATCATTGTTTGCCTAAGACCATGTACGAAACGAAGAAAATCTTGAAAGCGCTGAAAATGGATTATGTAACGTATGATGTCTGTCCAAAACATTGCCTTTTGTTTTGGAAAGACTATGCGGATGACAAGTACTGTAGAAAGTGTGGGGCCTCTAGGTATCATGAGGTACAGGGAGTCAATGGTCAGAAGAGGCAGACAAAAGTAGCCATGAAGATTCTTCGTTATCTCCCATTCATCAAAAGAATCCCGCGGCTTTACATGTTCGAGGAGACTTCCAAACAAATGACATGGCATAAGACCGGGACAAGATTGGAGGACGAGTTCAAACGGGTACCCATGGTACATCCATCTGATGGTAAGTCATGGAAGCTGTAAGGGTATATTGCCCCTATGTGTGGTTTTGGTAATTAGTGACAACCCCTATGGACTAATGTTTTCATTAAGTTTATATGAAGGAATATTCCATAGGTACTACTTGTATTCCATGTGTTGGATTCAAGTATGGATGCCATGAAGATAAAAGATATACCTTGAGTATTGGCATCAAGATCATCGATTTGAAGATATATATGTGATATGATCAAGAAGAAGAAATGAAGATGGAGTTCTTATGTGGAACTCAATATTAGCCATGCTCTAGCTTATGTGATAAGCAATGAATGATCAAGATCTTGAGTGCTTGATTCCAAGTGAAGAATTCAAGTTATGGCTCTAAGTCGGTGTCATGATAGTCTCATAAGTTGAGCTATGGTTGACTAAGATTTAGAGCATGCAAACAAATGAAGAATTCTATATACACCTCAAGATAGTATGATAGAGCATGAGAAGATACAAGGTTGACCAATACAAAGAGTGAAGAATAGATTCAAGTTTGGTCAACACATGAAGCATAAAGAATGTGCCACGAGAAGTCATGTGGTATGGTAAGCCGTGTCAATTATGCTTTATGAACTAACCCATCATATATGTTCCCTTGTTTTGTCTATGTGGGTTAGGTATCTTTCCATGGGCATGCATCAAAAGTGAGATCTCATATAGCCCATGAGAGGATGACGTCAAGTGGTGATCGTCATCAAGGTTGAGTTGGGCAAGTTCAAGTTGAGCATCTCAAGAGGATCATATGCTTGAAGCTTGCCGTCCATTTGGTGATAATGGACATGTGAAGATGTGCATCAATGGAACTTTCCCATCATGGTGCATGGGGGAGCATTTGTGAGTCTTCACGAAGCAACAATGATCAAGTGATGCATTCCGGCTTGAGTGGAGCTTGAAGAGTTATCATCAAGATCAAGCGGGATGCTCAAGGCAAAGGTATGGCCTTGCTAGGTTTTCCTTTTACCGGTCTCAAGGTGGTTGTTGGGAGACCGGGTTATAGGATACATAGCCGCACTATCAAGAGGGGCTTTCGGTTGGGTAACTTGATCACATCGTCTTAGGGAGCTCAACCCTTTGCATGCTTTGCATTCCATAAGTCTTGTTGCTTCTTGGTGTTTCTCTGTGTGAGGTTCTTGAGCTTGTTGCTAGCTTTACAACAAGCCCATGTTCATCGAAAACGGAATTCGTGTGCATCTTCTATTGTGTTTTCGAGCTTGGAGGTTTTACCGGTGTCTCTTTTATAGATAGGTCAAAACCTTTTATATTATGTTTCTTACTCAATAGTTGGACTATGATGTTTCTATGCATAATGTTGTAGGGCTCGTTGTCGCGATTCCAACGAGCCCAAGATCATCGAAATCGGAGTCCGGATGCAAAAGTTATCGCAGTTTCGGTACACAGCCCGGTCCACCGAGTGCTGCTACCGGGTAGGTCGGCATCCAGCTCGGTGGGACCGGGTCCAGTACCGGGTAGCTCGATTCTGCCCCCAAACGGTCATATTTTGATGGGCTATAAAAGGGGCCTTCTTCCCCATTGTTCTTAGGGTTCTTAGGCACGTTTTTTACCACCATTGTTGACCTTCTTGAGCTTGCTTCCTCTCCCTTCCCTCCTATGATTCTTGCATATTCTTGGGGGATTTGAAAGAGGAGATCTAGATCTACAACCTCATCCAATCCATTCCTCCTCTAAGTGAGGGGAACTCTTGGGATCTAGATCTTGGAGTCATTTGTTGATTTCCTCCATTGTTCTTCCTCTCTAATCTCATCCTAGCATTTGTTGCTTGGGTGGGATTTGAGTGTGAAGGATTTGAACACCTCTAGTGTTCTTGCTTTGCATCGTTGCATAGTGTTGAGCTCTTGACCACGATTAGTTCGAGTGAGAGACCGTGAGCTTGGTACTCTTGGAGGGTGACCTCCTAGTTGGCTTGGTGGCTGTCCCGGTGACCTCTTCGTGGAAGATTGTGAAGAGGCCCGGGCTTCTCCTTCGTGGAGCTTGTGAAGTGGTTGTGGAGCTTGCCATCTCCGGAGTGGAGGAAAAGCTAACCATAAGGAAAGGGCCATTATCCTTCGTGGGTTTGGCTCGGAGAAGAAGGTGAGCCTTCGTGGCGTTGGGGAATCCTTCGTGGGACCTCCACCTCTCCAAACGTGACGTACCTTCTTGCAAAGGAAGGGAACACGGGAATACATCTTCGTCTCCGCGTGCCTCGGTTATTTCTATACCCGAGCTTACTTTCCTTGTGATAGCCATCGAGCTTGAAGTATCTATTATATCTTGCTATCACTTGTTGTTCATATATATATCTTGTGCCTATCTTGCTAAGCTCTAGTTGTTATTGTTGCACTTAGTTGAGCCTAGCATATTTAGGATTTGTGCTTGTAGAATAAACATAGTTTAATTCCGCATTCTTACAAGCCAAATCCGTAAGAGCTTTTAAACGCCTATTCACCCCCCCTCTAGGCGACATCTCGTCCTTTCAATTGGTATCAGAGCAAGGTCTCTCCTTGTTTAAGGCTTCACCGCCTTGAGAGTAAAGATGTCGGCTAGTAATATAGTGCACAATGATACAATCATCCTTGATGGCACAAATTATCATTTGTGGAGAAATCGCTTGCTTTGTAATCTTCGGACCTTGTGTCCAAATATAGAGCGATTTCTAGATGTAATCTCTCCGATGGATCCTCAAAATCTATCTTTAGAGGATGAGAAAAACTTACATCTTGAAGCTCAAGTATCTAATGAGCTTTTATTATCCTTGAGACCAGATTTTCGTAGGTTCTTGATATATATAAAGCGAAAGTCGTCTCATGAGATGTGGATCAAGCTTAAAGAAATGTTTGGTGGATCCATTTCTCATTTGGTCGGTGGTGTCTCCGAGGAGCTCTCTTCCCCTTCACACCATGAAGAGCTCCAAGTTGCTTCCACCTCCGGCCGTGATGTATTATCATCTTCATCCACTTCACCAACGTGTTGCAAGACACAAGGTAATGATATGGTGAGTGGTGAGGAAAATTGCAATGTTGATATTGTGCTCAATAGTGATGATTCTTCATCTCTATCCCATTGCAATGTTTCCTCTTTGGACTTAAACACATCTAGCATTGAAAATAATCTACATGCTTGTGTTGATAGTCTTTGCATATCATGTACAAACTTCTTACATAAATCCCATGATGATATGCTTGCTTTGTCTTCTTGCCATGAACAAAATGCTTCTATTTCCTCTAGTTGTTTGTTGTCTAACAATGTAGAGGAAATTGAACAATCTATGAGGCATGAGACTCTCATGAATGATGACTCCAAAACATCTACATTCTCATCATCCGGTATGCACATGTGCCTTATGGCAAAGGGACCAAAGGTAACTCCTACCTTGAATCCCAACACATCTTCTAATGATGAGAGTGATGATGATGAACAAGATGAAGAGGCTATACTTTTAGGCCTTTACAATGTTAGATGCACCCTTCGTGGTGATGCCCTTGTCAAATTCGATTTCTTGATGGACTCCCTCAAAGAAAGGAATGAGTCCATTGAGGAGTTGGAATCTCATATTGAAAATGAGAAACAGGGATTCAATCTGCTCAGACAAGAGCTGAAAAATGAAAGGTGCATAACTAATGGCCTTAAGCAAGAAATGGAATCTTATGTGCTTGAAAAAGAAAATTCTTATGAGCTTGAGAATGAAAAATCTATTGTTGATGCTTGTGCTACTAACTCTACTTCTTGTGAAGCATCTATATTAAAGGAGAATGTTGAGCTAAGGGCTCAACTTGATTTGCTAACTAGCAATTATAGGGAATTGGAAGAAAGTCATAAAACGCTCTCGGGCTCTCTTGAGGATCTTCTAACCTCCTATGATGAGCTAAAGTTAGCTCATGAGGCAAGTATCACTAAGATAACATCTTGTGAGCCTCATGTGGACATTAGCACAATCTCTACTACAAATGCTATATTTCCATGTTCTAGTCCTAGTAATCCAACTAATCAAAATATTGATACACCTTGTGTTGGATTACTTGCTTTGCCTTGTTGCTCTAACAATGAAGCTTCTACTTCCTCTAGTACTTGTATTTCTACTAACCATGTAGAGGAAATCAAAGAGCTCGAGGCCCAAGTCCTTTCTTTGAAGAAAAACTTGGAAAAGCGTCATGAAGGGAAATCCGCACTTGACAAGATGCTAAGTGTGCAACAATCCCCCAATGACAAGAGTGGACTTGGATTCAACTCCAATAACAAGAACAAGTCGAAGAACAAGAGCAACAAGAAGAAGGGCCAAGACAAAGTCAAGGATCCGGCCAAGATTGTTTGCTTCAAGTGCAAGGTTGAAGGGCATCATGTTCGATCATGCCCATTGAAGAAGAAGAAGCACTTGAGTGAGAAGCAACGAGGGAAACGGCCACAAGGTCAAGGTGAAGCTCAAGCTCGACCTCAAGTTGAAGATAGGCCACTTCTCAAGAAGAATCAAGATAAAGTTCCCCAAGAAAATAAATCAATAAAGAAGAGAAAGGGGAACACTTGCTACTTATGTCGTGAGAAGGGGCACTTTGCCTCTTCATGCTTAAACGGTACCTTATCTAACCCTATCATTATTAATGATGATTACTCTCTTGGGAAGGATAAGAATGGCAATGTGTTTGCCAAGTTTGTTGGAACTCAAAGTGGTTTCAAGAAAAGAACCATTTGGGTTGCCAAGCCTATTGTGACTAACCTCTTAGGACCCAACTTGGTTGGGGACCAACAAGCTCAAACTTGATCAATAGGTGTATGTGTAGGGCATTGGAGACTTGGCTACTTCATGAAGAATTAAGGGATCTTCATATATTATATCTTTATCAAGCCAATTCATAAGGATTATCATCTATATCTTATATCCAATGTTCCTCTTTGCGGTAACTTATACTTCAACTCTTCATGTTTATTGTAAGTTACTTGCCCCTTTGCATGTTTGGTTTTGTACCAAATATGTGTGTGTATGTGTTGTGTCTTACTTGCCTATCTTGTGTATTCAAGTATGTTTGTTTGACTCATCATTTACTTGTGTATTGTTTTGAGCCTAATGCATCTTGATGATATCTTATTTGGCTCTCTTTGAGTGATTAATGGAACATCCCATTTTGGGGGAGTGATATGCATTGTGCATCTCTCTTTCTTTAAAATGTGTGTACATGGGTACCACCACTTAGTATTGATATTGCAAGATTATCTAGTCACTATGTGGTGTGTCATACTCATGAGAAATTCAAATTCTAAATGTCCATTAATCATCTCTAGTCAAATTTTAATTGCCTCTTGATTAGAAGAAATGTTTTATCACATTATGGGGGAGTAATATGTTTTGTACATATCACAAGCCTAGAAAATGTGAACATATGAGGTTATGCCACTTAGAGTTGATGCTCTTAATTATCTTGTTCCTAGGTGGCATGTTTGCTTAAACAAGCTCCACTTTTATTAAAAAGCTTTTATTCCTCATCTTATGGGTTCTTGTTTGAGTAAGAAATTCTTGGTGCGGTTTTTCCTCAAATACATATCTCTATATCTTATTTGGGACACCGTTTGCTTCAAGTTATCCTAATCATTGCCATGCGTGATTGTTTGACTAGTTGAAGCTATCAAGAATCTTCATCTGTGCATAGTGCTTAATTCTATATACTTATCCTATGCCTTTTATTGTGAAGTTGATCCTTACTATCCTTGTCGATATACCACCGGAAGTTAATTCCAATATTCTCATTGTCTTTGACAATCGATAACCTTGTATGTGGTTAATTTTATGGATCACCTTCACCTTGGATTGCTTCTTATTGCCTTATTTTATTTCCAAGAAATCTTTGTTGCTCCCATGTGTCTTCCTTGTCCCTTTGAAAAATCTTTTGATAAATTCTCTTGATTCATATCAAGTGTTTGTTTTGGAAGACAAACCTTTTCTTTACGGTACATTGTGCCATTGTGAAAAGTGTAGAGGGTTTGGTTTATTTGTTCGAACCTTGCTCTTTTGGGAGTTTGCTATCTCATTCCTTCTTCTATGCTTTATTTGTTTGAATGAGATAAATCTTTGAGCATGTTTGCTTTATTTCATCCTTTATGCTCAATGGTTTCTTCTTAGTTCATTTGTTGAACTTTGTTGAAAAAATCTTTTGTGATTTGTTTCTTTGATATAATTTGGACAACAAATTTGTTGGTCACACATTTATGCCTTCTTGAATTCATTTGGTGTTTTGTCCAAAGTGTGTCTTTTTTGGATCTTCAAAGTCTTTATGCGTGCTTGTGACGCCCCAAAACCGGTACCATGAGGATCCCAGCGAATCCGCCGAAATCCGCACGATATCGATTCGGAGACGCCCTCCGACATGGCGTGCGCGACGGATCACACACGTGATGCCGGAGGAATTAGCACGAGCGGTAACATTACAACAGGATTACAATAGAGCCCACAAGAAACATATATATTACAACAACGACTCCATCGAGTCAAGATACAAATATACATCATAAGATCCATATCATACAGAAGATCAAATATATCCGAGTACGGACAAGAATGCAATTGGACTAAGAGTCTTGAAGATAACCAAGTGGCGTCCATAACCCTGCCCAGGACAAACCGGAAGGGTAACCTTGCTAGCGTCGTCCTTCATCGTACCGATCTTCATACCTGCCCGGTTATGTCCCAAAGCAGCAATAAGTACGGGTTCGTACTTAACAAGACTTCAAGACGTATAGCATTCGTCAACCAGTCGTCCTTTGTACTTGAGGCACGCAGGGGACTTAGAGGACGCAAGAGGAACGTCATAGGCAATATGGTGGGGTTAAGCGGCAGCGCAAGCACTAGAAACCTATAGAGACACTGTACAACAGTCGTCTATCAGAGAAGGTGAGAAAGCGCATAAACTAACAGTTCTATACTCTGCAAACATAACACAGCCGATGTGTTCCCCCCTCGCAAGGAAGTACTTACAAGGGCACTCACACAGTTGTCAAGTTTTAACCAGTTATTATTGAAGTGGTGCTAACTTACTACGCAAGTTATTAGTATTGAAACAACAGGTGTAAGTTGTCTATGGTCGAGTCATATAGCTCCAAGTCGTCCATAACCGCGGACACGGCTTATCGATAAGATTGTAACCTGCAGGGGTGCCCAAATGTGCCCACACGCACGATCAACCCACTTGCGAAGTGGATATCACGACTCGCACTCTCCTTCACGACAACAATATCCAGGAAGCCACCTAACTAAGTTAAACCCGTATCGAAGTCCGGCCGTATCTCCGAAGCGGACCTAGCTGTTTGCGACATCGTACTAGGTGGTTTAAACACACACTGGGGCGCTAAACCACTTCGCAGCGGCTCCGCGACCTATACGTGCATACCAGAAACAAGGGATACAAGGCACCCTAGGGCTTCCCAAAGATAAATAAGTAACATGCTGGCATGCACGCAATAACCAAAGGAAAACATATAAACTAGTTGTGGCCACTGGACAAAGCTGTAGATTCCGGCAGTGGTCGAGGGGAGACCCAATAAACATACCCACGTGTGGTTAGAGTGCTCAGTCTCGGAACAAATAACAAGAACTCGGGGTCCTAGATTTTAAAGAAACACAAGTGAGCCGTCATAAAACGATCAGCTGACCCACCGATGCCTCCGCTAACAACTATTAACAAGTAACCATGATATCCTCAACAGATATAACCATAAACCATGTGTCATGTTTCCCAACTGATAACCCGATAAGATAGCGGTAACAGTAACGAGATATAAACAGCACTAGCATGCACTACGACTCGCAAGGCAGACCCGATAACCAAACAATAGCTGTAGGTGGTTGGTGGAGGCAATATGGGCTGCTTGAGGTAACAAGTGGATAGGACACGTGACAAGAACGCAACTCAAGGCTAGCATAAGGGAGAAGGCAAAATAAAATAGGTGAGCGACTCTTGCAGAGACAGGAGTTTAGGAAATGCTTGCCTGTTAAAGCTTGCCGAGGGACATCCGGAGAACTCGTCGTATCTCGCAACACCACTTCGCGATCCTATCCGGGAAGAAGCAAATGCTGGAACACACAACGCATGCAAGTCTTACTACTACGGATAAGAAGAATCAGCATGACCAAGATGATATGCATGACATTGCAAAGATGATGCGATGCAACTTATCCAATTTAAGTGGGGTCGGAACCCCGGCACACAAATATTAGGTTCGAGTTGTTTTACTACCCCGCAATTAAATGTTGATTATCATGGCATAAGCATGGCATGGGTGGTCTACGGCAAAATTAAATGAAACCGGGATAAGATAACGATCCCGCACAATTCTATATTTAGTTATTAGGTGATTCGCTATTTATCCCCGAACACCCACATATGCGATGCAACAAGATGATATGCGATGCAAATATGTATGAAAGATGCAACAGGATCAAAATAGCACATTTAGAAAATAGGGCTTATGGTCGGGGTCTCACGGTACCGGAACAAAAGTGGTCGTCGGGGCGTAGTGGAAGTGGCGGAAGTCGCCGACGTCGAGGAAATAGTCGAAGCCGGGGTCTTCGGTCCATGTCGTCGTCTCCGTGTCGAAGCGGAAGTAGTCGGTGCATCGGACGCCGGGGAGTAGACCTTGGCGGTGAGGTGTCGGCGGACCCGGCGCGGTTGGCGTTGTCGAACTTGAATTGGCGCCGAAGTCGGAGAGGAACTTGTCGGAGAGGCGGCGTCGGTGAAGGATTAACGGGCACGCCGGATAGGAACAAACGGACACAAACGCCGGAAAGAACGGAGGCCAAAATTCATGTGGGTATTTTGTCGAGCACGTGGCGGCTGCCCAAAACGCGGGACAAAAACTGAATAAAAGATGCGCTGTGCACTGACCGCTGCTGAGGATATGCGGAGAAAGAGGAACAAAAGAAGCGGCCGGCGATGTGGTGGCGTGTATGTACAGGCTAGCCATGCTAGCTATTGAACAAATAAATGGCTCAAGGCCCGATGCAAGGAATTAGCCGAATTGAAACGAGGACGTGCTAGTGCTGTTGTGCTCCTGCAAGAATATCTAGACTGATGCGAGCGCACGGGACAGGCAGCAGCGCGGCGCTGCGCTGTGCGGGCGAGCGAGCGGCGGCCAGCGCTGGACCAGGGAGCCGGTCAGCCAGCGTTGCATGCAGCGCGCGCGCGGCAAAAGGATGGGCGGCGCGGCCTTGGGCGGGAGCTGGCAGCTGGGGCCGGGCGCTGGCGACGCTGGCGCAGGAGCGGCTGCAGGCGAGCGATGTGGCGCGGGAGCGAGACATGGACGCGCGTGGCCCGAGGCGGCTCGGCGCGGCTCTCACGCGTGGGAAAACAGGACAGCGACCGGGCGACGGCGCGACGGCTGACGAAAGAGGACGTCGAATTTTTTGACAGAATTTGGGGAAGAAAGGAGAGGAAAAAGGAGGAGGATTTTGGGTGGGAATTTTTGGAGCAAAAGAAGAGGATCTTAGATCTGATTTGGGGGCTAGGGTTTGGGGAGGAGGAAGAAGGCAATGGGAGCTGCCTTTAAATAGGCCAAAGGGGTAGGTTGGCTTGGGCTAGTTTTGGGCCAAAACTTTGTCAGGCTTTCGCCAACTTTTATTTAGCAAATGACAAAACAATTTTAGCAAAACATTTTAGTTAAAGTAACGGACCGGAAAATAGATTTGGTTTTGATTTTCAAAATTAAGAAAAGAGCGGGGTGGCTTTATAATTCATCGGGGTATTTTAATAAAACAAAATAGGGTTTTTCAGAAAATAATTTTCGCGGTTCAAAATATGCCAGAAAAATATGCAGGATGACGTCACGATGACGCGAAAAACAAAACAACAAACAAATCTAATTTGGAATATTTTCCGGGACGTTACAGTGCTTGTATGTAATTTGTTTATATTTGTAGCATGCTTGCTTTCTTTGATCCATTATATAGGGTATACTCCATCAAATCCTAAATGGCTAAGATGTGCATGAAATTCAAATTTCATCTAAATATGCACATATTTATATGGAGTGTGTCCTATATATTGTGGTTAGTCTAACCATGTTGGACCCAATAAGTTTGGGGACCAAGATGTACTTGAATGTTGTTTTAGGTACATTGGAGATGCAATGGAGGCTTGTCTCATCTATAAGGAAGGTGTTGTCACCATATGAGAATTGGAGTCAAGCTAGGATGATCGATGAACTCTTATCTACTACATCATGCCATTGCTATCTCGGTAACAAGTATCTTATTCATGCATACTCATATAGCATCCAACCTCTTGTAGGTTGCATCTTGGCATGAAATTCTTTATTTCGAAAATATTGCGGTTATTGAAAAATCCTCTTAAAGAAAACTTCTTATTGTACATTTGAGTAATTTGAGAAGATGCATACGATGGGAATATATGTAAATCATGTTTATGATTCACCTATCCCAAATATGTCGTCTAGCAATTTATTGCATATCAATTCCTCGAAGAGCTCTTATGTGCAATATTGATGAAATTGCGAAATGAATCCCTATTTGTGATACTTGTTGCCTTTCTCAAAACATTCCAACTAGCTTTACTTCCCTTATTGTTAGTTGAGATGTTTTTGAGATTTTCTTGATTGAAGTTCATTCATATACCATAAGTGAAAATTGGAGCCATAGGCTATATATGCTTTTAAGCAAACATCCTTTGGTATATTTTATGACTTCATCTTGGATATCATGTCTTATTCATTTTATTAACCTCTTGTGTGTGCATGTTTCTTTATGGATCATCTTGTCCACTTTAGAAACTTATATACATGAGAGCGTTAATCCATCACCTTGATCTCCTTGTTCTTTGCCGACCATCTTTTTATCCTTTTGATTTTAGTGGTGTTGGTAAAGAAGATTTATGATTGCTTGGTTTATTTGTTTTTCTTCATGCACTCATATCTCGTATTATTGGACTCAAGTTGTTCTTGATAAGCATATTCTCATTATCTTGTTTATAATCTAAATGTTATAGAGGGAGTGAGGATTCCATGTTTGTGCATATTGTATTCAAATGCAAACATTCTAAATTATGCACGAACCTTGGGGAGCTTCCTTATTTCATTTAGAGCACTATATCTCTCTTATCATGACATCTTTGTTTGTTCAATTTGATCTTTGATTGCTTGCTTTATTTGTTAAAGCTTTCTTCACCATGTTATCCTTGTGCAATCTTTGATCCTCAATATAGTTTGACTTCCTTCAAGTATTCGTCATTGGATATGTGCATTTGATTCCACTCAAATTATGAGAAGTGCACACCTTGGGGAGGAACTCACATTATATTGGCTTTCTAAATTTTTCACCCATTTTGGCACTTGATGCCAATGGGGGAGAAGTTTAGAGGGTTTAAGGGAATGGTTTTATACTTAAGTTTGGTTTGTGCTTAAGTGTTTTGCCTCTCATGCATTCCATATTTATTATGTCTTGCATGGTTGTTTATATATAGTGGAAACTGTCCCGAAGGTTAATCTTGACAATGTATGCAATGAATTCATGTTCATCACACGTGCATACATTGTGGGGGAGTTTGCTCTATATATGTTGGTTCTACTCACATCCCTTGCATTAGTTGTAGTTGTGTGAGTAGAGCTGGTTTTGATATGGGCTAGTAGCTTCGTGTCACTTGACCATATCAAATACAACCTCTTGTATACAACTTATTCTCGGATAAGTTGCGTACTTGTTTCTAATATTCATTATATAAACCCTCTTATTGTGGTTGTCATCAATTACCAAAATGGGGGAGATTGTAAGGGTATATTGCCCCTATGTGTGGTTTTGGTAATTAGTGACAACCCCTATGGACTAATGTTTTCATGAAGTTTATATGAAGGAATATTCCATAGGTACTACTTGTATTCCATGTGTTGGATTCAAGTATGGATGCCATGAAGATAAAAGATATACCTTGAGTATTGGCATCAAGATCATCGATTTGAAGATATATATGTGATATGATCAAGAAGAAGAAATGAAGATGGAGTTCTTATGTGGAACTCAATATTAGCCATGCTCTAGCTTATGTGATAAGCAATGAATGATCAAGATCTTGAGTGCTTGATTCCAAGTGAAGAATTCAAGTTATGGCTCTAAGTCGGTGTCATGATAGTCTCATAAGTTGAGCTATGGTTGACTAAGATTTAGAGCATGCAAACAAATGAAGAATTCTATATACACCTCAAGATAGTATGATAGAGCATGAGAAGATACAAGGTTGACCAATACAAAGAGTGAAGAATAGATTCAAGTTTGGTCAACACATGAAGCATGAAGAATGTGCCACGAGAAGTCATGTGGTATGGTAAGCCGTGTCAATTATGCTTTATGAACTAACCCATCATATATGTTCCCTTGTGTTGTCTATGTGGGTTAGGTATCTTTCCATGGGCATGCATCAAAAGTGAGATCTCATATAGCCCATGAGAGGATGACGTCAAGTGGTGATCGTCATCAAGGTTGAGTTGGGCAAGTTCAAGTTGAGCATCTCAAGAGGATCATATGCTTGAAGCTTGCCGTCCATTTGGTGATAATGGACATGTGAAGATGTGCATCAATGGAACTTTCCCATCATGGTGCATGGGGGAGCATTTGTGAGTCTTCACGAAGCAACAATGATCAAGTGATGCATTCCGGCTTGAGTGGAGCTTGAAGAGTTATCATCAAGATCAAGCGGGATGCTCAAGGCAAAGGTATGGCCTTGCTAGGTTTTCCTTTTACCGGTCTCAAGGTGGTTGTTGGGAGACCGGGTTATAGGATACATAGCCGCACTATCAAGAGGGGCTTCGGTTGGGTAACTTGATCACATCATCTTAGGGAGCTCAACCCTTTGCATGCTTTGCATTCCATAAGTCTTGTTGCTTCTTGGTGTTTCTCTGTGTGAGGTTCTTGAGCTTGTTGCTAGCTTTACAACAAGCCCAAGTTCATCGAAAACGGAACTCGTGTGCATCTTCTATTGCGTTTTCGAGCTTGGAGGTTTTACCGGTGTCTCTTTTATAGATAGGTCAAAACCTTTTATATTATGTTTCTTACTCAATAGTTGGACTATGATGTTTCTATGCATAATGTTGTAGGGCTCGTTGTCGCGATTCCAACGAGCCCAAGATCATCGAAATCGGAGTCCGGATGCAAAAGTTATCGCAGTTTCGGTACACAGCCCGGTCCACCGAGTGCTGCTACCGGGTAGGTCGGCAGCCAGCTCGGTGGGACCGGGTCCAGTACCGGGTAGCTCGATTCTGCCCCCAAACGGTCATATTTTGATGGGCTATAAAAGGGGCCTTCTTCCCCATTGTTCTTAGGGTTCTTAGGCATGTTTTTTACCACCATTGTTGACCTTCTTGAGCTTGCCTCCTCTCCCTTCCCTCCTATGATTCTTGCATATTCTTGGGGGATTTGAAAGAGGAGATCTAGATCTACAACCTCATCCAATCCATTCCTCCTCTAAGTGAGGGGAACTCTTGGGATCTAGATCTTGGAGTCATTTGTTGATTTCCTCCATTGTTCTTCCTCTCTAATCTCATCCTAGCATTTGTTGCTTGGGTGGGATTTGAGTGTGAAGGATTTGAACACCTCTAGTGTTCTTGCTTTGCATCGTTGCATAGTGTTGAGCTCTCCACCACGATTAGTTCGAGTGAGAGACCGTGAGCATGTTACTCTTGGAGGGTGACCTCCTAGTTGGCTTGGTGGCTGTCCCGGTGACCTCTTCGTGGAAGATTGTGAAGAGGCCTGGGCTTCTCCTTCGTGGAGCTTGTGAAGTGGTTGTGGAGCTTGCCATCTCCAGAGTGGAGGAAAAGCTAACCATAAGGAAAGGGCCATTATCCTTCGTGGGTTTGGCTCGGAGAAGAAGGTGAGCCTTCATGGCGTTGGGGAATCCTTCGTGGGACCTCCACCTCTCCAAACGTAACGTACCTTCTTGCAAAGGAAGGAAACACGGGAATACATCTTCGTCTCCGCGTGCCTCGGTTATTTCTATACCCGAGCTTACTTTCCTTGTGATAGCCATCGAGCTTGAAGTATCTATTATATCTTGCTATCACTTGTTGTTCATATATATATCTTGTGTCTATCTTGCTAAGCTCTAGTTGTTATTGTTGCACTTAGTTGAGCCTAGCATATTTAGGATTTGTGCTTGTAGAATAAACATAGTTTAATTCCGCATTCTTACAAGCCAAATCCGTAAGAGTTTTTAAACGCCTACCCATTACATCCATCTGGTCTTTCAGAAGCACTTCGATGAAAAGCACCCCGATGAGGCCAGTGAGGCTCAGAATGTTAGAATTGCGATAGCAACCAATGGATTCAACCCATATGGTATGTCGACTGCCTCGTACAGCTGCTGGCCCGTGTTTGTTATTCCGCTCAATCTCCCTCCTGGAGTCCTAATGCAAAGGAAGACCATATTCCTGACGATGATCCTTCCAGGCCTGAATATCCAGGGAAGAATTTGAGTGTCTTAATGCAACCGCTTGTGGATGATTTGCACCACTCGTGGCATCACGGGACATTGACATACGACCGAGCATCAAAGAGAAACTTCGTCATGAAAGTTTGGTTCCACTATTCGATGCATGACCTACCCGGGTACGCCCTATTCTGTGGGCATAGTACAGCTGGTAAGTTTCCATGCCCAGTGTGCAGGCACGAACTAGAGTTCAGGCGCCTAAAAGCTGGACACAAATATGTTGCCTTTGACAAACACCGCAAGTTCCTCAAACCAGGGCATCGGTTCAGATCTGACAAAAATAACTTCACGAAAGGCGAAGTTGTGCTTGAAGAAAAAGAGATACCAAAGTTCAATGGTGCAACTGTTGATGCTGATGTACGTGCTCTCCAGCCTAGTAAGCAACCCGGCCCACAATTTGAGGGATATGGTGTAACGCACAACTGGACTCACAAAGCAGGCATAACAGAGCTCGTGTATTACAAGGACCTTGAACTTCCCCATAACATCGATATGATGCACACCGAAAAGAATTGCACGGAGGCATTCCTTAACACCTGCTGCAACATACTAGGCAAGTCAAGGGATAATGTCTCGGCTAGAGTCGATATTGAGGAGATATGTGACAGGGTGGCTCTACACATGCAGCCTCCTGAGGGCAATCGAAAAGGTTGGTTAAAGCCGCATGCCAAGTACTGCCTTGATAATGCCGACAAGAAGGAGGCATTTAAGTGGCTCAAATATGACATGATGTTTCACTGATGGTTATTGTTCGACATGCTTATTAATTGTTTACTCTTTTTTTATGCAGGTAATTGCCCAATATGAGCCAACTGGAGTGCGCGAGGAAACAGAGCTAGAGCCACCTCATCCGGGGCCGACGCCAGTGTTCCCATCGAAGGAGGAATTCGCTTGCATATACAAGCGTCAGCGTCAGGCGACCCCGGTAAGTTGCTAACTTGGCTAAGTTGCTAACTTGCTGTTACATGGCTAAGTTGCTAACTTCCTCAAACATGTAGGGATTGGGAGAATCCGGGAACGTCTCTTCTGATGGTACACCGATGCACCCCGGTCACTGTTCTCCTGGTGCTTCTAGCGCAGCTCGGCATGCTTCTAGTTCGCCCGGTGGCTCTCGTCGTGGTTCTACCTCCCCGAGCACCGACCCACCTTTCCCTCGCTTCACATCATCAGAGCTGCGTGATTACTGTCCTCCGTAGATGATGATAGTTGCTACATTGTACTAGCTAGATGATGACTATTGCTATATGTAGGATGATCTATGTAGGATGACTATGTAGGATGATCTTGTGTGCTATATTTGTGCTATATGTGGGATATGGTGATATATTTGTGCTATATATGTTACTGGAACATTCAATGATATTATCTGCTATTTTTCTGCAATTTTTTGTGCAATTTCTGTGCTAATTGAACCAAAATGCGAAAAATAAAAAAACCTAGGCACATGCTGTGCCGACGGTATCACCGTCGGCACAAACCCATAGCTATGCCAAATGGCAGGGTCTGTGCCGACGGTTCGGCACAGCATGTGCCAGTTTCGCGCCATTTCCAGATAAATTCGGTATGTCGTTGGCGCCGTTTCTGGGGATTTTTTTTGTACCGACGGTTATACCGTCGGCACAGTATGCCGTGCAACAGCCGTCGACGTAACGGAGTTGTGGACCCCACCGGTCGTGCACCGACGGTGGTACGACCGATGGCCGCCGGCCAGCCGTCGGTGTCTCCTGTGCCGACGGTGTTATCCTGCGCCGACGGTGTTATCCTGCGCCGACGGTGACGATGCAGTCCCCGACCAGAACTGGCCCGACGACGGTACGCCGACGGTCACCGCCTGTGCCGACGGTCAGAGAGTGCCGACGGCTGGCGGCCGTCGGCAGTTTCCCTTTCTCCCGTAGTGTTTCTAGGTTTAATTTAGACTTCCCAGGTTTTCTGATACAACTACTAGATTGTTTGGGAGTAACTACTGGGTTTTCTAATGTAATTAACATGATTTCTTCATGGCTGCCAAATTTTCCCACCTACCCTCAAATTATTGTAGAACAACGATTGATTTTTCAAAATCAACTACCAACATTTAGATTCAATTACAAAAGCTTATTTAGAATAACTAGCTTTCCCAAAAACTACGACCAGATTATCTATGAACAGTTACACGGTGTTTGTATATAATTACCGTTTGTTTTACGAGTTCTCGGTTTTGAGGTTCTCCGGGTACAACTGTGAAAATACTTGCCAGATTTTCCAATATTATACTTGTCACCAAACTTTTTAAAAACAGCAAGCAAGGTGTTTATAAATAACTTTTTTTTTCCAAATTCCCCGTGGCCAACTAAGACGACTAAGACGGTCCCTATAAGTAAGACACTAACTATATAAGAAAGGTATTTCTTTAAGCTTCCAACTTCCAAGAGCCCAAAACAGTGGCATAAAGCATATATTACTAAATCAGTATGAGACGTACTAAATCATGCGTACTGAGTCTATGCATTATATTACATATCTTACTAGTAAGAGTGGCAGGATAGCAAAATTTTGTATACGTAAAAAACTAGGCAGATAATGATGTAGGGTCCTACCTTTACTGTGTAAGAGTGTGGCAGGATTTATGCCAACACGTGTAGCAGACTATCAGGCCCCAGAGCTCCTGAAGCCCATAGTCTGCTGCTAGTCGGACGAGCGAACGAGACCGCCGCACGCCAAGAAGTTTGTGCAGCGCTTACGCATATATAGATAGAATCTTCCTCGTTGGAGTCTTGATCTTTGCTGGCATGAAACAAGACGACAAGCCCGTTGCTCTAAGGAAAAAATGGCTTGTCCCTGTGAGTCGTCCGTTAGTCCAGTTGGAACTAGTCCTTGGCAAGTTCACATTCACTGCATATGCCAACAAATCATGTTTAGCATGGGTTGGCTAGCAGCTTAATTCATCACCAGCTCTGCTGCTGGCTGCTATATAAGGTGAGGAATACTACAATGGGTAGCACAACGTGAGCTGAGCAATACTAGCTAGCTAGAATGGCAAGCATGGTCGCGGACGCATCATCCTTGCCTCGATGGGGTAGCTGCTCTCTCCATGGCCTCAACACTGAGGTCCACACGGGGCTAGACAAAGACGCTCTCCCAGGCGGCGGCCGCATTAGAATCCCTCCGTATTTCTGGGGCGAGGGTCCAGTGGCCGACGCCGAGCTTGGCTTCCCCGTGTACACGGGCTACTCGGAGGCGAGGGCCTTGATCGGCGAGGGAGCCACGGAGGATCTGACAAAGCTGTCACGCCAGGCCCAGGACATGGTGGCCGAGATGTTTGCTAGCATCGGCGGGGACCAAGAGGAAGCGGCGCGCGGGCCCAGGGTGGTGCAGCTGCGGCTATCGCCGGAGCTCGCGCTGTGGAAAAGCACCCAACATGCAATCGGCAACGTGCTTCCACCTAAAGGCAAGGGGCTGAGGCAAGCCTCGTCTCAGGTGCTCGCCCAGCTTGGCGCCACCGACTGGCCCGAGGCCATCACCACCAACAATGCCCTGTTCGGCGGCGGCAGCACCGCCATGCTCATTGGCGCCGCCGACCTGCGCACCATGTTCTCCAACTATGTGACCGACATGGCCGTTTACTATGAGTATGGGTACAACCACGTGTTCCCCCACCTCCACGGGATGCTGCAAGATGGGCTCGCCGACGCCCACGCGCTGGCCACCCCTTGCGGCCAGGAGCGCCGGGAGGCCGTCGCCGTAGGCCTCCCCTACATCCAGGGCAAGATCGCGATGGAGGTGGCGGACAGAACACGTCTCAAGGACTTCTCCGCGCAGATGGATCGCCGTGCCGCCCAGATCATTTTCCTCTTCGACTGCAGCGTGCTGGGCATTGGAGCCGAGGCCACGGCCCGGGGCTTCGATGCCGGCGCCGTCATGAGCGACCTCATCTTGAGCGTGAACAGCCACGACGTCCTTGACGTGGGCTCCGACCTGGTCAACTCCGAGATCATGAACTCGTTCCTCAACGTCGCCGACATCGCCGCCTCGGGCGTCGTGAGCGAGCCGGCGCTCCGGGCCATCTACGACGCATACGCTGCCACGGGCGCACGGATGTTCACCCAGAGGTGGCACGAGCCCTCGGCCCGGATGGTCACCAATGAATACATCTGGCACATAGCGAACGACAGGCACATGCTTTTCCGCCGCGCCCTCCTGGGATGGCCCAAGGCCCGCAAGTCGCCGGCGTCGCCCCAGCGTGAGGCCGACTTCGACGAGGTCTTCGACGCCGACTTTCGCACCACCGGCTTCAGCAGGCCCCTTGACCCCGAATACGCTTGCGACGGCGAGGAAACCTGCAACCATGTGCGCAGGTTCCTCGACCGCCAGGATGAAGACCTGCTCAGCACCCTCTGGTGGTCCCTCGTCACCGGCCCGCTTGAGTACATCCGGCGGGGCGAGGTGGACGAGAAGCACGAGGAGCACCTCATGGAATCCTCGCGCATGCAGATGGCCCAGCTCTTGTCCATGGGCCTTGTCCTCGAATTGACCTGGCTCCTCGCCCATGCGAGCCACCACGCCTGGCAGGTGAACTACATGTACGAAGCCGCCATGTTTGGGAGCATCCTGGACGGGGGCGCGTTGATAGGCAAGCTTGACCGGGAAGAGAAGGGCTCCATTGCCTGATCTAGGCAAGCTTCTCCATGATTTCGCGGCCCTACCCAACGCCGACCCTGTTGTCTACATGCTATCCTAAACCCTAAACCTGGTTATCCCGGTGATGTGCACGTGCTATCCTGCACGAGCTTTTGCGGATGAGATCCGCCAAGCGCGCTGTTACTGTATTTCCTTTTCACGTCCACGTATTTCATCCTTTTTATGTTTTTTTTTATATTTTCCCATGTAACCGCCTCTACTTTGTACCTTCCTTTATCCAGTCATCAATTGTATGTCCACTTTGTTTCTCAAATCGTTCATCTTGTAATTCTCAAAAAAAAAAAAAATCGTTCATCTTGTATTTGTTATGTTAATAATTATAAGGTGTCAGCGCGTCGTTACGACCTCATCATAATTTGCAAATGTCACTTTTCCATCACAACATAAATTCAATCTTGATCCCTCGTAGGCGGTCCGTAGGTGTAGTTGCTTGATTGATCAAGAATCTGAAACACGCACAGGCATAAAATCCAAGCCAACAAAGAGGCAAATAATATCAATCCACAACGTGAGAAGAAGATTCGATGGGCAAATCCCACATAGGACGAGCGTCCCAGGTAGAGTACTACTCTATGTTGTGTCGGGCATGTATGTATATGAAATGTACATGAAACGAATTAGAAGTCTAACATCCGCCCCTTAATTAAGCCTCCATAGTGGTTAAAATTACACATAAATTCAGCAACAACCATTTTTTTTAAAATCCTTCGGCACAACATCCACTAGTGTGAAACAGGGATTCAATCCCGGTGCATTTGGGGCTTTAGTCCCGGTTTTGAAACCGGGACTAACCCTTCATGATTAAAGGTTTTTTACTTTTAGTTCCGGTTTAAAGATAAACCGGGACTAAAGGGTCCTCCACACGGCCAGGGGCTCGTGGTGGAGGACCTTTGGTCCCGGTTCGTCATACGAACCGAGATTAAAGGGTCTCTGCCGTGTCAGAGGAAACGGCCAGTTTCTCTGCCGCGGTAGAGGTTTCGGGTGAGCAGCGTTTCTCTGCCGCAGCAGAGTTTCATGGTTTTATGTTATTCTTTCAAATATGCAATGCATACATCATTCAAAAAAGCACAACATCGTCATGAATATATAGACATCGTCATGAAACACAGTTCACGTAATGCATATTTACAATACAAAGTCGATCCTCTTTACCACATCTCTATTTTCTATCCCTAATATCATATATGATCTCCCCATGGTATGCTCCAGTTGGAGCTATGACCTCCCTAACTAAGAATCCCGCAATTTTCTCTTGAATTGCTCGTATGCGATCCTCCGTTAGGAGAGTGTCCCGCACGCGTTCCATCTAATTTTAAAAAGGAGATCGATATATATGAATGGAACTTAATACAATTGATGGTAATAAGATAAGATTGTGAAATATTGTTCACGTACACGAAGGAAATATAATCTTTTACGGCTCCCGGTGACAGGCCATCTCGCGAATGAACTCGCAGACGTAGTATCCATATAAGTTATTCCCGGGTTCCTGCTTCAAACGCTTTATGAAAAAATAGTTCGATCAAACTAATAATCAAGCATGATAATGCATGGTAATGAAAAAAAATCAAACGGATTTGGTGGCATAGCTATAGTACTACTTACAGGATGATCTTTAAATGTAAGCTCCGGTTTCCATTCACCCCTACAAGTCTTGATGAACCGTTTCCACGCCCTTCCCAGCAAAGAACAAAATGAGTAAATGGGTTATTAATTAGTTGATATCATGAAATGAGAACAAGATGCCGATACAGGGCGATAATGATTGAATTACCTCTGGAGCATGGCATCCAGGTTCGCCCATTGCGCATGGTCTTTACGTTTCGAGTCCATGACAAGTACTACTCCTTTGTCAAGCTGAATGATTAGAAGAATATAGTGGAAGCTGCACACGCATAACTCGCCGGATTAGTTAGACTTCACATCGAGTAAGCGAAATCGAATGTATGTAAGACAGTTATAACACTCACTCGAAGTTGCAAGGAAAGAATATTTCGGATTTGTTTTCTTGCTTCTGTAAAAACCTTAGCAAGTTTTTCTTTGTGTCCTTGGGAAATTGGTTTACCGTAACTTCATGAACGGTGTTTGGGTCAATGAACCCAATGTTATAGAGTCCACCTCTTCTGCATTCGAGCATCTTCATTCAGCATAATATATAGCATATAAAAGAATATAATGAGGATAATTGTTAGTGCAATGAACGAGCTGAGCTAGAGACTTAATTACATAAATAAATCACTTACAGACAGTAGCAACTCATGAGAGTTTTGTCGAGGGCGTCTTGACTGAATAACTAAAATAGTTCTTCAAACTCAATGTTTATCTCCTCGTTTCCCCGGAAGTAATGCTCATCTTTAATTCTCACTATGAGGTAGGCCTCCGAGTTATCAGAGGCTTGCATGTACCACTATTAGGAAATACCTTTTCTGTGTCGCACCTTTTTGAACTTCTGTGGCGCATATGCCTTGCGCCACAGTTGTCACGCGACAGATATTTGAATTATGTGGCGCATATCTACATGCGCCACAAAAATTTCAAAACTTCTGTGGCGCAGAAGGTAAGCATGCGCCACAGAAATCTTCTGTGGCACACCCAGTAGTGGTGCGCCACAGAAATCTTCTCTGGCGCACCTAGCAGTGGTGCGCCACAGATTTTTTTTGAATTAAAAAAATGGCGGCCAGATCTAGATCTAGATCTGGGGCCGCCGGAATTTCGCCGGTTTATTTTTGAAATTTCCCGGAGGTTGCTGAAGGTGGGTGGTTGGGTGGGTTGGGTGGGTGGCCGCCGAAGGAGGAAGCCGGAGGAGGAGGTCGAAGGGTGGTGGTGGAGGAGGAGGAGGAGGAGGGAGAAGAAGGGAGGAGAAGGGAGAAGGAGGAGAAGTGGAGGAGGAGGAGAAGGGAGAAGAAGGAAGAAGGAGGAGAAGGGAGGAGGAGAAGTGGAAGAGAGGAAGAGGAGGAGGAGGATAAGGGCGCCGCCGAAATTAAAATTTTGGCGGAAGAATTCTGTGGTGCATATGCGTATGGTGCACCACATAATTTTTTTGTCGAATTTTTTATTTTTGCAGGATTTTTTCTTGACTTTGCCGCAACATTTTACTCTTTTCGAATTTGGTGATTCTAAACATTTGCTAACCGGGTAAACCCGGGAGAATTCGGATGTAGAATTTTCTCCCGGTCATTTTGATATATCTTGCGTTTCTTTTCGAGTTCGTATGCAATCAGAAATCCAGTTTGATGATTTTGCAACGCAATTTTGCAAAAAAAGTCGAAATTCATGTTTGTTAATTCTCAGTGGTACTAGATAAAATAATACATGGGCACCTCAAATGATTTTATTTTTTGAAATTTCTATCTATTTCTTTTCTACTTTGCAGAGCTAAAAAAGGCAATCCACGGGGGGGACTGGGGAGTTGCGTGGGGAGCAAAAAAACCCTACATATTGTATATTGCCATATGCGCCACATAATTGTGGCCTCGTGAAGTCAGTAGTGCCCCCACACAAGGAAATCTGTGGCGCATGTACCAACATGCACCACAAAATTTTTACTTTCTGTGGCGCATGTGGGCAAATGCGCCACAGAATTCCCTTCGCCCATGTGCAGTGCTGGACCCCCCGCGTGGGACCCATGGAGATTCTGTGGCGCATCCGTCCACATGCGCCACAGAAAGGCAAAGTTCTGTGGCGCACCAGTCCTACATGCGCCACATAAATTAGAAATTTCTGTGGAGCATATTCTTTGGTGCGCCACAGAAATAATTTTATGGAGCACACACTTTTATGTGCACCACAGAATACATTCCTACCTATAATAGTTTTCCTAGTAGTGTACCAGTCATGCAATTTTTGCATTTGAGTTTGTAGAAACGGGAGCTTGTCATTACTGACGAGAGCCTACCCGTATTTATATTTGTATGTGACTTCAGCCGTGGGGAAGTAGTCATCGTACTGAACGGTTGCTCCAAGATCTCTAGCCGACTGTTTGATCAATTCTACAGTCTCCGGATCATCATAGGGCTGCACGACCAAGGGGGGTAGCGATTGGTTTACCTGTTATCCGAGCTGGGCAATTGTTCTCCATGTTAAGGGTTTACCTCCTTTCTTTCTCTCGTAATCCGCTCTAGAGGTCTGTCCAAGAGAGCGGTCATAATCAGTTGCCAACTCAGGTTGCTTTGCTCTCGTCTCGGCAAAGTGCCTCACTGTATGAGGTGGTATAAACAGCTTTGGCTGAGGCTTGTTTGGTGCAAAATGCTCCTTCATCTGGGCATTTACGATTTCATCGTTTTGCTCACCGTACCAGTCCTCTCGTATGGTAACAACTCAAGAGTCTTAGACCTCTGCGGAGCTGATGATATCTTCTTCGGAGCTGTAGTTCTTGTCAGGGAAGTCTTCCTCTTTTGCTTAGGTGGCAGAGACGGAGGAGTCTCCAGACGAGGAGGAGGCGGCGGAGGAGCCTGCGGAGGCGGTGGAGGAGGTGGAGACGGTGGAGGCGGTGGAGACGGTGGAGGTGGCGGAGAATGAGCTAGAGGTGGCCTGCTTGGCTTCAAACCTGGAAGCACAATGTATTCCTTTCGCAATAGAACGGTGGCTCTAATGGCTTCTCCCAGTTCAGTTATTTCCCCATCTTCACCTGCAGGGTGGTCAAGCATCACCGGCTCAAATCCTACAATCACTTCATCCACCCCCACAATAGCATAGCCATCTTGAATCGGACGGCAATGGTAAGTTGTTAGAGGTAAGACATAGCCGACCACTGCCTTCATGGATATGTTCACAAATTTTACATGCAGCTCACAAGGACAGCTCTCTGTGATATCATCCACGGGGTAGCGAGGAGCCAACATCACCTGATCATCATAACTATTATCGAGCTGAATGGAAGACACGTAGCTTTTCCGGTGCTGAGATTGCTGTGGGTTGATAGCATCGAATGCAAGATCTTCATGCTGCCCTGAGCTGGCTAAGTACTTCGTGAATTTGGGATTTAAGGATGCTCACAGATTCTTCTAAGGACGATATGTGGTCTGCTTCCCTTGCCTTTCTCCTCTCATGGCTTTTATTCGGAAATCTCTTCCTTTCCTCGGGAAAGCCATACTTCCATGGAAAGGAGCCTGTTGTGCCTCGTGTTCGTCCGGCGTGTTCTTTATTCCCAAGGGCGCGTGTCATCTCGTCATTCTCTCTTTCGGGATGGAACCTCCCCTCCCACACGTCCTTATGTGTAGCTACAAGGTCTTCAACAGGTTTTTTGAGATGTTCTTTTGTATAAATGCACTTCCCAGTTTCTGGGTCCAACTTTCTCCCAACCCCGTAGAACCACTCCTTGGACCGTTCGGTCCAACCGGATGTCGCTATATCGATCCGTTTGCTGATCAGTTCCACCTCAGCTTTCTCCCACTTAGGCCTGTTAGCCTTGTAGCCACCTGGACCCGTAACTTGGTGATATTTCTTCAACTCAACATTTGACTTATTTGTTTCCGACCTTCTCTTAGCTTCATCTGGAAGCTTGAACTTCACGAAATCGGGCTAGTGATTTTTTATCTTCTCATACGCTCCAGTGATGTCCGGAGTCTTGTTTTGCTTGACAAACAACCGATACAATCTTTTCTTGTGGTTCATAAATTGTTCGGCCATCTTCTTTAGAGCAAACTCCTTGACTTTCTCCTCCATCTTTCTGGCTATATCGGGATTCTCCACTGGAGGTAGGTTGAAATGTGCCATGAGTTGACGCCAAAGGTTGTTTTTGGATACATCATCGACATAAGTACCTTCTTCAACCTATTCAGCCTTTGGCTTGTGCCAGTCTCAAACAGTGATCGGGATGAAGTCCCTAACAACCACTCCGCATTGACTTACAAATAATTTTGCTGCCTTGTCGGGAGCAGTCGGTCGGCCATTATTAATGATTTCAAACCTAGCACCATCGGCCAACTTTTTGGCCGGACTTCGCTTCGACTTTAGAGCAAATTGGCTCGATTCGGAGGGCTAAAAAAAGAAAGAATTCATCGTCAATATATATATATATACAAATCAGTTAATGCATCTAGTCAGCATCGGCTTAATTTATATAGCTCACCGAACTTTGAAATAACTAAGGTTCCAGAGCCGCCATCTTCTCCTTCACCGGAGCCATTACCTTCTTCCTTACCGGAGCCATCATCTTGTCTTCGCTCAAGATCCTCCGCGCCCTCACCGGAGTCATTCAGATATGTTGCGGTGACATCGACATCTCCACCGCCGGCTATGAGGTCCGCCATCAATTCTTCTTGTACTTTGTCTATGTCAGCGTCCATAGTTTCTGCAACGACTTGCAACTTATAGGAACCATCACATAATCACATATATAGATATTAATTAAGGATAATGCACAAAACAGAGATTGGAGTCACATATATAGCTATTAATTAAAGATAATATAGTGCTCAAAATAGAGATTCTAGTTACATATATAGCTCGGGTCCATTTTTTATTTAACCCTAATACATCACTACAAACGACTCCCATGCATGAACCTCTCAACGTCAACCGGGTACTGAACCGCGGGCGGTAAACACCGAAAGCCACGGAACAGCCACAGGGTCATAGCTCACGTGAGATCCCTTCATAACCGACCATCCGCTCCTATACATGGTGTCCAACACATGCATGTAATGGCGAACGTGCTCGTCCTCCTCTCTAATGCAGCGATGTACCTCCTCCTCGAGGGATGGCTCCCTCCGCACCGATCGTGGCCCACACGACCTCCACCAAAGAAGATCTGGGTCAATGACGGGACTCGGATTCCGCACGAAGTTGCGCTCCCCGGAAGCTAACACCTCCCAGTGCCAGCCCGGCGGAGCCTAGTCCCGGACCTCGGTCATCATCATCTGGTCCAGAACGTGGCCAGACCCCAGTCCACGATGCGGCGGGCACGGCATCGTAGCTACGAAAATATAACATACTACAAATATAACATACTACGAATATAGTATTTACATACTAACAATATGTACTAACTATTTCTAACATTTCTAACTATTATAGTTCTAACATATCTAAAATATTACTAACTATTTCTAAAATTACTAACTACATACTAAAAATATTTACTAACTATTTTCTAACATTTCTAACTATTATATTTATAGTACTAACATTTCTGAAAATATCTACTAACTATTTCTAACATTACTAACCACATACTAAAAATAATTACTAACATTTCTAAAATATTTTCTAACTATTTCGAACAATAGAGTTCTAACAAATTATATTTCTAAATAATTAAAAAAATAAAAAACTAAAAAAGAAATTATGTGGCCGGTCGGCCGGAGGAGAGAGGAGAGGGCGCGGGGCTCACCGGCGGTAGGCGGCATCATGCGGTCAGCGGAGGGCGGCGTCGGCTCGTCGATTGGAGTCTCGGGCGCGCGGCGGACGGCGCGACGGAAGGAGAGGAGGCGGTCGGGGGTGCGAGCGCGGAAGAAGGCTCGAGGGGAATCGGCCGGCGGCGCGGTGGTGAAAGGAGAGGAGGCGGTCGGTGGAAACGGTGGGCGGCACGTGCAAAGGTGGCGGCTACGATGGGCGGCGGCGCGGTGCTTTTTTTGGGAAGCCTAATGGCGTCCGAAACTGCTTCTCCGCGGAGACGAAGAATAGAAGTTGTAGCGGAGGGACCTTTGGTCCCGGTTCGTGCCACGAACCGGGACCAAAGGCCCCCCTTTGATCCCGGTTGGTAGCACGAACCGTGACCAAAGGGTGTTTTGCGTCTATTTCTATATGTCTTTCCAAATTATTTCGTTTCGCGCCTTATTTCAAATCATAAAATAACATATTACATATCAAAATGTTCAGAAAATAAATTTCTATGTGATAAATGTATAATTTATTCATTATGAACATTTAATTATTTAAATTCCTTATGTTAAATGTTTGAACATGAATTTGAATAACTTATGTATAATTTTGAATGTGACAAAACTTTCAACATGAAATGTGTTTTAATTTACATAATTAATCTAAAAATATTTTTTCTAAAATAAGTATTCTAACTATTCAAACTATATTCCATTTTGCTATTTTTAATTTCAAATGCATTAATTTATATCTTTTGCATAATTTATATTCCGATAAAGTTTTCAACATGAAAAGTATTTGAATTTGGATAATTAATTTAAAAGCATTTTATGTTTTCTAAAATAATTTTTAGAACTATTCAAACTATTAACCATTTTGCCATTTTCAATTTAAAATGCATTAATTTATATCTTTTGCATTTATTTATTCGTGGATGACGCCGATGATGATGAGTAGGAGGAAGAAGAGGAAGCCAAAGCTGGTTGTGAGCATATGGGTGACAAAATGATTTACGAGAAGGATGGCTTCATCGTGGATGATGCCGATGATGATGAGGAGGAGGAAGAAGAGGAAGCCAGAGATGCTGGTGAACTGAGGAGGAAGAAGAGGAAGCCAGAGCTGGTGGTGAGCAGAGGAGGAAGAAGAGGAAGCCAGAGCTGGTGGTGAGCATATGGGGGACAAAATGATCTACGAGTAGGATGGCTTCATCATGGATGATGTCGATGATTATGAGGAGGAGGAAGCCAGAGCTGGTGCTGAGCAGAGGAGGAAGAAGAGGAAGCGAGAGCTGGTGGGGAGTAGAGGAGGAAGAAGAGGAAGCCAGAGTTAGCCATCTAACATTTAGTCCCGGTTGGTGGGTGCAACCGGGACTAAGGTTGTTTTAGAAGCTATCTACCAAAACTGTTGGCGGGATAAGTACGTGTGGGCAACCATTAGTCCCGGCTGGTGGGTGCAACCGGGACTAAAGGTGGTTTTTTGTGTCATCTAACAAAACTATCGGTGGGATAAGGACGTGTGGGTAACCTTCGGTCCCGGCTGGTGGGTGCAACCGGGACTAAAGCTATCGGCGTGATAAGGACGCGTGGGTCGACGCACTGCTCGATGAGATAAGGCATGTGGAGGAACAAGATGAAGGAGAAGCGGTGTCGTGCCTATAAAAGAAGCGTCGATAATCGCCATGTCAAGCAGCTCAACAAGCCAACCTAGAAGGTAGGGAGCTTCGTGCCCATGGCTGGAGGAAAGGGTTCGGAAATCTCCCGTGGCGGTGTTTCTCGAATATGTCATTGTTGCACACGCTCTAGGACATCTTCAAAAACTCCGCCTCGGAAAAATTTCCCCGCAAGCCCGTGAAAGCCTCCATCTCCCATAAAATTGTTGGGGAAGGGTTGGGAAATCTCCCGTGGCGGAGTTTCTTGAAGATGTCTTTGGTGCACACGCCCTAGGTTATCTTCGGAAACTCCGCCTTTGAAAAATTTCCCTGCAAGCCCGTGAAAGCCTCCATCTCCCGTAACATTGTTGGGGAAAGGGTTGGGAAATATCCCGTGGCGGAGTTTCTTGAATATGTCTTTGGTGCACACGCCCAAGGACATCTTCGGAAACTCCGCCACAGAAAAATTTCCCTGCAAGCCCGTGAAAGCCTCCATCTCCCATAACATTGTTGGGGAAAGGGTTGGTCTCCGAGCTTCTCGAAGATGTCTTTGGTGCACACGCTCTAGGACATCTTCGAAAGCTCCGCCACGGAAAAAAAATTCCCGCATGCCCATAAAAGCCTCCACCCCCCATAACATTGTTGGGGAAAGGGTTGGGGAATCTCCCGTGGTGGAGTTTCTCGAAGATGTCTTTGGTGCAAACGCCCTAGACATCTTCAGAAACTCCGTCTCGAAATTTTTTCCCACAAGCCCGTGAAAGCCTCCATCTCCCGTAACATTGTTGGGGAAAGGGTCTCCGGCGGAGTTTCTTGAAGATGTCTTTGGTGCACATGCCCTACTACCGACAACGGTGGCCCAAAATTTCCTCAGCCCGTGAAGCCTCCATCTCCCGTAACATTGTTGGGGAAAGGGTTGGGAAATCGTGGCGGAGCTTCTCGAAGATGTCTTTGGTGCACACGCCCTAGGACATCTTCGGAAGCTCCGCCTCGGAATTTTTTTACCGCAAGCCCGTGAAAACCTTTATTGAACTAGTAAAAACAAGCCAACCATCTCCACTATTAATATATTACATACAGTTACATTATTACACAAAAACAAATGGGAAATTGATTGCCATATTGAGATACACATGTGTGCCATGAACCTTCTTCGTGTATGCCCTTGTTATGATCGCTTCGGTCGTAACCATGGAGCATCTTCATCATTTAACTTGATGCTTGGGTCAATGTTCATTGTGAAGGGAGGAATTTCATCAAACTTATTATAATCTTTTGACATGTATGTCTTGTCCTCCACTCCCACGATGTTTCTTTTTCCTGAAAGAACTATGTGCCGCTTTGGCTCATCGTATGATGTATTCGTTTGCTTATTTTTCCTTTTTCTCGGTTTGGTAGACATGTCCTTCACATAGAAAACCTGGGCCACATCCTTGGCTAGGACGAATGGTTCGTCTCTATACACAAGATTGTTGAGATCCACTGTTGTCATTCCATACGACTTGTCTACTTGAACCCCGCCTCCTGTTATCTTGACCCATTTGCACCTAAAAAAGGGACCTTAAAAGAAGGTCCATATTCAAGTTCCTGTATCTCCTCTATGTAACCATAATATGTGTCCTTTTGGCCTTTGCTGTTTGTTGCATCAAAGAGGATACCACTGTTTTGGTTGGTGCTCTTTTTATCTTGGGTGATCGTGTAAAATGTATTCCCATTTATCTCGTACCCTTGGAAAGTCAATACAGTCGAAGATGGTGTCTGGGCCAACAAGTACAGCTGATCTCCGATAGTGTTGTCATTCATGAGATGTTATTGCAACCAACCGCCGAAAGTCTCCATGTGTTCACGTATAATCACCTCGTCCGAATGCCCTGGGTTCTGGGAGCGTACAAAATTCTTGTGTACATTGATATACGGAGCCACCAAGGTGAAACTTTGTAGAACTGTGTAGTGTGCTTGAGTGAAAGAATGCCCGTCCATACATATCATTGCTTTCTTTCCTAGCGTGCCTTTTCCACTTAGTCTCCCCTCGTGCCGCAATTCAGGAACACCAATCGGCTTAAGGTCAGGAATAAAGTCAACACAGAATTCAATGACCTCCCCCTGTTCCATAGCCCTTGGAGATGCTTCCGGCCTAGCACGGTTATGAACATATTTCTTTAAGACTCCCATGAACCTCTCAAAGGGGAACATATTGTGTAGAAACACAGGACCGAGAATGGAAATCTCATCGACCAGGTGAACGAGGAGATGCGTCATAATATTGAAGAAATATGGTGGAAACACCAGCTCAAAACTAACAAGACATTGGACCACATCATTCTGCAACCTCTTTAGACTTTCTGGATTGATTAACTTCTGAGAAATTGCATTGAGTAATGCACTGATACGTCCCAAACGTATCTATAATTTTTGATGCTCCATGCTTGTTTTGTTACAATTCTTATATGTTTTATGTGCACTTTTCCACACTTTTTAGCATTTTCTGGACTAACCTATTAACGCAGTGCCGCAGTGCAAGTTCTGTTTTCTGCTGTTTTTGTGTTTCGAAAAGTTGTACATGAAAGTTTCTCGGAATTGGAAGAAACAAAAGCCCAGTCTTATTTTTCGGGACGAAGACGGAGCCGGCGGGACACGCGCAGAGAGCTGCCACGTGGCAGGGCAGGCGCGCCCACCCTTGGCCGCGCTCGGCCTGTACCGGCGCCTCGTCGCCCCGTTTGCTCCGCCCTTTCCGCCTATTTATTCCTCGTATCGGGAAACCCCATAGAGAGCCTCCATCCACGAAAAGTTCCGACGCCGCCGTCAACCGAAACCCTAGTTCGGAGGGTTCCGCAGCCCATCCCGCACCCGCCGGGAGAGGGAGATCACGAGGCTCTACATCGCCATGTCTTCATCCGAGGTGATGCGTGAGTTTCTCCACAGGACCATGGGTCCATAGCAGTAGCTAGATGGCTGTCCTCTCCTTGTTGTGCTTCATGTATAGATCTTGTGGGATGCCTAACATGATCAAGATCATCTATTTGTAATTGCTACATGTTGGTTTGATGTGGATCCGATTTATAGAGAGATTGCTTTGGTTGAGATTATGTATTATGTTATTATGATCTTGCATGCTCTCCGTTTCTAGTAGATGCTCTGGCCAAGTAGATGCTAGCGACTCCAAGAGGGAGTATTTATGCTCGATAGTGGGTTCATGCCTCTATTTAACCATGGGAAGTGACCTTGTTCTCTACGGTTGTAGATGGTTGCTACTAGGGAGAAAACAGCGGTGTTCTATTCAAGGGTAGTTTCATCGTTTACTTTACACACATTGCTTAAAGCGATAGTCCTGCTTGCAACTTAATACTGGAGGGTGTCGTGGATGCAATCCTCAAGGTGGATTATTAGTCATAGATGCAATTGGATTACGGTCCATGTATATTGTTGTAATGCCCGCATACTTTCATAGCATGTATTCTGCACCAACCATTAGCGTAGAATCTTTGTTTGTCAATTGCCCATCTGTAATTTGTTTACCCAGCATATTTATTTATTGGGGAGGCGCCTCTAGTGAACTGTGGACCCCGGTCCTTCTTCTTTTAATTGCAATCTTCTACAACATTTTTCTGTTTTCTCTGCAAACAATTCTTCTTCCACACGGTTCGTTTAATCCTTTGTTTTCAGCAAAGTGAGCTTGACAACCTCGCTGAAAGTTGGGGACAAAGTACTTGGTTGTTTGTGTGCGAGTCTCCACTGCTGACGCCGGCAGGCGCCCTGCCACGAGTTGGTTCGCAACACTGGAGAGAACGTTTTTCTCCTACTGTTCAATAAACCTTGGTTTCTTACCGAGGGAAAACTTCCTGCTGCTCATCATACCTTCCTCTTGGGGTTCCACTCAACGTTGCGCATAAATTCTCCTTCATCAACTCCGCGCCCAGCATGCACATAGCTTCACAATGGGCACACGAACATTTTCCGGTAAAAGCCCCCTCAATGCAATCGGAAGCAATTGCGTCATTATCACGTGGCAGTTGATACGTTGCAAATGTATCTACAATTTTTGATGATCCATGCTTGTTTTACAACATTTGCTATATGTTTTATTTACACTTCGTGGCAGTTTTATGCATTTTCTGGAACTAACCTATTGACATGATGCCACAGCTCCTACCGCTGTTTTTGTATTTTAGAAAAGTTGTACAGTATTCTCGAATTGACGAAACAAAAGCCGAAGTTCCTATTTTACCGAAATGAAGACGGAGTCCAGAGGAGAGACGGAGCCGAGCCAGGAGGTGGTCACACCACCCCTAGGCGCGCCCCAGCCCCTGGCCGCACCTAGGCATGGTGTGGGCCCCTCGGGCACCCACCGACCTTCCCCTGCCGCCTATAATACATCTGATCAGGAAAAACATAAAATCTAGAGAAGCTTTAAAAGTTCCGCAGCCCGCCTCCATCGAAGACATGCCGCACTGCCGAGACGGTTGCCCCCGACCCCATCGACCATCGCCTCCACTTCGACACCATGATGGTTTCTGAGTAGTCCCCTGGACTACGGGTCTTGCCTTTGCTACGTGTATCACAATACAATGATCTGCATGAGTTGCCACATGATTGAGATCCATATGATGTAATTGGTGGCTTGTTGGATCCGATAAATTGAATGGATTAGATTGTTCATCATGTTATCATACCATTATTTATTTATTTTATATCGGCATTAGGATTACCCCTGATCAAGCAGTTGCATGTATCTCCAACAGGAGTATTTATGCTCGAGTAGGGTTCATGTCTAGGCTTTGACTCTAAGGCTGTAGATGGGATTGGCTACTAGGGAGAAAACAAGAATGCTTTATGTAAGGATAATTATATTGTTTAGTTTACACACTTTGCTTAATGCAATAATCTGTTGCTTGCAACTTAATACTGAAAGGGGTCAGACGCTAACCGGAAGGTGGATTATTAGTCATAGACGCAGTTGGATTACGGTCTATGTATCATGTTGTAATTCCCAATTAAATACTACAGTAAACTTTATCTTATCATAGCATACATTGTCATGCCCTCACTTGTTTCTACACCGTTCTCCAACACATGTTATTTGTTTGAGAGTTACTAGTAGATAGTTGAACCCCGTCCTTCATCATCATTTTCTATAGTCAACTAGACCGGAATATTTTCCTATGCCATTGCCTTGTGTTACTATTACTATTGCTCTCATATTATCACATTGCCTCTACTAGTGCTTTTCCAGTGCAGTTGAATTGACAACTTATCGGCTTATAAGTATTCTTTGTCTCCCTTATGTCGAATCAATAAATTTGTGTTTTACTTCCCTCGAAGACTGTTGCGATCCCCTATACTTGTGGGTCATCAGCAGTCATGAGACATCAGGTTCTGAAATTTTTTCTCTGCCATATTTATTATTCCATTTATATTGGAGGAGAAGCCAGACGGGACGTTGATACTGCTCAGGCATTCAAAAAAGATTTACTTCTCTGCTTTTGTAAGGGCGTAGCTGGAGTAATGACTGATAACCCACAAGTATAGGGGATCGCAACAGTCTTCGAGGGAAGTAAAACCCAAATTTATTGATTCGACATAAGGGGAGACAAAGAATACTTATAAGCCTTAACAGCGGAGTTGTCAATTCAGCTGCACCTAGAAAAGCACTAGTAACAGGGGTGATGTGAAAGCAACAATAATATGAGAGCAATGGCAATAGTAACACATCAGTAGTAGCATTAACACATAGGCAATGGCACCAGAAAATATTCCAATGCTGAGTTGACTGTAGAGCAATGATGATGACAGAAGGACCGGCGTTCCCAGCTATCTACACTAGTGTTAACTCTCCAAACAAATAACATGTGTTGGGTGAACAAATTACAGTTGGACAATTGATAATTGTGAGGGCATGATAATGCATGCTATGATAAGATAAAGTTTACTGTAGTATTTAATTGGGCATTACAACATAATACATAGACCGTAATCCAACTGCGTCTATGACTAATAATCCACCTTCAGGTTATCATCCTAACCCCTTGTGCATTAAGTTGCAAAGCAAACATTATTGCATTACAATGTGTGTAAAGTAAACAATAGAATTACCCTGGGATAAAACATTGTTGTTTTCCTCCCTTAGCAACAACACATCTACAATCTTAGAAGTTACTGTCACTTCCATAAAACTAGAGGCATGAACCCACTATCGAGCATAAATACTCCCTCTTGGAGATACACAACTATTTGATCAGGGTAACTACAAGTACCGGAGAGCATGCAAGATCTTAAATAACAGTAGTATGATAATATGATGAACAATCTGATCACAATTACACAATTTATCGGATCCCAAGAAACACAACACTGATTAGATCATATGGATCTCAATCATGTAAAGCAGCTCATGAGATCATTGTATTGAAGTACATGGGAGAGAGAGTACCAACTAGCTACAGCCGAGAACCCGTAGTCCAGGGGGGAACTACTCACAAACCATCATGGAGTCGAAGTGGAGGCGTGGAGTCGATGGAGATGTCTCCAGGGGGCAATCCCCGTCCGGCAGGGTGCCGGAGCAGGAACTTCTGACCCCCGAAACTCGTCTGGCGATGGTGGCAGCGACGAACTTTTCATGGATGGAGGCTCTTGTCTTAGGTTTTCCTGAGATCATGAATAAATAGGCGGAAGGGAGAGGTCGGTGGGGTGCCTGGGGGGCCCACATCACCCCTAGGCGCGGCCAGGGGGCCCGCGCCTAGGGCTGGCGTGGCCGCCTCCTGGCGCACCTCCGTCTCTCCCCTTCGGACTTCGTCTTCGTTACGGTAAAATAGTGACTTCAGCTTTTGTTTCGTCCAATTCCGAGAATATTTCCTGTACAAATTTTTTGAAACCAAAAACAGCAGAAAAGATGGAACTGGCACTGTGGCATCTTTTTAATAGGTTAGTGCCGGAACATGTATAAAAGTGAAATGAAGTGTAAACAAAACATGTATAAATTGGTATAAAACAAGCATGGAGCATCAAAAATTATAGATACGTTTGAGACGTATCAAGCATCCCCAAGCTTAACTCCTGCTCGTCCTCGAGTAGGTAAGTGATAACAAAAAATAATTTTTGAGGTGACATGCAACCAACGCAATCTTGATCAAGCTATTGTAAAACATTGTAAGCTGGGATCAAAGTACTCTAAACATAGAGATGATAGATATAATTCTAGCAATAGAACTTAGCAACTATGTTATAACATGAGAAGTAACTCAAACAAAAGATCATGAATAATAATGCACTGAAACCAACTGTTTTATAGGCATAGCGAAAACATAGCAAAGCGGTATTCAGCTTGTCCTTTATGAAGTAGCAAAACATAAATGCCAGGACACCTTTAAAGTTTAGAGGGTGACTAGATACAAATAATTCTAGAACAAGAAATAACATAATCATAAATCAATCAATAAGTCTTGGGACTATGCACATTATACTCAGAATAACAACTCTCTTAATTGGTGCATAAAGTAAGAAGATGAAGACTCAACATAAAAGTAAAAGAAAGGCCCTGCGCAGAGGGATGCAAGATTACTCATGTGCTAGAGCTTTTTATTTGAATAAACAGAGGTTTTGAAAATGTATTTTGAGAGGTATGTATGTCTATGTCAACGACTGGTATCAAATTTTCATCATCCTTTCATCTAATGACTTCAAGAGCGGCTCCCATGTACTTCTCCTATTGCACACCATTATTTAGGATCTCTCCAGTACATAGTGTGCGGAGCTTTATTTCTTTATTTATTTATTCTATATTTTGTTGGGCTGGGCACCCAGTTGCCTTGCTCTTTTTGCAATATTAAGGACTTAGCACATTATTCATGCTAGTCATGGTGTGAGGTCATGAAAAGACAACAAAGCATTCAATACTTGCTCATGAGCTAAAACAGGAACACAAAGCAGATAATAATTTTTAAGGTTTTAAAGGTAGCACACAAGCAATTTACTTTGGAGTGGCGGTGAAATACCACATATAGGTAGGTATGATGGACACAATTGGCAAACTTTGGTTTTTGGTGGTTGGATGCACGAGTAGAGCTCATACTCAGTACAGGCGAAGGCTAAAAAAGACTGGAAGCGACCAACTAAGAGAGCAATAACGGCCCTAATCATGCATAGCGACAAAACATTATTAATCAAAGCACAAAGTGATATTACAAGTAAAAAAATAAATGATCATAGAGGCTTAAGGTGACTGGTTTGTAGTCATAACATGGTGTAAGCATGTGCCAAGTCGACCCAATAACATCAAAGGAGAATACCACAATATTATGCTTTTGTATGATGGAAACAACACATGATTCTTTCAATGGCGCATTAAGCACTCTCAGATATTTGAGACAAGTCATGCTACAACAATAACTACTAAACATATAATAAGAATAACATCCAACATGACATGCCAAAGTCTATGCCATAGTCTAAACAAGCTTCTTTTTTTGCATCACTATAAGCATGAAACATTTTACTCGTCTCCAACACCAATCCATTTATTTGAAACAACTATCATATATAATAATAAATAAAGACCAGAGAGCTAATCATACCTACCCTAAGAAAATCAAAAGCTCTAAACAAAATAAGAGTGGAAAACCAGAGCTAACCGCAATACTAGCAAAGGAGAACACTCGCAGAACAATAAGAGTGAAAACTAGAGTGTTCTATGCAATGAAAATGGAGTGTGTCTCTCTCCAAAACAAATATGTTGGGTTCCAACCATATGCTACAGCAATAAAACAAAATAAAACTAAAAACAACAATAAAGACGCGCCAAGAACAACACATAGCATATGAAGCAATAAAAATATAATGTTTTTAAAGATGACCTGATATTTTTGTTGATGAAGAAGGGGATGCCTTGGGTATCCCCAAGCTTTGACGCTTGTACCTCTTGGATATTTATTGGGGTGACATGGGCATCCCCAAGCTTGAGCTTTTGTCCATTCTTCATCTCATTACATCATTCTTCACTCCTACACTTGAAAACTTCCTTCATACTAAACTTCACACAATTCTCATTAGCAGCATTAGTGCAATCAAAATAACAAATCCACTTGGTTCAGTTCTAACATAAGTCAAACATCCATTAAAACATATAGATACTGTAGCAACTTCCTTGAAAAGCTCTTTCTCTCAAAAGAACTAAAAAAAAAGAAAAAAAAACTTAAGAGGCAAATGCAAATGGTGGTAGAAATCTGGCAAAGCAGAACATCAGGTAAAGATCGATTTTTTAGAAAATCCTCTGTTACTTAAATTGAAAAGTGCAAAACTAATGAAAGTTAGATAATAACCCGGGGCATATGCTCAAAAATTGGCAGCTCAAAATTATGTTCTGTCTGGGAATATGAATTTTTATGGTGACATCAGAGAATCTGTTTCAGGACAGCAACTTCCCCAAATCTTACTTTCTTCCTATTAGAAGCTATTCTTGGCACAAAGACGAAATAAAAATGATAAGGAGAGGTTATTAAAGAGACAACAACTTCCAAAACTTAACAAAAGAAAAACTACAGAAATAAAACAATGGGGTTTCTCCCATAAGCGATTTTCTTTAATGTCTTTTAGCTAGGCTTGATAGTTTTAATGATGCTCTTATGAAAATAGAAAATGAAGCAAAAGGAGCATCAAGAAGAAAATTCAAAACACATTTAAGTATAAACCACTTCCCATGCATAGGAATCTTGTACACAAATAAATTCACAAAGAACAAAGTGACAAGCATAGGAAGATAAAACAAGAGTAACTTCAAAATTTTTCAGCATATAGAGAGTTGTTTTAGTACCATGAAAAATTCTACAACCATATTTTCCTCTCTCGTAATAATTTTCAGTAGCATAATGAATAAACTCAACAATATAACTATCACATAAAGCATGATTTTCATGATCTACAAACAAATAATTTTTATCAAGCTCAAAAATAGTGGGATTAAAACATTCAAACCCACTTTTAACAATTTTATAACGTGATGATTGATCATTCTCAAGAGGTATCGGGCTCCAAAATAAAGTCAAGACCCTTCCAATCCCATTTTCAGTAGTAGTACTATTAATATTATCAACCAATATAGGACCATCATCTAGATCTTTATCATAAACATTTTCTAAGCAAAACTCTTTAGTACCATTCATTTCGAAGTTAGGCACAAATAAAGGATTATCATAAGATTTATTAAAATAGCATGGATTATCATAGATAACAAGAGCATAATTATTATCACAAGTTTTACTCATAGTAGATATTTCAAGAGAATCCACAAGAACATAACATTCATCCTCCTTTGGTAAGCATGGAGGACAATCAAATAGTGTAAGAGATAAAGAGTTACTCTCATTAGAAGGTAGGCATGTGTAGCTAATCCATTCTTCCTCCTTTTTTTCATCACTCTCCTCCTATTTTTCATCTAATGAGCTTCCAGGTTCAGCAATTTCTTCTTCCACAGGTTCCTTCAAATTGTAGATACATTCTTGTGCATGACTGAGTCTCTCTTTATAATCAATGATATAACAATTATTGCTGAAATTTTCTATGCAATAAACAAGGATAGAAGAGACCATATCATTAAGTTTATTACAAGCAACATAGGTTTCATAATTTTTAGACATGAAGGATTCTATTTCAGAAGCTCCCATAAATAAAACAAATTGTTCTACTTCTTCAAATCCAAGACGAATATAGTTATTCCTATGATAGTTCACAATTAGAACTTCTTTACTAAAGCCACATTGGAATTTAAGATGTTTAGTATCCTGTTCAGAGCAACAATTTATATCGTGACGTTTAAGCAAAATTTCAGCAATTTGATTCAACTTTTGTAACACGCCTCTCATGACTTTACCCTTATATGATTCTCTATACTTTATAAATAGCTCCATAGAGGTTCTAGCATGTTCTTCCATAACAACAGTTTTTTTAGATTTTTGGTTTTTCAAATTTTTATGGATTTTCGGGTATATAAGAAAAATAAAACAAGACAAAAATAAACTAGACAAAAGTAGACTAAACAAAACAGAAATAAACTAAGCAAAAAAAACTAGACAAGACAAAATAAAATAAACTAAAAATAGAGAGACAAGTAAAGTGTACTTCCCAGGTGAACTTATGAGTAGAGCTATGCCTCCCCGGCAACAGCGCCAGAAAATAGTATTGATAACCTACAAGTATAGGGGATCAATAGCCTTCTAGGGAAGTAAAACCCAAATTTATTGATTCACACATGGAGGTAAAGAATACTTAGGTTAACGCTAAGTTGTTAATTCAGCTGCACTGAAAAGCACTAGTAACATGGGTGATGTGAGCAACAGTAATATGTGGAAATGGCAATAGTAACACACAGCAGAGCACTGAGGAGATGGCACTGGAAGTATTCCAGTGGAGTTGACCTAGAGCAATGATGATGACAGAAGGACTGGGGTTCCAGCCATTCACACTAGTGGTAACTCTTCAAATAACATGTGTTGGTGAACAAATTACACTTGGGAATTGATAATTGTGAGGGCATGACAATGCATGCTATGATAAGATAAAGTTACTGTAGTATTTAATTGGGCATTACAAATAATACATAGACCGTAACCAACCGTGTCTATGACTAATAATCCACCTTCAGGGTTATCATCCGAACCCCTTCCAGTATTAAGTTGCAAGCAATAGATTATCGCATTAAGCGATGTGTGTAAAGTATACAATAGTATTATCCTTAGACAAAACATTGTTGTTTTGTCTCTAGTAGCAACATCACATCTACAATCTTAGAAGTTATTGTCACTCTTCCAGAAAACTAGAGGTATGAACCCACTATCGAGCATAAATACCCCCTGTTGGAGATACATGCAACTACTTGATCGGGGTAACTACAGTACCGGAGAGCATGCAAGATCTTAAATAATAAGTATGATAATATGATGAAAAATCTGATCACAATTCCACAATTTATCGGATCCCAACAAACACAACACCGATTAGATCATATGGATCTCAATCATGTAAAGCAGGTCATGAGATCATTGTATTGAAGTACATGGGAGAGAGAGTACCAACTAGATACGGCCGAGAACCCGTAGTCCAGGGGGAAATACTCACGAACCATCATGGAGTCGAAGTGGAGGCGGTGGAATCGATGGAGATGGCTCTGGGATCAATCCCTCGGCACTGGCCGTCCCGGCAGAACTTCTGACCCCCGAAACTTGTCTGGACGATGGCGGCGGCGATGGAACTTTTCGTGGACGGAGGCTCTAATATTCAGGGTTTTCCCGAGATCGTGAATAAATAGGCGGAGGAGATAGGCCGGGGTGCCAGACCTCACACCACTCCCTAGGCGCGGGGGCCCGCTCCTAGGGCTGGTGAGGCCGCTTCCCGGCACCTCTCCGACACCCTCTCGGTCTCTCGTCTTCAAGATGGTAAATTATTAACTTTGGCTTTTGTTTCGTCAAATTCCGAGAATATATCCCAACTTTTCTGAAACCAAAAACAGCAGAAAACAGGGAACTGGCACTGTGGCATCTTCTCAATAGGTTAGTGCCAGAAAATGTATAAAAGTGCAACGAAGTGTAAGTAAAACATAGTGGAATTGGTGTAAAAACCGTTGAATCAACTAATAATGCGAATTGGAGTGTTATCCGTTAGCTAGCGCTAAGTAATGAAGGTTTTTGGGTTTTCCACCGGCCGGGGTCAGCTCACCCAGACCCTCAATGCAGCTCGATCCGACCCTTCCGTGAATCTTCCAACACAAGCCTAGCCTGACCCCACGGGGCCATATTACACGTCGCAGATCTTGAAAGAAATTGTTCCAGATCTAGGACAAATATTATTCTATGTAGGTGAAAAGATGAGTGCTTGTTGGTTTTGGAGTGTAGTTAGGGTGGCGCTATTAATAGCTCGCGCAGGCGGTGTTAGTGCAAACCTGTACTCACAAGGACAATCAACTTCACCCAAAAAGGCAATGCATGTCTCCCGCTTCACCCAAAGGTCGCGCTCTGCCTCGATCTCTCAACTTTTTATTTCTTTTCTTCTCTTCTCCTGATCCAGATTTTCCATGAACGAACATTCTAGGCTTCTATCTTTTCATTCGTATATATATACTCTAGATTTGTATGCACTGCCCACTTCAGAACCTAGATTTGCATCATAAGAAAAAACGCACTATTATTACACAATACCTATATTTGCATGCAATGCCCACTTCAATATATCCTAGTACCTCCATCCCAAAGCTTAAGCCTTATATTTTTTTCGAAAGTCAAACCAAGTAAAGTTTGACCAAACTTTTAGAACAATCTATCAACAAATATAATTTGTAGATACAATACGGAAATATATATCATTATATATTTAATGATATTTGTTTTGTATTTTGCATGTTAATGATTTTTCGTAAAAACTTAGTCAAATTTGACATAGTTTGACTCTCTAAAAATAATATAAGCCTTCAGCTTCGGGATGGAGGACCTTTGTTTATTCAATTAGGAAAGTCGGCCATATGATGATATGACTTTCCATCCTATATTAGAGGCATCCGATCTTTGATTCCTATATATGATATGAAATTACACACTATTATTACCCAAGACCTATATTTGCATGCAATGTCATGCATGCAATGCCCACTTCAATATAAGTGAATTCATGGCAACCAATGACCTTTGTTTGATTTAAATTAGGAAAGCCAGCCACAACGAGGCATCTTGCCACAACCAACGTGGAACCTGGGCCTATATATGAACCCACATGTTAGTGATTCGGTCGTGTATGTACTATTCTAGTCTCCTTGTTTATCACCTTCCACGAAAAACAAATCGGATGATGTGTTGGATATACTAAGTGGGCTTAATTGAGACTTTTGAAAAATTGCAAAGTGGAGGTGAAGTATATATCAAGCTTAATTTATATAATTTTGTGTAGGGGCACTTATACAAAATGTTCTTGTGGCAAATTTTTGGGACCGAATTTCTATACCCTTAGATTATAGCAATTCTAGGCAAACTTAGAAAGGTTGTTGGAAATGCTCTAATACACCTTGTTTGGTTTGAAGCAGATCGATCCCCTCAGTTTGAACTATGTGTATTGAGTATTAAAAGTGTATATTATCCCATCACAGTTAAAATCCACATAATAATCTTTAATATACACTCGAATCCAGTTAGGATTGGGGGATTAATTAATCAAAAATGGCCTTAATTAAAGTCGCCCTTGCACATACGAGTTTTTTCTCATGAAAAGGGTTAGCATGGTGGAAGGGCCAATATATATGTAGCCACACCTCTCTCAAGTGTGAGAGGAACGCATGTACAATTAAAACTCTAAACCTAAATCCTAAACCCTAGCTAACCCTAAACCCTAAAACCCTAAACCCTAAACCTAAACCCTATATAAACGCTATACCATAATTAAATCCTAAACCATGAACCTAAACCCCTAAACCATAAACCATAAATCCCTAAACTAAACCCTAACCCTAAACAAATTAACAAACATATGTGTATATATATATTTATTCTGCCCCCATTTGGGGGCAATTAGCGTGTATATATGCACATATATATAGCTATACCAATTAGGGTTTCACTAGAAGGGTCAAGCAGCAAGAAGGTGGTGGGGGGAATCCCACCAATTATGTACCACTACATGACCCACAAGTATAGGGGATCGCAACAGCCTTCGAGGGAAGTAAAACCCAAATTTATTGATTCGACACAAGGGGAGCCAAAGAATATTTATAAGCTTTTACAACTGAGTTGTCAATTCAGATGCACCTGGAAATAGACTTGCTCGCAACAATTTATCAGTGGTCACAGTTTTATAGTAGTAGCAGTAGTGAAGTAACAGCAGTAATGAAATAAAAACAGCAGTAGCGATGATTGTAGTAGACAACATGATTAAAATAAGAGGTGCACTGGATGGATGAACGGACGCTGGATGAATGAGATAGTTCATATAATAGCAAGACGTGAGCATTTGCAGGTATAATGATAAAAGCATCCTAGTATAAAGTAACCATAGGTGTGTGTTCCCCTATTTAGTCATGCGTGCTCGCAATGAGAAACTTGCACGACATCTTTTGTTCTACCAGCCCGTTGCTGCAGGGCCTCAAGGGAAACTACTGGTAATTAAGGTACTTGATGTGGGCATTACCCTTCGGGTAATCAACATTAGGCTACCTCCACCGGCCCAATCAGGGGCCCATGAAGATTGCCGAATATCTGAAGCGGGCCTACGCATCGACGTCGAAGAAAAGGACTGATCCGAAGGAAGGTACTTGATGAACAAGGAAAGAAGACGACGAAACAAGGAAACCTTAGACTATGTCTCTTTGTATCTTCACTACAAGAAAGTTGGTATGGCTCTGAAAGTCGCTGGTTGTTGATGCACCATGCCCTACGCATTTTTGCCTTCCGCATGTCAAAACTTTTTTTCTCATTTTTGAGGCCATCTATCCAGAAAATGTGGAAAATGTCGCGATGGTGGCCCAGACGTGGTGCATGATGAATTCTCGGGTGCGCCGGAGTCAATGCAAACCGACACTTCAGGATGAAAGATATGTTCTAGCATTGTTTTTTTCGATCACGCGATCACGCTCAACGCCTTTATCGAGCTGTTTACAATGCATGATCATGGGTCCCGCATGTCATTCTCTTACTATTTGTTCCTACATGCTATCGCGCTGCTATCCTGCAGTACAAATTTATTTAAACTCGTCACACTATCTACTTCGATAATAATTTTGTGTGCTATCTGTTCTTCAAAAGCGTAACATTAACTCGCTTACTTTGCATCGCACCCACACATGGAATGCTGAACATATTGGTTTGCATTCCCTCTTCAGCTCTTCTACAAGTTCAGAGGTGATCCCACATATTCTGACCGTCCATCCTTAGGTCCACAGATAACTATCCACTGTGTGTTGCACATTACAAATTTATGTCCCAAAACATATTTATTTTCATTCCCTTCACTACAAGTTCAGGAATGATGCTGTTATAATTCCTATCTAGTTCATTCCAATCTAATACAGTAACATCCTGCAATTATTTAGTTCATGCCCAATTTGAAGTAATTGCACATGTTGGTTCACATTTCCTGCTCTATATCTTTTGCCATCTTAACTTCTATTTGGATCATTGTTTGTTACAAAAGTAACATCCTCCTATTACGTAGTTCGTGCCAAATTGAAGTCACTGAACATGTTACTCTGCATTCCCTGTACAAGTAATACCATTATTATTTGTACTGGTTTGTCGTGAGCTACTAAATTAACGTCTGCTATCAGTTCATTCAGATCCTCTATGTGCACTTCACGTATTTTAAGTCCCTAACGCATTGATTAGCATTCTACAACAAAGTTCAGATTATAATTCCTTTACGGTTTATTACTAGCTATGATAGTAAAAATGCTTCTATTATTTAGTTCATGGCCAATTTAAGTAATTGAGCATGTTGGTTTTCATTACCTGCTCTATAGTTGTTGACATTATAATTACTATCTGGTTCATTCTTTGTTACAAAAGTAGGTGCCCTCTATTATGTAGTAGTTCATGTCAATTTGGAAGTAACTGAACATGTTGGTCTGCTTTTGCTGCACTGCAAATGATACAACTATTGTATCTATCTAGTTTGTCATAAGCCAGGTGATACGTTGCAAACGTATCTATAATTTTTGATGTTCCATGCTTGTTCTACACCAATCCTTATATGTTTTATATGCACTTTTCCACACTTTTTAGCATTTTCTGGGACTAACCTATTAACGCAGTGCCGAAAGCCGCCTCGTTTTCGCTGTTTTTGTGTTTCAGAAAAGTTGTACATGAAAGTCGAATTGACGAAACAAAAGCCTAGAGTCTTATTTTTCCGGATGAAGACGGGGCCAGAAGGACACGCGCAGGAGAGCTGCCTCGTGGCAGTACATAGGGCAGGCGCGGCTCCACCCTTGGCCGCGCGCCCATGTATGGCGCCTCGTCGCCGCTTGCTCCGCCCTTCCGCCTATTTATTCCTCGTATCGGGAAAACCCCAGGAACCGAGCCTCCATCCACGAAAAGTTCAGCCATTATCGCCAAACCAAGTTCTGGGGACAGAAGTCCTGTTCCTAGCACTGCGGACGGGAAGCGCCGGGAGCCATCGCCATCGACTCCACCGCCTCCACTTCACTCCATGATGGTTTGTGAGTAATTCCCGCGGGACTATGGGTTCTTGGCTGTAGCTAGATGGTACTCTCTCCCATGTGCTTCAATACAATGATCTCATGAGTGCCTTACATGATTGAGATCCATATGATGTAATCGTGTTGTGTTTGTTGGGATCCGATGGATTGATCATTATGTTCATATCTTATAAGTTTGTGAAGTATTTGTTGCTGCAATATTGTTATGTTTAATGCTTGTCACTAGTGCACGATTGGCATGATCTTAGATCTACGCTTCTATAATTGTTGTTAGATTGTATCTACAAATTGTATGCACATGTCATTGTCCTGAACCCGATGCCCCAAAGTGACCTCGAATCGGGATAACCGGAGGGGATGGCTTTGATGTGAGGATCACATGTTTTCACCAAGTGTTAATGCTTTGCTCCGTGCTCTATTAAAAGGAGTACCTTAATTACCAGTAGTTTCCTTGAGGCCTCGCGCAAACGGGTGGTAGACAAAAGATGTTATGCAAGTTTCTTACGAGTACGTATGACTATATATGGAAAACATGTACATATTAATAGACTGTATATTTTGTCTTAATGCTAAATTCAATTCTATCAATTGCCCAGCTATAATTTGTTCACCCAACACTTGTTATTTAGAGAGTTACCACTAGTGCAGATAGTCGGGAACCCCGGTCCTTTATTTCATCATCATTGCTTTTCAATCAATTGCGCGCTGGGATATTTTCCAGTGCCATCTCCTCTGTGTTACTGCTACTGCTGTGTTACTATTGCTCTCATATTACTGCCGCATCACATTTCCCTGTCAACACGCCATCAAAGTAGTACCAACTATTTTCTGGCACCGCATCATATTACCACTGCTTTCACATCACCCGTGTTAGTGCTTTTCTAGGTGCGCTCTGAATTGACAACTCCATTGTTAAGGCTTATAAGTATTCTTTGGCCTCTTGTGTCGAATCAACAAATTTGGGTTTTACTTCCTCGAAGACTCGCATCCCCTATACTTGTGGGTCATCAAGACTATTTTCTGCGCTGCTGCCGGGGAACATAGCTCTACTTATAAGTTCACCCGGGGAGTACACTCCACCTCTCTCGCTGTTTTTATTTCATTTTGTTTTGTTTTTTATTTTTGTCTTGTTTTATTTTTCCTATATATCTGAAAATCCATAAAAATTTGAAAACAAAACTAAAACTTGTTATGGAAGGACATGCTTTATACTCTATGGAACTTGTAGAATTATTTATGAAGTATAGAGAATCATATAAGGGAAAAGTAATGAGTGGCGTGTTGAAAAAGTTGGATACAATTGCTAAAATTTTGCTTAAATGCCATGATATAAATTGTTGCTCTAAACAGGATACTAAACATTTTAAATTCCAATGTGACTTTAGTGAAGAAGTTTTAATTTCGAACTATCATTGGAATAACTATATTCATCTAGGATTCGAAGAAGTAGAACAATTTGTCTTATTTATGGGAACCTCTGAAATAGAATCCTTCATGTCTAAAAATTATGAAACTTGTGTTGCTTGTCATGACCTTAAAGATTATGTCTCTTCTATCCTTGATCATTGCACAGAAAATTTCAGCAATAATTGTTATATTATTGATTATAAAGAGAGATTCAATTATGCACAAGAATGTATCCACAATTTGCAGGAACCCATGGAAGAAGAAGTTGCTGAACCTGAAAGCTCATTAGATGAAAAAGAGGAGGAGAGTGATGAACAAAAGGAGGAAGAATGGATTAGCTACCCATGCCTACCTTCTAATGAGAGTCATTATCTCTTACATTATTTGATTGCCCTCCATGCTCACCAAAGGAGGATGAATGTTATGTTCATGAGGATTCTCTTGAAATATTCCCTATGAGTAAAACTTGTGAGAATAATTATGCTACTGTTATTTATGATAATCCATGCTATTTTGATAAATCTCATGATAATCCTTTATTTGTGCCTAATTTCAAAATGCATGGAACTAAAGAATTTTGCTTGGAGATTGTTTATGATAAAGCTCTAGATGATGGTCCTATGTTACTTGATGCTATAAATTATAATGCTGAAAATAGAATTGCTACTAGTAGTCCCATACCTCTTGAGAATGATCAATCATCTTGTTATAAAATTGCTAAAAGTGGGTTTGATTGTTTTAATCCTACTATTTTTGAGCTTGATAAAAATTATGTGTTTGAAGATCATGAAAAGCATGCTTTATGTGATAGTTATATTGTTGAGTTTATTCATGATGCTACTGAAAATTATTATGAGAGAGGAAAATATGGTTGTAGGAATTTACATGGTACTAAAACACCTCTCTACATGCTGAAAATTTTAAAGTTACTCTTGTTTTACCTTCACATGCTTGTCACTTTGTTCTTTGTGAATTTATTTGTGTACAAGATTCCCATGCACAACAAGTGGGTAAGACTTAAATGTGTTTCATATTTGCTTCTTGATGCTCTCCTTTGCTTCAATTCATATTACATATGTGAGCATCTTCTCAAATTACTGAGCCAATCTTAATGGCTATAAAGAAAGAGCTTTTTGGGAGACAACCCATTATGTTTTTATTTCTGTTATTTTACTGTTTTGTTGAGTCTTGGAAGTCATTTCTACTGTAAAGACCTCTCCTTATCATTTTTATTTCGTTTTTGTGCCAAGAGTAGCCTCTAATGGTAAGAAAGTAGTATTTGGGGAATTTGCAATTATGTTTCTGTTTCTGGACTGTCGCGAGAAAAATTCGCATAAATCACCAGAACGTCACCTTGAGCTGAAAATTTACGAACATATTCCCCAGGTTATTATCTAACTTTCATTAGTTCAACATTTTTCGATTTGAGCCACGGAAATTGTTCGGAAAAATCGATCTTTACTGTTCTGTTTTGACAGATTTCTGCCATTAGTGCATTTGCCTCTTAATCTTTTTCTTTTTGAGTTCTTTTGAAAGAAGGAGTTTTCCCAAGAAATTTATGCTGTAGCTAATGTTTTAATATAAGCTTTACATATGTCATACCAGAACCAAGTGGATTGCTTATTTTGATTACACTAATATTGCTAATGAATTATGTTGAGTTTTGGGTGAAGGAAGTTTTCAAGTGTAGGGAGAGAAGAATGATGCCATAGGATGAAGAATGGACAAAGCTCTGCTTGGGGATGTCCCCTGGACACCCCAAGAAATATCCAAGAGGTTCAAGCATCAAAGCTTGGGGATGCCCGGGGCACCCCCTCTTCATCAGTAAAAAGCACCAGGTCATTTTTCAATGCGCTATATTTTTATTGCTTCATGCATTATGTGCTTTTCTTGGAGCGTATTTATTTTTGTTTTCTGTTGTTTTGTTTTGTTTGCTGTAACAAGTGGTTGGACCCCATCATATTTGTTTTGGAGAGAGACACGCTCCGCTTTAATTGCATGAACGCTCTAGTTTTCACTCATATGTTCAACGAGCGTTCTCTTTTTGCGAGTACTGCGTTTAAGCTCTAGTTTTTCATTCATATTATGTTCAGAGCTTGTTAGTTTCCTTATGAATAGCTCTCTGGTCTTTATGTTTATTATCTATGAGAATTGTTTCAAATAAGTTGATTGGTGTTGGATACGAGTAAAAAGCCTCATATTAATAGTGATGCAAATGAAAGATCTCCTTTGATGTTTCAATTGAGTTGACTTGATGATCATTTAGTTTTTGACTTTTAATATCACCATATGCTTTGATTAATAAGTTTTGTCGCTATGCATGATTATGGCCATTATTGCTCTCTTAGTCGGTCGCCCCTTTCTTTTGCTAGCCTTCATTTGTACTGAGTAGCACCATATGTGCATCCAACTCCCAAAAACCAAAATGCCAATCGTGTCCACCATATCTACCTATATGTGGTATTTTATCGCCACTCCAAAGTAAATTGCTTGTGTGCTACCTTTAAAACAAAATGTTCCTTGTTTTTGCAATATATAGCTCATGGGAAAGTAGCCTAAAAAACTATTGTGGTAAGGAATATGTCACTTATGTATCTTAGTTCTTATAAGTTGCTTGTTGAGAGGTAACCATGTTATCTGGGGACGCCATCAACCTGTCACACCTTTGTTGAATATCATGTGAGTTGTTATGCATGTTCGTCTTGTCTGAAGTAAGGGAGATTTTCCATGAGTTGAAATGGTTGAGTATGCATATTGTTAGAGAAGAACATTGGGCCGCCAACCAAAGCCATGTATCATGGTTGAAGTTTCAGCTTGGACACTCAAATCCTCAAAATCTCTTATGAGAATATTATGATTGTTGAATGCTTAAAGCATTAAAAAGAGGAGTCCATTATCTGTTTTCTATGTTGTCCCGGTATGGATGTCCTTAAGTTGAGATCTATCAAAATCGAGAAATCAAATGCGATTTATCTCCTTGGACCTTTGTACAGGTGGCATAGAGGTACCCCTTTGTGACACTTGGTTGAAACATATGCAATGCGATGATAATCCATGGAAATCCGAGCTAATTAGGACAAGGTGTGCACTATTAGTATTCGATGCATGAGGGTTGCAACTTATAGGAAGTTTTATACATAACCCATATGAATTATTACTACCGTTGACACAATTGTTTCCATGCTTTCAAAATAAAAAGCTCTAGCACATGAGTAATCCCCGCTTCCCTCTGCGAAGGGCCTTTCTTTACTTTTATGTTGAGTCTTCATCTTCTAAGTTCATGCACCATTAAGAGAGCATAGTTGTCATTCTTAGTTTTATGTGCATGGTCCCAAAATTATTATTGATTGAATCATGAATGTGTTATTACTTGTTCTTAAATTATTTGTATCTAGTCATCCTTTGAACTTTGAAGGTGCATGTCACTTCAAAAATTATTTGTTTGTTATCACTTACCTACTCGACGACGAGCAGGAGTTAAGCTTGGGGATGTTGATACGTTGCAAACGTATCTATAATTTTTGATGTTCCATGCTTGTTCTACACCAATCCTTATATGTTTTATGTGCACTTTTCCACACTTTTTAGCATTTTCTGGGACTAACCTATTAACAGTTCAGTTCGTCTCTTGTTTCTGTTTTTGTGTTTCAGAAAAGTTGTACATGAAAGTTTCAATGGACGAAACAAAAGCCCAGTAGTTATTTTTCCGGGACGAAGACGGGCCAGAAGGACACGCGCAGAGAGCGTGCCACGTGACGTAGGGCGTGCGCGGCCCCACCCTTGGCCGCGCCGGCCCATGTACCGCGCCGTCGCCTCGTTTGCTTCTTGCCTCCTTCCGCCTATTTATTCCTCGGATCGGGAAAACCCAGGGACGAGAGCCTCAATCCACGAAAAGTTCCGTAGCCGCTGTCCATCGCCGAAACCAAGTTTCGGGGGACAGAAGTCTGTCACGACTCGCCGGACGGGGAAGTGCCCCCGAGCCATCGCCATCGACCCACCGCCTCCACTTCGACTCCATGATGGTTTGTGAGTAATTCCCGGGGGTTCTTGGCTGTAGCTAGATGGTACTCTCTCCCATGTGCTTCAATACAATGATCTCATGAGCAGCCTTACATGATTGAGATCCATATGATGTAATCGGTGTTGTGTTTGTTGGGATCCGATGGATTGATCATTATGTTCAGTATATCTTATAAGTTTGTGAAGTATTTGTTGCTGCAATATTGCTATGTTTAATGCTTGTCACTAGTGCACGAGTGGCATGATCTTAGATCTAGGCTCTATAATTGTTGCTTAGATTGTATCTACAAATTGTATGCACATGTCATTATCCGGAACCCGAGGCCCCAAAGAATTGGGATAACTGGAGGGGATGGCTTTGATGTGAGGATCACATGTTTTCACCAAGTGTTAATGCTTGCTCCGGTGCTCTATTAAAAGGAGTACCTTAATTGGCCAGTAGTTTCCCTTGAGGCCCCGCTGCCAAACGGGCTGGTAGGACAAAAGATGTTATGCAAGTTTCTCATTGCGAGCACGTATGACTATATATGGAAAACATGCCTACGATATTAATAGACTGGATATTTTGTCTTAATGCTAAATTCAATTCTGTCAATTGCCCAGCTGTAATTTGTTCACCCAACACTTGTTACTTAGAGAGTTACCACTAGTGCAGATAGCCGGGAACCCCGGTCCTTTATTTCATCATCATTGCTTTTCAATCAACTGCGCTGGGATATTTTCCAGTGCCATCGCCTCGTGTTATCCGCACACGTGTGTTAGTGCTCTCATATTACTGCCGCATCACATTTCCCATGTCAACACGCCAAGTAGTACCAACTATTTTCTGGCGCCGCATCATATTACCACCGCTTTCACATCACCCTTGCTAGTGCTTTTCCAGGTGCAGCTGAATTGACAACTCCGTTGTTAAGGCTTATAAGTATTCTTTGGCTCCCCTGTGTCGAATCAACAAATTTGGGTTTTACTTCCCTCGAAGACTGTTGCGATCCCCTATACTTGTGGGTCATCACCAGGCCAGTAACTGCTGCTCTGGTTCAAGTACGTGTACCTTTCGTATTGCTATAGGCCTGCGTGTGTGTGTATATGCATGAACACACATTCTTGAGAGATTCCAGCCACATATATAGTGTAATTATGTAGCCCATCGCTCACTATTTTCGGTGTTTAATGCATGAATACCACTTGGATGAAGGGAGTACATACATACCGTTTATCATGCTGGAACTCGTATGTGCATGACTGATCGTGTCTTGATGCAGAGTAACAAAATACTCCCTTTATAAATAAGGGCAACATCGGACATCTTCAACGAGTGTATCAACATGGTGAGCTGCATGGTACTTGACAGTAGTATGTCTGTTGTTTTATTCTGACGTGTTCGGTTATATAAGCCACAAAATAATTCGATTGCTTGTTTATCTTGCACTATCTCAGCAGCTTAATGATTAGAACATCACATTTTTTTTATGTTGGTATAGATTATACACATCAAAAGGAAGCTCACAGCTTATTATTTGTCATCTGTCCACGTTAAAATGTTCTGGCTGTTGCTATGCGGCATGCACTCTTTATTTTCTTATTGGTAGCCTATATTAGCCCCATACCAGTAGACTATCTGTGCGTATTACAATGATCTTATTATAACGAGGAAATGGTGAGTTCCAAATTCTTTGGCAAACAACATTGTAGTGTCTTTGCCTTTCCATTGTTGCTGTCTTAACTTGTAATGTCTTTGTTTCAGATATAGGTGGTGCACGAACAACATAAAAGATTGCCGAATCCCTTCATTGTATTGCTAGGTTTAATTACCATTCAATTTCTCTCGGTTCTGTAATATTTTTTCAAAGCCTTGCAGCTGATGTAATATTTAGTTAGTTTCTATGGTTCTTTCGCGCATTCTTTCTATGGTGCTTGTGGTAAGTGAGGCTATCCCACTGAAAACATGTGTTGTGTAAATATCCTCAGTATGTAACCCGCCGTTGTTAGCGCAAACTAAATCAAAAATTCCCATCCCGGCAACGTCCCAATTAAGCGGAATCACATATGGGCCGGCCCGCAAAATCCTAAACCGCCTTACAGGCCGGCATGTTAACATAGCAATTCGCAGATGGGCCGGCCCAACAAGTAACAACGGGCTTCTCGCACCTCGGCCCAACAAACTATTAGGCCTTACTAGGCCCACATACATATTATGTAGTGGGCTAATGGGCCGATCCACCAACTAAACGGGCCGACCCACTTACTTTTTGGGCCAGCCCACTTGCTTTAAGGTGGACCCCACTTACTAACTAGGCTGGCCCGATAACAGGAAAGTGGGCCCCACGAATTGGGTCTATCAGGTTGACCCACCGCTCACGGCCCACATGCTTATTGGGTCGGCCCGTTTACCCCGTTGACCGGTCAAACAAACACATTTGGCCCGACCCACATGCTTATTAGGCCGGCCCGATTTGCCCGTTGACCGGTCAAACAAAGACATTTGGCCCGGCCACATGCTTATTGGGCCGCCCGCTTGCATGTTGACCGGTCAAACAAAGACATTCGGCCCGGCCCACATGACTATTGGGCGCCCATTTATCGTGTTGATCGGTCAACGAAGACATTCGGCCCGACGCACTGTTCGAAGGCCCGCCCATATCCTTTGACCGGTCAAACGAAGGCATTCGGCCGGCCCACTTGCTTAGTGGGCCGCCCATTTAAGTTTTGACCGCCAACTTTAGAGGTTAGGCCCGCCCACGTACCTACTAGCCCAGCCCATATAGTTGACCGGTCAAACTAAGTCAGCTGCCCGACCATAAACTAAATGGGCCGACCCAAGGCGTGGCAGGCCTTGTGTGGGCCTACCATCTACCACGGGGTTTCACTGTTAATCTGCGTTAATCGAGAGTTAACACCGCCACGCATCGCCGATGACGCCGGGGCGGTCACGCCTCCGAAACCTCTTCTGCAATGGTCCGATTTTCCATGGCCAAAGGGCGCCCAAACGTGACGGACCAAAAAATCCGTGGTAGGCTGTTACCTGACGCAGTATTGACCACAGAACCCATATCGTCGGGTTAGGCCCATAGGCGACGAAAAAGGGGGCCATAGCTGACGAAAATTTGACGTTGAGGATCAGAACTTTTCTTGTAGTGCTTAGTCGAATCTGGACAGATCTCTCGAGACCTGGCCTACTATATAAAGGCCAGGAGAGGATCTGCCGGATCACAACTTACACGCATAGAACCACCGCAAGACAAAACCTAGAGCTTAGAACCCTTGCCTCACGGCGAGACCACCGTAGTACTTCGGCTACCCCATTGTAACCCAATATACTTTCGATAATCAAGATCAGACAAGCAGGAAGTAAGAGTTTTACCTTATCGAGGGCCCCGAACCTGGGTAAATCTCTCTCCCCGTTTGTTCAATCACCGATGTCTCGTGCTAGCCTGCAGGATTCCGTCAACCCTAATCCCCTCATGGTGGGCATTGCCGGGGAGCACCCCCGACAATTGGCGCCGTCTGTGGGAAGCCTGTCGGCCCAAGGCATGTCATCGGCAGCTCCGGTCACATCGGCTGCGTTCGTATTGGCCACGTCGACACCATCATCACCAACGATTTCAGGCTCGAGGTACCCGGTCCGTTGCGGATCCCTCGAGTTCACTCCGCACAATGATGCGCCGCGTCCAATCTCTTCGGGATTACGCGGTGACATGGACTCAACTTTCGGCGGTGTTCACTTTGTCATCGACACAGGCGGTTTCCTTCGACTTCCGGGATCAAACGCGCCAGAATCTTACACTGGTTTCCACGGTATCATCCCGACCCGACCCGCATATCCTCTCGGCAAAATTTCGCTGGACGTTGTCTTCGGTACACCCAGCAACTTCAGGAAGGAACGACTCGAGTTCGAGGTAGTAGATTGGGAATCACAGTACCACGCCATCCTCGGTCGATCAGCATTTGCCAAGTTTATGGCAGTTTATCATTACGAGTACTTAAATCTTAAGATGCCAGGAAACAATGGGACACGGAAGTTTTTCTCGTTCCGATAATTGTGATAAGGATTTTCAGAAGATCGCCTCCAAATTCGGAGTCAAGGAAGAGCTTAATGCATTGGACGTACTTACTGATCATACACAACCACCTGCCGGTAATCGAAATGCAAATTCCGATGAGTTTGACACCACCAAAGAAGCAAAGAAGCATCAAGTGCATCCCTCTAACCCGAAGAAGACGATCAATGCGTCGGCAGATCTTGTTGTCGCATAGGAAGGCGCGCTCATCGAATTCCTCCGTGAACACTGGGAAATATTCGCATGGGAACCATCCGACATGCCAGGTATTCCCAGGGAACTCGTTGAGTACACCCTCAATGTTGACCCTAAAGCCAAGCCTGTCCAGCATACACTGCATCGTTTCTCGGAACCTAAAAGAAAAGCCATTGGAGAAGAAGTTAATCGACTCCGTAAAGCCGGGTTTATTCGGGAACTTAAGGAGGCCAAATGGGTAGCCAACCCAGTCATGGTGCCAAAGAAGGACACGACAGCTCTTCGCATGTGCATCCACTTCACAAGCCTCAACAAGCATTGCCTGAAGGATCATTTCCCATTGCCTCGTATTGACCAGATAGTTGACTCTATGCCAACACCCGGGTAAGAGGGAGAATAAGTTTTTATAAATATTCACTTTCTTTGTTTTGAAACTAAGTTTTTCAGACGTCCATTCTAACTAGGGTCTCCTAAGGTCAAACAATGGCTCTGATACCAACTTGTCAACACCCGGATTTTTAAGTCCAGATGCCTATTATGCCATACATCGCAATCCCGGGAATATTGTTTTTGCGAGAGATAATAGATTGATATCACAGAACATCATTCATTACAACCATAAACGTCTTACAACAAGGGATCACATGATCCAGTCTTACAACAAGGGTTGATCTAATGATCAACTACAAAACACACAGCGAAAGAAACGTAGTAGCGGTCCATCTTCCACAGTAACGCTTGACGTGTAGTGGTCCTAGTTGTCGACGTCCTCTGTCCATCTTCACGGTACTGGTGTTCCTCTTCATAGTCTGGCCATTTGAATAGCCAGGGACACAGCCATGAGTACTTTAAAGTACTCGCAAACTAATACTAGTGTAAGTACTAACAATTTTAGTAAGAGGATTCTAAGCGCTAGGTTCATTTGCATAAAGCCAGTTTTATTTCATAAGCACATAGTAGTAAAAGACTCTTTATTTGCCTAACTTAACTCAAGTGGGAACATTAGTGTCATTCCCACAACTCTGTTGTGATTCAAGTCAAATTCACCTTTCAAGTTCAAAATCGAAAGTAGTCACATGTAACATTTTTGAAAAGTTCTGATGACGGAACAAGATGGCCTTTCCAACCGTCCATAACCGTGGATGCGGCTATTCGAATAGGTTTACACTCTCAGGTTGTACTCTTGTGCCACAACATTTGATTACATCCGTCGTGATAGCCCTGAATAATCATACTCAGATATGGATCATCAACCCTAACCTTTCACTTACATACCCTAGTATAGGCACCTCTCCCATGAGCTTGGCCTCCCAGTGAAGACACACCGCCAGCTGGAACTGCACAGGCTTGGGCCGACATTCACCTCTTCTTTAACGTCGTTTCTTTTGTGGTGGAGCAGCTTTCGGCATAACCCCGATGACGCTTGTTTAGAGGGAACCCATACTAAAGTACATAAACTTCCAGCTAAGCCCTACCCATAATCAGGTATTGTGAAAAAATTGGAATGGTATCGCATCCGAACCCAACCATCAGCTTTTGTCAAAATTCATCATGTCCTTCATCGGTCATATTCACCTTCAAACTTTCAATAGAATGACTCATCATTCTAAGGTTTTCAAAATCCTTTGTTTCACAAGTTCCCATCTAGATTAGACCATTTTACTTTTAGCACTAGCAGCTAGTCATGAGGGGTGCTAACTAAATTTGTAGCTATCTAGGCTAAGTTTGATGCTCTTGTACTAATCTATACTTAGACCAAAGTTAACTATAAAAGTAAGCTTTAATAAACAAAGCAAAAGTTTGTAAGGATAAAACTTGGGAAAATGGATCATGAAGCATAAAGTAATAGGTGAGTGTGCCTTGCTCAGGTAGAGCTTTGCACTTTGCAAGAATATTAGCTTGCTCATGGTAATATCTTGCATTGGTAATAGCTTGCCTTGATTGGGGTACTGATCAAAGTGGTCTTCTTCTTCTTGGAAGTAGACCTCCTCCTCCTCTTGGTACTCCTCGGTACTAGCATCTAAAAACGGATATGAGGTAACAATCACTCAACAAGTTTAATAGCTAGACTAAGCACACACAAAGTTCACACAAGCTAATCTATCATCACCACACTGCTATCATGTTGGTTGACTTTGTTTTCTTATTAAGAAAACTAATTTCCTCTCATTGAATCTTGTTAAGATTTAATCTCCTCAAATGAATAATGTATGAACCCATGTTGACCAAGGTCAACCATTCATAATCATCATTTGGGAGAATAATTTAAATGAGGTGCTACACCTCATACAATTTAATACTAACCTAGTAGTGATTTAATATCACCAATTAAGTCAATATGAGATGATGTAGACCATGGTCAAAACCTCATATTAAGTTACTTGGGACAAGATTTAAATGAGGGAAAACCTCTCATATGATTTAAAAATAGTTTTGGACAATATCATTTGACTAGAAATAGCCATAAAGCCCTTTATTTCAACTAGGCCATGATCACACAAAGTAACCATGCCATATTTTTACAGAAACAATTAGTGTAAGTGAAATTTGAGCTCTGAGAGTTGAAATCAACTTAATATCATTTTTGGTTGATTTTTAATAAATGTTTGAATGTGCAAAAGTCCCTGACTTGTTCTTTTTGTCACATTATTTCTACAATGAATCTCACAGTGAGACCAGTGGGGTTGTGTAGATCTTTTTACTAGCTTTCCAACGGTATAAAATTCATCAAATTTGGTTGAGCCAATTTGAATCTTTTCAATTTTGAAAACAGGGCCAGTATTGAATTTGAATTAAACTGAATTTCGAATTTGAATGAAATGGGCGGCGGGAAACTAAACGGGCCAAAATGGTTAAAACTGCGCAACCCAGCCCACCACGCGTCCACGCACGTGGGCTCGACGAGGTGCCTGCCTGCCAGCGGCTGTTTAAAGGCGAAGCGGTACGGGTGAAGGGGGGCGTTGGATTAGAAGCAGATCGGACGGACGAGCGACGTCGTCTTCTCCGGCGAGAACAGCTACCGCGCGGCGCTAGGGGGTCGGAGAGCTCACCGTGGCTCCAGCGGCGGTGGGCAGTATGCTTGACGAAGTGGTAGACGACGGCGAAGCTCCAGGTAGCAGTGGCGCGTCCTGGGGTGGCTCCAATCGACGGCGATGTTCCGCGGCGGCGCACGGCAGTGAGGCTGCAATTGAGCGGCGGTGGTGGCTAATGTCGGGGAGTGGCTCAGGAGGTCGAGGGAGAAGAGGGGAGTGCCGCGGTGTGAAGAAATCGACGAGTGGAGGCTTCCTTTTATAGGCGCGGAGGTGGCCGTGGGTGCTGCGGCGAAGTCGACATGGGCGCGGCTTCTCCGGCGGTCTATCGAGCTAGGCGAGGCGCCGCGGTGTTCAGCACATCATGGCGGTCCTCTGGTGGCGACAGCTAGGCTAGGCGGTGCCAAACCTTGTCGGATGTTGCGAGTTCCTGCGCGCCCGAGGCGGGGTTTCGTCATCGTCTCCGGCGGCGGCGGGCACGGGTCGGTGTCGAGCGAGTCCTGGCGGCGTCGCGGTGTCACGGTGGTGCTCAACGTGCGAGAGGGGGGCCGGGGTTGCGCGAGGTGGCGAGGCGACTCTGGCCAGTGGGTGCCCGTGGGCGCGCGCGACGGCGTCGGCATGGCCTGGCCGCCATGGGCGCGAGCTTGTCTGGCGCGTGCAGGCTTCCTCCTCGACAATGGCTTGCTCCCTTAGGTCCAGTAGAGTGAGGTGGCAAGCAATGGCAAGGTGGCCAGGGTTGGGGAAGGAAGGAGAGAGGGGAGTGGCATGCATGTGCTCATGGCCGGCATGGCCATGGCTATGCCATGTGTGCCCTCCTCTTTAGGGTTGCTATGCTTGGTTAGATGGAGAGGGGACCAGGGAACAGGTAGAGGCCAAGTGGTGGAGTAGGGTTGGGCCAAACACTATTTGAGATAGTGTTTTGGATTTGTGCCTATTTGAAATTTCAAGTTTTTGCCAAACTTGGTCTATGCAATGTAGTTCCAAAATTTGAAAATGGGTGGTTTGGATTGGTTGCAAATGGCCAGAGACACACAATGGTGGTGGTGGAATTTAAAAATAGAAGACATGCAAAAAAATTGCAAAGTGGGAGAATGTTGAAATTGTTAAAAAGTCTCAACTTGCTTGAGCATAGTTTTTGATCCAAGATGAATTTGATATGGTGGTCTTTACAAAAGTTGTTCACCTTGATGTGTACTTGGGTGAGGTGCAAAGAATTGGATTTGTTTGGTTTGAAAATCTCCAAATACAGAGGCTCAAAGTAGTGACCAGATTGCAAATGGCAGAATTGACCATCATTGCATGTGATCACAATTTGAGTTCAAATTTGATTTGATTTGAGTTTCTTTGATTCCAAAAGTGGTAATAAGTGTTTAGTAACATTCTCCACCCAATGGTGCAAGCCAAAATGGTCTAGGTTGAAGTTTTGCAAAATGGCCATAAACACATGTGTGTGTTGAATTGGGATTTTTCTTATTTTTCCATTTTGGTTCACTTGATCCAATTGGGCATGTTGTTAGGATCTATTTAGGGTTAGATTGAGTTTGATAAGAGTTTCAAACCATTTGGGTAAGGTATGAGGGCATAGGGCAAAATTGGCTATTATGGCTATGTGCCACATATGCCTCCATGCACTTTGTTATTTTCTTTTTGTTTCACCAAGGACTTGGTTGGTAAGCCCTAGGTTAGGTTTGTTGAGGTATTTCAAATCCTCCAACAAGGTAGCACATGGCCTAACTCATTCTTTTCAAAAATAGCCATAGGCTCACATATGCTTTTCTTTTTAAATTAAAACCTTTTTATTTTGTTCTTCTCTTGGAAGGTGAAAAAGAAGGGTGAGGTTTAGGGTTTAGGAATATTTCAAAGTAGTTCACACAAGAATTTTGGCAACAACACAATTATCAAGCATAAGCACTATGCATAGTACTTGATTCAATAAAAGTTTTTGTTGGTTCTCATTTTTGGAAAAAGGGAAATTCATTTTCTCTTTGTTTTAAAATTTGGGATGTTACAAACCCTTCTCCCTTAAACAAATCTCGTCCCGAGATTTTAAGAAAAGTTAGGTTCCTAAGAGAGATTGGGAAGTATGATTAACAGGAAAACATACTTGACATGGCCTGAGGTGCTTCTTGGGCTTCTGTTGCATTCATGTGGTAGAGGCGGCCGTTGTGGTTGTTCTGGTCCTTCGTCGCGAACGCGCTGTTGCTGGGCAGGTGCAGCAGGGTTGGTGGCAGTCTTGGCTAATCTTTTGGGGCACTCATTGGAGTAGTGTCCCACCACTCCACACTCATAACAAGTTATGGTGGATTTGTCCTTGGGGGTGACGGGGATGGCGTTGCTTCCAGTCCTCGGACCAGTGTTGGTGTTGTTGTTGTTCCCATTGTTGTTGTTGCTGTTGTGGTTGTTGTTGCTGTTGTGGTTGTTGTTGTTGTTGTTGCCTCCGGGCTTCGGGGGTCCTCCATGGTTGTTGGTGTAGTTTGGGCGGTATGTCTGAGCAGGTGGCCTGTTGTTTCTTGGGGCAAACCCTCCAGTTGAGTTGTTGCGGTACTTCTGGGTATGGTGGGGTCCATTTTGGTTCATCATCCTGCGTTTGCGGTTCTCGTTGGCTTGATGCAGCCTTCCATCTGGATGGCTGAGTCCACGGGGCTTCCAAATCAGCGAACGGAATGTTCACTAACACGCTTTGCATTTCATCATGCAGTCCATTCAGAAATCTCTCTTTCCTCTTCTCGTCGGTGTCGGTCTCATCCGGGGCGTACCTTGACAGAGTAAGAAACCTGTCGCGGTATTCCACTACGGACATCCTTCCTTGTTTGAGTTCGCGGAACTCGTCTCTCATTTTCTTGATCAGTCCTTGGGGCACATGGTATTTGCTGAACTTGGTCTTGAAGTCCTCCCAGGTCATCATTTGTCCCGCATTCATTGCACGGGCACTTGTCCACCAGGCTCTGCAGGTCCTGACAGGTAGTGGGTGGCGAACAAGTACTTTTTACGGCTACTCCCGCAACTTCCAGGTTGTTCTCCATTGTCTGGAGCCAGTCATCGGCATCTAGGGGTTCTTCTGTCTTGCTGAACATGGGTGGGTTGGTGTTCTGAAAATTCTTCAGTTTAGACCCAGGATGGCCGTGGTTTCCATGGCCTTGGTTGTTGTTAGCGATCTGTTGCAGTGCAGCTAGGTTGGCTTGTCTTTCAGCTCTTTCATTCTCTCGATCTGCCATCAAGGTCTGCAGCAGTTGCATCATGGCATCTTGGCTGCTGTTGCGAGTTGGAGGGGCCATCTGAACGTTTGAGGTAGATGATAAGATAAGAGGGAATTTTCTATGGTTTGTTTGAGATAAAATTTGAAAAGTTTCAAAACTTGAGTAGTGTTGAGGGGGTAAAAACCAACAACACTTTTTCATTCATACCAAACATCACACATTACAAAGCTAACACACCGTTGGTTTTAGGAACCATTCATTCGCTCTATGATACAAGGGGCAGATACAAACTCACACCTACGAGTGTGCTCTAGTGATACTACTCTTCATCCGGAATGGTGGTTTCTTCGTCTTCATGGATAATGTGCTTGGCGAAATGCGCGGGCGTTGTCCAACTCCTTGCGGGTCTTGTACAGCATGAAATCTAGGTATGCCACATAGTGGTTCATCTTCGGGTGCGGTGGCATGGTTATTGGTCTTCCCATGGGGTCATGTCTTGGGTAGTAGATGAAGTGAGTGTGTTTGAGCTTGTTCACATTCTGTCCACACAGACGGGCAAGTGCTTCCTGCATGGCTTTGGCTATTCCATCCTTCCAAGTGTTTCCCCTTACAGAAAACCAGATGGTTTCCCAAATTGGGGCTCCTAGCTTTCCTCTAAGATCTGCAGTAACTATCCACTGAGGTTGTCTTCCTGACTGATTATTGAGTGGCACTCCAAAGAACTCGGGATACGGGCGTCCTAAATATTCAACTAGTTGCTTCAAGTCCTTCTCGAACATTAAGTTTCCTCCGTGGCCAAGCTGATAGGACTTGCAGGTGTACTCCATCTGTGAAGAATTTGGATGAGTAAGTTAGAGAAGTGAGCAGTGTGTCCAAATTTTAGGTAGTAGTATACAAAAACATAGAGCATGGGTTTCTCATTTTGAAAAGATCTCAAGGGTAAGAGTGAGAATAAGTTTTCAGAAATACCCTTTTTTAAAAAGGATCTCAAGGATAAGGGTAAGAATAACTTTTCAGAAATAATCTTTTTGAAAAGATCTCAAGGGTAAGAGGGAGAATAAGTTTTTATAAATATTCACTTTCTTTGTTTTGAAACTAAGTTTTTCAGACGTCCATTCTAACTAGGGTCTCCTAAGGTCAAACAATGGCTCTGATACCAACTTGTCAACACCCGGATTTTTAAGTCCAGATGCCTATTATGCCATACATCGCAATCCCAGGAATATTGTTTTTGCGAGACATAATAGATTGATATCACAGAACATCATTCATTACAACCATAAACGTCTTACAACAAGGGATCACATGATCCAGTCTTACAACAAGGGTTGATCTAATGATCAACTACAAAACACACACAGCGAAAGAAACGTAGTAGCGGTCCATCTGTTCCACAGGCAACGCTTGACGTCAGGAGTGGTCCTAGTTGTCGTAGACGTCCTGCTGTCCATCTTCACGGTACTGGTGTTCCTCTTCATAGTCTGGCCATTTGAATAGCCAGGGACACAGCCATGAGTACTTTAAAGTACTCGCAAACTAATACTAGTGTAAGTACTAACAATTTTAGTAAGAGGATTCTAAGCGCTAGGTTCATTTGCATAAAGCCAGTTTTATTTCATAAGCACATAGTAGTAAAAGACTCTTTATTTGCCTAACTTAACTCAAGTGGGAACATTAGTGTCATTCCCACAACTCTGTTGTGATTCAAGTCAAATTCACCTTTCAAGTTCAAAATCGAAAGTCACCAGTCACATGTAACATTTTTGAAAAGTTCTGATGACGGAACCGTATGGCCTTTCCAACCGTCCATAACCGTGGACGCGGCTATTCGAATAGGTTTACACTCTGCAGAGGTTGTACTCTTGTGCCACAACATTTGATTACATCCGTCAGGGATAGCCCTGAATAATCATACTCAGTATGCGGATCATCAACCCTAACCTTTCACTTACATACCCTAGTATAGGCACCTCTCCCCATGAGCTTGGCCTCCCAGTGAAGACACACCGTCAGCCTGGGAACTGCACAGGGCTTGGGCCGGACATTCACCTCTTCTTTAACGTCGTTTCTTTTGTGGTGGAGGCAGCTTTCGGCATAACCCCGATGACGCTTGTTTAGAGGGAACCCATACTAAAGTACATAAACTTCCAGTTAAGCCCTACCCATAATCAGGTATTGTGGGGGTACGAAATAATTGGAATGGTATCGCATCCGAACCCAACCATCAGTTTTTTTCAAAATTCATCATGTCCTTCATCGGTCATATTCACCTTCAAACTTTCAATAGAATGACTCATCATTCTAAGGTTTTCAAAATCCTTTGTTTCACAAGTTCCCATCTAGATTAGACCATTTTACTTTTAGCACTAGCAGCTAGTCATGAGGGGTGCTAACTAAATTTGTAGCTATCTAGGCTAAGTTTGATGCTCTTGTACTAATCTATACTTAGACCAAAGTTAACTATAAAAGTAAGCTTTAATAAACAAAGAAAAAGCTTGTAAGGATAAAACTTGGGAAAATGGATCATGAAGCATAAAGTAATAGGTGAGTGTGCCTTGCTCAGGTAGAGCTTTGCACTTTGCAAGAATATTAGCTTGCTCATGGTAATATCTTGCATTGGTAATAGCTTGCCTTGATTGGGGTACTGATCAAAGTGGTCTTCTTCTTCTTGGAAGTAGACCTCCTCCTCCTCTTGGTACTCCTCGGTACTAGCGTCTAAAAACGGATACGAGGTAACAATCACTCAACAAGTTTAATAGCTAGACTAAGCACACACAAAGTTCACACAAGCTAATCTATCATCACCACACCGCTATCATGTTGGTTGACTTTGTTTTCTTCTTAAGAAAAATAATTTCCTCTCATTGAATCTTGTTAAGATTTAATCTCCTCAAATGAATAATGTATGAACCCATGTTGACCAAGGTCAACCATTCATAATCATCATTTGGGAGAATAATTTAAATGAGGTGCTACACCTCATACAATTTAATACTAACCTAGTAGTGATTTAATATCACCAATTAAGTCAATATGAGATGATGTAGCCCATGGTCAAAACCTCATATTAAGTTACTTGGGACAAGATTTAAATGAGGGAAAACCTCTCATATGATTTAAAAATAGTTTTGGACAATATCATTTGACTAGAAATAGCCATAAAACCCTTTATTTCAACTAGGCCATGATCACACAAAGTAACCATGCCATATTTTTACAGAAACAATTAGTGTAAGTGAAATGTGAGCTCTGAGAGTTGAAATCAACTTAATATCATTTTTGGTTGATTTTTAATAAATGTTTGAATGTGCAAAAGTCCCTGACTTGTTCTTTTTGTCACATTATTTCTACAATGAATCTCACAGTGAGATCAGTGGGGTTGTGTAGATCTTTTTACTAGCTTTCCAACGGTATAAAATTCATCAAATTTGGTTGAGCCAATTTGAATCTTTTCAATTTTGAAAACAGGGCCAGTATTGAATTTGAATTAAACTGGAATTTCGAATTTGAATGAAATGGGCCGGCGGGAAACTAAACGGGCCAAAATGGTTAAAACTGCGCAACCCAGCCCACCACGCGTCCACGCACGCGTGGGCTGCCTGACGAGGTGGGGCCTGCCTGTCAGCGGCTGTTTCAACGCGAAGCGGTACGGGTGAAGGGGGGGCGTTGGATTAGAAGCAGATCGGACGGACGAGCGACGTCGTCTTCTCCGGCGAGAACAGGCTACTGGCGCGGCGGCGCTAGGGGGTCGGAGAGCTCACCGTGGCTCCAGCAGCGGTGGGCAGTATGCTTGACGAAGTGGTAGACGACGGCGAAGCTCCAGGTAGCAGTGGCGCGTCCTGGGGCGGCTCCAATCGACGGCGATGTTCCGCGGCGGCGCACGGCAGTGAGGCTGCAATTGAGTGGCGGTGGTGGCTAATGTCGACGGTGGAGTGGCTCAGGAGGTCGAGGGAGAAGAGGGGAGTGCCGCGGTGTGAAGAAATCGACGAGTGGAGGCTTCCTTTTATAGGCGCGGAGGTGGCCGTGGGTGCTGCGGCGAAGTCGACATGGGCGCGGCTTCTCCGGCGGTCTATCGAGCTAGGCGAGGGCGCCGCGGTGTTCAGCACAACATGGCGGTCCTCTGGGTGGCGACAGCTAGGCTAGGCGGTGCCAAACCTTGTCGGGATGCTGCGAGTTCTGGCGCGCCCGAGGTGGGGTTTCGTCATCGTCTCCGGCGGCGGCGGGCACGGGTCGGTGTCGAGCGAGTGTCTGGCGGCGTTGCGGTGTCACGGTGGTGCTCAACGTGCAGAGTGGGGGCCAGGGGTTGCGCGAGGTGGCGAGGCGACTCGTGGCCAGTGGGTGCCCGTGGGCATGCGCGCGACGGCGTCGGCATGGCCTGGCCGCCATGGGCGCGAGCTTGTCTGGCGCGTGCAGGCTTCCTCCTCGACAATGGCTTGCTCCCTTAGGTCCAGTAGAGTGAGGTGGCAAGCAATGGCAAGGTGGCCAGGGTTGGGGAAGGAAGGAGAGAGGGGAGTGGCATGCATGTGCTCCTGGCCGGCATGGCCATGGCTATGCCATGTGTGCCCTCCTCTTTAGGGTTGCTATGCTTGGTTAGATGGAGAGGGGACCAGGGAACAGGTAGAGGCCAAGTGGTGGAGTAGGGTTGGGCCAAACACTATTTGAGATAGTGTTTTGGATTTGTGCCTATTTGAAATTTCAAGTTTTTGCCAAACTTGGTCTATGCAATGTAGTTCCAAAATTTTAAAATGGGTGGTTTGGATTGGTTGCAAATGGCCAGAGACACACAATGGTGGTGGTAGAATTTAAAAATAGAAGAAATGCAAAAAAATTTCAAAGTGGGAGAATGTTGAAATTGTTAAAAAGTCTCAACTTGCTTGAGCATAGTTTTTGATCCAAGATGAATTTGATATGGTGGTCTTTACAAAAGTTGTTCACCTTGATGTGTACTTGGGTGAGGTGCAAAGAATTGGATTTGTTTGGTTTGAAAATCTCCAAATACAGAGGCTCAAAGTAGTGACCAGATTGCAAATGGCAGAATTGACCATCATTGCATGTGATCACAATTTGAGTTCAAATTTGATTTGATTTGAGTTTCTTTGATTCCAAAAGTGGTAATAAGTGTTTAGTAACATTCTCCACCCAATGGTGCAAGCCAAAATGGTCTAGGTTGAAGTTTTGCAAAATGGCCATAAACACATGTGTGTGTTGAATTGGGATTTTTCTTATTTTTCCATTTTGGTTCACTTGATCCAATTGGGCATGTTGTTAGGATCTATTTAGGGTTAGATTGAGTTTGATAAGAGTTTCAAACCATTTGGGTAAGGTATGAGGGCATAGGGCAAAATTGGCTATTATGGCTATGTGCCACATATGCCTCCATGCACTTTGTTATTTTCTTTTTGTTTCACCAAGGACTTGGTTGGTAAGCCCTAGGTTAGGTTTGTTAAGGTATTTCAAATCCTCCAACAAGGTAGCACATGGCCTAACTCATTCTTTTCAAAAATAGCCATAGGCTCACATATGCTTTTCTTTTTAAATTAAAACCTTTTTATTTTGTTCTTCTCTTGGAAGGTGAAAAAGAAGGGTGAGGTTTAGGGTTTAGGAATATTTCAAAGTAGTTCACACAAGAATTTTGGCAACAACACAATTATCAAGCATAAGCACTATGCATAGTACTTGATTCAATAAAAGTTTTTGTTGGTTCTCATTTTTGGAAAAAGGGAAATTCATTTTCTCTTTGTTTTAAAATTTGGGATGTTACACTCTACAACAGGCTGCGATTGCCTGTCCTTTCTGGATGCTTATTCAGGATACAACCAAATCAAACTCAAAGAAGAAGACTAGGAGTTAACAACGTTCATTACACAGCACGGTGTTTATTGTTACAACGTCATGACTTTCGGATTAAAAAAGGCGGTTGCAACCTATCAACGATGTATGCAAGCCTGCCTTGGGGAGCAGATTGGCCGGAACATCGAAGTCTATATCGACGACATCGTTGTCAAGACCTGAAACGCTGCCACGTTAATCGAGGATTTGCGTGAACCCTTCGACAACCTCGACCGCTACAAGATAAAGCTGAACCCGAAGAAATGCTTTTTCGGAGTACTAGGAGGGCAAGTACTCGTTTACTTTATTTCGTCTAGAGGGATAGAGGCGAATCCTCTGAAAATCAAAGTTGTCCTCGATATGGAGCCTCCAAGGAACTTGCAGCAGGTGCAACAGCTAGCAGGACGCATAGCAGCTCTCAACAGGTTCATTGCAAAGTTAGGAGAAAAAGCATTGCCCTTCTACCAATTGATGAAGAAATCGGAGAAGTTCGAGTGGACTAGAGAAGCGCAGGAGGCCTTCGACAATTTAAAGAAATTTCTATCGACTTCCCCGGTTCTTGTAACTCTACATGACAAGGAGCCGATGCTACTCTATATCGCTGCAACCAGTCAAGTTGTTAGCACCGTGCTCATAGTCCAGCGCTCGGAAGCAGGAAAAGTTCACGGCGCACAGTGCCCCATCTACTACCTTAGCGAAGTACTCACACCAGCAAAGCAGCGGTACCCTCACCATCAGAAGCTGGCATATGCCGTATGGAGGACAGCGCGCAAACTGCGACACTACTTCGCTGAGCACCCGATAATCGTTGGCACTGAAGCTCTATTGAAAAACATAATCACTAATCCGGATGCCACAGGCAGAGTATCTCAATGGGCTATCGAGTTAGCGCCATATGACATTTCTTACGTAAACCGAACAGCCATTAAATCTCAGATCCTTCCTGACTTCTTTGTCGATTGGATTCAGTCACAAATTCCGGCTGCACCCGATATGTCAGGTTCATGGACAATGTATTTCGACGGATCGAAGCGAAGCACAGGCGCAGGGGCTGGAGTAGTGCTATATTATGCACAAGGTGACAAGATGAGATACGTGCTAAGGATGAACTTCGCGCTGCCGACAAACAATGAGGCAGAGTACGAAGCACTACTGCACGGTATGCGTATGGCTAAAGCCTGCGGCGCTACCAGACTAGATATCTACGGAGATTCGAACCTTGTGGTCCAACAGTCGATGAATTTGTGCGATGCTATCAGCGATAATATGATTGCTTATCGACAAATGTACCAATCAATGGAAGCCAAATTTGAGGGTTGCGAGTTGAAACATATTGGCAGGGCCAGTAACGAAGAAGCAGATGCCTTGGCAAACATTGGTTCCACATTCTCCGCAATTCCTAACGGAGTTTTTTATGAAGTAATCAATCAGAGGTCTATCAAGGTCAAAACTTTGGCACCTCCGATAGAGTCGACCATTGACTCGGAAGTCACGCCTCAGGGCGCTGCCGAAAATGTTACTATCGGACCCGAACAGCAAGTTCTTCTACTCGAACCTTTATGGACTAAACATCTGCTAGCATATTTACTTCGGCAGTAGTTACCGGACGACCCGGTCGAAGCAAGGCGTACTGTATGTCGTTCCAAAGCATTCACTGTAGTAGCTGGTGAACTTTATAAATGAAGTATTTTTGGCATCTTCCAACGGTGCATCGCCATCAACGATGGAAAGGCTCTGTTGTGGCAAATACATGAAGGCACATGTGGACATCATGCGAGCAGTCGAGCACTCGTGGCTAAGGCTTTTAGAGCTGGATTTTATTGGACAACTGCGGTAGCCGATGCAAGAGATTTAGTTCGAAAGTGCGACCCTTGCAAACATTTTGCACCAAAACCACATGCACCTGTTACGGATCTTATGACAATACCATTGGCATGGCCCTTTGCCCAGTGGGGACTCGACCAAGTTGGACAAATGCCGAAATCATCTTCAGGAGGTCATACTTATCTGCTGGTCGCAGTCGACAAATTTACCAAATGGATTGAGGCCATACCGGTAACCAATCAAGCAGCTACAACGGCCGCCAAATTCTTCAAAGGAATTACCTGTCGATTTGGTGTACCTCATAGCATCATCACAGATAATGGAACCAACTTTGCGTCCATGGAATTTCACGAATTTTGTGAAGACAATGGAATCAGGCTCAGTTTCGCTTCGGTTTCACACACCCTCAAACTAATGGGCAGGTGGAGAGGATCAATGGTCTAATCTGTGATGGCATCAAGAAACGACTCGCAAGGGAGCTGGCGTCTGGGTCGAGGAACTGCCGTCAGTACTTTGGAGCCTTTGGACTACTCCAAATAGATCAACACAATATACTCCTTTCTTTCTTGTATATGGAGCCGAAGCAGTTCTACCTGCCGACGTTCGCTTCGAAGCATCACGAGTTGTTGCATATAATGAAAAAACCTCTGATCAAGCGTTACAAGATGTTGTTGATCTTGTCCATGAATCCCAAGATATCGCTCTAGCAAGAACAACATTGTATCAACTGGTGATACAAAACTACCACAGTCGAAGGGTGGGTACTCGAAGCTTTGATGTAGGCGACTTAGTACTACGCTTAAAGCAGAAGGGACATCTGAAGTTTGAATCTCCATGGAAGGGCCGTACATCATCATTGAAGTCATCCCAGGAGGAGCCTATCGCATCAAGGATACTGCAACAGGCCAAGACGTAGGCAATCCATGGAACGTTGCACAATTGCGACGCTTCTATGCTTAGGCCTGGACTTTTCTTTCTTTCTCTTATCTTACAATAAGGCTTCTTAGCCAGCCATCAAAATAATGTATGCCCCAGTTGCGCATTATGAATAAAATCTTCTGGTTCAGTGTATATAATTATTATCTTGCTCGAACAAATGTTACGGAGCTCTACAGAATTATCGGCTACCACCACTCCCATCGGGAGCTCTGGTTATCAATAAAGTATAGTTTACCCGGTAATACTCGGGGGCTGTGACGCCCCCGGAACCGGTACCATGAGGATTCCAGCGATCCCGCCGAAATCCGCACGATATCGATTTAGAGACGCCCTCCGACACGACGTGCGCGACGAATCACACGTGATGCTAGAGGAATTACCACGAGCAGTAACATTACAAAGGTTTACAATAGAGCCCACAAGATACATATATTACAACAATGACTCCAACGAGTCAAGATACAAATATACAACACAAGATCCGAATCATACAGAAGATCAAATACATCCGAGTACGGACAAGATACAAATTGGACTAAGAGTCCTGAAGATAACCAGTGGCGGCCATAACCCTGCCCAGGCCAAGCCGGAAGGGTAACCTTGCTAACGTCGTTCTTCATCGCACCGATCTTCATACCTGCCCGGTTATGTCCCAAAGCAGCAATAAGTACGGGTTCGTACTTAACAAGACTTCAAGACTTATAGCATTCGTCAACCAGTCATCCTTTGTACTTGAGGCACGCAGGGGACTTAGAGGATGCAAGAGAAACGCCATAGGCAATATGGTGGGGTTAAGCGGTAGCGCGCAAGCACTAAAAACCTATAGAGACACTCTCAACTTACAGGTGCTAGAATTGATAAGAGAGCGCACTAACCGTTCTATACTCTGCAAACATAACCCAGCCGATGTGTTCCCCCTTCACTAAGAAAGAAGTAGTAACTATGGCACTCACACGGTTGACAAATTTTATTAGGTATCAGTTGTAGTAATGCTAAATTACTAAGAAAGTTATTAACAGATTATTAGCAGCCACATAAAGGTGTAAGTTGTTCTATGATCAAGCTATATTGCTCCAAGTCATCCATAACCGCGGACACGGCTTATCGATAAGATGTACACCCTGCAGGGGTTGCCCAAATGTAACCATATGCATGCTCGACCCACTTACGACAGGTGGATGTCTCACAACAAGACCGTTCCTAGTTCAACAAGAAAGTCTAGGGGGCCACCCGACTAAGCTACCCGTGACGAAGTTCGGCCGTACTCCGAAGTGGACTCAGCGTTTGCGTTAACGGCTTGGCGTGCAAACCACACGCTTCGCTAAATGTTCCGCGGGTACAATACATAATATAAACACCCGAAGGCAACAGAATGTAAACACCCGAAGGCAACAGTAAGTAAAGCATGGCATACATGGCATAGGCAAATAAAACCAAGGTTGTGGCCCCCTTTTCAACTGACTTGAGAAAAGGTAATGGGTGAGGGGGTCGATAATCGTCCCCACGCATGGGTAGAGCGCTCAATCTCGGAACAGATAACAAGAACTCGGGTCCTAGGGGACATTAGCGAGACAAAGATCCGATGCTTTCGCAAAGGGGCTCAAAGATGCCACTGCTTACAATTTTAGTTGTTAACAAATAAGTAGTGCATGAGTATCTCCAACAACTTGATATAGCATGTGATAACCTCCCAATAAACCCAACAGATAACCCGATAAGATAACGATGGCGCAACGAGATATAACGTCACTAGCATGCACTACAACTCGCAAGGCATACCCGATAACCAAACAATAGCTGTAGGAGGGATGTGGTGGCAATATGGGCTGCTTGAGGTAACAGGTGGATAGGACACGTGACAAGATCGCAACTCAAGGATATCATGAGGGAGAAGGCAAAATAAAATAGGTAGGAGACTTCTGCAGAGACAGAAGTATGGAAATGCTTGCCTGTTAAGATTGTCGAGGAATAGCCGGAGGACTTGTCGTATCTCACAGCACCACTTCGCGATCCTATCCGGGAAGAAGCAAATGCTACAACAAACAACGGATGCATATCTTACAACTACGGAAGAAGAACCGGCATGATGAAGATATGATATGCATGGCATGGCAGACATGGTGCAATGCAACTTATCCAATTTAAGCGGGATCGAAAGCCGAACAAATAATTAGGTTGGAGTTGCATTTTCTACCGAAAAGTTAAGTGTTGTTTAGCATGGCAAAGCATGGCATGGGTGATCTACTTCAATATTAAACAGAGCGGGGAAACCCTAATCGGAATCCGAAATACTCCGGGGTTGCATTTAGGGCATACACGACTACCACGACGCGATATGATGCGAGATGCAAACAGATGAATTGATGGCATATTCATGTTCAGCACATTTTTCTGATCAATTTTCATATACAACACTTTTTACTTGGAGTAACCAATTAAAAGTTATTAAAAGAATAGTTTTTATTAATTTAAAATAGATAAACAGGGTTTATTTAAAACAGAAAAGTACCTGAACGAAAGTTCAGACAGAAAACTGGACTGTGGGTTGGTTTGCAAAACTTGCAGGGGGGCACTCCAAAAGGTGACATGCGCAAGGACCGCGGGTTGAGGAATAGAAACTGGCAGGGGCCTAGATGCGAAACAGTTGGATCTAGATCTGGGAAAGGATTTCTCACCTAGGGGCAGTCTAGCCCGAGCGACTGATGTGTGGGGCCCGTGACGCCTACGTGTCGCCAGCGTGGCGAGGGTTGGTGTAGCTTCTGTGTGTACAGCGACGAGGGTTTTCACCGTGGGTCGGCGTCGTTGCGCGCGGGAGACTCCGAGCGGTACAGGATGCGCGAGGGGGTGTGTCGGTTGTGCCTCGTTGGCGCAGACCGAAAGGAGGTGGCGCCATCGTCTGGGGGTCGCCGAAGTGGCGCCGGCGGCGAGGCTCTGTGAAGGAAGGTGGCGGTCACCACGGCAAGAGGTCAGAACAGGAGGCTAGGGGGGCAACAAGGATGTCCACGGGGTGCGCCAACTCACCCTGAATCTTAATGAGTGCTCGGAACAGATAGGAGAGTGCGGTGGTCGCCGGAATCGACGTCGGAGCACGGTGGCCGGCGCACAGAATCAGCGAGCTTGGCGAACGACACGAGGCGCCCTGGCTCGATTCCTTCCGCCGGGGTGAAGAGGAGAGCGAGGCGGATGTACTGGTGGTCTTGGATGGGCGCGGGGGTGGCCAGAACGACGGGGCCACGGCGAGGTTGGCACGGCTGCGCTCGGGATGCTCACAGAAAAGAAGAAAGGAAGTAGTAGAGGTGGCGGAGCGAGGAAGGGCGGAAGAGGGGAAGAGGAGGGTTGGTAGCTAGGCTTTGGAAGAGGGATAAAGGGGGAGGGGCAGGTGAGGCTCGGTGGTGGTTGGCGTGGGTGCGGAGGAGGACCACAGGGAGCTCACGTCCCTCTCGTGCGCCAGGAAGACGACGGCAAGCAGGAAACCTTTTCTCCGTAGGGGTACGGGCTAGGGGGGAGAAGGAGAGGTCAGATGGGCCGCCGGTTGGGTTGGGTCGGCCTGGAAAGAGGTTGCGGCCAAAGAGAGATGGGCTGCTGGTTAGCTAGGTTAGGTTTTTAGGGTTTTAAATTCTTTTTCTTTTGTTTATTTGTTTTTAAATCAGATTTGAAAACTTTTGAAACCAAACCCGAACAAGAATTTATTTTCAAATTGGAAACATTTGAAGAAGTTGTATTTATTTTATAGTTTTGGAGTTTAGGGTATGTGAAAAAGAAAAGGAGCGAGAAGGGTTTTATTACATAACCCATATGAGAGGGAAAATTAAATTAGTTTTATTTAAAATAATTTTTGTTTGGTGAAATCTTGTGGATGATATGATGCATGATGTCATGACGATGCATAAAAGAAAAGAACAAACAATTCTATAGGGGGTACTACCCGGGGCCGTTACAATCGACACCACTAACAAGGGATCGCGCCCCGAGATCCCACGTCCAGGTACGGGGGAGAGAGGTGAACTATCGGATCTTCAGGCGACGTGTCGAACTTCTCGACACCACTAACAAGAAGTCGCTGTTCCGTCGACGATGATGCACTTCTGTTGAGATCCTCCAAAGATCGAACCTATTAAGTTAAAGGCAAAGATCGTCCAACCCACGTCGAATACTAAGACTCGATGAGGCAGATAAGAGGAGATGACCCAAAACTCGCAAAGGTAAGAAGAGAAAGAATATAGGTAAGGAGAAAAATAGAGCTAATCAGATCTATCCAAATTTTAGAAAAAAGGTTTTGACACTAACGTCCATTGGCAAGGTTATCCTACAGGGACTGGGGTACCGTCAAACCGAGCTGATACCAACTTGTAACACCCCAGAACCGGTACCATGAGGATTCCAGCGATCCCGCAAATCCGCACGATATCGATTCAGAGACGCCCCGACGACGTGCGCGATGAATCACACACGTGATGCCAGAGGAATTACCACGAGCAGTAACATTGCAACAGGTTTACAATAGAGCCCACAAGATACATATATTACAACAACGACTCCAACGAGTCAAGATACAAATATACAACACAAGATCCGAATCATACATAAGATCAAATACGTCCGAGTACGGACAAGATACAAATTGGACTAAGAGTCCTGAAGATAACCAGTGGTGTCATAACCCTGCCCAGGCCAAGCCGGAAGGGTTACCTTGCTAACGTCATTCTTCATCGCACCAATCTTCATACCTGCCCGGTTATGTCCCAAAGCAGCAATAAGTATGGGTTCATACTTAACAAGACTTCAAGACGTATAGCATTCGTCAACCAGTCGTCCTTCGTACTTGAGGCACGCAGGGGACTTAGAGGACACAAGAGAAACGTCATAGGCAATATGGTGGGGTTAAGCGGCAGCGCGCAAGCACTAAAAACCTATAGAGACACTCTCAACTTATAGGTGCTCGAATAGATAAGAGAGCGCACTAACAGTTCTATACTCTGCAAACATAACCCAGCCGATGTGTTCCCCCTTGGCTAAGGAAGAAGTAGTAACTATGGCACTCACACGGTTGACAAATTTTATTAGGTATCGTTGTAGTAATGCTAAATTACTAAGCAAGTTATTAACAGATTATTAGTAGCCACATAAAGGTGTAAGTTGTTCTATGATCAATCTATACAGCTCCAAGTCGTCCATAACCGCGAACACGGCTTATCGATAAGATGTACACCTGCAGGGGTTGCACAAATGTAACCATACGCATGCTCGACCCACTTACGACAGGTGGATGTCTCACAACAAGACCGTTCCCATTTCGACAAGAAAGTCTAGGGGGCCACCCGACTAAGCTACCCGTGACGAAGTTCGGCCTTACTCCGAAGCGGACTCAGGGTTTGCGTTAACGGCTAGGCGTGCAAACCACACGCTTCACTAAACGTTCCGCGGGGTACAGTACAGAATATAAACACTCGAAGGCAACAGAATGTAAACACCCGAAGGCAACAGTAAGTAAAGCATGGCATACATGGCATAGGCAAATAAAACCAAGGTTGTGGCCCCCTTTTCAACAGACTTGAGAAAAGATAATGGGTGAGGGGGGTCCCGATAATCGTCCCCACACATGGGTAGAGCGCTCAATCTCGAAACAGATAACAAGAACTCGGGTCCTAGGGGACATTAGCGAGACAAAGATCTGATGCTTTCGCAAAGGGGCTCACAGATGCCACTGCTTACAATTTTAGTTGTTAACAAATAAGTAGTGCATGAGTATCTCCAACAACTTGATATAGCATGTGATAACCTCCCAACAAACCCAACAGCTAACCCGATAAGATAACGATGGCGCAACGAGATATAACGGCACTAGCATGCACTACGACTCACAAGGCAGACCCGATAACCAAACAATAGCTGTAGGAGGGATGTTGTGGCAATATGGGCTGCTTGACGTAACAGGTGGATAGGACACGTGACAAGATCGCAAATCAAGGATAGCATGAGGGAGAAGGCAAAATAAAATAGGTAGGAGACTTCTGCAGAGACAGAAGTATGGAAATGCTTGCCTGTTAAGATTGTCGAGGAATAGACGGAGGACTTGTCGTATCTCACAGCACCACTTCACAATCCTATCCAGGAAGAAGCAAATGATAGAACAAACAACGGATGCATATCTTACAACTACGGAAGAAGAACCGGCATGATGAAAATGTGATATGCATGGCATGGCAGACATGGTGCAATGCAACTTATCCAATTTAAGCGGGGTCGGAACCCGGACAAATAATTAGGTTGGAGTTGCATTTTCTACCGAAAAAGTTAAGTGTTGTTTAGCATGGCAAAGCATGGCAGGGGTGATCTACTTCAATATTAAACGGAGCGGGGAAACCCTAATCGGAATCTGAAATACTCCGGGGTTGCATTTAGGGTGGAACATACACGACTACCACAACGCGATATGATGCGAGATGCAAACAGATGAATGGATGGCATATTCATGTTCAGCACATTTTTCTGATCAATTTTCATATACAACACTTTTTTATTTGGAGTAACCAATTAAAAGTTATTAAAAAAATAGTTTTTATTAATTTAAAATAGATAAGCAGGGTTTATTAAAAAAGAAAAGGACCTGAACGAAAGTTCAGACAGAAAACTGGACTGCAGGTTGGTTTGCAAAACTTGCAGGGGGCTCTCCAAAAGGTGACATGCGCAAGGACCGCGGGCTGAGGAATAGAAACTGGCAGGGGCCTAGATGCGAAACAATTGGATCTGGATCTGGGAAAGGATTTCTCACCCAGGGGCAGTCTAGCCCAAGCGACTGACGTGTGGGGCCCATGACGCCAGCGTGGTGAGGGTTGGTGTAGGTTCTGTGTGCGCAGCGACGAGGGTGATCACCGTGGGTCGGCGTCGTTGCGCGCGGGAGACTCCGAGCGGTACAGGATGCGCGCGGGGGCGTGTCGGTTGCGCCTCGTCGGCGCAGACCAAAAGGAGGTGGCGCCGTCGTCAGGGGGTCGCCGGAGTGGCGCCGGCAGTGAGGATCTGTGGAGGAAGGCGGCGGTCACCACGGCAAGAGGTCAGAACAGGAGGCTAGGGGGGCAACAAGGATGTCCAGGGGGTGCGCCAACTCACCCTAAATCTTAACGAGTGCTCGGAATGGACAGGAGAGTGCGGTGGTCGCCGGAATCAACGTCAGAGTGCGGTGGCCGGCGCACAGAATCGGCGAACTTGGCGATGACACGAGGCGCCCTGGCTCGATTCCTTCCGCCGGGGTGAAGAGGCGAGCGAGGCGGATGTACTGGTGGTCTTGGATGGGCGCGGGGGTGGCCAGAACGACGGGGCCATGACGAGGTTGGCGCGGCTGTACTCGGGATGCTCACAGAAAAGAAGAAAGGAAGCAGTAGAGGTGGCGGCGCGAGGAAGGGAGGAAGAGGGGAAGAGGAGGGTTGGTGGCTAGGGTTTGGAAGAGTGAGAAAGGGGGAGGGGCAGGTGAGGCTCGGTGGTGGTTGGCGTGGGTGCGGAGGAGGACCCCAGGGAGCTCACGTCCCTCTCGTGCGCCAGGAAGACGACAGTGAGCAGGAGACCTTTTCTCCGAAGGGGTACGGGCCAGGGAGGAGAAGGAGAGGTGGGCTGGGCCGCCGGTTGGGTTGGGTCGGCCTGGAAAGAGGTTGCGGCCCGAGAGAGATGGGCTGCTGGTTAGCTAGGTTAGGTTTTAGGGTTTTAAATTCTTTTTCTTTTGTTTCTTTGTTTTAAAATCAGATTTGAAAACCTTTTGAAACCAAACCCGAACAAGAATTTATCTTCAAATTGGAAACATTTGAAGAAGTTGTATTTATTTTATAGTTTTGGAGTTTAGGGTATGTGAAAAAGAAAAGGAGCGAGAAGGGTTTTATTACATAACCCATATGAGAGGGAAAATTAAAATAGTTTTATTTAAAATAATTTTTGTTTGGTAAAATCTTGTGGATGATATGATGCATGATGTCATGACGATGCATAAAAGAAAAGAACAAACAATTCTATAGGGGGTACTACCCGGGGCCGTTACAGCTGCAGAATATAATACAATCTTCGTCAAAAGCCTCAGGGAAAATGCGAGTGCTGCATTTGGCGAGAATCTTCATGCAAAAACGATTTCACCAAAGCCTCAGGGAACATGCGAGTGCTGCAATTGGTGGAAGCAATAAAAACATATGGAAGGCTCACGCCGGTGCACTGGGTTACGAAGCTAAATAAGCGCATGGTTCCCTCGTTTACTCGGGGGCTGTCGCTATTACATACAAACTTACGTATGGCCCAGCAGATATATTAGCGATTACTACGGGGTCGTCGAACGAGTTAACTGACTTGATCCCTCAGTTGCCTTCGACAAACAAAAACTTCGACTGGGCTTACGGTCCATCAACTCGATATGTTGTTATAAAAGAACATCAAATAAAAACTTCGACTGAGCTTACGGTCCATCGACTCGATATGGTGTTATAAAAGAACATCAAATAAAAATTTCGACTGGGCTTACGGTCCATCGACTCGATATGATGTTATAAAAGAACATCATATAAAAATTTCGACTGGGCTTACGGTCCATCGACTCGACATGGAGTTATAAAAGGACGACGATAGCATGAGGTGTTAAAAAAGAACATCGTCACTGCAGTACAAAGCCTTCTTTTCTAGAAGAATGAGTCGTTTACAGTAATTACAAAGGCACATCATGTGCAAGGATAACCAGAAACCTTTATGACGTCCCTGGGTCTGTCTGATTCCTCAAGATTCTTTTAGTACCTGCCTCCATCCTAGAAATAATTGTATGAGTTGGATGTCTAGCAACGGGGTAGAACTGATCGAGTCTTACATTAGCATTAGCTATGAGTCCTAAGTCCAAGGTTGGATGACAAGCTAATATAGAAGCAAACGCTAGTTCAGCTCCTGCAAGAATTTCCTTGCGTACTAAAGCCTGAATTCTGGCGGGATTCTTGAATTGGGTCATTAAGGCTGATAAGCTTTCAGGAGCTGGATCGAGAGGGAACATGGTATTCCACACCATGGTCAGACTAGCGTGGTACTTATCAAAATAGTAGTGTACCTTCTCCACCCGATACTCAAACGTTACCACAGCCACAGCTTTCGCTCGATCTGACCATAATGAGCATTTCGGGTGTGATATATCTGTCATCGCTGCAATCTTGTCATGAATTCTTGTATTTTCCTCTGACTCATTGAAAGCAACGACTACCGAAGAAAAATAAAGGAAAGTCAGGAGAAGATTCTTATGAAGAAAAGTGTGACGAACAAGAGGGCGGATATTGCTTACAACTCAGGCTTTCGGTAGCTAAACGAAGGCGATCAAGAGCATGTTGTTCGACTGCCGTGGAAACTTTGCTCTTCTTCTTCACTACTGCAGCCATGGCGTGGAGTCCAACCATATCTTTATTCAATTGAGAAATCTGATTACGCAGCCGACGCACAAGTTCGGATTCATCGACAGCTGCAGAAGAGCTTTCGGCAGGAGAGGAAGTCGAAGGGATCTGCAACATATTGTTTAAGTATACATACTCAGAAAGTTGGCAAGAAGAAAACATTAAATTCAAGAAACTCCCATCGGAAGCTATCAAAAGCACTGTCATTCAAAAGGCAATGTAAAAGTTGAGTGCTGGCAACAGAGCCACCTTAATTCTTTACAGAACAAGGGACGAATGTATTCAAGTTACAACTAAACAAATTAGTAGGCTAAGTTCAATCAAGTCTGTACTGATGAGCTTGGAGCACCCTCGGATGCAACCTTCTTCTTTCCATCATCAACCAGTTTAAGGAGCCGATTTGCACACACTTGTGATGATTGCTTGAAAGGGCCAAGGTCGATAGAGCAACCATTTGCATCCACTGGTAGTGCTTTGGATAGTTGCTCCAGGTCAGAACCAAGTCAATGCCCCATTAAAAGCTGAAAAGTGAGGACCGCTCCGTAGAGGCGAGAGTGACGCTTCAATACCTCAATAGCATAGGAGGAGTCGATGTAGAAAGTGTTTGCCAGCTCTCCAAGAGTCTTATTCTGGTCCAGCTTCGGGAACATTAGCGAGAAAAGCTTTGACAATGCTCCCTTGGCCTTCTTCAGGAGTTCTTGAATCTGCTCGCTGGATTCGACAACAAAAGTAAGGGCATCCGACATTGAATCCACCCTAAGCTTGTTGGTACGGTTGACGGGCATGTCGGCAGTATCTGGAAGTTTTTAGGGAAAATAGTTCGTTATGGCAATAATATACTTAAAGAAGAAAAGAAGCAAAGTGAAGAAATCTTACTCAGCAAGCTTTCGATAGATTTGCGGAGGGCGCCTTCCTTCTTGTCTGCCTCGGCATAAGCTCTAAGCTTCGACTCTTGCTCCTCCTTCAACTTCTTCTTCAGGGACTTCAGCTCCTCCTTCAGGCTCGTGTTTTCATTCTGAACATCAACTGCCAACCTTTTTGCTTATTGCAATTGATCGGACGAAGATTTGGCAGCCTCACGAAGTTGAGCGTTTTCCGCCTCCAAACGAACAAATTGATCTGCAAAGTCTACCACGGTATCAATTGCGGCGTGGATTGGCTACAACAAGAGAGTCAAAAGATCATACTACATGCATATCATGAATCAATAATTCGGCTTCAAACAACAAAATATCGACTCGGGGGCTCCCGAGATGGGACTATTAAAAGAAGAAAAACTCACATGAGTGTTCAGCAGAGGAGGAATGGAGGCGCCTGCTGAAGGAACTACCAAGGAAGCTTTGACCTTGGCCACAGTTTTTCTTGGCGGAGGATGAGCAGCAGGATCACTTTCGGCAGTTAAAGGCATCGACTCCTTTGTTGACTCTGCTTCATCAGAAATTGCTCTTGCCCTCTTAGAAAGAGGAACGTCATCATCATCATCGGAAGTGACCAAAACAAGTATGGATTCTTATGAGTTGGAAGTTATCGGGAAATAATAAAAAGGAAACGCAAAGGAAAAGAAACTTACGAAATTGACATCAAATCATCTTCTTCCACGAAGAATCTCGTCGGCATCTTTGCGGCTGAAGGATCTGAAACTTCCCGGGAAGGCATAGGAGAAGGGTTCACATCAGCATCATCGTCATTCCGTCCGCTAGGACTCGACTCCGCTGTTGTCATCAGATCTTCATTAATCTTCCTGCGATGCTTGGAGGCGAAGAGTGCACCATCCACAGGAGCCTCGTCAGCAGAAGCGATGCTTTCTTCAATCACGTAAGGGTTATCCTCTGTCTCCTCCGAAGCATCATCATCTTCAGGAGCTGCTCCGCTTTCGGGAGTTGGAGGATAACATCGGGCAAGTGTAGAAGGATGTCGAAGATAAGAGAAAAACAATTAAAATAAAAAACAAAGAATGAAATTGTCTATAAAACAGTTAAGTAATCACCTCGGAAGGGAGGTGCTTGAGGTCGAAAGGAGAGCGAGCCGAAGTCATGGCTATGACGTCCTTTTGGCTAAAACAAGTCAGACGTCTCACTTCATCCCGAAGGTCATCTTCTGAGAAATCATTCTAGCTGATCCTCGTTTTGTCCTTGGCACCAGTGTACACCCAGAGCTGATGAGCTCTCGACATCACTGGCTGTACCCGACGCTTCAGGAACAATGCAACCACCTCTGTGCCGCACATCGTCTGACCTCCTGCACTCTTCAGATTTAGGATCTTTTCATACAATTGGTCGGCTACTTCGCCCTCCTCAGCAGTCAGAGCATTTTGCCAAGACTTCTTCGGCATAGCTTCGAGAACATCTTCGAACGGCGGCAGATTGGAACGGTGGCCTGATGCCGGGCTATCCCGAAGGTAGAACCACTTCTGTCGCTAGCCCTGGACAGACTCCCTCATCGGAAAGTTGAAGTAGTTAACTTCCTTCCTAATGATGAAGCCAACGCCACTGACCACATGAGGACCGTCGTTTCCACTGTGGCGCTTGACATAAAAAATATTCCTCCAAAGACCCGAGTGAGGGTCAATGCCGAGATAGGCCTCGCACACAGTGATGAAGATAGAGAGGTGGAGGATGGAGTTTGGGGTCAGCTACTAGAGCTGAATCCCGTAGGAAAAAAGGAGACAACAAAGGAACTCGTGGGCTGGAAGAGAAAGCCCACGCTGCAAAAAGGCAACGGACATAACAGTAAAGCCCTTTGGGGGCTTTGGGCGAGAAGCGGAACCTGGATGAACAAAGTCCGAATCAACGGAGGAGATGAGCCCCAGCGACCTCATCTTCTTCTCGTTGCGCTTGGAAATGGTGGATGCTGCCCAATCGAGATTGGCCTTGGGCGCGCTTGCAGTAGCGCCGGAGCTGGTGGTTCCTCTCTTCTTGCCCATGGTCGCTTGAGAGCTCTTGGACGCAGAGGCAATGGTGAGAAGAGAACGGAGGAAGAAGATGAGCAGTATGGGAGGCTTAAAGAATTAAAACTAAAGCGCTCCCTTATTTATAACAAGAATTGGTTGAAAATCGTGGCCGTTAACTCTGCATCATGGAGAAATGGACGAAGATCCGGCCCTACACGTGTCAAGAAGGGAGAGAAACCGGCGGCCCATTACCCCCACTATGCGCGGAAATCTAGGAGGCGCCTCGGTCAACGCGCAAGGACCAGTCATTTCCTAACCGACCGTGCAGGTGTAGGGTGGGCCCATCAAGTCACGTCCTGTCAATCGAGCCACCGTAGAGGCCACGTTGGTGATGAATTCACCAAAAGTATCGGCTCCTCATTTACGGGGCATTCGAAATAATCTACAAACTTTGGGTTGCTCGACTTGAGTCTACGCACGGTTGCAAGCATCCGACCCTAGACTCAGGGGCTACTCCCATCGGGAGCGCTGGACGTGCACCCGATAAAAACTACTAAAGACAAAGGAAAGCGAACTCGAAGACTTCAGAAGATCCATGATCGAGCCCGGGGACTCGATCTTGAGTAGAGCAACGTTGTTTTGCCATCGGCAGTTAACGAGCATCGGTCTATCGAGTAAAGTTGGGCACGTTGCTCCTATCCCTTACATACTATCGAAACTGCATTCGACGATTCAGAAGACCCGATATAAAAAGGATATCGGGTGATGATGGCAATTCGGAAAACATCGGCATCATAATCTTCGAGTAGAACAACTTGAGTCTACGCACGGTTGCAAGCATCCGTCCCTAGACTCGGGGGCTACTCCCATCAGGAGCGCTGGACGCGCACCCGATATCGTGAGGATTTTTAACTTCATAAAGAACAAGAAATGCATTGAAAGCAAAGACTTGCGAGTGGTACAACTTGAGTCTACGCACGGTTGCAAACATTCGTCCCTAGACTCGGGGGCTACTCCCATCGGGAGCGCTAGACGCGCACCCGATAGAAATGATTTTGAAGCAGCAAAGGACACGGAGACTCATTTTTCTTTCAATAGACAAAGATGTTCGGATGATGAAAATTATAAGTCCCTGCCCGAAGCTTCACTTCGGCCAGTCACTCGGGGGTTACTGATGTGGGCATTACCCTTCGGGCAATCAACATTAGGCTACCTCCACCGGCCCAATCAGGGGTCCATGAATATTGTCGAATATCCGAAGCGGGCCTACGCGTCAACGTCGAAGAAAAGGACTCATCCGAAGGAAGGTACTTGATGAACAAGGAAAGAAGACGACGAAACAAGGAAACCTTAGACTATGACTCTTTGTATCTTTGTCGAATCCGGAGAGATCTCTCGAGACATGGCCTACTATATAAAGGCCAAGAGAGGATCTGCCGGATCACAACTTACACGCATAGAACCACCGCAAGATAAAACCTAGAGCTTAGAACCCTTGCCTCACGGCGAGACCACCGTAGTCCTTCGGCTACCCCATTGTAACCCGATATACTTTCGATAATCAAGATCAGACAAGCAGGAAGTAAGGGTTTTACCTCATCGAGGGCCCCGAAGCTGGGTAAATCTCTCTCCCTGTTTGTTCGATCACCGATGTCTCATGCTAGCCTGCAGGATTCCATCAACCCTAAGCCCCTCATGGTGGGCATTGCCAGGGAGCACCCCCAACAGTACTCCTTTTAATAGAGTACCGGAGGAAAGCATTAGCACTCCGTGAACACACGTGATCCTCACATCGTAGCCTTCCCCTCCGGTTAACCGAATTGTTGTCACTTTGGGGCCTAGGGTTCCGGACAACGATATGTGTATACAACTTGCAGATGTGATCAAAAACAATAATTATCATCATGAATCAATAACATGTTCAGATCTGAGATCATGGCACTCGGGCCCAAAGTGACAAGCATTAAGCACAACAAGTTGCAACAATGTCATAAATACTAACAACGAATACTAGGCACTATGCCCATAACAATCTTATAGCTTTTACATGAACAATCTCATCCAATCCCTACCATCCCCTACATCCTACAACGGGGAATTACTCACACATGGATGGGGGAATCATGGATGGTTGATGTAGAGGCGTCGGTGATGGCGATGGCGATGATCTCCTCCAACTCCCCGTCCTGACAGGGTGCCAGAACGGAGTTTCTGGTCCCAAATTGGAGTTTCTGGTAGCGGCGGAGCAGCGGAACTCTTTTTGGAAAAACGTCGAACCCCCGCGTAATTTTCAGGTCAGGGGCTTTATATAGTGCGAAGGAAAGGTCGAGGGGGTGGCCGAGGCGGCCAGACCACCCCTAGGCGCAGCCTGGCCTGGCCCGCGCCTAGGGCTAGTGTGGGCCCCTCGTGGACCCTTCCGTCTTGTATTCTGGCTCCGTGAGTCTTCGAGTGAAATATGGATTTTGCGATATTTTCCGGGAATTTTCCTGAAAGTTGGATTTCTACACAAAAACGAAACACCAAAGCAATTCTACTGAAAACAGCGTTAGTCCATGTTAGTTGTATTCAAAACACACAAATAAGTGGGCAAACAATAGCAAAAGTGTTCGGGAAAGTAGATACGTTTTGGACGTATCAACTCCCCCAAGCATAGCTTATTGCTTGCCCTCAAGCAATTCAATGGCAACTGACTACGATAAAGAAACTGTCACGAACACATTTGCTTCATATGATGTATATATTCTCACTATATGATAAATTACTCAGGCAATTCATAATAAGAAATATGCTACTAAAGCTACTGAATAGTTATGCAAGCTATGAAAAGATACCAACACAATAATAAGCAACATGAAACATAAGTATCCGCAGGATTGCAATGCTCATAATATGATATGATAAAGTGGTATCTCGCTTGCCCTATTTGTGGAGCAAAACATAAATGCCAGGGCACCTCTGAAGTTCAAGAGAAGACTAGAGGTAAAAATATCGAAAGATTCAAGCATCACAATTATACCACAATTAATCTTATTCCGAGACAAGCATATTACACTAAGAATGACAGCTATGCTTTCAAGAAGGTGCTCGAAGAAAGGATGATGACTCAACATAAAAGTAAAATATTGGCCCTACGCAGAGGGATGTAAGATTACTCATGTGCTAGAGCTTTTCATTTTGAATGCAATAGGAGTGTTGAAAATATTTTTTTTGAGAGGTATGCATGTCTATGTCAACGACTGGCATTAAATGATTTATCATCCCTTCATATAGTGACCTCAAGAGTGGCTCCCATGTAGTTCTCCAATGCACACCATTATTTAGGATCTCTCCAGTACATAATGTGCGGAGCAGTGTTTGTTTATTTATTCATTTTATATTTTGTTTGGGATGGGCACCCGGTTGCCTTGCTCTTTTTGCAATATTATGGACCAGCACATTATGCATGCTGGTCGCGGTATGAAGTCATGAAAGGACAATAAAACACTCAATACTTCCCGATGAGCTAAAACAAAACACAAAACAGGTGGTAATTTTGAAGGTTTAACGGTAACACACAAGCAATTCACTTTGGAGTGGCAGTGAAATACCACATATAGGTATGTATGGTGGACATAATTTGCACTTTGGTTTTAAGTGGTTGGATGCACGAGTAGAGCTCATACTCAGTACAAGTGAAGGATAGCAATAGACTAGGAAGCGACAATCAAGAAAACAGTAATTGTGATAATCATGCTTGCGACAGATAAAATTAACGGAAGCATAAAAGTAATACAAGAACTCCGAGGCAAGATAAATCATCGAGGCTTAAATGGCTTTTGTTTTAGTCTTATGCATGCTTGAGCGTGTGCCAAGTCGATTCAAATGAAGCATTCAGAGGAGCATACCACAATGACATGCCGTTATACGAATAAAGTAATGCAAGCAAACATCTATATGACATGTTACCTACTATTAGTGAATGGGAACTAATCATAAGAGAGCAAGAACTACTAAGCATCATTAAATAACATACACCTTATACGAACAAACTAAGCATGTACACATAAATGAGTATATGTACAAAAACGAAAACAAATAAAGTTCATACCAACCTCTCACCACATCTCGAATTGTCGTGCCCGTCAGTATTGCTCTTCACTTGTGTGGATTGAATAATATGAAATGATAACCAAGCTCCAATGAAGTTACGGAAGACCGCTGAACCCTGCAGCAACTTTACAAAACCAAAGAAGGACAACAAATATTTTTGGGTTTTCGATTTTTAATCAACACACAAAGCAAAATCTTTTTGGATTTTTGAATAGCAAACCATAACGAGAAAATGAAACAAACTAAAGAAGCAAATAAAGAGAAACAACAAAAGTATTTTTGTTATTTTTGTGTTTTGGAAAGTAGAAACAAAAGCAAGAACAACAAAAAGAAAGAAAACTAACATAAACACGCAAATGCAACTAGTGGCAGGAATCTGCCAACACAGGACAACAAGCAAATATCGATTTTTTTCGAAAATGTTCTGAAGCTCAGCTCGAAAAGTGCTCAACTAACAAAAGTTAGATAACAACCTGGGGCATATGGTCAAAAATTGGCAGCTCAAAATTCCGTTCTGGCTATTTATACGAATGTTTGTGGTGACAACACAGAATCTGTTTTTAAACAACAACTTCCCCAATTCTTACCTCCTTCCTATTAGAGGCTATCCTTGGTATAAAAACGAAATAAATAGGCTAAGGAAACGTTATTACAGTAGTAACAACTTACAAGATTCAATAAAATAGAAATTACAGAAATAAACTAACAAGAACAAAAAGAAAGCGAAACATGGATATACAAAGTTCCGACGGAATATGATATGTAGATGAGCGAGATGTCGGTATACCTCCCCCAAGCTTAGGATTTTGGCATAAGTGGAGTTCAATCCCAGGGAGCCCAAGAAGTGGCACCTCCATAATATGACGAAGAAGCACCTTCGTCCTGGTATGAACTCGAGGACACCCCGGTGTAATGCACGACATAGTCAGTGGTCGCCTCCTCCTGGTGTTGCTCATGAAACCCAAGCAAGTGCAGCTGCTCATCCAACTCCTCCTTAGAGCGTGATCACGGCATCCTGCGAATACTGAGCAAGGAGATCGAAAATTTGCGACGAAGAATAGCAAGAACACGGGTTTGAACAATGGGTGAGTGTTTTTTCAGGTAAGAGAGTGAAATGGCAGAGGAGGGAGCAAGTGGAGGGCCAGGGGGGCCCACACCAGGCCTTGGCGCGGCCTGGGTGGTGGCCGTGCCACCACATTGTGTGGCCGGCCTGTGGGTCCCACCTGGGCAGCCCCAGGTGCCTCTCTGCCCCTTTTCGTGCGTTAAAATTTTGTGTAAATTTTCTGGAATTTTTCGAGAAACTTTATTTCTGGGCAATTTTCAGAATTTGATAAATGATTCTTTCGCAGAAAAACATTTTATGAAATGATGAAAAACAAACCCAACAATAACTCTACAGTAATTCTAAAACAATCTAATATGGAATTTATAAGTGGACCATAGGTGAAGACATAGTTTCATTCATCCAAAATTACTTTGCTAACAAGGTTGATCAAGTCTTGTTACCAAAACAATTTTATATGAAACAAAACTTTGCAATTCACTAGATGATCATGTTACCTCAATATTGAGGGGAATAGTCCCAACCATCACAATATGATAATCTTTCTTCGGTATTGGCAAAGTCAAATGAAATTTCCCAATTTGAATAGTCTCAATGTTATTGATGGTATTTGGACCATAATTCCTATCAATCTTCTTACGAAAATAAACCGTGTTCTCCTTGTCATCAACATTAAAAGTTACTTTTCCTTGGTTGCAATCAATAACAGCCCCTACAGTGTTAAGAAAAGGTCTCCCAAGAATAATAGACATATTATCATCTTCAGGCATTTCTAGCACAACAAAGTCAGTTAATATCATGCAATTTTGAGCAACTTGAACAGGAACATCCTCACATATACCAACAGGAATAGTACTTTACTTATCAGCCATTTGCAAAGATGTATCAGTCGGTATTAATTTTTCTAGATCAAGTCTCTTATAAAGAGAAAAAGGCATGACGCTAACTCCCGCTCCCAAATCACATAAAGCAGTTCTAACATAATTGTTCTTAATGGAGCATGGAATAGTAGGTATACCTAGATCTCCAAGCTTCTTTGGAATCTTTCCATTAAAAGAATAGTTAGCAAGCATAGTGGAGATTTCCTCATTGGGAATCTTCCTTTTGTTAGAGACAATATCTTTCATATATTTTGAATAAGGAGGCAATTTAATAGCATCAGTCAAAGGAATTTGCAAAAACAAATGTTTCATCCATTCACGGAACTTGTTATAGTGTTCTTCTTCCTTCGATTTGTGTTTCTTATCGGGAAAAGGCATTGGTTTTTGCACCCAAGGTTCTCTTTCACTACCATGTTTAGTAGCAATAAAATCTTCCTTAGTGTACTTTGTATTCTTAGTATGCTTTTCAGGTTCCTCTTCAATTTCTTATTTATCAAGCATCATTTTTATCATTACCACTTTCAGTTTCAGCATCAGAGATAGATATACTATTAGGATCTTTAGCAGGTTCGAGGATTCTGCAATAGTTTTATTTTTCTTCTTATTTTTCTTAGACTTAGTCCTAGTATCATCAACTCGTTAGGAATCTTGTTCAATTCTCTTTGGATGTCCTTCAGGATATAAAGGATCCTGAGTAGAAACACCGCTTCTAGTTCTTATTTCATAAGCATGTTTTTCCTAGAAGCATTAACTAGCAAATCTTTTTGCACTTTAGTGAGCTGATCAATTTGTGTTTGAACCATTTGAAAATATTTAGCAAGTATTTTAACATCATTAGAGGTTCTTTCCACAATATCATGCAAATTACTAATAGCTCTAGAATTTTCCATTAGATGATTTTGCACTCTCTTATTAAAGTTATCTTGCTTAACAACATAATTATCAAATTCATCTAAGCATTGATCAGGAGGTTTAGAGTAGGGAATATCTCTACTATCAAAACGTTGGAGAGAGTGTACCTCAATAGTGGAAGAGCGAGGAATTGGCTTACATAATTCTTCTATAGGTGGTAGATTCTTCACATCTTCAGATTTAATACCCTTCTCCTTAAGAGATTTCTTGGCTTCCCTCATCACTTCATCATTTAATTAAATCATTCCCCTTTTCTTCGGTGTTGGTGTTGGTGTAGGGGTCGGCTCAGGTGTAGTCCAATCATCATAATTTTGGCTAATTTTGACCAATAATTCCTTAGCTTCAGCGTGAGTCCTTTTCCTGAAAACACAACCAGAACAACTATCTAGGTATGTCCTACATTCAACAGTTAGTCCATTATAGAATATATCAAGGAGTTCATTCTTAGCTAATGGAACTCTAGGTAGTGCTCTAATTATAGAACAAAATCTTGCCCAAGATTCAGGCAATTTCTCTCCTTTTATCTGTACAAAGTTAAAGATTTTCTGCAAAGCAGCATGTTGAGCACTAGCAGGGAAATATTTCTGAAAGAACGCATTAACCAAACCAATAGGACTATCAATAGATCCAGGAGACAAATTATCATACCAAATTTTAGCCGCACCTTTCAAAGAGAAAGGGAAAATTTTAGTGACAAAGTAAGTGCGTTTCTTAATATCATCAAAGAATAAATTGCTCAAAGTAGAAAGTTCATTCATATGTTTCATAGCACTTTCATTTTCAGTACCACAGAAAGGTTCTTTCTCAAGAATAGATATGTAAGATAAATCCAAAGAGAAATCATAATCCTTATCCCTAATGTTTATGGGAGATGTGGTAAACTTAGCATCAGGAGACAGTTTATATCTAATAGCTCGTCTAGCAAGAAGACTTTTAATAGCACTTGCATCACTAGTAGCATGAAATTCATCAATGAAATCATCATCAAGATCAATATAAGTTTCATCAAGATCATCACTAGGAGCCCCTCTAGACTCAGGTGAACCAACAGGTGTAATAGTATTATCAATTTGTTTAGCAATATTAATTGTAGCATCAAGGAAAGGACCTAATGAACCACTCTCATCAAGCACAGTAGAAGTATCATCAAAACTTTCAGATTCAGTAGAACTAGCAGTATGTGTATGTGGTGGAGTAAGAAGCTTACTCATAACAGATGGCAAATCAAAAGCAGCAGAGGTGTTCAGAGTTGTACTTCTTCTTGTAGTGGATGGCAATATAGGGAATTTCTCACGAGGTTTCCCCATAATGAATAGATGGCGGCGAACAGTATCACTTCCAAGTTGACTTATAAATAAAGCTATGATCCCCGGCAACGGCGCCAGAAAATAGTCTTGATGACCCACAAGTATAGGGGATCGCATCAATCTTCGAGGGAAGTAAAACCCAAATTTATTGATTCGACACAAGGGGAGCCAAAGAATATTTATAAGCTTTAACAACTGAGTTGTCAATTCAGATGCACCTGGAAATAGACTTGCTCGTAGCTGTTTATCAGTGGTAACAGTTTTATAGCGGTAGCAGTAGTGAAGTAACAGCAGTAATGAAATAAAAACAGCAGTAGTGATGATTGTAGTAGACAACAGGATTAAAATATTGTAGGCACAGGGATGGATAAACGGGAGCTGCATGAATGAGATAGTTCATATAATAGCAAGACGTGGGCATTTGCAGGTATAATGATAAAATCATCCTAGTATAAATTAACCATATGCGTGTGTTCCTATTTAGTCGTGCGTGCTCGCAATGAGAAACTTGCACGACATCTTTTGTCCTACTAGCCCGTTGCACCAGGGCCTCAAGGGAAACTACTGGTAATTAAGGTACTCCTTTTAATAGAGTACTGGAGCAAAGCATTAGCACTCCGTGAACACACGTGATCCTCACATCGTAGCCATCCCCTCAGGTTAACCCAATTGTTGTCACTTTGGGGCCTCGGGTTCCGGACAACGATATGTGTATATAACTTGCAGATATGATCAAAACAATAATTATCATCATGAATCAATAACATGTTCAGATCTGAGATCATGGCACTCGGGCCCAAAGTGACAAGCATTAAGCACAACAAGTTGCAAAAATGTCATAAATACTAACAACGGATACTAGGCACTATGCCAATAACAATCTTATACCTATCACATGAACAATCTCATCCAATCCCTACCATCCCCTAGAGCCTACAACAGGGAATTACTCACACATGGATGGGGGAATCATGGATGGTTGATGGAGAGGCATCGGTGATGGCGATGGCGATGATCTCCTCCAACTCCCCGTCCTGGCAGGGTGCCAGAACGGAGTTTCTTGTGCCGAATTGGGGTTTATGGTGGCGGCGGAGCAGCGGAACTCTTTCTGGAAAAACTTCAAACTCCCCCATAGTTTTTAGGTCAGGGGCTTTATATAGTGCGAAGAAGAGGTTGAGGGGGTGGCCGAGGCGGCCAGACCACCCCTAGGCGCAGCCTGGCCTAGCCCGCGCCTAGGGCTGGTGTGGGCCCCTCGTGGCCCCCTCCGTCTCGTATTCTGGCTCTATGAGTCTTCGGGTGAAATATGGATTTTGCGATATTTTCCGGGAATTTTCCTGAAAGTTGGATTTCTGCACAAAAACGAGACACCCGAGCAATTCTTCTAAAAACAGCGTTAGTCCGAGTTAGTTGTATTCAAAACATACAAATTAGAGGGCAAACAATAGCAAAAGTGTTCGGGAAAGTAGATACGTTTTGGACGTATCAACGCCGCCCTAAGAAATGTGTGTAGCTAGACCGTAGATTAATTAAGAACATGATGTGCGTATATAACAAACAACTAAGCGTGTCATTTTATAAACTAGCCATCACACGGAAGGTTAGTCACACCAGCTGAAGCCGGTCAATGGTGTAGATCGATGATTCGATAGCAATAGCTTAAAAATGGTTTCACGTGAAAAGGATGTGAGAGAGAGAAAGAAGTTGGGAATCCTGCTAGTTTAGTCCATCATGATATATCAGTAATGGAAAAATGGCCAACAATACCGGTTCCAGAGGGCCTCTTGTACCGGTTATCCAACCGGTACAAAAGATTCGGGACAAAAGCCCCCCCCTTTGGTACTGGTTCCTTACGAACCGGTATTAAAGGGGCCTCCACGTGGGCACCCAGGAGACCGCAGGGCTGGAGACCTTTGGTACCGGTTTGTAACACGAACCGATACCAAAGGTTGGCTACCGCGGCAGAGAAAGTGCATAAATCTCTGCCGCGGCAGGGTTTAGGGTTTAGGCGGGTTGGCTACCGCGGCAGAGAAAGTGCATAAATCTCTGCCGCGGCAGAGAATTCAGGGTTTAGGGTTTTAGGAGGGGTTTAGGGGTATCAGACCGTTTCATCGTATGAGGATCGCGTCGATGCGCCAGAAACGTGATGCATATCAACTTGGTGCATATAATATAACACATGCAATTGCATAAGATCGCAAATTAAGTAGTACATGCATGAAGATCGATCTTCATGCATAGTGGTACTCTCCGAGGCATACTATCTATTACATGTAGCATAGTGGTACTCTCCGAGTCAAACTATATATTACATGTAGATCTTCATTCATAGTGGTACTCTGCGAAGTTAGGTATGACGTCCCGAAGGAAAAATCCCACCAATTCCTCGCCAATTGCTTTGAAGCGGTGCTCGATTGGGATCCTGTCCCGCTTTCTTGCCAACTGTAAAAGAATGAGATACAAATGAATACATGAGCTATGTTTGTATATATTATATATATCAAATCACAATCAAACAATTATGACTGAAACTCAGCACAAGTTATGGTAACAAAATAAATTTGTGAATATTGTTTTCCTACGTCTCTATTTCTTTGATTATTCATTCTCTCGCTGACAATCTTGTGGATTTACTCGCAAACGTAGTATCCACATAAATTAGTCCCCTCTGGTTGTTTTTTCTGTACAAGAATATAATTCAATCAAACAATAATCAAGTATGATAAAGGTGTGTGGACCTATGTAGTACTACTTACTTTGTTCGCACGCCATATCAGCTTCGGTTTCCATCCACCGGTCGGATCTTCCTGGATGAACGTTTGCCATACGCTGCCCGACAAAAGAAAATGCATAAAAGAGTTATCAATTTGTTGATATCAAGAAATTAACGACAAAACCGATAAGAATTAAAATTACCTTTTGAGCATATCAAAAGCCGTCTTGTATAGTATAGGCTCTTTGCTTAGTGAGTCAAAGACTTCAACATCTCCATCGTACATTTTAATGACGATAAGAATAAAGTGGAACCTGCGCACGTTTAAATATGCAGTGTCATAGATATAAGTCATCAGTTAAAATTTTAACATATGGTGAGCAAAATAAAATGTGTTATAAGACAGTAACACTCACTTGAAGTTGTAAGGCCAAAGTATTATGTTTTTGTCACATTGTCGCTTCAAAAACCTTAGCAAAGTCTCCGGTGTATCCTTGTTATAGATGGGATCTTCTATGGTTCTTTCATGCATTGTATCTGGGTCAATGAACCCAATGTCCGTGATTTCATCCCTTTTGCATTAGAGCTTCTTCGATCTGCATAATATAGCGCACAAAAGATTAAATTGAGGATAATTTGCAGACAATGAACGAGTTGAGCTAAAAGACTTCTCAAATTACATTAATAAATCACTTACAGACAATAGCAACTGATGATAGATTTGCCGAGGGCCCGGAGATTGTATAACTGAAAAAGTTCAGAAAAGTCAACGCTCACAGAGTATTCTTGGAAGTAGTGCTCATCCTTAACTCGCACCATGATAGCCTCGATCCCTCTCTTTGTGGCATTACTGTACCACGCATGCAAATTACGCATACTTGTTGGTAGCGACCTGATATTCTCGACCAAATCTTTCCCTTGAACAAATTTATATGCTACTTCAGCGATGGGGTAATCGGTTGTGTATTGTCGAGAACTTTCAATGGCCTTCTCGTCAAACACCTTGAGAGGGGGGACCGATTGAACGGGTTGTTCTCCGAGTTGTTGCACTTGTTGTTTCCCTTTTTTCGCCGTGACACCCGATTGATTTGGTTTTTTCGCCTCCATCATCTCATCATACGACATTTCAATAGAACGCCTATAGTCAGATGGCGGCGATGGTACAGGGTCATACGGATTCTCAACGGTACGCACAACTTTCACCGGATCTAGTGTCTTCTCAAAAGGTATCTCTGGCACTTTCTTAGCAAAATGGGATGCCACCTGGGACTTAGAGACTTCGATGAATTCCTCGATAGTTTTTTCCCAAGGTAACTTCTCAATAGGCGGCAATGGTTTCTCCGTTCTAGGTCTCTTCCTAACCGGCGAACCGTTCCGCTTAACGGGCGCTTTCTTACACGGAGGATATCGAGATGGTGGACTCACGCTGGGGTCCCTCTCAGGTAGGTGTGGACTGTGCTGCTCATGTGGACTGCTAGCAGGAGGAGTCGATGGCCTTTGCTGCTCATGTGGAATTTGCTGCTCATGTGGACTGCTACGAGGAGTCGGTGGCCTTGGCAAAAGGACGATATATTTCTTGGACCATAGGGCGAAACCGCGCTTGACATCGGCCATTGTCTTCTCATCGTCACCTCCAGGAAAATCAAGCTCCACTGTTTCAAAACCCGGAACAACGTCATCCACCCCGACACGAACACAGCCAGCTGGAATGGGCATATGATGGTGCGTTGCTCCATCTTCATTTGGGTAAACATAGCCGACCACCACCTTAACGGACACGTTCCTCATTGACATATGTAGCTCGCAATCTGTCTTCTCCGTGACATAATTCACGGGGTAGCTTCCTCCACATCCGTCAAGATGCGAGGAACCCACACTGCTTCTTCGCTGAGATGGGGCGGCATCGGCTTGAGGATCCTGAGAACAACGGCTGATCAGGTGCTCTATTTTTCTCAAGCGCCCACCCTATTTATCAATTCCGCTAACCTGTCTGACTCCTGCTTCTTCTTTCTCGAACGGCTTCTATAAGTGTCAGCGCACTCCAGCCACGCTTCCTTCATGGTGACACCTGGGAGGGCTGTACCCGTCCAACGTGTTCAGGATTCCCAGCGAGTGTGAGCTCGTCATTCTCTCTATTGGGAATGTACTCTCCCTTTCTAACTTTTTCAATTGCATCTATAAGCTGCGTCGTGATTGCTTCAATTTTTTCCTTCCATTTTCCCTTTGCAACGATCAGCCCGTCTTTGGGTCCAGCCCTGCCCCATGCGCGAACAACCACTTGGACCGGTCGGGCCAGTCCAATGTCTGTGGAGTGATTCCTTCCTCCATCAGTTTAGCTTCAAATGCTCTCCACTTCGGAATGGCAGTCTTGTAGCCACCTGACCCCAAATGATGGAAATGTTTCTTCTTTGAAGCATTTTTCATATTTGTGACTGATCGGGGCACATCAGTAGACGATTGCTTATACCTCTTAAATGCGGGCCAGTGATCTTTTATCTTCACTAGACTTTCAGTGAATACTGGATCTTCAACTTCATATTTGGCCCATAAATTTTTCTTCCAGGTCTGGAATTGTGTGGCCATCTTCTTAAGAGTCCATTCCTTGACTTTCTTCTTCTGGCCTTCCGTCATGTCTTCCGGTAGGCTGAAGTGTGTCAGTAGACTGTCCCAAAGAAAAAATTCAGAGTATCGTTGACATAACTAGCTTCAGGCCCCGCGTTCTTCGGCTTATGCCACTCTGGAATGCTGATCGGTACATGGTCCCTAACAAGAACTCCAGCTTGATTTGTAAATTTACGACCGTGCTCTTTGGGATCCACCGGTTCACCACTATCCTTAAATGCGGTGAGGGCTAACCTACCCTCGCCCTTTAGACGTTGCGTCGGGCCTCGTTGCTTTTTAACAGATTTGCTCGATGATCCAGAAGGCTAAAAGAAAAATGATTCATTAATAAGTGCAATACAAATAAATGAATGCATCTAGTGATGAACATAGCCTTGATATATAAATATACATCTCGCCGGAGTTTGTTAAGGACACTTCGCTGTCTCTTCTTTCTTCAGACTCAAGTCCCTCACCGACATCGTTCAGAAATTGTGAGAAATCATCGTCATCTCCATCGGGTTCTCCATCGGGTTCCGGTCCACGGGCACTCTCATATATCATTTTCTGCACCATTTCTTCTTGCTCCTCATCTCGGACGAAGGTGCCGTCCTCCATAGCTCAATGTCACTACAAAATTAAGTGCAATTATTTCATTCATCATGTCATGATCATAACAGATTGCTAGATGGATAACAATTCAAGTGAAGAAAGCAATAACCAAACACAAGAATGAGTGTGCGAGGCCTTTCACATAGATACTTAGGAGTAACATATATTATTGCAATTGTACAACACTACTAACGATATGAACCCACTGAATCACCGAGGTACTAACACACGTGCGGGGCAAGACTCTCCACGACATCGCCGAGGTGCTGAGGGTGGCGCCCATCGATGCAGTCCCCGCTCCCCGGATCCTCCTGCCGCGGATCGACCTCGCGATCGGCCCCACGACACACCCAACCACCTCTCTCTCTTCTCCTCTCCGGAGGCGATGCGCGCCCTGCCTCCGCGACCGCCTCCTCGTGCTCTCTCGCTGCCTTTTTATTTCTTTCTTTCCAAACGCCACCGCTCCTCCTCTCTCCACTACCTCACTCGTCTAGTCTCGCGCAAAGGCGCCCCTCCTCGATGTCGCGGCTGCAGGGCCGCTTCCACCATGGCGGCACTGACAGCGATAACAACGCCTCCATGATGGAGGCCTTCCCCCTCCCACTCCCGCTGTAGTGCATTTGCCCTTGGCAGTCCTCCACCGACGCCGAGAGCACCACGGCCACGGACTCGGCATTCCTCCACCGACGATGAGAGCGCCACGGCCACGGACTAGGCGTTCCTCCACCGACGCCGAGAGCACCACGGCCACGGCCACGGACTCGCTGCTCAACAACCCTGGGCCTTCCCCCTCCTCCTCTCCCAAGCAGCACCCGTGGCCACGCCCTCTCTCTTTGTATCCCGCAACCACAAAGACGGTGTCAAACATACACGAACCCTAGTCGGTGTTCCGAAATACTCCGGCTTTATGAAGGGGGAAACATACACGAACTACACGTCATGACAAGATGCGAGATGCAAATAGGGATATGGATGGCATATTCAGGTTCCTCATGTTTTTCTGATCAATTTTCATATATAGCACTTTTCATTTTGAAATGTCATTTAAAAGTTATTAACAAATTGGGTTTTCTTATTTAAAATAGATAAAATATATTTTATTTTAATAGTAAAGGACCCAGAAAACATTTTCTATCCGGGGAAGGACCCCGGGTTGATTTTTGAAAGTGTCAGGGGGTTTTGTTTGAAAGGAACGGCGGCAGGGACCGCGGGTTGCTGAGAACAGATGCAGGGGGCTATTTGCAAAACGTAACCAGATCTGGGTTGTTGGGGCTTTCTCACCGAGCGGGTGCGTACCCTGCTCGCTGACGAGGGGGCCTAGGTGCCACGTTGGCTGCCACCGTGGCGAAGCATGGGCGCTGCCCGGCAGGTGTTCGATGGGAGGTTCGCGCGCGGGCAGAGGTGATCACCATGGCTGGCATCGGGCTCGCGGGCGATGTAGGAAGCTCCCGGATGCGCGTGTGTGGTCATTGCACGCGCCTTACCGACGCGGACCATCTGGAGGAGGCGTCGTCGTCAGGGAGGCGCCGGAGGCTCGCCGGCGGTGAGGATCTGCGACGGGAAGGCCGACATCATCGATGGGAGAACGAACCAGGAAACAAGGGGGAAGGTGAGGATATCCACGGGGTGCGCAAGCTCACCCTGAAGGTCGACGTGCAGACGAGGAGGCTGTGGGACGTCGGACGGCGTCGGAATCGGAGGATCTCGCCGTCGGAGACGAGGAAGAAACGGTGAGAACGGCGACGATGGGGACGGCCCCCACTCGATTCCTTCCGTGGAGATGCTCAGGGAGACGTGGTGGAGCTTCTGGTGACTTTGGCTTGGCGAGGGACGGCCTGCCGCGCCATGTGGTCACTGTGAGGGGAGGCTCGTGGTGTTGGTGTTCCTAAATGAGAGAGAAAGGAGGGCGGCGGCAGAGGGAGAGGAAGATGGCTTGGCGGCCGCAGGGTGGAAGGAGAGGAGGGAGGGGGAAGGGGCGGGAGGTCTTACCTGGTTGCCGGGAGGGGGAGGGCGACGGCGGCGTGGGCATTGGGGCGTGGCGCCGGGAGCTGGCGTGGCGCGGGAGCTGCGGGCGACGGCAACGCGTGGCCTGCGGGAGACGGCGGCGGAGTGGGGACGGCGCGAACCGTCGATTTGGTGGCGCGGAGTAGGGAAAACGGAGGCGCGGACCTTTGGTACCGGTTGGAGCCACCAACCGGTACGAAAGGCCTTTGGTACCGGTTGGTGGCTCCAACCGGTACCAAAGGTCATTTTTTCTTTTCTTTTTCTTTCTTTTTCTTTTCTTTTCTTTTTCTTTTCTTTTTCTTTTCTTTTGTTTCTTTCTTTCTGTTTCTTTTTCTTTTCTATTTCTATTTCTATTTCTATTTATTTTTCTTTTCTATTTCTTTTCTTTTCTTTGTCTGTTTCTTTTCTGTTTCTTTTTTCTTTTCTATTTCTATTTCTATTTCTTTTCTTTTTCTGTTTCTGTTTTTCTATTTCTTCTATTTCTATTTCTATTTCTTTTCTATTTCTATTTATTTTCTATTTCTATTTCTTTTTTCTTTTCTATTTCTTTTTCTATTTCTTCTTTTCTTTTCTTTACTCCCCACGACGCCGTCCGCGGAAGTTTCGCCACGACGCCGGAGGAAAATGGCGGGAAATAATGGGCGGGAATAAAATTTTATTGCGATTGAACTGGAATTAAATTACATAGCTCACTGAAAATTAAAATACATGGCCATTCGAATGTTGAGTCATTCAGTCATACTCTTGCCTAGCCCTATAAACGTCGCCACTTTGTAGTCGTCGAGTCGCCGACGTGTCGTCGTCGTTGCATCGGGGTCGCGGTAGTCGAACCTCGGCGGGTGAGCACGCGTGGGCTGGGACCGAGGGTAGCGCATGCGGGGGCCACGGTAGGCCATGACGATCCGGAGAGTCCGGCCGCGCCACCACGCCGACGGCCGGCCTCGTTGAAGTTCGAACGAGGCGGGCCATCCTCCTCGTGCCGGCAAGCGCACTCTCACGCGATTGATGAAGAAGCGTCCCAAGTCGGGCTGTAGTCGGGATGCCACTGGGATTCCTCCGCCTCTCGCGTGAGCTCGAAGTAGTAGTGGTTCGTGATGGCCATCTGCGCGCCACACCTAGAGGAACAGAGGGACCGGTACGCCTCTGACGCTCAGCAACCAGCCGATCGGGACGCGGTAGCCCGGCGGGCAGGGGTAGTTCGAGGCGCAAATCGCCTCCGCCTCCGGGGGGTTAGAGATACGGTGGAAGCCATGGGAGAGAGTGATGAGGTTTGCAGATATGAGTCTAGATGTGGTATGTAAATGGAGGCCAAGCCTACATATATATAGTGAAAAAATGGCGGGAAGACGGAGGCGGGAAGCGGTGGAAAGCGCGGAAAGAAAATAGGCGGGAACGCAGTGGCGCGGGAAACTTTCATCCCGGGTGGGGGTTCAAACCGGGACAAAAGATGGGGGCCTTATCTAGGGAGGCTTATCTGGGAGGGCCTTATCTGGGGTGGCTAACCTTTAGTACCGGCTGGTGGGTGCAACCAGGACTAAAGGTGGTTTTTGTGTCATCTAACAAAACTGTCGGTGGGATAAGGACGCGTGGGTAACCTTTAGTACCGGCTGGTGGGTGCAACCGGGACTAAAGGTGGTTTTTGTGTCATCTAACAAAACTGTCGGTGGGATAAGGACGCGTGGGTAACCTTTAGTACCGCCGGTGGTGCAAACGGACTAAAGGTGGTTTTGTGTCATCTAACAAACTGTCGGTGGAATAAGGACGCGTGGGTAACCTTTAGTACCGGCTGGTGGTGCAACCGGTACTAAAGTTGTCGGGATAAGGACGCGTGGGTGGACGTGCTCGATGAGATAAAGCATGTAGCACATGACGCCCTGTCGAATGAACAAGACAAAGTGGAAGCGGCGACGTGCCTATAAAAGGAGCATCGATACGCCGTGGCAAGCAGATCAACAAGCCAACCTAGCAGGTAGGGAGAGTTTCATCCCCATGGATGGAGGAAAGGGTTGGGAAATCTCCCGTGGCGCAGCTTCTCGAAGATGGCGTTAGTGCACACGCCTACGGCATCTTCGGAAGTTGCGCCTGAAAATTTCCCTGCAAGCCCGTGAAAGACTCCATCTCCTCTAACAAGTGGGGAAAGGGTTGGGAAAACTTCCGAAGTCATTGGTGCACACGACGACATCTTCGGAAGTTGCTCTGGAAAATTTCCCGCAAGCCCGTGAAAGACTCCATCTCCTCTAACGAATGGGGAGGGTTGGTTCGCAAACGGCATCTTCGGAAGTTGCGCCTGCCTGCAAGCCCGTGAAAGACTCCATCTCCTCTAACAGAATGGGAAAGGGTTGGGAAATCTCCCGTGGCGCAACTTCTTGAAGATGTCGTTGGTGCACGCCTACGGCATCTTCGGAAGTTGCGCCGGAAAATTTCCCAAGCCCGTGAAGGACTCCATCTCCTCTAACAGTAATGGGGAAAGGGTTGGGAAATCTCCCGTGGCTTCTCGAAGATGTCGTTGGTGCACACGCCCTACGACATCTTCGGAAGATGCGCCTGGAAAAATTTCCAAGCCCGTGAAAGACAAACTACTTAACTGGTAAAACAAGCCAACCATCTCCATTGTTAATATCTACATACAGTAACATCATTACACAAAAATAAATGGGAAAGTGATTTCCATATTGAGATACACAAGTTATGATCCCTATCTAGTCTTCTGAGTTTTCTTCGTGTGTTTCCCTTTCTTCTGATTGCGACGCAACCATGGAGAATCTTCATTATTTAACATGATGCTTGGGTCAGTTTTCACCTTGAAGGGTGGAATATCATCAAACTTATTATAATCTTCTAACATGTCTGTCTTGTCCTCTACTCCCACGATGTTTCTTTTTCTGAAAGAACTATGTGGCGCTTTCTCATCGTATGATGTGTCCTCTTGCCTTTCTTTTCTTTTTTTTTTTTGTCCTTCACATAAAAATGAGCCACTGCCTATGGTTCGAGATAGATCCTAATTCTGAGGTTTGTCTCCCATAGGTTCATGAATCCTAGTCACTGAGGTGTAAATGGGTCTACGAACGTAGATTCATTCCGTTGGCGACCGTGAATTGAACCTTAAAAGGTCCTACCCTAACCATATCTCCATAGTCAAGTTCCCATATCTCCTCGATGTACCCATAATATGTGACCTTGTTCCCATTGCCTCTGCATCAAAGCGGACACCACTGTTTTGGTTGGTGCTCTTTTTATCTTGGGCGAACGTGTAAAATGTATTCCCATTTATCTCGTACCCTTGAAAAGTCGATATAGTCGAAGATGGTTGCTTGGCCAACAAGTATAGCTGTTCTTCATCAGTGACATTCATGAGACATGTTTGTAACCAACCGCCGAAAGTCTTCATGTGTTCTCCATCAATCCAATCTTCACGTTGCTCCGGGTATTCAGAGCGTAAAATATTCTTGTGTTCCACTATGTACGGAGTCACCAAGCTGGAATTATGTAGAACGTGTAGTGTGCTTGAGTGAAAGAATGTCCGTCCATACACGTTGTTGCTTTCTTTCCTAGCGTGCCTTTTCCATGCAGTCTCCCCTCATAGCGCGATTCAGAAACACCGATCGGCTTAAGGTCAGGAATAAAGTCAACACAAAACTCAATGACCTCCTCTGTTCCATAGCCCTTGGAGATGCTTCCTTCTGGCCTAGCACGGTTATGAACGTATTTCTTTAAGACTCCCATGAATCTCTCAAAGGGGAACATGTTGTGTAGAAATACAGGATCGAGAACGCCAATCTCTTCGACCAGGTGAACGAGGAGATGCGTCATAATATTGAAGAAGGATGGTGGGAACACCAACTCGAAGCTGACTAGACATTGCACCACATCCTTCTCTAAATTTTGTAGAGTTAGTGGATTGATCACCTTCTGTGAAATTGCATTGAGGAAAGGACATAGCTTCACAATGGGTACTCGAAGATTTTCTGGCAGAAGCCCCCTCAATGCAACCGGAAGTAATTATGTCATAATCACGTGGCAGTCATGAGACTTTAGGTTTTGAAACTTTTTCTCTGACATGTTTATTATTCCCTTTATATTCGACGAGAAGCCAGACGGGACCTTGATGCTACTCAGGACTTCAAAAAAGATATCCTTCTCTTCTTTGGTAAGAGCGTAGCTGGCAGTACCTTGATACTTCTCTGGATTCAAGTTGTTTCCTTCGTGGATACTTTGCTGGTCCTGCATCCGGTGTATCTTTTGTCTTCCCATACACGCCCAAGAAGTTTAGCGAGGTTCACGCAAAGATTTTTCGTCACGTGCATCACGTCGATTGCAGAGTGAACCTCTAGGATTTTCCATGGGTAGCTCCCAAAATATAGACATCTTCTTCCACATGGGTACGTGTCCATCAACATCATGCGGAACAGATTATCCGCCAGGACCCTTTCCAAAGATCACTTTTAAATCCTTGACCATATCATATATAACATCCCCAGTAGGGCGGGTAGGCTTCGTTCGGTTATCTGCCTCACCTCTGAAATGATTTCCTCTCTTTCTTACATGATGTTGTTTTGGAAGAAATCAACGATGCCCCAGGTACACATTCTTGTTTCCCAAATATATACTGTCAGTCTCACCTAAACAGTGTGCGCATGCATTGTATCCCTTGTTTGACTGTCCTGAAATGTTACTAAGAGTAGGTCAAATTCCTTTTGTTCGTGCTCATCCCACAGGGTACACCTTCTTCACGCCACAAAAAAAGTTCTTGAACCAATGGCCTTAGGTACACATCAATGTCGTTGCGGGTTGCCTCGGGCCTTGGATGAGCAGGCATCATAATGAACTTCCGCTTCATGCACAACCAAGGAGGAAGGTTATAGATACATAGAGTCATGGCCAGGTGCTATGACTCTGCTCCCGAAAGGATTAAAGCCATCTGTACTTAGACCAAATCTTAAGTTCCTTGCGTCATCGAAATGACTTGAACTCTCTGTCGATTTTTATCCACTGCGACCCGTCAGCGGGGTGTCTCAGCATCACATCTTTCTTACGGTCCTCTTTGTGCCATCACAACAACTTGGCATGCTCTTTGTTTTGGAACAAACGTTTCAACCGTGGTATTATAGGAGCATACCATCACGCAGGAACCCTCTTCCTGGGGTGGACTCGCCCTCAACATCGCCAGGGTCATCTTGCCTAATCTTATACCTCAATGCACCACATACCGGGCATGCATTCAAATTCTCGTACTCCTCGCGGTAGAGGATGCGGTCATTGATGCATGCATGTATCTTCGCACCTCTAATCCTAGAGGGCAGACAACCTTCTTTGCTTCGTACGTACTAGAGGGCAATACGTTCTCCCCTGGAAGCATCTTCTTTATTATTATCAGCAAATTTTCAAATCCCTTGTCGAGTACCATTCTCTGCCTTCCGTTGCAGCAATTCAGTGTGGTACCCACTTTTTCGGCCATTTTCGCAATTTGGGTACAACAGTTTGTTGTGATCCTCTAATATTTTCTCCAACTTCAACCTCTCCTTTTCACTTCCGTAGTTTATCTTCGCATCAAGAATGGCCCGACCCAAATCGTCATCGGGGTCATAAAAAATCGGCTCATAAAAATGGGCTCTTCTTCAGCTTCGTCTTCCCCCATTCTACTATCACCGTCTTCAGTGAACATAGGATAGTTGTCACTATCCTCTTCTTCTTCGTTGTCTTCCATTATAACCCCTCTTTCTCCGTGCTTGGTCCAACAATTATAGCTGGGCATGAAACCGTTCTCAAGCAGGTGGACGTGAAGGGTCTTTGAGGTAGAGTAATCCTTCGTATTCTTACAGGAACTACATGGACAATAAATGAAACCATTCGACCGCCTGTTTGCCTCAGCCACGTTGAGAAAATAATGCATGCCATTAATGAAGTCGGGATGGCATCGGTCACCGTACATCCATTGTCGATTCATCTGCATTATATAAGTATATCAAAAATCATTAATTACACAACATCAAGGATATATGAGTGACCAACTTAATTAATATTCAAGTTCATCACATAAAACTAAGTTTTTATAAAAAAGAAGAGGCTCACCGAGGTTGTGCAGTGCTTGAGGACGACGCTGGCGATCGACGGCGGTGAGGACGGGGACGATACTAAAACCTACAAATCATACTTTAATTTGAGCTCAAATTGCATATAAAAAGAATGAAATCCCTAACTTAGGCATTTCATCGAACACCTTGCTAGCACTAGAAAAATAATACAAGTTAAACTAGCAAAGAAATGAGCTAAATTAGGAACGCCGGAAGAAATGATGATATTGCTAACCCTTGGATAGATGGGTGCCGTTATTCTTGTTAAAATGGTGGAGAAAAATGGAGATTTGTTGGAGTGTGAGAGGTGCAAAATATTTGGAAATGTGAGAGGAGAGAAGGAGAAGGGAAAATGAGAGATGCAGGGATCGGGCACGCTGAAGAAATAGGCTTGGGACCCTTTAGTACCGGTTCTTTAGATGAACCGGTACTAAAGGTGCAGCTCTGGCCCCACCTCCACCTGAAAATTGGACTGAAACTCTTTCGTACCGGTTCGTAACACGAACCGGTACAAAAGGCCCTCAACGAACCGGTATTGATGCTCCTCGCCCGCCACAACAAAGGAACTGGTACTAATGCACCCTTTAGTACCGGTTCGTAAGGGAACCAGTACTAAAGGCTTAGACGGATGCCCAGTTTTCCACTAGTGTGTATATATATATATATATTATCATGCATGTAGTAATTAATGCAATCTCATTATATTTACCGATTTGTGTACTAGCTATTTGTGAATTTGTGTACAACATTGTGAGGGTAGTTCCTTAATTTTTTTCTTTGTTGTCTTAGTTAGCTAGATGGAGGGACTCACATTGTGAAATATTTGGAACTACACAACATCGTCAACCTCTTGCTATATTTCACACTGTAGCTGAATTCACCATGCAATGTTCCAAATTTGGCAGCCAGATTGAGCAGCCAACCGGCGGTGGTGACCCGGAGCAGTACATAGCTCACGAAGCAACCATTTGTTACATGCTAGCAAGATAAATTTCTAGGTTGGAGACTAACTTTTAGGAGATGGCTGTCTACTAATCTTCAGGAACAATGGTGCGGTTTAATCAATATCCTTAACCATGGGACTTTGACAGATTCAGTGGATAGACCGAAATGGAAATTGACAAAAAATGGACTATTTTCTGTCAAGAGTTTGTACAAACAGCTGTGCAGGAATGGCATGGCATTGATAGATCATTCAAACACTTATGGAAAAGTAAGATCCCTTTGAAGATCAAGGTGTGGCTGTGGTTGATCTGGCACAATGCCATAGCTACAAAGGACAACCTGTTGAAGAGAAACTGGACTGGAGATCCCCTTTGCCAATTTTGCTTAGCCCATGAATCCATTTTGCATTTTTTTTCTCTTGTCTTGCACCCAAATACATGTGGAGCATGGTGGGGACTGCTGTCGGTGCCCGGACTTGCCTTGGTTCTTTTGCTCAGTTCTTTTGGTGGATGCCGCAATATTGCCGGGCTAGCCGCGATGTCCAAATTGCTGGCCTGGCCGCGATCTGCTGGACTATTTGGAGATCGTGTAGCAAAGCTTGCTTTGAGAAAAAAATCCCTAAAAATCATGTTGAACTCATCTGTCAATTTGTGGATTTTATGAAATATTGGGCAGGTTTACACAGTGCAGCTTATGCCTCGCAATTGCAACAAGGAGCAGATGCGCTGCTCAACCTTGCCATGGGTCATGTTGCTAGAAGGAATGATGTTGCTGGTTCAAGTGGGGTGCCACGCCTGATTGCGCGCTCGGACGGAGATATGGAAGTTGATGATGATCCCGAAGACGCAGATGACTTGGGCGCTTGAAAAAGTTTGTTACGACATAGCTGATTCATTGTGATGGAAGTTCGGCGGATCCTGATAATCTGGCCAGTGAAAAACTGTCGTTTTAGCTTCTGTTCTTATCCCGTTGGTTGCTGTAATAGAACCTCTAGCTGCTCTCCACCGAACACTAGTAATAGCTTTGCGGTGCCCCCTTCCCTGCTAGGTTTCTGCTTTTGGATAGCTTCTGTTTTCAGTGTCCGTGGCGCGGAGTTGTATATATGTCAAAAGAGCTCTGACTCTGTTTTTCGTTATCAATGGATAATGAAAATCGATCCTTGGTTGATCGCTTGGAAAAAAAGCTACCATAGTTCCGCTGACTTTTATTTCATTTTGCGAAAGCACTTATGTTGAGATGGGAGATGCACCTTATGCTTATGGCCTGGCATCGTCAACACGCTGTGAGCTCGCACCGACCGCAACAATCACCGTCCAATCTGGCCATGGACGGTCACATCCCACAAGGCTACACATTGTAAGTAAGAAAATAGCTCACTCAATGCATCTGAAAAATATATGTCCTCCAGTACGTAGGCAGAAGGGGAATAACAATAATTTAGAGAATAAATTGTGAAAACCAAAGCTCGAACTTGAGATCCTTGCTCTGATACCAAAAACCAATATGATGGAAAGAGCTAGTAAATCCACTTATATAGTTTAGCACAACCTCTAAATTGTCAATTGCAACCTTACTTATAACTGAAAAATCTCAGTTGTAATTTCACTTGCAACTGGAAAATAGTCCGGTGTAACTCACATGCAACTGAAAAATCTTGGTTGCAACCTTACATGCAATTGAAAAATAGTTAGTGGCAGCCCCATTTGCAGCTTGAAAAATAGTTAATTGCGACCCAACCCAATTTGCAACTGAAAGTTTAAAGCTGCAACCTTATTTGCAACTTAAAAGTAATCGGTTGCATCCTTGCTTGTAACTGAAAAATCTTAGTCGCATTGTTATTCGCAACGGCATACTGAAATATTTTTTATCATATTTTAAAAATAAAAAAATATAAAAGTGAGGTGTAACCACCCCTCTCCACCCATCCAATGGCCTCACACATTCACTCTATTTTCCTAGCTTAGAAAACTACAAAAAAAGGAAAAATGTTAGCAGCCCACGTTAGAACACTAGCAGCCCACGTATCTCTATCTGGCAAGTACTACGGGTGTACTATAACAAGTATACATAGGCTGCGCATCGAGCATGGCTTGCTTAGAGACGAGGACCGCCGGCCAAGCGCATCGTTTGCAACTAACTTTAATAATTTTGATAGACCAATCTGACGGGTAAAGAGTTAAGTAAGCTCTATGTTAATTATCAGCTAGCTAAATACTCTCTCTAATCTTTTTAATTGACTTGAATTTAATACAACTTCAAACTAAATTCAAATCAAAATTAAATGGGATAGGAGCGAGTAGCAAATTCTTTTTCTAAACTCTAATTGAGCAAGATTATTGCTAACATTAATAACTACCAAACTCACCACTCGGGGATATTCTACAAAATGGTGCCCCTTGCAAGAAAAGCAATATCAACCTAGCTAGGAGCATCGATATGCCCTTTCGTCCAAAATGGTCTAGGTTGAAGTTTTGCAAAATGGCCATAAACACATGTGTGTGTTGAATTGGGATTTTTCTTATTTTTCCATTTTGGTTCACTTGATCCAATTGGGCATGTTGTTAGGATCTATTTAGGGTTAGATTGAGTTTGATAAGAGTTTCAAACCATTTGGGTAAGGTATGAGGGCATAGGGCAAAATTGGCTATTATGGCTATCACTAGTAGAAAAAGAGGCTTCCAGACGCCCTCTTTAGTCGCGGAAATATTCGAACCGCGACTAAAGGGGTCTTTAGTCGCGGTTCGGGAGGCGACCCGCGACCGAAGGTCTGGGCCCAGCGGGCTCGGCCGACAGCTGGCGGACGGAAGGGGCTTTAGTCGCGGTTGGCCAGGCCAACCGCGACTAAAGGTCCTCAGGCCTGGCCGAAGGCCTTTAGTCGCGGTTGGAGGCCAACCGCGACTAAAGGTTAGTCGCGGTTGGTGTCCCCAACCGGGACTAAAGGTTTTCGGTTTTTTACTCCCACGCACCACCCCCCCGTGGATCGCCTTTTTTGGTTTGTAAAATACAAAAGAAAATGATAGAAAATTCAAAAAAAAATTGTTTTCAGATTGTTGTATGTTATGCAACCTACTATTCGGAGAAATTAAGAAATTGAATTTTCACTTTTTTTGCAAAAAAAGTTTAAAAAATGGTAAAACCGCAATAACTTTTGCATACGATGTCGGAAAAAAACGTATAATATATCAAAAAAATCCTGGGAAAAAGTTACATCCGAATGGCAGTTGCGAACCGCGACTAAAGGGCATTTTTCTACCAGTGTATGTGCCACATATGCCTCCATGCACTTTGTTATTTTCTTTTTGTTTCACCAAGGACTTGGTTGGTAAGCCCTAGGTTAGGTTTGTTAAGGTATTTCAAATCCTCCAACAAGGTAGCACATGGCCTAACTCATTCTTTTCAAAAATAGCCATAGGCTCACATATGCTTTTCTTTTTAAATTAAAACCTTTTTATTTTGTTCTTCTCTTGGAAGGTGAAAAAGAAGGGTGAGGTTTAGGGTTTAGGAATATTTCAAAGTAGTTCACACAAGAATTTTGGCAACAACACAATTATCAAGCATAAGCACTATGCATAGTACTTGATTCAATAAAAGTTTTTGTTGGTTCTCATTTTTGGAAAAAGGGAAATTCATTTTCTCTTTGTTTTAAAATTTGGGATGTTACACTCTACAACAGGCTGCGATTGCCTGTCCTTTCTGGATGCTTATTCAGGATACAACCAAATCAAACTCAAAGAAGAAGACTAGGAGTTAACAACGTTCATTACAAAGCACGGTGTTTATTGTTACAACGTCATGACTTTCGGATTAAAAAAGGCGGTTGCAACCTATCAACGATGTATGCAAGCCTGCCTTGGGGAGCAGATTGGCCGGAACATCGAAGTCTATATCGACGACATCGTTGTCAAGACCTGAAACGCTGCCACGTTAATCGAGGATTTGCGTGAACCCTTCGACAACCTCGACCGCTACAAGATAAAGCTGAACCCGAAGAAATGCTTTTTCGGAGTACTAGGAGGGCAAGTACTCGTTTACTTTATTTCGTCTAGAGGGATAGAGGCGAATCCTCTGAAAATCAAAGTTGTCCTCGATATGGAGCCTCCAAGGAACTTGCAGCAGGTGCAACAGCTAGCAGGACGCATAGCAGCTCTCAACAGGTTCATTGCAAAGTTAGGAGAAAAAGCATTGCCCTTCTACCAATTGATGAAGAAATCGGAGAAGTTCGAGTGGACTAGAGAAGCGCAGGAGGCCTTCGACAATTTAAAGAAATTTCTATCGACTTCCCCGGTTCTTGTAACTCTACATGACAAGGAGCCGATGCTACTCTATATCGCTGCAACCAGTCAAGTTGTTAGCACCGTGCTCATAGTCGAGCGCTCGGAAGCAGGAAAAGTTCACGGCTCACAGTGCCCCGTCTACTACCTTAGCGAAGTACTCACACCAGCAAAGCAGCGGTACCCTCACCATCAGAAGCTGGCATGTGCCGTATGGAGGACAGCGCGCAAACTGCGACACTACTTCGCTGAGCACCCGATAATCGTTGGCACTGAAGCTCTATTGAAAAACATAATCACTAATCCGGATGCCACAGGCAGAGTATCTCAATGGGCTATCGAGTTAGCGCCATATGACATTTCTTACGTAAACCGAACAGCCATTAAATCTCAGATCCTTCCTGACTTCTTTGTCGATTGGATTCAGTCACAAATTCCGGCTGCACCCGATATGTCAGGTTCATGGACAATGTATTTCGACGGATCGAAGCGAAGCACAGGCGCAGGGGCTGGAGTAGTGCTATATTATGCACAAGGTGACAAGATGAGATACGTGCTAAGGATGAACTTCGCGCTGCCGACAAACAATGAGGCAGAGTACGAAGCACTACTGCACGGTATGGGTATGGCTAAAGCCTGCGGCGCTACCAGACTAGATATCTACGGAGATTCGTACATTGTGGTCCAACAGTCGATGAATTTGTGCGATGCTATCAGCGATAATATGATTGCTTATCGACAAATGTACCAATCAATGGAAGCCAAATTTGAGGGTTGCGAGTTGAAACATATTGGCAGGGCCAGTAACGAAGAAGCAGATGCCTTGGCAAACATTGGTTCCACATTCTCCGCAATTCCTGACGGAGTTTTTTATGAAGTAATCAATCAGAGGTCTATCAAGGTCAAAACTTTGGCACCTCCGATAGAGTCGACCATTGACTCGGAAGTCACGCCTCAGGGCGCTGCCGAAAATGTTACTATCGGACCCGAACAGCAAGTTCTTCTACTCGAACCTTTATGGACTAAACATCTGCTAGCATATTTACTTCGGCAGTAGTTACCGGACGACCCGGTCGAAGCAAGGTGTACTGTATGTCGTTCCAAAGCATTCACTGTAGTAGCTGGTGAACTTTATAAATGAAGTATTTCTGGCATCTTCCAACGGTGCATCGCCATCAACGATGGAAAGGCTCTGTTGTGGCAAATACATGAAGGCACATGTGGACATCATGCGAGCAGTCGAGCACTCGTGGCTAAGGCTTTTAGAGCTGGATTTTATTGGACAACTGCGGTAGCCGATGCAAGAGATTTAGTTCAAAAGTGCGACCCTTGCAAACATTTTGCACCAAAACCACATGCACCTGCTACGGATCTTATGACAATACCATTGGCATGGCCCTTTGCCCAGTGGGGACTCGACCAAGTTGGACAAATGCCGAAATCATCTTCAGGAGGTCATACTTATCTGCTGGTCGCAGTCGACAAATTTACCAAATGGATTGAGGCCATACCGGTAACCAATCAAGCAGCTACAACGGCCGCCAAATTCTTCAAAGGAATTACCTGTCGATTTGGTGTACCTCATAGCATCATCACAGATAATGGAACCAACTTTGCGTCCATGGAATTTCACGAATTTTGTGAAGACAATGGAATCAGGCTCAGTTTCGCTTCGGTTTCACACACCCTCAAACTAATGGGCAGGTGGAGAGGATCAATGGTCTAATCTGTGATGGCATCAAGAAACGACTCGCAAGGGAGCTGGCGTCTGGGTCGAGGAACTGCCGTCAGTACTTTGGAGCCTTTGGACTACTCCAAATAGATCAACACAATATACTCCTTTCTTTCTTGTATATGGAGCCGAAGCAGTTCTACCTGCCGACGTTCGCTTCGAAGCATCACGAGTTGTTGCATATAATGAAAAAACCTCTGATCAAGCGTTACAAGATGTTGTTGATCTTGTCCATGAATCCCGAGATATCGCTCTAGCAAGAACAACATTGTATCAACTGGCGATACAAAACTACCACAGTCGAAGGGTGGGTACTCGAAGCTTTGATGTAGGCGACTTAGTACTACGCTTAAAGCAGAAGGGACATCTGAAGTTTGAATCTCCATGGAAGGGCCGTACATCATCATTGAAGTCATCCCAGGAGGAGCCTATCGCATCAAGGATACTGCAACAGGCCAAGACGTAGGCAATCCATGGAACGTTGCACAATTGCGACGCTTCTATGCTTAGGCCTGGACTTTTCTTTCTTTCTCTTATCTTACAATAAGGCTTCTTAGCCAGCCATCAAAATAATGTATGCCCCAATTGCGCATTATGAATAAAATCTTCTGGTTCAGTGTATATAATTATTATCTTGCTCGAACAAATGTTACGGAGCTCTACAGAATTATCGGCTACCACCACTCCCATCGGGAGCTCTGGTTATCAATAAAGTATAGTTTACCCGGTAATACTCGGGGGCTGCTGTGACGCCCCCGGAACCGGTACCATGAGGATTCCAGCGATCCCGCCGAAATCCGCACGATATCGATTTAGAGACGCCCTCCGACACGACGTGCGCGACGAATCACACGTGATGCTAGAGGAATTACCACGAGCAGTAACATTACAAAGGTTTACAATAGAGCCCACAAGATACATATATTACAACAATGACTCCAACGAGTCAAGATACAAATATACAACACAAGATCCGAATCATACAGAAGATCAAATACGTCCGAGTACGGACAAGATACAAATTGGACTAAGAGTCCTGAAGATAACCAGTGGTGGCCATAACCCTGCCCAGGCCAAGCCGGAAGGGTAACCTTGCTAACGTCGTTCTTCATCGCACCGATCTTCATACCTGCCCGGTTATGTCCCAAAGCAGCAATAAGTACGGGTTCGTACTTAACAAGACTTCAAGACTTATAGCATTCGTCAACCAGTCATCCTTTGTACTTGAGGCACGCAGGGGACTTAGAGGATGCAAGCGCATAGGCAATATGGTGGGGTTAAGCGGTAGCGCGCAAGCACTAAAAACCTATAGAGACACTCTCAACTTACAGGTGCTAGAATAGATAAGAGAGCGCACTAACCGTTCTATACTCTGCAAACATAACCTAGCCGATGTGTTCCCCCTTCACTAAGAAAGAAGTAGTAACTATGGCACTCACACGGTTGACAAATTTTATTAGGTATCAGTTGTAGTAATGCTAAATTACTAAGAAAGTTATTAACAGATTATTAGCAGCCACATAAAGGTGTAAGTTGTTCTATGATCAAGCTATATTGCTCCAAGTCATCCATAACCGCGGACACGGCTTATCGATAAGATGTACACCCTGCAGGTTGCCCAAATGTAACCATATGCATGCTCGACCCACTTACGACAGTCTCTCACAACAAGACCGTTCCTAGTTCAACAAGAAAGTCTAGGGGGCCACCCGACTAAGCTACCCGTGACGAAGTTCGGCCGTACTCCGAAGTGGACTCAGCGTTTGCGTTAATGGCTTGGCGTGCAAACCACACGCTTCGCTAAATGTTCCGCGGGGTACAATACATAATATAAACACCCGAAGGCAACAGAATGTAAACACCCGAAGGCAACAGTAAGTAAAGCATGGCATACATGGCATAGGCAAATAAAACCAAGGTTGTGGCCCCTTTTCAACTGACTTGAGAAAAGGTAATGGGTGAGGGGGTCCCGATAATCGTCCCCACGCATGGGTAGAGCGCTCAATCTCGGAACAGATAACAAGAACTCGGGTCCTAGGGGACATTAGCGAGACAAAGATCCGATGCTTTCGCAAAGGGGCTCAAAGATGCCACTGCTTACAATTTTAGTTGTTAACAAATAAGTAGTGCATGAGTATCTCCAACAACTTGATATAGCATGTGATAACCTCCCAATAAACCCAACAGATAACCCGATAAGATAACGATGGCGCAACGAGATATAACGTCACTAGCATGCACTACAACTCGCAAGGCATACCCGATAACCAAACAATAGCTGTAGGAGGGATGTGGTGGCAATATGGGCTGCTTGAGGTAACAGGTGGATAGGACACGTGACAAGATCGCAACTCAAGGATATCATGAGGGAGAAGGCAAAATAAAATAGGTAGGAGACTTCTGCAGAGACAGAAGTATGGAAATGCTTGCCTGTTAAGATTGTCGAGGAATAGCCGGAGGACTTGTCGTATCTCACAGCACCACTTCGCGATCCTATCCGGGAAGAAGCAAATGCTACAACAAACAACGGATGCATATCTTACAACTACGGAAGAAGAACCGGCATGATGAAGATATGATATGCATGGCATGGCAGACATGGTGCAATGCAACTTATCCAATTTAAGCGGGATCGGAAGCCGAACAAATAATTAGGTTGGAGTTGCATTTTCTACCGAAAAGTTAAGTGTTGTTTAGCATGGCAAAGCATGGCATGGGTGATCTACTTCAATATTAAACAGAGCGGGGAAACCCTAATCGGAATCCGAAATACTCCGGGGTTGCATTTAGGGCATACACGACTACCACGACGCGATATGATGCGAGATGCAAACAGATGAATTGATGGCATATTCATGTTCAGCACATTTTTCTGATCAATTTTCATATACAACACTTTTTACTTGGAGTAACCAATTAAAAGTTATTAAAAGAATAGTTTTTATTAATTTAAAATAGATAAACAGGGTTTATTTAAAACAGAAAAGTACCTGAACGAAAGTTCAGACAGAAAACTGGACTGTGGGTTGGTTTGCAAAACTTGCAGGGGGGCACTCCAAAAGGTGACATGCGCAAGGACCGCGGGTTGAGGAATAGAAACTGGCAGGGGCCTAGATGCGAAACAGTTGGATCTAGATCTGGGAAAGGATTTCTCACCTAGGGGCAGTCTAGCCCGAGCGACTGATGTGTGGGGCCCGTGACGCCTACGTGGCGCCAGCGTGGCGAGGGTTGGTGTAGCTTCTGTGTGTACAGCGACGAGGGTTTTCACCGTGGGTCGGCGTCGTTGCGCGCGGGAGACTCCGAGCGGTACAGGATGCGCGCGGGGGTGTGTCGGTTGTGCCTCGTTGGCGCAGACCGAAAGGAGGTGGCGCCATCGTCTGGGGGTCGCCGAAGTGGCGCCAGCGGCGAGGTTCTGTGAAGGAAGGCGGCGGTCACCACGGCAAGAGGTCAGAACAGGAGGCTAGGGGGGCAACAAGGATGTCCACGGGGTGCGCCAACTCACCCTGAATCTCAATGAGTGCTCGGAACAGATAGGAGAGTGCGGTGGTCGCCGGAATCGACGTCGGAGCACGGTGGCCGGCGCACAGAATCGGCGAGCTTGGCGAACGACACGAGGCGCCCTGGCTCGATTCCTTCCGCCGGGGTGAAGAGGAGAGCGAGGCGGATGTACTTGTGGTCTTGGATGGGCGCGGGGGTGGCCAGAACGACGGGGCCACGGCGAGGTTGGCACGGCTGCGCTCGGGATGCTCACAGAAAAGAAGAAAGGAAGTAGTAGAGGTGGCGGAGCGAGGAAGGGCGGAAGAGGGGAAGAGGAGGGTTGGTAGCTAGGCTTTGGAAGAGGGATAAAGGGGGAGGGGCAGGTGAGGCTCGGTGGTGGTTGGCGTGGGTGCGGAGGAGGACCACAGGGAGCTCACGTCCCTCTCGTGCGCCAGGAAGACGACGGCAAGCAGGAAACCTTTTCTCCGTAGGGGTACGGGCTAGGGGGGAGAAGGGGCCGCCGGTTGGGTTGGGTCGGCCTGGAAAGAGGTTGCGGCCAAAGAGAGATGGGCTGCTGGTTAGCTAGGTTAGGTTTTTAGGGTTTTAAATTCTTTTTCTTTTGTTTATTTGTTTTTAAATCAGATTTGAAAACTTTTGAAACCAAACCCGAACAAGAATTTATTTTCAAATTGGAAACATTTGAAGAAGTTGTATTTATTTTATAGTTTTGGAGTTTAGGGTATGTGAAAAAGAAAAGGAGCGAGAAGGGTTTTATTACATAACCCATATGAGAGGGAAAATTAAATTAGTTTTATTTAAAATAATTTTTGTTTGGTGAAATCTTGTGGATGATATGATGCATGATGTCATGACGATGCATAAAAGAAAAGAACAAACAATTCTATAGGGGGTACTACCCGGGGCCGTTACAATCGACACCACTAACAAGGGATCGCGCCCCGAGATCCCACGTCCAGGTACGGGGGAGAGTGAACTATCGGATCTTCAGGCGACGTGTCGAACTTCTCGACACCACTAACAAGAAGTCGCTGTTCCGTCGACGATGATGCACTTCTGTTGAGATCCTCCAAAGATCGAACCTATTAAGTTAAAGGCAAAGATCGTCCAACCCACGTCGAATACTAAGACTCGATGAGGCAGATAAGAGGAGATGACCCAAAACTCGCAAAGGTAAGAAGAGAAAGAATATAGGTAAGGAGAAAAATAGAGCTAATCAGATCTATCCAAATTTTAGAAAAAAGGTTTTGACACTAACGTCCATTGGCAAGGTTATCCTACAGGCTGGACCAGTGGGGTACCGTCAAACTTGAGCTCTGATACCAACTTGTGACGCCCCCAGAACCGGTACCATGAGGATTCCAGCGATCCCGCCGAAATCCGCACGATATCGATTCAGAGACGCTCTCCGACACGACGTGCGCGATGAATCACACACGTGATGCCAGAGGAATTACCACGAGCAGTAACATTGCAACAGGTTTACAATAGAGCCCACAAGATACATATATTACAACAACGACTCCAACGAGTCAAGATACAAATATACAACACAAGATCCGAATCATACATAAGATCAAATACGTCCGAGTACGGACAAGATACAAATTGGACTAAGAGTCCTGAAGATAACCAGTGGTGGCCATAACCCTGCCCAGGCCAAGCCGGAAGGGTTACCTTGCTAACGTCATTCTTCATCGCACCAATCTTCATACCTGCCCGGTTATGTCCCAAAGCAGCAATAAGTATGGGTTCATACTTAACAAGACTTCAAGACGTATAGCATTCGTCAACCAGTCGTCCTTCGTACTTGAGGCACGCAGGGGACTTAGAGGACACAAGAGAAACGTCATAGGCAATATGGTGGGGTTAAGCGGCAGCGCGCAAGCACTAAAAACCTATAGAGACACTCTCAACTTATAGGTGCTCGAATAGATAAGAGAGCGCACTAACAGTTCTATACTCTGCAAACATAACCCAGCCGATGTGTTCCCCCTTGGCTAAGGAAGAAGTAGTAACTATGGCACTCACACGGTTGACAAATTTTATTAGGTATCAGTTGTAGTAATGCTAAATTACTAAGCAAGTTATTAACAGATTATTAGTAGCCACATAAAGGTGTAAGTTGTTCTATGATCAATCTATACAGCTCCAAGTCGTCCATAACCGCGAACACGGCTTATCGATAAGATGTACACCCTGCAGGGGTTGCCCAAATGTAACCATACGCATGCTCGACCCACTTACGACAGGTGGATGTCTCACAACAAGACCGTTCCCATTTCGACAAGAAAGTCTAGGGGCCACCCGACTAAGCTACCCGTGACGAAGTTCGGCCTTACTCCGAAGCGGACTCAGGGTTTGCGTTAACGGCTAGGCGTGCAAACCACACGCTTCACTAAACGTTCCGCGAGTGCAGTCAGAATATAAACACTCGAAGGCAACAGAATGTAAACACCCGAAGGCAACAGTAAGTAAAGCATGGCATACATGGCATAGGCAAATAAAACCAAGGTTGTGGCCCCCTTTTCAACTGACTTGAGAAAAGGTAATGGGTGAGGGGGGTCCCGATAATCGTCCCCACACATGGGTAGAGCGCTCAATCTCGAAACAGATAACAAGAACTCGGGTCCTAGGGGACATTAGCGAGACAAAGATCTGATGCTTTCGCAAAGGGGCTCACAGATGCCACTGCTTACAATTTTAGTTGTTAACAAATAAGTAGTGCATGAGTATCTCCAACAACTTGATATAGCATGTGATAACCTCCCAACAAACCCAACAGCTAACCCGATAAGATAACGATGGCGCAACGAGATATAACGGCACTAGCATGCACTACGACTCACAAGGCAGACCCGATAACCAAACAATAGCTGTAGGAGGGATGTTGTGGCAATATGGGCTGCTTGAGGTAACAGGTGGATAGGACACGTGACAAGATCGCAAATCAAGGATAGCATGAGGGAGAAGGCAAAATAAAATAGGTAGGAGACTTCTGCAGAGACAGAAGTATGGAAATGCTTGCCTGTTAAGATTGTCGAGGAATAGACGGAGGACTTGTCGTATCTCACAGCACCACTTCACAATCCTATCCAGGAAGAAGCAAATGATAGAACAAACAACGGATGCATATCTTACAACTACGGAAGAAGAACCGGCATGATGAAAATGTGATATGCATGGCATGGCAGACATGGTGCAATGCAACTTATCCAATTTAAGCGGGGTCGGAACCCGGACAAATAATTAGGTTGGAGTTGCATTTTCTACCGAAAAAGTTAAGTGTTGTTTAGCATGGCAAAGCATGGCAGGGGTGATCTACTTCAATATTAAACGGAGCGGGGAAACCCTAATCGGAATCTGAAATACTCCGGGGTTGCATTTAGGGTGGAACATACACGACTACCACAACGCGATATGATGCGAGATGCAAACAGATGAATGGATGGCATATTCATGTTCAGCACATTTTTCTGATCAATTTTCATATACAACACTTTTTTATTTGGAGTAACCAATTAAAAGTTATTAAAAAAATAGTTTTTATTAATTTAAAATAGATAAGCAGGGTTTATTAAAAAAGAAAAGGACCTGAACGAAAGTTCAGACAGAAAACTGGACTGCAGGTTGGTTTGCAAAACTTGCAGGGGGCTCTCCAAAAGGTGACATGCGCAAGGACCGCGGGCTGAGGAATAGAAACTGGCAGGGGCCTAGATGCGAAACAATTGGATCTGGATCTGGGAAAGGATTTCTCACCCAGGGGCAGTCTAGCCCAAGCGACTGACGTGTGGGGCCCATGACGCCAGCGTGGCGCCAGCGTGGTGAGGGTTGGTGTAGGTTCTGTGTGCGCAGCGACGAGGGTGATCACCGTGGGTCGGCGTCGTTGCGCGCGGGAGACTCCGAGCGGTACAGGATGCGCGCGGGGGCGTGTCGGTTGCGCCTCGTCGGCGCAGACCAAAAGGAGGTGGCGCCGTCGTCAGGGGGTCGCCGGAGTGGCGCCGGCAGTGAGGATCTGTGGAGGAAGGCGGCGGTCACCACGGCAAGAGGTCAGAACAGGAGGCTAGGGGGGCAACAAGGATGTCCAGGGGGTGCGCCAACTCACCCTAAATCTTAACGAGTGCTCGGAATGGACAGGAGAGTGCGGTGGTCGCCGGAATCAACGTCAGAGTGCGGTGGCCGGCGCACAGAATCGGCGAACTTGGCGATGACACGAGGCGCCCTGGCTCGATTCCTTCCGCCGGGGTGAAGAGGCGAGCGAGGCGGATGTACTGGTGGTCTTGGATGGGCGCGGGGGTGGCCAGAACGACGGGGCCATGACGAGGTTGGCGCGGCTGTACTCGGGATGCTCACAGAAAAGAAGAAAGGAAGCAGTAGAGGTGGCGGCGCGAGGAAGGGAGGAAGAGGGGAAGAGGAGGGTTGGTGGCTAGGGTTTGGAAGAGTGAGAAAGGGGGAGGGGCAGGTGAGGCTCGGTGGTGGTTGGCGTGGGTGCGGAGGAGGACCCCAGGGAGCTCACGTCCCTCTCGTGCGCCAGGAAGACGACAGTGAGCAGGAGACCTTTTCTCCGAAGGGGTACGGGCCAGGGAGGAGAAGGAGAGGTGGGCTGGGCCGCCGGTTGGGTTGGGTCGGCCTGGAAAGAGGTTGCGGCCCGAGAGAGATGGGCTGCTGGTTATCTAGGTTAGGTTTTAGGGTTTTAAATTCTTTTTCTTTTGTTTCTTTGTTTTAAAATCAGATTTGAAAACCTTTTGAAACCAAACCCGAACAAGAATTTTTCTTCAAATTGGAAACATTTGAAGAAGTTGTATTTATTTTATAGTTTTGGAGTTTAGGGTATGTGAAAAAGAAAAGGAGCGAGAAGGGTTTTATTACATAACCCATATGAGAGGGAAAATTAAAATAGTTTTATTTAAAATAATTTTTGTTTGGTAAAATCTTGTGGATGATATGATGCATGATGTCATGACGATGCATAAAAGAAAAGAACAAACAATTCTATAGGGGGTACTACCCGGGGCCGTTACAGCTGCAGAATATAATACAATCTTCGTCAAAAGCCTCAGGGAAAATGCGAGTGCTGCATTTGGCGAGAATCTTCATGCAAAAACGATTTCACCAAAGCCTCAGGGAACATGCGAGTGCTGCAATTGGTGGAAGCAATAAAAACATATGGAAGGCTCACGCCGGTGCACTGGGTTACGAAGCTAAATAAGCGCATGGTTCCCTCGTTTACTCGGGGGCTGTCGCTATTACATACAAACTTACGTATGGCCCAGCAGATATATTTGCGATTACTACGGGGTCGTCGAACGAGTTAACTGACTTGATCCCTCAGTTGCCTTCGACAAACAAAAACTTCGACTGGGCTTACGGTCCATCAACTCGATATGTTGTTATAAAAGAACATCAAATAAAAACTTCGACTGAGCTTACGGTCCATCGACTCGATATGGTGTTATAAAAGAACATCAAATAAAAATTTCGACTGGGCTTACGGTCCATCGACTCGATATGATGTTATAAAAGAACATCATATAAAAATTTCGACTGGGCTTACGGTCCATCAACTCGACATGGAGTTATAAAAGGACGACGATAGCATGAGGTGTTAAAAAAGAACATCATCACTGCAGTACAAAGCCTTCTTTTCTAGAAGAACGAGTCGTTTACAGTAATTACAAAGGCACATCATGTGCAAGGATAACCAGAAACCTTTATGAGGTCCCTGGGTCTGTCTGATTCCTCAAGATTCTTTTAGTACCTGCCTCCATCCTAGAAATAATTGTATGAGTTGGATGTCTAGCAACGGGGTAGAACTGATCGAGTCTTACATTAGCATTAGCTATGAGTCCTAAGTCCAAGGTTGGATGACAAGCTAATACAGAAGCAAACGCTAGTTCAGCTCCTGCAAGAATTTCCTTGCGTACTAAAGCCTGAATTCTGGCGGGATTCTTGAATTGGGTCATTAAGGCTGATAAGCTTTCAGGAGCTGGATCGAGAGGGAACATGGTATTCCACACCATGGTCAGACTAGCGTGGTACTTATCAAAATAGTAGTGTACCTTCTCCACCCGATACTCAAACGTTACCACAGCCACAGCTTTCGCTCGATCTGACCATAATGAGCATTTCGGGTGTGATATATCTGTCATCGCTGCAATCTTGTCATGAATTCTTGTATTTTCCTCTGACTCATTGAAAGCAACGACTACCGAAGAAAAATAAAGGAAAGTCAGGAGAAGATTCTTATGAAGAAAAGTGTGACGAACAAGAGGGCGGATATTGCTTACAACTCAGGCTTTCGGTAGCTAAACGAAGGCGATCAAGAGCATGTTGTTCGACTGCCGTGGAAAGTTTGCTCTTCTTCTTCACTACTGCAGCCATGGCGTGGAGTCCAACCATATCTTTATTCAATTGAGAAATCTGATTACGCAGCCGACGCACAAGTTCGGATTCATCGACAGCTGCAGAAGAGCTTTCGGCAGGAGAGGAAGTCGAAGGGATCTGCAACATATTGTTTAAGTATACATACTCAGAAAGTTGGCAAGAAGAAAACATTAAATTCAAGAAACTCCCATCGGAAGCTATCAAAAGCACTGTCATTCAAAAGGCAATGTAAAAGTTGAGTGCTGGCAACAGAGCCACCTTAATTCTTTACAGAACAAGGGACGAATGTATTCAAGTTACAACTAAACAAATTAGTAGGCTAAGTTCAATCAAGTCTGTACTGATGAGCTTGGAGCACCCTCGGATGCAACCTTCTTCTTTCCATCATCAACCAGTTTAAGGAGCCGATTTGCACACACTTGTGATGATTGCTTGAAAGGGCCAAGGTCGATAGAGCAACCATTTGCATCCACTGGTAGTGCTTTGGATAGTTGCTCCAGGTCAGAACCAAGTCCATGCCCCATTAAAAGCTGAAAAGTGAGGACCGCTCCGTAGAGACGAGAGTGACGCTTCAATACCTCAATAGCATAGGAGGAGTCGATGTAGAAAGTGTTTGCCAGCTCTCCAAGAGTCTTATTCTGGTCCAGCTTTGGGAACATTAGCGAGAAAAGCTTTGACAATGCTCCCTTGGCCTTCTTCAGGAGTTCTTGAATCTGCTCGCTGGATTCGACAGCAAAAGTAAGGGCATCCGACATTGAATCCACCCTAAGCTTGTTGGTACGGTTGACGGGCATGTCGGCAGTATCTGGAAGTTTTTAGGGAAAATAGTTCGTTATGGCAATAATATACTTAAAGAAGAAAAGAAGCAAAGTGAAGAAATCTTACTCAGCAAGCTTTCGATAGATTTGCGGAGGGCGCCTTCCTTCTTGTCTGCCTCGGCATAAGCTCTAAGCTTCGACTCTTGCTCCTCCTTCAGCTTCTTCTTCAGGGACTTCAGCTCCTCCTTCAGGCTCGTGTTTTCATTCTGAACATCAACTGCCAACCTTTTTGCTTATTGCAATTGATCGGACGAAGATTTGGCAGCCTCACGAAGTTGAGCGTTTTCCGCCTCCAAACGAACAAATTGATCTGCAAAGTCTACCACGGTATCAATTGCGGCATGGATTGGCTACAACAATGTCAACACCCGGATTTTTAAGTCCAGATGCCTATTATGCCATACATCGCAATCCCAGGAAGATTGTTGTTGCGAGACATAACAGTTGATATCATAAGTCATCATTCCTTACAAGCCATAATCGTCTTACAAAAGGGGATCACATGATCCAATATTACACAAATAGTTGATCTACTGATCAATGAACATATTACATAGCGGAAGCGAAGTAGTAGTGGACTAGTCTAAATCCACAGGCCAACGCTTGACGTCAGAAGAACTCCTAGTTGTTGTAGACATCCTGCTGGCCGTCGTCTTCATAGTGTTGCTCCTCTTCATACTCTGGCCATTTGAATAGCCAGGACACAGCCGTGAGTACTTCAACGTGCTCGCAAACTAATACTAGTGTAAGTACTACCAATTTTAGTAATGGGGGCTAAGCTCTAGGTTTCTTTGCATAAAGCCAATTTTATTTCATAAGCATTTAATAAAGGACTCTCCCAAATGCTAACTAACTCACGTGGGAACATTAGTGTCATTCCCACGACTTAGTTGTGATTCAAAAATCAAGTCAACCTTCAATTCATCAACCCTTTTTCAAGAAAGCTTCTGACAAAGGAACAGTATGGCCTTTCCAACCGTCCGTAACCGTGGACACGGCTATTCGAATAGGTTTACACTCTGCAGAGGTTGCACACTTGTGCCACAACATTTGAATTCATCCGTCAGAGATAACCCTGAATGATCGTAACTCGTACGCGGATCATCAACCATAACCTTCCACTTACATACCCTAGTATAGGCACCTCTCCCCATGAGCTTGGCCTCCCAGTGAAAACCAACTGTCATCCTGGGAACTGCACAGGGCTTGGCCGTACAATTCACCTCAATTCACATCATTTCTCAACACGGAGGCAGCCTCGGCATAACCCCTATGATGCTTGTTGAGGAACCCATACTAAGGTGTATAAACTTCTAGTTAAGCCCTACCCATAATCAGGTATTGTGGGGGTACTCAAAAATTGGAGAGGTATCGCATTCAAACCAATATCAGTTTTATCAAAAATCACCATCTTTCTCTTGGGTCATATTCACCTTCAAAAAATCATTCAATGGAATGAATCATCATTCCAAGGTTTCAAATTCAAACCTAAGGCACCTGTTCCCATCTAAAGTAGCCACTTTTATTTGTTAGCACTAGCAACTAGTCTTGATGAGTGCTACTAACTCATAAGCTTCTTAGGCTAAGTTTGATACTCTTGTACTATTCTATACTTAGACCAAAGTTAACTATAAAAGTAAGCTTTAAAAATATAAAAGTAACAACTTTGCAAGAACAAAACTTGGGATGGGATCAAGAAACATAAGATAGTATGTGAATGTGCCTTGCCCTGACAGAGCTTTGCACTTTGCAAGAATATTAGCTTGCCTTGGTTGGTGTACTGATCAAAGTGGTCTTCTTCTCCTTGGAAGTATGCCTCCTCCTCCTCTTGATACTCTTCCGTACTAGCGTCTAAAATACGAATACGGGGTACACAATCATCATACCAAACTTAAGTACTCAACTAAGCACAATCATGATTCACACTATTTAAACTAACATCACACCTTACTATTAAGTTGGTGGTGGGGTTTTCTCAATACTTAAGAAAAATACTTTCCTCTCATACTAAATTAGGTGTTACTTTTAATTGCTTAGAGAAATAAATTCCTCTCATTATCTTTTTAAGATTTAAATTCTCTCATGAATAATATATGACCTAGGTTGACCAAAGTCATCCTCTTCATACTTATCATTTAAGAAAAGGATTTAATTGAGGTGAAACACCTCATACAATTTAATCCTATCATGGTAAAGATTTAATATCATCGAACAATTCATATGAGGCCTACATGACCACAGTCTCTACCTCACTTGAAAGGTTCATGACAAGATTTAAATGAGAGAAAAACTCCCATAAGATTTTTAAATAGTTTTGGACAATATCTCTGACTATAAATAGCCATATAGTCCTTTAATTCAACTAGGCCATGATCATTCAAAGTAAGCATGGCATATTTTTGCAGAAACAAATAGTGCAAGTGAAATGTGATTTTTGAGAGTTGGAATCAACTCAAAATCATTTTTGGTTGATTTTTAATAATTTTTCTAAGGCAGAAAAGTCCCTGACTTGTTTATTTTCTCACTTTAATTCTATAATAGATCTAGGGTTCAAACCAGTGGCATTGTGTAGATAATTTCCTAAGGTTTCCAAAAATATAAAGTTTGTAAAATTTGGCCCAGTAGATTTGTCCCTATTGAATTTCAAAGTTTGCATCAGATTGGGGTATTTCTCTAATTTTCAAAATAAAATTCAAAACGTGGGCCCGCGCGGGAAAACGAGAAAAGGGAAAATGGGCCGGCCCAGTACTGCGTCCAGCGCAGCGGGCCGCGCGACGTGGGGCGCGTCGGCGGGACTTACTCACCGAGACGGGAAAGGAGAGGCGTTGGATCGGCGATGATCGAACGGCCGAGGTTGTCGTCGTCGGCGAAGAAAGCGATGGCGGCGGCGGCCGTAGGTCGGGTCGTCGGAGCTCGGCGACGTCGGAGGGTGCGCCGCGACGTTGTCGATGATGGTGAAGCCGATGGAAGCGGCGCGCGTCTGGGGCGGCCTCCTTCTCCGGCGAGCCGGGCGGCGGCGGCGAGCTAGCATTGCGGCGGTGTGGTGGCTATCTGGTGAAATTGAGGGGGCGAGGAGTCTTTGTGAGGATGAGGGGGAGCGAGTGGCGTGCTCAGATCAGTAGGAGGGGTGCTGCTTTTATAGTTGGGGGAGGTGGCCGTGGAGCGGAGTAGCGGTCGTCGACGGTGTCATCGTTCCAGGGGCGCCAAGGGGCAAGTGATGGGCGCCGCGTGTCGCTGGTGCTCTGGCGAAGATGACGCGCGTGACGGTGATGAAAAAGAGGCACTACAGCGGCGGCGAGCGTGATGGAAGCTTGCAGGTCATGGCGGAAGGGCGTGGATGCTCACGTCATCTGCGGCGTTCCCGCGGGCCGGGGGCCATGTCCAGGCGTTGCGGCGGTCGTCGTGCTTTGACGGCGGCGAGTGTGAGGCGGAGGTGACGCGGGGCGCGGGCGGCTGACGCTCTGGCGCGTCCGGGGCTGGCGCCATGCGCGCTCGGCGCGGCATGGGCGTGCTGGCGTGTCTGGGCGCGACGTTTTCTACCCGTTGCGGTAAGATTTTTCGTCGAGGCAGTGTTGGGTCTTGCTCAGGTGAGTGAGAGGGAGGGGAATGACAAGGTGATGCATGCTGGATTTGACCAGGTGAGGAGATGGCATGAAATGGCCATGCCATGCCACGGCATGGCAATGTTTGATTCATTTGATCTCTCCTTGACCCGTGCAAGTGGTGGTGATGGTGTGGTGCGGTGAGAGGGAGGCTCCAGAGTGCAGAGGGGGCAAGGTTGGACCAAGTCCAAGGTAGAAATGAGGTATGGGCTCAAATTTTTACCCTGCCAGCAAGGTGTTCGACAGAATGCCCGCAAGAAAAAGATTTTTGAATTTTGAAAATCTTTTTGGTGGGTGGTAATCAAATAATAAGTGGAGCATTTTGGTGGTGGTGGTGGTCAAATTGGAATTGATATGCAAAATCACATTTTGCATATGATCTTACATATGTGAGAAAGTTCCAACTTTGCTTGCTTCCCATTTGAAAGTGGTAAAGATTTTGGGGTGGTGGTTTTGGGCAAAGTTGTAGTGCTTGATGTTGTCTTGGATGAGGTGTAAAGAAATGGTCCAGGGTAGAAGTGAAAACTCAAAAGCCAGGGGCTCAAAGTGGTCATCAGGGTAAAAATGGCACATGTGACCATAATCACATGTGAGCTCCATTTTGATTCAAATTTGTTTTGAATTGAGTTGGCTTGATTTCAAAGGTGTTAATAAGTGTTTAGTAACCAATTACAAGTGATGGTGCAAACCAAATTGGCCTAGATCAAGATTGGTAAAAATGGCATAGGCCTTATGTGAGGGTGAAGGGGATTTTTAGAATTTCTTTTCTATTTTACTTTTATTTGACTTTGGATGACCAAGTGATCATGGCTAGAGTTTTAGAATGAGAGTAACACACAAACAAGCATCATGGCAAAAGCTCACTCAAATAAATTAATAAGGTGAGCTAATATGCATAGTCCTATATGATGAGAAAAGTTTTTGTTGGCTCCAAATTTTGGGATTCTTGAAACTCTCTCTCTTTATCTCTTTATTCAAAGTTGGGATGTTACAAACCCTTCCCCCTTACAAAAGATCTCGTCCCGAGATCTAAAGAAAATTAGGTACTAAAGAGATCTGGGTATTCCTTCTTTATGTCCTCCCTCGCTCCCAAGTGGCTTCTTCTTCGGTGTGATTACTCCATTGTATCTTCGGGAACTTGATACTTGTGCGGGTGGTCTGAAAGCTTCTTCCAGGATGCGAATCGGCACTTCGCGGTAGGTTAGATCCTTGTTGATATCAATGGCTCTGTGGTCGATGTTCTTGAATACTTCGGTCTTCTCCGGCACTTCTAGGCAGAAACGTGAGATGTGAAACACATTGTGTACGGCGGACATCTCTTCCGCAGTTCAGTGATATGAGACTTCTCCTCGGCGACTCAGAATTTTGAATGGTCCGACATATCTGGGGGCGAGCTTTCCTTTGAGTTGGAATCTCTGCATTCCTTTGAGGGTGAGACTTTGAGATACACAAAATCTCCGATTTCGAATGTCATCTCTCGCGTCTCTTGTCGGCGTAGCTCTTCTGTCTTGACTGGGCGGTCTTGAGGTATTCACGGATCTTGTGCACCTTCTCTTCGGCTTCTCGGAGAACATCTGGGCCGAAGACTTGGCTATCTCCGACTTCCGACCAGTTCAAAGGGGTACGGCACTTTCTTCGTACGGGCTTCAAAGGGCCATCGTAGTGGCTTGATAAGCTGTTGTTGTAGGAGAATGCATAGGCGGCGGTCTTCCCACTTGGATCCATACTCTAGCACACAGGCTCTCAACATGTCTTCAAGTATCTGGTTGACTCTCTCGGTCTGTCCGTCAGTCTGCGGGTGATAAGCGGTGCTGAAATTCAGACGGGTTCCTAGTCCTTCATGCACTTTCTGCCAGAATCTTGAGGTGAATTGGGATCCTCTATCTGACACAATGGACTTCGGGGTTCCATGCAGGGCTACTATTCTGGAGATATATAACTCAGCTAACTTGGGGCCTTGATAGGTGGTCTTGACAGGGATAAAATGGGCTACCTTAGTCAATCTATCGACTACTACCCAAATGGAATCATTTCCTCTAGATTTGGGCAATCCGGTGATAAAATCCATTCCTCTGAATCCCACTTCCATTAGAATCTGTGTTTGTGATCTGCGTCGCTGGTGTTCTGCCTTGACTCTCTGACAGATATCACACTTGGCGATGTAGCTTCCAATCTCTCGCTTCATTCCATGCCACCAGAATTGTTCTTTCAGATCTTGATACATCTTGGTTCCACCCGGATGAATGGAGTATAGGGTGTCGTGAGCTTCCTTCAGAATGACTTGCTTCAACTCTGAATCTGATGGTACACACAGGCGTCCGTCGTACCAAAGAATTCCTTCTTCATCTATGGTGAATCCGGTGCTTTCCCAGCTATCTGACTCTTTATTCCGTCAATGCTGGCATTTCCCTTCTGGGCTTCCTTTATCTGACTCATCAAGGTGGGTTGGAGCTCAATGCTGGCTAAGAATCCTTCGCTTACTAGCTCTAGCCTGAATTGTTCAAACTCTTGATACAGGCTGGGTTGTTCTAGTGCGAGCATGGAGTTCAACTGACACGGCAGTCTGCTCAAAGCATCCGCTACCACATTGGCCTTGCGGGTGGTAGTGAATCTCCATGTCGTAATCCTTGATTAATTCTATCCATCTACGCTGTCTCATATTTAGCTCCTTCTGAGTGAAAATATACTTCAAGCTCTTGTGATCTGAATATATTTCGCATCGATTACCCATGAGGTAATGACGCCAAACTTCAGGGCTAAGACTACGGCTGCTAACTCCAAGTCATGGGTTGGGTAGTTTTGCTCATGTTGCTTCAGTTGACAGATATGATATCACCTTGCCTTCTTGCATCAACACATCCAAGACCAATCTTGGATGCATCACAATAGACGTCGAATGGCTTAGTGATATCGGGCATGATCAAAATTGGGGCTGTGGTCAATCTTCTCTTGAGCTGCTGAAAACTCTCTTCACATTTATCAGTCCATTCAAACTTCTTATCCTTCTTCAACAGTTGCGTCATTGGTCTAGCTATGCTTGAAAAGCCTTCCACAAATCTGCGGTAATATCCGGCTAGTCCAAGAAAAGCGCGGACCTCGGTCTGGGTGGTTGGGGCTTGCCATTCGGTAACGGTCTTGATCTTAGCGGGGTCTACGGAAATACCTCCGGCAGACAAGATGTGTCCCAGGAATCCTACTTCCTTTAGCCAAAACTCACATTTGCTGAACTTGGCATACAACTGATGCTGTCTAAGGGTTTCTAGGATAATCTCCAAATGTTGCTCATGTTCTTCTTCGGATTTGGAGTAGATAAGAATGTCGTCGATGAAGACAACAAAACTTATCCAAAAAGTCCATAAAGATCTTATTCATGAGATTCATGAAGTAAGCGGGGCATTGGTCAATCCAAATGACATGACATTGTACTCGTACAATCCATATCGAGTGGTAAAGGCAGTCTTAGGAATATCGTGCACGGATCTTCAGTTGGTGGTATCCGTCCTAAGATCAATCTTAGAGAACACTTTGGCACCGGCCAACTGGTCAGGTCTTCTATCTTTGGCAGGGGGTACTTGTTCTTGATGGTGACATCGTTAAGCTTACGGTAATCCGTACATAAACGAGTGGCACCGTCTTTCTTATCCACAAACAAAACTGGGGACCTCCAGGGCGAGGCACTTGGTTGGATCAAACCTTTGGCTAGCATATCATCCAGTTGCTTCTTCAGCTCGACTAACTCTGCGGGGTTCATGCTATAGGCTCTCTGGGCTATTGGTCCGGTTCCAGGGATTAGCTCAATGATAAACTCGATATCCCGATCTGGGGGCATACCAGGTAATTCATCAGGAAACACATCAGGGTATCGACAGGACCCGATCTGATCCAAGGTTGGTGGGCTATACTGGTTGCGAGTAAACTTTAGGCAGCCTTTCAGATACATGCTCTACTAATATTCCGGTGCTACTAGTCATGGTGATGGCCTTCTTGGCACAATCAATTAGTCCATGATGTTTCGACATCCAATCCATACCCAGTACTACTTCCAAACCCTTTGTTCCTAGAACAACCAAGTTTGCATAAAAATCTACTTCATGCATTCTGATAGGCACATCTTTGCAAATTTTTCTAGCTTTTGTAGTTGAACCAGGTATTTGGACTATCATGACATGCTTCAAACTGATGGGTTGAATTTTACTTGTGCATGCAAAGTCTTCAGTGACAAATGAATGTGATGCTCCGGAATCAAACAACACTCTTGCTGGTATTGAGTTAACAGAGAACATACCCAGCACCACGTCTGGTGCTTCCTGGGCTTCCTCGGCGTTCATGTGGTAGAGGCGACCATTGCGGTTGTTGGGGTTGTTGGGGGTGAACTTCTTGCCGGTTGAGACACGGCGTTGCTGCTGAGCAGGTGCAGCGGCGTTGGCGGCACTCTTGGCTAACCTTTTGGGGCACTCATTGGAGTAGTGTCCCACGACTCCACACTCGTAACAAGTGATGGTGGACTTGTCCTTGGGGGTGACGGGGATGGCGTTGCTCCCAGTCCTCGGAGCGGTGTTGCTGTTGCTGTTGTTGGGGGTGGTGGTAGTTGCTGTTGTTGTTGTGGTAGCCTCCTGACCTGGGGTTTCCTCCACTCCGGTTCTGAAAACCCGGACGTGAAGTCTGCATCTGGGGCTTGTTGTTTCTTGGGGCAAAACCTCCGCTTGAGCTAGGGCGATACTTCTGAGTGTTGTTGGGCCCACTTTGGTGCATCATGCGGCGCTTGCGGTTCTCATTGGCTTGGTGAAGTTTGCCTTCCATCTGGATGGCGGAATCCACCAGGGCTTCAAGGTCGGCGAAGGGGATATTGACCAAGACTGTCTGCATCTCATCATGCGGACCATTCGGAATCTCTCCTTTCTCTTTTCTGTGGTGTCGGTTTCATCGGGGGCGTACCTTGACAGGGTAAGGAACCTGTCGCGGTATTCTACCACCGACATCCGGCCTTGCTTCAATTCACGGAATTCATCCCTCATCTTCTTTATCAAACCCGGGGGTACATGATACTTGCTGAATTTGAGCTTGAAATCTGCCCAAGTCATCATCTGTCCGGCGTTCATAGCACGGGTGCTTGTCCACCAGGCTCTGGCTGGTCCGGCTAGGTAATGGGTGGCAAACAAGACTTGTTCTGCAGGTTCGACTCCCGCAACTTCCAGATTGTTCTCCATTGTCTGGAGCCAGTCATCTGCATCGAGAGGTTCTTCAGTTTTGCTGAAAACAGGGGGATTGGTGTTTTGGAAATTCTTGAGTTTTGACCCTGGGTGATCATGGTTTCCATGGCCTTGATTATTCTGAGCTAGCTGCTGGAGTGCTGCAAGATTGGCCTGTCTTTCGGCTCTTTCAGCTTCTCTATCATTCATCAAAGTCTGCAGCAGTTGCATCATGGCATCCTGACTTGCGTTGCGAGTTGGAGGGGCCATCTGAACACGGAAATAGATCATGAGATGAGAGGGAAATTTCTAGGGCTTATTTTGAGTGGGTTCAAAACTTTAAATCTTGAATGCTTGGGATGGTAAACATAAACACACATTCATTCATTCAAACATCACATGTTACAAGCTAACACCTCCATGGTTTTAAGAACCATTTACTCGCGCTACGATACAAAGGACGGAATACAAACTCACACCTACTCAAGTGATCAAGTGCAACTACTCATCATCCACATCGATCGGGATAAAGTCATCTTCTCCGGCCTCCAGGAATTCGTAGTCCTCCACGTCAGTGTTCTCATCCTCTTCAAAGTCATCATCATCGCTCATGAAGGCTGCTCCTCCTTGAATGTCTTCACCTTCTTCTTCCATTTCCCTCAACTGGTTCTCTTGGGTCTGAACAGTGGCCTCCAAGGATGCTAGCTTTGCGCGGAGGCGCGCAATGGTAGCGTCCCTTTTGGCACGCTGCTGGCGGAGTGACTTGCGGTCCTTGGCAAGCATCTTGATAGCATCGGCATGCTCAGCTAGGTGGAGGTGAGTCTGGTTGGCGTAGACACGGGAGTTGTCCAGCTCCTTCTGGGTCTCGTGCAGCATAAAGTCCAGGTGCTCCACGTGGTGCCTCAGCTCGGGGTGTGACTGCAGATCCATGGGCCCTCCAATGGCGTCATGCCTCGCAAAGTGCGCGAAGCGATGACCTTGGATTGCCACCACATTCTGCCCGCACAGACGGGCAAGTGCTTCCTGAAGAGCACGAGCGAGTCCATCCAGCCAGTTGCTTTCTCTGATGGAAAAGAGGATCCTCTGAGGTAGGAGGCTCCATCTTGCCCCTCGAGTCAGCGGTGATAACCCACTGAAGCTCCCCTCCGGGCTGGTCGTTGACTTGGATTCCGTGAAACTCCGGGTGCGGGCGTCCAAGAAACTCAGATAGGGAATCTAAGTCCCTTTCGAAGATCAGACTCCCGCCATTTCCCAGCTGGTAAAACCTGGTGTTGATTGGCTCCATCTGAAAGCGAAATGGATGAGTAAGTTAGAGAGGTGCGAGTGTATCAAAATTTTATGTAGAAATGCAAGGTGAAGCATGAATTTCCTCCTTTTGATAAAAGTCTTCAGGGTAAGAGAGTGAATAAGTTTTTCGTAAATATTCACTTCATTTGTATTTGAAACTAAGTTTTCAGACGTCCATTCTAACTAGGGTCTCCTAAGGTCAAACAACGGCTCTGATACCAACTTGTCAACACCCGGATTTTTAAGTCCAGATGCCTATTATGCCATACATCGCAATCCCAGGAAGATTGTTGTTGCGAGACATAACAGTTGATATCATAAGTCATCATTCCTTACAAGCCATAATCGTCTTACAAAAGGATCACATGATCCAATATTACACAAATAGTTGATCTTGATCAATGAACATATTACATAGCGGAAGCGAAGTAGTAGTGGACTAGTCTAAATCCACAGGCCAACGCTTGACGTCAGAAGAACTCCTAGTTGTTGTAGACATCCTGCTGGCCGTCGTCTTCATAGTGTTGCTCCTCTTCATACTCTGGCCATTTGAATAGCCAGGGACACAGCCGTGAGTACTTCAACGTACTCGCAAACTAATACTAGTGTAAGTACTACCAATTTTAGTAATGGGGGCTAAGCTCTAGGTTTCTTTGCATAAAGCCAATTTTATTTCATAAGCATTTAATAAAGGACTCTCCCAAATGCTAACTAACTCACGTGGGAACATTAGTGTCATTCCCACGACTTAGTTGTGATTCAAAAATCAAGTCAACCTTCAATTCATCAACCCTTTTTCAAGAAAGCTTCTGACAAAGGAACAGTATGGCCTTTCCAACCGTCCGTAACCGTGGACACGGCTATTCGAATAGGTTTACACTCTGCAGAGGTTGCACACTTGTGCCACAACATTTGAATTCATCCGTCAGATATAACCCTGAATGATCGTAACTCAGTACGCGGATCATCAACCATAACCTTCCACTTACATACCCTAGTATAGGCACCTCTCCCCATGAGCTTGGCCTCCCAGTGAAAACCAACTGTCATCCTGGGAACTGCACAGGGCTTGGCCGTACAATTCACCTCAATTCACATCATTTCTCAACACGGAGGCAGCCTCGGCATAACCCCTATGATGCTTGTTCAGAGGGAACCCATACTAAGGTGTATAAACTTCTAGTTAAGCCCTACCCATAATCAGGTATTGTGGGGGTACTCAAAAATTGGAGAGGTATCGCATTCAAACCAATATCAGTTTTATCAAAAATCACCATCTTTCTCTTGGGTCATATTCACCTTCAAAAAATCATTCAATGGAATGAATCATCATTCCAAGGTTTCAAATTCAAACCTAAGGCACCTGTTCCCATCTAAAGTAGCCACTTTTATTTGTTAGCACTAGCAACTAGTCTTGATGAGTGCTACTAACTCATAAGCTTCTTAGGCTAAGTTTGATACTCTTGTACTATTCTATACTTAGACCAAAGTTAACTATAAAAGTAAGCTTTAAAAATATAAAAGTAACAACTTTGCAAGAACAAAACTTGGGATGGGATCAAGAAACATAAGATAGTATGTGAATGTGCCTTGCCCTGACAGAGCTTTGCACTTTGCAAGAATATTAGCTTGCCTTGGTTGGTGTACTGATCAAAGTGGTCTTCTTCTCCTTGGAAGTATGCCTCCTCCTCCTCTTGATACTCTTCCGTACTAGCGTCTAAAATACGAATACGGGGTACACAATCATCATACCAAACTTAAGTACTCAACTAAGCACAATCATGATTCACACTATTTAAACTAACATCACACCTTACTATTAAGTTGGTGGTGGGGTTTTCTCAATACTTAAGAAAAATACTTTCCTCTCATACTAAATTAGGTGTTACTTTTAATTGCTTAGAGAAATAAATTCCTCTCATTATCTTTTTAAGATTTAAATTCTCTCATGAATAATATATGACCTAGGTTGACCAAAGTCATCCTCTTCATACTTATCATTTAAGAAAAGGATTTAATTGAGGTGAAACACCTCATACAATTTAATCCTATCATGGTAAAGATTTAATATCATCGAACAATTCATATGAGGCCTACATGACCACAGTCTCTACCTCACTTGAAAGGTTCATGACAAGATTTAAATGAGAGAAAAACTCCCATAAGATTTTTAAATAGTTTTGGACAATATCTCTGACTATAAATAGCCATATAGTCCTTTAATTCAACTAGGCCATGATCATTCAAAGTAAGCATGGCATATTTTTGCAGAAACAAATAGTGCAAGTGAAATGTGATTTTTGAGAGTTGGAATCAACTCAAAATCATTTTTGGTTGATTTTTAATAATTTTTCTAAGGCAGAAAAGTCCCTGACTTGTTTATTTTCTCACTTTAATTCTATAATAGATCTAGGGTTCAAACCAGTGGCATTGTGTAGATAATTTCCTAAGGTTTCCAAAAATATAAAGTTTGTAAAATTTGGCCCAGTAGATTTGTCCCTATTGAATTTCAAAGTTTGCATCAGATTGGGGTATTTCTCTAATTTTCAAAATAAAATTCAAAACGTGGGCCCGCGCGGGAAAACGAGAAAAGGGAAAATGGGCCGGCCCAGTACTGCGTCCAGCGCAGCGGGCCGCCTGACAGCGTGGGGGCCACGCGTCAGCGGGACTTACTCACCGAACAGTACGGGAAAGGCGTTGGATCGACGATGATCGAACGGCCGGGGTTTCGTCGTCGTCGGCGAGAAGGCGGCGCGGCGTAAAGTCGGAGCGGTCGTCGGAGCTCCGGCGACGTCGGAGGGTGCGCGCGACGTTGTCGATGATGGTGAAGCCGATGGCGGCGCGTCTGGGCCTCCTTCTCCGGCGAGCTTCCGGCGGCGGCGGGCTAGCAATTGCGGCGGTGTGGTGGCTATCTGGTGAAATTGAGGGGCGAGTGCTGTGGGATGAGGGAGCGAGTGGCGTGCTCAGATCAGTGGGAGGGGTGCTGCTTTTATAGTTGGGGGAGGTGGCCGTGGAGCGGAGTAGCGGTCGTCGACGGTGTCATCGTTCCAGGGGCGCCAAGGGGCAAGTGATGGGCCGCGTGTCGTGGTGCTCGCGAAGATGCGCGTGACGGTGATGAAAAGAGGCACTACGGGCGGCGAGCGTGATGGAAGCTTGCAGGTCATGGCGGAAGGGCGTGGATGCTCACGTCATCTGCGGCGTTCCCGCGGGCCAGGGGCCATGTCCAGGCGTTGCAGGCGGTCGTCGTGCTTTGACTGGCGGCGAGTGTGAGGGCGGAGGTGACGCAGGGGCGCGGGGGCGGCGCTCTGGCGCGTCCAGGGCTGGCGCCATGCGCGCTCTGGCGCGGCATGGGCGTGCCTGGGCGTGTCTGGGCGCGACGTTTTCTACCCGTTGCGGTAAGATTTTTCGTCGAGGCAGTGTTGGGTCTTGCTCAGGTGAGTGAGAGGGAGGGGAATGACAAGGTGATGCATGCTGGATTTGACCAGGTGAGGAGATGGCATGAAATGGCCATGCCATGCCACGGCATGGCAATGTTTGATTCATTTGATCTCTCCTTGACCCGTGCAAGTGGTGGTGATGGTGTGGTGCGGTGAGAGGGAGGCTCCAGGGCAGAGGGGGCAAGGTTGGACCAAGTCCAAGGTAGAAATGAGGTATGGGCTCAAATTTTTACCCTGCCAGCAAGGTGTTCGACAGAATGCCCGCAAGAAAAAGATTTTTGAATTTTGAAAATCTTTTTGGTGGGTGGTAATCAAATAATAAGTGGAGCATTTTGGTGGTGGTGGTGGTCAAATTGGAATTGATATGCAAAATCACATTTTGCATATGATCTTACATATGTGAGAAAGTTCCAACTTTGCTTGCTTCCCATTTGAAAGTGGTAAAGATTTTGGGGTGGTGGTTTTGGGCAAAGTTGTAGTGCTTGATGTTGTCTGGGATGAGGTGTAAAGAAATGGTCCAGGGTAGAAGTGAAAACTCAAAAGCCAGGGGCTCAAAGTGGTCATCAGGGTAAAAATGGCACATGTGACCATAATCACATGTGAGCTCCATTTTGATTCAAATTTGTTTTGAATTGAGTTGGCTTGATTTCAAAGGTGTTAATAAGTGTTTAGTAACCAATTACAAGTGATGGTGCAAACCAAATTGGCCTAGATCAAGATTGGTAAAAATGGCATAGGCCTTATGTGAGGGTGAAGGGGATTTTTAGAATTTCTTTTCTATTTTACTTTTATTTGACTTTGGATGACCAAGTGATCATGGCTAGGGTTTTAGAATGAGAGTAACACACAAACAAGCATCATGGCAAAAGCTCACTCAAATAAATTAATAAGGTGAGCTAATATGCATAGTCCTATATGATGAGAAAAGTTTTTGTTGGCTCCAAATTTTGGGATTCTTGAAACTCTCTCTCTTTATCTCTTTATTCAAAGTTGGGATGTTACAAACAAGAGAGTCAAAAGATCATACTACATGCATATCATGAATCAATAATTCGGCTTCAAACAACAAAATATCGACTCGGGGGCTCCCGAGATGGGACTATTAAAAGAAGAAAAACTCACATGAGTGTTCGGCAGAGGAGGAATGGAGGTGCCTGCTGAAGGAACTACCAAGGAAGCTTTGACCTTGGCCACAGTTTTTCTTGGCGGAGGATGAGCAGCAGGATCACTTTCGGCAGTTAAAGGCATCGACTCCTTTGTTGACTCTGCTTCATCAGAAATTGCTCTTGCCCTCTTAGAAAGAGGAACGTCGTCATCATCATCGGAAGTGACCAAAACAAGTATGGATTCTTATGAGTTGGAAGTTATCGGGAAATAATAAAAAGGAAACGCAAAGGAAAAGAAACTTACGAAATTGACATCAAATCATCTTCTTCCACGAAGAATCTCGTCGGCATCTTTGCGGCTGAAGGATCTGAAACTTCCCGGGAAGGCATAGGAGAAGGGTTCACATCAGCATCATCGTCATTCCGTCCGCTAGGACTCGACTCCGCTATTGTCATCAGATCTTCATTAATCTTCCTGCGATGCTTGGAGGCGAAGAGTGCACCATCCACAGGAGCCTCGTCAGCAGAAGCGATGCTTTCTTCAATCACGTAAGGGTTATCCTCTGTCTCCTCCGAAGCATCATCATCTTCAGGAGCTGCTCCGCTTTCGGGAGTTGGAGGATAACATCGGGCAAGTGTAGAAGGATGTCGAAGATAAGAGAAAAACAATTAAAATAAAAAACAAAGAATGAAATTGTCTATAAAACAGTTAAGTAATCACCTCGGAAGGGAGGTGCTTGAGGTCGAAAGGAGAGCGAGCCGAAGTCATGGCTATGACGTCCTTTTGGCTAAAACAAGTCAGACGTCTCACTTCATCCCGAAGGTCATCTTCTGAGAAATCATTCTAGCTGATCCTCGTTTTGTCCTTGGCACCAGTGTACATCCAGAGCTGATGAGCTCTCGACATCACTGGCTGTACCCGACGCTTCAGGAACAATGCAACCACCTCTGTGCCGCACATCGTCTGACCTCCTGCACTCTTCAGATTTAGGATCTTTTCATACAATTGGTCGGCTACTTCGCCCTCCTCAGCAGTCAGAGCATTTTGCCAAGACTTCTTCGGCATAGCTTCGAGAACATCTTCGAACGGCGGCAGATTGGAACGGTGGCCTGATGCCGGGCTATCCCGAAGGTAGAACCACTTCTGTCGCTAGCCCTGGACAGACTCCCTCATCAGAAAGTTGAAGTAGTTAACTTCCTTCCTAATGATGAAGCCAACGCCACCGACCACATGAGGACCGTCGTTTCCACTGTGGCGCTTGACATAAAAAATCTTCCTCCAAAGACCCGAGTGAGGGTCAATGCCGAGATAGGCCTCGCACACAGTGATGAAGATAGAGAGGTGGAGGATGGAGTTTGGGGTCAGCTACTAGAGCTGAATCCCGTAGGAAAAAAGGAGACAACAAAGGAACTCGTGGGCTGGAAGAGAAAGCCCACGCTGCAAAAAGGCAACGGACATAACAGTAAAGCCCTTTGGGGGCGAGAAGCGGAACCTGGATGAACAAAGTCCGAATCAACGGAGGAGATGAGCCCCAGCGACCTCATCTTCTTCTCGTTGCGCTTGGAAATGGTGGATGCTGCCCAATCGAGATTGGCCTTGGGCACGCTTGCAGTAGCGCCGGAGCTGGTGGTTCCTCTCTTCTTGCCCATGGTCGCTTGAGAGCTCTTGGACGCAGAGGCAATGGTGAGAAGAGAACGGAGGAAGAAGATGAGCAGTATGGGAGGCTTAAAGAATTAAAACTAAAGCGCTCCCTTATTTATAACAAGAATTGGTTGAAAATCGTGGCCGTTAACTCTGCATCATGGAGAAATGGACGAAGATCCGGCCCTACACGTGTCAAGAAGGGAGAGAAACCGGCGGCCCATTACCCCCACTATGCGCGGAAATCTAGGAGGCGCCTCGGTCAACGCGCAAGGACCAGTCATTTCCTAACCGACCGTGCAGGTGTAGGGTGGGCCCATCAAGTCACGTCCTGTCAATCGAGCCACCGTAGAGGCCACGTTGGTGATGAATTCACCAAAAGTATCGGCTCCTCATTTACGGGGCATTCGAAATAATCTACAAACTTTGGGTTGCTCGACTTGAGTCTACGCACGGTTGCAAGCATCCGACCCTAGACTCAGGGGCTACTCCCATCGGGAGCGCTGGACGTGCACCCGATAAAAACTACTAAAGACAAAGGAAAGCGAACTCGAAGACTTCAGAAGATCCATGATCGAGCCCGGGGACTCGATCTTGAGTAGAGCAACGTTGTTTTGCCATCGGCAGTTAACGAGCATCGGTCTATCGAGTAAAGTTGGGCACGTTGCTCCTATCCCTTACATACTATCGAAACTGCATTCGACGATTCAGAAGACCCGATATAAAAAGGATATCGGGTGATGATGGCAATTCGGAAAACATCGGCATCATAATCTTCGAGTAGAACAACTTGAGTCTACGCACGGTTGCATGCTTCCGTCCCTACACTCGGGGGCTACTCCCATCGGGAGCGCTGGACGCGCACCCGATATCGTGAGGATTTTTAACTTCATAAAGAACAAGAAATGCATTGAAAGCAAAGACTTGAGAGTGGTACAACTTGAGTCTACGCACGGTTGCAAACATTCGTCCCTAGACTCGGGGGCTACTCCCATCGGGAGCGCTAGACGCGCACCCGATAGAAATGATTTTGAAGCAGCAAAGGACACGGAGACTCATTTTTCTTTCAATAGACAAAGATGTTTGGATGATGAAAATTATAAGTCCCTGCCCGAAGCTTCACTTCGGCCAGTCACTCGGGGGTTACTGATGTGGGCATTACCCTTCGGGCAATCAACATTAGGCTACCTCCACCGGCCCAATCAAGGGTCCATGAATATTGTCGAATATCCGAAGCGGGCCTACGCGTCGACGTCGAAGAAAAGGACTCATCCGAAGGAAGGTACTTGATGAACAAGGAAAGAAGACGACAAAACAAGGAAACCTTAGACTATGACTCTTTGTATCTTTGTCGAATCCGGAGAGATCTCTCGAGACATGGCCTACTATATAAAGGCCAGGAGAGGATCTGCCGGATCACAACTTACACGCATAGAACCACCGCAAGATAAAACCTAGAGCTTAGAACCCTTGCCTCACGGCGAGACCACCGTAGTCCTTCGGCTACCCCATTGTAACCCGATATACTTTCGATAATCAAGATCAGACAAGCAGGAAGTAAGGGTTTTACCTCATCGAGGGCCCCGAAGCTGGGTAAATCTCTCTCCTGTTTGTTCGATCACCGATGTCTCATGCTAGCCTGCAGGATTCCATCAACCCTAAGCCCCTCATGGTGGGCATTGCCGGGAGCACCCCCAACAGTACTCCTTTTAATAGAGTACCGGAGGAAAGCATTAGCACTCCGTGAACACACGTGATCCTCACATCGTAGCCATCCCCTCCGGTTAACCGAATTGTTGTCACTTTGGGGCCTAGGGTTCCGGACAACGATATGTGTATACAACTTGCAGATGTGATCAAAAACAATAATTATCATCATGAATCAATAACATGTTCAGATCTGAGATCATGGCACTCGGGCCCAAAGTGACAAGCATTAAGCACAACAAGTTGCAACAATGTCATAAATACTAACAACGAATACTAGGCACTATGCCCATAACAATCTTATAGCTTTTACATGAACAATCTCATCCAATCCCTACCATCCCCTACATCCTACAGCGGGGAATTACTCACACATGGATGGGGGAATCATGGATGGTTGATGTAGAGGCGTCGGTGATGGCGATGGCGATGATCTCCTCCAACTCCCCGGCCTGACAGGGTGCCAGAACGGAGTTTCTGGTCCCAAATTGGGGTTTCTGGTAGCGGCGGAGCAGCGGAACTCTTTTTGGAAAAACGTCGAACCCCCGCGTAATTTTCAGGTCAGGGGCTTTATATAGTGCGAAGGAAAGGTCGAGGGGGTGGCGACGGACCCTAGGCGCGGCACGCCTGGCCGCGCCTAGGGCTAGTGTGGGCCCCTGTGGACCCTTCCGTCTTGTATTCTGGCTCCGTGAGTCTTCGAGTGAAATATGGATTTTGCGATATTTTCCGGGAATTTTCTGAAAGTTGGATTTCTACACAAAAACGAAACACCAAAGCAATTCTGCTGAAAACAGTTAGTCCATGTTAGTTGTATTCAAAACACACAAATAAGTGGGCAAACAATAGCAAAAGTGTTCGGGAAAGTAGATACGTTTTGGACGTATCAACTCCCCCAAGCATAGCTTATTGCTTGCCCTCAAGCAATTCAATGGCAACTGACTACGATAAAGAAACTGTCACGAACACATTTGCTTCATATGATGTATATATTCTCACTATATGATAAATTACTCAGGCAATTCATAATAAGAAATATGCTACTAAAGCTACTCAATAGTTATGCAAGCTATGAAAAGATACCAACACAATAATAAGCAACATGAAACATAAGTATCTGCAGGATTGCAATGCTCATAATATGATATGATAAAGTGGTATCTCGCTTGCCCTATTTGTGGAGCAAAACATAAATGCCAGGGCACCTCTGAAGTTCAAGAGAAGACTAGAGGTAAAAATATCGAAAGATTCAAGCATCACAATTATACCACAATTAATCTTATTCCGAGACAAGCATATTACACTAAGAATGACAGCTATGCTTTCAAGAAGGTGCTCGAAGAAAGGATGATGACTCAACATAAAAGTAAAATATTGGCCCTACGCAGAGGGATGTAAGATTACTCATGTGCTAGAGCTTTTCATTTTGAATGCAATAGGAGTGTTGAAAATATTTTTTTTGAGAGGTATGCATGTCTATGTCAACGACTGGCATTAAATGATTTATCATCCCTTCATATAGTGACCTCAAGAGTGGCTCACATGTAGTTCTCCAATGCACACCATTATTTAGGATCTCTCCAGTACATAATGTGCGGAGCAGTGTTTGTTTATTTATTCATTTTATATTTTGTTTGGGATGGGCACCCGGTTGCCTTGCTCTTTTTGCAATATTATGGACCAGCACATTATGCATGCTGGTCGCGGTATGAAGTCATGAAAGGACAATAAAACACTCAATACTTCCTGATGAGCTAAAACAAAACACAAAACAGGTGGTAATTTTGAAGGTTTAACGGTAACACACAAGCAATTCACTTTGGAGTGGCAGTGAAATACCACATATAGGTATGTATGGTGGACATAATTTGCACTTTGGTTTTAAGTGGTTGGATGCACGAGTAGAGCTCATACTCAGTACAAGTGAAGGATAGCAATAGACTAGGAAGCGACAATCAAGAAAACAGTAATTGTGATAATCATGCTTGCGACAGATAAAATTAACGGAAGCATAAAAGTAATACAAGAACTCCGAGGCAAGATAAATCATCGAGGCTTAAATGGCTTTTGTTTTAGTCTTATGCATGCTTGAGCGTGTGCCAAGTCGATTCAAATGAAGCATTCAGAGGAGCATACCACAATGACATGCCGTTATACGAATAAAGTAATGCAAGCAAACATCTATATGACATGTTACCTACTATTAGTGAATGGGAACTAATCATAAGAGAGCAAGAACTACTAAGCATCATTAAATAACATACACCTTATACGAACAAACTAAGCATGTACACATAAATGAGTATATGTACAAAAACGAAAACAAATAAAGTTCATACCAACCTCTCACCACATCTCGAATTGTCGTGCCCGTCAGTATTGCTCTTCACTTGTGTGGATTGAATAATATGAAATGATAACCAAGCTCCAATGAAGTTACGGAAGACCGCTGAACCCTGCAGCAACTTTACAAAACCAAAGAAGGACAACAAATATTTTTGGGTTTTCGATTTTTAATCAACACACAAAGCAAAATCTTTTTGGATTTTTGAATAGCAAACCATAACGAGAAAATGAAACAAACTAAAGAAGCAAATAAAGAGAAACAACAAAAGTATTTTTGTTATTTTGTGTTTTGGAAAGTAGAAACAAAAGCAAGAACAACAAAAAGAAAGAAAACTAACATAAACACGCAAATGCAACTAGTGGCAGGAATCTGCCAACACAGGACAACAAGCAAATATCGATTTTTTTCGAAAATGTTCTGAAGCTCAGCTCGAAAAGTGCTCAACTAACAAAAGTTAGATAACAACCTGGGGCATATGGTCAAAAATTGGCAGCTCAAAATTCCGTTCTGGCTATTTATACGAATGTTTGTGGTGACAACACAGAATCTGTTTTTAAACAACAACTTCCCCAATTCTTACCTCCTTCCTATTAGAGGCTATCCTTGGTATAAAAACGAAATAAATAGGCTAAGGAAACGTTATTACAGTAGTAACAACTTACAAGATTCAATAAAATAGAAATTACAGAAATAAACTAACAAGAACAAAAAGAAAGCGAAACATGGATATACAAAGTTCCGACGGAATATGATATGTAGATGAGCGAGATGTCGGTATACCTCCCCCAAGCTTAGGATTTTGGCATAAGTGGAGTTCAATCCCAGGGAGCCCAAGAAGTGGCACCTCCATAATATGACGAAGAAGCACCTTCGTCCTGGTATGAACTCGAGGACACCCCGGTGTAATGCACGACATAGTCAGTGGTCGCCTCCTCCTGGTGTTGCTCATGAAACCCAAGCAAGTGCAGCTGCTCATCCAACTCCTCCTTAGAGCGTGATCACGGCATCCTGCGAATACTGAGCAAGGAGATCGAAAATTTGCGACGAAGAATAGCAAGAACACGGGTTTGAACAATGGGTGAGTGTTTTTTCAGGTAAGAGAGTGAAATGGCAGAGGAGGGAGCAAGTGGAGGGCCAGGGGGGCCCACACCAGGCCTTGGCGCGGCCTGGGTGGTGGCCGTGCCACCACATTGTGTGGCCGGCCTGTGGGTCCCACCTGGGCAGCCCCAGGTGCCTCTCTGCCCCTTTTCGTGCGTTAAAATTTTGTGTAAATTTTCTGGAATTTTTCGAGAAACTTTATTTCTGGGCAATTTTCAGAATTTGATAAATGATTCTTTCGCAGAAAAACATTTTATGAAATGATGAAAAACAAACCCAACAATAACTCTACAGTAATTCTAAAACAATCTAATATGGAATTTATAAGTGGACCATAGGTGAAGACATAGTTTCATTCATCCAAAATTACTTTGCTAACAAGGTTGATCAAGTCTTGTTACCAAAACAATTTTATATGAAACAAAACTTTGCAATTCACTAGATGATCATGTTACCTCAATATTGAGGGGAATAGTCCCAACCATCACAATATGATAATCTTTCTTCGGTATTGGCAAAGTCAAATGAAATTTCCCAATTTGAATAGTCTCAATGTTATTGATGGTATTTGGACCATAATTCCTATCAATCTTCTTACGAAAATAAACCGTGTTCTCCTTGTCATCAACATTAAAAGTTACTTTTCCTTGGTTGCAATCAATAACAGCCCCTACAGTGTTAAGAAAAGGTCTCCCAAGAATAATAGACATATTATCATCTTCAGGCATTTCTAGCACAACAAAGTCAGTTAATATCATGCAATTTTGAGCAACTTGAACAGGAACATCCTCACATATACCAACAGGAATAGTACTTTACTTATCAGCCATTTGCAAAGATGTATCAGTCGGTATTAATTTTTCTAGATCAAGTCTCTTATAAAGAGAAAAAGGCATGACGCTAACTCCCGCTCCCAAATCACATAAAGCAGTTCTAACATAATTGTTCTTAATGGAGCATGGAATAGTAGGTATACCTAGATCTCCAAGCTTCTTTGGAATCTTTCCATTAAAAGAATAGTTAGCAAGCATAGTGGAGATTTCCTCATTGGGAATCTTCCTTTTGTTAGAGACAATATCTTTCATATATTTTGAATAAGGAGGCAATTTAATAGCATCAGTCAAAGGAATTTGCAAAAACAAATGTTTCATCCATTCACGGAACTTGTTATAGTGTTCTTCTTCCTTCGATTTGTGTTTCTTATCGGGAAAAGGCATTGGTTTTTGCACCCAAGGTTCTCTTTCACTACCATGTTTAGTAGCAATAAAATCTTCCTTAGTGTACTTTGTATTCTTAGTATGCTTTTCAGGTTCCTCTTCAATTTCTTATTTATCAGAAGCATCATTTTTATCATTACCACTTTCAGTTTCAGCATCAGAGATAGATATACTATTAGGATCTTTAGCAGGTTCAGAGGATTCTGCAATAGTTTTATTTTTCTTCTTATTTTTCTTAGACTTAGTCCTAGTATCATCAACTCGTTAGGAATCTTGTTCAATTCTCTTTGGATGTCCTTCAGGATATAAAGGATCCTGAGTAGAAACACCGCTTCTAGTTCTTATTTCATAAGCATGTTTTCCCTAGAAGCATTAACTAGCAAATCTTTTTGCACTTTAGTGAGCTGATCAATTTGTGTTTGAACCATTTGAAAATATTTAGCAAGTATTTTAACATCATTAGAGGTTCTTTCCACAATATCATGCAAATTACTAATAGCTCTAGAATTTTCCATTAGATGATTTTGCACTCTCTTATTAAAGTTATCTTGCTTAACAACATAATTATCAAATTCATCTAAGCATTGATCAGGAGGTTTAGAGTAGGGAATATCTCTACTATCAAAACGTTGGAGAGAGTGTACCTCAATAGTGGAAGAGCGAGGGATTGGCTTACATAATTCTTCTATAGGTGGTAGATTCTTCACATCTTCAGATTTAATACCCTTCTCCTTAAGAGATTTCTTGGCTTCCCTCATCACTTCATCATTTAATTAAATCATTCCCCTTTTCTTCGGTGTTGGTGTTGGTGTAGGGGTCGGCTCAGGTGTAGTCCAATCATCATAATTTTGGCTAATTTTGACCAATAATTCCTTAGCTTCAGCGTGAGTCCTTTTCCTGAAAACACAACCAGAACAACTATCTAGGTATGTCCTACATTCAACAGTTAGTCCATTATAGAATATATCAAGGAGTTCATTCTTAGCTAATGGAACTCTAGGTAGTGCTCTAATTATAGAACAAAATCTTGCCCAAGATTCAGGCAATTTCTCTCCTTTTATCTGTACAAAGTTAAAGATTTTCTGCAAAGCAGCATGTTGAGCACTAGCAGGGAAATATTTCTGAAAGAACGCATTAACCAAACCAATAGGACTATCAATAGATCCAGGAGACAAATTATCATACCAAATTTTAGCCGCACCTTTCAAAGAGAAAGGGAAAATTTTAGTGACAAAGTAAGTGCGTTTCTTAATATCATCAAAGAATAAATTGCTCAAAGTAGAAAGTTCATTCATATGTTTCATAGCACTTTCATTTTCAGTACCACAGAAAGGTTCTTTCTCAAGAATAGATATGTAAGATAAATCCAAAGAGAAATCATAATCCTTATCCCTAATGTTTATGGGAGATGTGGTAAACTTAGCATCAGGAGACAGTTTATATCTAATAGCTCGTCTAGCAAGAAGACTTTTAATAGCACTTGCATCACTAGTAGCATGAAATTCATCAATGAAATCATCATCAAGATCAATATAAGTTTCATCAAGATCATCACTAGGAGCCCCTCTAGACTCAGGTGAACCAACAGGTGTAATAGTATTATCAATTTGTTTAGCAATATTAATTGTAGCATCAAGGAAAGGACCTAATGAACCACTCTCATCAAGCACAGTAGAAGTATCATCAAAACTTTCAGATTCAGTAGAACTAGCAGTATGTGTATGTGGTGGAGTAAGAAGCTTACTCATAACAGATGGCGAATCAAAAGCAGCAGAGGTGTTCAGAGTTGTACTTCTTCTTGTAGTGGATGGCAATATAGGGAATTTCTCACGAGGTTTCCCCATAATGAATAGATGGCGGCGAACAGTATCACTTCCAAGTTGACTTATAAATAGAGCTATGATCCCCGGCAACGGCGCCAGAAAATAGTCTTGATGACCCACAAGTATAGGGGATCGCATCAATCTTCGAGGGAAGTAAAACCCAAATTTATTGATTCGACACAAGGGGAGCCAAAGAATATTTATAAGCTTTAATAACTGAGTTGTCAATTCAGATGCACCTGGAAATAGACTTGCTCGTAGCTGTTTATCAGTGGTAACAGTTTTATAGCAGTAGCAGTAGTGAAGTAACAGCAGTAATGAAATAAAAACAGCAGTAGTGATGATTGTAGTAGACAACAGGATTAAAATATTGTAGGCACAGGGATGGATAAACGGGAGCTGCATGAATGAGATAGTTCATATAATAGCAAGACGTGGGCATTTGCAGGTATAATGATAAAATCATCCTAGTATAAATTAACCATATGCGTGTGTTCCTATTTAGTCGTGCGTGCTCGCAATGAGAAACTTGCACGACATCTTTTGTCCTACTAGCCCGTTGCACCAGGGCCTCAAGGGAAACTACTGGTAATTAAGGTACTCCTTTTAATAGAGTACTGGAGCAAAGCATTAGCACTCCATGAACACACGTGATCCTCACATCGTAGCCATCCCCTCAGGTTAACCCAATTGTTGTCACTTTGGGGCCTCGGGTTCCGGACAACGATATGTGTATATAACTTGCAGATATGATCAAAACAATAATTATCATCATGAATCAATAACATGTTCAGATCTGAGATCATGGCACTCGGGCCCAAAGTGACAAGCATTAAGCACAACAAGTTGCAAAAATGTCATAAATACTAACAACGGATACTAGGCACTATGCCAATAACAATCTTATACCTATCACATGAACAATCTCATCCAATCCCTACCATCCCCTAGAGCCTACAACAGGGAATTACTCACACATGGATGGGGGAATCATGGATGGTTGATGGAGAGGCATCGGTGATGGCGATGGCGATGATCTCCTCCAACTCCCCGTCTGGCGGGGTGCCAGACGGAGTTTCTTGTGCCGAATTGGGGTTTATGGTGGCGGCGGAGCAGCGGAACTCTTTGGAAAAACTTCAAACTCCCCCATAGTTTTTAGGTCAGGGGCTTTATATAGTGCGAAGAAGAGGTTGAGGGGGTGGCCGAGGCGGCCAGACCACCCCTAGCGGACAGCCGCGCCTAGGGCTGGTGTGGGCCCTCGTGCCCCCTCTCGTATTCTGCTCTATGAGTCTTCGGGTGAAATATGAGTTTTGCGATATTTTCCGGGAATTTTCGTGAAAGTTGGATTTCTGCACAAAACGAGACACCAGAGCAATTCTGCTAAAAACAGCGTTAGTCCGAGTTAGTTGTATTCAAAACATACAAATTAGAGGGCAAACAATAGCAAAAGTGTTCGGGAAAGTAGATACGTTTTGGACGTATCAACGCCGCCCTAAGAAATGTGTGTAGCTAGACCGTAGATTAATTAAGAACATGATGTGCGTATATAACAAACAACTAAGCGTGTCATTTTATAAACTAGCCATCACACGGAAGGTTAGTCACACCAGCTGAAGCCGGTCAATGGTGTAGATCGATGATTCGATAGCAATAGCTTAAAAATGGTTTCACGTGAAAAGGATGTGAGAGAGAGAAAGAAGTTGGGAATCCTGCTAGTTTAGTCCATCATGATATATCAGTAATGGAAAAATGGCCAACAATACCGGTTCCAGAGGGCCTCTTGTACCGGTTATCCAACCGGTACAAAAGATTCGGGACAAAAGCCCCCCCCTTTGGTACTGGTTCCTTACGAACCGGTATTAAAGGGGCCTCCACGTGGGCACCCAGGAGACCGCAGGGCTGGAGACCTTTGGTACCGGTTTGTAACACGAACCGGTACCAAAGGTTGGCTACCGCGGCAGAGAAAGTGCATAAATCTCTGCCGCGGCAGGGTTTAGGGTTTAGGCGGGTTGGCTACCGCGGCAGAGAAAGTGCATAAATCTTTGCCGTGGCAGGGTTTAGGGTTTAGGAGGGGTTTAGGGGTATCAGACCGTTTCATCGTATGAGGATCGCGTCGATGCGCCAGAAACGTGATGCATATCAACTTGGTGCATATAATATAACACATGCAATTGCATAAGATCGCAAATTAAGTAGTACATGCATGAAGATCGATCTTCATGCATAGTGGTACTCTCCGAGGCATACTATCTATTACATGTAGCATAGTGGTACTCTCCGAGTCAAACTATATATTACATGTAGATCTTCATTCATAGTGGTACTCTGCGAAGTTAGGTATGACGTCCCGAAGGAAAAATCCCACCAATTCCTCGCCAATTGCTTTGAAGCGGTGCTCGATTGGGATCCTGTCCCGCTTTCTTGCCAACTGTAAAAGAATGAGATACAAATGAATACATGAGCTATGTTTGTATATATTATATATATCAAATCACAATCAAACAATTATGACTGAAACTCAGCACAAGTTATGGTAACAAAATAAATTTGTGAATATTGTTTTCCTACGTCTCTATTTCTTTGATTATTCATTCTCTCGCTGACAATCTTGTGGATTTACTCGCAAACGTAGTATCCACATAAATTAGTCCCCTCTGGTTGTTTTGCGCATTTCTGTACAAGAATATAATTCAATCAAACAATAATCAAGTATGATAAAGGTGTGTGGACCTATGTAGTACTACTTACTTTGTTCGCACGCCATATTAGCTTCGGTTTCCATCCACCGGTCGGATCTTCCTGGATGAACGTTTGCCATACGCTGCCCGACAAAAGAAAATGCATAAAAGAGTTATCAATTTGTTGATATCAAGAAATTAACGACAAAACCGATAAGAATTAAAATTACCTTTTGAGCATATCAAAAGCCGTCTTGTATAGTATAGGCTCTTTGCTTAGTGAGTCAAAGACTTCAACATCTCCATCGTACATTTTAATGACGATAAGAATAAAGTGGAACCTGCGCACGTTTAAATATGCAGTGTCATAGATATAAGTCATCAGTTAAAATTTTAACATATGGTGAGCAAAATAAAATGTGTTATAAGATAGTAACACTCACTTGAAGTTGTAAGGCCAAAGTATTATGTTTTTGTCACATTGTCGCTTCAAAAACCTTAGCAAAGTCTCCGGTGTATCCTTGTTATAGATGAGATCTTCTATGGTTCTTTCATGCATTGTATCTGGGTCAATGAACCCAATGTCCGTGATTTCATCCCTTTTGCATTAGAGCTTCTTCGATCTGCATAATATAGCGCACAAAAGATTAAATTGAGGATAATTTGCAGACAATGAACGAGTTGAGCTAAAAGACTTCTCAAATTACATTAATAAATCACTTACAGACAATAGCAACTGATGATAGATTTGCCGAGGGCCCGGAGATTGTATAACTGAAAAAGTTCAGAAAAGTCAACGCTCACAGAGTATTCTTGGAAGTAGTGATCATCCTTAACTCGCACCATGATAGCCTCGATCCCTCTCTTTGTGGCATTACTGTACCACGCATGCAAATTACGCATACTTGTTGGTAGCGACCTGATATTCTCGACCAAATCTTTTCCTTGAACAAATTTATATGCTACTTCAGCGATGGGGTAATCGGTTGTGTATTGTCGAGAACTTTCAATGGCCTTCTCGTCAAACACCTTGAGAGGGGGGACCGATTGAACGGGTTGTTCTCCGAGCTGTTGCACTTGTTGTTTCCCTTTTTTCGCCGTGACACCCGATTGATTTGGTTTTTTCGCCTCCATCATCTCATCATACGACATTTCAATAGAACGCCTATAGTCAGATGGCGGCGATGGTACAGGGTCATACAGATTCTCAACGGTACGCACAACTTTCACCGGATCTAGTGTCTTCTCAAAAGGTATCTCTGGCATTTTCTTAGCAAAATGGGATGCCACCTGGGACTTAGAGACTTCGATGAATTCCTCGATAGTTTTTTCCCAAGGTAACTTCTCAATAGGCGGCAATGGTTTCTCCGTTCTAGGTCTCTTCCTAACCGGCGAACCGTTCCGCTTAACGGGCGCTTTCTTACACGGAGGATATCGAGATGGTGGACTCACGCTGGGGTCCCTCTCAGGTAGGTGTGGACTGTGCTGCTCATGTGGACTGCTAGCAGGAGGAGTCGATGGCCTTTGCTGCTCATGTGGAATTTGCTGCTCATGTGGACTGCTACGAGGAGTCGGTGGCCTTGGCAAAAGGATGATATATTTCTTGGACCATAGGGCGAAACCGCGCTTGACATCGGCCATTGTCTTCTCATCGTCACCTCCAGGAAAATCAAGCTCCACTGTTTCAAAACCCGGAACAACGTCATCCACCCCGACACGAGCACAGCCAGCTGGAATGGGCATATGATGGTGCGTTGCTCCATCTTCATTTGGGTAAACATAGCCGACCACCACCTTAACGGACACGTTCCTCATTGACATATGTAGCTCGCAATCTGTCTTCTCCGTGACATAATTCACGGGGTAGCTTCCTCCACATCCGTCAAGATGCGAGGAACCCACTTTCGCTGAGATGGGGCGGCATCGGCTTGAGGATCCTGTAGAAACAACGGCTGATCAGGTGCCCTCTGATTTTTCTCAAGCGCCTCCACCCTATTTATCAATTCCGCTAACCTGTCTGACTCCTGCTTCTTCTTTCTCGAACGGCTTCTATAAGTGTCAGTGCACTCCGGCCACGCTTCCTTCATGGTGACACCTGGGAGGGCTCGTACCCGTCCAACGTGTTTAGGATTCCCCAGAGCGAGTGTGAGCTCGTCATTCTCTCTATTGGGAATGTACTCTCCCTTTCTAACTTTTTCAATTGCATCTATAAGCTGTGTCGTGACTGCTTCAATTTTTCCTTCCATTTTCCCTTTGCAACGATCAGCCCTGTCTTTGGGTCCAGCCCTGCCCCATGCGCGAACAACCAGAACTTGGACCGGTCGGGCCAGTCCAATGTCTGTGGAGTGATTCCTGCCTCCATCAGTTTAGCTTCAAATGCTCTCCACTTCGGAATGGCAGTCTTGTAGCCACCTGACCCCAAATGATGGAAATGTTTCTTCTTTGAAGCATTTTTCATATTTGTGACTGATCGGGGCACATCAGTAGACGATTGCTTATACCTCTTAAATGCGGGTCAGTGATCTTTTATCTTCACTAGACTTTCAGTGAATACTGGATCTTCAACTTCATATTTGGCCCATAAATTTTTCTTCCAGGTCTGGAATTGTGTGGCCATCTTCTTAAGAGTCCATTCCTTGACTTTCTTCTTCTGGCCTTCCGTCATGTCTTCCGGTAGGCTGAAGTGTGTCAGTAGACTGTCCCAAAGAAAAAAATTCAGAGTATCGTTGACATAACTAGCTTCAGGCCCCGCGTTCTTCGGCTTATGCCACTCTGGAATGCTGATCGGTACATGGTCCCTAACAAGAACTCCAACTTGATTTGTAAATTTACGACCGTGCTCTTTGGGATCCACCGGTTCACCACTATCCTTAAATGCGGTGAGGGCTAACCTACCCTCGCCCTTTAGACGTTGCGTCGGGCCTCGTTGCTTTTTAACAGATTTGCTCGATGATCCAGAAGGCTAAAAGAAAAATGATTCATTAATAAGTGCAATACAAATAAATGAATGCATCTAGTGATGAACATAGCCTTGATATATAAATATACATCTCGACGGAGTTTGTTAAGGACACTTCGCTGTCTCTTCTTTCTTCAGACTCAAGTCCCTCACCGACATCGTTCAGAAATTGTGAGAAATCATCGTCATCTCCATCGGGTTCTCCATCGGGTTCCGGTCCACGGGCACTCTCATATATCATTTTCTGCACCATTTCTTCTTGCTCCTCATCTCGGACGAAGGTGCCGTCCTCCATAGCTCAATGTCACTACAAAATTAAGTGCAATTATTTCATTCATCATGTCATGATCATAACAGATTGCTAGATGGATAACAATTCAAGTGAAGAAAGCAATAACCAAACACAAGAATGAGTGTGCGAGGCCTTTCACATAGATACTTAGGAGTAACATATATTATTGCAATTGTACAACACTACTAACGATATGAACCCACTGAATCACCGAGGTACTAACACACGTGCGGGGCAAGACTCTCCACGACATCGCCGAGGTGCTGAGGGTGGCGCCCATCGATGCAGTCCCCGCTCCCCGGATCCTCCTGCCGCGGATCGACCTCGCGATCGGCCCCACGACACACCCAACCACCTCTCTCTCTTCTCCTCTCCGGAGGCGATGTGCGCCCTGCCTCCGCGACCGCCTCCTCGTGCTCTCTCGCTGCCTTTTTATTTCTTTCTTTCCAAACGCCACCGCTCCTCCTCTCTCCACTACCTCACTCGTCTAGTCTCGCGCAAAGGCGCCCCTCCTCGATGTCGCGGCTGCAGGGCCGCTTCCACCACGGCGGCACTGACAGCGATAACAACGCCTCCATGATGGAGGCCTTCCCCCTCCCCCTCCCGCTGTAGTGCATTTGCCCTTGGCAGTCCTCCACCGACGCCGAGAGCACCACGGCCACGGACTCGGCATTCCTCCACCGACGATGAGAGCGCCACGGCCACGGACTAGGCGTTCCTCCACCGACGCCGAGAGCGCCACGGCCACGGCCACGGACTCGCTGCTCAACAACCCTGGGCCTTCCCCCTCCTCCTCTCCCAAGCAGCACCCGTGGCCACGCCCTCTCTCTTTGTATCCCGCAACCACAAAGACGGTGTCAAACATACACGAACCCTAGTCGGTGTTCCGAAATACTCCGGCTTTATGAAGGGGGAAACATACACGAACTACACGTCATGACATGATGCGAGATGCAAATAGGGATATGGATGGCATATTCAGGTTCCTCATGTTTTTCTGATCAATTTTCATATATAGCACTTTTCATTTTGAAATGTCATTTAAAAGTTATTAACAAATTGGGTTTTCTTATTTAAAATAGATAAAATATATTTTATTTTAATAGTAAAGGACCCAGAAAACATTTTCTATCCGGGGAAGGACCCCGGGTTGATTTTTGAAAGTGTCAGGGGGTTTTGTTTGAAAGGAACGGCGGCAGGGACCGCGGGTTGCTGAGAACAGATGCAGGGGGCTATTTGCAAAACGTAACCAGATCTGGGTTGTTGGGGCTTTCTCACCGAGCGGGTGCGTACCCTGCTCGCTGACGAGGGGGCCCAGGTGCCACGTTGGCTGCCACCGTGGCGAAGCATGGGCGCTGCCCGGCAGGTGTTCGATGGGAGGTTCACGCGCGGGCAGAGGTGATCACCATGGCTGGCATCGGGCTCGCGGGCGATGTAGGAAGCTCCCGGATGCGCGTGTGTGGGCATTGCACGCACCTTACCGACGCGGACCATCTGGAGGAGGCGTCGTCGTCAGGGAGGCGCCGAAGGCTCGCCGGCGGTGAGGATCTGCGACGGGAAGGCCGACATCATCGATGGGAGAACGAACCAGGAAACAAGGGGGAAGGTGAGGATATCCACGGGGTGCGCAAGCTCACCCTGAAGGTCGACGTGCAGACGAGGAGGCTGTGGGACGTCGGACGGCGTCGGAATCGGAGGATCTCGCCGTCGGAGACGAGGAAGAAACGGTGAGAACGGCGACGATGGGGACGGCCCCCACTCGATTCCTTCCGTGGAGATGCTCAGGGAGACGTGGTGGAGCTTCTGGTGACTTTGGCTTGGCGAGGGACGGCCTGCCGCGTCGGCGCCATGTGGTCACTGTGAGGGGGAGGCTCCGGTGGTGTTGGTGTTCCTCACAGAAATGAGAGAGGGGGGGGGGCGGCGGGAGGAGGGAGAGGAAGATGGCTTGGCGGCTGCTAGGGTTTGGAAGGAGAGGAGGAGGGGGGAAGGGGCCGGGAGGTCCTCGGAGAGAGGAGGCGGCGGCGGCGCGAGAAGCGTGGCATTGCGGGCGTGGCGGGGGGGAGCTGCGGGCGTGGCGCCGGGGAGCTACGGGCGACGGCAACGGCGTGGCACTGCGGGAGACGGCGGCGGAGTGGGGGATTTTGCGCGAACTGTCGTCGATTTGGTGGCGCGGAGTAGGGAAAACGGAGGCGCGGACCTTTGGTACCGGTTGGAGCCACCAACCGGTACGAAAGGCCTTTGGTACCGGTTGGTGGCTCCAACCGGTACCAAAGGTCATTTTTTGTTTTCTTTTTCTTTTTCTGTTTCTTTTCTATTTCTGTTTCTTTTCTTTTCTGTTTCTTTTTCTATTTCTTTTCTGTTTCTTTTCTTTTTCTGTTTCTTTTTCTTTTCTATTTCTATTTCTATTTCTATTTATTTTTCTTTTCTATTTCTTTTCTTTTCTTTGTCTGTTTCTTTGTCTGTTTCTTTTTTCTTTTCTATTTCTATTTCTATTTCTTTTCTCTTCTTTTTTCTGTTTCTGTTTCTTTTCTATTTCTTTTTCTATTTCTATTTCTATTTCTTTTCTATTTCTATTTATTTTCTATTTCTATTTCTTTTTTTCTTTTCTATTTCTTTTTCTATTTCTTTTCTGTTTCTTTTCTTTACTCCCGCCACGACGCCGTCCGCGCGGGAAAGTTTCCTGCCACGACGCGCGGAGAAAAGGGCGGAAATAATGGGCGGAATAAAATTTTATTACGATTGCTGGAATTAAAGTACATAGCTCAACTGAAAATTAAGATACATGCGGATTCGAATGTTGGAGTCATTCAGTCATACTCTTGCCTAGCCCTATAAACGTCGCCACTGTAGTCGTCGTAGTCGCCGACGTCGTCGTCGTTGGCATCGGGAGTGCGAGTCGAACCTCGGCGGGTGAGCACGCGTGGGCTGGGACTGAGGGTAGCATGCGGGGCCACGGTAGGCCATGACGATCTGGAGAGTCGGCCGCGCCACCACAGCCGGCCGGCCTCGTTGAAGTTCGAACGAGGCGGGCCATCCTCCGCGTGCGCAAGCGCACTCTCACGCCGATTGATGAAGAAGCCGTCCCAAGTCGGGCTGTAGTCGGGATGCCAGGGATTCCTCCGCTGCTCCGGCGTGAGCTCGAAGTAGTAGTGGTTCGTGATGGCCATCTAGCGCGCCACACCTAGAGAGGAGGAGGGACCGGTACGCCTCACGCTCAGCAACCAGCCGATCGGGACGCGGTAGCCCGGGCAGGGGTAGTTCGAGCGCAAATCGCCTCCGCCTCCGGGGTTAGAGATACGGTGGAAGCCATGGGAGAGAGTGATGAGGTTTGCAGATATGAGTCTAGATGTGGTATGTAAATGGAGGCCAAGCCTACATATATATAGTGAAAAAATGGCGGGAAGACGGAGGCGGGAAGCGGTGGAGGAAGAAAATGGCGGGAACGAGTGGCGCAGGCTTTCATCCCGGGTGGGGGTTCAAACCGGGACAAAAGATGGGGGGCCTTATCTAGGGGAGGCTTATCTGGGAGGGCCTTATCTGGGGGGTGGCTAACCTTTAGTACCGGCTAGTGGGTGCAACCAGGACTAAAGGTGGTTTTTGTGTCATCTAACAAAACTGTCGGTGGGATAAGGACGCGTGGGTAACCTTTAGTACCGGCTGGTGGGTGCAACCGGGACTAAAGGTGGTTTTTGTGTCATCTAACAAAACTGTCGGTGGGATAAGGACGCGTGGGTAACCTTTAGTACCGGCTGGTGGGTGCAACCGGGACTAAAGGTGGTTTTGTGTCATCTAACAAAACTGTCGGTGGAATAAGGATGCGTGGGTAACCTTTAGTACCGGCTGGTGGGTGCAACCGGTACTAAAGCTGTCGGCAGGATAAGGATGCGTGGGTGGACGCACTGCTCGATGAGATAAAGCATGTAGCACATGACGCCCTGTCGAATGAACAAGACAAAGTGGAAGCGGCGACGTGCCTATAAAAGGAGCATCGATACGCCGTGGCAAGCAGATCAACAAGCCAACCTAGCAGGTAGGGAGAGTTTCATCCCCATGGATGGGGGAAAGGGTTGGGAAATCTCCGTGCGCTTCTCGAAGATGGCGTTAGTGCACACGCCCTACGGCATCTTCGGAAGTTGCGCCTCGGAAAAATTTCCTGCAAGCCCGTGAAAGACTCCATCTCCTCTAACAGTGGGGAAAGGGTTGGGAAATCTCCCGTGGCGCAACTTCTCGAAGATGTCGTTGGTGCACACGCCCTACGGCATCTTCGGAAGTTGCTCCTTGGAAAAATTTCCTGCAAGCCCGTGAAAGACTCCATCTCCTCTAACAGTAAGGGGGAAAGGGTTGGGAAATCTCCCGTGGCGCAACTTCTCGAAGATGTCGTTGGTGCACACGCCCTACGGCATCTTCGGAAGTTGCGCCTCGGAAAAATTTCCCTGCAAGCCCGTGAAAGACTCCATCTCCTCTAACAGTAATGGGGAAAGGGTTGGGAAATCTCCCGTGGCGCAACTTCTTGAAGATGTCGTTGGTGCACACGCCCTACGGCATCTTCGGAAGTTGCGCCTCGGATTCCTGCAAGCCCGTGAAAGACTCCATCTCCTCTAACAGTAATGGGGAAAGGGTTGGGAAATCTCCCGTGGCGCAACTTCTCGAAGATGTCGTTGGTGCACACGCCCTACGACATCTTCGGAAGATGCGCCTCGGAAAAATTTCCCTGCAAGCCCGTGAAAGACAAACTACTTAACTAGTAAAACAAGCCAACCATCTCCATTGTTAATATCTTACATACAGTAACATCATTACACAAAAATAAATGGGAAAGTGATTTCCATATTGAGATACACAAGTTATGATCCCTATCTAGTCTTCTGAGTTTTCTTCGTGTGTTTCCCTTTCTTCTGATTGCGACGCAACCATGGAGAATCTTCATTATTTAACATGATGCTTGGGTCAGTTTTCACCTTGAAGGGTGGAATATCATCAAACTTATTATAATCTTCTGACATGTCTGTCTTGTCCTCTACTCCCACGATGTTTCTTTTTCCTGAAAGAACTATGTGGCGCTTTGGCTCATCGTATGATGTGTCCTCTTGCCTTTCTTTTCTTTTTTTCGGTTTGGTAGACATGTCCTTCAATTAAAAAACCTGAGCCACTTCACTGCCTAGGACGAATGGTTCGGTGCCGTACCCTAGATTCTTGAGATCCACTTAGTCATTCCGTCTGCGGGTCTACCTGTACCCCGTCTTTCAGGTTGAACCATTTGCACCGGAACAAAGGGATCTTGAAATTAGGTCCATAGTCAAGTTCCCATATCTCCTCGATGTACCCATAATATGTGACCTTGTTCCCATTGTCCTCTGCTGCATCAAAGCGGACACCACTGTTTTGGTTGGTGCTCTTTTTATCTTGGGCGAACGTGTAAAATGTATTCCCATTTATCTCGTACCCTTGAAAAGTCGATATAGTCGAAGATGGTTGCTTGGCCAACAAGTATAGCTGTTCTTCATCAGTGACATTCATGAGACATGTTTGTAACCAACCGCCGAAAGTCTTCATGTGTTCTCCATCAATCCAATCTTCACGTTGCTCCGGGTATCGAGCGTAAAATATTCTTGTGTTCCACTATGTACGGAGTCACCAAGCTGGAATTATGTAGAACTGTGTAATGTGCTTGAGTGAAAGAATGTCCGTCCATACACGTTGTTGCTTTCTTTCCTAGCGTGCCTTTTCCATGCAGTCTCCCCTCATAGCGCGATTCAGAACACTCGGGAATAAAGTCAACACAAAACTCAATGACCTCCTCTGTTCCATAGCCCTTGGAGATGCTTCCTTCTGGCCTAGCACGGTTATGAACGTATTTCTTTAAGACTCCATGAATCTCTCAAAGGGAACATGTTGTGTAGAAATACAGGACCGAGAACGCCAATCTCTTCGACAAGATGAACGAGGAGATGCGTCATAATATTGAAGAAGGATGGTGGGAACACCAACTCGAAGCTGACTAGACATTGCCACATCCTTCTGTAAATTTTGTAGAGTTAGTGGATTGATCACCTTCTGAAATTGCATTGAGGAAAGGACATAGCTTCACAATGGGTACTCGAAGATTTTCGGCAGAAGCCCCCTCAAGTAATTATGTCATAATCACGTGGCGGTCATGAGACTTTAGGTTTTGAAACTTTTTCTCGACATGTTTATTATTCCCTTTATATTCGACGAGAAGCCAGACGGGACCTTGATGCTACTCGGGACTTCAAAAAAGATATCCTTCTCTTCTTTGGTAAGAGCGTAGCTGCGGTTTGATACTTCTCTGGATTCAAGTTGTTTCCTTCGTGGATACTTTGCTGGTCCTGCCGTGCATGGTGTATCTTTTGTCTTCCCATACACGCCCAAGAAGTTTAGCAGTTCACGCAAAGATTTTTCGTCACGTGCATCACGTCGATTGCAGAGTGAACCTCTAGGATTTTCCAGTAGGGTAGCTCCCAAAATATAGACATCTTCTTCCACATGGGTACGTGTCCATCAACATCATGCGGAACAGATTATCCGCCAGGACCCTTTCCAAAGATCACTTTTAAATCCTTGACCATATCATATATAACATCCCCAGTAGGGCGGGTAGGCTTCGTTCGGTTATCTGCCTCACCTCTGAAATGCTTTCCTCTCTTTCTTACATGATGTTGTTTTGGAAGAAATCAACGATGCCGGTACACATTCTTGTTTCCCAAATATATACTGTCAGTCTCACCTAAACAGTGTGCGCATGCATTGTATCCCTTGTTTGACTGTCCTGAAATGTTACTAAGAGTAGGTCAAATTCCTTTTGTTCGTGCTCATCCCACACAGGTACACCTTCTTCACGCCACAACTGTAAAAGTTCTTGAACCAATGGCCTTAGGTACACATCAATGTCGTTGCCGGGTTGCCTCAGGCCTTGGATGAGCCCAGCATCATAATGAACTTCCGCTTCATGCACAACCAAGGAGGAAGGTTATAGATACATAGAGTCTGGCCAGGTGCTATGACTGGAGCTCTGCTCCCGAAAGGATTAAAGCCATCGTACTTAGACCAAATCTTAAGTTCCTTGCGTCATCTGAAAATGACTTGAACTCTCTGTCGATTTTTATCCACTGCGACCCGTCAGCGGGGTGTCTCAGCATCACATCTTTCTTACGGTCCTCTTTGTGCCATCACAACAACTTGGCATGCTCTTTGTTTTGGAACAAACGTTTCAACCGTGGTATTATAGGAGCATACCACATCACCTTCGCAGAACCCTCTTCCTGGGGGTGGACTCGCCCTCAACATCGCCAGGGTCATCTTGCCTAATCTTATACCTCAATGCACCACATACCGGGCATGCATTCAAATTCTCGTACTCCTCGCGGTAGAGGATGCAGTCATTGATGCATGCATGTATCTTACCTCTAATCCTAGAGGGCGGACAACCTTCTTTGCTTGTACGTACTAGAGGGCAATACGTTCTCCCTGAAGCATCTTCTTTATTATTATCAGCAAATTTTCAAATCCCTTGTCAAGTACCATTCTCTGCCTTCTTGCACAATTCCGTGTGGTACCCAGCTTTTTCTGGCCATTTTCAAATTTGGGTACAACAGTTTGTTGTGATCCTCTAATATTTTCTCCAACTTCAACCTCTCCTTTTCACTTCCGTAGTTTATCTTCGCATCAAGAATGGCCCGACCCGTCGTCATCGGTCATAAAAAATCGGCTCATCAAAAATGGGCTCTTCTTCAGCTTCGTCTTCCCCATTCTACTATCACCGTCTTCGGTGAACATAGGATAGTTGTCACTATCCTCTTCTTCTTCGTTGTCTTCCATTATAACCCCTCTTTCTCCGTGCTTGGTCCAACAATTATAGCTGGGCATGAAACCGTTCTCAAGCAGGTGGACGTGAAGGGTCTTTGAGGTAGAGTAATCCTTCGTATTCTTACAGAACTACATGGACAATAAATGAAAACATTCAACCGCCTGTTTGCCTCAGCCACGTTGAGAAAATAATGCATGCCAATAATGAAGTCGGGATGGCATCGGTCACCGTACATCCATTGTCGATTCATCTGCATTATATAAGTATATCAAAAATCATTAATTACACAACATCAAGGATATATGAGTGACCAACTTAATTAATATTCAAGTTCATCACATAAAACTAAGTTTTTTTATAAAAAGAAGAGGCTCACCGAGGTGGTACGGTGCCGGCTAGGGGACGACGCTGGCGATCGACGCGGTGAGGACGGGGACGATACTAAAACCTACAAATCATACTTTAATTTGAGCTCAAATTGCATATAAAAAGAATGAAATCCCTAACTTAGGCATTTCATCGAACACCTTGCTAGCACTAGAAAAATAATACAAGTTAAACTAGCAAAGAAATGAGCTAAATTAGGAACGCCGGAAGAAATGATGATATTGCTAACCCTTGGATAGATGGGTGCCGTTATTCTTGTTAAAATGGTGGAGAAAAATGGAGATTTGTTGGAGTGTGAGAGGTGCAAAATATTTGGAAATGTGAGAGGAGAGAAGGAGAAGGGAAAATGAGAGATGCAGGGATCGGGCACGCTGAAGAAATAGGCTTGGGACCCTTTAGTACCGGTTCTTTAGATGAACCGGTACTAAAGGTGCAGCTCTGGCCCCACCTCCACCTGAAAATTGGACTGAAACTCTTTCGTACCGGTTCGTAACACGAACCGGTACAAAAGGCCCTCAACGAACCGGTATTGATGCTCCTCGCCCGCCACAACAAAGGAACTGGTACTAATGCACCCTTTAGTACCGGTTCGTAAGGGAACCAGTACTAAAGGCTTAGACGGATGCCCAGTTTTCCACTAGTGTGTATATATATATATATATTATCATGCATGTAGTAATTAATGCAATCTCATTATATTTACCGATTTGTGTACTAGCTATTTGTGAATTTGTGTACAACATTGTGAGGGTAGTTCCTTAATTTTTTTCTTTGTTGTCTTAGTTAGCTAGATGGAGGGACTCACATTGTGAAATATTTGGAACTACACAACATCGTCAACCTCTTGCTATATTTCACACTGTAGCTGAATTCACCATGCAATGTTCCAAATTTGGCAGCCAGATTGAGCAGCCAACCGGCGGTGGTGACCCGGAGCAGTACATAGCTCACGAAGCAACCATTTGTTACATGCTAGCAAGATAAATTTCTAGGTTGGAGACTAACTTTTAGGAGATGTCTACTAATCTTCAGGAACAATGGTGCGGTTTAATCAATATCCTTAACCATGGGACTTTGACAGATTCAGTGGATAGACCGAAATGGAAATTGACAAAAAATGGACTATTTTCTGTCAAGAGTTTGTACAAACAGCTGTGCAGGAATGGCATGGCATTGATAGATCATTCAAACACTTATGGAAAAGTAAGATCCCTTTGAAGATCAAGGTGTGGCTGTGGTTGATCTGGCACAATGCCATAGCTACAAAGGACAACCTGTTGAAGAGAAACTGGACTGGAGATCCCCTTTGCCAATTTTGCTTAGCCCATGAATCCATTTTGCATTTTTTTTCTCTTGTCTTGCACCCAAATACATGTGGAGCATGGTGGGGACTGCTGTCGGTGCCCGGACTTGCCTTGGTTCTTTTGCTCAGTTTTTTTCTTCGAAAAGGGACCCTCTCCCCCTAACCCACCAGCTCTGCTGCTGGCTGCTATATAAGCTGAGGAATACTACAATGGGTAGCACAACGTAAGCTGAGGAATACTAGCTAGAATAGCAAGCATGGTTGCGGGCGCATCATCTTTGCCTCGCTGGGGTAGCTGCTCTCTCCAAGGCGTCAACATTGAGGTCCGCACGGGGCTGGACAAAGACGCTTTCCCCGGCGTTAGCGGTGGCAGCGTTAGAATCCCTCCGCATTTCTGGGGCGAGGGTCCGCTGGCCGACGCCGAGCTTGGCTTCCCCGTCTACGCGGGCTACTCGGAGGCGAGGGCCTTGATAGGCGAGGGAGCCACGGCGGATCTGACAAGGCTGTCACACCAGGCCCAAGACATGGTGGCTGAGATGTTTGCTAGCATTGGCAGGGACGATGGGGAAGCGGCGCGTGGGCCCAGGGTGGTGCAGCTGCGGCTATCGCCGGAGCTCGCCCTGTGGAAAAGCACCCAACACGCAATCGGCAACGTGCTTCCCCCTAAGGGCAAGGGGCTGAGGCAAGCCTCGCCGCAGGTGCTAGCCCAGCTGGGCGCCACCGACTGGCCCGAGGCCATGACGACCAGCAATGCCCTGTTCGGCGCCGGCACAACCCACATACTCATTGGCGCCGCCGACGTGCCCACTATGTTCTCCAACTATGTGACTGACATGGCCGTTTACTACGAGTATGGGTACAACCACGTGTTCCCGCACCTCCATGGGCTGCTGCAGGATGGGCTCGCCGACGCCCACGCGCTGGCCACCCCTTGCGGCCGGGAGCGCCGGGAGGCCGTCGCCATTGGCATCCCCTACATCCAAGACAAGATCGCGATGGAAGTGGCGCACAAGACACGTCTCAAGGACTGCTCTGCGCAGATGGATCGCCGTGCAGCCCAGATCGTTTTCCTCTTCGACGGCAGCGTGCTCGGCATTGGAGCCGAGGCCACGGCCCGGGGCTTCGACGCCGGCGCTGTCATGAGCGATCTCATCTTGAGCGTGAACAGCCACGACGTCCTCGACGTGGGCTCCGACCTGGTCAACTCCGAGATCATGAACTCGTTCCTCAACGTCGCCGACATTGCCGCCTCGGGCGTCGTGAGCGAGCCGGCGCTCCGGGCCATCTACGACGCATACGCTGCCACTGGCGCACGGATGTTCACCCAGAGGTGGCACGAGCCCGCGGCCCGGATGGTCGCCAATGAATACATCTGGCACATCGCCAACGACCGGCACATGCTCTTCCGCCGCGCCCTCCTGGGATGGCCCAAGGCCCGCAAGTCGCCGGCCTCGCCCCAGTGCGAGGCCGACTTCGACGAGGTCTTCGACGCCGATTTCCGCACCACCGGCTTCAGCAGGCCCATCGACCCCGAATACGCCTGCGACGGCGAGGAAACCTGCAACCATGTGCGCCGGTTCTTCGACCGCCAGGATGAAGACCTGCTCAGCACCCTCTGGTGCTCCTTCGTCACAAGCCCGCTTGAGTACATCCGGCGGGGCGAAGTGGACGAGAAGTACGAGGAGGACCTTATCGAATCCTCGTGCATGCAAATGGCCCAACTCTTGTCCAAGGGCCTTGTCCTCGAATTGACCTGGCTCCTCGCCCATGCGAGCCACCACGCCTGGCAAGTGAACTACATGTACGAGGCCGCCATGTTTGGAAGCATCCTGGATGGGGGTGCGTTGATAGGAAAGCTTGACCGGGAAGAGAAGGGCTCCATCGGCTGATCCAGGCAAGCTTCTCTGTGATTCGCGGCCCTACCCAACGCCAACACTGCTGTCTACATGCTATCCTAAACCCTAAACCTGGTTATCCTGGTGATGTGCACGTGCTATCCTGCACGAGCTTTTGCGGATGAGATCCGCGAAGCGCGCTGTTACTGTATTTCCTTTTCACGTCCATGTATTTCGTCCTTTCTTTATGTGTTTTTTTATATTTTCCCATGTAATCGCCTCTACTTTGTACCCTCCTTTATCCAGTCATCAATTGTATGTCCACTTTGTTTCTCAAATCGTTCATCTTGTATTTGTTATGTTAATAAGTATAAGGTGTCAGCGTCGTTACGACCTCATAATTTGCAAATGTCACTTTTCCATCACAACATAAATGCAATCTTGATCTCTCGTAGTTTACATAGTATGAGAGCTAATACGAGAAATCTGGAGTCCTTTATCCTCAACCCTAGCCTCCATACCTCCCTGTCACCTCCGTGATCAGCGTACATCCTACTCACGAAAATCATTTCATGTGGAAGGTTTAGTTCCTCGCCTATCTTCACCAACACCAGCTTATGGACAACGTCAATGGCTGAGAGCTGACGCAACCCGCAATGATCACTGTCCAATGGCCATGGACGGTCACCTCCTAGGTAAGCAACGCCGACCACATCACCTGGTACACCAAGGAACAAACGTCCCTTATTGCGCGCCTAGGCGGTCCGTAGTTGTAGTTGCTTGATTGATCAAGAATCTGAAACACGCACAGGCATAAAATCCAAGCCAACAAAGAGGCAAATAATATCAATCGACAATGTGAGAAGAAGATTCGATGGGCAAATCCACCATAGGAGGAGCGCTGCGTATGTAGAGTACTACTCTATGTTGTGTCGGGCAAACGAAATACAAGTCTAACGTCCTCCCTTAATGGAACCTCGATAGAGGTTAAATTTACGCATAAATTCAGTAACAACCAATTTTTTTTTTCTATAATCGTTCGGCACAACATCATCCTTGGTGGAGATAAACTTGATATCAAGCAATTTTTTGAAAGAAAGGCAAAAGATTTGCCTTAATTCATTAAATAAGGAGAAGACATAGAACAAAGTTTTTGAGTTACAACTACATCGAGGCAAAAGCCTACTCTCCCGCAATCAAAAGACCCAAATGTTTCGCACCGGCAACAACCCAAGTTCTAGCTTCCGACTTAATTCTATCGAAGATGATGGTTGGCATAGTGCTCTTGTTTTTGAAGGTTCTCGCATTCCTCTCATTCCAAATCTCCCAAGCGACAAGCATAAGGAGAGAGGCCATAGCCTTCCTTCTTCCACCATGAGCAAGAACCATGGAAGTCCACCAATGTTCCACACTATCGAACTCATGCCAAGAGGCGGGGTCAAAGTCGTGGATGTGAAGCCAATCCCTAATCATAGTCCAAATACGAACGGAGAGGCGGCATTTGAAGATAAGATGGGCCGCCGACTCGTCATGGCAACGGCAAAGGGGGCAAATCCTCCCATTAGGCCACCCGCGTCTCTCGAGGCGGTCCGCCGTCCAAACCCGGTTTTGTATGATAAGCCAAGAGAAAAGCTTGCATTTTGGTAGCAATTTGCTAGCAACAAAACAATATCAAGAAATTTTACAGATGGTTAAAGAATGGTTTAATAAGGCTCTGGGCTCCCACAGCAACCCAACATTCATGGTTGACGAATCATAGATTCCCACGAGATTGAGATTAGGATTCCAGGCCGCCAGACCGAATGCATGAGTATTTGGTCGCTGAGAAATAGGAGTACAAAAAAAAACGGCTACCGATTAGTCAAACTTGGTATTTACACCACGAGATGATCTTGTAGTTACAAACTTCATCTTAAATTCAAACAGTTACAGACAGAGGGACAGACAGTCACGACTAAATTTGTCTTCAATCTTGGCTTATGGCCATGGCATCGTCAACGGCTGTGAGCTCGCACCGCCCGCAACAATCACCGTCCAATCTGGCCTTGGACGAGCACATCCCAGAAGGCTACACATTAGGATTCCAGGCTGCCATACCGAATGCGTATTTGGTTTTTTAAACAGTACGTTCAAGAATGCGTATTTGGTCGCTGAGAAGTTGTCCACCGGTGAGTCAAACTTTGTATTAGCAACACGAGGCACAATGAGACGTAGCTACTCCATCCGTTCCGATATATAAGCTGTTCTAGATTATTCACGATTAAAAAAATATTAGGCAAGATTGGTGATTTTAATAAGGTATTGAGAGGATGGCTTCACGCCCGACCCGAGGTCCTATTCATGGCGGAACCAACTTGGGTTCCGCCCTGGGCTCGCCACACATTGGCCTCTACCCCACGACCGACAAAGACGCACACGCGTCCGTACGCCTCTGCCCTGCCGCCCAGTTAGCCTTAGCCTCGAAGCCAAGCTCGGCGCCGCTCTTCCCACTTCCTCGGTGTCGCGGCGATCTCAGATCCCGGAGACGCCTGACATTGGCGCCGCTCCTAGATGGAGGAGCGCTTTAGGAGGGTGGCGGCGAGGTTCAAGGCCTGGCGCGACAGGTGGCGGGCGGGGGACGGGAGGTGATGGCCTTGACTTCGTCTCCTCGAGTTCGGGACCAAATCCATGGCGATCCGTCCACTGGCCGCCGCCTGCTGGACTGGCCGAGGCACGGCCCATGGTCAAGGAGGCGGCGGTGCTCGATCTGCAGCGGATTCGGAAGATCGCGGCTTCAATCTCTGCATCGGCTCGTTTGGGCCAATTCCGTTCGAGGTCGCGCCGCACGAGGGGCTCACATCCTCGAGGAGAATCTCCCCAAGCTCGTCAGGCAGCGCCGCCAGGGCAGGTGCCTTCCCTCCCTATGGTTGGCCCTGCGGTGGTGAAGCCTGGTCCGAAGAAGAAGCTGTTGAGCAAAATCCTTCAGAAGCAGTTGAAGGGCAAGGAGGAGTTTGTGCAGCCCATTCCGCGCAGCACCATGAGGGCCTCCTGCAAGCCAATTCGGCATGCTAGTCAGCGAGGCCATCCCAGGCGTCCTCTGTCACCCCTTTCCATGGCGATGGTCGAAGCAAATCAGCATATGCCTCCGATGTGGGAGCCGATTTGCGATTCAGATGGAGGGTCTCGCAGAGATCGTGCGGCAGCGACATCGCTGCTGATTTCCAGCCACCAAGCCTTACTGATGGAGAAGACTCTGCAAGTGTTGGTGGTGGAGAAGAAGGAGGTCTGAGGCTTCGGCCTCAGGCACATGCTTTTGGAGCTTTTGGTGTGAATAGAGTAGATGGACTGCTTTTGGCCGTTGAGAAGATACCAAGTCTAGTTGACAGTGACTGCTTTTGGAACTCACTAGTATCGGAGGTGGATGAGGTGGAAAGCTTCTTCCAGCAGCTATGGCATATTCCATTGCATCCCACCAAACCACCAGGGCAGAGACGTCCGTTTATAAAAAGGGGTGAACCTAGGGTTCGCGTCTCCCCCTTCAAGCCGCCACCACCACTTCCTCCTAATCGTCCAGGGCTATGTGTTCTTGGTGTTGAGGATTGTGAGTTGGAGGAGGTGCAGATCATGGCAGATAGAGGTCGTGGTCGTGGTCGAGGTAATAGTGGTAGAGGTGATCGACAACAACAACAAAATTAGCAATTTCAAAACATGCCTGAATTCCCTCAGATGCAGTCGCCTTTCCCCTTTCCTCCATAGGCACCTTATGGCTTCATGCATGGTGCAATGCCTCCACCTTGGTTTGGAGGTCCTTATCCTCCTTACCCCTAGCAACAATTTGGGATGCAGACGAATCAGTGGGTCAATCCACAACAGAATGCTGGGAAGGGGCAACAGACATCAGGGGATTTTGGTAATAGGAACAAGAACCAACAAGGGAAGTTTCAGCAGAAGAAGAAGAGTGTTGCTCAGGTAGAGACCGTAGGTACAAACTCTCTGAATTGTGCTGATGCAATCTGTGAGGGTTGTGGTGAACCTGGTCATCTAAAGGCTTCCTGTTCAAAAACCGCTTGCTGCTTCATATGCAAAGCTTCGAATCATCCAGTGGAGGATTGTCCAGTTCTCAAGAGACCTCATCAAATTGCAAGGTACATAGGTAGCTCTGCAACTGGACATGGGTTTTACCATATTGAAGCTCCTGAGATCAGTGTGAATCCAATCAGCTCAACTAGAAACTGTGGAGTGGTGACTATTGAAGATGGAGAGATTAGTAGAGAAGATTTGGCTAGAGAATTCTCCGATATATACAAGACTAATTGGCCCTAGCAAATTAGAGATCTTGGTGACTGGTCTTATCTGGTTAAGTTTCCCCCTCATATCCCAGTTGAGCAAGTGATTGGCTATCCTAGGTTTGGCTTAGCGAAGGAAGGTGTCACTGTATATGTTACCAAATGGTTTGATGACCCTGAACCTGTAGAGACTTTGAGTGAATCCTGGATTCAAATTAGAGGTCTATTCCCACCATGGTGTGAATGGAATATCAATGACCAAGTTGTGTCAGTCTGTGGTCTATTGAAGAAGGTGGATTGGCAGAGTATTTTCAGAAACTGTGCTGAAGTAGTGAGGGTGGAAATCCTATGTAGAGATCCCACTAAGATTCCTGCTGGTAGGCTCTTTAATTTTCAATGCAAGCTCTTCCGGTTGCAATTTACTGCTGAGATACCTAGTGGCTCAGGGGTATAGAGAGATACAAATGCAGGAAAAGATGGTGGCAATGCAGGTGGTGGTGGTACTGGTACTGGCTCTGGGACAAATGGCATGGATACAGATGGGGGATCTGATACAAACATAAATAATGCAAACTCACATTCTAGTGGAGGATCCAACCAACAAACAGAACCAGGTGCTGGTACTCATGGCAGACAAGTTACTGTTGAGGTTGTTGATGTAGATGCTGAAGAGGTGATACCAGGGAGTGAAGTGTACAACCTGTTGCTGCAGAAAGGTGCTATAGGAGTAGATGGACAGTTCATCTGGGATGATCACACTGAGGCAGATGAAGGGGCATGGTCTGAAGTTACCAATTTCTGGCAAGAAGAAAGCTTAACCTTTGCAAGGAGAATGGAAGAAGCTGCTGAAGAACAACTACATTTATCAGAGGATATCATGCGAGATTTTGATGGACTGATGAGAGACAGAGAAGCACAAGGTGCTGGGAAGAAACAAAAGCTGGGATGGGGGCATGTGCAACCTGTGACACAAAGTGGGAGAATTGACAGATCAAAAAATGTGATGGACAAAGCTATGGAGCTGAAGGAAAAGAAGAACACTATGGGTGCTGCTACAAAAATGTCAGGTATAATTAGATCCAACCCTTTTCATGTTTTGCAAGTAGATGAGTTGAATAATATGGCTGGTAAAATTAGAGTGCATATTCATGATGATATAGTTGAGATAGATGCTTTAGATGTTCTAGTAATGCTAGATATATAGTTGATCATATTTCTATCAACACTAATTCTGTAGTTGCTGATATAGATGTAGTTCAAAGGGATAGTTTAGAAAATGAGACAAAATTCTAGGATGACTGTTCAAAAACTGCTGATCAGTGTAATACAGATGAAGAGTTTGATGATAGAGGTGAGAATGTGTGGGTTTATGTTACTAGGAAAAAACGGGACAAGCACCCTAGGAAGATGTTTAAATGAAGTGTGGCTTCTGGAATGGTAGAGGTATCCAAGAGGGAGACAAAAATATATAGATGATAATCTTGCTCCTCTACAACTAGATTACATTGGTTTCCAAGAAACTAAAAAGAAACAATTTGGTACTTTTTGAAGAGTGTTTTAGGAAATAGAAATTTTGCTTGGAATCATCTCCCCTATGTTGGTTCTGCAGGGGGAATTTTAGTAGACATTAACCTAGATCATTTTGATATCATAGCTTGGGAGATTAAGAATTTCTCTGTTAGTGTGGTGGCTAGAAATAAATTAGCTGATTTAGTGGTTAGGATTACTACTGTTTATGGATCTCCTTATGAGCAGAAGAAAGATGAATTTATATCAGGGCTGCATGAACTTTTCCTTCACCGGGAAGGACCTGCTATTATTGGTGGGGACTTTAATCTTGTTAGATCTCAATTAGATAAGAACAATGGTATATAGATCATAGATGGGCCGATAAGTTCAATGCTTGGGTCGAATTATGGGCTTTGGTAGAAATTGGTCTCACTGGGAGGGCATTTACTTGGGCCAATAACCAGGAAAACTTAATTATGAGTAGAATTGATAGAATTTCCTGTACCACTGAATTCGAGGAGAAATTTACTTTAGCACATGCTAGGTCTCTGCCAAGAGTAGGGAGTGATCATACCCCCATCATTTGGGAATCTGGGTTTGGTCAATCACCAAAAAAAGTAGCTTTAAATTTGAAAAATTGTGGCTGACTAGACCTGAGTTTAGTAATTTAGTGGCTGCACCTTGGACTTTGCCTAGAGGAAATAAAACTGCTATAGATAGTTGGCATGATAAATCTAAATATTTTAGGAAATTATCTAGAGGGTGGAGTGCAAATTTAGAAGCATATATTAGGAAGCATAAGAAAGAGCTTATGGAGGAATATGATTCTCTTGATATTATGTCAGAATGTCAACCTCTAGATGAGTTGAGTAGGAAGAAATTAGAGGATATACTCATATAACTCAATTCTTATTGGATAATAGAAGAAACTAAGGCTATACAGAGATCTAGAGATAGACAAATATTAGAAGGAGATGGAAATACTGCTTAGTTTCATGTTGTTGCCAACCAGAGAAGAAGAAAGAAAAGAATTAACCTGTTAGAGGGCCCTGATGGACCTGTAACTGAACATAAAGATATGCTTAGAGTGGCAACAAATTTTTATAAGGAACTCTTCAAAAAAGAGGATAGGACAAATATTATACTGAAGGAAGATTTCTTTTCCCCTGGGGAAAAGGTCACTCCTCAGGAAAATTTAGAATTAGAGAGGAGGTTTACTGAAGGTGAGGTTAGAGAGGCTGTCCTTTGGTTCTTATGCTGAAGGAGCACCAGGTCTTGATGGCCTGTCCTTTCTATTCTTTCAAAAAAAATTGGGAAATCATTGAGGAAGATCTGATGGATCTTTTTGATGATTGGTATAATGATAGACTAGACATTTATAGACTAAATTTTGCCATGATCACCCTTATTCCAAAAGAGGATGATGCAAAAGAAATGAAGAAATTTAGACCCATTAGCTTATTGAACTATGTCTTTAAGATTTTTACAAAAGTTATTACAAATAGGTTCTCCCTAATGATTGATAGATTGATTTCCCAACAGCAATCGGCTTTCATTAAAGGGAGGTTTATTTTAGAAAGTGTTGTCTCTGCAGATGAAATTATACATGAGGTACATAGGAGAAAAGAAAAAGGTTTAATTTTAAAAATAGGCTATGAGAAAGCTTATGATAGGGTTAATCTAGATTTCCTATATGAAATATTACAGCTTAGGGGTTTTGGCCCTAGAATAATTTCTATGATCAAACATATTACCCAAAGGGGTTCTGTTGGAGTAAAGGTAAATGATGTTGAGGGGTATTTTTCCTGACTGGTAAAGGACTGAGGCAGGATGATCCTTTTGCACCTCTGCTTTTCAATTTTGTAGTGGATGTTTTCTCCAAAATGGTAACTAAAGGAGCTTCCTGTGGCATGATTACAGGTTTATGTCCACATCTAGTTCCTGGAGGTGTGATTAGTTTGCAATATGCATATGATACCCTCCTTTTCTTAGAAAATAATGAGAGGAATGCCATTAATCTCAAATGGACCCTTACTTGCTTTGAATAGGTGTCAGGGATGAAAATAAACTATCATAAAAGTGAACTAATGGCTATAAACATGGAAACTCCAGAGATTGCTCCCTTCCTGGATATTTTCCAATGTGTAGTTGGAAAATTCCATGTTAAATATCTAGGGCTTCCTTTACATTTTAACAAATTTAAGAGAGATGATTTGCAACCTTTGGTAGATAGTCTGCTTAATAGAATGGTAGGGTGGAGAGGGAAACTTTTGTCTACTGAGGCAAAGAGAATCCTCATCCAAACTGTGGTCTGCCTAGTATTCCTATTTATATGTTGTCTTTTTTTAGATTCCCTAAGTGGGCTATAGATCAAATTAACACCCAAATTCCTAACACATGTGGAATGATGTAGCTGGCAATAGGAAAATACACTTGGCCAATTGGCCTTCTATATGTATGAAAAAAGAGTTTGGAGGTCTTGGTATACCAAATCTCCAGGATCTAAATATATGTCTAGTTGGTTCCTGGATTAAGAGATATATTCAAGGTGAGGGGAGCTTGTGGAAGAAAATAGTGGATGCTAAATACAACACTAGAAACCCTAATATTTTTTGCTGTCGGGACTTAAACCCTTCTATTTTTGGAAGGGTTTGATGTGGACATCTAAGGCTGTTAAATTTGGATATAAATGGAAGATAGGTAATGGTAGATCTGTTAGATTTAGGGAGGATACATGGTGTGGGAATGCACCTCTATCTACTCAATATTGGGATATATATTTTGTAGTTAATCAACAAATGAAAACTGTTGCTGATCTCTGGGATGGGCAACAGTTGAGATGTGATTTTAGGAGGACTTTTACACCACATATGATGGATATGTGGTTTGAGATAGTTGAGATTGCCAAAACTATTATTTTCTCTGATGAGGAAGATCGGCTTATCTGGAAGTATGAATCCGGGGGTGTGTATTCTTCCAAATCCTTATATGCTGTTATTAATTTTAGAGGTGTGCAACCTGTGTTCCTGCCAGCAGTTTGGGACTTGAAAATCCCTCCCAGAGTTCAAATCTTTCTCTGGCTATTGTCATAAAATAAAATTATGACTAGAGATAACCTTAGACATAGAGGTATTGTCGTTGCCTATTCGACGGTACCTCGGAGGAGGGATCCTCACGAGGGGGAGAAGAAGTAGGGGCCATCGGGCGGAGAGTCCTCAGGACGGTGGTATGCGATTTACCCAGACTTTGCGATGATGATACTGCTGCTTGTCGGAATTATCCGCTTTCGCGTTGTTACAATGAGTTGTGGTTGTGCCTCTAGGGTTCCGGGATCCTTATAAAGCGCTCGGATCTAGGGTTTACGAGAGTCCTAGCCGGAATACAAGATGCCTAACTACGGAATATTACATTCGCGTGCACGTCAAGGATCCACCTTTCCTTATGCGCCGTATTGGATCCGGATACTTCATGGGCCTTCACAGATCCGACTACCTGCATAGGTCGGTTGAGATCCGGCTCCTGTTTCTGGACTTCATCCATCTTCTATCAACAGCAACTGGCCGCCCGATGGGCCATATGCCACCATCACCATCTGTGGGCTTGCCGGATCTAGACCACGTCGTTGATATACCCATAAAGTATACCCACTACAGTAGCCCCCGAAGTTCTTCAAGATTCGTCATTCTTCCGCCTACCTCTGTTCGGATCCGAAGAGAATCTCGAAGAGCTTCCAAAACTTCATCGTTTCTGACTTCATTCAACCGGAAATCATTTGTTCTTCTGTAACGGCAATTTAGCAGATTTCACGCCCACGTCGCACGTAACTCCACTTTTCCCGCGCTAAATTTTCGGATCTGCGAATCTTTAACCGGAAATTTCGGAGACGTGCAGTTAGGTCACCACTACGTCCATTTCACCGCTTTTGACCTTGGGCACGTGGCGATCATCCAACGGTGCGATCGTTCCGTTCCCACCGTAGGATCCGACTCACGAATCTCCGCGCGCGGCCTATAAATACCCCACGCGTGCGGTCATTCTCACTTTTCCACCGTGATCACCACTTCGTCTTCTTCCTCGCGCCAGTGCCGCCAGTCAAATCTCACTTCCGGCAAACTTTTCCCCGAAAAGCTTCAAGCGCCGCCGCTCCAGGACCTCCCTCGTCCCGAGCTGCTCGCGGTTGATCGGGGTTTCATCTCCGTCGCCGATTCGTGGTCTCGCCGGAGCCCTGCGCGTAAAGTTCGAGACTGTCTTCCTCGTCGGCGTCACGGGGAACCGCCACGCCATTGCCGGTAAGTTCATCGGACTTGTAGAAGATAGACTTAGCGAGGATCCGGCTTCTTAAGCGGTTTACCATATGCATGCAGCCGGAAAAATGTCCACTAGCTCCCCTAGGTTCACTGAAAGCTCTCCGAATAGTCCACCGCCAAACCCAACAGAACCAACATTCGTTGAGCCTTTAGCATTCCTTCCGCCCAATATTTCCGATATTAGGCTAGCTCAACCTTATTCTGCCTCTTCCAGCAACATCCTTGGTCGGATCCCAACAGCTGAAGAACTCCAAGCGGAATTAGAAGGACAAGCTAGAATGGCTGCTAAAGTCCTGGAGGCAGAGCAGAAGAAAGGTTCGAAGGCCCGGAACCACGAGGGGGAGAAGGGTCAATGGTAGCCCAGTGAAGTGACAGAGTCGGAACTGAGAGCCTTCGAAAAGGAAGGTCTCATTGCTCCGGATACGTGGAGTTTCAACAAGGACTCCAGCACTCCGACCCCGAAATCTGACGAACGAGTTTTCACCAAGGCCTGGGTGGAGCGCGGTCTCTCTCTTCCACCTTCTGAGTTCTTCCCGTCAGTGCTTAGCACTTATGGCCTCCAGCCTCATAACATATGCCCAAACTCCTTTCTCCTCCTCTCCAACTTCGCGACTCTCTGCGAGGGTCATCTCAGAGTTCGTCCTGATATCCGCCTCTGGCAATTATTTTATCGAGTCAAGAAGGAGACCAAGGACAAGGCCATGGTTAACTGCGGTAGCATGACGTTTGTGCTCCGCACCAAGAGGGTCTATCTGGCTCTTGCCTCCCACGAATCCGTTCGGTATTGGAATGCCGGATGGTTTTACGTGAAGAACATCCCAGTTCCGGGCGTCCATGATGGTCTCCCCGCCTTTGCCAACAAAGCTCCGGAGGAACTCGCCAGCTGGAGCCTCATCCCCGCTCTCGCCCAATACCCGGAGCTGGACAAGATGACGCGAAGGATCTCTTGGCTGGTCCATGACGGTTTAACCGGAATGGACTTGAACCTGAGCTCGTTCACCCGCCGGATCCAGCCGCTCAAATACAATAAGCGGATGATCTGCGAATACTCCGGAGTCGACGATCAACTACGGGTGACCAAGGACAACCTTCCGATGGATTCTCTGAACAAGAGGATCCGGACACTCGTGAAGTTCACCCGGGGCCAAGAGGTCCCGGATATCAACAAAGATATCTTCATCAACAACAAGTGCCCTCCGGCGCGTTTTCTTACTTAGTCATTTTGCTTCTTTTTACTTGAAATGTTCTAACTTCTTCAACGTTTCCTCTATCAGCTCAATTCTTTGGCGGAGGATAGTTTCAGAGATGTGTTTCATCTACCTGTTGACGCCGGAATGGCAGAGGAGGATCCGGAGGACGAGGACGAGGAGGAAGAGCAAGCTCCCAAGAAGAAAGCTGCTCCTCGCGTTCCAAAACGTCCCCGCGCCAAGGTTTCTGGCACTAATGCCGGAACCAGCGGCGAGGCCTCCGCCAAGAAGGCTAGGACCAAAGCTCCTCCACGCCTCGACTCCAAGAAGGCGGAGCGCGACCGCATCAAGTTTCTGGCCACAGCCGGAAAAGGATCACGCCCGCTACTTCCCGGGGCCACGTAAGTGTTCCGAAACACAAACTCCTAGTTGTGAAGTTAAAGTTTTATTGCTTATATCTTTTTCTTTACTTGGTGCGGGAGCCAGAAGGTCACCGCTTCACGGGCTAGCACCCAGAAGCATATAACCAGTTTTTTGAAGACGTCTCCGCCCGTTGGCCCCACCACCCCAGCTCCACCAAGTGCCTCCAACCCAGCTCCCCAACCTACTCCGCCTGAGGCTCACCCCGCCCCTGATCCCGCCGCCGACACTCAGGTGGAAATCATTTCGGTGAGCAGCGAGAAAAAAGGCGGAAGCTGTTCCGGAACAAGACAAGATGCTCCGAAAAATGCCCAAGACAAGGGTCCAGAGGAGGCGGAAGTCACCTCTGCAGATAAGGCTGAAGCTTCGGCTAAGGATGCCGTCGGATTTCCAGCTAACTTCAGTGATCCCTCCGATCTCTACGCTACTCCCAAGGCGTATTCCCATAAGTTTTTCAACAAACTTACGGAAGCGAAGAAGTGGGAGCTCGAGCAAGACCTACTGAACTCCATGCTAAACAATGCATGGGGTAAAGATGATGTTGAATCTTCCGAGATTCAAAATCACAAAAAGGAGATCTCCGAGTTCTTCGACCAACTCCTCGTCAAACGCAAGGTAAACCAATCTTCCCAGTAGCCCCCGAGTATCTAGGTGGAAACTTGACAATAGCTTGCACCTTGATACTTTGAGTGAACTTACCTAAGAAATTTTAAAATGTCGTGGTAGCCCCCAAGCGTCATGGCGGAAAATTTCCGGCAATGATGCTTCGAAAAGATCTATACTTAACTATGCGCAATCGGAACTTATCCTTACTTTGCACTGCCGCAGGAACAACAAGCGCTGCACTACGAGCTCCACAAGAACATCTCTCTGCAGTGCCGCATTACCCTTGGGCAGGCGGATCAAATTCACGACGCCAAGGAAAAGATTGCGGAGCTGGAAAAACTGCTAGCAGAAGCCCAAGGTATGTCTCCGACCAAGCTGTCATTATTCCAAATTTCCGACTTTGAACTTACTTTGTTTATTTGAACAGGTGCGTCTACTTCCCTTGCAACTGCATCCTCAGAGGTGGAATCCCTGCGCTCCGCCCATAAAGACCTGGAGTCTAAGCTGAAGGAGGCGGAGGAAAAGCGGGAACTTGCTGAGAAGCAGTTGACCGAAAAGAACTCCGAGTTTATCCGGGAGAAAGCTGATCTGGTGGAGAAGCGGAGGAAGGATAGTTCTACTCTCAAGAGCCTCCAAGAGAATGTCCAACACCTTCAGACCTACATGAGGACGGCGGAGAACGGTTGGGACCTGCTCAACTCCGACATCTTGGGTAAATATCCGGAACCCCAAAACCAAATCAGTACCCCGTAACCCTGAATGACATCTAACTCTGTTTAACTTTTTATTGTATAAAATCACTTGGATATGACGAAGCCCGACGCGAGATGTTTCCGCGCGATGATTTGATCAAACTTGCCGGAGACGACTGCAGGTACCTAATCTCCACTTGCCGCAAGATCTGCCATAACTTGGCGATCAAAGAGAGCCGCACCTGCGACGTCTGCGGACTTATCCAGCGAATGGATGTCCTGCCGGAGCTTGTCGTTGACCTCCAAGCTTCTTCCCTGGCGATGTGCCTAGCTCGTGCTCCGGAACTGGACATCGACGTGACCACTGCTGGCATTCCTCTGAATGTTGATGCAGATGCGCTCTTGGATGCGTGCAGTGGCTACGACACCAGGATCGCACGGAGCATTTGTCACGACAAATTCTATGACAAGGTCGTGCTTCCTGCTGACGAACCTCTCGAGGCGGAGCTGGAGAAGGAGCGCGAAGCGGAGGCCAGACCAGCCGGATCCGGGGACGAGAGCCAATTCACCTGGACCAGCTCCAAAGATGCTGAGAAGAGCAAGTCCAAGGGCAATGATAAAGGCGCTTCTTCTCTGGCGAAGGAGGCTGAAGATAGCGATGATGATGTGGTTTCTTCTCCGGCTAAGGAAGCGGAGAGGACCAAAGCACAAGCTGACGATGAGGGTCGTTCTTCTCCGACCAAGGAGAAGTGAAAAACTTGTTCCTGCGGGAAAATCATAAACATTGCATCATTTTGGCCCCATCGAGGGTTTGTAATATAACTTAAATATTTTTAAGTAGCTAGGACGAAACGAGTGCATGGGCGAAAAAAACTTATCCTACTATCCGTTTGACATTATATGCATGTTTCGTTATTTGAAAGCAAGTGCTAGTTTCTAAGTTTTCCGGCTTACTTATTTGACCTTCAACGAGCCGGAAGACCTTTAGCCGGAAAAGACTCACCGACGGCGACGAAGCCCAATGGCAATCCGTCAATAACCGCGGAAACAAGCCCCCAGCCAAGGTACCGGAAGTCGTTTACCAGGAATCCATAAGTTCGCAACAAAAAACTCATCCACCAGAAAACTTAAGCTTACGTCCTAAAGGACAATTTTGAAAATCACAACTTTCATACACGCCTAGGCAGAAAGATCCAGCTCTGCGGTTTTAGTCGGAAAACATACACGATCCAAAAAATGAACAAGTAAAGGAGGTAAAAGACTCAAAGAGTGAACCATATGCTTTATTTCATTGATCATGTATCATAACTATTACAAAGTATGTAATGAGAAAATTGCTAAGTGTGGAAAGGACGTAGCTGTGCTATATTCCAGGGGCGGTCTGTTTCATCGTATATGTCATCCGGATCCTCTCGCTTGCGTTTCCGGTACCAATTGGCAGGTCTATCATTTAACTCACGGAAATCAACGAGTTAATAAGATCCGTTGTGCAACACTTTGCTGATGACGAAAGGTCCTTCCCATGGAGATTGCAACTTATGCTCTTTCACCTGCCGAAGGCGGAGGACCAAGTCACCTTCCTTAAACGAGCGGTTCCGAACTCGACGACTATGATAGCGTCGGAGTTTCTGCTGGTAAATGGTGGAACGTTGGTCAGCTAGATTCCGAGCCTCTTCGATCAGGTCCACAGATAGCTGTCGAGCCTCGTCAGCAGTTTCTTCATTGTAGGCGGAAACTCGTGGGGAATCATGGATGATGTCGGAGGGGAGCACAGCTTCAGATCCGTATACTAGGAAGAAAGGTGTAAATCCAGTTGACCTGTTAGGGGTAGTTCGTAAACTCCACAAGACAGAATCTAACTCCTCAGCCCAAGCTCCGGCTGCACGGCGCAGCTGTTCTTCAAGGTGAGGTTTGACTCCGGCTAGTATGAGGCCATTGGCTCGCTCGACCTGTCCATTGGACTGTGGGTGAGCCACAGATGCAAGGTCAAGCCGGATCCCTACGTCATTGCAATAATCCTTTAGTTCACCCTGAGCGAAGTTCGTGCCATTGTCTGTGATTATGTGTGGGATGTCGTATCTCACTACGAGGCTACAAGAATTTTAGTGCACCATCGGCTTTTCTCATTGGCTTGGCCTCGATCCACTTACTGAACTTGTCAATAGCGACCAAGAGGTACTCAAAACCGCCAGGAGATGATTTCTTTAACTTTCCGACCATATCGAGCCCCCAGACCGCGAACGGCCAAGTGATGGGGATGGTCTTCAGCTCCTGAGCCGGAGCGTTTGGTTGAGTAGCATAGTACTGACAACCTCGGCAAGTTTTCACTATCTTCTCAGCATCTTTTTTAGCTGTGAGCCAGTAAAAACCTTGCTGACGAGGGATCACCTCAGCAATGCCTACTAATTGTAGACTTGGGTTTCGGGAGATAGCGACGATGGAGATTCCGGGAGCGAGATTGGGCACACGATATACCCAGCTTCGGGTCCCCTCGGTGGAGGATCCCTACGTGCTGCTAGCAATCTAGTATATGATCACAAGTATGTTTGGGGGCCGCCGTAGGCGGAGCTATGTTGTCTATCTGTTGTACTCCCTCTATCGGGTGCCCTGGCTAGCTTTATATATGCAACCAGCCTAGGGTTTTACAAGAGTCCTAGTCGACTACTTCTTCGGGTTGCCTTCTTGGGCTTTCTCCATATTGGGCCGAGCCAGGTATACTAATAATGGGTACCCAAAGGGTATGCCCATGTCAGTAGCCCCCGAGTGTCTAGGGAAGTCGAAGACTTGCGTAGAGACTCCAATCGTAATCATCTCCGAAGTCGAAGAAATACAAGGCGAGGCCATTGATCCGTAAATACATCAGGTCAATGTCGTAGATCATGTATAGCGTAGATGATGTCAACGATTCTCGAAGTTATTTTTCTATCGGGTGCGCGAGCGCTCCCGATGGGAGTAGCCCGAGTCTATGGGCAGGTATTTGCACAGGCATAGACTCAAGTTGTACTACTCGATGAAGAACTTGACTATATCTGCAACCTCTCTTTTTATCGACTCCTGCTGGAGGGCTTGATGAAATCCATGTGCTCCCGATGGGAGTAGGCTCCACTCGAGTCGCAGAATCGAGTTGAGTCTACAAACCTTTATATATTTACCTGCAAGACAAAACACGAAACTCGGGTCGAGCAAACTAGTTTACTATCTTGTCTATTTTGATATATTTCTTTATAAACCCGAAGCTTTGGGTAAACAACTTTGCTATATTTATTCGACTCGCAGAATCGAATGAAATCTCCGTGCTTTCTCTCTTTTTCAAATTCTTCGAGTCCAAGGAGACGCTATATTTTCTTCAACAACTATATTGTACAGGGATACTGGTAAATGCGGCTGGTTCATCTAACGGGTCAGGTACCAGTTAATTGCTCTAGTGACAAATCCGGATAAACCTACTTCAAACTCGCGTCCCCGGACACGAATTTGGGATACTGGCGTAATTCAGAACGTGCCGCTTTAGGACTTACCGAAACTGAATTCCAGCAAAATTATCGGATCCACAGCGCGTCCGCCGGGATTTTTCTTCACATCTGTTGATGTGGATAGAGTGGGAGAGCGCATTCGGGTGCGATGCCACGCCACACAGGATGGATCCTGGGGTCTTACCTTCATGACTTTTTTACGAGTCACGGCATTCAGAATTTTTACCGCGGCGGGCACGCTCCGAGAATATATTGTCTAGCGCCTTGTTCGGCTGATGTAATGACCCATTTTTCGGGTTCTTCTATATTTTTCGCAGACGTGATGGGATAGCCGAATATATATGGTTCTTCTATATTGTCGTCAGGTACACCGCCGGTGCTCTCGATCGGAATAAATGACGAGTCAATGGACCCGAAGATTTTTCCACTTTTTTTTGGTTCCTCCTTGAAGAAATTTTCGTCGGGTTCCTCCTTGAAGAGAATTTCGTCGGGTTCCACCTTGAAGAGAATTTCGTCGGGTTCCTCTTTGAAGAGAATTTCGTCGGGTTCATCCTTGAAGAAAATTTCGTCGGGTTCCTCTTTGAACAGAATTTCGTCGGGTTCCTCCTTGAAGAGAATTTCGTCGGGTTCCTCCTTGAAGAGAATTTCGTCGTTGATGTAGATTTTCCTAGGCGTAGTTCTTCTTTTGTCAACCTGAGATGTAAAGTGAATTTGTACAGCGCAGCCCCCGTGTGTCGGGTGCGGCGAAAGTAAATGATAATCAACTTTGTGTAAATTAAAAGAACACTTAGCTTATTGGGTACGATGGAGTCGATGAAGTCTTCGAGTGCAGCAAAAAAATGGAGCTGAAGTAGAAACCACAAAATAACGAAAGTGGATACCGCCAAATTGGTGATGGAGAAATAGCCGAGCCCCCGAGCGCTGCTGGAGTGATGTCATGATTGTTGCTTAGATGTCGTGTCGCAGTTGCGACCAGGGGCGAAGTCGTTGTCGAGCCCCCGAGTGTTAGCCGTGACGTCGAAAGAAGTTGACGGAGTCATATAAGGTGAAGCCATTTAGGATGAAGCCATTAACAATAATATAATACGAATCCAATGAAAATTTATCGCCATTGGAGATGAAATCATTTGAAGATTAAACCATTGAATATGAAGCATATATTGAAGATAAATCCGCTGATATCATAGAGGATGAATCCATTGACCCGAAGAAAATAAATCCCGTAATAATCATAGAAGATAAATCCACTGACCCGGAAATGCGTCGGGTAGTATTATATAAGAAGAAACCAATGATAACCCGAAGAAAATAAATCCAGTAAGCCGAAGAAGATAAATCCACTGATCCGGAGAAAATAAATCCACTGAGCCGGAAAAGATACATCCAGAGCCGAAGAAGGGAAATCCACTAAACCGAAGAAAATGAATCCACTGGCAACTATTAGAAAAATGAATCCCTTGGCCCGGAAGTTCATCGGGTCAGTGCTAGATAACCACATAAAATAAAATCCATCCGCAGTACCCGAGTAATCGAGTGCATTTACGGTAACGATGTAATGGCGCATCCCGAGTGTCGGGTGCGGCGAAAGTAAATGATAATTGACTCTTGAAAGGGAAACACTTAGCTTTATTACTGGATGCGGCGGAATCGACGTGGAAGTAGGTCGTCCGGCAGACGGAATCGACGAAGTGGACACAGACGATGCAGCGGAGCCATGCGGCGTTTAGCCGAAATATTTGACACGGTGGAAGTAGTTGGCATGGAGGAGAGAATCGTCGAGTTCGCGGCGGGCGAGCCCCCGAGCATGCGACTGCACGCGGCGAAGTAATCGGAACTTGTTCCGATCTGAAGTTGTACTGTAGCGCGGAAATCTGCGCGCAAATAACAGCACAAGCCGAAAAAATATTTGGCCAAATAAATTTTACGAACTGTAATTAATTGGAAAAATAGAACCTGGTGGTATTTGTGTCGGATGGCGAGTTCGCAATGGCGAGTTCGCAATAAATAGTCATCTGCATACACGAGAATAGCGCACAAGGCAAACAAAATATATCTTTATAAAATTACGAGACGCGGTAGTATAGAAGAATAGCACCTGATAATATCTCCGTGTGAGTTTTCTCTTTTCCTTAGATGCAGTAGTCCTTGCTTCCTCCAGCGGTCATGCAAGATGTTGGTTCTCTAGTTGACTCACGTGAAGTTCTTTTTATTGGGACTTGGTCCTTCGCTCATCATGGCCATACCCTTCCCTGCAATTTCTGCAATGATGTTGTCATTTTTTTTATCGGCTGCCTGGAGCCATACGCAACGCGGGTACGCGCGCGTGGTTTGCCTTTGGATCGAAATAACTGCGCGCTTCTTGCCAGGACTTCATCTCCTTGTAATTCCAAATCGCTGTTTCTCTATTTGTTTTCCAGTATCAACCTTCGTATCATGCTTTGATCCGGTCCAAACTTCCATACGCACGGGTGCAGTAATGATGTAGAGCCCTCGGGCGTTGCCTTGGTTGACGGTGTGTTGTTTCGGCGCAGATCCATATGATCCTTTCCTTTTCTTGCCAATGAGGTGACTTGAATTGATGGGTCGCTCCGCGCTTCGTGTGCGCGAAAAAATCTGGCCAGCCGCTAGACGGAATAGTTGATGACGAACTCGATGATTTTCTACCAGTTGCGATCTGGACGTGGTTGATGACGATGGACAACTTCTTTTTCTTGACTTCAATCTTGCCGATGATGTTGATGATGAATCCGATGGATCTCGCCCGGATGACAAAATCCAGTCGTCGCTAGTCCCCACAGACGGCGCCAATTGACGAGGGATCACCTCGGTAATGCCTACGAATTGTAGACTTGGGTTTCGGGAGATAGCGACGATGGAGATTCCGGGAGCGAGATTGGGCACACTATGCTTCGGGTCCCCTCGGTGGAGGATCCCTACGTGCTGCTAGCAATCTAGTATATGATCACAAGTATGTTTACAGGGGGCCGCCGTAGGCGGAGCTATGTTGTCTATATGTTGTACTCCCTCTATCGGCTGCCCTGGCTAGCTTTATATATGCAACTAGCCTAGGGTTTTACAAGAGTCCTAGTCGACTACTTCTTCGGGTTGCCTTCTTGGGCTTTCTCCATATTGGGCCGAGCCAGGTATACTAATAATGGGTACCCAAAGGGTATGCCCATGTCACTTGCCGGAAAGCTTTTGCAACGAGGGATCTGGGAGCGGCGTGATGCCCGCAATCCCCTGCATGGATCTCTCTGAGGATTTCGATGCCATCTTGACTTGAGACGCATTTCAGAAATACCCCGTTTGCACTTCGTTTATAGAGTTGTCCATCAACTATTGTGTAGGATCTTGCTCGTCTGATGACCTGTCGTGCGAGGACTTCGTCCTCCGGCAACTTTCTTCGGTCAATGAGGTAATCCAGGAAAGGTTGGGTCCAAGCCGGAGTGATCACCATCACCTCCTTAGCCGGAGACACTGCCACATCTGGGCTTTCCGGGTTAGCGCCCTTCACCGAGGGTATCCGTAGATGCTCAAGGAAAATTCCGGACGGAATGGGTTTCTGGCCGGATCCGAGCTTGGATAGCATATCTGCCGCTGTGTTATCCTCTATCCTGACGTACTTGACTTCATATCCGAGGAAGCACATGGCGATCTCGTCAACTTCTTCTCTGTAAGCTGCCATAATGGAGTTTCTGGCGTTCCAGGTTCCGGCTACTTGTTGTGCCACCAGGTCGGAATCTCCGCAGCATATGATGTGCTTAATCCCGATTTCCTTAGCGATGCGCAGACCATGCGGTAGAGCCTCGTATTCCGCCATATTGTTTGTAGCTTCGAAGTGAATCTGCAGAACGTACTGCAGTTCTTCTCCGGTTGGTGACTTTAGGGTGACTCCAGCCCCCGAGCCTTGATGCTGCTTGGATCCGTCGAAATGCATGACCCAAGTTTTAGGTTCTGGCATAGGGTCGCCATCCGGAGCCTCAGTCCAATCGGCGACGAAATCCGCCAATATTTGGGACTTGATCGAGGTTCTGGATTTGTAGTTGATGTCGAAGGCAGAGAGCTCTATGCCCCATTTTGCTATGCGCCCTGTTGCGTCGGAGTTATTGATGATGGTTGATAATGGAGCTTTGCTCACAACTGTCATATGATGCCCTTGGAAGTAGTGTCTCAGCTTCCGGCTACCTAGGAACACTCCATAGGCTAGCTTCTGAAAGTGAGGGTATCTTTGTTTGGATTCCGTCAGTACCTCGCTAATGTAATAGACTGGCCTTTAGACTCCGTATTCACGTCCTTCTTCCTTTCGCTCCACCACGACAACGAGACTGATGACTTTGTTGGAAGCTGCGAGGTAGAGGAGCATAGGCTCTGACTCTTCCGGAGCTGCCAAGATAGGCGGGGAGGAGAGTATGTCCTTCAACCCCTGAAGTGCTGCATCTGTTGCGTCATCCTAGACAAATTTGTCTGTTTTCTTCAGCAGTTTGTACAAAGGTAGCGCCTTCTCGCCAAGATGGCTAACAAACCTACTAATTGCAGCAACACAACCAGTTAGTCGTTGCACATCTTTGAGACAAGTTGGCCTCTTGATGCACAGACTTGCCTTGATTTTCTCCGGGTTAACCTCAATGCCTCTGTGAGATACAATGAAGCCAAGGAGTTTTTCTGCTGGCACGCCAAAGACGCACTTCAGCGGATTCAACATCATCTTGTACCGTCGGAGATTTTCAAAGGTTTCCGTGAGGTCGCTGATCAAGTCGGATCCTTTCCGGGTCATGACCGCGATGTCGTCGATGTAAGCGTATACGTTCCGGCCAATTTGGTCCTTCAAGCACCGCTGCATCGTGCGTTGGTAGGTGGCACCTGCGTTTTTCAAACCAAAAGGCATAGTGACGTAGCAGTAAGTGCCAAAGGGTGTGATGAACGAGGTCGCCTTTTGGTAGAACTTCTTCATCCAGATCTGGTGATACCCGGAATATGCGTAAAGAAAACACAGAAGTTCCGCCCCTGCCGTCGAATCAATGACTTGGTCAATGCGCGGCAAGGGGAACAGATCCTTCGGATAATGCTTATTCAAGCCGGAGTAATCGATGCACATTCTTAGTATTTCAGAATTCTTTTTGGGTACAAGGACGGGGTTTGCAACCCACTCAGTATGGATAACTTCTACTACAAAACCTGCCTCTAGTAACTTTACTAATTCCATCCCTATGGCGCGGCGCTTCTTGTCTCCAAAGTGTCGCATAGCTTGCTTCACCGGTTTACCGGATTTATGTTGAGGTAGTGCTCGGCGAGTTCCCTTGGTACTCCGGACATGTCAGAAGGTTGCCATGCAAAGATATCCATGTTAGCTCGGAGGAACTCGACGAGCGCGTCTTCCTATTTGGGGTCCAGGCCAGCTCCGACAGATACTTGCTTGGAACTGTCGCCTACCTTGAGGTCGACCTTCTTGGTGTCTATCGCGGCCTTGAACGAAGTTTTCTGTTCGGAGACCTGCTTCTTGGTGGTATGCATCTCATTCGGATCCACCGCGGCTCTGTAGCCTTGCAGCTCCTCTTCAGATATCTCAGATTCTGCAAAGGCGGCTTCGCCTACCTCGCATTCTCGAGCTTTCTTGTAATCTCCGGATACGGTGATCATACCGTTGGGACCCGGAATCTTGAGCTTATTGTAGATGTAGCACGCCCTTGCGTGGAACTTGTGGTAGGTGGGCCTGCCGAAAATGACATGGTAGGAGCTCTTGAAGGGCACAACCTCGAATGTCATCATCTCTTCGCGGAAATTATTAACATCGCCGAAGGCCACGGGAAGTTTGATGCTGCCAAGAGAGTTTGCCTTTTTACCCGGAACCACACCATGAAATTCAGTGGTGCTGTGCTTGTGTTGTTCCTTGGTAAGGTTCATTTTCTCCAGAGTTTCCAGGTACATGATATTCAGGCTAGCTCCGCCGTCCAAGAGGCACTTGGAGAAGTCAAACCCGTCGATGCGGGGACTCACAACCAAAGCATAGCACTCTTTGGGGATGACAGTAGGATGATCCATCCTGTCGAAGGTGCACGGGCTTTCCGACCACTTGACGTACTGTGGCACGGCCGGAAGCGTGGCGTTCAGGATCCGGAGGGCTGATTTGTTGGCCTTGACCGTCGGAGTTTCGAGGAAGGTGTGGTATGCTCCAGCACTCTTTTTGACGAAGGGGTTGGACTTGTTAGCTGCGGAACCCTCCTTGGGATCCGGCGAAGCGTCGTCCTCGTCCATCACCTCGAAACTTTCCTCATCCTTTTCCTTGTTCTTGCCTTTGCCTCCTTTGCCGCGCGGGAGGTGTTTCCGGGCGCGCTTTTATCCTGCTTCCGGATCAGTCTTCAGATCATTGACCCACTTGCAGTTGCGGTTAGTGTGTGAGGACTTGCCAGTAGCCGGATCAACGTGGGCTAAACATGGCATGTCTATGTACTCTTCGTAAGTTTGGGGAGCGCGGAATCCAGTGATGGTGACCTTGTCAGCGTGTTGCTGGCCCTTGCCGGCTCCGCCTCCACGGCCGCGGCCTTTTCCGCCTCCTTGACCTCCGCGTTGGAACGCCATGGCAACCATGTCGGATCCGCCGCTTTTTTGGTCGTCAGAGGGGTTCTTCCGCTTGTTGTTGTTGTTGCCGCCGTTATCACGGTTCTTCTTTTGCTGATGCGGAGGTACGGCTGTGGCTGCGAGCTCCCCACCTGCGTAGTCATCAGCGGCGGTGTGAGGGCTGGCGATGCCGATCATGTCATCTAAGGTCAGATTATTCTCGTTGATCAGGCAAGTTAACTTGTGCCGGAACAGCCCTCCTCGCTGCAAACCACCTATGAAGGCGTGCATAGCTGTGCGGTTATCTACGTTCTCCCACTCGTTTCTTGTTGCTAACCACCGAGTGAGGAAAGCTCGAGAGGTTTCATTCTTCTTCTGGATACATGCCTGTAGGTCGCTGGTTGTGGCAGGTCTCTTGTAGGTGCCCCTGAAGTGTTTCTCGAACGCGATCTTCAGGTTGAACCAGCAAAAGATGGTGTTTTCCGAAAGGTCACTGAGCCAGGTACGGGCTGGACTAACAAGGTACAACTGAAGCATGCGGCAGGCTACATTGGGGGTCCCTCCGGCAAAGCTGACTGCGTTAAAGAAGTCCTCGATCCAGGTATCGGGCCTTTCACTACCATCGTAATGCTTCAGATTTCCGGGTAGCTTATTTCCGGGTAGCTTGAGACTCAAACCTTTTGGCTTTGGCTCCTCTCGGATCATCCTGCCGAAGCACTTTGGGCCAATGTATTCATATATGTATTCGTTGAGACGTTTCCGTGCATCGCGCGGGCCGTTGCGAGCGGGGGACTTCGAGCGGGAGCGAGATCTCCGGCCTCCACCTCCGCCTCCACCTCCTCCACTGGGTGGTGGGGAGGGAGATCTGCGAGGGGGCCGATGAGACCGTTTGCTTCCGCCTTCCGATTCTCTGCGCCCTTCCGGCTGCTGACTCCGGCTGCGGTGGCTACCTTCGCCATGATGGTGGTCACCTCCCTCATTCCGGCTTCTGCGTGGCTCAGGCTCGCGTTCTTCGTTCCGGCTTCGACGCGGCTCCGGCGTGTGTTCCTTATTCCGGTTCCTCTGAGGTGCCATGTTGTCGCGGATGTTAATTCCACCAGGACCATGGGGTCTGGTGTTTCCGGCTGGACTGCGTCGGCGAGGTGGCGGAGGAGGATACGGGGTCCAGGGCGGCGGTGACGGGTTCCGGTACTTGTCCCTGCCAGTATACATCGGATCCTTTCCCTTGTTTGGGTCCATCGGAGGTGTTTTCGAGGGTACGGGGATCGGATTTGGATGTTCTCTGGTCCTTCTTCTGCGCTCCGTGGTTCCGGTGCGCGATTCATCATCACGATGTTGTCTTCCTTACTCTGTTGCTTCATTGCTGAAGCTACGAGTGTGCGGAGATGGGCGATGTCGATTTCCTCATCGTTTTTGACAAGGAGCTCCGCAGCCTTTTTCATATTATCCTTTGGAGTTGTGAGCGGTTGCTGATTGGTGGGCGTCGCAAAGTTGATCTTGCGGGGGCCAATGGCTTCCCGACGGATCCTATCTGCTTCCTTGTCGGCATCCTCTATGATGGTTTCCCATCGTGCTCGGAGTTTTTTGGCCTCCTCCAAATATTCTACAGCCTAGCGCTCTCTTTCTAGGAATTTCGTCATCACCTCCTCTGCATCTTGCCTTTCCTCCAGCATTGTTACTACGGTGTTGGCAAATCTCTCAGCGGTGGCCAGCAGTTCCTTCCTTGTGGCTTCTAGAGCTTCCGGGTCTGCGGCATCCTCCGGAGTTATTGGTTTGGTCAGGATCTCTGAGTTTGCAATAGCACCCCGGCCAGCCTGTCTGGCGAGCTCTTCTATGGATAAATCTTCTCCGTGTTCGAGGACACGTCCTTCTCCAGGATCCGGCACGACGCGATAGCACATCCGTTGCGGAGTTTCCGAGTTGGACGGGCCTGCTGCCCCGACGTCGGTCGGAGTTGCTTCTGTGTCAGTTCCAGGCTCCAGCCCAGTTAAGGTCACAAGGACCTCCTTTGGCGGGGCGGATTCTGCCTCAGCTGTCTCCGAATCCTCCAACTCCTTTGTAAGGCATTGTACTCTTCTGTATCCATGGTGGTTGCATCGTCAGAGGTTGGGCTTAGGTTACCCAGGATTGATTCTTCTTTGTCTCCGGCATCCTCTTGCTGATCCGGGGCGTCGCTGTCTCCGGTAGCCTCGACCTGCATGGGTCCAGCTCCATCCTGAGGAGGGGCGGTCCCTGTGGTATGCGCGAGGAAGTGCACGAAGTGACACCTTTGCTTCTCTAACACCTGGGAGACCCAGACGGATCTGCATTGGTCTTCCACCGTGCCTGGGGGCGGATTGGGTGGGCTTGGAAATTTCTAGATCTAAGGCGGAATCTTCCTTAGGAAGTTCCTGCTCGATCGGATCTTCGCGGCGCGTCCCTCGGCGGTCGCGTCCGCGTGACTTACCAGGGCGTTTCCGTCGGAATCGATGGTCTCACCGATGAAGATGTGAATGCCGCCGATTGGGACGATGTAGAGCTTGATGGGGTCGGTTTTAGCCGGAATCCAGCACTCATCTTGAGGGACGATCGGAAAATTCCCGGCGTAAAGTACACGCCCCACGGCGATGGAGTCATCGTAGCTTCCCATGGCTGAACCCTCCCGGTTCCGGCCTCCAGACGCCGCTGGCTCCACGGTGGGCGCCAACTGTTATTGCCTATTCGACGGTACCTCGGAGGAGGGATCCTCACGAGGGGGAGAAGAAGTAGGGGTCATCGGGCGGAGAGTCCTCGGGACGGTGGTACGCGATTTACCCGGCTTCGGAATACCTGCACGATGACAGGGCCTGTTGCTGCTTGTCTGGAATTATCTGAGCGCTTTCGTGATGTTACAGTGAGTTGTGGTTGTCCCTCTAGGGCTTCCGGGATCCGGCTTATAAAGACGCTCGGATCTAGGGTTTACACGGAGAGTCCGCCGGAATACAAGATGCCTAACTACGGAATATTACATTGCCGTGCACGTCAAGGATCCACCTTTCCTTATGCGCCGTATTGGATTGGATCTGGGTCTTCATGATCCGACTACCTGCATAGGTCGGTTGAGATCCGGCTCCTGTTCCTGGGCTGGACTTCATCCATCTTCTATCAACAGCAACTGGGTCATCTGATGGGCCATATGCCACCATCATCATCTGTGGGCCACCTGGACTTGCCGGATCTAGACCACGTCGTTGATATACCCATAAAGTATACCCACAACAGGTATACAGAAGCCTCTTGTGTGTGAAATATGTAGTGAGTTGGAGTCTGTTAAACTCCTGTTCTTTGATTTCTTAGTCTCTAAATTTTTTTGGGCTGATGTGCAAGAGATTTTTGGAGTAGAAATTAATGATTACCTTTCTCTTGCCTCTAAATTGATATGCAATACGAGATTTGCGCAATTTAATGTAGTCTCATCTGTTGTAATTTGGGGCATATGGAATAATAGGATCATCTGGTGTTTAACAGAAAAACTTGGGTGTCCATGAAACATGTGTGGGGGCTAATCCTGTCCTATCTAAGGACTTGGCAAATGCCTTTCAAAACCCTGAAGTGGGATCAGGTGGAAAGCTTCAAAACCGCCCTGGTGAGAAAACTGAGGAGCCTGCCTTCGCTGATGCCGGACTAAGGTGCACATCCTTCGACTGGATATCAACCTGGAAGGCTTCTACGACGTCTCCATACGCTGGACGTGCTTCCAAAGCCTACCTGCTGAAGCACCCGGAGGAATCAAGGTAGTCAGAGTCGGGATTCGGAGTCGGGTCGATTTTCGTCGGGCAGAATGGAGTCGTAGTATCGAATCGTAGAATCTGGGATCCTACCATACATACTCATAGAAGATATTTTTACCATGCACAAAGTTTTTGTAATAATATAATGGAGATAAAAATAATAATCCATAATGTTTTTAGAAATAATGTTCTAGCGATAGATCATTTGAGATTTGGTTGGTAAATAGAGGGTAGTGAAGCAAGTTAAAAGGGCTTAGGGTGTCTAAGTAGTATCCTTGTATGGTTTAGCGGATGGGAAAATAATGATTTAGTAGAATCAAAAAATTCACAAAAGGAATCGAGATTCTACAGTATTGTAAAGGATTCCATGATTTGGATCGGGACTCAACATGGATTCTACCCGATTGGGATTCATAGTGGGATTTGGATCGATACGGTGATGTAAGATCGTCAAATCGTAAGATTCCGATAGTAGGATCGGGATTCTAGCTACCTTGGGAGGAATCAGATAATATCTATGTGGTGACCTGATGAGGTTTGGCTTCCAGGAGCAAGAAGTGCTGGCCTATTGAGTTATGATCTGGATGTATTTCATGGCTTAGCCTGGAAAGCAGTTTCTGTTTAGGTGGTTCCTTTGCTTTAGGATTGTAAGCTGCTAAGTATTTGCACTTTTAGCCTTTGCTGCTTAAGACCCCTAAGGTAATGGTGGGCTGGATCTGGTTAAAACTCGTCCTTAAAACGCTGTTATGTTTCATTTTCAATGAAAATGGAGCTACGGAGTGCTCCCTGTTATTTAAAAAATAATAATTAGGCAAGGAAATTCCGGAGTCCTTGACGTTTCGAACGCCTGGGGGGGACGATTTCCCCACCTGATTTTTCATTTTTTATTTATATGCGAGCTAGACTAGCCCAAGGAGGAAGGAACTGCTACTGGCAGCAGTCCGACAGGTTTTTATGTTAAAACCCTAGTTTAAAAAAATTCTCTTTTAAATCTGAATAATTCATAAATTTGAATAATTTCCGAATTTGATTTTTTTAAATATATGAAGAATTTGATATTTGAAGAACTTTTAGATTTAAATATTTCTCAAATTTGAACAATTTTCAATTTAAATTTTTTTCTTGGATATTTTAAAAAAAATTGTATATTTTATAATTTTGAACATTTTGAAAATTTGAACGTTTTAATTTTTTTTATATTTTTTGGAATTTATTTTAAAACAGAAAATAGAGCGAGAAAATAGGAAAAATAAAAAGAGAAGCGGGATATGGGCTGGCCCAAAAAATGTGCCGAGGGGGGAGGGGGTGTGCGGCATGTCGTATATCACGTTGGACGCGAGCCAACTCGGTCCAGCTCGGGCCGAGCCTGCAAAAAACTCGAGCCAGCTCGAAATTGCAGGCGAGCCGGAAACTGGGACTTGTCTACCATTAGCTCGGTCCAAAATGAGTCGGCTTGCGAGCCAATCGTAGCAGGTCACTGCCAAGTGGGTCCCGCCGTGGAGCATCCACCTCCATGTCGCTGGCGTCGCTGCGTCCGTGAGACGAAGCAGGTGGGAGTTGGACGACATGTGAGAACCACACACGAGCTTCTCCATGGCCACATGTTGCTCCGGCCAGCTCCTTCCGACACATCTTACCCATCGGCACCTCTCCTTGGCGCCGCGGCCATGGCGTCGACGACCACGGCCGGAGGAGCGGAGCATCAACGGCTTCGCTAGCTGCCTGCGTCGGCGGAGGGAGGAACATAGTCGCGGCCTAGAGTGGGGAACCGGGGAAGATAGGCGGTAGCGCTTGAGGTTAGATGCGTAGAATTTTTTTTTTTTGAAAGGAACACCACAGCATTCCATTACTATAACATGCTGGAAGAATCCCCAGCAACAGCGTCTTTTACAAACTCTGGGAATTGGCCAAGCCAAGTCTCATAGTGGCCAACTTCCATGATTACACCATGCGCAGCTAAAGAGTGCGCAGCACCATTACACGTCCGTGGACAATATTCAACTTTTACATCATTGAAACCAACACTCAGATGAAATTTTATCTCTCTAAACATGGCAGCTAGAGGAGACAGATTATAATCTTCAGTAGTAACAGCATGCTTCAGCTGAGCAGAGTCAGTTTCAAACACAACGTTTTGGCATCCCATGTGCGAGGCGATGATTGTTGCGTGTAGCATAGCTTGCGCTATCCGAAACACGCTCCAGGTTGCCTGCTCCAGCAGCAATCAGATCGCCATCTGCATTGCGGATCGTGAAGCCCCATCCTCCTGTATGAGATGTCTCTCTGAAGGAGCCATCCGTGTTGATCTTCAGAATGTCGTCCGGTGGAGGAGACCATCTTTGAGCCTTCACACAGCTCAGCTCCTTGGGCTTTTGTTTTTCCTTCATACAGTTTAATAAATGAAAGTTAATAGAGGAGCATATATCATAATAACCTCTAATTACTTCCCCTCTATTTGCCTTATTCCTTTGTTGCCACCAAAGCCAGAGTAACAAGATTACTTTTAGGCAAACTTCCTCATTCGGTTTCAGAATTTCTTCACATAAGCTTAATGCATCCGGACATGATAAAAGCTGCAGCCTAATGTGCTCTAGTTGGGCTATTCTCCACAGCCCTTTAACCTTCTTACATTTCAGAAAACAATGACCTCCATCCTCATCCATTCTGTAGCATAAAGGACAACGAATATCTAATATCATACCTCTCCTCTGGAGTTTCATTCGGAGGGGCAGGCTGTAGTTTGCAACTCGCCATAGAAAGTGCAGGACTTTATTTGGTAAAGGCAGCCTCCAGATTTTCTTCCACGTACAGCTCATGCGACCTCCTTCTGCATAGGATGAGGAGGTTAGTCCAGAAAAAGATTCTCTTGCTTTTTTATCAACCGCCACCCTGTATGCAGATTTAACAGAGAAGATACCTTTTTTATCATAATGCCATGCAATAAAATCACTTGTGTGTTCATATATCGGGATTTGGAGAATAAGTTCAACATCTTCAGGAGCGAAGGTTTGTTGGACCAGGTTTGTGTCCCAAGTGTTGGTGGTCGGATTTATTAGCTCCGAGACCTTGGAAACCTGATGTCTTCCTCTTTGAGATATAAGTTTTCGTGTACTTCCTCTTGGGATCCATGGGTCTGTCCAAATTTTGATGGTGTCGCCATCGCCTACTCTCCAAATAATGCCGTCCTTTAATAATTGAATTCCCTTCAATATGCTTCTCCATGCATATGATATACCTGGTTGTGGAGTAGCATGCAACATTGAGTTATTTGGAAAGTATTTTGCTGCTAATACTTGAGCACATAATGAGGAAGGGTTCTGAAGTAGTCTCCATGCTTGTTTCGCAAGCATGGCCAGGTTGAAAGCGTGAAGATCTCTGAAACCCAACCCCCCAAAGCTTTTTGGCTTTGATAGTTTTTCCCAACTCACCCAATGTATCTTGTTTGTTTTGTCCATGTGACTCCACTAGAACTGGGCTATCATGGAGTTGATATCATCACATAATGATTTGGTTAGATCAAAGCAAGCCATTGCATAAACTGGAATGGCTTGTGCTACTGCTTTAATAAGAATCTCTTTCCCGGCTTTAGAGAGAAGTTTCTCTTTCCATCCCTGGATTCTCCTTCAAATCTTCTCTTTTAAATACTCAAAAGTCTTTGTTTTCGATTTACCAACATAGGTCGGGAGGCCTAAATATTTTCCCGAAAGTCCTTTCCGTGAAATGTTCAGTATACCCTTCATTTCATCCCTGCATTTCTTCTTTGTGTTTTTACTGAAAAGGATTGTTGATTTATCCTTGTTGACCATCTGTCCCGAGCAAGCTTCGTATTTTTCCAGGATGCGGTTAACCTCCTAAGCATTACCGGAGTTTGCTTCCAGTAATAGTAGAGAATCATCTGCAAAGAGTAAGTGGTTCACACTTGGTGCTGCCCTACACACCTTGATTCCTTTCAGCCTTCCGTTCGTCTCTGCATCATATAACATGGCTGAGAATCCTTCGACACATATTAGAAAAAGATAAGGGGACAAGGGGTCCCCTTGCCACAGGCCTCTCTGAGGGGTAATAATATCTGTAACATCTCCGTTTACTTTGATTTGATATCTGACTGAAGTAATGCACTTCACAATCAGTTTAATCCAGCCCATGTTGAAGCCCATCTTAATCATCATATCATGTAAAAATTTCCACTCAACTCTATCGTAAGCCTTACTAATATCTAGTTTTAATGCAGCATAGCCTACCACTCCACTGCTTCTTCTTTGCAGATAATGTGTCAGTTCATATGCCAGCAAGATATTATCTGAAATAATCTGCCCCGGAACAAATGCACTCTGGTTTGGGGATATAATTTCAGGAAGAATTATCTTTAATCTGTTAGAGATAACCTTGGAGATTACTTTGTACAACACGTTGCAGAGGCTAATAGGCCTTAGATCTTTTAATTTCACAGGGTTTGATGTCTTTGGAATTAGCACCACCATTGTGTCATTCCAGCCTTGGGGAATATCACCCCCCCTCAACACGTTTAGTACCTCTGCAGTAACTTGATTTCCAACTGTGGACCAAAAGTTTTTGAAAAAGATAGATGGCATACCATCTGGACCCGGAGCCTTGAGATCTCCAATACTGAACGCATTCCTCACTTCCTCTTCTGTATACTCAGCACACAATATGTTATTTATATCCCCGGTGACCTTAGGATGAACTGCATGTATGATTTCTTCGCTATTTTGTTCTGCCGTCGAGGAGAATAGATTGAAGAAGTAGGCTGCAACATGTTCCTTTAGTTGTTGTTGTCCTTCCACCCAGCTTCCGTCATCCTTCTTTAGTTTCTTTATGGTGTTCCTCTTTCTCCTCTCAGAAGCAAAAGCATAAAAAAACATGCGTAGAATTTTTTCATTTCGAGCAGAGGGATATGACTTAGAGACGTCCACCACTCTACGATCTCTGCCTCTGGAACGATAAGCATGCCAGCAAGCAACCACTCAGGCCCACTACTCTTTGTCAAACGAGCTGGACCGAGCCGAGCCTGGCTCAGCCTGAGCTTCCTATGGTCCACGAAACTGAACTCGGCTCGGTCAGTTCATGTTGCGGGCTGAGCCCAACTCACACCGAGCCAGGCCAAACTTGGGCCAAGCCAGAAAGTTCGGTCCAGCGTGAGCCGTATGGGTGTCTCTGACGTCAATTGAGACTTAAGTTATGTCTCACTCGAATTACATCTGCGTGTATTAATGCGAGTCTAGGTAAAGTGCAAATACAAATCTTGAAGCAGAAATAAAATCCAACGGTAAAGCACATGACTGAGACATAAGCTATGTTTTAGGTAGCTAAAACTTAGCAATTTCGTTTTTCTATATAGTTGCTCAAATTTGAAAGACTTTTGACTTTGACAAAAACTATGTGTGTTCTACTTTTGGAAGAGGGAGTGGAAAATCAAAAATTTACGATCATCGCATGATCATCACTCATGTTTTTCTCTACTGCGGGCCGACAGCTTCATGGTTGCGCTGCCGGTCGAAGAAGTCGGGAGCCAAGAGCAAGGGTTGACGGTTGAATACCCACGGGACGACGGCGAGGCGTCGGGGCGGCAAGAGACGCGGCAAGCTGCTGTCTCGCACGTCGACGCCAATGAGATGGCACCCTCTTTCGGAGTTCACATTGGCCGGCGGCAGGAAGAGGTAGATGACGCCAGCGTCCTGCTCCGTAAGGAACGGCGACAATGGCACCCTCCGCGGCAGCCCCGCCTCCACGAAGCCCTCCATAGCCCAGATGCTCAGCAGGCTCAGCTCTAGGCGCCTCTCCCACCGCCGCTCACACTAGTAGAAAACATGTCTTTCATCTGGAGCTGCTCGGAGCACTAGGACCGGCTGTGTTTGAATCCAGCACTAATATGCCCATTAGTCCCGGTTCAAACGGCTAGGACGTCGATTTTTTTTAGTCCCCGTTCGTAACTGACCCTACTAAAGAGGTTGCGGCAGGCCCCGACGGTGCCAACCGGGAGTAAAGATCTACCCTTTAGTCTCGGTTGGAGACACCAACCCGGACTAAAGGTTTTCTCGGGGTTTTTTTGCTCCACACCCCCCTCTGTGGATCGCATTTTTTTAGCTTTGTAAAATACAAAAGAAAATAATAGAAAATTCAAAAAATAAAATCATTTGAGATGTCCATGTGTCATGTCATCTAGTTGCAAGTGAAATTAACAAACATGAATTTCAACTTTTTTTTGCAAAATTGCGTCATGTATCGGTAAAACGGGATTTCTGATTGCATACGAACTTGAAAAAAAAGTTTAATATATGAAAATGTATCTACGCGAAATTTCCAATTTTAATTCAACCGGTTTTACCCGATTAGCCAATTTTAGATTTTCAAACTGCCCAAGGGAATATGAAAAATTTAAGGTTTTAGGTTTTGCAAAAAAATAAATTAAAAAATACTTAAATTTTTTATTTATTTAAGATTATTATTAAATCATCGCTTTTATTTATTAAATTAATTATTTGTAATTTAAATATTAAATAAGTTTGACATCGTGACCAAAAGGTTAAAAGTATTGATATGATACTAACATCAATAACATATGCGCAAAGCACTTGGAAGCAGGACGAAAGGAACTCGGAGGTTAAGCGTGCTAGTGCTCGAGGACACCGTCATTACCTAAGTGTGACCATGATGAGCGGTGTCCACCTGGTAGGCGTGGTTGAAGCTCTCGCTACACTTTAGGGCGACATGGCTGAACTAGCCACAAACTTGACACTTGTTGATGTTGTATTTGTAGTGATGGTCGTCATCCCGGCAATTACGGTACCCACCTTGTCCCTGTCCTCTGGCTTGAGGGGCCAGAGTGCGAGAAGAGTTGCCGCCAGAAGACCCGCCACCACGATAGTTGTTGTTGGAGGAGCCATCGGTGTGATCAACAATGCTCGTCGAGCTTCATAGAAAAAAAAAAAAAAGGTGCAAAAACAGTGTGGGTGATAGGCCAGATAAAAGTCAGGTCTTCAAATCTGCTAACTGATGTCGTACTTGGGTTTTTCAATTTAGGCAAATTCGAGTTTGGGGTTGGGCTTCATGTATCGGGTTTTAGAGCATCTCCAGTCGCGTCCCAAAGATTTTTGGGATCCACTGGATATTTATTCGGTCCCAGTCGAGCGCCCCAAATGCCCTTTCCGTCTGGCGCGGCCCAATATGCTGTCTAGCGCCCCGAGCCCGTCCCCACTTCACAGGGGGACGCTTCGGGCGCGTCGGACAGAGTGTGAAGCGCGGCGCGGCGGGGGGTGGCCGGCCCGACGCGGCATTGACACACGAATGACGCCCAACCGTTGCCTACCACGCGACGGAAGTTATTGGCGCGCAGCGACATCACAGTTTCCACGGAGGCGCATCGACACTCTCATCACGCCTAGCTCTCCGTTCCGGCATTAATGCGCGCCAACGCTCCCTCCGGCATATAAAAAGGTGTGCTCGCGCATCGTTCCTCACACAAACACTAACGCCTCTCTCCCCAACCCTAGCCACCACCATCTCAGGAGTCGAGAGCTATTCCATGGCTAGTCGAGGTAGAGACCGAGGTCGCGGCCGTGGCCGCGGCCGCGGCGGCCGTGCTGGAGCAGCAACACCTCAACGATCGCCATCGCCTGCGCCGTCATCGTCTTCTGAGGGGGAGTGGGAGTTCGAGTTCATCGCCGTCCTCAATGGCGACCCACTCGGTATCTAGAGGCTGCCGAAAAAGTTCGCCGAGTTCATCGCCGGCAAGGAGCCGGCCACGCTGTTGCCGGTGACCGGTGAACGTGCTCTTCGACAGGCGCGGCAAGATGTACCTCCACACCGGTTGGGAGAAGTTCGCGCGCTCCCACAACCTTCAAACCGGCTGCGTGCTCAACTTCTGCTACTAAGGCAGCGAGGAGATGAGCGTGAAGGTGTTCCCGTCGGTACTACCACATCAAGGACGACGAAGACGATGATTGAATATGACGAGTGTTCTTTCTTTGCAGAAAAAATAGCCGCCGGCCAATTGAAGCCACTAGTGTAGGTTTCTGGATGTTCTTCCTGCGCATCGAAAACAACAACCGACACTCTCACAACCAGCTTAATTTTCCAATTTTGGGTGCCTTCCTGAGAATGTTGTTTCTTGGCGACGAACATACAAAATCTGCGAGACTAACACTAGCTAGGTTTTTTTTATTTTGCAACGGTTTAACCATGTTCCAAACTACGTAGTAGTTCATGTAATGTTCCTTTTCTGTATTGAAATGAAAATGCAAACAAAGCAAAAAAGAGTTATCTTAATGTAAACCAAATTTGGGGCACGTGTTTAGAGGCCGTGGCTGGAAGCGACGCGTCCTAAACGCGGCATGAAACGGAAGCATCCAAAATACTCGATCCGAGACTGGAGATGGTCTTATTCTGAGGCAGAGCGGTTCATAATTTTCCTTTTTTACTTGCGAGCGGTCTGTAGTTTCGTGATATTTTAAAATTATTGTTTGTTTCATACATAATTTAGTGAATTTTTAAAATGATTAGTTTTGTGAAATTCTTCAGCCGTTCTGGTCGGTTTCCACGGTCCGACACTGAAACAATACTACACCGTCCCGGACCCGGACTGCCGCCGGAGTCTCCTTCAGCGGAGGCCGGAGGGGAACGAGGCTGCCGTACGATCAATCGCCGTCCCGCCGCCGGAGCCCCCACCTCTGCGGGAAGGTAAGATCGATCGCTCCTGCCCGCGTACGTGGGTTTGATTTGCGTTGTCCATCCTAACCCTAGTCGCCGGCCGCCGCTACGTCATCCGCTTGATGGGAAAATCGATCTGTGCCTGCGCGCAATTCCACTTCCGATTTGCAGAGACCGACCAGCTCGTGCACGCACTGGTCTCTGCTGCATCTCCCATGCCTACACCTACTACCAGTATAAATCGACTTAAATTCATGCTCATCCAAGAAATTTATATATTAACTCATGGCTCGATGGATTTGGGATAGCTAGGTCATGTTCACTTAATTAGCCTAGCAATGCTTCGCTCTGTTGGTGCCATTGGTCATTGGTGGTACTACTGACTCAGTCAGTGGTGTCGTGCCCGGAATACTAGTGTCAGACAGCCCTTTTTGAACTAAAAATAGGAGTGTCGTGCCCAGAATTTTAGAACATGTTAATTTGATCCCTAAGGACTGTCCATGCATGTATACCACTTTTTTAGAGTCAATTTGCACGCGATTGCTTCTAGTTTTCCGCTATCTGACAAGTTATGGTTATTTGGTGTTTGCCAGGAAGGTTGACACAACCATGAGCCTCACTAAGATTCTGCGAGATGCTCAGGACCTGGATGACAGCATACGGTACGCAGCAGAACGTGACCTCAGTGAGCTCCAGCAGCTTGATTTTCCCAACTTCCTCCTATCCTTATCAGCAGAGCTCGCGAGCAATGAAAGCCCGCCCGAATGTAGAAGGCTTGCTGGCATTATCCTTAAGAATTCAGTGGAAGCAAAGTATTCTGAAGATAACATCAAACAATGGATCAACCTGGATCCACTTATCAAATCGCAGATTAAGGAGTCATTGCTGGCAACTCTAGGGTCTTTGGTGCCTGATGCTTGGCACGCCTCGTCACAGGTTATCGCGAAGCTTGCATATATTGATATACCCAGCCGGGATTGGCAAGATCTCATTGGAAGATTGCTGGGCAACATGGCACAGCAGGATGCATCTCCTCCACTACAGCAAGCAACTCTAGAGGCGCTTGAGTATATGTTTGAGGAGTTTTTGGGGTTGGAGCAGGATAAAATTGTTGATGTTCTGGATGCCGTCATCCGGGCAATGAACCGGGCAGAGCAAAGTTCTCAAGTCCGTCTTGCAGCGGTTAAAGCTCTACAGAATGTTGTTATGTTTGCTAACTTCGCAAATGATGATTGCAGAAATTGTATAATGACTGCAATATGTGATGCAGCTAAATCCGATGGAGCGGTGATCAAACATGCAGCATTCGGCTGCCTTATTGCAATTGCATCCAAATATTATAGAATGTTAGAACCTTACATGGAAACCATACTCAGTCTTACAACTGAAGCTTTGCAAGGAGGTGTGGAATCAGGGGCACTCCAATGTATCGAGTTCTGGATCACTATTTGTGAAGGAGTGATTGAACTCCGAAAACAAAACAAGCGTGATGCTCATGCTATCTCAACTGTAGATTGTAGCTTTATTGAGAGGCCCCTCTCTTCACTTGTTCCGCTTCTGCTAAAAACTCTGTTAAAGCAAGAGAGAGATGATGATGCACAGGCAATCTTCATCAGTGCTATGAAATGCCTAGACCTTGTCGCTATAACTATTGGGGATGCAATTGTCCCCATTGCAATGCAGTTTGTCGAGGTTAATATCAAAGCATCAGATTGGCAGAGTCGCTGGGCAGCTACATTTGCAATAGCCGGTATCCTTCAAGGTCCCTCTATTGAGAAACTTTCTCCCGTTGTCCGTTTGTTGCTTGACAGGATGGAGGACCGAAATGTAGAGGTAAGAGGCACCGCTGTGTGCACTCTTCGGCGGGTGTTTGATCTTCTGCATTCTCCAGCTGGTGCAAATAGAATTTTCACATATGAAAACCTTCCTCGCATCGTAGCTGTGTTGGGATTGAGAAGTAAAGATGTTCCAGAAGTGTCTGAGGAAGCCTGTAGAGCTATATATTTTCTTGCCAAAGGTTATAGGTCGATCTCATCTGAGCTAGGCCATTCATCTGAGCTTTCACCTTTTCTTAGTGATGTTTTCGAGGTTCTCTGTTCTACTTCAGCACTTGCTAAGGAGACCCCTTTCAGGCTTCCAACATCTGCATCTGCTTATGAAGCGTTGTGTGAGGTTGTGAGAGTAAGCAACATACAAGATTATAAAGCTTCAGCATCTATTGGAGTTTTAATGCCTCGTATCATGAGAAGATTGAACACGGTGCTTGGTGCCAAAGCAAATTCATCAGGTGACAAGAGGAACAAATACAATCTTCTGGTTTTGCTGTGTGGCTTACTGCATGTCCTAATCCAGAAACTGGGAAACACATTTCCAGTGTGGCGTACTCCATTTGTGCTGCTTCTGTTTTGCCGTGTATTAACCTTTGACAGTTCTGCTGCACGTGATAAAGCAGCGCTTGCCATTGGTGCTCTTGCTCGTGCTGTCGGTCCAAAGTTTGTGGATCACATGCCGATATTGTTGCAGTATTTTAATGCGAAGCTACTCTTCCCAATTTATTTACAGGTGATTGGTGACATCTTTCATGTCCTGGGAGATGAAATCCTGCCACACTGTGATTATATGATGGATGTTCTTTACAGAGGTCTCTCAAAGCCGATGCTTAAACCGGCAATTTTGGAGTGCTTTGGAGAGATTGCTCTTGCTATCGGCAAGAATTTCGAGAAGTACCTGCAGGCTGTTATGAGAAGGCTGAAAGACGCTGCTGACCCGGAATATTATGACGATGTTTTAGAAGAGGATGAGGTTGATTACAGTAACCAGCTTAGACAGGGAATACTTAAGGCTTACTCTAGCATATTACGGGGCATAAAGGACCCGAAATATGGGTTGAAAGTAGCGGCGGATCTAATCGATTTCACTGAAGTTGTCTGCAAGGACCAGAGCAGGTGCGCGTCGCCATTTTCAGTCCCTAGGTTCTTTCTTTGTTATATATAGGGTTGAGTGCCAAGCGCCATGATTTTAGTTAGTCGCATTGCTCCTGTTTCTGGTACGGGTGTGCCACACATGTTTTCATTTCCATTGCCTTATTCTTTTTATATTATTAGTATAGGTTCATGTTCCTGTCCCTTATCATTGCGTGCATCTTTCAGGGATAGCAGTGTGACAAACACTGCCGTTGATGTCTTGGGTGATTTCCATTCGACGGTGGAGTCATGGACTAATGAACTGATCCAAGAGTTGACGAAATGTTAATACGACGAATGATCTGGTGGTCTTATTCTCTCGCACAGGGCTCTCTCTACTCACGAGGTTTTGGCTTTTGTGGAGTCAAGATGTAGATCTTCTTTTTGGTAGTTAATTGATTCAGCCAAGCCAACCTCTTGTTATATAGTATATTTGTCGGGGCTTCCCATGTATATACGGAGATTGGTCGATCCTCTAGCTAGTCTGTCCTATATGGAATAGTTTCACATGTGTTTTTTTTTTGCTGCTAGTGATATACAGTAATGTGTTACCAGTTCCATTCTCCACCAATCACCGGTAAATACACAGTTTTGCTTTGCTTCATCTGAGAAATGAAGAGATTTCCTTGGTGTCTGAAGATCTCAGAGAGAGCAGCCGCTTATTTGGTCAGGTGAAATTAAACATAGAACATGCTTTGCTTGATAGGTACTCTCCATGTTGTTGACAGGAAGAGGTGGGCGAGTGTTCAGTTGTAATTACAGACTTGTAGGAACTGACTTTCTGTTGAATCGACCAGAAATCTTAAGCTATAAGAGGGATTATTTATTGTTGCTTAGCGATGGATCTAGTCGGGTTAACTGAAGTGGTGTGTGAGGACCAGAGCAGGTGCGCATCTTCATTTTCAATGCCTAGCTCCTTTTCTGGTTATATATACAGTTGACTATTGTGCACGTTATCATTATATTTTAGGTTCGCCTTGTTCTCTGAATATATTTTAGGTTCCATTTCTTGCACCTTATCATTATGTGCATCTTTCAGGTATACAGGTGTGACATACACTGCAGTTGATGTCTTGGGCGATGTTCATTTGACAGTGGAGTCATGGATAAAGGAACTGCTTGGGCAAGCAAGGAGATAACAATATGAGCAATTAGCTCGCGGTCTTATTTTCTTGCGCGGGAGTCTCTGCAGCCTCTTTTTATTTATTTGTTTTGACGCTGAAACACTAGGATCATGCCCTACTCTGTATTTGAATTAATTGCACAAGGGAAAGAATCTACACATGTACAAATATACATCCGTATCTAGACAAATTAAGGCACTTATTTTTGTTTACCAGGAACTGTGAGGCAAAAGCCCCACAGCAAAAAAATTATTAATATATAAAAAAGGCTAAGTTCCAAAAGAACAAAAAAGGAAAACAAAAACAAAAACAACTATGTACACAATGGAAAAGGACACTAAGGCAGGAACCTAATCCACTTTAAAAGACTATCCTTGTGTTTAGCTTTGATTCTGTACTGTAAGAGAGACTTCCTGCTCTTGTCTGAAGACCTTTTCATTTCTGATTAACCAGAACCTCCATGAAAAAGGCTGACCGAAATGCTTCTTAGCAAGGCTAAGTATTCTCTGCATATCCATCTCAGGTAGTACTCCACTCAATCTGCAAATAGTTCCAAACTCTAGTACTGAACTTGCATTCAAAGAAAAGTTGGACTCTATCCTCATAGGAATGTGAATGGCAGAGAACACAAGTATAATCTTCTGTCACATCCAGTGGCGCCTCTTCAACAGATCTTTGGTATTCAATCTATCAAATAGTAACAGCCAGGCAAACACTTCCGTTTTCATCATACACGAGGATTTCCACAGCCAAGAATATACACTAGGCACTCGTATATGAGCATGAATCTGATTATAGAAATCTTTAGCCGAATAATTATCACTCCAACAATATTGCCATCTATCCTTTACTGCTGACACAGGATTTTCTTGCATCAGATTCTGCAACTCAATGAGTTCCTGAAAAACTTGTGTGGATAAAGGTCTATAAAACAAATTCAAGATGTCCTCCATCTGATAGACATTTGCAATAGAAACTTTATCATTTAGAACATAAGAGAATAGTCTGTGAAATCTTTCACTCATTGGTTGCTTTAACCCTGACACATTCTATCATGCCAAAAGGAAGCAGTTTCACCTGTACCAAGATTTACATAGGCAACTCCTCTGAAATTGTCCACTTGCTTACACACATCTCTCTACCAGAATGATCCACATAGATTTTCCTCATGAGGAACTTTCCCTTGATAGTAAGCAAACCAAATCAAGTGTACCCATGGAATGTCTCTTTTGTTGTAAAATTTATCTAAGAACTTGATCAACAATGCAGCATTCTGTTTCTGGAAATTAATTATACCCAATCCTCCTTTCAACTTGGGCTTGCAAATCATTTTCCATGCTTCAAGTGACTGCTTGGGCTCCCCATCTTGGTCACGCCATAAGCACTGTCTAAGGATTCTATCCAGCTATACAGTAAGCCCAGGAGGTAACTGCAAGGTATACAGAAAATGTAATGGCATGGATGCCAGTGCTGAGTTGATGAGCTGCAAACGCGCACCTTGGGACAGAAAACAAGAACTTGATGTAAGTTTCCTCTCAAGTCGACATACTAATGGTGACATCTCTGCAATGGTTGGCCTAGTAGTCCCCAGTGGCGGGCCAAGGTAAGTAAAGGGCATAATACCAACTTGGCAACCAAAAACAGCAGCAAGCTCACTCACTAACCCCTCAGGCACATTTATAGGAACCATCTGTGATTTATCAAAATTAATCTTCAAGCCAGTAGACATAGAAAATTTCCTCAAAGTATCCTTCAGAGCCTGCAAATGAACCTTGTCTGCTGGCATGATAAGCAAAGTATCATCTGCATACTGTATGATAGGAAAATCCTCATCATTGGTTATAATAGGCAAAGAAAGAGCACCAGAAGCCACCATATCATTTACAGCTGACTGCAACAAATCAGAACCAAAAGTATAGAACAGGGGTGATATTGGATCACCTTGCCTGACCCCACGTTTACAATGAAACTGTTTACCAGGAATTCCATTCAGAAGAATAGAGGAGGTACCAGTTGACAAAATAATCTTGGCCCAACTCAACCATTTCCTGTTAAACCCTTTATGCCTCATCACTTGAATTATTGCTTCATGCTCTATTGTATCAAAGGCCTTGGCAAAATCCAGCTTCAGAATAATAATTGGCTTTTTGGAAGCTTGACAGAGGAAAATATACTCAAAAGCCCAAGCCAAACAATCCTGAATGGTTCTACCACGAAGAAAACCATACTGGTTCTTGTGAATGCATGATAAGATTTTATCTTGCAATCTGTTTGCAGCTAGTTTTGTGAGAAACTTGACACAAACGTTGGTCAAGGAGATTGGTCCGAAGTCATTTACTCTAAGGGGAGCAGCTTTCTTTGGCACCAAAGTGATATAAGAACCATTAATGTTGCTTAACTGAATACTCTCATCATAGAAATCAGCTGCTAACTGATAGAAATCAGCTTTAATAATGTCCCAACACTGTTTAAGGAAGAGTCCAATGAAGCCATCCGGCCCAGGAGCCCTGTCCACTGGCATATATTTAATCACATCATCCATCTCTTTCTTTGTGAAAGGCCTTGTCAGTTCCTCTAGCCCATCAACCCGGTGCAGAATAGTAGCTAGATCAAATTGCATAGAGATGGGCTCAGAGTGGACCATCCTTTCCTTATATTCTTTGAAGAACATTCCTGCCATTAACTAATGATTAGTCACCTCATTACCCTCTCCATATTGCAACATAGCAATTAGTTCCTCCTATATCTCTCAGTAGCCATAGCATGAAAAAACTTGGTGTTATCCTCTCCCTGTTTCATCCATCTAATGGTGCATATTTTCCTCCAGTAATTACATTCTGCCAATAATAATTCATCAAGATGCACTTTGACAATTGCTCTAAAATTAAACTCCACTCTATATAAACTTATTTGTTCTTCCAAAGTATCTAAAAATAAGATGACACTATTACATTTTTGTATTAACTCCTTTAGCTTGGACAAACTCACATTCCATCTCTTCACTTCAGCTCTTAGCTTTTTAAATTTATCTGCCACTATTGTTGTACTATAATTCTTATGTGACCCAGTACTCCATGACTTTGTCACACAATCTTTAAACCATGGGAGATCTACCCAATAGTTATCAAACCTAAACAAGGCAGCTTTAGGAATATTTGTATCAATATTGACCACACATGGCACATGATCCGACCCAGTTTTGGCAAGAGATAGTACCAAAGTATTTGGAAAATCTGATATCCAATTTGCACTGGTAAAAAACCAATCAAGCTGCTCCATCAATGGATCTTTCTGCATATTTGACCTCGGTTCACTCCTTCGCTTGCGCCGCATATCTGTTCTTCTTTGCAAAGACTTCCCCTGCATCCCACTCCTTCTGATCTTCCGCACGCGCGACATTGCTTCGCCACTGCCGTTGATGCCACCGCGCACGCGACTCGCTCGCCACAGTACTCCAGAATCCAGGATGGCCTCTGAGGATCTTGAGTGGGAGAGATCTAAAATCTCTAACCAAGATGTCAACATGCTGAAGAGGCTTGGTCTGATGAAGAAAGAGGGCGCCATCCGCTTTCCCAGCGAAGAGAGCTACCCAAAGCCTCCAATAGAATATCGGGTGAGTTTCGTTGATCACCTCATCCGCGGCCTTTCTGCCCCAATTCACGATTTCCTCCGCGGCCTTCTTTTTGTTTATGGGATTCAACTGCACCAGTTGACTCCCAATTCCATCCTCCACATTTCTATTTTTATCACGTTGTGCGAATGCTTCCTTGGAATCCCTCCCAATTGGGTTCTTTGGAAACGCATTTTCTGCCTTCGCCGCAATGGCGCTCACAACGCCACCTACAACATAGGTGGTGTTGTTATCTGTCCCGACGTCGATTACTTCGACGTCAAATTTCCTGATTCTGTCCAAGGATGGCGCAAAGGTGGCTCTACATACACGAAGAAAGTGCCAATTGTGGAACACAACATAGTCCCTTTTGACGGAGTGCCAAAATTCAACGCCGCCGTTCCTGGGATGCGAAGCTTCCGAAGAAGAGAAAAGGCGACAGAAGCACTTATGTCTCGTATTCATCTGCTTCAAAATACTCGAGGCAAAGAGCTGTCCGCGTTCAAATCACTGCCTATTTTCTTCGGATTAGAGTGCAGCCTCTGCTCGCAAAAATCCCCTTTGACGTATGTGGCGAAATGACGCCAATAGGCTCTCCAAAGATCTTTCTGTGAAGGACTTGGAAAAGCTTATTCGAAGAATTTCCTCGCTGAGCAAGAGGGATCCTATTCCCTCCTCTTGCCGCGTGGAACCATACAGCTCCGCCAATCCTCTCCCCAAGGTATTTTGTCTTCTCGAATTTCTATTTTGTTCCGAACTTTTCCTGCATCTCATTGTATTGATATCTCTCGAATTTTTCTTTTGTCTATTTTTCTGTAGAACCATCCTACTATGGCTTCCCTTCCTCCTCTTCCTGAAGGTGGAGATGTCGATGAAAGGGCCGTTGTTGCCGATGACAACCAGGAGGCCCCCTCTTTTGTGCATGAACCCGAAGATTCCCGAAAATCTGCGGGATCTGTTGAAAAGGATGCTGCCTCTGAAGGTACTACATCAGCACAATCTCCTCCTCCTGCTGTTTCTCCAAAGAACAAAAGGAAAAGGAGTGATGTCGAAGATTCCGGGACCTCCAAACCCGAAGAAACTGCTCCTTCACCGCGAAAAGCAGCTTATGATCCTTATCTTGAATCCCTCGTCAGCTCGTAAGTTCCTTGCCTCTTTTTATTTTTCTATTCGAAGAATTTTATTTGCCTTGCTTTTTATGCTGCCACCCTTTTTCCACAGTGATGACGATGAAGAAACACCACCTTTAGATGTGGCTGCTCGAACGAGTACGTCACATACTCAAGTTATTTCAGAGCCGCCAGTTGAAGGAGAAGAATCCTCGCCTCCTCAACAAAACGTCAGCGCGTCTACTCCTCCTTCGAGCCCCCTTGTCCCTTCACCAAAAAGGGCAAGGACTGAAACAATTCCGGAGCCGAATCTCCAATTGAGTAGTTCTACTAACCCTCTCTTGGATGATGTAAGTTTGCAATACTCTTGTCACTGTCTGTACTTCCTCTTGTTTTGCTTCTGAAGGCCATTATATTTTTCTCATGCCGAAATTTTCTTGCTTTGTCCCCCTTTTTTTTCTTGACAGCCCATGATTAAAGACCTTATCCGCATCGGTGCTCAATTCATTGGGTATCGTGAATATGCCAACAAAACTGAAGGTAATGCCTTGCTTCTTTCTTTTTGTACCATTACTCTGTTACTCCGTTGTTGTCGATATTTTAACGAAATTTTGTCTTTCATGGCAGAAAAATTGACGGCTATCAACGAACGTGCCAATGCACTTGCTCAAAAATTAGAGCAGAGTGAAGAGGCTCGTAAGAAGGCCGAATTAGACGCTGTTCAAGCTAGAGCAGAGGCCGACAAGGCTGAAGCTGCTAGTGTCGAAGATCTTAGAAAGAGGCTTCACACTGCCGAGACTTCGCTGAGCGAGCAGATAGCTGCACAATCTGCTCGCGAGGAAGCGATCCTTAAACGTATAAGGGCGCAAAGTCGCCGCTTCCTCGTAAGTATCTGAACCACGCATATCCTTTGTATTTTCTTCTCTGCATTCGTTTGTTGCTCAATAAGTTTCTTCTTTGACAGGTAGAACAGGTCAAGAGTTTGAACTCGAAGATCCTGACAATGACGATCTTCTTGACGCCCTTTCAGTCCTCGAGTTTCATGGGTCAGAGGCACGCGAAGGCATTGATCATGCCACGACAGGACTGTCGCGCTTTTTCCTTATTTCTTCCCAAAGAAAGAGGAACCCGCAACTTTCCTTAACCTGGCCAAGTGCTTTAATCCACCAGAAGATCTTGGGCTGAAGGTGCGTCACGAGAATATGAAGGTCGCCGTTGAAAACACTTGCCTTGGTTGCGATAGCCAGAACGTCGAGGGCGAAAGTTGGCGACACTGCGATAGAACAATCAAGGTGGAAGTCGCTGATCAAGGCAGCTAAGCCCAACTCGAAGAAAATCCTGGCCTATCTCGGAATCAAGCCGTCTTCGACTCCTAGCTCATCAAGGCCGGAGGTCTAGTTGAATGCCTCTTTCTTTTTAGCATACCTCTTTCTTTTGGCATTGTCGCCGTAGTGTTCTTGGCGATAATGGCTTCAGTAGATCTGTAGAAGGTCCTTCTTTTGTAATAGACATGTATATATTATGGGAATGAATGGAAATCTATCTTTATTCAGTGATTGATGTCGAAATATTTCTTTTTTCCAGTTAATTTTTGACAATTATACGCCAGCTCCTGGTCCTGCCAATATTTCGCCTTCTTCTCGCTCAAGGAGAGATCTTGCTGATACTACATCTGTCGAAGATTCCTTGCCGCAAGAATTGGATGAACTTCGGCAGCAGCTTCAGTATGCGAAGAGACAGACACTTGTGATGTTGGAAAAATCTCATAAGTCATCTGAAGCCGAAAAAATTGCACTTCAACAAGCTCACGAGGCCACGGCTGCTAAGGAAATTGCTGTTTCCGAGGCTGAAAAGGCGACTACTCGAGAAAATTTCATGCTCGAATTAATGAATGAAGCCAGTGCAGATATGTCGGGTATGCTTGTTTCATCCTCAATATCTTCTGTCCATGCTGTGTCTCTTGAAGTTTAATGTTTCTTCGTTTTCATAGGCTCCTTTACTGATGCTGTTGCCGAAGATGAGAGGGTAAATACCAGGACAAACCTTCTTGTTAACCTTTCCCTTGATCATGGTTCTCTATTTTGGGCCACCCCAGAGGACCCGCCAGATTGTCAGATTTCAGGATCGTGCCATTCAAACTCGCGACTTCCTTGACTTCTGTACCAAGACCCTGTCTATGGTTTATAACTCCATGTTCCTCGGAACGTTCAACCAAAAACTCTTCCCGAGTTAATGGAGAGATTTAAGGATGCTCATAGAATCCATGACTTTGTCAAAGCTCAACTGGTGGCTGGCGCCAGATTTGCCCTTATCATGCAGATTTGCCACTCAAAGCTTGACCTGACCCAAGTTGTTGCGAAAGTTCACGCGAAGGTACGGCGCCGAAGAGTTGGTGTCGATCGTATAAACACGAATGTTTCGCCTATAGCTGAAGAGATGATCGAAGACCTTCTTCGGATGGACGCCGATTTTTTTGCGGATGGTCATTATGCTGATTTTCTTGGTGCTGCTCCTGAAGAAAACAGGGTTACCCTTGATGATATATTGAATCATGACTAATTGTTTTCCTTTGGTAGATAATTTTTCCTTGTAAATCATGGGTATGATTATATTGTGAAGCAAACATCATGTTTCTATGTTTATCTAGCCCCCGAGTGTTCTCGGTGACTATTCACTGTATTTGTATAATGCGAGGTTTTGAACCAAAGCAGTTATTCGATATGTAGTTTTGGCGAATATCAGCCCCCGAGCTTCTTTATTGAGTACTATTTTGCATTTTAACTGACTCGCGAGGTAGTTTTAGTACCAAGGCAAGGCTTTTGCTTTTTTCGAAGGAACTATACTGAAATTCGTCGGGTTGAGGGTTTTGAGCATGTCGATGGAGAAAAACTATATTGACACTATCTTTATTATATTGCAGCACCGCGAGCCCGCCTCATTAAAACCCGGCCCCACTCGGTGCCCCGAAAAAGGAAAAGAGTGTCTGAAAACTCGCGGGCGTTTCAGGACATTGAAGTTTTACAAGGACTATATTTTAGCTCTAGGCGTAGAACCGCTGAGTTGCGCCACGTTCCAGGGGTTTTGCTCTACCCCTGTCTTCTTGTCCTTTATCCCGTATGCTCCTCCTCCGATTACTTCCGTGACAATGTAAGGGCCGAGCCATGGTGACTCGAGTTTTTCATGACTTTTTGCGTGAGCCGAAGAACTAGGTCTCCCACCTGAAAGGATCTTGGTCGCAAACGTCGCGTGGTAATTCTTCAAGTCCCGTTGGTATTTGGTTACTCTTGATAATACTTCGTCTCGAGCTTCGTCGAGTGCGTCTACGTCGTCTTCCAATGCTATCTTGGAAGTTTCTTCATTATACTGTGACTCTAGGGGAGTCGTGCTCTATTTCTATTGGCGTGCTTCGCTCCATGGACAAGGAAAAACGGCGTCTCCTGTGTCGCTGTATTTGGTGTTGTTCGGATACTCCATAACACACTTGGTAGTTCTTCTGCCAAGTATGTCGAGCTTTTTCCAGGTCCTAATAGGCGTTTCTTGATGCCATTGCAGATGATGCCATTGGCTTTCTCGACTTGACCATTGGTTTGAGGGTGTGCAACTGACGCGAACTGCAACTTGATGCCTACCTCTGCACAATATGCCTTGAACTCCTTTGACGTAAAGTTACTGCCATTGTCTGTGACAATGCTGTGAGGTACTCCAAATCGAAAAACGATGCCCTTTACGAATTTTATTGCAGATGCTGCATCTGGTGAATTTATCGGCTTTGCTTCTATCCATTTGGTGAATTTGTCGATAGCAACTAGCAAGTACTCATATCCTCCTGGCGAAGCTTTGTGCAACTTGCCCACCATATCAAGTCCCCATTGGGCAAAGGGCCATGACAATGGTATTGGTGTTAACTCCGCCGCTGGAGAATGCGGTTTGGCGGCGAATCTTTGACACGCGTCGCAAGTTCTTACTATTTCCTTGGCATCCTCAATTGCTGTCAACCAATAGAATCCTGCCCGAAAAACTTTGGCTGCAATAGCTCGACTGCTTGCATGATGACCACATATTCCTTCGTGCACATCCTTCAAGATTATCCTTCCTTCTTCAGGTGTGACGCACCTTTGTAGCACACCCGAAATACTTCGTTTGTATAACTCCCCTTTGACCACAGTAAAGCTTTAGAACGCCTGATAACTCGCCTCGCCTCAACTGGATCATCTGGTATTTGTTTTCTTAGGATGTATGATATGAACGCTTGCATCCATGGAATTTGCACCATCATTACTAGGTCCTGTCCTCTTCTTCTTCTTCGGTGCTTCTTTTGCAGCCCCCGAGGGTTTCTTGTCCTTCTCCTTCTTTTTGGTTTCGACTTTGTAGATCTCTCGGTTATTTCCTCCCGAATACGCCTGGTGGAACCGCAAGACATTGCGACCCGATATTTGCAAGAACGTCGGCTTCATCATTGCTCAGCCTGCTGATATGATTTACTTCGCATCCATCGAACAGCTTCTCTAGCTCGTTGTATACTTCTTTATATGCTATCATACTATCATTGACTGCATCACATTGATTCATGACTTGCTGAGCCACTAATTGCGAGTCACCGAATATTTTTAGTCGCGTTGCGCCACAAGCCTTTGCCATCTTCATCCCGTGTATGAGGGCTTCGTACTCTGCCTCATTGTTAGATGCGTTTGGGAACGTCATCCTCAAGATATACTTTAGCTTGTCGCCTCGGTGATATTAGTATCACGCCTGCTCCAGCTCCTTCTAATCTCTTGGACCCGTCGAAGTTCATGGTCCAAGTTCTCGATAAATCCGGTGGTCCTGTATTTTGTAACTCCATCCACTCTGCAATGAAATCTGGTAGAATTTGTGACTTTATTGCTTTTCTTTTTTCATACGTGATGTCCCGAGGGGAAAGCTCTATTCCCCAAAGGGAGACACGACCCGTAGCTTCTGGGTTGTTTAGTATATTTGACAAGGGCGCCTCGTTGACCACTATTATTGTGCCGAAAAATAGTGCCGCAATTTTCTTGCGGTTGTGAATACTCCATATGCTAGCTTTTGGTACTGAGGATACCGCTGTTTTGAAGGTGATAAAACTTCGTGATGAAGTACACCGGCCTCTGTACTCCATGAATTTTGCCTTCTTCCTCTCTTTCGACAACAAGTGCTGTGCTTACCACCTGAGGTGTGGCCGCGATGTACAACAGCAAAGGTTCCTTTTCCTTAGGCGCCACCAAGATTGGCGGTGTCGAAATTGTGCGCTTGAGGTCCTCGAAAGCTCTGTCTGCCTCTTCGTTCCATTGGAACTTTTCTCCCTGCTTTATCAAGGCGTAGAACGGCAATGCTTTTTCTCCTAACCTGGCGACGAATCTGCTCGAGCGCGACTCGCCCAGTTAGTTGCTGTATTTCTTTTAGCTTTGTTGGCTTCCTCATTGTTATTATAGCTTGTATTTTTTCTGGATTAGCTTCAATCCCTCTTGCTGAAACTAGGAACCCGAGAAGTTCTCCTGCAGAGACGCCGAAAGAACACTTCGTCGGGTTCAGCTTGAGACAAAATTTGTCGAGGTTGTCAAAAGTTTCCTTGAGGTCCTCGATCAATGTTGCTCCCTTTTTTGATGTTATGACGACATCGTCGATGTAGACTTGCACGTTTTTCCCAATCTGTGTCGCCAAACACTTCTGCATCATCCTCTGATATGTTGCTCCCGCATTTTTAGACCAAAGGGCATTGTTTTGTAGCAAAACACGCCGTAAGGTGTAATGAACGCTGTCTTTACTTCATCTTCTTCTTTCAATCTGATCTGGTTATAACCAGAATATGCCCGGAAGGAAAGACGTTCACATCCAGCCGTGGAGTCGATAATTTGATCGATCCTCGGGAGGGGAAAGTGATCCTTTGGACAGTGTTTATTGAGACACGTAAAGTCGACGCACATGCGAAGGACTTTAGTGTTTTTCTTCGGCACCAACACTGGGTTAGCTACCCACGTGGCTTCTGTATGTAATTCTTTGATGAATCCAGCTTCTCTAAGTCGATCAATTTCTGACAACATAGCTTTGCGATTTGGTTCCGAGAAACGCCGCAAAGGTTGTTTGATTGGTCTCGCAATTGGATCCACATTTAGGTGGTGCTCGGCAAGTTCCCTGGGTACTCCTGGCATGTCAGCTGGACACCATGCGAAGATTTTCCAGTGCTCACGGAGGAACTCGACGAGCGCTTTCCTATGCGAGGTCCATGTTAGTGGCAATGGACGTTGTTTTCTTTGGATCTGTCGGGTGAATTTGCACCTCCTTGGAATCTTTGGTAGTGTTAAAGGTTGGCTCCCTGAGAGGTCTCCCTACATCTGGCAATACATCGTAATCAGTCATGAGCCTTGACGCCATGTATTCAGCTTGCATCCCGAAAGTTTCTGACAGTCGATGAAAATCCTTGTCGCATTTATCAGCTAATGCGAAACTGCCCTTGATTGTAATTGGTCCATTAGGTCCAGGCAACCTCCATAATAAGTACGTATAATGTGGTACTGCCATAAACCTGGCATATGCCGGTCGTCCCAACAAGGCGTGGTATTGCGACGGGAAATCCACGACTCGAACTCCAATTTTTCTATTCTGTAATTTTCTCGGTCCCAAACTGAACGTCGAGATTGATTTTTCCCAGCGGATAACTCGGCTTCTCTGGCGTGATACCGTGGAACCTTGTGTCTGTTGGTTTCAAGTTTGCTAAGGATATGTTCATCTTCCTTAATGTATCTGCATACATAAGGTTTAAGCTGCCGCCGTCTATGAATACTCGAGAAACATCAAATCCCGCGATAACTGCTGGTAAAATAAGTGCTGATTGCCCTGGTCGAGGAACTTGCTGCGGATGATCCGCTATGGTGAAGCCAATATCTTGTCCTGACCAATTAAGATATTCGACTGTTGGTGGGGGCATCTTTTCCGCCATAAACACCTGTGAGATTACTTTCGAGCCCTGTTGGATGGCCTTCCTTTCTGAATCATCGACACCGCTCCGTTGGAGTTAGGATCAACATAAGGCGGTGGTGGAGGTGCTGCCGCTATTCTGAGCTGATGTCGATTGTCGTCGTAATCGCGGGAGGGTGGTGGTAATCTCGCTCCCGGTTCCCGAGGATTTCTCTGTGCTGCTTGAGCATTGGCTTGCCCTGCGAACCTTAACATTGCTTGAAAATTTCGACGTCTTTCTGCAGTGTCTGACCGCCTCTTCCCGTTATTGTCGAGATAGAAATGCATCCACATGGTCCGTTCATCATATCCTCGGGAGATATATAAGGTCGCTGGAACCTTGGTCCACTATTTTGCTTGTTATATCGGGAATCATCTCTATTGTCGCCTCGTTGCTCATTGCTTCTTTGATGATCTCTATTGCTTCCTCCATTGTTTCCTCGAAAACCAGCCGATATTTGGCCAGGGGCGTCGTAACTCGAGTACTGTCGAGGAAAACGTCGTCTATTTTGAAAATTTCGACCACGGTCCTCCTCTGGTGACCTGTGTCGTTTATTGTGGACAGCATCTTCTCCATCTGCCCATTTGTTTGCTATTTCCATTAATGCGGATACTGTCTTTGGGTTGGTCCTTCCCAAGTCCTCGACGAAATCTCCACGCCGACTCCTGCGACAAACGCATCTATCGCTCTCTCGTCGATATATTTTCTGCCGAGTTTTTATGATATTCCATCTTTGGATATATTTTCTCATTGATTCATCATGCTTCGTCGACACGACCTCAGCTCCTCCAAGATGCAGGCTTCTTGCGTGGACCTGAAGTTCTTGATGAACACGTCCTCGAAGCTTTCCCAGCTGTCGATAGATCCTGGAGTAAGTTTCTTTATCCAAGATCGTGCGGCTCCACTCAAATGCACTTGGATGCTTTGCATAGCTGTTGCCCTGGTTCCTCCTGTGAGCTTCACTGTCTCGAGATAATCAACTAGCCAATCCTCTGGATCTTGAAGGCCGTCGAATTTCTTGAAGTTGTCAGGTAACTTAAATCCTGAAGGGACTCGAGTTTTTCGGACTCTCCTCGTGAAGCACGGCAAACCACACATATCCTCGTCGTTAAGCTCCGGGGATTGCCGATGTTCCCTTCGCTTGCCGCGCTCTATCGACCCTTGCTTGTGCTGCCGTGTCTCTTGCTCCACTTGGTCCTTCAGGGGCTGCCGTTGCCGCTGCAGGTCGTGGGCTATTTTGCCTTGCTGCTCCTTCGGGAGGTGTGGATGCAAATGCTGCTCCCATAGCTCCAACTCCTGCCATAGCCATATTGTACAATGCCTCTCTTGGATCTCCAGGTGGTTTGGACGCGAGGATAAAAGCTTGCGTCGCCATATACCCCGCTTCTGGTGTCTTAGGAATAATGTTCCCCCTTGTGTCTATCGACATAAAGGACATGTCGAGGTTTTGGACCAAATGCTCCCTCTCAGCTTCGGGTATGTTGTTTAAACGAGATCTTGCCCTGTTGCGAGCTCCTCTTTGATTGCTTTCCGAAGTTCCTGATTGTCGACTCTGTTCCGCTCTTCGCCTACTTGACGCCGATGCGCTTCTTGCCTCCTGTCTAGCGATCTTCTGTTTCTGTTCTCGCCACGCGCGAGCCTATATTGATATGCCTGTAGTTCCTCCGGCCGCTGTTACGGTCATCGGCTGTGCCATTAATAGCTCTCTCCACTCGATCCCACACTGCCCGCGGAAATCGCACCATCTCTCGTGTCGTCGTGCCGATATATTTTGTCCCTAGGCCTCGCGTGAGATCCGCGGGGTCGACGAACGGATTTCCCGCCTCGTCGAAGTTTTCGATGTCTCTTCTTGAGGACGACTTGTTTCTCCGATCACGTAGATCTGATGATATTTTGTTTTTTCTATTTTGTCGAGATTGGTGACGCCGTCGCGTAGACTGGCGAAGACCTTTCCCATAGCAATGGATTTGTCGATGAAATCGAGACGACACTGTCAGAATCGCTGCTTATATTGGAGTCCGCAGACGATTCGAAGGACATGTCGCTAAAGATCTTGGCGAGTTTCTCTCTTGCCTTAGTGCTGATGTAGCGTGTCGACGAAGTTTCTTCTTCTCCTGATTCGGTTGACGATGTATAGCTTGACAAATCAGAACCGACCGCCGACGATTCCGATGAAATCGGAATTTCGACACGATACGATCCTTCCTTCTCGAAGCGAAATCTTCGAACGTCATCTCCATAGGCTCCGCCAGATACGCATATGCATCCAAACGGGAGGGTGGGTGAGGAATAAAATCGACAGGACCAGAGCGATCTGTTTACCTCGATCCATCGTGTTGCTTGCTTGATGATGCCGAAGATCTTGAACGTGCCATCGAAATCAGATCCTTACGCCTCTAATTCCCACGACGGCGCCAATTGACAAGGGATTAACTTGTCAATGCCTATGGATTGTAGGCTAGGGTTTAGTTGGAAGTAGAGGTCTCGAAGGTTTCAGCCGAAAAGTACTCGACGATTACGAGAACTAGGGTTTGCCAAACAATGATTCGATCCTTTCTTTGTCCCTCGACTCCCCCTTATATAGGAGGTGGAGCCGAGGGATTCGTGTTGTCCAAGTTACAGAGTCCGGGACGGTTTCTAATTCATCCCGTAAGATTACAAATAACCCTTCCTATTACAACTCTAGCTTTCCTTAATAACATCTTGGGCTTCCGAATCTTCTTATTCTTCGGGTAGTGGGCCTTCAGTAAACCCCGGGTACTATCTTCGGCAGGCCCATTTGGGATGCCTATGTCATCATTAAATAGAAACATATCATGAACATCTCCTCCAGGTTTGTTCCTATTTTCATGTGATCTGACAAAATTAAAGTCACCTAAAACAAGCCAATTTTCTCCTGGAGGAATATTCAAATTATAGATCCAAGTCACAAAATTATCACGATCCACCCCTCTGCATGGGCCATACACACACACCAATGTCCAATGTTCGTTATTATGCATTGAAGTGAAATTTATTATAAGACCAAATTTATGTGTATGCACAAGAAATCCTTTAAAAACTGATGAATTCCAGACAACCAAAATACCACCAGATGCTCCTTGAGAAGGTGAGTAAGCAAAAGAATCAAAAATTTTGGGGTAGAATTTCCTTAAAAGGCGCCAGTCAAAAGATTCACATTGTGTTTCTTGTAAGCAAATGATGTCACACTCACCCTCCTCAATTTTTGATCTAACTTCCCTCTGTCTATTTTCAGCATTGAGCCCACGCACATTCCAACACAAAATACGCCATTTTCTTGTTGATAGACGACACATTAAGCATACATCAATAAAATAAGCATCCTGCCCTGACATGCAACATCAGGCACACATTGCACCACAACAAAAGGTTTAACTGACAAGGTAGCAACAAGGATCACACACACTAAATAAATCCTTACAGCAGCAAAAGCACCATCCAACCTTACTGAACTCTAGCAAAAGCAAAAACCAACCCACTGTAATTTCATGACCCTGTCCAAGACACTAGCCAACCCATAACTATTATATTTTGTCTTCATTGACACATGTCTTCTTCTTCACCACTAGATCAACTTCAAGTTGATCCTTTGTCAGCTTCTCTGATGCAATGCCCAATTCCCTACCAACCCTCTGCAGCACATGCACTGGAGTAACAGGTATTTCCTCCTGAGCACCTTGTTCCCCTTGATCCTCCTGTACTTGCTTCTTCTACTGCTTCTTACTTAGCTGTTCCTCTTTATCAGCTCCCACCAACATCTTGGCTCTTGGTACCTTTTTTTTATTTTTTGCTGCACTGCCAAAACTGGTTTGGGCCTGTATCCTTCCTCATTCAGACAACTTCTAGTAAATCTCCTTTCCAAAGACTGCACTATGGGTACAACTCTTTTCTTCCTTTTGCTCCTTGGTGTAGTAACAGGATTGTTCTCCTCCAAAGCAGATGGACAGAAGTAGTAACCACATTATCCTAGGGCATAGAGATGTCTTCACAGGTAACATTATTATAACAACCACCCACTGCACAAATGCCAGAAGCAAGTGATTTGCCCCATATATCAACAGGCACATTGAGCAGCCTATCAAAGTACAGGTAATGCACCTTCTCTTGCACCAACTGCATAGATAAGGAAGGCACAACAGTGTTGAGAAATCTCTTTCTCTGCATGTCAGGAGGTGGAGGAGGACCAATGAACAAAGTCACAACTCCAACATGCAGCACATTGTGAGCCATCCCTTGCACTTGCTGATGTGCCCCATTAATCTCCATCATATTCACTGAACAACTAGAGCTGTCAGACAGGTTGAGAATCATTGATTTAGGTGCCTCTTGTCCCTCTTCTTCCATGTCATCCTGCTCATTCTGTCCATCATTGGGCACATTGCCACCACCATGCTACCCAAGATCAGGCTCTTGCTGCACAGCATCCCATCCAACCTCTGGGAACTGTAGATTCACAAATAGATTATGATTCTGCAGCAACTCACCAGGAAGAGGGTGTGGATTCCCATCCGGAGGAATCTGATCCTCATCAGCAGGCAGAATGTCTGCAAAATCAGCAGTCAAGATGTATACTAGGGCTATCCATGACTCCTTCACTCCTCCCACCGAAGAAAACTTCCCAAACACCATATCCCTAGGCACAAGCTGTGGAGATGGAAACGAGGCATACACAAGCACTCTCTCTAGCACTGGGTCGTTATTATTCCAAGTGTGATACTGGCCAAATGTTGCCATTGCACTTGCAATGTCAAGATCATTGCGATAATCAGGGTGAATCCCCAAGAACATAAGCCACCCACGTCAAAAACCCAACGCAATGCGATGATTCTGCGGCGCCTCCCCCACATGCAAGAACCGTATGATGCGATTCTGCAGCTGAAACTGTCCGTGTTGAACAAGCGCACTGGCCGAGTTGGGGCTACTCATCTCAAACATGCCTACTCCAAACAAACTCGGTTGCGATGATACGACATTGCGCTGCAAAGGCCCTACCAAGAAGTTGTTCACCTGATCTCTCCAAAGAGCAGCAGCTTGCGGCAGCAGCGGAGGCTCCACCGTAGCGATGCAGAACGCTTGATGACGAGCATGCGGGTCTTGCGCAGAGTAGTAGTATGTGCGCGGCAGGCGCGTAGGTCCGCCATCGATGACCTGATGGCCCCATGGCAGCCAGGGCAGAGGGTCAACTTCGAACACCGCCATCGTCTCCGAGGAAGAAGGCGGAGCGGCAGGGTCTGGTGTGGTTGCTTAGGGTTAATGCGCGATCGATTTTGTCCTGACTCCAGGGGATTTTCCAATAAAGAACTAGGAGATGGAACGGCGGACTCCTCTGTTTCCTTAACGGGTATTGAATATGTACTCTGTTTAGGAATCCATGTCTGAGACGATTTTCTCCGAGTTATTAAACAATTTTTCCTTATATGCCCATAATTAAGACAAGCCCTGCATCTTATATCATTAATACAATCAGACGTGGCATGGCCCATATTCAAACACCGCCCACAGGCCCAAACTTTTTAAGCCATGTCATATATCATCTTATGAAAGGCCTCATCCTCCTTAGCAGTTTCCACCGGCCCAATACTTGCTTTGTCATTCAAGTTCATTTCCTTTGGCAAATCCAATTGATCAGAGACCGAGGCTAGTGTAGCCAGTGTAGCAGGCTTGTTGATCTGAGATAAATTCAAAGTAGGTTTGCTATACCCCAGGCAGGCTTCATAACTAATGTATGTAGCAAACTTTAACCGTTTCTTTATAACATGGGGTTTAGCAATATTGGACTGTGAGGTTTTTTTCAGCAGAGCAGCAAGTCCCTTCTGAACTGCGCGTCTTGTAGGACTAACCAAAGTCCAATCTGCTTCACATTGCAAGCTCCAGTTTCTATATTCCTATTTCCAATTAGGCCCACCTCTACCCCACAGGTGGAAGAAGCATTTAAACTGAGCACAAGCAAATCTCCTCAGCTTAAGAATATGAAAACCCACCTCCTTGGTAGAGACACAGAAAGAGAACACCCTATCCTTGATTAGAGCCACTTTTAGTTCACCACAGTAACCACCAATCACTGATTCCAGAGCAATGCTAACTAAATCTTCTTCCATTCGAAAATTAGCTATTCCAAAGGAAACCACCATTAAGAAATGTCCAAGCTTGGGTGAAGGGTGGACGTCAACATTGAATTTACTTCTAACATCCTTTGCAAAATTATTTCCATGAGAGAAATTAAGCCCCATAAATAAAGATGCATATACTGAATTAGCAAAGGAACTTGAGCCAGAGGAAGAATCAGTCGCAGCTGTCATCGGAATAACCACATGTTCCTCCACTGATGAAGATGATGACAAGATATTCATAGGCTCCTGTACCTTCTCTGTCACCACAGGCTTATGATGAACCACAATATTATCTAGCAAGACAGCCGTAGGCAAACTAGACGATGATGCAACTGGCTTTGCAAATTTCCATTGAGATCCTAGCCTAACCACATGATTAGGAAAAGAAAGCTTTGCACCAATACTGAAACTATCCGTGGTTTTAACTCCACGTCTGCCCACCATTGCACCCCTAGCATCTTTCAGCAATAACCAATTATCTTTGACTGACAACAGGAGAGATCCATCATAAGATTTCATACGTCCCCGCCACAGATCTCTATGGGTGGAATAAGTGACATGCCATCCTCAATCCCTAGAGTTTGGATCAGATCCAGACATCTTCAGCAGTTCATGATCCGAGGCAAGACGATTATTTGTTGGAGACAGCACACAATGAATGACTTTAGCCGTAAAACCCGAGAATTCCACCATAGATCCCACGTCCACAAGATCACCATTGTTCAAATACTTGCCAACAATAGGCCTACCTTTGGTTGTCATCAGAACAATCCAATCCTTGGCAGTCCAAAGATGCAGCTCACCCATCATTGGATCTTGTGATGTAGGCGCCAGATCTTGAGTTTTGACGTAGGAGACACTCCATTTCCATGATGGAGCCGCCATAGAGCAGATCGAGGAGAGAAGGGAAGGAGATTACCTAGACGAGGAAGACTAGCCGGGCAGAATGGCTGGACGACCTGCCCTAGATCGCCGGAGAGATCGCCGACCGCCGACGGCTAGGGTTTAGGTGGGAGTCGCCAGAGCGCCATATTTCTTAGAACTGTTCAAGGCGGCGTAGGTAGTACAAAAAGATAAAAAGAACATAAAGAAAAATAGATCAAAGGTAGCAGTCTTGTAATATTTGTGCCTTTTCAAGGTAGTAAGCAGAACCAGCCTCAGGTGAAATGGACCACCAAGAATTCTAGGTTATTTGATTGTTGCCTGACGCACATGTGATGAAATGGTCATTCTAGCCTCAGGTGAAATGGAATACCATTGAGTTAGAAATTCAGAATCTACTTCCACGCACTGACTTTTGATGATTATATATACAAGAAGAGTTTTACATACATTTCTTTGCTCCCTACGTACCATATTAGTTGTTGCTGATTTAGTACAAAACTAATATAGAACGGAGGTGCAAGGGACCACTTGCTCTCAATTTTTACGGAGTTGATTTGAGTCAAAGATATGTACTAACTATTTCAACGTAGGTGTATCAACAGTGCTTCCTGATGCTTAATTCGAATTCAAAAGTTTTACATGGAATACCTTCGGAACATCAACAAGAGTACCCATGATCCGTGATGCCTCCTTTTTGGACAGATATATTACCCTTTGGAAGGTATTCTGGCCTCATCTTGAAATTTCAAATTCATGTCTTGTTTTTTAGTCAAAACACTGAAGTTGACTCGCCGATTTGATGTTATTTCTCCCTCTCTCTCTGTGCAGTGTGATCTTCTTCATACATTAGTGGAATGAAGGTTTTATGGCCTACTCAGCAGCTTATGTGCTTAAGTTGTGAATCGATAATGTGCAAAAAATGTACTCTCACTCTCTCCGAAAAGCGAAACTGCAAAACAATGGAATCTTATCGAAACTGCAAAACAATGGGATCTAATCGGCCACAATGGACTTCAAACTAAAACCGTAAACATCATATTCAACAATATGGCAGCAAATGCAACAACATCACATTGTTTGACAACAATGTTCACATCTAAAACCATCCTAATTATGCCAAAACATCATATTCACCCAATCATCCACCACCATGACGAAGAAGGCATGCTCAAGCCACACCACTGTCACCGGTAGCAACTTCGGTGATACCACCACCCGCCACAACCAAAGCACCGTCACCTCTACCAGAGTAGAATTCATCGTAGTCGTAGCTTCAAGATGGGCTTGCCTCCTCCTTGAGATGATCTCGAGCCTCTTCATATCCCACCACTGTCTATTCTCCTCGGCAACGAGCTCTATTGTTTCCCTCTTCTCCATAAGTGCGAGCTTTCTCTCCTCCAAGTCATGAATTGCTTGCCACCTAACTTGCTTCATATCATTCTTCTTTCGACTCATGATTGTTAAGCTTCATGCACTAGCCACTTGAACAAAAAGTTCGAACTGATGGAAAGGGCTAGGCAATCTACTTATACACTTCAACACCCCCTCTCACGTGTGACGGGAAGACGAGAAGACAAGTCAACACGTGTAGAGAGGCAAAGAGGCAGCGGCGGCGGCCGGGGCGGCGGCTGCGGCTGCGAGGATTTTTAGAATAAATTGTGAAAGCCAGGACTCGAACTCGAGACCCTGGGCTCTGATACCATGTTAAGCTTCATGCACTAGCCACTTGAACCAAAAGTCCGAACTAATGGAAAGGGCTAGGCAATCTACTTATACACTTCAACACCCCCTCTCACGTGTGACGGGAAGATGAGAAGACAAGTCAACACGTGTAGAGAGGCAAAGACGGCGGCCGGGCGCGGCGGCCGAGGGCGGGCTGCGGCTGCGAGGATTTTTTTTTTAGAATAAATTGTGAAAGTCAGGACTCGAACTCGAGATCCTGGGCTCTATACAGAAGCTTCATGCACTAGCCACTTGAACCAAAAGTCCGAACTGATGGAAAGGGCTAGGCAATCTACTTATACACTTCAACAATGATCATATTTGATTCCAACATTTTGAGCATCATTGTTTCCTTTGATTTGACAAACTCATCAATATTGGAGGCCAAGTTTGATGCTTTGACCTCAAGCTTGATCTTCTTGTTCTCATCCGGCTTCCCTGGCTTCCCCTTGCTCCCCTCCTTTCTCATCACAAGCATCATCCAATAGTAGCACAATTCATTTCTTTAGTTGTGCTTCTTGCTCCCTTAGTTTCCACTTGTCAAGATGCTCGAGCAACTACCAACAATGTTGTAGTGTAAGTGGTCTTCCCTTGGAGGCCGCCATTGTTTTGTACCTCTCCATCACAATTCCTTCCTACAATCACAAAGGTAAATGAATATGTGCTGCAATACTATCACACGATCACAAATGCTAACTAAAATGCACTCACATAGTCATCTATAGAAACACAACTTGGAGGTGTATTCAAGACTTGCTCCACTCCATTAGCAGCAACAATCACAACTTGGAGGTGTATTCAAGACTTGCTCCACTCCATTAGCTACAACAATCATTGTCACATCCCACCGGCTCCATTCAACATCATCCTCTCCATCCAACTTGTAAGCATCAATGGGGGGCAATTCCACGAATACACTGGCGGTGCTGGTGGGGCGAGGGGGAAGGCTGCTGCGGTCCACCGGCTTCTTCCAGCCACCCTCCACCTTATTCCGCGTGACCCCCCCCATCTTCGGCTGAGTTCGTCGAATGGCCGCAGGTCGCGGCGACAACAGGGGCAACACAAGCGGCGGCGGCCGAGGCAGACGTGGTGCATGCCCACACGTTTCCTCTTCTTGAGGGTGGAGGGCGTGCGGGCGGGGCATCAGCACACACTACCTGAACGACGGGAGGTGGCGGTTGAGGTCGTGCGATCTGGCCAGCAGCGGGCAAGAGCTCGGAGAGGTCCATGGTCTCGATTCTGGTAGGTGGCGGCGGAGAGGTAGTGGGGAGGTAGATCACTGGCGGCTACACGACGCGGAAGCTGGAAAGAAAGAATAGAAAAGTTCCATCTCGTCAAAATGATACGACGAGTGCAGTTCACACTCAGGTTTACGGTGCGTCAAACTCTCCGCCACAAACTGAAAGGTAGTGGTTATTGTTTTACTCTTATCGCGAGTTTACTACTCTTATTTCCACTACGATTTTTTTCTTTTACGAATCATTTCCACCGTGAATCCTAAAACATGAATAATTCCAGAATCGGCCGGACCTCTTTCTGGAGAAGATTTGCCACCGCGTAGTAATAGACTAATAGTTGGAGAAATAATAATAATAATACTACCTCTGATTACAATAGATGTTGAAAATTTGGATATATCTAGATAAATTTTAGTACTCTAGATACATCATACATCTAAATTTGACCAATTTTTTTACATCTTTTTATAAACCGAGGGAGTAATGATAATACGTAATAAAAAAGGAAAAAAGAGCCAACGTTTCGGCCGAGTCCCAGCCAGCAGCCAGGGTTCCCGCCGCCGCCGCCGCTGAACCCGCCCCGGCTCGCCGCTCCGACGCCGACGACCGCGCCAGCCACCTCGTCCACCCGCGACCGATAGCTTCCGCCCCACCCGCCACCTCGTCCGCCGCCCCGACGCCCGCGCCTGACGCCACCCGCGACCGACGCCGAGGACCGCCGCCGCTGACCGACGCCCTCCGTCCCAGGCGAGCTCGTCCCCCTTCCCCAACCAGCGACCTCGAGATCGAGCTCGTCATCCCCATGTCTTCCTCCCAGCCGCAGCAGGTTCATATAAATTTCAGTGTTATAAATTTCAGTGTTAGGTTCTGGTTTCTGTTGATTTAAATTTCAGTCCTATCTGATGTTGTGTTCATTTATATTTCAGTGTTAGGTTGATTGCTAGCAAATGATTCAAGTTCATTGATAGCACATGATTAAAAATTTCAGCTTGCTGCTAGTAATTCCTAATGTTCTGCTAGTAAATGATACAATTTCAATTGCATTTTCAGTGTATGCTAATTACAGTATGATGTTCTGCTAGTAATTCCTAATGCTGGAGAGTATAAACTCGGAGGCATTCACACACGCACAGCCGCCGCCACCACCGGAAACCTGCGAGCATTCCCATCCATGCTGGACACGCCGGCGATGCCCGCCGGGGAACTAGAAGAGGAAACCGGTCACGACCACATCTTCAGGGAATTCATGGCCGGGTACCTCCTCTACCGCGTGCCCTTCTTCTCTGATCCTCTCTTCTTCTGCCCGGCCGGAAATTGTGCCCTGGAGGCTGGAGTTCAGTTCGCTCCGCGCTTTATGATTTGCCTCTGTGACCGCAGGGTGGCGCGGTTTGAGGAGCTTGTGGATGGCGGGAGGCGATTCCTGAGGAGATTCCGGCAAGAGCTAGGTATATTTGATTACTGTTGGGGCGTCCCTTCTATATTCACCGAAATTATAGAGTGTTTGTTATCACCCAATCACAGACCAAAGTTTCTGAAGTAATTTGTGTTTTGTTTTCAGAGTATTTCCGGAGGCCGCAGGTTCCGGTTGAATCGGATGTTATAGGTGAGATAGTTAGATCTAACTGCACTGGCAGGATGAAGTCCTATCTCGAATCAGGCTGCAACCTTCACTGCCAGAGCACCTCCAACTTGAGCCAGTGTGAGTTATAATCAAGTGCTAAAGGTTTATTATCCCATATGCTTTATATTCAGCCAATCAGAAACAAAGTGCCAAATGTGTTTTTTAAACAATGCACAATTTTTTTTTGCCGTAGCTGCATCAGGAGTAATTATCATGTGTTGGAATAATGAAAACTAATTTAATAAATATGTTTCTCCAGTCCTCTTTAATTGGATATATAGACGTAAAACCTGCTTATTGCAGGGAATCATATGTTCTAAATTTTTTTACTTGGCCAAATAGCCTTCCACAAGCTTACTGATATATATAATGTTGCTTTTGCGGTATCCGTGCAAAGCTAGAGTATGTAGCTTTCCCTGGCCCCTCTGATCAACATCCCAAACCCAATTTAAGCTCATTCAGTTTATGCCTCACTGTCAACTTGGCATAAATATATTAACATAGTTTTACTCATGACCCACTACTTTTAACGAATCAGGAGAAATGCGTGAATATAGAAGCATGTCCATGCGATTCTGATATGATGTTCACAAGAATTCTCTATTTTTCATCCGCCATGGCAGTACAGATTACAAAAGTACATAGTATCGAAAAAGTGCCGGCCTAGAGGCTATTTGCATTTCGTAGGTTGTCTGCAGATATGTCCTTGCTTCATATTAGAAACATTCCTTGTTGGTTTGAGTGAATTAAATTTTGAGTTCTTCAGGGTAAAGGATTTAGTATACAGAAGTTTCTCAGCAAATCATAAATTCACTCCCAATTTCATATAACAACGACTACACGTGTTTCGATTATAGACCCTGGCCCATTTCATGTCTTCACAATCAAACTTTTGAGCAATGATTTATCAATATTCTCTTGCAATTCTTGACTTCCATCATGAAGTTCTCACAGACATCATGCTTCACTTTTAATCTACAGTATGCAGTTTTGTCAGCTTGATTCTAAATCTTTCGTTTTGTATTAGAAGTAAATTCATGTGAGGGAGAGCTCGAAGGTTATATACACAAAGGTATTTGCTATCCTCTGTTTTCAGTAACTACTAATATTTATCCTTTCTAGCTTGTTAATATTTGTTCCATCATCAAGAGGTTCTTGTAGTGTTAAAAGCATAACTTTGCTGCAAACTGCATGCCAAATCACCAAGTGGCTTGAAATTGCCAAATCCTTAGACTGGTTCCACAAAAGCTCTTTTATCTAGAGATTCATATCTTCATGTTGGAAAGGAAAGAAAACTGCATATTAGGGTAGAATAGGCAGCATTAGTCCTAGTGCTCAGAAATGACACAACTGTGTCAAACAGGAAAGGCAAACATGTTATTATGATAGAGTAACCATAACTAATTTTCCCAAGAGGTCTCTGTCAAATATCATATTAATGCTCACTAGCCAGTGCCCAGTGGATAGCCCCTGCTCTATTTGTTCAGTACCTGGCTGTTTGGTTCCAAATTATGCTAAAGATTAGCAGAATGGCGGACGATTCCACTGTGATTCCGTGGTCTTTTCTTTCTTGTTGCTGTTATAGTGTCTGATGCATAATGTTTGCTTCTGAAGCAATCATCACCAAGTTGCACTAGTAAATTCTTATGTCTCTGAACTCTGGTTAACCGCGATGCTGTCCTTTTCTTACCTGCTCAGTGAAGACACTGCTCGAAGAACTTCAATGCCTAGTGGAAGGTGCTTATGACGCAACACTAACAGCCAATTTACGTGCTATGCATGTTCTGGACGAGAGCACTGCTGATAACAAGATGAACGACCAACCCCACTACAGAGAGGTAGGGGCCTCTATCCTGGCCGCCGTTAATTATTATCACAGCGTTTTCAACAGACCAGAACCTACTATTTGCACTGACGACGACACCAAGTAACATTCTTCCATGTACCAGGAGAAGGGGGAGCAACCTGCAGATCACCTCGACAATGATTCATCGCTTGTTACATTGATGATCCTTGTCCATAACATGCTAAAGCTTGATTGCACGATGCAGGTAAATTCCTGTCAGCCCATCCATCCGCTGATGCATGTTTGTTTGCTCCCTGCTTTAGCAAAAGAAAAATACCGGACCGTTTCATCTTTTTTTTTGTCGGTTTTACCTACAGGAGAAGATTGTCGGTTCACTGTCCCTCAAATCATCTTCCGCGGAGCTTGATGGTTACTGCCTTATGTGGGATCTGAGGCCGTACGTCGAGGGCGACTTGATGAATCTTGCGTGGAAATCATGCCCGTAGAAACCCTTGGGCCCCTGGTTGTTGGTAGATCATGCCCAGCAATTTCTACAGCTAGATAGCCATGTGTGTAATTTGTGATTGTAGCACTGACACTCCAGGAAGATTTGTATGGTAGACTGCAATTTGTTATGGGGAGTCCTACTCTGAAATCTGCGTAGCTCCTTTTAACAGAGGGAAGAATTGAAAGGTCTATCTGAGTATAATCTGGATTTTTTGTCTGATCTGATACGAATCGCGCAAGACACCGGGCTTTTTTGGTGTTGGTTTTACTTTGATGCCGATTTTTTGTTCGTGTGCATCTAGATGCAGAGGCCACGAGTTTTGAGAGTACTAACCACATATTTCATTAATAGAAAATCAAGTTGGGAAACGCTGGCGATCACCCGGACCATCAGCGATCAAATCGTCCGGTTCCAGCCACTAACGCGCTGCCTGCGTTTGTTGTGGTCCACGCACACACATGGGTGGGTCCCGCCGAACCAAGCCAGAAAAATATCCCCATCGTCTTCTCCACCGCTGTTCCGTGCGAGCAGGCCAAGCTGCCTCCATGCGCACGGGCCGCATCCGCACACGCCGCCGTGGGTCAACGCCGCAGCAGGCGCCGCCGTCGCCGCCTCCGCCTCTGCCCTACTCCGGCGCCCCGCCTAGCTACTCTACCCGAGCGGATCCTCCTCCACGAACTCCTCCGCCACCTCAGTGCGTCGCCGGGACCCCAACCTCCTCGCGCCGTCGGGGCCCCCAGCACCTCAGTGCGTCGCCGGGACCCCAGCCTTCTCCGCGTGCAGCGGGCCCCCACCTCCTCCGTGCGCCGCTGGTAGGCCATCGATGCAGAACTCGCTGGTGCTCCTCCTGCTGGTCCACTAGCCGCCCGCACTGGAGTCTGCCCCATTTGCTGCCGGTGCCGGTCGTCAACTCCTGCCCCATTTTTTGCTACTTTTTGTTCTATATGGTTGCTACAATTGTTATGTATTTCTGCTATAATAGTACACATTTGTTGCTCCGAGGTTTTCGGCTAGAGTTTTGCGATGAAGTCATTTTTGCTACTTTTGTTCTATATATCGTTGCTACATTTGTTCTTTATTTCTGCTATAAGTTCACCGGCGAGCTTTCGGCGAGGTCAGTTTTGCTACAATAGCAAAAAAAAACCGCTACAATTTTTGTGTTTTTTTGCTACTTTAGCATTTTTTTTTGCTACCATGTCTCCGGTGAGGTTTCCGGCGATGCCTCCGGCGAGTTCCCGGGTGACATCTCCGGCGAGTTTTTTTTGCGAGGTCTCCGATGAGATCGGTTTGCTACAATACGAGAATTGTTTTGCTACAATAGTACAACATGTTTGCTACATCGTCTCCGGCGAGGTCTCCGACGAGATCTGTGTGTATTTTAGGTGAACCGTGTTTTGCTACAATTGGGTTGATTTTGCTACAAACGAACCGTTTTTTACTACTTTGGTACATTATGGTAGCAAAAGTGGGACTGAGGTATACTGTGACACGTGTCACGATCTGGACGGTCCAATCGAGCTAATCCAACGGCTGTCCACCCGGGGGATTAGATTTCTAATCTAATCCCCAGGGGGACGCTCAGCAGGACCCAATCAAGTTACATGAGTAAACAAACGTGGAAACAACTAGACAACCGTCCTGGAAACTTTGCAGAAAAAAATCATAAATGATAGAAATATACAAAACTATCCTAGGGTTTCCTGCACTCGCTGAAGCAGCGGCCACCGCCTAGACGCGCGTTGAAAGAAACGCCGAGCATCAACCATTGCCAGACCCAAAAGAGCACCATCGCCAACGAGACTTTGTGAGTCGATGAATTCCAAAAGAGCACCATCGCCAACGAGGCTTTGTGAGTCGATGAATAGGCCTGCTGCAAGCAGCGAGGCACATGTCGCTGTGGCACGTCGACCGAGAGACGTCCTCGTGCTATCTTGGACCAAGATCCGCCGCATCCCATCGACGAAGTCGAGGTACAACGATAAATCCACCACCTCTGAACCAGCATTTTTTCCAGAGCATCCACCTCGCCCCGTCCTCAACGCCATCGTGGATAACGACAAACGCAAATGACACGTCGAGAAACAAATCTCGCTAAATCTGAAGAGAGGCGAGAAGACCAAGCCTCTAACCTGAAAGATCAATAGCACAAGTTGCCAACGCCGCCGTGAGGGTCGGCGCCAGTTGAAAAGAGCTTTAAGAGATTCTTGATTCTTCAGACTGCTGACTGTACTTCCCATCATCGCTGCTTGCCTTCCGTCTCCGACAGAACTACAAATCTCTCTCTCTCTCTGTGCGGGCGGCGGCGATGGAGAGCCCGTCGTCGGCGGCGTCGCGGGTGGACTTCTACGGCTTCCTCGACCGCATGCGCCGCCCCGCCGCCGCCGGCCTCTTCCGCTCCATCAAGAGGTCAGCCGGCCGTTCCCCCAACGAATTCACACACTGCTTACTTGGATCAACGATCATGGCCTCACCCTAACGCGCGCAGCTTCCTCGCCTCCCTCTCGCTCGACGCCGAGGAGGACGGCGCCAGGGTCCAGGCCTTCTACTCCACGATGGAGGCGGCCTTCAGGGAGCACCCCCTCTGGGCCAACGCCACCCACCAGGAAATCGACCACGCGCTCGAGGTCTCCACATACATCCCCTGCTCAATTTCCTTTCTGTTTTGGGTGATGTTGAATTGAACGCCTCTGCTTTGATATTGTGCGTGCCAAACACTAACAGGGCCTCGAGAAGTACGTCATGACCAAGCTCTTCGACCGCACCTTCGCGGCGTCAGCGGAGGATGCCGCCGCCGACGCGGAGGTCTCCGAGAGGATCGGCCTCCTGCAGCTGTTCGTGAGGCCTCAACACCTGGACATACCCAGGGTCCTGCACAACGAGGCCTCGTGGCTGGTAAGACGGTCTGCTCTGTTCTCAGTTACGTTTCAGGCTTTATAATAAGCTCGTGGCTGGTGGAAACAGTAGGTTCATGTTGCAACCGGAGATGTTTCGGTATTCATGTGACCTTATAGACTGCATTGTCATGATGTAATTTTGTAGTTGACCGTATAACCGATGAATGAATATCTCTCTAGGTTTGACAATATGTGTCTACTTATTTTATTTGGATAGCTTTATACACCAATCAATAAATTTAAAGAATTATCTTCTGGACATCCTGCAGAATATATGGTAGGCCTGATTGAAGATAGTTAATTGTTACTATGTTCTCTTTTGCTAGGTTGCTCATGTTTTTTCTTTCAATTACATAGTAAAAAGCCATTATTTTTGTATGGTGCGGTATCTAAACGGTTCATCAACATCTATAGTTTTCTGATACTCCACGTTAATTTGAACTTTCCAGTCTTAGAACCATGGCTCAAGCTAACTCTGACCTCACATTCCACTCTAGCTTGCAGTTAAAGAGTTACAGAAGATCAATTCCTTCAAATCGCCACGGGATAAGCTTCTATGTGTTATGAGCTGTTGCCAAGTCATCAACAACTTGCTGCTAAACGTGTCCATGTCAAATGACCGAACACCATCGGGGGCTGATGAGTTTCTTCCCATTCTCATTTATATTACTATAAAGGCAAGTTCCTCTTTCTACGATGTTTTTATTCTTGCTCAGTTGTTCTCATTAAGATTTGTAGCAATGAACCAAAAATAGTAGTATTCTTTAGACTTAGCTGTTTAGGATCTGTAGTCAGGGTTTAGAATCAGAAGAAGTCTTCAGTCTTCACCTCTTCATTAGTATTATGTTTATTGTTGCTAAAATGAGAAGCACTGCTCATAAAATGTAATGTGATCCTTGTTGATGCCTATTTTCACCTCTTTATTGGTATATATTATTGTGAATGACCTGGCTTGCTGGCTCATTGTCCTTTTGTAGTATTGAAGGATTCGTTGGTTATTGTTGGCATTGCTACGAGATTCCATTTTTCACTGAATTTTAATTGTTGGCGTTGCTAGGAGATGAACATTGACTCTTCAGTTCCATTTAGTCATTGCTATAAACTGTGAAAAAGAGTACCTTCAGTTCCCATTTAGCCATGTACGAATTGTGAAATGAGCTTGTCGTGATCTTACAGTGCAATTAAATTGCATAATCTGGTTTCATTGGTGCTGTTCGTTGTCACTTGAAGTTATTTTCCCCTTTTCTGAACCATTATCAATTATAATTTTAATTTTGTCTTCCTTGGATTTCACCAATGTATATGAGAGTCTTTAGGGACTAGGGAGGATATAAGTTCACACCAATATGTCTTCATGTCTTTGTGGTACTTTGTTTTATCCACTGCTGCAACCCATACTACCCGCGTAAGCTGCTCTGCTCTTGCTTTGTTTGGCAATCCCTCAATATGCATCCGTGGAAGTTTCCTAGATCAGTGCTGGTTGATGCTGCCGCAACCCATAATACCTGAGTAGTCAATCTCCAACTGGTTGCATGTCCTACACCTTGCTACAGTACAGCTGGCTCTCAGTTGGGTCTCTCTCTCCTGGTCTTTCACTTCTGGACCGCTGCTGCTAAAGACATTTTGTCAAGGAAGGACAAATGTCTGAAGCTTTTTTGTATGTTTGTTTTATCAAAGTTGTTTCTGACAATGTTCTGTACAGTTTTGTTAAGTACTTTGAGAACTTCATGTTGTTGTGGACAAGGTGTAACGCACCGTCACGGTAACATAAGTCTGAAGTTACGACTGCACTAGTACAAGTAACATTTTCCTGATCATGTAAAACTTTAGTGATTTTACAGAGGTAACATGCAGATTGTAATTTGATACCTCGTGTTAATTCGATAGCTATCATGTAGGTCTTCTGAAATCTTCATCTCTGTAGGAATTGAACTGTTTAAACTGGTACTGTGTAAACTAAAAGACATTGCTATTTGGCACACTATCTTGTACAAAATGATAGAAAGAACAACAGCCCCGTGTCCTGAATAAAATTTAGCAATGGGACTTCCTCTCCCCATTTTCCCCCAAAAAATCTAAAATTCTGATTAAAATGGCTTGCTGAACTTTGTTGTATATAATGTTTCTATTCTTCTGTGATGTTTTGGATACAAAGCATTCGAATTGTAATTGAATCAAGAATGATTATTCACACGGAGGTAATACTATGCAGTTTCCAGTTTGAAACCGAAGGAGGGATGTTTGAGCAGAAGGGCCCTCTACTAAAGGCCTTGTATCAATGCTGTGTGGTCAAGAAGAAATGCTTGTGCTCTGAAGAGCGGTAAGTAACTAAAGTAGTACCTTTTCTATGTAATATTTTTTTGTACTTGCTAGATATAATTCCAAATAATTAATAAAGACCCGTTAGCACTACGCCCTTTGAATTTTATTCAGAAAGCTCATACTATTCCACCACCCGAGTTTCACGTCTAGACCTAATTATTTTGAATCGTTGACATTACTTTCCTGGGCATGCATCTTTTTTCAACTGCTCATCCATACTTTTAGGGCATCTCCAACGCGGCGACCCAAACGGACGCGCTGGGCCGTCCGTTTTGGGCCGTTTGGGTGGCCGCGCGGAAACCCAGATAGCGGCCCGCGTCCGCGTGTCCGTTTGGGTCGCACGCTGCGCCCAACGCGCGGACGCATCGCTATGTGAATCAAATCAAAAACAAAGGAAAAATTTAAACCTAAACGAAGTTTCATTAAACATATGCCCTATTTTGGGCAAATTTGTACATATGCCCTATTTTGGGCAAATTTAAACTACCAAAAGAAGCCCTCTTTATGGGCTTTAAAATTAAAAACAAATAAAAAAAACCTCTATTAGGGTTCGAGGACGACGAGGTGGCCGCCGGTGCGCCGCCTAGTCCCTGTGGGCCTCGTCGCCGTCGACGACATCCCCAGGCGGCGAGGCGCTGTTGTGGCTCGACCGCGCCGGGGACTCCGGCCACGGCGACCACAGGGCCTCCTCCCAGGCCGAGTGCGGGTTCGGAGCCGCCCGCTGCTCCGCCGCAGCAGCCCGTAGCTGCGCCTCCTCCCTGAGGCGCTGCTCCCTCTCCTGCCGCGCGAGGAGCCTGGCCTCCTCGCGCATCTCCTCCTCGCGACGGAGCCTGGCCTCCTCGCCGCCGCGCCTCCTCCCGGCGGACCTGGTCGCCCCCTCGGCGGCCTCGACCGCGGCCGGGCCTCCTCCTCCATCGCGGAGGTGCGGAGCGGCGCGCAGCCCCTCCTCCGCCGCGGACAGCGCCAGAGCGGCACGCAGGTCCGGGTCTTCTTCCTCCTCCGGCTTCGGCAGCAGCAGCGGCGCGGGTTGCGCCAATGCCGCGCCGACGCGGGCGGCCTCTCCGATGTGGAGACCGCCGCGGTTTCCACCGGCCCGTAACGCCGGCGGAGGACGGCGGCTGCTGCGGGCCTCGCCGTCGTTGGCGCCGGGAGCAAAAGCCCTCTTCGGGGCCATGACGGCGGTTCCGCGTGCGTGCGGAACCGTCGAGTGGAGTGGGGAGTGGACTGGACAGGGACAGATCCCTCCCAGTCCACATTTAATATGACGCCCGCCCCCACCGATAGCTGGGCCCAAGGGAGACGAGCAGGTGAGCAGGCGGACGCGACCGGACGCCGCGTGCCATCCGCGGCCACGCAAACCTAGCCTGGATTTGGGCCGGGTTTGCGTCGTCCCGGACACCGCGGCCATCCGCATTTGCGATGCGGGGCCGCGTTGGGCCGCGGATTTGTCCGGTTGGACCCATTCGGACGCGTGGGCGCGGGATGGGTCGCCGCGTTGGAGATGCCCTTACATTTTGGTGTCATGTACGAGTTACCTCATATGCATTGTTTTCACAGATATCTCATAGAAATGCAGGCCCTGCTGTATCTCGAGGGTCCAGCATTCCCATTTCTCTGTCCATCAACAACAGTGCACCCATGTTCTTGCAAAAGATAGGACTATCTCTCGCTCTTCTCCTGTGTAGACTGTAGTCTCATTCTATTAAAAAATAATTCCTCATAGGGAAAACTAATTTGCAAATAGTGAGCAATAAGGTAGGACAAGCTGAAACGTGGCATTGTCTGTACTTGAGCTGTATGCAACACAAGCCATGTGAGAAAGATACATGCCATTGCATCTGCATAGATTTTCACAATTATGATGCCCAATTATGCTTCCATTGTTGACCTGATTACTGATGGTGTGCTTTATTTGGAACTAATATCTAACCTACCGAAGGCTCAAAATAGCTATATATCACAAATCTTTTTGCACGCCAGAATTGCGGAATATATAATACAAACCAATGAAGCCTCCGAGCAAGCATAGTTAGATGAGATGGTAGCATGCAACAAGGAGATCAATCAGTGTGTGTACTGCGTGAGGTTGTCGTTGTTATCCGTTTGTACTCGGCTTTGATTTTCTTCAGCGTCACAACCACATCACGCATCGTGATCCTCTCTTCAGGTGACTCGCTGGAACAAAGCAAACCAAGCTCAAATACCAACGCGAGAAAGCCATCGTCCAAGATGCAGCTAGAAAGAGAGGAGCCTTGCAATAGCTGGCTACCACCAACAACCTGGACAAGATGTGTAGGAAATGCCCATTGAACCCATTGCCTAAGGGTTAGTTGTGCACCGAACATACTGTCGGTCGGTCTCCTTCCGGTGAAGACTTCAAGGAGCATTATCCCGTAGCTGAAAACGTCGCTCTTCCGTGATGCTTTTCCAAGTGATCCGTACTCTGCACGAGAATAAAAAATAAATGTAGTTGCACAAGCATGTTAATTTGAGTCGAATCATAATTTATCAATGGTCTAACTAGAAATTAGTTGAGCTAGCTAATTAACTACCTGGTGCCATGTACCCAATGGTTCCAGGCATGCTCGAACTTGTCATGGAGTTGTCATCTAGAAGCAACCTTGCAATGCCAAAGTCCGCCACATGCGCCGTCATCTCTTCGTCGAACAACACATTGCTAGGCTTCAAATCACAGTGCAAGACCAGCTTGTAGTGCTCATGGTGTAGATAATCCATGGCCATCGACACATCGAGCATGATGCCTAGTCTCTCAAGGAATCCCAAGCGCATTCTTGTACTCTCAGACCCGTGAAGGAGCATCTCTAAGCTGCCATTTGGCATGTATTGAAGCACTAGTGCTCTGAAGTCAAGGTTGGAACATGTGTTAAGTATCCTTATCAGATTGCGGTGTCGCGCCATACGAAGCACTCGACACTCCGCATCAAAACTTTGGATGGCATGCTCTTGCTGCATGTCAATAACTTTTATTGCAACCACCAAACCGCTCCTGATTTGGCCCTTGAAGACTTTTCCAAAGCTTCCGGATCCCAAGATATTTTCTTCACTGAAACTATTGGTGGCGCGAACAAGCTCATGATATGAGACTCTTTGATGGCCTACTACATCAGTTGGATCAACATAAGCTTTGTCTTCTCCACTCTTAATTTTCTTTCTGAACCATATGTACATGTAAATGGCAATAGAGCCAAAAGCTAATGTGAGTGTTGGGAGTATAAATTTCAACAAGTGTCTATAATTTGGGTGAGAACTTTCAAGGCATGGTAAAATTCTCAGTCGTGGAGCACCACATAGCCCAGCATTCCCGATAAGAGATTGCAATGTGAGGTTTGAGAAAACACCCCCCTCAGGTATTGGTCCTTCTAGCCTATTATACGAGAGGTTCAAAATTTCCAAATAGGTAAAGTTGGCAAGGAACATGGGAATAGTACCAGATAGATTGTTATATGAGAGGTCTAATGATGCTAAGTCTTTTAGTTTTTTGAGTGGCCCTGGAATTGAGCCTTTGAAGGCATTACATGATAGATTTAGGTAAGTTAGCATCTTAAGTTCCCCGAATGATTCTGGGATGCTTCCTAACAAGAGATTGGAAGAAAGGTCTATTTGATATATTTGAGTTAGACTAGAAACATCAGCCGGTAGTTTACCAACAAAAGAATTATGAGAAAGATTTATTTGAATAAGTTTATCTAGGTGGAAAAGGCTTGCAGGTATGGCTGAACTTAACTGGTTCTTAGACAAGTCAATGTATTCTAAGTTACTAAGATTACCAAAGCTGTTTGGTATAGAGCCCAAGAACTTATTTGATTGGAGAAACAACCGTTCTAGAGTCCCGAGCATACCCATCTGTATTGGTAAATGGCCTAACATGTCATTGTCAGATACATCAAGCAGCATGAGATTCACCAACATACCTACAGATTCTGGGATTGGCTTGGTTAATAGGTTGTTAGAGATTTCTATCCATTCAAGGCTGCTTATGTTTGAAATTGCTACCGGAAGTCCGCCTGTTAACTTGTTGTAACCTAGACCAAAAGTGACTAGTGAAGTGAGATTCCCAACACTGCTAGGGACGAAGCCTGTGAAAGAATTTCCATATAGATAAAGTGTCTGGAGTTGTCTGCACTTGGAAAGGTCCGAGAAAAAGTCTAGGTTTCCCATGAAATTATTTTGTGACAAATCAAGCGTGTATAGAGCTGTATTTTCTCCAAGTGTTGGTGGTACTTGGCCAGACAAGTGATTTCCGTGCAACGATAGGAAATACAATTTGGATAAGTTACCGAGGGAAGCTGGCATTTCACCTGTCAATTGATTGCCTCCAAGCTGCAAGAATGAGAGTTCTGGCATAAGACTTAATTGTGGTGGAATCTCCCCCGTTAGATTGTTGTTTTCGAGTTCTAGTATAGTAAGCTTTTTGAGATTGGTTAGGGCCGCCGGTATCGATCCAATAACGTGATTAAAACCCAAATCAAGAAATTCAAGGTTTGACAAGTTGGCTAACCATGTTGGCACAACGTCCACAAAAGAATTTTCGGACAAATCCATTATTTGTAGATATTGGCATGATGCAAGCCCTGATGGAAACTGACCGGAAAAATTGTTACGAACCAACGAGAATAATTCTAATTTTGGGAGGCTGAAACTTTGATTGTTTGGAAACGTTCCCGTTAGGTTATCGTTTAGTGCGAGTGCTATGTATCGCAGCATAGACATGTTGAACATGCCTTGTGGTACTGTTCCCGACAGTTGATTGACCTCTAGTATCAAGATATCAAGCATGGATAGGGATGCAATGGAGTGCGGTATAGGACCTGATAGACTGTTATTTCCAAAATGGATGAATGCCAAGGAAGGTGTGTTGTTGAACAAATTCAGTGGTATTTGGCCACTCAAGTCATTTCCGAGCAGAGAGATCCTCCTAAGGTTGTGCATATGCATGAGCATCTCAGGAGGGATTTGGCCTGACAATTGGTTCAAAGCAAGAACCAGAATCTCAAGCCTCGTGAGGTTCCCTAGGGCGGCAGGTATGTCATTGGATAGGCTATTTCCTCCAAGACCGAGATGTCTAAGACGGTGTAGCCTACCCAGTTGAGTTGGAATTGAGCCAGTGAGATTGGCGTCGGTGAGGTTGAGACTGGAGAGGAAAGAGAGGTTACCGACGTGAGGTGCGATACATCCAACAAGAGGTACATGCGGCAACGACAGAGCGGTGACGCGTTGTCTGCGCCGGCTGCACGAGACACCGACCCAATGGCAGAAGGAGGTGCCGGGGGTCCAGTTGGTGGCCAGGACGCGGAGAGGGTCGGCGAGCTGGGCTTTGAAAGCCAGCAGGGCGGCGAGGTCGGTGTCGCTGCCGTTGGTCGGACTTGGAGAAGAATAGGAGACGGATGACAGTAGGATTAGTAGGAAGATGATGGGAATGTGGGCAGACATGGTTGGCGAGGCCATTGAGCTGTTTACCTGTGTGCGTGAACACCTTGCAGGGGTAGTACTGGTGAATTTATATGGTTGTTTGGAAAAATCTCACACTTGTCTAAGCACAAGTGCAGCGATCACCTTGCCAGCCATCATGGTGCGGACAGCGGAGCTATCAAGTCCTTGCCCGAGTGACGCGGTCGAGCAGTCAGACATGGCTCATTCAAACATGCACCGCACGGCAGCTGTAAATTTAATTACACCGAGAACATAAGCCACAAGTGCATCAATCATTCCGTGAAGGTCATCGCCTTGCCGGCGGCCACACGGTAGGACAAGCATGGCAACAATGTATGGAGCTAGTATATATCGAACCTTGGCCCGAGCATCAGTCTCTAGAAGCCAGTCCAGTCCGGCCACCCAAACATGCATGCATACTAGATAGTCAAAGGTGTTAGGATCATCTCCTCGCGTCCGAACGCAACGGCTCGAACTCGGACCTTTGACCTCGTCCGCGCCCTGATCGGGGGCGCCCAACCTTATCTCTGGTTGGTGGGCCCCTCTTGCTACGCTATATAGAGAGGTGGGGGCCGAACGCACGCGGTACGAGGTTGACCGACGCGCTGCTCGCCCCACGGACATCCCTACCGATCTAGGGTTCTAGCGCGTGCCGACGGGAAGCTCCACCACCGCCGCCACTACCTCACCCACGCCACCGCCGTCGCCACCATGTCGACGTCCTCTGGTACCTCTTCAAAGGGTGAAGGTAACCCTCGATCTCTCTCCCTCTCACAGTACATGAACACATTTCGTTACTACTCGATTAGATCTACACTAGTTGATCCACATAATATAACATTGGTATCAGAGGGCCAAAGGGGGCGCTGCTGCTGCGTCTCCTGGTCGCCGTCGGTGTATGGTGGCTGGGGGAGAAGGGAGGAGCTCTGCCGTGGCCGGCGAGCTCCTAGACGGGGCGTGCGCGGGAGGCGTTCCCTCTCCGCGCAGCCAGAGAGAGGAAAAGAGGAGAAGTGGGGGAAGGCGCCGTGGTGCCGTGGTGCACTCGCCGGTCGCCGGCGGGAGGGCGCCGGCCGCGGCGCTCGGCGCGTTTTTTTCTCCCACCGCCACAGAGAGGAGGAGAGACTGGTGAGGAGAGACAGGTGAGGGGGAAATGAGGCTAGCGTTAGGGTTTCTGCCGAACGGTCGGTTTTTATATCGTCCGATCTGCGCGGGTGACCGTCCGATGAAGATCGGACCGTCCTGAGCGAAACGAGCCGGGCGGGAGGAGAGCAGGCCGCTAGCGGGCCGTGGGCCGCGTCCAGCAGGCCACACAGTGACGCCCCGAGCAGCGAAAGAAAAGCAACGCCCATGCAGGCCCTGGGCCGGGTTTCTAGCCTGCGGCCAATTTTTTAACAGTTTTTCTATTAATTATTTCGAGAGGCTTTTTTGACTATTTTAGGTCAGTTTTAGGCCTAATTTTTGTCTAGTTTTTCTTCTAATCAAATACGACCAACGAAATATTTGTTTAGAAATTAAAAAAGTAAAAGTTCATGCATCTGAAAAGTTTAAAGTTTAAAATTTGAATTCAACGTTTCTGCTGCGAATAGTTAAAGATGCATTTTAAATTTAAAAATGCAAAAGTGATGATTAAAATTTAAAAAGTTAATGAAAAGTGATTGTTGAAAAAATTATGATTCTGTCATTTTATGACCAACGTTATTAATGGCATGATCCTATTTTGTTGTAATAATATGTGCAAAAGTGACAATTAAATTTTTAAAGAGATGATTAAAGTGATTGTTGTGACAATTATGGTTCTATTATTTTTTGACCAACGTTATTAATGACATGATCATGATTTGTTGTAATAAGAAGTGCATTTATCTTTATTTTTGCCCAATGGTGATATAGATTTAATTGCACAAACAATCGTATGTTCTAATTTTGACCAACCTTGGATTATTACATGCAATTGTTGTTATGATCTCATTTCATTGGGGTTTAAAGGAGGGTACTACTCGATGAGCTGCATCAAGGATGTTCTAACCCTCAGAGGTGACAACTACACTGAATGGAGAAAGAAGGTTGATTTGGCCTCTTCATTTTGTGCTGAGATGGACTGGGTTGTGGACACCCCACAACCAGTCAGACCAAAGGAAAAAGAAAAAGAAAAGAACCAAAAGTGGCTAACTGCTAATAAAAAATGAGTGTGCTTCCATATGGGAGTATCTTGAAATGATAAAGAGCCAGTTCACTGGTTCTTCAAAGATATATGCTACCCAGCTGCTGAAGCAACTGGTGATAGAAAAGTACACATGGACAGGAAGGACATGGCAAGTGTGCCATATGGTGTAGTAATGCTTGTGTGTGTTGCTTTACTTCATAATGAGCTTCATTATTATCTTTGCGTGAAAAATATTGTCTGTGTGTAAAGTGAATGAGCAAGTATCTGCGTCGGAAAAAATACAAAAGAAAAGAAAAAAGAACTAATGAATCATCGAAATTATGGCATTATCGCTTAGGCCATATTTCGAGGGGGAATAGAAAGACTTGTTAAAAATGATATTCTTCCTCCATTAGAATTCTTAGACATAGAACAATGCATTGATTGTATTAAAGGAAAATTTGTAAAGCAAATGAAGAAAGGGAGCTACTCCCGATATGGTTATATTTATCCAATTAAAGAAAGAACAGAAGCGTTGAATAAATTTAAAATATTCGAAGCTGAAGTTGAAAATCAGCATGATAAAAGAATAAAGATAGTGAGATCTGATCATGGAGGGGAGCACTAGGGTCGACATACTCCATATGGCCAAGTTCCTGGACCTTTTGCAAGGTTCTTACAGGAGACTGGTATAGTTGGCCAGTATTCTATGCCGGGTGATACGTCCAAAACGTATCTACTTTACCGAACACTTTTGCTGTTGTTTGCCCTCTAATTTGTGTGTTTTGAATACAACTAACACGGACTAACGTTGTTTTCAGCAGGATTGCTCTGGTGTCTCGTTTTTATGCAAAAATTCAACTTTCAGGAAAATTGCCAGAAAATATCGCAAAATCCATATTTCACCCGAAGACTCACGGAGCCAGAAGACGAGACGGCCACCCCCTCGACCTCTCATTCCAACTATATTAAGCCACTGACCCTAAAAACAGAGGGGGGGGGGTCGATGTTTTTCTAGAAAGAGTTCGCTGCTCCGCCGCCACCAGAAACCCCAATTCGGGAACCAGAAACTCCATTCTGGCACCCTGCCGGGACGGGGAATTGGAGGAGATCATCGCCATTGCCATCACCGACACCTCTCCATCAACCATCCATGATTTCCCCATCCATGTGTGAGTAATTCCCCGTTGTAGGCTGTAGCAGATGGTAGGGATTGGATGAGATTGTTCATGTAATAGCTATAAGATTGTTAGGGGCATAGTGCCTAGTATCCGTTGTTAGTATTTTTGACATTGTTGCAACTTGTTATGCTTAATCCTTGTCATTTTGGACCCGAGTGCCATGATCTCAGATCTGAACATGTTATTGATTCATGAGGATAATTATTGTTTTTGATCATACCTGCAAGTTGTATACACATATCGTTGTCTGGAACCCGAGGCCCCAAAGTGACAATAATTGAGATAACCGGAGGGGATGACTATGATGTGAGGATCACGTGTGTTTACAGAGTGTTAATGCCTTGCTCTGGTACTCTATTAAAAGAAGTACCTTAATTACCAGTAGTTTCCCCTGAGACCCCGCTGCAACAGGTTGGTAGGATAAAAGATGTCGTGCAAATTTTTCATTGCGAGCACGCACGACAAAATAGGAACAGACGCCTATGGTTATTTTATACTAGGATGTTTTTATCATTATTACTTGTAATGCCCATATCTTGCTTATTATATGAACTATCTCATTTATCTAGCGCCCTTTCATCCATCCTTGTGCCTACAGTATTTTAATCCTGTTGTCTACTGCAATCATCGCTACTGCTGTTTTTATTTCATTACTGTTGTTACTTGATTACTACCACTGCTATAAAACTGTTACTACTGATAAACTGTTGCGAGCAAGTCTATTTCCAGGTGCAGGTGAATTGATAACTCATCTGTTAAAGCTTATAAATATTCTTTGGCTCCCCGTGTGTCGAATCAATAAATTTGGATTTTACTTCCCACGAAGACTGTTGCGATCCTCTATACTTGTGGGTCATCACCGGGCGAACCTCAGCAGAATGGGGTAGCTGAAAGGCACAGCCGTACCCTTATAGATATGGTGCGTAGTATGATGAGTTATTCCACCTTACCATTGGGATTGTGGATTGAGGCGTTAAAAACCGCTATTCACATTCTAAATAGAGTACCAAGCAAATCGGTGCCCAAAACACTGTATGAGCTATGGACAGGGAGAATGCATTCTCTAAACCACCTGAAAGTGTGGAGGGCCCTGCTAAGGCCAAAGTATTTAATCCAAATATCGCAAAGCTACATACCAAAACAGTCAGCTGCCATTTTATTGGCTATCCTGAAAAGTCAAAAGGTTATCGTTTCTACTGTCTAGACAAATATACAAAGTTTGTGGAAACAAGACATGCTATCTTCTTAGAGGACGAAATGATGAGGGGGAGCATGGTAGCTCGGAAAATTGATCTTGAGGAGAAGAGGGTGCATGCACCTAATCCGATGACCCAGGAGCCATTTTTGCGCTACCATGTGCACCTGCACCGATAATCCCTGCAATTGTGGTGCAAGCGCCTGTTGTGACTCCACCCATGACAACGATGAGTGAAAATTTGGAACCTATCCGTCAGGAGCCGAATGAACCATTTGTTGAGCATGAAAGGGAGAAACAACAGCCACCTCCAGAGGCTGAGCCACAAGTTGAAGAACAGAATGCTCAAGAGAATGAGGTCCCTAGAAAGTCTACAAGAGCTAGAAAATCAGCCATTTCGACTGATTACAAAGTTTACAACACAGAAATAGTTCATATGGAAGGTGATCCTACTTCATATGAAGAAGCCATGAGAAGCCTAGACTCATCAAAGTGGGTGGAGGCCATGGAAGACGAAATGAGATCGATGAGTGCCAACAATGTTTGGGACTTAAAAAATATTCCTAAAGGAGCCAAAACAGTGGGCTGCAAGTGGGTCTACAAAATAAAACATGAGTACAATGGGAATGTAGAAAAGTACAAAGCACGACTTGTGGCAAAATGATTTACACAAAGAGAAATGATAGATTACAATGAGACATTTTCTCCAGTCTCATGTAAGGATTCCTTCGGAATCATAATGGCACTAATTACACATTTTAATTTAGAGTTGCATCAAATGGACGTAAAGACGGCATTTATAAACGGGGATTTAGAAGAAAATGTCTACATGAAACAACCCTAGGGTTTTATCATGGAAGGCAAGGAAGAAATGTGATGCCGCCTAAAGAAATCCATTTATGGATTAAAGCAGGCCACAAGACAGTGGTATCTAAAGTTTAATGAAAATTAAAAGATTTGGATTTAATGAAAATATTGAGGACAACTTCATTATGCAAAGTTTAAAAGTGGGAAATACATTTTCCTAATCTTGTATGTGGATGATATTCTGCTTACGAGCAGTGATGTTAGTCTACTGTAGGAGACAAAGAAGTTCTTGTCCTCAATTTTGATATGAAAGATCTTGGTGAAGCATCATATGTTTTAGGCATAGAAATTCACCGAGATAGGAAAATGGAGTATTAGGACTATCGCAAAAAGCTTATTTAGAAAAGATTCTAACTAAGTATAATATGCATAAGAGCAATGCCACACCTGCCCCTATAGTCAAGGGCGACAGTTTTGGGAAATTTCAAAGTCTCCAAAATTAATACGAGCTCGATCAAATGAAACCGGTTCCATATGCTTCGGCCATAGGAAGCCTACAGTATGCACCCTGACTTAGCTTTTATCACCAGAGTACTCGGTAGATATCAAGAAAATCCAGGTTTTGAACACTGAAAAATGGCAAAGAAGACATTGCGCTATGTGAAAGACACAAAGAACTACCTGCTAACATACAGAAGATCTGATTCCCTAGAAATAAGAGGGTATTCAGATGCAGATTTTGCGGGAGATAAAGATGATAGAAAATCCATATCTGGATATGTATTCACTCTCGCAGGGAGAGCTATTTCGTGGAGAAGCTCCAAACAGACAATAGTTGCATCATCCACGATGTATGCAGAATTTATAGCATATTATGAAGCCACGGGGCAGACATTATGGTTAAAGAAATTTATACCCGACTTAAAAGTGGTAGATTGTATTGACAAACCACTAAAGATGTACTGCGACAATCAACCCGCAATATTTTATGCTCACAACAACAAGTCGAGTAATGCTACGAAACCGATTGAAATTAAGTATTATGTTGTGAAACACAAGGTCCAGAATCAAACTATAAGTCTTGAGCATATAAGGATAAAAGATATGCTTGCAGATCCGCTAACGAAAGGCTTACCACCCAGCGTGTTCAAGGAACACGTAGCCGGCATGGGTTTAAGGGAAAGTCTTACCTATCCTGGATCATAAGAGGCCCAAAAATAAAAGAATTTGTTTTAAAACAGAGAAGTGTATTGCTGCTGTCTGATTTTATCGGCAATATAGATGTGACGATGAAACATGCCTTATGGACTGATCCAAAATAAAACGAATAAAGTGAAAGTATAAAGTTGAGAGAAAAGTTGAAATCAAGGGGAAGAATGTTAGGATGATCTCCTCGCGTCCGAGCCCAACGGATCGAACTCGGACCCTTGACCTCGTCCGCGCCCTGATCGAGGGTCTATGGTTCTAGCGCGTGCCGACGGGAAGCTCCGCCACCGCCGCCACTACCTCACCCACGCCACCGCCGTCGCCACCATGCCAACGTCCTCCGGTACCTCTTCAAAGGGTGAAGGTAACCCTCGATCTCTCTCCCTCTCACAGTACATGAACACATTTCGTTACAGAGATAGTCACTACTCGATTAGATCTACACTAGTTGATCCACGTAATATAACAAAAGGATGGCCGAGAACAATCTTCGGCAGCTGTGAATTTAATTACATCGAGAGTATAGCGGCATGGGTTTTCTGCTGAATCCTGCCCTTCTCTAAGCCACAAGCGCATCCATCATTCCATGGGAGTCGTCACATTGCCGGCGGCCACAGGGCAAGGCAAGCATGCCAACAACGTATGGACCTATCGAACTTTGGCCCGAGCAACAGTCTCTAGAAGCCAGTCCAGGAATTTTCGAGCGGCCGGACAAAATCCTCTGCGTACGCGCGTACGCCAGCTTTACATCGTCCTAGACTGACCTGTCGATCGTGAAATGCAGAAAAGAAACAAGATGCTACGTGCGTCCTAGTCAAATGCTGATCAATCAATATACGGGGATTTTCGAGCAACTCTCGTTTTAAGGACTTTTACGGAGGCCACTGCGCTCAAATCTGAAGTTTGTTCAGCTCTTCCGAAGAGATACTAAGAGTGTGTTTGGTTTGGTTTTCCAAGTAGCCCCACCAAAATTTTGGTTGCCCACAAGTTTTGGTCATTGTTTGGTTTGTAGCTAAAATTTTGGCTGCCAATAGATGTCTACCCTTCTCACTCACAGATTCTTGCAAAACAATTGGCCAAACGTGGGCTAAGGATAACTTGACCAAAAAATTGACAACCAACTCTTGCCAAATATTTGGTAGGGCTAATATGGGCACCAACCAAACACACCCTAAGCTTGTTTCTGAGGTCGAATAATATCTCACATACCTCATTTCAGCAAACATGTTTATAGTTAATGTTGATGGCCGCTCGCTATCCATGGAAGAAAAGATTCAAATTATTGTTTATCGAAGACTCGGAGAGGGACTCGGAGAAACCCTAGCGCCTCCGGGTCGCTCGAAAGGCGACTCCGAGGCGACCCCCGCCGCCACCCTCCAAACCCTCCCCAACCACCGAATCACCCTTCCTGGTCGACCGGCGGCGGCGGTGGGGCGCTGCTCCTGCGTTTTCCCTCCGCCCACGCCTCCACAACCCCCTGCTCGCCCTCCCCTCTCGGTCGTCGACCAGTCGGTGCTCCCTGCGCATCCGCCGCGGCGTGCAACCGTGCTCGCCCGAAGGGCCCCTGCGGCTTCAGATCCTGGCCTCCTCGCGCGAGGTCGTGTTCCTAGTTGCCTGCCACCTCTTCGTTCCGGCAGTCCGGCCGTCGATCTCGGTCTCGGGAGCGTCGCTGCGCATCCCCCGGCTTCCGCTTCGGCTGCTCCCTGATGGTGCTCCGGTGATGGCGCCAGACAATCTTGGTGGCGGTTGTTGTGGAAGCGGTTGGGAAACCCCAATAGGAAGGTGTGATGAGCACATCAACAAGTTTTCCCTCAGTAAGAAGCCAAGGTTTAATCGACCAGTAGGAGAAATGCGTGACTTCTAAAGGTGTTGCTAGCTAACTAGTGGCAGGGCGCATTACCGGCGTTAGCAACAACGTGGAACCTGCACACAACACAACCAAAGTACTTTGCCCCAACTTGCAGTGAGGTTGTCAATCTCATCGGTTTGCTGAACACAAAGGATTAGACGTATCGAGTGGAAAGAGATGTTTGCAATAATTAAAGAGAACATAAATTGCAGTAAGTAAACAGAACAGGATGATTGTATCAGTGTAAAGGAAAAAGGACCGGGGTCCACAGTTCACTAGAGGTGTCTCTCCATAAAGATAAATAGCATGTTGGGTGAATAAATTTCAGCTGAGCAATTGACAGAATATCGATTATACATGACAAGATGATTACTATGAGATCTGTTTGGGCATTACAACATAATACATAGACCGTAATCCAACTGCGTCTATGACTAATAATCCACCTTCTGGTTATCGTCCGAACCCCTTTTAGTATTAAATTGCAGACAACAGATTATTGCATTAAGCAATGTGTGTAAAGTAAACAATAGATTACCCTTGGATAAACATTGTTGTTTTCTCCCTAGTAGCAACATCACATCTACAATATTAGAAGTTATTGTCACTCTCCCAGAAAACTAGAGGCATGAACCTACTATCGAGCATAAATACCCCCTCTTGGAGTCACAAGCATCTACTTGGCCAGAGTATCTACTAGCAACGGAGAGCATGCAAGATCACAAATAACATATGACATGAATATATAATCGACCTCAACATAGTATACAATATTCATCGGATCCCAGCAAACACAACATGTAGGATTATATAAAGATGATCTTGATCATGTAGGGCAGCTCACAAGATCTATACATGAAGCTCAAATTGGAGAAGACAACCATCTAGCTACTGCTATGGACCCATAGTCCAGGGATGAACTACTCACGCATCACTTCGGAGGCAGGCATGGCGATGTAGATGCCTCCGGCGATTATTTCCCCCTTCGGCAGGGTGCCGGGAAGAACTTCAGAACCCCCCGAGATGGGTTCTGCGTTGGCGACCGCGACGGAACTTTTCGTGGATGGATGCTCGGGTATCCACGGTTTTGCCGAGATCGTGCTTAAATAGGCGGAGGATTTAGGTCGGTAGGGTGACTGGGGAGCCCACACCATGCCGCGCCAAGGGCAGGTGTGGCCGCCCTGTGGCTCCTCTTCGTCCCCCCTCCGGACTTCGTCTTCATTTCGGTAAAATATTGACTTCGGCTTTTGTTTCGTCCAATTCCGAGAATATTTCCTGTACAACTTTTCTGAAATACAAAAACAGCAGAAAACAGGGAACTAGCACTGTGGCTTCTTGTTAATAGGTTAGTGCCGGAAATCATGTAAAAGTGCAACGAAGTGTAAGCAAAACATATATGAATTGGTGCAAAACAAGCATGGAGCATCAAAAATTATAGATACGTTTGAGACGTATCACTCCCTTCTCGGCCCCTTGGCTTGGCCAGGCCTCGTGCTCCTCCTGGTGGCCGTGGCCTGCCCATCTGGATGCTGCCCCTTATGCAAATCGATGGCGCCCTGCTTCGTGCCTCTGAGTGGCTGCCCCTCCTCCCAGGGTGTGGGCCCTCTGCAGTTCGGCAGCTCCCCTTCTCTAGTGGCATGTGTCCATGTCTCGTTGCGACTCCTGCAGGGTGTGGGAGGTTGGCCTGTCCCGTTGTGATGGTGTAGGTGCACATCCGGGCGAAAGCCTGTGGACGTCGACGCCTCGATGGCGTCGTGCTCTTCCTTGGAGGCGTCATTTTGGCTCTGTGCACCTCCCCGTCACGCATGGGACAGCGCTTTCTCTTGTTCTCCCGCTGGCCGCTCGCTCGTATACTTGCGGGACTGGGCCATTGTTATGGTGGCCCCGACCGAGCTGCCTGGACATCCTGGGGTCGCCTTGGCATGCGCCACCCTTCGACCATGGGGGCGGCACACCGGTGTCGTCACCCCAGTCTCGGCTATCTGACGCCCTTCGACCGTGTTTGGTCTCGGCGGCACACCGCCTTCGGCAACGTCGGCTGCACACCGGTGTCGCCGCATGGAATCGGCTATCCGACGCCCTTGGACCATGCCAGGACGCTTCTTCGCGTGCTTCTGTTGGTGTCCACGTATTCCACTACCTACTCCCTTGGTTTGCCTGCCTGCGGTGTGGTTCTCGCGTGAGATCCTCGTCTAGCGGTCGACTTGAGGTTCTCAAGCTGGCGTCTGGTTGTGACTTTGTCTGGTTCGTGCTTCTGGCGTGACTCGTTTCTGCATCGCCCTTTTACCACGGGGCCGGGGATGTGGCCGGGGCCGGGGCTGTGGCCGGGGCCGGGGCCGGGCCTAGGCCGGCAGCAGCATCGGCTGAGGTGCGGCGGTCCGGGGGCGGTTAGTTCCTCTGCTTTGGCAATTAGTTCCTCTGCCCAGTCAACTGCTAGCCGCGTCGCCTCCTTCTGTCGTTGCTTCACCGCAGCGGCCTCAAGCTCCGCCTCGTGCTTGAGGCAGAGTAGGCGCTCCTCCTCCTCCTTCTACCGGAGCGCGGCCTGGCACGTGGCCTCCTCCTGCCGGCGCACCATGGCGAGGAACGCCCACGCGTCGGCGTCCTCCTTGGCCTTCCTAGCCTCCTCCTCCAGCGCGGACGCGCGCAGCACCTCAGCGAGGTGCGACCATTTGGCCAACTCTTCGAGATCGTTGACCTCATGGGACGCCGCGAGCACGGCGCGCAGCTCGGGGTCGCCGCCTCCTCGGGCTGGGCCAGTGGCGCTGGCGTGGCCCGCGGCGGAGTAGCTACGACCTCGTCGATGTAGAGGCTGCCGCGGGATGGGTCGCCGCGTTAGAGATGGCCTAAGAGCTAGCTCGGACCTTGTGAAAGTGAAATATGAACCATTTATTGATAAAGTGGTAAATGTTTGTAGCTCACTACTTCTAGGGAGTATTACACATGATGACTCTATATTAACTATAGATGACATGAAACTTAGCTTATAGCCATCAGGTGCTTGGAGCACTGAACTTGCTCTAAATATCCGCGCTCCTACTAATTAATTTTCGTAATTAGTCCCTACAAATCAGGCAGTTGTCTGGGTAGAGGAACAAACGGCTGCATGATTCCCTGTAATCAGCGCCGAAATTAATTCTCCGATTGATCTCCTCATTTAAATCAGGCAGTTGACTGGGCAGAGGAACAAACGGCTGCATGATTACCTGTAATCAGGGCCGAAATTAATTCTCCGATTGATCTCCTCATTTAAATCAGGCAGTTGACTGGGCAGAGGAACAAACGTCTTAGGAAGAACTAGTCCGGGGGCGGCTGCTCGGGGCGGGGCGGACGGATCCTCCGCTGCCGCCCGGGAGGGGGCGGGAGAGGAGGAGGGCGGCGGCTAGGTCAGGAGGGCGAAAGGCAGTGTACGGCCCCGGCAACAACCCCGGCCCTAGCCCCGGCGGTGGTGGCGGCGCCCCTTCCGTCGAACGACGAGGGGGAGGAGAGGGTTTCCGCGGCAGCGTTCCATGGGAGGTGATGAAGCGCCGGTGGAGGAAGCCGGGGCCTGATGCTCTCCGTCGGTAGCCATGGAGGATTCGGTGGCGGCCTCTACCCCTGGTGACGGTTCGGCGGTGGTACGCATGATCCGCGCCGCCGTCCTCTTCCCTGGTGATCCGACAGGAGGGACTAGCGGCGTGGGGGCTGCTGGTCTTGCTTTATTTTTGGTGGCGGTCCTCGGGTTTCTCGCAAGCGAGGATGAAGATCTACCGAAGGTCAGTTTGCCTTGATCTAGCTGGAGAGATGAGTTCCGGAAAGGTCCGCCGGCGAATGGAACAGTGCATCTTTTGCCTAGAGTTTGCTGGATCGGGTGGTATTCGGTCGCGCGCACCCATGTTTTATTCCGGCCGTTTGGTTCCGGAGGAGCGGCGCGAAGCTCTATTCTGTGTTGACATCAGGTGACTTTTTGGTCCATGGTGAAGTCAGAAGAAGGAATATCATGAAGGCCGGATTAGTGGACTGGCTAAAGGAGGTTCGAGTCTCCGTGATGCTGAGGGATTTGCTTGGCGTTCCGGGCTCCGCAGCAGTGGTATGCATGTGGGGGTGGCAGCACAGGTGAAGTTCGGAGTCTTACATCTCAGGGTGAAAACCCAATGTCTGGCCTTAACTGGTTGTGCCTGGTAATAACCTTGTTGGAGGCATTGTTTTGAGAGTGGGGACTATCTTCAGGGTGAAAATCTAAGACTTTTGGTTGTGCGACGATGGCGATGGTGCACTGTTCCCTTCTTGGAGGCGTCGCTTTTGGAGAGTCTGTATTTCAGGTGTTGTCACGGTGGTGGTTGTATTGCTGTTGCTAGGTCTGGAATGCTGTAGCGAGACTTTTATTTCTTAGTGTTCTTTACTCTTTTTTAGCTGTGTGCATCCGTACTGCCACTAGGGTGGGGCGTTGTTGCAGAGGCCAGATGTAATTGGTATCTTTTAATATTAATATATTCCTTTTATCAAAAAAAATAAACTTTCCCTTGTACATAATGTCATTTCTTCTATTCTTATGTAAACTACCTATGTCCCCAAAATTAGTTGTCCTTTTGTAATTCTAATTATCTTTGGGTACTCAATCGTATGTTATGAATCCACCCGGCATCGTGTATCTAGAGGTTGTGAGCCGGCCGATCCACATCGATCTAGCGTTAGAGCATGTCGAGTCGCATCCTCCCCAAACGGCGCTGGATTGAGCGTTTGGGGGACGTGTTTTGTTTGTGCCGCGTTTGGGGGACGTCGCTCCCCAGCCGCGTACCCGAAACACCGCCCCCAAATTTTTTAAAACATTAAAATACACTCTTTTTTGTTTTTTTGCATTTTTATTTAAATAGAGAGAAGAAACATGGTTTTACACAAACTAATACATAGTTTGGAACATGGTTTACACAAACTAATACATAGTTTGAACCATGGTTGACACAAATTTAAAACATTGCAAAATTTCAAAAACCTAACTAGGGATGGCATCGCAGATTTCGTGTGTTCGCTGCCAAGAAAGAACACTCACAGGCACACCCAGTCACCCAAACCGGAAAATCCAGCTATTGACGGTACCCCTGTTGGTTCTTTCGAGGAAGAACATCCAGAAACCTCCGTGCCTATTTTCGCTGCGAAGAAACAACACTATGCCTTCAGTCGTCGTCCTCCTCGTCGATGTCGTCGTGGTAGTGCTGGCGGCAGCGCGTCTCGTCGAACACCTTGACGCTCATGTCGCGCTCGCCAAGGTAGGAGAATGTGAGCACGTAGCCGGCTTGGAGGTCGTGGTAGCGCGCGAACTTCTCCCAGCCGATGTGGAGGTACATCTTGCCGCGCGCGTCGCGGATCACGTCCACAATCCACCGGCAGCAGCCGCAGGAAGCCTCCCGCAGATGCAGCGAGGCTGGCTCGTCACCGGAGACGAAGTCGGCGAACATGTCCGGCAGCCTCTGGATGCCGAGTGGGTCGCCCTTGAGGACGACGACGAACTCGAACAGCACTTGCCGCTCCTCCTCCTGTAGGTCCGACAATGAAGATGACGGCGTCGCAGGCGACGGCGAGCGTGCAGCTCTGCCGCGGCCACGATCACGACCACGGCCGCGACCTCGACCTCGACCTCGACCTCCGCCTCTACCAGACATGGCGTCGACTCTTGAGATGGTGGCGGCTAGGGTTGGGGAGAGAGGCGCTAGGGTTTGTGTGTGAGGGACGATGGGAGGCGGCCCTTTTATAGGCCGGAGGGAGGCGGGGAGCGGTGGCGCTCATTAACGCCGGCACGTAGAGCTAGGCGCGACGAGACGCTTCGCTGCACTTCTGCGGGAACTGCACCGTCGCTACGCCTCTGCGGGAACTGCACCGTCGCTGCGCGCCAATAAATTCTGTCGAGAGGTAGGCGACGGTTAGGTTAAACTTCAATGTGCCGCTGACACGTCGGTCCCGCCACGCCTCGCCTCGCATTTCGGTGTGTCCGGCGTCCCCGGATCGTCCCCTATGGGGCGGGGACGGGCTCGGGGCGCCGTACACCGTATCGGGGCGCGCCGAACAAAAAACGGGTTTGGGGGACGCGGTTGGGAACGTTTTTTTATTCGGCGCGCCCCAAATCCCTTTGGGGGACGCGACTGGAGATGCTCTTAGAGACCTGGCAAGTGGTAAATTTGCAAAAAAAAAAAAAAACCCGCCCGTGTAGTCTCTCAACTAAGAGCAAACTACCTCGATCCAATCTCACTTGTTCTATATTCCTCTGCTTAGACGATCGCTGATGCATGGCTAGTCCGTTCTATGTGGGATGGGAAACTATCTAGTGGAGACGGTAGATCACATCTGCGGACAATGGTTGGCGACAGAGACTAGCTAGTGCTGGGCGCGACCAGATCGTGGGCACGGAGGCCGGCCTGCGGTCATCCCGGGGATGTGGAAACCCAGGTAGGCAGAGAGCAGGAGACCATATCCTGGAGGGGAGGCATGCATGTGACGATTCCACAAAATGAAGAGAACTAATTGCCAAAGCATGCATATTATGCTGTGGCGAGACGAGTTTTGTTTGAAATCGGACTACGTACGCGTACCAAATCGATTGCCGAGTAGAAATAGGATCGGATCTGGCTACTCTTTCTCTGTGGCAAAAAGAAAGAAAAGACCGGATGTCGTCCTGCGGTCGATCGTCTACATCCAAACCAAGCATCAGACCTAGACCTCGGCAGAGCCGTATCTCGATCCATGGCGGAGGAGGAGGAGCCTTCCCGGCCCTTCCTGGTGATGGGCGACATCGTGCACGATCTCAAGCTCGTGGATTTCCCGGAAGATTGGGTGAGCCTAGACTGCCGGAGGCGGGAGGCCTACGGCTGCGGGGTGAACGGCGACCGCATCATCAACGGCCTGACCCTATTCATACGGGCGGGTCCCGACGACAACCCAGACTTGTACCCCAGGCTGTGCATCCGCGCCACCGACCAAGTGTACCGCTGCGTCGGGTCCGAGATCGACGACGAGATGGCGGAGATATACGGGAGGCGGATCCGTCTCTTCGGCAACGTCTACACCGTCGCCGGGGACGTCATGGTCCTCTACGTCTCTTTCGTCGCCAGACACGACTCTGCCGCCTTCCGGTCGTACTACCTCGTCCACGACTCCACTGCCGCGGCGCTCTTCCTGCTGCCCCGCCGACCAGACTACTGCAAGCGCCTCTGCACCACGTTCCCTCTCAAGGTAGGAGAAGACAAGTACTCCCTGGTGCTCATGGCAGAGAGGTCGATCCCCGGTGGTTGCACGCAACCCGTTCTCTTGACATGGTCACCGCCGCCGCCGCCGTCCCCCGACAACAACAGATGGAATTACAAACTGGACACCACATGCCCGTGGATTCTCAAGCCCCGTGTGCGTGAGAATGCCGATCGATTCAGCGCGAGCGTGGTGTTCCTGTGGAAGGGCAATGCAGTCTGGGGCGATCTCGGGCAAGGAATCCTCTACTGCGATTGCGGCGATCTGATTCATGGCACGGGGCCTGCGGATTTCAAGTGCAACATGCTGCCCAGCGAGTGCTGGGATAGTGACACGGACTGCGCAGATCAGGAGCCGAAGTACGTGTACCGAAGCATGGGCTGCGTCGGTGACTCGATCTGGTTCGTCATCATCGAATCATCGTACGACCATCCAGGCGAAACCGCGGTGAAGGTGTGGACTCTGGATCGCCTGTCGAAGGAGGAGAAGTGGAACCCACGCAGGGAGTTCAAGATGCAGGCCATCTGGGAGCTGGATGGCTTCAGGGAGAAGGGGCTGCCGGAGACAGCGGTACCCAAGCATCCCATGTTTAGGCAGCAGGATGACGGCGTCCTCTACATGCTCCTGCCCGAGCCCTACACGGGTGGCGATGCCTATGCTCACCTCGTCGGCATTGACTTGAGTAGCAGCTGCGATCTGATGCGTCTCGTGGTGAACAGACGTCTGTCCATCCCGTGGATGAATCACCTTGTTTTCCTATATCCCAATTTCTTTGGTACATGCCGCCAAAATTAAACAAAAGTCAGCCTTGCATTCACCCATTTGCTAACTTTACTGATGTTTTATTTTCCTCTAATTTAATATGGAGAAGAGTGATATCTCTAATATTACTTATTTTATTTTTAAATAAGTTGGAAGTTTTCGGAATGTGTTGAATTCAGCTTCACTCGGTAGGCACTTAAGGTTCCAAACCTTTTTTTTTTTTGAAACCATCACTTAAGGTTCCAAACCTCATGTAGTGCAGGGATGATGTTTCCTTTTTTTTATATAGAAACGTGGGCTTTATTGATCACATAATCATAAGGGAAATGCTTGCTTTCGGCCGACCGATCGGCGCGTGTTTAATCGGTCGTCACGAGTCTGGCGCGGAGCGCTCCTGTCAGTTGCCTTTTCCCCCCATCGTGGGTGGTCCCTACATGCATGACTGATTTTTCTATTCCATCAACCGAGCCAGGTAGGGGCGAATAATGCTAGACTTACGGGAAGTTCATTACGTAAAAATCTTACGGGATGAGTTGGAGGCTTGGAGCAAACTGGTTGGTGCAATTTTTGTTCCTCCCGTGATTTTAGCAACCGAAATCCATCCACGATCCACCACGTCTTCCTGTAAGTTAAAATCCTGTAAGATTTTCACGTAAGCATGGACAGCCAGCATGCAGTCTATGTTAACTAGCCATTTAACTTTTAACTTGTACCAACTACATGTAATTTGAACGAGCTGTCTAAGGCGATTTACAATCCAAAGTGTTCACTAAGATGTTTACGAAAATAAACCAAATATTTTGTTAAATAGTGGTGCTTATTTGTACATGATAGATTTCTAATTAGGCATCTGCCTAGTGTAAATAAGCACACACACTTAAATAATATCTGTTTATTTTGGTAAGCATCCACTTAAGCATCTTGCATTGTACATGCCCTAAGGCCACAAGTAAGCGGTCTAGAATTGTTAATGTAACTCACGAACATTGTATTTCAATAATGTTGGAGTTTTTATTTATTTTGTTGTTATGGTTTGTGTTTTTTGTTGGAATCAGTGTTTATTATTGTTGCAAAGGAATTCAATGCAAAGCATGATGAGCTCTTAAAGTTGGATTTTATTTATTTTTGTTGTATTTGCTGATGATTATTATTGTAATTCGTGATAATTATTGTTGGAAAGGAATTAGCCGTAAAATATTTTCACACAATAATTTTTTAATGTTGGAATTGCTATTTATTTTTGTGGTAACTGCTAGTGATTATTGTTGGAGTGAGTGATTATTATTGTTGTAAAGGAACTTGATGAAAAATATTTGCACAATGAGCTCTTAAAGGGCTATTTATTTTTGTTGTAGTCACTAGAGGTTTTTGTTGTAATTTGTGATAATTGTTGTTGGAAAGGAATCTGCTATAAAATATTTCCACACAATGATTTCTTAATGTTGGAATTGATTTTTTTTGTAGTCACTGGAGAATATTATTGTAATCAGTGATGATTAATGTTGCAAACGACTCTGCTACAAAATATTTCCCACGATGAACTCCTATCGGTGGAATTTTTTGTTATAATCTTTGGGGATTATTGTTGAAATTTTTATAATGGTTGTTGTAAATGAATCCATCGCAGAATATTTCGCGCCTAAGAAATTGTTAATATTGCAACATTTCCACGTACAATACCATTTGGAAAGCAGCTTGTGTTTGAACATAGGAGAGAGAAGGTTGGAGAAGCACACATGGTGGGCTCCACATGCAACCTACAAAGGCAAGAACACCACGTCACCCTCCACCAGTCTAAACAACACCTGACAAAATAGGAACCTTTCAGCACATGCAAGTGACCAGATCGTGATGCAGTGTGAAAGAAGTAAAGGCGATTTACACAAAAATAACCCTTTTGTGAAACTATAGCACAGACTGACCTCTCGGGCAAACTATTTCACCCATCTAACCCTTTTGTGTGGCGCCCCTCTCATGGGCGCCACACAAGCCCGAGTGGCGCCAGTGTGGTCGGCGCCACTATCCCATCCGACGTGGCGTCGTCGACGCTGAGGTGTGCTCTAATCTGACGTGGCAAGATGTGTGGCGCCGCTCTCGCCGGCGCCACACTTTGAAAGTGTGGCGCCCGTGGCAAGGGCGCCACACATCCTGTTATGTGTGGCCGCGCTAGCCTGCCCCAGCCCGACCTAGCCATTCTCCTCTCTATTTTCTTCTTCCCTCAGGAAAGGCGGCTGGCTCTCTCTCTCCCCCCCTCAAATCCCTACTCAAATCTCTTGGATTTCGTCAAATCTGTCCGTGGAGATCGTTCCCAACCCGTTCCTTGAGGTAATCTCCTCCGTTCCCCTTCTTTTCATTCATTGATTTTGTGTATTTGGTTGAATCTACATGTGAAACCCTAGATGTGGATTTGGTTGATTTGAGGGTGGAGATGGATTTGGTTGGATGTTAGGGTTGTTGAAGTAGGAGAAATGGTAGTGTGCTAGTTTGTATGGGTAGATTATGTTGATTATGATAACTAATGAACACATGTGTGTATGTGTTGTTCCCATTATGCTAGGGGGATGGAAAGAATTGTTCATGTTCATCATGTGGACAAGGATGCTTTCTTGAAGGGGAACCTAGAGCCGGACCCGGAAGAGGTTGACTTGGTGTTTGACCTTAGCCCTAGCTTTGCGGAGGTGGTAGCACAAGTGAGGGTTGAGTTGAATTGGAATGAGCCAAATGATGGTGTTGAGCTAGAGGGAAGGCATAATGTTGGGTTTGGAATGCACACCCGTTGGAAGACAATGCGTATCAACTCCGAGCAACGTTGGTCCGTTTACAAGGAGACGGTGGCCGAGTCACAAGACAAGGCTTTGGAGTTGTTTGCAACCAAGACGGTTGATGCTCGTATCGAGCTTGACCTTAACCGGCGCTCCTCCCCCGTTCAAGCTAGGAGCCCACCACCCATGAGCCAAGAAGAAGCCACCGAATCTCCCATTGTCCAATCTCCCATTGCCCAAGATCCTCCGTTGGAGAAGAAGTATGATGAGGATGACGATGGTGATAATGGTTTCGAGATGAATTACAACAATGTCGGTGATTTGGATACATATTTGACGCAAGAGGACATGGACCACTCCATTCCTTATTCCCGATGCTATGCCTCGGACTCGGATGATGATGGGCCCGATGAAGAAGTTGATGAGGATGGTTTCACGGCTAGGGAAGCCGAAAGAGCCGAGATATTCAAGAAGGTAACCGGACGGGATATTCGGATACCATTGTTCCGTGATGTTAGTCTTGCGGATGGAGCCGTGGTTGATGGTGGCAAAAGTTTACTTCTTGGAGCTAGGCCAATTTCCAAGAGAGATGTGGATGGTAGGACGGCTATGATCTCTAAAGGGCTCATGTTTGATACCTTCTTGGAATTGAAGATATGGTTGAAGGAGTTCTCGATTAAGCATCATTGCCCTTACATCGTTGTTCACTCGGATTTGAAGAAGCGGTACACACTAAAATGTGTAGATAAAAGGTGCCCATGGGTTGTCCGTGCAAGACCTTTCAAAAAGGGCCCTCTTGGCACATAACAAGTTGTGTAGCCACTCACATGTGCCGGGGGCCGAAGCTTGATGGCAAGGATGCGCAGCCGGACCACCGTCAACTCACATCCGAGTTCATTGCATACAAGCTCTCGGCGGAGATATCATCACTTCCTACCATGAGTATTAGGTCCGTGCAAGATACGGTGAAATCCCGGTTTGACTACGATGTCAAGTATGGGAAGGCATGGAAGGCCAAACAAGCCGCATTCAAGATGTTGTACGGTGATTGGGAGGAAGCATACAACCGAGTCCCTAGGTTGTTGTTAGCGATGGCCGCTACTAACCCGGGCATGGTTCATGTGGTGGAGCCTTCTAGTACCAAAATGACATTGCATGACGGTAAAAGAGTGAGGGTATTTCACCGTGCATTTTGGTCATTCGAGCAATGCACGAGGGCATTCGAACATTGTAGGCCGGTCATCGCCGTCGATGGTACCTTCTTGACCGGGCAGTACAAGGGCACACTATTGGTGGCAATAGCAAATGATGCGAGCAACCGTTTAGTACCATTGGCTTTTGCATTGGTAGAGGTTGAGAACAATGATAACTGGCAATGGTTTTTCCATATATTGAGGACGAGGGTCATACCACCCTCAAAGGAAGTGTGTGTCATCTCGGATCGTCATCAAAGAATTCTCAATGCGGTGGAGCTTGACATTTCCGGGCATGCTCCCTTGCACCACCGATGGTGCATGAGGCATTTTTGTGCAAACTTCTACCGGGCATGCAAAAACAAAGAGTTGTCTGACCTTCTTCAAGATTGTTGCCTCGCTTACTCGGAGCGTCGCTTCGCAAACCTATACAACGGCTTGCTCAAGCACAAAGACCTCAGCCCGGGTGGTTTTGAGTTTCTTCAGAGGCACCTTATATTTAACTCAAAGTGGGCACGAGCTTATGATGAGGATGGGAGGAGATATGGTCAAATGACAAGCAACATGGCTGAGTGCTTCAACAATGTGCTGAAGGGTGTCCGTGCATTGCCCGTGACGGCAATAATTCAGTACACATTCGAGAAGTTGAATGTCTATTTCCAGAACTACACCGAAGAAACGGAGAAGGAAATTGCTAGGAACTGCGAGTACCCAACGAAGGTTCAAGAGTTCATGGACTTTCAGGCGAGGAAGGCGGACTCCCAAACAGCTACATGTTATGACAATGTTGACTGGGTGTATCAAGTGAATGAGCCGGGAGGCACCACACAAGGTGGTGTCCAACACGGAGGCCGTGCTTTCCGTGTGTCCCTAAAGACAAGTGAATGCACATGTAGGAGGCCATCTTTGCTTCATTTGGCTTGCTCCCACTTGCTCACAGCGGCACGCACTAGACGTGTGGACTATAATAACGTCCTCACCGTTCGGGAGTCCGAGTTCTCCATCGAAGCCACAAAAAGGACATGGGCTCCAAGGTTTTCTCCCTACTTGGACCAATCACAATGGCCGGAGTATCATGGAGTGCAAGTTTGGCCCGATCCAGAATGGAAGGTTGTGAAACGTGGAAGAAGAAAGACAAAGAGGTATCACGGAGATATGGATAGATGGGGTTATTCGGGAAACAAGTTATTCCAAGAGGCTCGCGAGCCAACTAATTGTGGATCATGCAATAGTAAGGGGCACAATAGAAGAAAATGTACATCCGGCAAAAAGTCAAAGGGCAAAGATGCTAGCACAAGCCAACAATCAAGTAGGCAACAAGCTTCAAATCAACCTCAAAGCCAACATGCTCGTAGCCAACAAGCCCAAAGGCAACAAGCTCCAAGCCATGAAAGTCCAAGCCAACAAGCTCCAAGCCAACAAGCTCCAAGGCAACAAGCTCCAAGCCAACAAGCTCCAAGGCAACAAGCTCCAAGGCATCAATCACAATGGCGACAACCTACAAGGCAACTAAGGATTCATGTAGGGCTTAGTAGAGGTCGTCATGGTGTACGTCGGGGTGCTAGTATGCTAAGATACCTAGCGGGGCCTTATCCGTATGTGTCTCCAATATATTAATTGTATTCTACTTTCTATTTTCCTATTTCGTAACTAACTTTGGTTTTTTCGATTTTGTTTTCAGGTATGGCAACTCAACCCACCAAGGGGAAGGGGGCGTGGGAGGGCAATGAGAAGGAGGACTCCGTTTGGGAGGAGGCTGTGAGGACGGTGCGGAAGAGGGAGAAGGAAGAAGTTGCGATGAAGGAGAAGGAGGAGCACGAGAAGAAGATGGCCGAGCGTGCCCGTATGCAAAGAGAGTATGAGAAATATCAGAGGCGCGAGAAGAAGAGGAATGAGATGCACCTAGAGGAGGTGGCTACGGAGGCTGAGCGCATCAAGGAGGAAAGAGCTCAAGCGGAAGCTTCAAAGACGGAGGAGCGCCACCATTTCTTCGACTCGGTGGTTCAGTTGGCTCGTGACATAAGGGAGAAGGAAGAACTGGCTGAAGAATCTAAGAAGAAGAAGGCGAGGGGGGAGGGAGCCTTTGCCACGCAGTGATGTCCGTTTGGCTAGGTTCATGTTGTCGAACATTTATGTCATCGAACCTTGATGTTGTGTGAACCTTGATCTTCTCGAACCTTCATGTCATCGAACCATATTTTAATTGGAATCTTCATGTCGTCGAACCTTATCTGAACCACTATGTTGTGTCATACATGTTGTGTGCAATGTTGTATTCAAAACTGTTGAAATATGTTAGAAATTTACATGGTTTACCAGAAGTCAATGTGTGGCGCCGATGGCATAGGCGCCACACTGCACTGTGTGGCGCCCATAGCATCGGCGCCACACATGTCAATTTATATATCGAACACATCCAGGGGCTCCGGACGCTTAGTCCTTAGCCGTTTTGGCGAACCTGTTTGTGTGGCGCCCGTGGCGCCGGCGCCACACAGTGCAGTGTGGCGCCTTTGGCATCGGCGCCACACAAACAGGTTCGCCAAAACGGCTAAGTCCCTAGAGAATTGTCTTACAGTATGTTTTGGGCAATTATAACAAGGATGTGTGGCGCCCTTCCAATCGGCGCCACATTGTGTGTGGCGCCGATGGGAGCGGCGTCACACATCCTGCCACGTCAGCGTCGATCACACATCAGCGTCGGCCGCGCCACGTAGGAAGGATATGTGGCGCCGCTCGCATGGGCGCCACACAGTGAAGTGTGGCGCCGATGGGGGGCGCCACACAAAAGGGTTAGATGGGTGAAATAGTTTGGCCGGAAGGTCAGTCTGTGCTTTTCTTTAACAAAAGGATTATTTTTGTGTAAATCGCCACAAGTAAACTTACCTCTCTCTCTCACCTGACGCAAGGAGCAGACCACGAAAGCGACCTCGCCTGATGGCAGCGCAGAAGCCGGAAGGAACCATACCAAGTCAGGAAACAGTAACTGATTCCCTGCCGTACGATGGCTGATGAACGGGCAGGGGAACGACCGATCTTGGGCACGCGGATCCGCCGACCGACGCCTAGCGCGGCCCTGATCATTACAAAGTATCTCACAGATACAATCCGGAGCAACCCCACGCCACATAGAGCACATAGAGAATTCACTAAACTTAGCTAGATTTCGACATCTTCCTGATATCATGAATCACCGGTCCACACAAAGAACGATCTTCCAACCCAGATGCCCCCCGTTGCACAACAGATAGACAATCAAAGCTAATAATAACATTGGAGAAACCTTCATCTTTTACAAGAACGGTAGCACGACGCATCGCTAGCGCCTCTGCAATTTCTGGCGTCACAACCTCCTGACTTCGCTCGCTGCAAAGCCAAGCAGTTGTCGTTGTGGTCTCGGATCACGACGCCCGTCCTCATCTGGCGAGTATAAGCAAAGATCGCGGCATCAACCTTAATTAAGATGGTACCCTCCGGCAGCTGTGACCATCTGAGAACATAAGAAGAAGTCTCACGCCTGTGGATTGGTTCAGTTTGGTAGAGATGCAAAACAATCATTAGAATATAAGCTAGAGCTTTTTTTGGCTATTGTTCGAGGATGCATAAGCGGTTCGCCCTCTCGAACTTTGTTTCTAGCCTCCCAAATATGCCACATTGTCACAATCATTATGGTAGCCTCCATTGCTGAACACATCTCAAGAAAATCCACCATCCATGTTCGAGTGGAGATGAATTGCTTGGGACGTAACTGCAGACAATGTTCAGCAGAAATAATCTCCCATACTTCTCGTGCAAAACAACATAACAGAAGAGGTGTACAATTGTTTCATAGCGTCAGCAGAAAAAACAGTCGACTGTCGCTGGAATATGCGGGTATTGGAGCTGATGTCCACTGAGAAGACAATCGTGTGCAAAACGTCAAGTCGTAATTTTCATCTCGCTCGGAGCCTTGGTTAAGTTGCCCACAATTTCTTCCATATTTTGGCATCCCCTCAGAAGCAGATGATAAGCCCCACTTGGATATACTCTATTGGTCGGTAAACTTGCACGATCTAGCCAAATTGTAACCTGGCCGGACTGTATAGCCACTAGTAGAAAAAAGGCCTTCCATCCCAACCCATTAGTCCCCAAATATTTTGACCCGGGACTAATGGAGTCTTTAGTCCCGGTTCTGCTGGTGAACCGAGACTAATGCTCGGGCAACCGGGACTAAAGGGCTACGATGGGCTGCGGCCAGGGCAGGCCTCTCCTTTAGTCCCGGTTGGTGGTGTCCCCAACCAGGATTAAAGGGTTTTTCTGGTTTTTGGCTCCCCCTCCCGATCGTCTTTTTTAGCACTGTAAAATAGAAAATAAAATGATAGAAAATTCAAAAAATAAAATGTTTTCAGATTCTTGTATGTTATGCAACCTAGTATTAGGGGAAATTAACAAATTTAAATTTTCACTTTTTTGCAAAAAAGGTTTGAAAAATGGTAAAACCGCATTAACTTTTGCATACGACGTCGAAAAAAAACGTATAATATGTCAAAATGATTGTGGGAAAAAGTTAGATTCTCAAAATTCCAAATGAAAATACGAAACCAGGAAGATTTTAGTTTTTGCTATAAATTCGGGATTTTATATTTTTTTTTATTTTTTAAAAAATTAAAATTAATAATTGCATCATGCATAAAGATTACTATTTCTTTTACCCATTTTTTAGATTTTCAAATTTTTAGGTTTGGCAAAAAAAAATTTAAAAAATTTAAAAAATAAAATAAATAAATAATAATACAAATTTAAAAGTTAATGTTTATTTATTTATTCAAGATTATTATTACATCATTACTTTTGTTTATTAAAAGAATTATTTGAAATTCAAACAATAAAGAAATATGAGATCAACCAACATGTTAATATGATTGATATGATACTAGTATCACATAAATGCGCGCGAAGCACTTGGATGCGGGATGGGATGGAACTCGGAAGTTAAGCGTGCTAGAGTAGTGGGAGGATGGGTGACCGAGCGGGAAGTTTGACTACGAGTAAGTAATTTGACTAGAGATAAGTGTAGTTAGAGATAGAGACTAAACTATGCAAATAACTGAAATAATAGAAATTCTGAAAAAATAGGAAAAAATGGAGTGGAATAAAATTAGAAAAAATAAAATTAGAAAAATTCACCTGGGGAGACATTTTCGCCCCGAAGCACAGAACCCGCGCGGACGGACCTTTAGTCCCGGTTCGTAAGCGACCCTTTAGTCCCGGTTGCACAACCGGGACTAAAGCCCGTTGTGAACCGGGACTAAAGGCCCTTTTTCTACTAGTGAGCAGCCAAAACGAGTATATGGCCAGGAAAAGAAATCCTCACCCTCGTGACGGCTTACTGAAATCTGGAGTATTTTCGTAGCTACTTCCTCTGAAAAATTGGTATGGACAACATCCACATCCCATGACCGAGAGCCTTCCAACAACAGAGTATTAACTCTTTGATTTTCAAGCAACGGTACTAGAGTCTGCAACGCGACGAGAGAAACACCAGGTATCCAGCAGTTGGATTGGATTTTTATTTCATCACCATTACGAACACCCCAACGAACACCTCTCTTCAGTAAACCCCTTCAAAATAATATGCTTCTCCAAGTGTAGGAAGAAAATCATGGACGTCACTACGTCACGTCCTAGAAATGCCGGCACTTTGGTGCAGGCACTTTTGGAAATCGCCCCTAGAAGTATGTTTACACGGCACATTTTTTTTAACTGCCGCAAATCATGCTTTAATTCACGGCAGTCAGCAAAAGTGCCGCTAATCACGTGCTAATTGATGGCAGATCCGCGAAAGTGCCGGCCGTTATTCCAACCATCAACGGCACTAGGGTTGAAAACGAAACGGAAACGGACGGAAACATGCTTTATCGTTTTTGTTTCCCTCTATCTTGTCGGAATCGAAAATGAAACCGGAATCCCCGGAAACGAATATGAAAACAGAAATCATCGGATATGAATACGGAACGGATATGTAGCGGATACGTTACGAAAACGAATATTTACCACAACACAATGCGGCATGATACATTGGTTTGTAGACCAAAAGACACACATAAAGAAAAAGACAATAAAATAAGATATAACACTTAACTTCGACAAGCAGCAATTCACATAAAGTAACTCACATAGTTTAACAGCTGCATGCACACGCAATTATACAGAGTGATTAGGGTTAGAGTACTTAGTGGACTTGATACGTGGCCAAGCCTGGTTTCATGTGTAAATGTAGGTCTGCTAAATGCACGGGCCTTTCTAGGTTATATTTCCGGAAACTTTCCGTATTTATTTTTTCGGAATTTCCTCTGCCGTTTCCGTTTTCGTCGGAAAGGGCTCCCTCGTTTTCTTTTCCGTTTCCGTTTATGCTTTTGCCGTTTCCGTTTTGTTTCCTCAAAATGCCGCTTCCTTTTCCGTATTTGGTCCTCCATTTCCTTTTTCTTCGAAAACGGACGGAAAGTTTCCCTTTCGTTTTCAACCCTAAACGGCACTACGGTGAACTGCCGAAAAGTGAAGGTATAGGGGTGCTGGTATTTTTTCACATAAGTGCTGCAAATGCTGTGTTATGTTTAAAAAACCCCTCGAAATATTTATTAAGAAAACAACTCCCTCTCTGCCCCCGCTATGCCTCCATTCCTCTCTCCTCGCGTCATGCCGCCGCCATCCGCTGCTCAGGCCATCACCCGCCGTGTACAGCGCCGCCGATCCAAGCTCCGCATCATAAGGCCTCCTCCACTCCCGCATCCCCTCCACTCTCGTGCGACCTCTCTCCCTGCCCACGATGGGCGCTCCCGCAGCAACCCTAGCTCCACATTGGATCGGGCTGCCGGCGCGGCCGCTCCTCCGACGCCGGCTATCTCCCACGCTGCCGCTCGGGGCTACGACACCACCGCGGTATCCTCCACTGGTTCCCCGCCGCCACGACGTTGTACCGCTCCCGATGCGTGCCCCCGTGGCAACCCTAACTCCGCCTTGCCACCCTCATCGTGGATCTCGACGCCTCCCTCCTCTCCTGGTGATATCGAGCAGGGAAATCATCCTCGAGTCCCTCGACCACGCGAGCGATGTCGTCCTGGAGTGTGCGGCCGTGGTGGCTGGCAAGGGCCGCAGCGCCTCACCGGAGGACGAGGCGCTGCGAGATGTGGCCAGGAAGGTCGCCAGATGCCTCGGGGCTCGGGGGCCTGGGGCAGGACGCCCTGCGGGACGTCAGCTTTGCCTCGCAGAGGAAGAAGCCCGCCAAGGAGGTCCCCAAGGCCACCGTCCACGTCCGCGGGCTCCAATCCTCCACGATGCCCTTGATCGGTCACGAACATAGCTACCATTGACTGCCTCTTCTTCGACCTGTCCTCGAGCTCTCAAGTTCTACCAGATAGGTCACCAACGAGGCTTCTCCTCACAAGAGCCATGTGCATTGAAGATGCTTGATGAAATGATCAGGTGAGCATGACTAGCTAAAGAGATTTGTTTCCCGAATGATTTGACTATTGTTTCCTGAAGCTGAAAAGGCTTTGTTGTCATTACAATCTGGTGATGTGCAAGGGAGCTCATCAAGCTCGGGTCTGAGTATGCGCCACCATCCGGAGCAAGGAACCGTTGGAGCTGGGCGACTGGAGCAGCGTTGCTGGTCCGAGAAAGGTTATGTCTGTCTCCATCCACCTGTGTTCCACGTTTTGTGAGTAATATTTTAAAGCTGGAGTTGCAGGGGAACTAGTAGTAATATATTGATGTCACTTTAACTAGAAATTGCCTATGTTCAATGATTGCCCAAGTTCACTTTACATTAGTTCCCGGTTAAGATTCTAGCATGATTAGTTGCTTACTTATATTTTGAATCATTGCTGCTATGCTAGTTCTATATATAATCATACACTGATTTTGATACCCAAAAGATGTGGCTTGGTAGCATCTTGGTCATCATCTGGATTTAGTTGGATGAAAACTGAAGCCTGGTTTGTTACTTAAGTTTAATAATTTTTAGGTTATACTGTTCAATGTATGGTTTGTTGCTGGCTGCACTTGCCTCTATTAATGTTGCCTAATATATTAATATGAATGATCTGATTATTGGAATTTGGGAAGTAGACCAGTGTGTGGTCGCTCCCATTAGGCTAGGCTATAAGCTACAACCAAAATCAACAATCTGAGGTGATGCAAACCATAATCATGTAGTTTCTTGTTTGTCATTTTTAGGGAAAGAAGAGAAGAACTGGCAAAGGTGGATTGGGATCTCAAGTTTACGAAGTGATTTCACTATGTTGGCCACGGTCTCCTGTGCCTTGCGCGCAGTTGTAGTCCCGGCATATCACTGTTACTGTAAAAATGGTTGTTAGTCCATGGTTGCATATCACTGTTACTGTAAAATCATTGTTAGTACATGATTGAGATTTGAGAGGATAGTTCTGCAGATTTTTGGCAACCATAGTTACGAGTTTCATACTGCAAAATTACTGGGTTATGAAGATACTGTTAAATTTCCTACTGCTGCTTTTTTTTCTTGGTTCTTTGGCTGTGACTATGCTTTATGTAAGGATTGTAAACTGTATGCTAAGAAAGTTAATTACCTGGTGGCAATACTCAGAATATAATCCCTACACATGACCAATGCAGGCTGATCGAGTGCTACATTATTGTTAGAGTTGCTGTGCAGAGAGGTGGTGCAGGATCAACGAGAAGATGACGACGCCTTTGCATCCTCTCGGTACTTCTCTGTTCTCTATTGGAATACTTGTTCTGAATTTGTTCTAAGCACGGGGCACCTTGTTTTCAACTAAATTGAGTGCTTACGTGTTACTCTGTATGGTAGGAATGACATAACCACCATCCTTATGTCGACCTTGCATAATTTTTTTCAAAAGTAAACTTTGCATAATTTAGTTTCAGTTAATTCAGTATTTCAACAAACTTTTATTGCATTGACTGTTATCTTATCCATTCCAGTTGTTATCTTACAAACTTTCCAGCATGTGAAGACAATTTTCTCCAATACTCCACCTAATAAAGTAAGATTCTAAGTCAATACTATTTTTGGAACATATCAAACCTACTTGTACTATAAACCTCTGCAAAAAAATTCCTCTGAGATCGTAGACCTTTCAGCCTTGCAATTTTTTCCATCATTTCTTGTTAGCACAAGTGGGTACCCCCCTTGTTCCATGGTTGTAGATTTGGGTGAGGATTGTTCTAGGTTTTTTGAACTCTCAATCCAAATAGATTGTTGTGTTGATTGTCAGTCCTGTCCTGCATAGATCATACTGCTAAGTTCACTGATCTTACAGAGGTGATTTGTAGGGTTGTGTTGATTGTCCGTCCCGTCGTACCATGGTGCTGTTGCAGTATAATTTGCATGGATAGATGATGGTAAGATGACCATGACCATGACCATGCGTAGATAAGACATCCTCATCTTGCTTCGTGTTTAATTGCTTGCAGGCTTGGGAGGCCTACGTTTCATTTTATTTAGAGTGGAAGGCACCCATAAACTACCTCTAACAAGACTGTCCCCTCGGGACGTGGTTTGTGTGGGGACATGCAATAACCAGGGTGAGGTTGGCACTTCGTGTGTGCAAGGCTTTGTACATAATCTTGGAGAGGATGGCTGCAGCATTATTGTTTCTTTGAATTCCCGCCCTGTTGATCCTACCTTCTTCATGATTTCTAGGAAAAGTTTGCGGGTCGACAAGATACAAGCGTTGGCAGATGGACTTACATACGATACGAGGTAATGAGATTTTGCTCATGCACAGGTTAGTATTGAGTTTGCCTTTCTTATGTTAGTTGCATATCATACACATGCAAATATTAACACAGCTTTGGACTAACATTTCGATATCTATCAAACATTGTTCTGATGTTTGCTATTTCCTTGCCATTTTAGAGAAGTATCAATCTATTGTTTACTTATTAGTAAATTGGCACACGACACCACTCCTTTTATAATTTCTAATTAGAACAAGATTGCCCTTGTGAAATAAAATTTAAATTCATAACTGCAAATGAATCTTTATTGGTTTATAAAAAATCCCTTGGTATGTAGTAAAACTTAACTGTCAATCCTTGTAGGAAGGGTATGTGGCAATGTAATTTATACTCCTCAACGTCACCAACTTCTCGCGTTGGGTCAGCTGCAAACACTCCATATCTATTTATCTTTGATTCTTCATTTGTCATGCTGCGATTCTGAACTTGATGCGATGGTTTACAATGCTTGAGTTATGACGTTTTATGGTTTGCAATGCTTGAGTTATGATGTTTGTTTTCTCTCTATCCTGCCTACAGAATTTTGAAGATTAACCAACTCACTGGACCCATCCCTTCTACATTGTCCTGAATTCCAAATGTCAAAACCCTTGTGAGTATCTTAATGCATTTCTTTCTCATGTCTACTCATTCTGGGATTCTTGGCCAAACTTGATGCGATGTGTAACTTTGTTCCTGTTTTTTCACCCATCCTTGTGTCTGGCAGTATGCATATATTACATGATTTTTTTAATTATTGAGCATTTTCTTTTCAGCTTGATGTATTTTTCTTGCAATTAAATGTACCACTATTTTTTTCAAATAGTGATCTAGCGTACAATCAGCTTACAGGCAACATCCCATGGCACTGGCAGTTTGCAATTAAATGTACCTATAATAAGTTACCCTACATTATGCCAAGTTTGCCGCAATTCACTCAGGAGTAATAACTTTGCCGTCTTGATATTTTGAGGCTTGAGGAGTACTTCACTGTCTGGAACCTTGTCACCTGACATGTGCCAGCTGACTTGTTATTTTCAAGATTATTCTTGTTCTAACTTGCAGAACATCTAAACATGTTTTTTCACCTATCCTTGTGTCTTGCAGGATGCATATATTACAGGATTACTTTTTATTATTGAGCATTTTCTTCTTCTCAGGTTCTCTTCAACATTTCAGTTGGTGAAATAAAACTAATCTTCTGTAGATCACTGGTCAACCTAAGTTTCGGTGTCCTCTCCAAGGACCCAAAGGTGCAACTTCTCATAAAGAACATTTCAGTTGGACATCTTTTTTGTGTTCTGCTACAAGACATGGCAGCTCTGTTTTTTATATCTACTTTGGTACCATATAGTTGAGCTGTCCTACCTTATCATCTACCATTGATTTTCAAGTGACTACGTATTATTTTATCATTCATTGCATTCTCTTTCTATTTTTTTTTTAGTTTAGAAGTGCTTTTTGATGCTTTGCTCTGATGCCTTCTTATTAGTGATCTTTTATTGACTTTTGTCATGTTTAATCTGTTTATTCTAGATCTGATGGTAGGGGTAGGGTGCTGACATTGGAGGAACAAGCTGTGAATCAGGAGCAAATGAGGAAAATTGAGAACCATTTTGGTCAGACAAAGTAAGATGGAAGCTAGTTAGATGAACCCTGTTAGATAAACCTTGTTGTGTATTTTATCTAATGGTTTCGGTTTCAAACCATGTTGTTCATGATATGGAGATGAACCCTGTTGGTCATGTAAGTTAGGTGCCTGGTTTGTGAAACCTTGAATGTTTCAAATGTTGGTTTCAAACCTAGATTGCTTGGAAATATTGGTTTTAAACATTGATTGACTTCTTGAGTGTGATGTATGCTTGATTGTAGATTGCTTGAATGGTTGCAGGCAGTATAGCAATCTTAAAAATGCCTAAGAAAATAATCAGAGGCACCAGAATTAAAAGCCTAAAAAAGTAATTCGAGGCATCCTCTAAAAGTGCCGGCAAAAAGTTTAGACGGCATTTCCGTAAAAGTGGTGGCAAAGAGATTTCGCAGCATTTTTAGAAAAGTGCCGGCAAAAAGATTCCGTGACATCTTCAAAAAGTGCTGGCAAAAAGATTTCACGGCATTTTTAAAAGTGCCGGAAATAGTAAATAGTGGCATTTTTAGAAGTGCCTGAATAAACAATTGATGACATTTTTCTGAAAGTGCCGGCAAAGAGCAATCTCGACCGAAGCAAATACAACACTTTTTTTTGTGCCTCCAAAAACTATTGTCGGCACTTTTGGTAGAATTAGCGGCACTTTTAAGTGCCGGTAATCTAGGTATGTGACGTAGTGCGTGGTGCATCTCAGAAGAAACAATTTGGATAATATGGTCCTTTTAGAACACGAGCACATAGAGAAGATGGGTCAGTCAACAAGCGCCAACCTTGACAGGCTAACATAGCTTGATTAAAAAGTTCCATGTGACCTAGTGCTTTTGGAGTCGCGAGTCACTGCGAAGATCGCCAATGCAATTTATTTTTGCCATTTTCTATGCCCCACCCGTGATTAGCAATTGATTTTGTCATATTATGAGATGTTGATGTCGGCAATCGGAAGCAACTCATGACATATGTAGGGATCGCATGAATGACTGCCTTCAAAATTGTTTTTTTTTCCTGCCCTTGACGTAGGCCTATCTGAGCATCCATTAATCCGTTTCCACATTCAATCTAACAAGTACCTAAATGTAGTAACCGGAGAACGTCCCACATCAGTGGGCATCCCCAAGTATAAATTATTTCATTTTGTAATTTGAATTTCCGGCTTTTGCATCACCTCATTCTTGACCCCTACTTACAGGACGAGGCCTTGGCGCCGACACACAATATGTCAAGACGATGTCTTGGTGGTCGGTGTTCCTGCACGAGCCCTACTTACAGGACGAGGCCAAGGACCCGCCAGAGGACGATGACCACGACTACTAACCGATGGAGTATGAGGATCCCATGGAAGAGGCGGCCATTGTGCGTGGCATTTAGTTGTCCAAGGAGGATGAGCCCGTGAAGGGGGAAGACCTCCAGGAGGCCATCGAACTTCCCAGTAGCAGACCACGGCGGCGCCGGCTGCATCGACATCGGAGCAGCTGCCACTCCCTCCTCTTGGGGCCAGTATAAGGCCGCTGCCACAAGTCTTCATCGACTTACGCGCCATTATTCATCTTTTTTTCTTTTTAGTTGCAAAAAGTAGACTTTCTAGCTAAAATATGTAAACCTGAGATTTGATGGTTAGGAGGATGGTTGTATCCCAACCAAATTATTAAAAATATTTTTTAAGTAGACTCTGCCATACTGCTGCGTTGAGCCAGGTTCTGGGATCTGCCTTGGTCGGGAAGCTGCCAAAGCCTGCCTCCTAGTAGTACATACGTACCCTCGTGGCACCGAGCTCGGTCGTGTCGTGTCCATGGCGGCAGCTGCCACCCATGCACGCACGCACGGCCCTCCTTATCCGCCCACCGAACGCGAAAAACCTCACTGACACAAAAGAAGCCACCGTCGTCACTCTCTCACTTCCCTTCCTCGACCACTTCTTCTTCCCGCTCTGCCCTACTACCTTGCCGCCGGGAGTGGACAGACACCGCCCTGTGGACCGGAAGAGATCGATGGACCGCGTTCTCACCGCGCTGATGGACCTGGTGGTGCCGCCGGCGAGCATGGTGATGCTGGCCTTCGCGTGGCCCACGCTCGCCTTCCTGCGCGCCGCCGAGTGGGCCGTCAAGGCGCTCACCAAGGAGGACATGCGCGACAAGGTGGTCCTCGTCACCGGCGCCTCCTCCGCCATCGGCGAGCAGGTGGCGTACGAGTACGCGCGGCGCGGCGCCAGCCTGGTGCTGGTGGCGCGGCGGGAGCACCGCCTGTTCGCGGTCCGGGACAACGCGCGCGCGCTGGGGGCCGGCCAGGTGCTCGTCGTCGCCGCCGACGTCGTCAGGGAGGACGACTGCCGCAGGCTCGTCGCCGACACCATCAGCTACTTCGGCCAACGTGAGTGCCACAAACTCTTCCTTATGCCGCAGCTGCCGCGGCAGAGCTCTCTGTCTCTAATGTTGTGGTGCGCGTTGCAGTGGATCACCTCGTCAACGCGGTGAGCCTGGGCCACGACTTCTACTTCGAGGAGGCCGGCGACACCGCCGCGTTCCCTCACCTCATGGTACGCATTCAGATATATGTCCGAGATTCGGCGCCGGAACTACAGTAAAAGAAATGATCGCTGCTCTGCTCGTGCACAGGACATCAACTTCTGGGGGAACGTGTACCCGACGTACGCCGCGCTGCCGTACCTGCGCCGGAGCCACGGCCGGATCGTCGTCAACGCCTCCGTCGAGACCTGGCTGCCCATGCCCCGGATGAGCCTCTACTCCGTACGTAAAGCCTACCTGCCCGTACTGATCACTCCTTCAGTAAGGTCTCTGATCAATCGCCCTGGGCCTGCAGGCGGCGAAGGCGGCGGTGATCGACTTCTACGAGACGCTCCGGTACGAGGTGAGGGACGACGTGGGCATCACCGTGGCCACGCACGGCTGGATCGGCGGCGAGCCCGGCGCCGGCAGGTTCGCGCTCGAGGAAGGCGCGGCCTCGCCGGACCAGACGCAGACGCAGCCCCACCTGAAGGTCGACGCGCCGGAGCTCCCGGCGGCGGCAGCGGCTCAGGTGGAGGCGTACGCGCGGGCGGTGGTGGACGGCGCGTGCCGCGGGGACGCCCGGGTGCGGCGGCCCGGCTGGTACGACGTGTTCCTCGTCTTCCGCGCCTTCGCGCCCGACGTGCTCGCCTGGACGTTCCGCCTGCTGCTGTCCACGGCGGCGCCTGCGACTGCTGCTCCGCGGGCGGTCGTTGCTCCCGTGGGTGTCGCGACCGCGGCGCTGCCGGCTCCGCCTGCCCGGCCGCTGATCGAGTACCCTGCCAATGCCACCGCGGCGGGTCGCAGGCCGGCCGGCGCGGTGGCCCAGCTGCACAAGCTCGAGTGAGCGTGCTGCCCAGCTGCGCACGATGGCATATTTGCACACGCTAGTGTAGCGTTAGCGTGCTGTCTGCGAACTGATTTCGATGGTTGTTCCAATAAATATACAAGAGCTCCGAGTGTATGAGATGAGATGCCATGCTGCTCTCATTAAAGTGCCTCATGCATTTTGTCAACTGTCAAGCAGGGAAAAGTTTATGGTCCTTAAACATTGTGCGAGTATGTAACGTAGGTATAAGCTACTTAAACATTATGCGAGTATGTAATCTAAAGGTATAATAGAGCAGATCCCCTCCCTGGCGATCGATCGTTGGAGCGATCACTTTTCTTGGCGCGGAAGCGCTCGCGGAGCGAGTCAATTTCCTTTTTGTCACGTAGTGTTTAATTGCGTTCACATGCGTTTGCGTGTTCACACTAACAGCTTTGTATTACTACTTTGCAAGTTGCATGCAGCTAAGAGCGTTCACACTGCATGCACATGCACAGAGCATCTCATAGATTTGTATTTAATTAGCTAACTTTTCAGCACGTTTTCATAAGTTGTTCCATGCATACACAGAGCATCTCACTCTTTTTTTTCAGCACGAGGCAGGCTCTTAATTCTCTTTTTGCAATTCCCTTTTGTGTTTTATTTTCGTACGGTAATTCATGTTTAAGGGGGTCCTTTTTGCAATTCCCTTTTTCGGGCCAGTGGTTTTTAAGGGGGAAAATAACGGGTGGGAAGATCCACTTGTAACTCAAATGAATTACCACTTGCTACTCAAATTAAGTACTATTTTTAAGTTGTAAGCTAACAAAAGTTGCTAAAATATTTCTAAATGAAATTTACTTTTTAGGGTTGCTAGGTATTTATATTTACCGTTGATAAATAACGGAGCACCGGGTTGATAACTTGTAAACAAAAAAAGTGTCGCTACATATTTTAATTTAAATTAAGTTTTTAGGGTTGATTTTTATTTATATTTACCATTGATAAATAGCGGGTCACCGGGTTGATAGCTTGTAAACTAAAAGAGAGTCGCTAAAATATTCTAAATGAAATACTTTTTAGGGTTATTATTTATTTATATTTACCGTTGATAAATAACGAGGCACCAGGTTAATAGCTTGTAAAATAAATAAATGTTCGCTAAAATATTCTAAATGGAATACTTTTTAGGGTTGGTAGTTATTTATAATTACCATTGATAAATAACGGGGCACCGGATTGATAACTTGTAAACTAAAAAGAGTTGTCAAAATATTCGAAATAAAATTAGATTTTTAGGGTTCAGAGTTATTTATATTTACTGTTGATAAATAACAGGACACCGGGTTGACAGCTTCTAAACTAAAAAAGATTCGCTAAAATGTTTCAAATAAAATTAACTTTGGGGTTGATAATTTTATACATGTTACCGTTGATCACTCAAGTACGGAGGGTTGATTATTCAAACAGAGAGGATTGATAACTTTTAGCCCGAAATAAAGTTTCTCGAAACATATCAACATGGGTGCTAGTTTTGAAGATCTCGTCGAGACGGATTTATTGGTGAAAGCGAATCTTAATTTGGAGTTGTTGTTTGAAAGTTAAAAGTTTTGAATTTTCAAATTTGGAAAAGATTCGTGATATTAGCAGATTATTATTTGCGTGGTAACTTTCCTCAATACCGCACTGGTTGATAATTTTATACATTTACCGTTGATCACTCAAGTACGGTTGATTATTCAGATAGAGAGGGTTGATAACTTTTAGCCCGAAAGTTTCTCGAAACATATCAACATGGGTGCTAGTTTTGAAGATCTCGCGAGGATTTATTGGTGAAAGCGAATCTTAATTTGGAGTTGTCGTTTAAAAGTTAAAACGTTTTAAATTTTCAAATTTGGAAAAGATTACATCGCAGATTCTATTTTCATGTAAAACTTTCTCAATAATACTGTTGATAATTTTATACATTTACCGTTGATCACTCAAGACGGAGGGGTTGATTATTCAGATAGAGAGTTGATAACTTTTAGTCGAAAAAGTTTCTCGAAACATATCAACATGGGTGCTAGTTTTGAAGATCTCGTCGAGACGGATTTATTGGTGAAAGCGAATCTTAATTTGGAGTTGTCGTTTGAAAGTTAAAACGTTTTGAATTTTCAAATTTGGAAAAGATTCCACTGACATCAAGATCGTCATTTGTCGCATGCACCTTTCCCAATAATACTGGTTGATAATTTTATACATTTGTTGATCACTCAAGACGGAGGGGATTATTCAGATAGAGAGGGTTGATAACTTTTAGCCCGAAAAAAAGTTTCTCGAAACATATCAACATGGGTGCTAGTTTTGAAGATCTCGTCGAGACCGACTCATAGTTGAAAACAGATCTTAATTTGGAGTTGTCGTTTGTGAGATAAAATGTTTTGAATTTTCAAATTTGGAAAAGATTTCGACATCAACAGATTCGTTTATTTGTGCATGCAGAACTTTCTCAATATCACAGGTTGATAATTTTATACATTCACCGTTGATCACCAAGTACGGAGGTTGATTATTCAGATAGAGAGGGTTGATAACTTTTAGTCAAAAAGTTTCTCAAACATATCAACATGGGTGCTAGTTTTGAAGATCTCGTCGAGACGGATTTATTGGTGAAAGCGAATCTTAATTTGGAGTTGTCGTTTGAAAGTTAAAACGTTTTGAATTTTCAAATTTGGAAAAGATTCACGACATCAGATTCCTATTTGTGCATGCACAGAACTTTCACTCAATAGCACCAGGTTGATAATTATATACATTTACCATTGATCACTCAAGTACGGAGTTGATTATTCAGAGAGGGTTGATAACTTTTAGCGAAAAAGTTTATCGAAACATATCAACATGGGTGCTAGTTTTGAAGATCTCGTCGAGACCGACTCATAGTTGAAAACAGATCTTAATTTGGAGTTGTCGTTTGTGAGATAAAATGTTTTGAATTTTCAAATTTGGAAAAGATTCCGCTGACATCAGCAGATTCGTCTATTTGTGCATGCATGCAGAACTTTTCCTCAATAGCAACAGGTTGATAATTTTATACATTCACCGTTGATCACTCAAGGGAGGGGTTGATTATTCAGATAGAGAGGATTGATAACTTTTAGTCGAAAAAAGTTTCTCGAAACATATCAACATGGGTGCTAGTTTTGAAGATCTCGAGACGGATTTATTGGTGAAAACGAATCTTAATTTGGAGTTGTCGTTTGAAAGTTAAAACGTTTTGAATTTTCAAATTTGGAAAGATTCCCACAGCAGATTCGTCTATTTGTGCATGCATGCAGAACTTTCCCTCAATAGTTTGCACCAGGTTGATAATTTTATACATTTACCGTTGATCACTCAAGTACGGAGGGGTTGATTATTCAGATAGAGAGGGTTGATAACTTTTAGCCCGAAAAAAAGTTTCTCCAAACATATCAACATGGGTGCTAGTTTTGAAGATCTCGTAGAGACCGACTCATAGGTGAAAACAGATCTTAATTTTGAGTTGTCGTTTGTGAGATAAAACGTTTTGAATTTTCAAATTTGGAAAAGATTCCGCTGACATCACCAGATTTGTTCCCTTCTACATGCATGCAGAACTTTCCTGAAATAGAATATACTACAGTCCAAAACGTGCCTAAAATGGAAAAAAAATTATGTCCTAAACCGACCGCTCAATTTGCTTTAAGCAATCGATCGCTAGCTAGGGTAGCCCCTCCGATTTGTTCTCTGTCAACTCCCTGTCACCTCTAGCCCTCCATCTCTGGTTGGAAGATGAAGTGGGCGATGGACTTACCGCTGCAGCGGAAGGTGGTGCTCGACCCCGATATGAAGTGGGCGTTGCAGGGGCTCGCGGCAAGGTTCGCACTCAAGCGAAGGAAGGAGGCCAAGGTGTGTGTGCACACGCTCGTGCTTGACTCCTCTCTACCGTTACCGTTATTTTCTTTCCTCCTATTTCATCAATGAACCTTACTTCGCTCACTCCTTCAATATATATGCCAGGTATACATGACTGACAAGGCAACTCACAGGCTTGCTGTTGTCAACATGGACTGGGATCATATCAAGGTGTGTCAGTGTGTGCCAGTTCGAAATCCTAGCTATCATCTTGACATCTACCTCAGCAATTTCACCCATACATGCTCAGAGAATCTCTAACCAATCCCCTATAATTTAGAGGAGAAAACGGCCGGAGCAAACTTAGAGGAGCAAATTTGCTTCTCTAAACTTAGCTCCGCGGAATCGATCCCCGAAAAGTTTAGGGGAGTAAATTTTTGTTTATTGCAAATCAAAACTTTTTTTCAACATAATTTGCAAATTTGAGCACATTGATACATGACAACATAACATAAGATGATTCATAATGCATATAAAGTTGCACAAATTGATAGCATCATCTAAATCAAACAAATTGGTAGTGATCAAATACAAATTTGTAGCACTAGTCATCATCTTAATCACAAGTCATCATTGATGTCTACGCACGCTTCTATTCCTGTAGACAGTGTTGGGCCTCCAAGAGCAGAGGTTTGTAGAACAGCAGCAAGTTTCCCTTAAGTGAATCACCCAAGGTTTATCGAACTCAGGGAGGTAGAGGTCAAAGATATCCCTCTCAAGCAACCCGCAATTAAGATACAAGAAGTCTTTTGTGTCCCCAACACACCTAATACACTTGTCGATGTATAGGTGCACTAGTTCGGCGAAGAGATAGTGAAATACAAGTAATATGGATGATTATAAGTAGTAATTGCAATCTGAAATAAAAATGGCAGCAAGTGAACATGTAGCAGAACTTGTTGGAAACGGTGTTTCAATGCTTAGAAATAAGGCCTAGGGATCATACTTTCACTAGTGGACACTCTCAACAATGATCACATAAATAAATAACTTCTCTTCACTTGTGCTACTCTGAATTCCTCTTATTGGAATCACTAATCATGTAGTGGCTACAAAAGCTCCGCTCAAAGTTCATCAAGTACTTGACAAACACCACTCATAGGGATATCCTCATCAAATCATAATCCAAGACAATACCGTTGCAATTTAGACCGAGTACTAACATAGCATACACACTGTCAACAATAGCTATGAAAGGGGGAATAGATCACTTCAATACTATCATAGTAATAGTTAACTTCATAATCTACAAGAGATTACAATCATAACCTACGCCAAGTACTACATGATGCACACACCGTCAACTTTACATCATGGAGGAGGAATAGACTACTTTAATAACATCACTAGAGTAGCACATAGATTAATAGTGATACAAAGCTCATGATCACATAAAGATCACACCATGGGAGAGAGAGATGAACCACATAGCTACCGGTAGAGCCCTCAGCCGCGGGGGAGAACTACTCCCTCCTCATCATGGGAGACAGCAACGGCGATGAAGATGGCGATGGAGTCGATGGAGATGGATTCCGGGGGCACTTCCCCGTCGGCGTGCCGGAACAGAGACTGTCCCCCGAACTTGGCTTCGATGGCGGCGGCTACGGAACTCTTCGTGGAATATCGTCGATTGTGTTAGGGTTTTCGGAGACGGAGGAATATATAGGCGAAGGGGCGATGTCGGTGGAGTCCCGAGGGGCCCACCCCATATGGCGGCGCTGTGGGTGGGGGCCGCCCCTATGGTGTGGCCGCTTCGTGGCCCCTCTTCGTCTCCTCTTCGGTGTTCTGGAAGACTCCGTGGAAAATAAGACCGTGAGCTTTTGTTTCGTCCAATTCCGAGAATATTTCGTAGGATTTCTGAAACCAAAACAAAGAAACAGAATCGCGCTTCGGCATCTTCTTAATAGGTTAGTGCCGGAAAATGCATAAAAATGATATAAAGTGTATGTAAAACATGTGTGTATTGTCATAAAACTAGCATGGAACATAAGAAATTATAGATACGTTTGAGACGTATCAAGCATCCCCAAGCTTAGTACTCGCCCTCGAGTAGGTAAACGATAACAAGGATAATTTCTGAAGTGACATGGTACTATCATAATCTTGATCAATACTATTGTAAAGCATATGAGATGAATGAAGTGATTCAAAGCAATGGTAAAGATAATGACTAAACAACTGAATCATATAGCAAAGACTTTTCATGAATAGTACTTTCAAGACAAGCATCAATAAGTCTTGCATAAGAGTTAACTCATAAAGCAATAGATTCTTAATAGAAGGTTTTGAAGCAACACAAAGGAAGATTTAAGTTTCAGCAATTGCTTTCAACTTTCAACATGTATATCTCATGGATAATTGTCAACACAAAGTAATATGATGAGTGCAATAAGCAAATATGTAAGAATCAATGCACACAGTTGACACAAGTGTTTGCTTCTAAGATAGAAAGAAGTAGGTAAACTGACTCAACATAAAGTAAAAGAAAGGCCCTTCGCAGAGGGAAGCAAGGATTACTCATGTGCTAGAGCTTTTTATTTTGAAAACATGGAAACAATTTTGTCAACGGTAGTAATAATTCATATGTGTTATGCATAAAACCTCCTATAAGTTGCAAGCCTCATGCATCGAATACTAATAGTGCCCGCTCCTTGTCCTAATTAGATCGGATTTCCATGGATTATCATTGCATTACATATGTTTCAACCAAGTGTCACAAAGGGGTACCTCTATGCCACCTGTACAAAGGTCCAAGGAGATAGATCGCATTTGATTTCTCGTTTTTGATAAATCTCAACTTGAGGACATCCATACCGGGACAACATAGAAAACAGATAATGGACTCCTCTTTAATGCTTAAGCATTCAACAACAGATAATATTCTCATAAGAGATTGAGGATTAGTGTCCAAGCTGAAACTTCCACCATGATACATGGCTTTGGTTAGCGGCCCAATGTTCTTCTCTAGCAATATGCATACTCAAACCATTCAACTCATGGCAAATCACCCTTACTTCAGACAAGACGAACATGCATAGCAACTCACATGATATTCAACAAAAGTTGATTTGATGCGTCCCCAAACATGGTTACCGCTCAACAAGCAACTTATAAGAACTAAGATACATAAGCGACATATTCTTTACTACAATAGTTTTTTAGGCTACTTTCCCATGAGCTATGTATTGCAAAGACAAGGAATGAATTTTTTAAAGGTAGCACGCAAGCAATTTACTTTGGAATGGCAGAAAAATACCACATAGTAGGTAGTTATGGTGGACACAAATGGCATAGGTTTTGGCTCAAGGTTTTGGATGCACGAGAAGCATTCCCTCTCGACAAGGCTTTGGCTAGCAAGGTTGTTTGAAGCAAACACAAGTATGAACCGTACAGCAAAACTTACATAAGAACATATTGCAAGCATTATAAGACTCTACACGCCTTCCTTGTTGTTCAAACACTTTTACCAGAAAATATCTAGACTTTAGAGAGACCAATCATGCAAACCAAATTTCAACAAGCTCTACGGTAGTTCTCCACTAATAGGTTCAAACTACATGATGCAAGAGCTTAAACATGATCTACTTTGAGAGCTCAAAACAATTGCCAAGCATCAAATTATTCAAGACAATATACCAATTACCACATGAAGCATTTTCTGTTTCCAACCAAATAGCAATAAACGAAGCGGTTTTCAACCTTCGCCATGAACATTAAAAGTAAAGCTAAGAACACCAGTGTTCATATGAAACAGCGGAGCGTGTCTCTCTCCCACACAAGCATGATAGGATCCGATTTATTCAGAGAACTAAGATAACAAAACGAAAATAAAAACACACAGACGCTCCAAGTAAAGCACATAAGATGTGACCGAATAAAATATAGTTTCACTAGAGGTGACCTGATAAGTTGTTGATGAAGAAGGGGATGCCTTGGGCATCCCCAAGCTTAGATGCTTGAGTCTTCTTGAAATATGCAGGGATGAACCGGGGCATCCCCAAGCTTAGACTTTTCACTCTTCTTGATCATATTATATCATCCTCCTCTCTTGATCCTTGAAAACTTCCTTCACACCAAACTCAAAGCAATCTCATTAGAGGGTTAGTGCATAATCAAAAATTCACATGTTCAGCGAGGACACAATCATTCCCAACACTTCTGGACATTACCCAAGGCTACTGAAATTTAATGGAGCAAAGAAATCCACTCAAACACAGTAAAGGAGGTAATATGAAATAAAAGGCAGAATCTCAAAACAGAACAGTCCGTAAAGACGAATTTTTTCGAGGCACTTAACATGCTCAGATGAGAAGCTCAAATTGAATGAAAGTTGCGTACATATCTGAGGATTACTCACGAATTTTTTCAAGATTTTTAGATTTTCCTACAGAGAGAACAACTCAAATTCGTGACAGCTAAAAATCTGTTCTGCGCAGAAATCCAAATCTAGTATCAACTTTCTATCAAAGACTTTACTTGGCACAAAAATGAAATAAACATGATAAGGAGAGGTTGCTACAGTAGTAACAACTTCCAAGACACAACAAAACAGTAGCAAAATAAAAACATGGGTTATCTCCCAAGAAGTGCTTTCTTTATAGCCATTAAGATGGGCTCGTAATTTAATGATGCACTCGTAAGAAATAAGAGTTGAAGCAAAAGAGAGCATCAAAAGTAAATAAGATACACTTTTAAGTCTAACCCACTTCCTATGAAAAGGAATCTTGTAAATAAACAAGTCATGTAAGCATAATGCAATAAGCATAGAAAAGCAAACAAGCGCAACTTCAAGATTCTCAACATAAAGAGGGGAAACTTAATATTATTAAGATGCATATAACCATGTTTCCCTCTCTCATAATAACTTTCAGTAGCATCATTGATGAAATCCACAATATAACCATCACTTAAAACATTCTTATCATGGTTCATATGCATAAAAGTATCATTAATTTTGGCATAAGAAGAACTCTTCTCATTAATAGTAATTGGAGCAGGATCATTATCAAGAATTTGAACATGGTAAACAAGTTGCATACTAAGGGAATTGTTTTTGGCAATCCCATCATAACTATGACAAGTTTCATAAGGATAATTATAACCTATGTCATAGCATTCTTTATAATAATTGTCAAAGATTGGAGGCATAGTGTCATCATAAGAAATAGAATAGTTATCTTCCACAGTGTGTTCATCTGTAATCATACCATCATTGTTACTAGAAGGAGATGTATCAAACATATAATCATCAGTAGCAAAAGGATTTTCAAACACCTCATCCCCAAGCTTAGAGCTTTCTATATCATTATGGGAAGAAGCATGGATAGTACTAATACTATGGCAATTATTAACATCATCATTTTCAGAATTAGTTTCCCAGAGATTTTCAATATCAAAAGTAGTGTGCTCTTCTAAATCATGATCACTAATGTAGGTAAAGGGCATAGGAAGATCATTGTACTCAGATTCATTATCATAATAATCATTAGGAGCAACATACTTACGGTTACCTATCGTTATCCCATACACGCGGGGATATGCCGTTACCTCTTTCTTTTTATTCCCCCTCTTCTTCTTCTTCTTCTTCGTTTCCTTCTTCTTCTTCTTTTCCTTCTCCTCGTTCCCTTCTTTAGGAGGAAGAGGCTTGAAGGGAGGCTTCTCCACATAACCTGATTTATTTCCAGAAACAATAGAAGAAACTTGGGAGGATTCCTCCTTTTCATTAATAAGTTCAAAACACACAGCGGTCCTATCATATTTTGGCAAAGTGTCATCTTCTAAAATATTTTGTATGTAAGTATTTGTATGGCAATTATCAATGCAATAAGAAAGACACCCATGCAGGACACTATTAATATCAAGAGCACTCATATCCACCAAAGAAGTTTTTCTCAATAACTCTTCACACTCCAAAAATAATGTAAGTTCATCATGCTGATTAGGAGTGATTTCATCATCACAATACAAATTTGCAGCACTTATGAGGTTCGAATTATCATTGGAGGAGCATTGAAAATTAAAATGACCCACTCTATGGCAAAGTTCACAAATAAAAGGATAGAGGGCACAAACTTTTTCACCAAGATCATCTAGAGCCCTAGACCACTTTCTAGTTTTTTCATTCCCGTGATGGATACAATATTCTTCTTCAATTTTATTCTTTTCACAAGGTCTATGAACTCCACAAAAATTAACATGCTTATAGGAAATAGCATTTTCAGAAGTTTGAGCATGTTCATTGCAATCATTAATAACAGTTTCATCCTTCATGCTGATGTCTTTAAAAGGTTCATGATACATGTACCAATTTTCTTTAGGAACATTAATATGAGAAGCAAAGGCTCTATAGCAATCGACCATAATTTGAGGATCAAGACCATATTTAGCACTAAGCTCTTGAAAATCAGCGGTTTGAGCAAAAGACTTAATGCATTCATATTCATAGTTTATACCTGATTCTTTACCTTTGTCGTTCTCCCAATCTTCAGTATTCTCCTAAATCCGATCAAGAAGGTCCCATTTAAACTCTTCTTTATTGCGCGTGAATGATCCAGAACAAGTAGTATCCAGCAAGGTTTTATCTTGAAAAGAAAGTCTTGCATAGAAATTATCAATGATGATATTACCAGGAAGCTCATGAATGGAGCATTTGAGCATTAAAGACTTCAATCTTCCCCATGCTTGGGCAATACTCTCTCCATCATGAGGCCAGAAATTATATATGCGGTTTCGGTCTTTGTGAATTTCACTTGGAGGATAGAATTTAGAATAAAATAGAGGCATAATATCCTTCCAATCAAGAGAATGCCTATTCTTCAGAAATTTATACCAATGCGCCGCTTTACGACAGCGACATAGAGAATAGTTTCTTCCTAACTTCATCCATAGAAATACTGCACACTTGAATAACCCGCATAATTCATGTAAAAACAGTAAATGATCTCTAGGATGGACAGTTCCATCCCCTTCATAGCGGTTATCCACAACACGTTCAATAATTTCCATAGGTATTTTATATGGAATACTTTCAACAGGTGGATTTGGAATATCACAAGCATCATTCGAATTACCACATGTTGGAGACAAAGCATTATCAATGCAAAATACTTCTTCCAAAGCTGAGGAGCAAAAAGGATTTTTAGATAAACTAGCTTCCTCAAGCTTGGGTTTTTCCATAGCATTAAAAATAATGGTGTCCAAAGAATTTATACTAATAACATTACTACCACTATTATGCAGACAAACTTCCATAGGTGTTTTAATTTTCTCTTCAAACACCTCATGTCCTAACTCAAGATAGATACTATAAAGATCTCTAATTTTGTTGTTGTTTTCCATTAAGCCTAACTAGTGAAATAAAAACAAGAAACAAAAAGATGCAATTGCAGGATCTAAAGGAAATAGCTTCGAGCACTCACACACCGGCAACAGTGCTAGGAAATAGCTTAGTAGTCGGAGGATGTGAATACCTTTACCTTACCTCCCCGCGCCTAAAAATAGCTTGATGTCTACGCACGCTTCTATTCCTGTACAGTGTTCCAAGAGCAGAGGTTTGTAGAACAGCAGCAAATTTCCCTTAAGTGAATCACCCAAGGTTTATCGAACTCAGGGAGGTAGAGGTCAAAGATATCCCTCTCAAGCAACCCTGCAATTAAGATACAAGAAGTCTCTTGTGTCCCAACACACCTAATACACTTGTCAGATGTATAGGTGCACTAGTTCGGCGAAGAGATAGTGAAATACAAGTAATATGGATGATTATAAGTAGTAATTGCAATCTGAAATAAAAATGGCAGCAAGTGAACATGTAGCAGAACTTGTTGGAAACGGTGTTTCAATGCTTAGAAATAAGGCCTAGGGATCATACTTTCACTAGTGGACACTCTCAACAATGATCACATAAATAAATAACTTCTCTTCACTTGTGCTACTCTGAATTACTCTCCTATTGGAATCACTAATCATGTAGTGGCTACAAAAGCTCCGCTCAAAGTTCATCAAGTACTTGACAAACACCACTCATAGGGATATCCTCATCAAATCATAATCCAAGACAATACCGTTGCAATTTAGACCGAGTACTAACATAGCATACACACTGTCAACAATAGCTATGAAAGGGGGAATAGATCACTTCAATACTATCATAGTAATAGTTAACTTCATAATCTACAAGAGATTACAATCATAACCTACGCCAAGTACTACATGATGCACACACTGTCAACTTTACATCATGGAGGAGGAATAGACTACTTTAATAACATCACTAGAGTAGCACATAGATTAATAGTGATACAAAGCTCATGATCACATAAAGATCACACCATGGGAGAGAGAGATGAACCACATAGCTACCGGTAGAGCCCTCAGCCTCGGGAGAACTACTCCTCCTCATCATGGGAGACAACAACGGCGATGAAGATGGCGATGGAGTCGATGGAGATGGATTCCGGGGCACTTCCCCCCGGGCGTGCCGGAACAGAGACTGTCCCCCGAACTTGGCTTCGCGATGGCGGCGGCTACGAACTCTTCGTGGAATATCGTCGATCGTGTTAGGGTTTTCGGAGGGAGGAATATATAGGCGAAGGGGCGATGTCGGTGGAGTCCCGAGGGCCCACCCCATACGGGCGCGCCAGGGTGGGGCCGCGCCACCTATGGTGTGGCCGCCTCGTGGCCCCTCTTCGTCTCCTCTTCGGTGTTCGAAGACTCCGTGGAAAATAAGACCGTGGGCTTTTGTTTCGTCCAATTCCGAGAATATTTCCCGTGTAGGATTTCTGAAACCAAAAACAGCAGAAACAGGAACTGGCGCTTCGGCATCTTGTTAATAGGTTAGTGCCGGAAAATGCATAAAAATGATACAAAGTGTATATAAAACATGTGAGTATTGTCATAAAACTAGCATGGAACATAAGAAATTATAGATACGTTTGAGACGTATCAAGCATCCCCAAGCTTAGTTCCTACTCGCCTCGAGTAGGTAAACGATAACAAGGATAATTTCTGAAGTGACATGCTACTATCATAATCTTGATCAATACTATTGTAAAGCATATGAGATGAATGAAGTGATTCAAAGCAATGGTAAAGATAATGACTAAACAACTGAATCATATAGCAAAGACTTTTCATGAATAGTACTTTCAAGACAAGCATCAATAAGTCTTGCATAAGAGTTAACTCATAAAGCAATAGATTCTTAATAGAAGGTTTTGAAGCAACACAAAGGAAGATTTAAGTTTCAGCAATTGCTTTCAACTTTCAACATGTATATCTCATGGATAATTGTCAACACAAAGTAATATGATGAGTGCAATAAGCAAGTATGTAAGAATCAATGCACACAGTTGACACAAGTGTTTGCTTCTAAGATAGAAAGAAGTAGGTAAACTGACTCAACATAAAGTAAAAGAAAGGCCCTTCGCAGAGGGAAGCAGGGATTACTCATGTGCTAGAGCTTTTATTTTGAAAACATGGAAACAATTTTGTCAACGGTAGTAATAATTCATATGTGTTATGCATAAAACTCCTATAAGTTGCAAGCCTCATGCATCGAATACTAATAGTGCCCGCTCCTTGTCCTAATTAGCTCGGATTTCCATGGATTATCATTGCATTACATATGTTTCAACCAAGTGTCACAAAGGGGTACCTCTATGCCACCTGTACAAAGGTCCAAGGAGATAGATCGCATTTGATTTCTCGTTTTTGATAAATCTCAACTTGAGGACATCCATACCGGGACAACATAGAAAACAGATAATGGACTCCTCTTTAATGCTTAAGCATTCAACAACAGATAATATTCTCATAAGAGATTGAGGATTAGTGTCCAAGCTGAAACTTCCACCATGATACATGGCTTTGGTTAGCGGCCCAATGTTCTTCTCTAGCAATATGCCTCAAACCATTCAACTCATGGCAAATCACCCTTACTTCACAAGACGAACATGCATAGCAACTCACATGATATTCAACAAAAGTACAGTTGATGGCGTCCCCAGAAACATGGTTACCGCTCAACAAGCAACTTATAAGAACTAAGATACATAAGCGACATATTCTTTACTACAATAGTTTTTAGGCTACTTTCCCATGAGCTATGTATTGCAAAGACAAGGAATGAATTTTTTAAAGGTAGCACGCAAGCAATTTACTTTGGAATGGCAGAAAATACCACATAGTAGGTAGTTATGGTGGACACAAATGGCATAGGTTTTGGCTCAAGGTTTTGGATGCACGAGAAGCATTCCCTCTCAGTACAAGGCTTTGGCTAGCAAGGTTGTTTGAAGCAAACACAAGTATGAACCGGACAGCAAAACTTACATAAGAACATATTGCAAGCATTATAAGACTCTACACTGTCTTCCTTGTTGTTCAAACACTTTTACCAGAAAATATCTAGACTTTAGAGAGACCAATCATGCAAACCAAATTTCAACAAGCTCTACGGTAGTTCTCCACTAATAGGTTCAAACTACATGATGCAAGAGCTTAAACATGATCTACTTTGAGAGCTCAAAACAATTGCCAAGCATCAAATTATTCAAGACAATATACCAATTACCACATGAAGCATTTTCTGTTTCCAACCAAATAGCAACGAAGCGGTTTTCAACCTTCGCCATGAACATTAAAAGTAAAACTAAGAACTCCAGTGTTCATATGAAAAAGCGGAGCGCGTCTCTCTCCCACACAAGCATGATAGGATCCGATTTATTCAGAAAACTAAGATAACAAAACGAAAATAAAAACACACAGACGCTCCAAGTAAAGCACATAAGATGTGACCGAATAAAAATATAGTTTCACTAGAGGTGACCTGATAAGTTGTTGATGAAGAAGGGGATGCCTTGGGCATCCCCAAGCTTAGATGCTTGAGTCTTCTTGAAATATGCAGGGATGAACCACGGGGGCATCCCCAAGCTTAGACTTTTCACTCTTCTTGATCATATTATATCATCCTCCTCTCTTGATCCTTGAAAACTTCCTTCACACCAAACTCAAAGCAATCTCATTAGAGGGTTAGTGCATAATCAAAAATTCACATGTTCAGCGAGGACACAATCATTCCCAACACTTCTGGACATTACCCAAGGCTACTGAAATTTAATGGAGCAAAGAAATCCACTCAAACACAGTAAAGGAGGTAATATGAAATAAAAGGCAGAATCATCAAAACAGAACAGTCCGTAAAGACGAATTTTTCGAGGCACTTAACATGCTCAGATGAGAAGCTCAAATTGAATGAAAGTTGCGTACATATGAGGATTACTCACGAATTTTTTCAAGATTTTTAGATTTTCCTACAGAGAGAACAACTCAAATTCGTGACAGCTAAAAATCTGTTCCTGCGCAGAAATCCAAATCTAGTATCAACTTTCTATCAAAGACTTTACTTGGCACAAAAATGAAATAAACATGATAAGGAGAGGTTGCTACAGTAGTAACAACTTCCAAGACACAACAAAACAGTAGCAAAATAAAAACATGGGTTATCTCCCAAGAAGTGCTTTCTTTATAGCCATTAAGATGGGCTCAGTAATTTAATGATGCACTCGTAAGAAATAAGAGTTGAAGCAAAAGAGAGCATCAAAAGTAAATAAGATACACTTTTAAGTCTAACCCACTTCCTATGAAAAGGAATCTTGTAAATAAACAAGTCATGTAAGCATAATGCAATAAGCATAGAAAAGCAACACAAGCGCAACTTCAAGATTCTCAACATAAAGAGGGAAACTTAATATTATTAAGATGCATATAACCATGTTTCCCTCTCATAATAACTTTCAGTAGCATCATTGATGAAATCCACAATATAACCATCACTTAAAACATTCTTATCATGGTTCATATGCATAAAAGTATCATTAATTTTGGCATAAGAAGAACTCTTCTCATTAATAGTAATTGGAGCAGGATCATTATCAAGAATTTGAACATGGTAAACAAGTTGCATACTAAGGGAATTGTTTTTGGCAATCCCATCATAACTATGACAAGTTTCATAAGGATAATTATAACCTATGTCATAGCATTCTTTATAATAATTGTCAAAGATTGGAGGCATAGTGTCATCATAAGAAATAGAATAGTTATCTTCCACAGTGTGTTCATCTGTAATCATACCATCGTTGTTACTAGAAGGAGATGTATCAAACATATAATCATCAGTAGCAAAAGGATTTTCAAACACCTCATCCCCAAGCTTAGAGCTTTCTATATCATTATGGGAAGAAGCATGGATAGTACTAATACTATGGCAATTATTAACATCATCATTTTCAGAATTAGTTTCCCAGAGATTTTCAATATCAAAAGTAGTGTGCTCTTCTAAATCATGATCACTAATGTAGGTAAAGGGCATAGGAAGATCATTGTACTCAGATTCATTATCATAATAATCATTAGGAGCAACATACTTACGGTTACCTATCGTTATCTCATACACGCGGGGATATGCCGTTACCTCTTTCTTTTTATTCCCTCTTCTTCTTCTTCGTTTCCTTCTTCTTCTTCTTTTCCTTCTCCTCGTTCCCTTCTTTAGGAGGAAGAGGCTTGAAGGGGGCTTCTCCACATAACCTGATTTATTTCCAGAAACAATAGAAGAAACTTGGGAGGATTCCTCCTTTTCATTAATAAGTTCAAAACACACAGCGGTCCTATCATATTTTGGCAAAGTGTCATCTTCTAAAATATTTTGTATGTAAGTATTTGTATGGCAATTATCAATGCAATAAGAAAGACACCCATGCAGGACACTATTAATATCAAGAGCACTCATATCCACCAAAGAAGTTTTTCTCAATAACTCTTCACACTCCAAAAATAATGTAAGTTCATCATGCTGATTAGGAGTGATTTCATCATCACAATACAAATTTGCAGCACTTATGAGGTTCGAATTATCATTGGAGGAGCATTGAAAATTAAAATGACCCACTCTATGGCAAAGTTCACAAATAAAAGGACAGAGGGCACAAACTTTTTCACCAAGATCATCTAGAGCCCTAGACCACTTTCTAGTTTTTTCATTCCTGTGATGGATACAATATTCTTCTTCAATTTTATTCTTTTCACAAGGTCTATGAACTCCACAAAAATTAACATGCTTATAGGAAATAGCATTTTCAGAAGTTTGAGCATGTTCATTGCAATCATTAATAACAGTTTCATCCTTCATGCTAATGTCTTTAAAAGGTTCATGATACATGTACCAATTTTCTTTAGGAACATTAATATGAGAAGCAAAGGCTCTATAGCAATCGACCATAATTTGAGGATCAAGACCATATTTAGCACTAAGCTCTTGAAAATCAGCGGTTTGAGCAAAAGACTTAATGCATTCATATTCATAGTTTATACCTGATTCTTTACCTTTGTCGTTCTCCCAATCTTCAGTATTCTCCTAAATCCGATCAAGAAGGTCCCATTTAAACTCTTCTTTATTGCGCGTGAATGATCCAGAACAAGTAGTATCCAGCAAGGTTTTATCTTGAAAAGAAAGTCTTGCATAGAAATTATCAATGATGATATTACCAGGAAGCTCATGAATGGAGCATTTGAGCATTAAAGACTTCAATCTTCCCCATGCTTGGGCAATACTCTCTCCATCATGAGGCCAGAAATTATATATGCGGTTTCGGTCTTTGTGAATTTCACTTGGAGGATAGAATTTAGAATAAAATAGAGGCATAATATCCTTCCAATCAAGAGAATGCCTATTCTTCAACAATTTATACCAATGCGCCGCTTTACCAGACAGCGACATAGAGAATAGTTTCTTCCTAACTTCATCCATAGAAATACCCGCACACTTGAATAACCCGCATAATTCATGTAAAAACAATAAATGATCTCTAGGATGGACAGTCCCCTTCATAGCGGTTATCCACAACACGTTCAATAATTTCCATAGGTATTTTATATGGAATACTTTCAACAGGTGGATTTGGAATATCACAAGCATCATTCGAATTACCACATGTTGGAGACAAAGCATTATCAAGGCAAAATACTTCTTCCAAAGCTGAGGAGCAAAAAGGATTTTTAGATAAACTAGCTTCCTCAAGCTTGGGTTTTTCCATAGCATTAAAAATAATGGTGTCCAAAGAATTTATACTAATAACATTACTACCACTATTATGCAGACAAACTTCCATAGGTGTTTTAATTTTCTCTTCAAACACCTCATGTCCTAACTCAAGATAGATACTATAAAGATCTCTAATTTTTTTGTTGTTTTCCATTAAGCCTAACTAGTGAAATAAAAACAAGAAACAAAAAGATGCAATTGCAGGATCTAAAGGAAATAACTTCGAGCACTCACACACCGCAACGGTGCTAGGAAATAGCTTAGTAGTCGGAGGATGTGAATACCTTTTACCTTACCTCAACGGCGCCTAAAATAGCTTGATGTCTACGCACGCTTCTATTCCTGTAGATGTTGGGCCTCCAAGAGCAGAGGTTTGTAGAACAACAAGTTTCCTTAAGTGAATCACCCAAGGTTTATCGAACTCGGGAGGTAGAGGTCAAAGATATCCCTCTCAAGCAACCCCAATTAAGATACAAGAAGTCTCTTGTGTCCCCAACACACCTAATACACTTGTCGATGTATAGGTGCACTAGTTCGGCGAAGAGATAGTGAAATACAAGTAATATGGATGATTATAAGTAGTAATTGCAATCTGAAATAAAAATGGCAGCAAGTGAACATGTAGCAGAACTTGTTGGAAACGGTGTTTCAATGCTTAGAAATAAGGCCTAGGGATCATACTTTCACTAGTGGACACTCTCAACAATGATCACATAAATAAATAACTTCTCTTCACTTGTGCTACTCTGAATTACTCTCCTATTGGAATCACTAATCATGTAGTGGCTACAAAAGCTCCGCTCAAAGTTCATCAAGTACTTGACAAACACCACTCATAGGGATATCCTCATCAAATCATAATCCAAGACAATACCGTTGCAATTTAGACCGAGTACTAACATAGCATACACACTGTCAACAATAGCTATGAAAGGGGGAATAGATCACTTCAATACTATCATAGTAATAGTTAACTTCATAATCTACAAGAGATTACAATCATAACCTACGCCAAGTACTACATGATGCACACACTGTCAACTTTACATCATGGAGGAGGAATAGACTACTTTAATAACATCACTATAGTAGCACATAGATTAATAGTGATACAAAGCTCATGATCACATAAAGATCACACCATGGGAGAGAGAGATGAACCACATAGCTACCGGTAGAGCCCTCACCCTGGGGAGAACTACTCCCTCCTCATCATGGGAGACAGAACGGCGATGAAGATGGCGATGGAGTCGATGGAGATGGATTCCGGGGGCACTTCCCGGCGTGCGTCGAACAGACTTCGTCCCCCGAACTTGGCTTCGCGATGGCGGCGGCTACGGAACTCTTCGTGGAATATCGTCGACTGTGTTAGGGTTTTCGGAGACGGAGGAATATATAGGCGAAAGGGCGATGTCGGTGGAGTCCCGAGGGGCCCACCTGTAACATCCCAACTTTTCAATAAAGAAGAAAGAGAGAGTTTCAAAAACCCAAATTTGAGAACCAACAAAAACTGTTTCTCATCATATAGTGCTAGGCATATAGCTCACCTTTTTATCTATTTGAGTGTGTTTTTGCCATGAGGCTTGCTTATGTGTTCTCTCTTACTCTAAAAACCCTAGCAATGATCACTTGATCATCCAAAGTCAAAGAAAAAGAAATTGGAAAAGAACTTATAAAAATCAATTCCACACACACATTTGGCCTATGCCATTTTTGCAAAACTTTAACCTAGACCATTTTGGTTTGCACCATTGGTTAGATATGGTTACTAAACACTTGTTAGGACTTTTGAAATCAAAGAAACTCAAATCAAATCAAATTTGAATCAAATTTGGGCTCACATGAAATTATGGTCAAAATGGCACTTTTTAGCCTGATGCCCACTTTGAGCCCTGCTATTTAGAGATTTCCCTTCTATACCTTGCCAACTCTTTGCACCTCATCCAAGACAACATCAAGGAGAACAACTTTGCCCAAAACCACCACCCCAAATTCCTTCTCAATTCCAAATGGGGATCAAGCAAAGTTGGAACAAAATTGCATATGCAAGATCATATGCAAAATGTGATTTTGCAAACCAATTCCAAATTGACCCAAACCACCACCATTCTACTCCTTTTAATATATGTTTACAACCCACCAAAAAGATTTTCAAATTTCAAAAATACTTTTCTTGCGGGCATTGTGTCAAGCACCTTGCAGGCAGGGAATACAATTGAGCCCATACTGAAATTTTTTCACATGGACCAAGTCCACCTTGGCCTCTCTGCTGCTCTGGAACCTCACCTCACCCCTCAGCAGCAGTGCCAAGCCTCTGCACCTCCCCACTTGGCCACAATGACAAGGGCATGACCATGCCGTGGCATGGCATGGCCACCCCGTGCCATCTCCCTCACCTCTCACTTCCAGCATGCACCACCATGTCATCGACCTCCCCATCACTCCCCTGATCATGCCCGACACGGCCCTCGACGATTTCGTGCACCGCTTTGACCAGAACACGTGACGCCCAGACGTGCCAGTGACGCACACGCGCACGCCAGAGCGCGCACGGCGAGCGCCACGGGCACGCCCAGACGCGACGTCGTCCCACTCCCTCGCGTCACCTCCGCCCTGACTCTCTGCGGCAGTAGACGCGGCACCTCACCCTGCACCGCCTGGACACGGCCACTTGCCCGCGGGAACGCCGCAGGCGACGACCACGACGAGGACGGTCCGCCACGGTGACGCACGCTCCCGTCGACCTCACCGTCGCATCCGTCCCTCGTCTTCACCACAATCACGCGCGTCAGCCTCGCCAGGACACCAGGAACCCGACGCACCCATGCCTTGCCTCTTCACGACCTTGGAACGGCGACGACGACGGCGACCCTAGCTCCGCCCCACGGCCACCTCCATCTGCTATAAAAGGAGGACTTCTCCTCTCGAATTGAGCACGCAAATCACTTCCTCTCCTCACCACAGCTCTCCTCGACGCCTCTATTTGTTCGATTAGCCACTCCATTGCTCCAATTGCAAGCTCGTCGCCGCCGCCAGTACACGGAGTTCGCCGGAGAAGGAGACCACCCCCGGCGACGCAACTGCTTCCAGGCGCTTCCTCATCGACGACAACGACGCGGCGCACCCCTCCGACGATCGCCGGAGCTCCGACGAGCTCGCCAACCCCCTACCTCCGCCGCCCGTAAGCCTCCCTCTTGCCGGAGACGACGACCATCCTCGGCCGTCGATCTCGCCTCTAATCGCACGGCCAGCATTTCCCCGCACCGTTTCGCTGGCCACGCCCCAATGACAGGTGGTCCCCACCATGTCAGCTGGCCCGCTGCGCTGGACGCACTACTGGGCCGGCCCATCTTCCCCCTCGCGTGGCACGGCCCTTTTAATTTCCCGCCAGCCCACGATTCAAATCCAAAAAGGAAAAATAGGAAAGTATTACATTCTGATAATAACTTTGAAATTTAATAGGGACTTTTCTACTTGGCCAAATTTTACAAATTTTATATTTTTGGAAACCTTAGGAAATTATCTACCCAATGCCACTGGTTTGAACCCTAGATCTACTATAGAATTAAAGTGAGAAAATAAACAAGGCAGGGACTTTTCTGCCTTAGAAAAATTATTGTAAATCAACCAAAAATGCTTTTGAGTTGATTCCAACTCCTATAAATCACTTTTCACTTGCACTAATTGTTTCTGCAAAAATATGCCATGCTTGCTTTGAATGATCATGGCCTAGTTGAATTAAAGGACTATATGGCTATTTCTAGTCAAAGTTATTGTCCAAAACTATTTAAAAATCTCATGGGAGTTTTACCCCATTTAAATCTTGTCACCAACAACTCAAAATGAGGTAGGGACTCTGGTCATTTAGGTCTCATATGATTTGTTGATGATATTAAATCTCTACTATGCTAGGATTAAAGTGTATGAGGTGCTCACCTCATTTAAATCTTTTTCTTAAATGATAAGTGTGAAGAGGTTGACTTTGGTCAACCTAGGTCACATATTATGCATAAGAGAAATTAAATCTTAATAAGATAATGAGAGGAAATTATTTTTCTTAATTGAGAAAACAAATCCACTAACCTTTTAGTAAGGTATAAGGATAGCCTAGCTTGTGTGACTTATGTGTGCTTAGTAAAGTACTTAAGATTGGTGTGGTGATTGTACCTCATATTCGTATTTTAGACGCTAGTACGGAAGAGTATCAAGAGGAGGAGGAGGAGGCCTACTTCCAAGGAGAAGAAGACCACTTTGATCAGTACAACCACCAAGGCAAGCTGATATTCTTGCAAAGTGCAAAGCTCTATCAGGGCAAGGCACACTCACCTATTACTTTATGCTTCATGATCCCATCCCAAGTTTTATTCTTGCAAAGTTTTTACTTTATTTATTAAAGCTTACTTTTATAGTTAACTTTGGTCTAAGTATAGAGTAGAACAAGAGTATCAAACTTAGCCTAAGAAGCTTATGAGTTAAGTAGCACTCATCAAGACTAGTTGCTAGTGCTAACAAATAAAAGTGGCTACTCTAGATGGGAACATGTGACTGGTTTTGAATTTTGAAACCTTGGAATGATGATTCATTCCATTGAATGAATTTTGAAGGTGAATATGACCAAGAGAAGATGGTGATTTTTAATAAAACTGATATTGGTTTGGATGCGATACCTTTCCAATTTTTGAGTACCCCCACAATACCTGATTATGGGTAGGGCTTAACTAGAAGTTTATACATCTTAGTATGGGTTCCCTCTGAACAAGCATCATAGGGGTTATGCCGAGGCTGCCTCCGTTGTTGAGAAATGATGTGAATTGAGGTGAATTGTACGGCCAAGCCCTGTAGTTCCCAGTTGAGTTGGTTTCAGGAGGCCAAGCTCATGGGGAGAGGTGCCTATACTAGGGTGTGTAAGTGAAAGGTTATGGTTGATGATCCGCGTACTGAGTTACGATTATTCGGGGTTATCTCTGACGGATGAAATCAAATGTTGTGGCACAAGTGTGCAACCTCTGCAGAGTGTAAACCTATTCGAATAGCCGTGTCCACGGTTACGGACGGTTGGAAAGGCCATACGGTTCCATTGTCAGAAGTTTTCTTTCAAAAAGGGGTGATGATTTTGATTGGTGACTTGTTTTGAAGCACCACTAAGTTGTGGGAATGACACTAATGTTCCCACTTGAGTGTTAGCAATTGAAGAGTCTTTTACTAAGGGTTTATGTAATAAAATTTGCTTTTTGCAAAGAAACCTAGAGCTTAGCACCTCCTTACTAAAACTGTTAGTACTTACCCTAATATTAGATTGCAAGTACTATAAAGTACTCACGGCTGTGTCCCTGGCTATTCAAATGGCCAGACTATGAAGCGGAGCCGCAGTATGAAGATGATGGCCAGCAGGACGACTACAACAACTAGGAGTTCTTCTGACGTCAAGCGTTGGCCTGTGGAATTATATAGTCCACTACTACTACGCTTCCGCTATGTAATATGTTCATTGATCAGTAGACCAACTATTTGTATAATATTGGATCATGTGATCCCCTTTTGTAAGACGATTATGGTTTGTAATGAATGATGACTTACGATATCAGCTGTTATGTCTCGCAACAACAATCTTCCTGGGATTGCGATGTATGGCATAATAGGCATCTGACTTAAAAATCCGGTGTTGACAAGTTGGTATCAGAGCCATTGTTTGACCTTAGGAGACCCTAGTTAGAATGGACGTCTGAAAACTTAGTTTCAAAAACAAATGAAGTGAATATTTACGAAAAACTTATTCACTCTCTTACCCTGAAGACTTTTATCAAAAGAGGAAATTCATGCTTCACCTTGCAATTTTACATAAAAGTTTGATACACTCGCACATCTCTAACTTACTCATCCATTTCGCTTTCAGATGGAGCCGATCAACACTAAGTTTTACCAGCTGGGAAATGGCGGGAGTCTGATCTTCGAAAGGGACTTAGATTCCCTATCTGAGTTTCTTGGACGCCCGCACCCCGAGTTCCACGGAGTCGAGGTCAACGACCAGCCCGGAGGGGAGCTTCAGTGGGTTATCACCGCTGACCTGAGGGGCAAGATGGAGCCTCCCACCTCTGAGAGGATCCTTTTTTCCATCAGAGAAAGCAACTGGCTGGATGGACTCGCTCGTGCTCTTCAGGAAGCACTTGCCCGTCTGTGCGGGCAGAATGTGGTGGCAATCCAAGGTCATCGCTTCGCGCACCTTGCAAGGCATGACGCCATTGGAGGGCCCATGGACCTGCAGTCACACCCCGAGCTGAAGCACCACGTGGAGCACCTGGACTTTATGCTGCACGAGACCCAGAAGGAGCTGGACAACTCCCGTGTCTACGCCAACCAGACTCACCTCCACCTAGCTGAGCATGCCGATGCTATCAAGATACTTGCAAAGGACCGCAAGTCACTCCGCCAGCAGCGTGCCAAAAAGGACGCTACCATTGCGCGCCTTCGCGCAAAGATAGCATCCTTGGAGGCAACTGTTCAGACCCAAGAGAACCAGTTGAGGAAGATGGAAGAAGAAGGTGAAGACATTCAGGGAGGAGCAGCCTTCATGAGCGATGATGATGACTTCGAAGAGGATGAGAACACTGACGTGGAGGACTACGAATTCCTGGAGGCCGGAGAAGATGACTTTATCCCGATCGATGTGGAAGATGAGTAGTTGCACTTGATCACTTGAGTAGGTGTGAGTTTGTATCCCGTCCTTTGTATCGTAGCGCGAGTAAATGGTTCTTAAAACCATGGAGGTGTTAGCTTGTAATATGTGATGTTTGAATGAATGAATGTGTGTTTGTGTTTACCATCCAAAGCATTCAAGATTTAAAATTCTGAACCAACTCAAAATAAGCCATAGAAATTTCCCTCTCATCTTATGATCTATTTCCATGTTCAGATGGCCCCTCCAACTCGCAACAGCAGCCAAGATGCCATGATGCAACTGCTGCAGACCTTAATGGAAGATCGAGAGAATGAAAGAGCCGAAAGACAGGCCAATCTTGCTGCACTGCAACAGCTAGCCAACCATAACCAAGGCCATGGAAACCATGATCACCCTGGGTCAAAACTCAAGAACTTTCAAAACACCAATCCCCCTGTTTTCAGCAAAACTGAAGAGCCTCTCGATGCAGATGACTGGCTCCAGACAATGGAGAACAATCTGGAAGTTGCGGGAGTCGAACCTGCAGAACAAGTCTTGTTTGCCACCCATTACCTAGCCGGACCAGCCAGAGCCTGGTGGACAAGCACGTGTGCTATGAACGCCGGACAGATGATGACTTGGGCAGATTTCAAGCTCAAGTTCAGCAAGTATCACGTACCCCCGGGTTTGATAAAGAAGATGAGGGATGAATTCCGTGAACTGAAGCAAGGCCGGATGTCGGTGGTAGAATACCGCGACAGGTTCCTCACCAAGGTACGCCCGATGAAACCGACACCACGAAAAGAGAAAGGAAAGATTCCTGAATGGCCCGCATGATGAGATGCGCACAGTCTTGGTCAATATCCCCTTCGCCGACCTTGAAGCCCTGGTGGATTCCGCCATCCGATGGAGGGCAAACTTCATCAAGCCAACGAGAACCGCAAACGCCGCCTGATGCACCAAAGTGGGCCCAGCAACACTCAGAAGTATCGCCCCAGCTCAAGCGGAGGTTTTGCCCCAAGAAACAACAAGCCCCAGATGCAGACTTCACGTCCGGGTTTTCAGAACCGGAGTGGAGGACACCCCAGGACGGGAGGCTACCACAACAACAACAGCAACTACCACAACAACAACAACTTCAACCGCGCTCCGCCAAGAGCCCCCAACAACAACAACACCAACACCGCTCCGAGGACTGGGAGCAACGCCATCCCCGTCACCCCCAAGGACAAGTCCACCATCACTTGTTACGAGTGTGGAGTCGTGGGACACTACTCCAATGAGTGCCCCAAAGGTTAGCCAAGAATGCCGCCAACGCCACTGCACCTGCGCAGCAACGCCGTGTCTCCACCGGCAAGAAGTTCACCCCCAACAACCCCAACAACCGCAACGGTCGCCTCTACCACATGAACGCCGAGGAAGCCCAGGAAGCACCAGATGTTGGGTATGTTCTCTGTTAATTCAGTACCTGCACGAGTGTTGTTTGATTCCGGAGCATCACATTCATTTGTCACTGAAGACTTTGCATGCACAAGTAAAATTCAACCAATCAGTTTGAAGCATGTCATGATAGTCCAAATACCTGGCTCGACTACAAAAGCTAGAAAAATTTGCAAAGATGTGCCTATTAAGATGCATAAAGTAGATTTTTATGCAAATTTGATTGTTCTGGGAACAAAAGGTCTGGAAGTAGTACTGGGCATGGATTGGATGTCGAAACATCATGGATTGATTGACTATGCCAAGAAGGCCATCACCATGACTAGTAGCACCGGAATATTAGTAGAGCATGTATCTGAAAGGCTGCCCAGAAAGTTTACCTGCAACCAGACTTTAGCCCAGCCAACCTTGGATCAGATCAGGTCGTCTGTCGATACCGATGTGTTTCCGGATGATTTACCTGGTATGCCCCGATCGGGATATCGAGTTTATCATTGAGTTAATCCCTGGAACCGGACCTATAGCCCAGAGAGCCTATAGCATGAACCCCGCCGAGTTAGTCGAACTGAAGAAGCAACTGGATGATATGCTAGCCAAAGGTTTGATACAACCAAGTGCCTCGCCTTGGAGATCCCCAGTATTGTTTGTGGATAAGAAGGACGGTGCCACTCGTTTATGTACGGATTACCGTAAGCTTAACGATGTCACCATCAAGAACCTGCCAAAGATAGAAGACCTGTTTGACCAGCTGGCCGGTGCCAAAGTGTTCTCTAAGATTGATCTTAGGACTGGTTACCACCAACTGAAGATCCGTGCCACAGATATTCCTAAGACTGCCTTTACCACCCGATATGGATTGTACGAGTACAATGTCATGTCATTTGGATTGACCAATGCCCCTGCCTATTTCATGAATCTCATGAATAAGATCTTTATGGACTTTTTGGATAAGTTCATCGTTGTCTTCATCGACGACATTCTTATCTACTCCAAATCCGAAGAAGAACATGAGCAGCATTTGGAGATTATCCTAGAAACCCTTAGACAACATCAGTTGTATGCCAAGTTCAGCAAATGTGAGTTTTGGCTGAAGGAAGTAGGATTCCTGGGACACATCTTGTCTGCAGTAGATCCCGCTAAAGTCAAGACCGTTACCGAATGGCAAGCCCCAACCACCAGATCGAGGTCCGCGCTTTTCTTGGATTAGCCGGATATTACCGCAGATTTGTGGAAGGCTTTTCAAGCATAGCTAGACCAATGACCCAACTGTTGAAGAAGGATAAGAAGTTTGAATGGACTGATAAATGTGAAGAGAGTTTTCAGCAGCTCAAGAGAAGATTGACCACAGCCCCAATCCTGATCATGCCCGATATCACTAAGCCTTTCGACGTCTATTGTGATGCATCCAAGATTGGTCTTGGATGTGTGTTGATGCAAGAAGGCAAGGTGATATCATATCTGTCAAGACAACTGAAGCAACATGAGCAGAACTACCCAACCCATGACTTGGAGTTAGCAGCCGTAGTCTTAGCCCTGAAAGTTTGGCGTCATTACCTCATGGGTAATCGATGCGAGATATATTCAGATCACAAGAGCTTGAAGTATATTTTCACCCAGAAGGAGCTGAATATGAGACAGCGGAGATGGATAGAATTAATCAAGGATTACGACATGGAGATTCACTACCACCCCGCAAGGCCAATGTGGTAGCGGATGCTTTGAGCAGACCGTGTCAGTTGAACTCCATGATCGCAATAGAACAACCCAGCCTGTATCAAGAGTTTGAACAGTTCAGACTAGAGTTAGTAAGCGAAGGATTCTTAGCCAGCATTGAGCTCCAACCCACTTTGATGAGTCAGATAAAGGAAGCCCAGAAGGGAAATGCCAGCATTGACGGAATCAAGAGTCAGATAGCTGCAGGAAAGGCACCGGGATTCACCATAGATGAAGAAGGAGTTCTTTGGTACAACGGACGCCTTTGTGTACCCTCAAATTCAGAGTTGAAGCAAGTCATTCTGAAGGAAGCTCACGACACCCTATACTCCATTCACCCCGGTGGAACCAAGATGTATCAAGATCTGAAAGAACAATTCTGGTGGCATGGAATGAAGAGAGAAATTGGAAGCTACATCGCCAAGTGTGATATCTGTCAGAGAGTCAAAGCAGAACATCAACGACCCGCAGGACTGTTGCAACCTTTACAGATTCCTGAGTGGAAATGGGATTCTGTCGGTATGGACTTTATCACAGGATTGCCCAAATCTAGCAGAGGAAATGATTCCATTTGGGTAGTAGTCGATAGATTGACTAAGGTAGCCCATTTTATCCCTGTCAAGACCACCTATCAAGGCCCCAAGTTAGCGGAGTTATATATCTCCAGAATAGTCACCCTGCATGGAACCCCAAAGTCAATTGTGTCGGATAGAGGATCCCAATTCACCTCAAGATTCTGGCAAAAAGTGCATGAAGGACTAGGAACCCGTCTGAATTTCAGCACAGCTTATCATCCGCAGACGACGACACCGAGAGAGTCAACCATACTTGAAGATATGTTGAGAGCATGTGTGCTAGAGTATGGATCCAAATGGGAAGACTGCCTACCTTATGCAGAATTCTCCTACAACAACAGTTATCAAGCCAGCTTACAGATGGCCCCCTTTGAAGCCCTGTACGGAAGAAAGTGCCGTACCCCTTTGAACTGGTCGGAAGTCGGAGATAGCCAAGTCTTCGGCCCAGATGTCCTCCGAGAAGCCGAAGAGAAGGTGCACAAGATCCGTGAATACCTCAAGACTGCCCAGTCAAGACAGAAGAGCTACGCCGACAAGAGACGCCGAGAGATGACATTCGAAATCGGAGATTTTGTGTATCTCAAAGTCTCACCCCTCAAAGGAATGCAGAGATTTCAACTCAGAGGAAAGCTCGCCCCCATATGTTGGACCCTTCAAAGTTCTGAGTCGCCGAGGAGAAGTTTCATATCAACTTGAACTACCGGAAGAAATGTCCGCGGTGCACAATGTGTTTCACATCTCACTACTTCGGAAGTGCCTAGAAGTGCCGGAGAAGACCGAAGTGTTCAAGAACATCGACCACAGAGCTATTGATATCAACAAGGACCTGACATACCATGAAGTGCCTATTCGCATCCTTGAAGAAGCTTTCAGGACCACCCGCACCAGAAGTATCAAGTTCCTGAAGATACAATGGAGTAATCACACCGAAGAAGAAGCCACTTGGGAATGTGAAGAAGATATGAGGAAGGAATACCCAGATCTCTTTAGTACCTAGTTTTCTTTAGATCTCGGGACGAGATCTTTTGTAAGGGGGAAAGGTTTGTAACATCCCAACTTTTCAATAAAGAAGAAAGAGAGAGTTTCAAAAACCCAAATTTGAGAACCAACAAAAACTGTTTCTCATCATATAGTGCTAGGCATATAGCTCACCTTTTTATCTATTTGAGTGTGTTTTTGCCATGAGGCTTGCTTATGTGTTCTCTCTTACTCTAAAAACCCTAGCAATGATCACTTGATCATCCAAAGTCAAAGAAAAAGAAATTGGAAAAGAACTTATAAAAATCAATTCCACACACACATTTGGCCTATGCCATTTTTGCAAAACTTTAACCTAGACCATTTTGGTTTGCACCATTGGTTAGATATGGTTACTAAACACTTGTTAGGACTTTTGAAATCAAAGAAACTCAAATCAAATCAAATTTGAATCAAATTTGGGCTCACATGAAATTATGGTCAAAATGGCACTTTTTAGCCTGATGCCCACTTTGAGCCCTGCTATTTAGAGATTTCCCTTCTATACCTTGCCAACTCTTTGCACCTCATCCAAGACAACATCAAGGAGAACAACTTTGCCCAAAACCACCACCCCAAATTCCTTCTCAATTCCAAATGGGGATCAAGCAAAGTTGGAACAAAATTGCATATGCAAGATCATATGCAAAATGTGATTTTGCAAACCAATTCCAAATTGACCCAAACCACCACCATTCTACTCCTTTTAATATATGTTTACAACCCACCAAAAAGATTTTCAAATTTCAAAAATACTTTTCTTGCGGGCATTGTGTCAAGCACCTTGCAGGCAGGGAATACAATTGAGCCCATACTGAAATTTTTTCACATGGACCAAGTCCACCTTGGCCTCTCTGCTGCTCTGGAACCTCACCTCACCCCTCAGCAGCAGTGCCAAGCCTCTGCACCTCCCCACTTGGCCACAATGACAAGGGCATGACCATGCCGTGGCATGGCATGGCCACCCCGTGCCATCTCCCTCACCTCTCACTTCCAGCATGCACCACCATGTCATCCACCTCCCCCTCACTCCCCTGATCATGCCCGACACGGCCCTCGACGATTTCGTGCACCGCTTTGACCAGAACACGTGACGCCCAGACGTGCCAGTGACGCGCACGCGCACGCCAGAGCGCGCACGGCGAGCGCCACGGGCACGCCCAGACGCGACGTCGTCCCACTCCCTCGCGTCACCTCCGCCCTGACTCTCTGCGGCAGTAGACGCAACACCTCACCCTGCACCGCCTGGACACGGCCACTTGCCCGCGGGAACGCCGCAGGCGACGACCACGACGAGGACGGTCCGCCACGGTGACGCACGCTCCCGTCGACCTCACCGTCGCATCCGTCCCTCGTCTTCACCACAATCACGCGCGTCAGCCTCGCCAGGACACCAGGAACCCGACGCACCCATGCCTTGCCTCTTCACGACCTTGGAACGGCGACGATGACGGCGACCCTAGCTCCGCCCCACGGCCACCTCCATCTGCTATAAAAGGAGGACTTCTCCTCTCGAATTGAGCACGCAAATCACTTCCTCTCCTCACCACAGCTCTCCTCGACGCCTCTATTTGTTCGATTAGCCACTCCATTGCTCCAATTGCAAGCTCGTCGCCGCCGCCAGTACACGGAGTTCGCCGGAGAAGGAGACCACCCCCGGCGACGCAACTGCTTCCAGGCGCTTCCTCATCGACGACAACGACGCGGCGCACCCCTCCGACGATCGCCGGAGCTCCGACGAGCTCGCCAACCCCCTACCTCCGCCGCCCGTAAGCCTCCCTCTCGCCGGAGACGACGACCATCCTCGGCCATCGATCTCGCCTCTAATCGCACGGCCAGCATTTCCCCGCACCGTTTCGCTGGCCACGCCCCAATGACAGGTGGTCCCCACCATGTCAGCTGGCCCGCTGCGCTGGACGCACTACTGGGCCGGCCCATCTTCCCCCTCGCGTGGCACGGCCCTTTTAATTTCCCGCCAGCCCACGATTCAAATCCAAAAAGGAAAAATAGGAAAGTATTACATTCTGATAATAACTTTGAAATTTAATAGGGACTTTTCTACTTGGCCAAATTTTACAAATTTTATATTTTTGGAAACCTTAGGAAATTATCTACCCAATGCCACTGGTTTGAACCCTAGATCTACTATAGAATTAAAGTGAGAAAATAAACAAGGCAGGGACTTTTCTGCCTTAGAAAAATTATTGTAAATCAACCAAAAATGCTTTTGAGTTGATTCCAACTCCTATAAATCACTTTTCACTTGCACTAATTGTTTCTGCAAAAATATGTCATGCTTGCTTTGAATGATCATGGCCTAGTTGAATTAAAGGACTATATGGCTATTTCTAGTCAAAGTTATTGTCCAAAACTATTTAAAAATCTCATGGGAGTTTTACCCCATTTAAATCTTGTCACCAACAACTCAAAATGAGGTAGGGACTCTGGTCATTTAGGTCTCATATGATTTGTTGATGATATTAAATCTCTACTATGCTAGGATTAAAGTGTATGAGGTGCTCACCTCATTTAAATCTTTTTCTTAAATGATAAGTGTGAAGTGGTTGACTTTGGTCAACCTAGGTCACATATTATGCATAAGAGAAATTAAATCTTAATAAGATAATGAGAGGAAATTATTTTTCTTAATTGAGAAAACAAATCCACCAACCTTTTAGTAAGGTATAAGGATAGCCTAGCTTGTGTGACTTATGTGTGCTTAGTAAAGTACTTAAGATTGGTGTGGTGATTGTACCTCGTATTCGTATTTTAGACGCTAGTACGGAAGAGTATCAAGAGGAGGAGGAGGAGGCCTACTTCCAAGGAGAAGAAGACCACTTTGATCAGTACAACCACCAAGGCAAGCTGATATTCTTGCAAAGTGCAAAGCTCTATCAGGGCAAGGCACACTCACCTATTACTTTATGCTTCATGATCCCATCCCAAGTTTTATTCTTGCAAAGTTTTTACTTTATTTATTAAAGCTTACTTTTATAGTTAACTTTGGTCTAAGTATAGAGTAGAACAAGAGTATCAAACTTAGCCTAAGAAGCTTATGAGTTAAGTAGCACTCATCAAGACTAGTTGCTAGTGCTAACAAATAAAAGTGGCTACTCTAGATGGGAACATGTGACTGGTTTTGAATTTTAAAACCTTGGAATGATGATTCATTCCATTGAATGAATTTTGAAGGTGAATATGACCAAGAGAAGATGGTGATTTTTAATAAAACTGATATTGGTTTGGATGCGATACCTTTCCAATTTTTGAGTACCCCCACAATACCTGATTATGGGTAGGGCTTAACTAGAAGTTTATACATCTTAGTATGGGTTCCCTCTGAACAAGCATCATAGGGGTTATGCCGAGGCTGCCTCCGTTGTTGAGAAATGATGTGAATTGAGGTGAATTGTACGGCCAAGCCCTGTGCAGTTCCCAGGTTGGGTCTTCACCGGGAGGCCAAGCTCATGGGGAGAGGTGCCTATACTAGGGTGTGTAAGTGAAAGGTTATGGTTGATGATCCGCGTACTGAGTTACGATTATTCAGGGTTATCTCTGACGGATGAAATCAAATGTTGTGGCACAAGTGTGCAACCTCTGCAGAGTGTAAACCTATTCGAATAGCCGTGTCCACGGTTACGGACGGTTGGAAAGGCCATACGGTTCCATTGTCAGAAGTTTTCTTTCAAAAAGGGGTGATGATTTTGATTGGTGACTTGTTTTGAAGCACCACTAAGTTGTGGGAATGACACTAATGTTCCCACTTGAGTGTTAGCAATTGAAGAGTCTTTTACTAAGGGTTTATGTAATAAAATTTGCTTTTTGCAAAGAAACCTAGATCTTAGCACCTCCTTACTAAAACTGTTAGTACTTACCCTAATATTAGATTGCAAGTACTTTAAAGTACTCACGGCTGTGTCCCTGGCTATTCAAATGGCCAGACTATGAAGGGAGCCGCAGTATGAAGATGATGGCCAGCAGGACGGCTACAACAACTAGGAGTTCTTCTGACGTCAAGCGTTGGCCTGTGGAATTATATAGTCCACTACTACTACGCTTCCGCTATGTAATATGTTCATTGATCAGTAGACCAACTATTTGTATAATATTGGATCACGTGATCCCCTTTTGTAAGATGATTATGGTTTGTAATGAATGATGACTTACGATATCAGCTGTTATGTCTCGCAACAACAATCTTCCTGGGATTGCGATGTATGGCATAATAGGCATCTGGACTTAAAAATCCGGGTGTTGACACCACCCCATATGGCGGCGCGGCCAGGGGTGGGGCCGCGCCCCCCTATGGTGTGGCCGCCTCGTGGCCCCTCTTCGTCTCCTCTGTTTGGAAGACTCCGTGGAAAATAAGACCGTGGGCTTTTGTTTCGTCCAATTCCGAGAATATTTCCTGTGTAGGATTTCGAAACCAAAACAGCAGAACAGAACCACGCTTCGGCATCTTGTTAATAGGTTAGTGCCGAAAAATGCATAAAAATGATATAAAGTGTATATAAAACATGTGAGTATTGTCATAAAACTAGCATGGAACATAAGAAATTATAGATACGTTTGAGACGTATCAATCATCTTCCTCAAACCTCCTCCACTAGTCACCTTCTTCCTCAAACCTCCTCCACTAGTCACCTTCTTCCTCAAACCTCCTCCTATTGTAGCGCATAACTAGAGCTGACCACCTTCTCGTTATCGATGGCAAGGATCGACCATCTCCACTTGTTCTTTGGTTGAAGTTGACATGCATCCCTTCCCAAAATTGGTTGAACAGTTGCTTATCTCCAATGAGTGTTTGATCATGCCATGCGAAGTATAAATTGTTGTCCTCATCCTCAGTCCATTTTCCTTGTCTCTTCTTCTTGCTACGAATTTGAACGAACAAACATCTTTTCATTCGCCGAAATTCACCAAATTACCCAAACAAAAACGGGTTGAAAAGCATACCTTGGCGGATCAGGTATCCAAGGACCATCTTCTTCATCCGTCGGTGCCGATGCCGGAGCTGGGGCAGGGGCAAGGGCTGCAGCCAGCGCCGGAGGTGATGGCGGTGCCGGAGCCGATGCCGGTGCGGTTGCTGCCGCCGGCGCCCGCACGAGGTCCTTCAACCCTAAATCTGGAGACTTGCAGCGGCGCGAGGACGAAGAAGCCATACTGGAGGTGCGCGGTCGCGTGAATCCAGCTGTTCCTCGACGAATTCGGTCGAGTACCTTGTGCTCGGCGGAGGTGCAGATCGCGGCCGGGACAGTTGCGCCGGCCAAAAGGGAGCTCGACGACCGTGGGGACTATGGGACAAACGGACGGCAAGGTCGTGGCCGACAAATGCCCTCCTGGCGGCTGCACGACAACTGGACGGCGACAATCCGGCATCTCCGCCGCCGGGATAAGTTCGTCGGAATCCAGCCACGGACCTCGGCCTCGGCCACCAACTCGGTGGCCGTGGTCGATCTACACCACCTCCATCCCCTCCGGCGGCTTTTCCCGACCGAAATCGACGTCGCAGCGGCCGGAGACGAGCTTTCTTTCGGTTCCGACCGGAGGCGGGATCCACCTCGATGCGGTGGATCCAGCTGCGATTCCGGCGACGGCTAGCAGCGGCGACAGGGGCGGATGGGGGGAAATAGGGTTGCGGTGCTTCGGGCAGTCGGCGGAGGGAAAAGGTGGCCGGCGGAGGCAACGCCGGCGGGAATGGTGCGGCAGGGCGGCGAGGCAGTGGCGACGGCATGGAGGAGAAAAAATATGCGAATCAAGGCCCACGGCGCGGAGGCCGAGTCCTAAATTTTTTTCTCCACTAAGACCGTTTGGGGTTGGGTTAGAGACGGTTCCAGCCGTTAGAGGAGAAAATATACTCCTCTAAAGGCCGAAAGGGGATTGGTTAGAGATGCTCTCATATAGTTTGTGTTGCTCATAGAAACTTCTCTTTGGCATTTTGGCAATGGTATTGATCCTTTGTTTTGCACTTAATTTCAACAAACAGGCGGTGGACTTGTATATGGCCATGGCATCTTGTGTCCCGGAAAGTGGGCGAGTTCTCTCGGTCTCGATATACCCATCAGAATTTGGACTCAAGTGCATGCACGTTGAGGACGCTCTAGGCCCTTCTGCTCTTATTGGTGCTGACTGTGAAGAAGAAGATGGTGACATGCTTGACTCTCAGACTAAGAACAACAAGCTCCATTCTTATGGGCTAAACACACAGAGGTTACCAACAAAGCATAAAAGAGATGCTCTCACTGATTATCATCTTGTTTTCTTTTCTATCTGTCTGGGAAGAGTTTGAATGGTTTTTATAACAGTACAAGTCTATAATATTCTATTGCTAATGAAAATATTCAGATCCTCTGTAATTGTTGCAATTACGGTGCATTCTCCTTCACATGTTTGGGATTGTAGTATGCAGATGCCCATGGCCTTGTCGTATATCCATCTTTTCATAGTTACCATACGAAAACAATGTTACTACCTACCAAGGGCTTGTCCTTCTACCCTCTGATGATGGTTATATTGATCTTGCTGCAGGTTCTACTATGCAGTCGTGGTGTGTGATTCCAGCGCAACTGCGCTTCACCTATACGCCACTTTTGATGGTACCGAGTTCTTGAAGACGACAAACATGTTCGATTTGCGGTTTATTACTGACTCTATGGAGTTCCAATATCCTGCTCGTGATGTAGCTACAGAGGTTCGTAACTTTTGGCACTTGTACGGTCCTTTTCGTAAAGCTATGGAGAGTTGCTGTGCTTTTTTAGGTCCTGTGTGTAATTTCCGTAATCCCACCAACCAGTTTTTTAATGCAATTTCTAGGTCCTTTAGGACCCTTCACTTGTCAAAGAAAAAATATAGATGCAAATACTATTTATTCAAGTACTGCTAAAACAAGTACTTTCAGTTCGTAACTTGTTTGACTTCATGCAGGCACCTCCGAGTTACAAGGAGCCTGATTTTCAGACTCAACATAGCAAAGTTGAGCCCATCTGGGATAATGATGGTAAGGTAAGCTCTATTATACTTTAATTAAATCATTTTCAGGTCACCTCTACCATTTTTAAGTAAATTATTTTATTTTCTAACTTAATACTAAAAACTCAGTTTCTCTTAGAATTTATAAATGTCAAGGGAGGAAAACCCAGTGTCAACTGTGAAGATAGGATTCAGAACTAGTGAAATAATAATGGAGGAAATACAGTTTCATTGTAGACTCTTGTATTTTTTTTTTCATATCTTCTTTTGAACAGCTGTGAGTTGTACACTTGTTATGGAATCACGTGACATGACAATGATGCCACGCATGTTTCTACTCTTTTGTCTCATGAAATTTTTCAATCTGTTGGTCATCGTTTCTTGTCCTTGCATTGTGTTTATCCATTTTTGACGTCTTGAATTTTTCCTGTTGCAGCTTGATCAAGTTCTGAGAAAAATAGCAATGTATGAGAGTGCAGATGAATGGTTTTGTGCAACGGGAGTGAGCGGAAACAAGCGAAGAGTGCGCACCTGCGAAGGAACCGGATGATTGGGAAACGCGGCACCGAGATTCTGTTGTCGGCTGAGGCGTTCAAAAAAGCAAGCAAGAGTGAAGGTTGGTTTTGCTCAGCCGATGGATTTGCTGGCTGCTCGAGGATATATAGCTTGAAGGTTCATTCCTTCGAGTAGTTATCTTTTTGTAATTCTAATTATCTTTGGGTACTCCAGTCGTATCTTATGAATCCACCCGGTGTCGTGCATCAAAGGTTGTGAGCCGGCTGATCCACATCTAACGTTAGGGATCCGGCAAGTGGTAAATTTGCAAAAAACCGCCCGGCTGCTACCTCCAACTTGTCATCTAGGCTGCAGGTTTCGCAGTTATCCCCTATCGCCCTAGCTCCGTGCTCCTCAATGGCGCTAGGGCCATTGCCCCCCACCGCTGATCTGATAACATGGTGTAAACCGTAACACGGCATGAGAGCAGGCCGGCAAGCAACATCCGATCGCATCCATGCCAGGCTCAGGCGATTCAAGCGTTGTGAACATGCCGCCCCCCCGCCGGTGAGTAGTGACCAAGGGCAACCGTGTTGCGGATTTTTTTCTTCAACGGTGCCAAAAGCCATTTGGAGACCAAGGGCACAGTTCAAGCAACACAGTCCCCTCAGCGGGATTCTGCGCAATGGTACTTCAGCTCAGGTTGAAATAGCATGTGTCAACCCATTTGAATCTGAGCCAAGAGCTCTGAACAATTGTGTTCAGCAATAAGAACTAGGCAAAAGCTGAACTCGAGCCTTTCTCCAATTTTCATTCACCAACTGATTACAATTTTTATTCATCAATTTACACGAGATTCACATTCTAATGCTACATCTGGGTAGACTCACATGCCCAAGAAGAATTGCAATCGACGAGTCACAGAAATTTGTACAGTCCATATAGCCCATAGAAGAGCACAAACGCCAACTCGAATTAAACCTTTGTCTGTTTTGGTAACACCATTTAACCAATTGCCAAATAAATTTGTAATATTACATGGCGGGGGAATGTTAAACGTCATATAAATAAACCTCCATAATTTTTTTGCAAACGGACATGAGAAAAAAGGTGTTGTATGGCTTCGTTTTGATCACAAAAATAACATTTTGGACAACCATTCCATCTGCGTTTGAGGAGATTGTCCTTAGTTAAAATCACTCCCTTATGCAAGAACCATATAAAAATTCTGATTTTGAGTGGTACTTTGATTTTCCAAATGTATTTTTTAAGATATGGAATGTGATCATCAAGCAAATCTAAGTACATAGACTATACAGTAAAAACACCCGAGGTAGTAAGAGCCCACCGGAAAACATCTGGCTGATCCAACAGTTGAACCCTCATAAGACGTAAAACAAGGTGCACCCATCGTTCCCACTTATTCGTCGACAAGACTCGCCTGAAACCTATGTTTAGTGGAGTCGAGCCCATAACATATGCTACTGTCACGTTCGGATGATTAACAATATTATATAAAGTAGAGTATTGATCCTTTAACGGCCTATCTCCTAGCCAAGCATCTTCCCAAAATCTAGTATTTTGTCCGTCCCCAACCACCGAGGAACCTCTTCTAAAGAAATCGTCTTTGACATACATTAAGCCTTTCCAAAAAGGCGAGTCTGTAGGGTTTGCTGAAATTTGTGACAAAGTTTTGTTCTTCAAATATTTATTGCACAGGAGCTCTTGCCACATACTCTCTTTATTCAAAAGCTTATATAACCATTTACTAAGAAGACTCTTGTTATTTAATTCTAAAACCTCCACCCCCAAACCTCCCTGATCCTTAGGTCTGCATATTACCTCCCACTTGGTTAATCTATATTTCTTTTTATGTCCATCGCTTTGCCAAAAAAAAAAACGTGATCTAAAGTAGTCTAGCCTTTTCCTCGCCCCAACAGGTACTTCCAAGAAAGCAAGCATAAACATTGGCATACTCGTGAGTACAGAGTTTATGAGTATAAGACGATCGCCATAGGACAATATTTTACCCGCCCAGCAACAAAGTTTTTTTTTTCAAAACGGTCTTCTACGGGTTTCCATTCACCATTTTTAAGCTTCCGGAAATGGATTGGTATTCCGAGATATCTAAATGGGAGGGAGCCTATGTCACACCCAAAGAGAAGCTTATAATCCTCCTCAACTTCTTTGGCTTTTCCAAAACAGAAGACCTCACTCTTGTGAAAATTTATTTTAAGACCTGAGAGTTGTTCAAAAATTGAGAGAACCAGCTTCATATTAAGGGCCTTTGTAAGGTCATGTTCCATGAATAAAATGGTGTCATCGGCGTACTGCAATATGGAAATCCCCCCATCAACCAAGCGCGGAATCAGACCACCAACCTGGCCATCCTCTTTGGCTCTTGCAATGAGTATGGCAAGCATATCCGCAATAATATTAAATAGTATAGGAGATAAAGGGTCACCCTGTTGTAAACCTTTTTTGCCTGAAAGTAGTGACCTATGTCGTCATTTACCCTAATTCCTACACTACCCTTTTCAATATACTTCTGAACCTAGTCACACCATTTAGAATCAAAGCCTTTCATTCGCATAGCCTGTTGTAGGAATGACCAATTTACTTTATCGTAAGCTTTTTCAAAATCGATTTTAAAAAGAACCCCATCCATTTTTTTCCTATGAAGTTCATGAATAGTCTCATGGAGAATCACCACTCCCTCAAGAATATGTCTTCCTGGCATAAAAGCCGACTGAGTTGGCTTAATCACCTTCTCAGCGATAACAGTGACTCTATTTGTCCCTACCTTAGTGAACACTTTGAAACTAACATTCAGAAGATAAATGGGACGGTACTGTTGGATCTGGACCGCATTCTGTTTTTTTGGGAGAAGAATGATTGTACCGAAATTGAGATGGAACAACGGTAGATCACCAGATTGGAACGCCTTGAACATTCTCATCAGGTCTCCTTTTATAACCTCCCAAAACTTCTGATAAAATTCAGCGGGAAAGCCATCTGGGCCCGGAGCCCTGTTTTTTTTTTTCATTTGTGAGATGGCATCAAAAATTTCTTGTTCGGTGAAATCTGCAATAAGAACATCATTTTCTTCCTCGAAAATTTGCGTAATATCATATATGACGGACTCGTCCATCACACAAGAATTGGTAGCCACCGGCCCAAATAGCTGCTTATAGTATTCGGAAATATATCTTTTTAGGTTCTCTTGACCAAAAATTGTTCCGTCTTCTTGTTCTAGTTGAAATATTTTTTTCCTTCTATGTTTTCCATTAGCAATGAGGTGGAAAAACTTAGTATTATGGCCCCCCTCTTGAATAAATTTGACCTTAGCCCTTTGCGCCCATTTAGACTCCTCTTGTCTCCTCAACTTGGCGAGCTCCTCTTGTCCTGCTCTCCGCCTACCTGGGTTTCCACATCGCTAGGATGACCGCAGGCCTCCGTGTCCATGATTTGGTCGCGGCCAGCACTAGTCTCCGTCGCCAACCATTGCCGCCGGATGTGATCTACCTTCTCCACTAGATGGTTTGCCACCTCACATAGAACGGACTAGCCATGCCTCAGCGTCGAAGCAGAGGAATACAGAACAAGTGAAATTGGATCGAGGTGGTGTGCTCTTAGTTGAGAGACCGCGGCCAGTTTTCTCCGCTTGCTAGATCCCTAACGCTAGATGTGGATCGGCCGGCTCACAACCTCTGGATACAAGGCGCCGGGTGGATTCATAAGATACGACGTTTATATATAGCAGGGTTAATTTTGAAGTTTCCTGATTCTTGTACGGAATAGGCGAGACTTAATGCTTTTTGCTGAAAATTCCGGACGATGGATTCTCAAGGTCGGTCTATCTTAGTGGTGTGCTTGATGCAACTTCAAAGGAAAAAAAAATTGCACCTTTGTCTCCTCCAGCAGTGCAGCGATGCATCCATCTGCAGGGTCGAGCAGAACCCACCTCGAACAGAATTCGCATGAGATCTACCACCACCATCCCCAATCACACAGAAATATACAAATTGTGCAGGATAAAATTACATGGAAAACCAAAGCAAATTTGAAGGGGAGGAAGCCTGACACGGAAGTAAATTGAAAAATAGAAATTGCGACCATTCAACGTAATATTACATAGTCCACGGAACGAATAAAAATTTGAGATCGGAGCATTCAAACAATTACAGGTCCAAAAGAAAAAAAACACGGCCATGCCATATAATAATGCAAGTTGCATTTAGAAACAATATCACCAATTAGGAGCCCTAGACCAAAATTGCCTTCCACGGAAACATCCCCTTAGCTTTGTCCCTTCCGCTTCAGTTTCAAACTGGAAACTGCATAATATGACCTCCGTGTGAATGATCATTTTTTATTTAATTACAATTCGTATGCTTTGTATTTAAAATATACCATAGTTTAAAATAGCCGGCTATAGCCGGGCTATAGCCCGCTATAGCCTTTCCCGGGCTATAGCTGTTTTGAGAGGCCGCGGCTATAGCCTGTAGCCGGCTATTTAAAACATTAAAATATACAGAAGAATAGAAACATCATATATAACAAAGTTCAGCAAGCCTTTTTAATCCGGATTTTATATTTTTTTGGGAAATCTCGTGAGGGGAAGTCCCTGCCTAATTTTGATTCAGGACACAGGGTTGTTGTTTTTTCTCTCGAACACACGTCTAAAGTGTGTCTTTGTATATTAGAAGAAAAACCGTCAAGATGATGGGTGGTGTACAACGTTAGTAGGCAAGCTAACTAAGCAAAAACATAAACGAAGAGGAACGGTGGAAAGAAAGACTATATATACAAGGCTAACATTTTGCTAGCCTGCTGATGTTTCAGTTTTCATCAGGAGGCCTAGCATGGAGAGGTAAATGACGAAGCTCTTTTGCACCAGCCAAGATCCATAGCCGAGCCTCTTCCAGAATCGACAGTGTAACATCCATGTGACTTGGGGAGCTTCCATTGAAGACGACATCGTTGCGGGATTTTCAAATCTTCCAAAGTGCAAGGATGATGATGGACCTGGCTGCCTTGTTGAGGAGAGGGGCAGCTCTTGAGGCAGCTGACACGAACCAAGAGTTGAATTCCTCGTCAGGTCCTGGAATGCGAGCCTGAAGGCCCACTCTGGACAGAACATGGAACCAAATCTACTTGGCGAAGGGGCATTGCAGCAGAAGATGGGAGATGTTTTTGCTGCCCTGATCACAGACGACACATGTATCAGCGTCTGCAAGACCATGCCTCATCCGGCAATCAGCAGTCCCAAATAGCCTGCCAATGTGGGGAGAAATTCATTCCTTCGAACAGCACATTGTAAGCAGATTTGCTTGAGTATAGGCATTCAGTGGTAAAATTCCAGGATATCTCATCAGCGTTGTCAGGGGAGAGCTCTTGGGCGTCAGCGATTTCGACCAGGTGCAAGAATTGGATAATTCCTTCGACTGAGAGGGTACCAGTGATGTCTCTAATCCAGGAATTGTCGTGCAGACCATCGGTGACAGTTCGATTTCTGACGGCATGCTTGCTGACAGCGGCAAAAACGGCCGGCGCAAGCTGGGAGATGCATTGACCTGACACCCATCTATCTGTCCAGAAGATAGTCCTGGAGCCATCGCCCAGCTTGATCTTAGTGGCAACATGAATCAGAGCTTTGATATGCTGGTTGACCTTAATGGGGAACATGGCCCACGGCTTTGTAGGATCAGTCCATTGAAGCCAGGCCCAGGGAGCTCTAAGAGCCGAGCTCATGCGTTTGAGGTCTAGCACACCCAAGCCTCCCAACTCGATAGGGCGACAGACGTCGCGCCATGCGATGGCGCAGGTTCCACCGCCATCATTCCGACACAGGATTGTTGTTCTTTCTACTCCCTCCGTCCCATGAAGATTGTCTGAGATTTATCAAAATTTGGATGTACCTTCGTGCGACGGAGGGAATATCACTTTGTACAATATTGTGTGCCAAATAACAATGGCTTTTAGTTTATACAGTACAAATTTCAAAAGTTCGATGAAGATTTCAGAAGAGCTACATGATAGCTATCATATTAACATCGAGATTTGAAAATGTTACTTGTACTGGTGCATTCGTAACTTCAGAGTTAAGGTACCGTAGCACATCCTTGGGTCCTTGTTGCGGGATGCATTGATTGTAGTAGCACGAGCAAGCATGGTATCAAAGCTCGTATGTATTCTTCCGGCTGATAGAAATCTTTGTACATGTGTTTTACACCATCGCACGGACGCGAGTGGCGTTGATATGGTGGCCGTTTTGTAAATTAACCGATACCGTCTCTGGCCAGCATCTTCGCATCAGTTCAGGAATCATCATCTACTGATGCAAGGAGTTGATCCTCGTCTATGGATAACTTCCTTAAAGCTTTAGACAGCGATGTGTTTCTGGTGACTACTTGCCTGTAGAGCCCATGCAGCTGCTTGAGTTCTGCTATGGTCAAACTTTCAGTTTCGGAGTCCATGAAAGAGAATCTAGAGCCTGCTAAACTGAAATATTGTGATTATGCAGCAAAAGCAAACAAAACCGAACCTAAGTTGTCAAGCGGATGAAGAGCATCACAACCACTAAGAAGAAATCTAGAGATATAATATATAGTTTCAGAAAAGAAAGTTCATTTAGAACCACTGAGTATATGCTCTGTACATTAATTCTTACTCCCTCCCTCCCCAGGTTGAGTCAAAAAGTCAACACCTTTTAAGTTTGACCAATTATATATACTAAATTATGAAAATATACAATACCAAATCAATATCAATAGATCCACCGTAAGATATATTTTACAGTATATTTACTCAATATTGTGATTGTTGATATTCCCTTGTATATTTGGTTACACTTAGCAAGTATTGACTTTTTGACCAAATTTATATACCACCTATTTGGGGACAGAGATAGTGTACATAAGAACAGAAGGAATGACATTATGTACAGGGGAAAGCTTATACTAAACAAAACAGTTTCATATAAGCAGAAACTGTTAACAACAGACCTTCTGCATCAGTTTGCTTTTGTAGTCCCCTCGTAGATGTTGCCGACCCTTGCGGACTACTAGGGCTGGCAACACATATTTGAGTACCTAGTTTTGCAGTTTCCATATGCATCTGAAACTCATTTTCTTCCATGGATAGCGAGCGGCCACCAACATTAACTATAAACATCTTTGCTGAAATGAGGTTTGATAGATAGTATTCCACTTCAGAAACAAGCTTAGTATCTCTTCGGAAGAGCTGAACAAACTTCAGATTTGAGCGCAGTGGCCTCCGTAAAAGTCCTCAAAACGAGTTGCTCGAAAATCCCCATATATTGATTGATCAACATTTGACTAGGACGCACGCAGCATCTTGTTTCTTTTCTGCATTTCAGATCGACAGGCCAGTCTAGTACCATGTAAAGCTAGCGTACGTACGCAGAGGTTTTTGTCCGGCCGCTCCTATCAGGTAGAAAATTCTTGGACCAAGGCCTATTTCTCACCGGGATGATAATCACGAGAAGAACGGGATTGCTCCTGGATTGAAGTTCAGGACATTGTTGAAATTGAAGCATTGGCTTAAGGAGTTCTTCATCAAGAATCATCGTCCATACACGGTGGTTCACTCGGATGTGAAGACGCGTTACACCATTAAATACGAGGAGGATGGATGCCCTTGGGCTGTGCGTGCAAGACCATGGAAGGGAGGCCCCGATTGGCACATATCTAGTTGTGTATCAACTCACATGTGCCGCGGTATGAGAATGGATGGAAAAGATGTGAAGCACGAGCACCGTCAACTCAAGTCCGAGTTCATCGCGTATAGGCTTTCGAACGATATCTCGTCACTTCCGACAATGAGCATCAAGAGCGTGCAAGATCTTGTGAAAGCTATCTTTGACTACAAGGTGAAGTACGGGAAGGCATGGAAGGCGAAGCAAGCCGCATTCAAGATGTTGTACGGTGATTCGGAGGAAGCATATAACCGGCTCCCTAGGTTGTTGGGAGCGATGGCCGCCACTAACCCGGGCATGGTTCATGTGATCGAACCATATGCGAACAAGACAAGGATTTACAATGGAAAAATGGTTAGAGTATTTGGCCGTGCATTTTGGGCTTTCGAGCAATGCGTGAGAGCGTTTGAACATTGTAGGCCGATCATTTGCGTCGATGGCACCTTCTTGACCGGACAATTCAAGGGCACTCTTTTGGTTGCAATAGCAAATGATGGCCAAAACCGTTTGGTTCCTTTGGCTTTTGCTTGGTTGAGGCGGAGAACAATGACAATTGGGAGTGGTTCTTTGGTATTTTAAAAACCAAGGTATTGCCGACCCAAAGAGAATCATGTGTCATCTCGGATCGTCATCAAGGAATTCTCAATGCGGTGAAGATTGACATTCCCGGCCATGCTCCTTTGCACCATCGATGGTGCATGAGACATTTTTGTGCAAACTTCTATAGGGCATGCGGGAGCAAGGAGTTGGCGGATGATCTTCAAGATTGTTGTCTAGCTTACACGGACCGACGTTTCGCAAACTTGTACAACAGATTGCTTGCTAACAAAAAATTCAATCCGGGTGGTCAAGAGTTTCTCATTAGACACATCCAAGATAGGTCGAAATGGGCACGAGCATACGATGATGGAGGACGGAGGTATGGTCACATGACAAGCAACTTGGCGGAATGCTTTAACAAGGTGCTCAAGGGTGTCCTTGCATTGCCCGTGACGGCAATAGTTCGATATACATTCGACAAGTTAAATACGTATTTTCTGAACTACTCAGATGAAACTCAGAAGCAGATTGCGGGAATGTACGGGAAGGACAAATACAAATACAAGTACCAACCGAAGATTGATGAGTGGATGGAATTTCAGTCACGCAAGGCGGATTCCCAAGTTGCCACACTGTTTGATAATGATGAGCTCATTTACCAAGTTGACGAGCCAGGAGGTACCATGGCTGATGGTGTCCAACATGGTGGCCGAGCATTCAAGGTCTCACTCAAGGTTTGTGATTGCACATGCGGAAGACCATCATTGCACAGCTGGAGTTAGGCTCATCATCTTGGCCATTGGGAGATGCGGACCTTGATTGGGACGGCATTGCAATCTCAGGGTCACGGCAACCAAGTAGGTTCGATAACCGGCGTAGCTTCTGGCCCTGCCGCTAAAAAAGAAGCAACTGGTCAATCTTGCTAAGAATGGAAGATGCAAAGAGCAACTATAATGCTAGTCTATAGACTAACCTTCACAAATTCTTGAAATGAACTCTCGCCCTTCTCACCATTTGGGAACGACTGCAATGCGCTCTCATGCTCAGCTGCCTGCTTCTGGATCTCGGTACGCTGTGATTCAAGGAAATGAAGAGGTCGAGCACGGGAGCAAATGAGACTCATATGAATGGACACAAATGATCTACAATATCTTACCACAAAGTTCAGCATGGGAGCAAACGAGGTTTGACGCCCTTCCCTGACAAGCTTGTTGTACTCGAGGGTGGCAACATCGTCGAATAGCAACGGCTCTTCTAAAATCTCGTACCCATAAGCTTCCGGAAGAATCTGCACACGAGTGTTATCAAGAAACCAGTGGAGGTACCGGTTAAAAGCATCATCACTATGTTCGTCATATTGGATTCCTTTTGCTTTCTTTTGCTCCTCCACTCGCATGACGAATTTCTTCACATACTTATTGTGAATCTTGTGCCAATCTGTCTTCTTGCTCTTCCTCCTGACGTAGCTGCGCATGGACAAACTGTAAGGGTACATTTTCCCTATGTGTGGTTTTGGTAATTAATGACAACCCCTATGGACTAATGTTTTCATTGAGTTTATATGAAGGAATATTCCATAGGTAATACTTGTAGTCCATGTGTTGATTCAAGTATGGATGTCATGAAGATAAAGATATATCTTGAGTATTGGCATCAAGATCATCGATTTGAAGACATATATGTGATATGATCAAGAAGAAGAAATGAAGATGGAGTTCTTATGTGGAACTCAATATTAGCCATGCTCTAGCTTATTTGTTAAGCAATGAATGATCAAAATCTTGAGTGCTTGATTCCAAGTGAAGAATTCAAGATATGGCTCTAAGTCGGTGTCATGATAGTCTCATAAGTTGAGCTATGGTTAACTAAGATTTAGAGCATGCAAACAAATGAAGAGTTCTTTATACACCTCAAGATAGTATGGTAGAGCATGAGAAGATACAAGGTTGATCAATACGAAGAGTGAGGAATAGATTCAAGTTTGGTCAACACATGAAGCATAAAGAATGTGCCACGTGAAGTCATGTGGTATGGTAAGCTTTGTCAATTATGCTTTATGAACTAACCCATCATATGTGTGCCTTTGTGTTGTCTATGTGGGTTAGGTATCTTTCCATGGGCGTGCATCAAAAGTGAGATTTAATATAGCCCATGAGAGGATGAGATCAAGTGGTGATCATCATCAAGGTTGAGTTGGGCAAGTTCAAGATGAGCATCTCAAAAGGATCATATGCTTGAAGCTTTGCCGTCAATTTGGTGATAATGGACATGTGAAGATGTGCTTAATGAAGCTATCCCATAGTGGCATATGGGGGAGCAAATTATGTGTCTTCACGAAGCAACAATGATCTAGTGAGGCTTTCCAGCTTGAATGAAGCATAAAGCATCATCATCAATATCAAGCGGGATGCGCAAGGCAAAGGTATGGCCTTGCTAGGTTTTCCTTTTACCGGTCTCAAGGTGGTTGTTGGGAGACCGGGTTATAGGATAGATAGCCGCACTATCAAGAGGGGCTTTCGGTTGGGTAACTTGATCACATCACCTTAGGGAGGTCAACCCTTTGCATGCTTTTCATTTCATAAATCTTGTTGCTTCTTGGTGTTTCTCCATGTGAGGTTCTTGAGCTTGTTGCTAGCTTCACAACAAGCCCAAGTTCATCGAAAACGGAATCCATATGCATCTTCTATTGCGTTTTCGAGTTTGGAGGTTTTACCGGTGTCTCTTTTATAGATAGGTCAAAACATTCATCTTGTGGTTTTTACTCCGTGGGTGGACAATGATTTTTCTATGCATAAAGTTGTAGGGCTTGTTGTTCTGATTCCAACAAGCCCAAGATCATCAAAATCGGAGTCCGGACGCAAAAGATATCACTGTTTTTGTAAACATGTTTTCCTGTTGGCGAGGCTCCCGGTCGACCGGCCGCCCCACCGGCCCACCCGGCACCATGCCCGGCGGCGCCGGCTGGCTCACCGGCTGGCCCGGCACAGACCGGCTCCCACGCCGGTGCCAACCGGACGCAATCCAGGGAGCACTCAGTGCCGCCCGACGTCTTGCCCGGTTTCTGCCGGGCTAGCCTGGTGCCACGCCCGGCGTGACCGGTTCTCCCACCAGGCGGCCCGGTGCCACGCCCGGCGTGCCGGCCCTCCCACCAGGCAGCCCCGAAAACTCTCAGATTTGCCCCAAACGGTCATATTTCTTTTGGCTATAAAATGGGCTTCTTCCCCCAACAGTTTTCTAGGGTTCTAGAGCACGTTTTTACCACCATTGTTGAACCTCTTGAGCTTGCTTCCCCTCCCTTCCCTCCTATGATTCTTGCATATTCTTGGGCGATTTGAAACAGGAGATCTAGATCTAAAACCTCCTCCAATCCATTCCTCCTCTAAGTGAGGGGAACTCTTGGGATCTAGATCTTGGAGTCATTTGTTGATTTCCTACATTGTTCTTCCTCTCTAATTCCATCCTAGCATTTATTGCTTTGGTGGGATTTGAGTGTGAGGGATTTGAACACCTTTGGTGTTCTTGCTTTGCATCCTTGCATAGTGTTGAGCTCTCCACCACGATTTGTTCGAGTGAGAGACCGTGAGCTTGTTACTCTTGGAGGGTGACCTCCTAGTTGGCTTGGTTGGTGTCCCGGTGACCTCTTCGTGGAAGGTTGTGAAGGGGCCCGGGCTTTCTCCTTCGTGGAGCTTGTGAAGTTGTTGTGGAGCTTGCCATCTCCGGAGTGGAGGAAAAGCTAGCCATAAGGAAAGGGCCATTATCCTTCGTGGAATTGGCTCGGAGAAGAAGGTGAGCCTTCGTGGCGTTGGGAAATCCTTCGTGGGATCCCCACCTCTCCAAACGTGACGTACCTTCTTGCAAAGGAAGGGAACACGGGAATACATCTTCGTCGCCGCGTGCCTCGGTTATTTTTATACCCGAGTTTAGTTTCCTTTGTGATAGCCATCGAGCTTGAAGTACTTATTATATCTTGCTATCACTTGTTGTTCATATATATATTGTGCCTATCTTGCTTAGCTCTAGTTGTTGTTGTTGCACTTAGTTGAGCCTAGCATATTTAGGGTTTGTGCTTGTAAAATAAACGTTAGTTTAATTCCGCATTCTTACAAGCCAAATCCATAAAAGTTTTTAAAACGCCTATTCACCCCCCCCTCTAGGCGACATCTCGTCCTTTCAATTGGTATCAGAGCAATGTCTCTCCTTGTTTAAGGCTTCACCGCCTTGAGAGTAAAGATGTCGGCTAGTAATATAGTGCACAATGACACAATAATCTTTGATGGCACAAATTATCTTTTGTGGAGAAATCGCTTGCTTTGTAATCTTCGGACCTTGTGTCCAAATATAGAGCGATTTCTAGATGTAGGTTTTTCTCCTCCGATGGATCATCAAAATCTATCTTTAGAGGATGAGAAAAATTTACATCTTGAAGCTCAAGTATCTAATGAGCTTATATTATCTTTGAGACCAGATTTTCTTAGGTTCTTGTTGTATATAAATCGCAAGTCCATGAGATATGGATCAAGCTTAAGGAAATATTTGGTGGATCCATTTCTCATATGGTCGGTGGTGTCTCCAAGGAGCTCTCTTCCCCTTCACATCATGAAGAGCTCCAAGTTGCTTCCACCTCCGGCCGTGATGAGTTCTCATCTTCTTCCACTTCACCAACGTGTGGCAAGATACAAGGTAATGATATGGTGAGTGGTGAGGAAAATTGCAATGTTGATATTGTGCTCAATAGTGATGATTGTTCATCTCTATCTCATTGCAATGTTTCCTCTTTGGACTTAAATACATCTAGCACTGAAAATGCCTTACATGCTTGTGTTGATAGTCCTTGCATATCTTGTATAAACTCCTTACATAAATCTCATGATGATATGCTTTCTATGTATTCTTGTCATGAACAAAATGCGTCTATTTCCTCTAGTTGCATGTTGTCTAACAATGTAGAGGAAATCGAACACTCTATGAGACAAGATACGCTCATGAATGAAGATTCAAGAATATCTCCATCTTCATTCTCCGGTATGCACATGTGCGGCAAGAGGATCAAAGGTAACTCCTACTTTGAATCCCAACACATCTTCTAATGGTGGGAGTGACAATGATAATGATGATGATGATGAAGATGAGGAATATAATTCTTTATTGCAAAAGTTAGGAATTGTGTATGCTTCTCTTCGTGGTAATAAGGAGGCTCGTGCTAGTCTCGAACACACTATGGAAACCATTCATAAATATAAGGAAACCATAGTGGAGTTAGAGTCTCATATTGAAAATAGGAGACTAAGAGTAAAACTCCTCAAGCAAGAGCTAAGAGATGAGAAGCATACTAATTCTCTTCTTACACAAAAAAAAAATTGAATCTTATGTGCTTCAAAAAGAAAATTATATTATTGATGCTTGTGCCACTAATTCTACTTCGTGTGAAGCATCTAGCTTAAAGGAGAATGTTGAGCTAAGGGCTCAACTTGATTTGCTAACTAGCAATTATAGGGAATTGGAAGAAAGTCATAAAAAGCTCTCGGGCTCTCATGATGATCTCCTAATCTCCTATGATGGGCTAAAGTTGGCTCTTGAGGCAAGTATCACTAAGGTAACATCTTGTGAGCCTCATTTGGACATGGGCACTACTTCTACTCAAAATGCTATAGTGCCATGTGCTAGTCCTAGTAATCCACCTAGTCATACTAGTGATACACCTTGTGTTGGATTACTTGCTTTGCCTTGTTGCTCTAACAATGAAGGTTCTACTTCCTATAGTACTTGTATTTCTACTAACCATGTAGAGGAAATCAAAGAGCTCGAGGCCCAAGTCATTTCTTTGAAGAAAGACTTGGAAAAGCGTCATGAAGGGAAATCCGCACTTGACAATATGTTGAGTGTGCAACAATCCCCCAATGACAAGAGTGGACTTGGATTCAACTCCAACCACAAGAACAAGTCCAAGAGCAAGAGCAAGAGCAACAAGAAGAAGGGCCAAGACCATGTCAAGGATCCGGCCAAGATTGTTTGCTTCAAGTGCAAGGTTGAAGGGCATCATGTTAGATCTTGCCCATTGAAGAAGAAGCACTTAAGTGAAAAGCAACAAGGGAATCGGCCTCAAGGTCAAGGCCAATCACAAGCTCAACTTCTAGTTGAAGATAGGCCACTTCCCAAGAAGAATCAAGATAATGTTCCCCACGTAAAGAAATCAATAAAGAATAAAAGGGGAACACTTGCTACTTATGCCGAGAGAAGGGGCACCTTGCTTCTTCATGCTTAAATGGTACCTTATCTAACCCTATAATTATTGACGATGATTATTCTCTTGGGAATAAGGATGGCAATGTGTTTGCCAAGTTTGTTGGCACTCAAAGTGGTTTCAAGAAAAGGACCATTTGGATTGCCAAGCCTATTGTGACTAACCTCTTAGGACCCAACTTGGTTGGGGACCAACAAGCTCAAACTTGATCAATATGTGTAGGTGGAGGGCATTGGAGACTTGGCTACTTCATGAAGAATTAAGGGACCTTCATATATTATATTTTGACCAAGCCAAGTCGTATGGATTATCATCTCCCTATATTATAACCAATGTGCCTCTTTGCGGTAACTTGTACTTCAACTCTTCATATTAATTGTAAGTTACTTGCCCCTTCGCATGTTTGGTTTTGTACCAAATAGGTGTTTGTATGTGTTGTGTCTTACTTGCCTATCTTGTGTATTCAAGTATGTTTGTTTGACTCATCATTTACTTGTGTATTGTTTTGAGCCTAATGCATCTTGATGATATCTTATTTGGCTCTCTTTGAGTGATTAATGGAACATCCCATTTTGGGGGAGTGTTATGCTTTGTGCATCTCTCTTCCCTTAAAATGTGTGTACATGAGTAATACCACTTAGTGTTGATATTACAAGACTATCTAGTCACTATGTGGTATGTCATACTCATGAGAAATTCAAATTCTAAATGTCCATTAATTATCTCTAGTTGATTTTTATTTGCCTCTTGTTCAAAATAAATGCTTTATCACATTATGGGGGAGTAATATGCTTTGTGCATATCACAAGCCTAGAAAATGTGAACATATGAGGTTTTGCCACCTAGAGTTGATATTGTTAATTATCTTGTTCCTAAGTGGCATGGTTGCTCAAACAAGCTCACTCTTTTATTAAAAGCTCTTATTGCTTATCTTTTGGTCTTTGTTTGAGTAAGAGGTTCTTGGTGCGATTTCCTCAAATACATATAGTTATATCTTATTTGGGAAACCGTTTGCTTCAAGTTATTCCAATCATTGCTTTGCATGATTGGGTATATGAAGAATCTCTATTTGTGCATGGTTCCTATTTCATATCTTTTATCCTATGCCTTTTGTGAAGTTGATCTTGAATATTTGTAATTTATGTCACCGGAAATAATTCCAATAAAATCTCTTGTCTTTGACAATTGATACGCTTGTATGTGGTAGATCTTATAGATCATCTTCACCTTGGATTGCTTCCTATTGCTTTATTTTCTTGCCAACAAATCTTTGTGTCTCCCATGTGTCTTCCTTGCCCTTTGAAAATCATGTCATTAAAAACTCTTGATCTATATCAAGTGTTTGTTTTTGGAAGACAAACATTTTCTTTTCGGTACATTGTGCCATTGTGAAAAGTGTAGAGGGTTTGGTTTACTTTGTTCGAACCTTGCTCTTTTGGGAGTTTGCTTTCTCATTCTCTCTTCTATGTTTTATTTGGTTGAATGAGATAAACCGTTGAGCATGTTTGATTTATTTCATTCTTTATGCTCAATGATTTTTACTTGTTCATTTGTTGAACTTTGTTGAACAAATCTTTTGTTGATTTGCTTCTTTGATATTCTTTGGACAACAAATTCGTTTTGTCACACCTTTATGTCTTCTTTATTTTATTTGGTGTTTTGTCCGAAGTATATCTTGCTTGGATCTTTAAAGTCTTTGTGCATGCTTAAATGTAATTTGTTTATATTTATGGCATGCTTGCTTTGTTTGATCCAACATATAGGGTATACTCCATCAAATCCTAAATGGCTAAGATGTGCATGAAATTCCAATTTCATCTATAAATATGCACATATTTATATGGAGTTTGTCCTATGTATTGTGGTTAGTCTAACCACTTTGGACCCAATAAGTTTGGGGACCAAAATGTACTTAATTGTGTTTTAGGTACATTGGAGATTCAATGGATGCTTGTCTCATTTATAAGGAAGGTGTTTTCACCATATGATGATAGGAGTCAAGCTAGGATGATCGACGAACTCTTATCCACTACATCATCGATCTCATTGCTATCTCGGTAACAAGTATCTCACTCATGCATACTCATATAGCATCCAACCTCTTGTAGGTTGCATCTTGGCATGAAATTCTTTATTTGCAAAATTTGTGATTCTTGCAAAAGTCTTTTAAGAAAACTTCTTATTGCATATTTGAGTAATTTGAGAAGATGCATACAATGGGGAATATATATAAATCATGTTTATGATTCACCTTTCCCAAATATGCCTTTTAGCAATTTATTGCATATCAATTCCTCAAAGAGCTCTTATGTGCAAATATTTGATGAAATTGCAAAATGAATCCCTCTTTATGATGCTTGTTGCCTTTCTCAAAATATCCCAACTAACTCTAGTTCCCTTATTGTTAGTTGTGATGTTTTTGAGATTTTCTTGTTTGAAGTTCATTTATATACCATAAGTGAAAATTGAAGCCACATGCTATATATGCTTTTAAGCAAACATCCTTTTGGTATATTTTATGACTTCCTCTCTTGGATATCATGTCTTATTTAATTTTATTAACCTCTTGTGTGTGCATGTTTCTCTATGGATCATCTTGTCCATTTTAGAAACTTATATACACAAGAGTGTTAATCTATCAACATGATATTGTTTTGGACTCAAGTCTTTCTTTATAAGTATTCTCTTTATCTTGTTTGTGTTCTACATAATATAGAGGGAGTGAGGATTCCATGTTTGTGCATATTGTATTCAAATGCAAACATTCTAAATTATGCACGAACCTTGGGGAGCTTCCTTATTTCATTTAGATCACTATTTCTCTCTTATCATGACATCTTGTATTTGTCCAATTGGTTCTTTGGATCATTTGATTGCTTGTTTCATTCGTTGAAGTTTCTCCACCTTGTTACCTTTTGCAATCTTTGATCCTCAATATATTGTGTTTTCCTCCATGTATTTGTTATTGGATACGTGCATTTGATTCCACTCATTTTATGAGAAATGCACACCTTGGGGAGGAACTCACTCTATATTGGCCTTCTAAATTTGTTCATCCATTTTTTCACTTTATGACAATGGGGGAGAAGTTTATAGGGTTTAAGGGAAATGGTTTTATACTTAAATTTGGTTTGTGCTTAACTGTTTTGCCTCTCATGCATTCCATATTTATTATGCTTTGCATGGTTGAATATATAGTGGAAACTCTCCCGAAGGTTAAGCTTGACAATGTATGCAATGAAATTCAAGTTCATCACACGTGCATACATTGTGGGGGAGTTTGCTCTATATATGTTGGTTCTACTCACATCCCTTGCATTAGTTGTAGTTGTGTGAGTAGAGCTGGTTTTGATATGGGCTAGTAGCTTTGTGTTACTAGACCATATCAAATACAACCTCTTGTATTCAACTTATTATCGGATAAGTTGCATACTTGTTTCTAATATTCACCATATAAACCCTCTTGTTGTGGTTGTCATCAATTACCAAAATGGGGGAGATTGTAAGGGTACATTGTCCCTATGTGTGGTTTTGGTAATTAATGACAACCCCTATGGACTAATGTTTTTATTGAGTTTATATGAAGGAATATTCCATAGGTAATACTTGTAGTCCATGTGTTGGATTCAAGTATGGATGCCATGAAGATAAAGATATATCTTGAGTATTGGCATCAAGATCATCGATTTGAAGACATATATATGATATGATCAAGAAGAAGAAATAGAGATGGAGTTCTTATGTGGAACTCAATATTAGCCATGCTCTAGCTTATTTGTTAAGCAATGAATGATCAAAATCTTGAGTGCTTGATTCCAAGTGAAGAATTCAAGATATGGCTCTAAGTCGGTGTCATGATAGTCTCATAAGTTGAGCTATGGTTAACTAAGATTTAGAGCATGCAAACAAATGAAGAGTTCTTTATACACCTCAAGATAGTATGGTAGAGCATGAGAAGATACAAGGTTAATCAATACGACGAGTGAGGAATAGATTTAAGTTTGGTCAACACATGAAGCATAAAGAATGTGCCACGTGAAGTCATGTGGTATGGTAAGCTTTGTCAATTATGCTTTATGAACTAACCCATCATATGTGTGCCTTTGTGTTGTCTATGTGGGTTAGGTATCTTTCCATGGGCGTGCATCAAAAGTGAGATTTAATATAGCCCATGAGAGGATGAGATCAAGTGGTGATCATCATCAAGGTTGAGTTGGGCAAGTTCAAGATGAGCATCTCAAAAGGGTCATATGCTTGAAGCTTTGCCGTCCATTTGGTGATAATGGACATGTGAAGATGTGCTTAATGAAGCTATCCCATAGTGGCGTATGGGGAGCAAATTATGTGTCTTCACGAAGCAACAATGATCTAGTGAGGCTTTCCGGCTTGAATGAAGCATAAAGCATCATCATCAATATCAAGCGGGATGCGCAAGGCAAAGGTATGGCCTTGCTAGGTTTTCCTTTTACCGGTCTCAAGGTGGTTGTTGGGAGACCGGGTTATAGGATAGATAGCCGCACTATCAAGAGGGGCTTTCGGTTGGGTAACTTGATCACATCGTCTTAGGGAGCTCAACCCTTTGCATGCTTTGCATTCCATAAATCTTGTTGCTTCTTGGTGTTTCTCCATGTGAGGTTCTTGAGCTTGTTGCTACCTTCACAACAAGCCCAAGTTCATCGAAAACGGAATCCATATGCATCTTCTATTGCGTTTTCGAGTTTGGAGGTTTTACCGGTGTCTCTTTTATAGATAGGTCAAAACATTCATCTTGTGGTTTTTACTCCGTGGGTGGACAATGATGTTTCTATGCATAAAGTTGTAGGGCTTGTTGTTCTGATTCCAACAAGCTCAAGATCATCGAAATCGGAGTCCGGACGCAAAAGATATCACTGTTTTTGTAAAGATGTTTTCTAGAGCACGTTTTTTACCACCATTGTTGATCCTCTTGAGCTTGCTTCCCCTCCCTTCCCTCCTATGATTCTTGCATATTCTTGGGGGATTTGAAAGAGGAGATCTAGATCTACAACCTCCTCCAATCCATTCCTCCTCTAAGTGAGGGGTGTTGGAGATATGCCCAAGAGGCAATAATAAAATGGTTATTATATATCTTTGTGTTTATGATAAATGTTTACATATCATGCTATAATTGTATTAACCGAAACATTGATACATGTGTGTTATGTGAACAACAAGGAGTCCCTAGTAAGCCTCTTGTATAACTAGCTTGTTGATTAATAGATGATCATCGTTTCATGATCATGAACATTGGATGTTATTAATAACAAGGTTATGTCATTGATGAATGATGTAATGGACACACCCAATTAAGCGTAGCATAAGATCACGTCATTAAGTTCATTTGCTATAAGCTTTCGATACATAATTACCTAGTCCTTTCGACCATGAGATCATATAAATCACTTATGCCGGAAGGGTACTTTGATTACATCAAACGCCACTGCGTAAATGGGTGGTTATAAAGGTGGGATTAGGTATTCGGAAAGTATGAGTTGAGGCATATGGATCAACAGTGGGATTTGTCCATCCCGATGACGGATAGATATACTTTGGGCCCTCTCGGTGGAATGTCGTCTAATTAGCTTGCAAGCATATGAATGGTTCATAAGAGACCACATAGCACGGTACGAGTAAAGAGTACTTGTCAGGAGACGAGGTTGAACAAGGTATGGAGATACCGATGATCAAACCTCGGACAAGTAAAATATCGTGTGACAAAGGGAATCGGTATCGTATGTAGATGGTTCATTCGATCACTAAGTCATCGTTGAATATGTGGGAGCCATTATGGATCTCCAGATCCCGCTATTGGTTATTGGTCGGAGAGAAGTCTCAACCATGTCCGCATAGTTCGCGAACCGTAGGGTGACACACTTAAGGTTTGATGTCGTTTAAGTAGATATGGAATATGGAATGGAGTTCGAAGTTTTGTTCGGAGTCTCGGATGGGATCCGGACATCACGAGGAGTTCCGAATGGTCCGGAGAATAAGATTCATATATAGGAAGTCATTTTCTAAGTTTGAAAATGATCCGGTGCATTTATGGAAGGTTCTAGAAGGTTCTAGAAAAGTCCGGAAGAAATCACCATGGAAGGTGGAGTCCCGGAGGGACACCACCTAGCCTGGCCGGCCAGCCAAAGAGGGAGGGGAGTCCCAGGTGGACTCCACCTGAGGTGGCCGGCCACCCCTCCAAGGAAAGGGAGGAATACCACCCCAAGTAGGATTCGTCCATATGGCAGTTTTGAATTGGGGTCTTATTCGAAGACTTTGGGCAAACCCTTGGGGTTCCACCTATATAATGAGGGACAAGGGGAGGGGCCGCCACCACCCAGCTTTCCCCTTGAGGCCGGCGCTCAAACCCTAGCCTCTCCCCAAACCACCTCCTCCTCACATAACTTAGCAGCGAAGCTGCCGGAGTTCTCCACCACCACCGCCACCACGCCGTCGTGCTGCCGGGATTCCGAGAGGATCTACTACTTCCGCTGCCCGCTGGAACGGGGAGAAGGACGTCGTCTTCATCAACACCGAACGTGTGACCGAGTACGGAGGTGCCCGTTCGTGACACCGTCAAGATCTTCTACGCGCTTTTGCAAGCGGCAAGTGATCGACTACACCAACAACGAGATCTAATCTCGTAGGCTTTGGAAATCTTCGAGGGTTAGTCTCATGACCTTCTCGTTGCTCCCATCTTCTAGATTGCATCTTGGCTTGGTTTTCGTTCTTGCGGTAGGAAATTTTTTGTTTTCTATGCTACGAATCCCATCAATGAGCCGTGTGTATGCATAGATTGGTTACACGACTAGAACACAATTGTTTTGTGGGCGTTGATGCTTTGTTGTCTTTAGTTCATGTACTTTGCATCTTTATGGCATAGTGGGATGAAGCGGCTCGGGCTAACTTTACATGACCGCGTTCATGAGATTTGCTCCACGCTCGACATGCAACTTGTATTGCATAAGTGGCTTTGCGGGTCTCTCTCCCACTATAGTAAAGATCCAATTTACTCTTTCTATTGACAACACTAGTATCACCGTTGTGGTTCATGTTCGTAGGTAGATTGGATCTTACTCGAAAACCCTAAACCACGTAAAATATGCAAACCAAATTAGAGACGTCTAACTTGTTTTTGCAGGGTTTGGTGATGTGATATGGCCATAATGTGATGATGGATATGTATGAGATGATCATTATTGTATTGTGGCAACCGAGGAGCCTTATGGTTGTCTTTAAATTTCATGTTGAGTAGTATTTCAAAGAAGTTGTAATAGTTGCTACATGGAGAACAATCATGAAGACGGCGCCATTGACCTTGACGCTACGCCGACGATGATGGAGATCATGCCCGTTGATGATGGAGATCATGTCCGTGCTTTGGAGATGAAGATCAAAGGCGCAAAGACAAAGGGGCCATATCATATCACATATGAATTGCATGTGATGTTAATCCTTTTATGCATCTTATTTTGCTTAGATCGGGTAGCATTATAAGATGATCCCTCTCACTAAATATGAAGATAATAAAGTGTTCATCCTTAGTAGCACCGTTGCTAAGACTTGTCGTTTCGAAGCATCACGTGATGATCGGGTGTGATAGATTCTACATGTGCATACAACGGGTGCAAGCCAGATTTGCACACGCGGATACTAAGGTTGCCTTGACGAGCCTAGCATGTACAGACATGGTCTCGGAACACGGGATACCGAAAGGTAGAGCATGAATCATATGAATGATATGATGAACACTTTGAGTGTTCGCCAATGAAATTACATCTTGTCTCGTGATGATCGGACTTGGTGTAGTGGATTTGGTTCGTGTGATCACTAAGACAATGCGAGGGATATTGTTTTGAGTGGGAGTTCACCTAGTTTTTAATTTTGTTAAATTAAAATTTGAACTCAATTTGTCATAAACTTAGTCTAAACTATTGCAAATATATGTTGTAGATCATGGCGTCCCCATCAATCAATTTTAACCAGCTTCCTAGAGAAAGAAAAGCTTAAAAGCAATGGTAGCAACTTCACCAACTGGTTCCGTCATGTGAGGATTTTCCTCACCGGTGGAAATCTGCAATTTGTGCTCGAAGCACCGCTAGGTCCCCCACCACCACCTGCAGTATCCGAGGACGAAAAGAATGTTTACGAGACTCGGGCTGTGCAGCCTAGAGGCGGAGCTCCAAAAGCGTTTTGAGCACCACGATCCTTATGAGCTGGTCCATGAGCTAAAAGCTATCTTTGAAACTCATGCGGCCGTGGAAAGCTATGAAGCATCGAAACACTTCTTTGGTTGTATGATGGAAGAGGGTAGCTCCGTTAGTGAGCACGTGCTCGCTATGTCCGGGCATGCGAAGAAGCTTAGTGACTTGGGGATAGTGATTCCTAACAAGCTGGGTATTCATCGTGTACTCCAATCACTGCCACCTAGTTACAAGAACTTTGTGATGAACTACAACATGCAGAACATGAACAAGGAGTTACTTGAACTCTTCTCCATGCTGAAATCTGCTGAGGTGGAAATACAGAAAGAGCACCAAGTGTTGATGGTCAACAAGACCACCAGTTTCAAGAAGCAAGGCAAACCTAAGAAGGGCAACGTCAAGAAGAGCGGCAAGAAAGCTGCCGCACCTCCTGAGAAGCCTAAGGGTGGCCCTAAACCTGATACTGAGTGCTATTACTGCAATGGGAAGGGGCACTGGAAGCGTAATTGCCCCAAGTACTTGGCTGATCTGAAGAGCGGCCTTCTCAAGAAAAAGAAAGGTATATCTGATATACATGTTATAGATGTCTATCTGGTTCTCGTACTAGTGCCTGGTATTTGATACCGGTTCGGTTGCTCACATTTGTAACTCGAAACAGAACTACGGAATAAACGAAGCCTAGCAAGGACGAGGTGACGATGCGCGTTGGAAACGGATCCAAGGTCGATGTGATCGCTGTCGGCACGCTCCCTCTACATCTACCTTCTGGATTAGTTTTAAACCTCAATAATTGTTATTTGGTGCCTGCGTTGAGCATGAACATTATATCTGGATCTTGTTTAATGCAAGACGGTTATTCATTTAAGTCTGAGAATAATGGTTGTTCTATTTTTATGAATAATATCTTTTATGGTCATGCACCTGAGACGAATGGTTTATTCCTGTTAAATCTCGATAGTAGTGATACACATGTTCATAACATTGATGCTAAGCGAATTAAATTGAATGATAATTCTACTTATATGTGGCACTGTCGTCTTGGTCATATTGGAGTGAAACGCATGAAGAAACTCCATTCCGATGGACTACTTGAGTCACTTGACTTTGAGTCACTTGATAGATGTGAAGCATGTCTAATGGGAAAAATGACTAAGACTCCATTCTCTGGTATTATGGAGCGAGCTACAGACTTATTGGAAATCATACATACCGATGTGTGCGGACCAATGAGTGTAGCCTCGCGCGGTGGTTATCATTATGTTCTAACCTTCACAGATGATCCGAGTAGATATGGGTATATCTATTTCATGAAACATAAATCCGAAACTTTCGAGAAGTTTAAGGAATTCCAAAGTGAAGTAGAAAATCAACGTAACAAGAAGATCAAGTTTCTGCGTTCTGATCGCGGAGGCGAATATCTGAGTTATGAGTTTGGCATGCATTTAAAGAAATGCGGAATACTTTCACAGTTGACACCGCCGGGAACACCACAGCGCAATGGTGTGTCCGAACGTCGTAATCGAACTCTCTTAGATATGGTTCGTTCTATGATGTCTCTTACTGATTTGCCGTTATCATTTTGGGGTTATGCATTAGAGACAGCCGCATTCACTTTAAATAGGGCACCATCTAAATCCGTTGAAACGACACGTATGAATTATGGTTTAATAAGAAACCTAAGCGTCGTTCCTTAAAGTTTGGGGTTGCGAAGCCTATGTAAAAAAGTTACAACCGGACAAGCTAGAACCCAAAGCGGAGAAATGCGTCTTCATAGGATACCCTAAGGAAACTATTGGGTATACTTTCTATCACAGATCCGAAGGCAAAATCTTTGTTGCTAAGAACGGAACCTTTCTTTAGAAAGACTTTCTCACTAAAGAAGTGACTGGAAGAAAAGTAGAACTCGACGAGGTTACCGAACCTTCTCGTTGATCGAGTAGCGCAGGAAGATGTTCCGTGCCGCCCGCACCGTGAGAGAAGCTAATGATAATGATCATGAAACTTCGAGCGAGGTAGCTACTGAACCCCGCAGATCGACAAGGGAACGTACCACTCCTGACTGGTATGATCCTTGTCTAAATATCATGATTGTGGACAACAATGATGAGGACCCTGCGACGTATGAAGAAGCGATGATGAGCCCGATTCCAACAAATGGCAAGAAGCCATGAAATCCGAAATGGGATCCATGTATGATAACAAAGTATGGACTTTGGTAGACTTACCTGATAGCCGCAAGGCTGTCGAGAATAAATGGATCTTCAAGAGAAAAACAGATGCGATGGTAATGTTACGTCTATAAAGCTCGACTTGTCGCAAAGGGTTTCCGACAAATTCAAGGTGTTGACTACGATGAGACTTTCTCACCTGTAGCGAAGCTAAAGTCTGTGAGGATTTTGTTAGCAATAGCTGCATTTTTCGATTATGAGATTTGGCAGATGGATGTCAAAACAGCATTCCTTAATGGAGACATTGAGGAAGAGTTGTATATGGTACAACCCAAAGGTTTTGTCGATCCTAAAAATGCTGACAAGGTGTGCAAACTTCAGCGTTCAATTTATGGACTGAAGCAAGCATCCAGGAGTTGGAACCGACGCTTTGATAAGGTGATCAAAGACTTCGGGTTTATACAGTGCCATGGAGAGGCCTGTATTTACAAGAAAGTGAGTGGGAGCTCTGTAGCATTCCCGATATTATATGTAGATGACATATTATTGATTCGGAATGATATAGAACTATTAAGCAGTGTAAAAGGTTATTTGAATAAGTGTTTTTCAATGAAGGACCTTGGTGAAGCAGCGTATATTTTAGGCATCAAGATTTATAGAGATAGATCAAGACGCCTAATAGGGCTTTTGGACAAGATTCTAAAGAAGTTTAGAATGGATGAAAGTAAGAAAGGGTTCTTACCGATGTTGCCAGGTAAGGTCTTGAGTAAGACTCAAGGTCCGGCTACGGAAGAAAGAGAGAGGATGAATCGATCCCCTATGCCTCGGCAGTAGGCTCTATCATGTATGCCATGCCGTGTACTAGACCGGATATAGCACATGCCGTTAGTTTGACTAGCGATATCAAAGTGATCCAGGAATGGAACACTGGACAGCGGTCAAGAATATCTGAAGTACTTGAAAAGAACTAAGGATATGTTTCTTTGTTATGGCGGTGACCAGAGCTCGTTGTAACCAGTACACCGATGCAAGTTGGAACACGATCTTGATGACTCTAAGTCTCAGTCTGGGTACGTGTTTATATTGAATGGTGTTGCAGCGGTGCAGCTCGAAGCAAAGCATGGAAGTCTTCAACAGAATCGGAATACATAGCGGCTTCAGAGGCTTCATCGGAAGCGGTATGGATGAAGAGGTTCATTGTTGAGCTTGGTGTGGTTCCTAGTGCATTGGACCCACTAGTCATCTATTGTGACAACATGGGTGCCATCGCCAATGCACAAGAACCAAGGTCACACAAGAAGTTGAAGCATATCAAGCTGCGTTTTCATTCGATTCGCGAGTACATCGAAGATGGAGAAGTAAAGATTTGCAAAGTACACACTGATCTGAATGTGGCAGATCCGTTGACTAAAGCTCACCCTAGGGCAAAGCATGACCAACACCAGAATGCCATGGGTGTTAGGTACCTTACAATGTAATCTAGATTATTGACTCTAGTGCAAGTGGGAGATTGGAGATATGCCCAAGAGGCAATAATAAAATGGTTATTATATATCTTTGTGTTTATGATAAATGTTTACATATCATGCTATAATTGTATTAACCGAAACATTGATACATGTGTGTTATGTGAACAACAAGGAGTCCCTAGTAAGCCTCTTGTATAACTAGCTTGTTGATTAATAGATGATCATCGTTTCATGATCATGAACATTGGATGTTATTAATAACAAGGTTATGTCATTGATGAATGATGTAATGGACACACCCAATTAAGCGTTGCATAAGATCACGTCATTAAGTTCATTTGCTATAAGCTTTCGATACATAATTACCTAGTCCTTTCGACCATGAGATCATATAAATCACTTATGCCGGAAGGGTACTTTGATTACATCAAACGCCACTGCGTAAATGGGTGGTTATAAAGGTGGGATTAGGTATTCGGAAAGTATGAGTTGAGGCATATGGATCAACAGTGGGATTTGTCCATCCCGATGACGGATAGATATACTTTGGGCCCTCTCGGTGGAATGTCGTCTAATTAGCTTGCAAGCATATGAATGGTTCATAAGAGACCACATACCACGGTACTAGTAAAGAGTACTTGTCAGGAGACGAGGTTGAACAAGGTATGGAGATACCGATGATCAAACCTCGGACAAGTAAAATATCGTGTGACAAAGGGAATCGGTATCGTATGTAGATGGTTCATTCGATCACTAAGTCATCGTTGAATATGTGGGAGCCATTATGGATCTCCGATCCCGCTATTGGTTATTGGTCGGAGAGAAGTCTCAACCATGTCTGCATAGTTCGCGAACCGTAGGGTGACACACTTAAGGTTTGATGTCGTTTAAGTAGATATGGAATATGGAATGGAGTTCGAAGTTTTGTTCGGAGTCTCGGATGGGATCACATCACGAGGAGTTCCGGAATGGTCCGGAGAATAAGATTCATATATAGGAAGTCATTTTCTAAGTTTGAAAATGATCCGTGCATTTATGGAAGGTTCTAGAAGGTTCTAGAAAAGTACGGAAGAAATCACCATGGAAGGTGGAGTCCCGGAGGGACTCCACCTAGCATGGCCGGCCAGCCAAAGAGGGAGGGGAGTCCCAGGTGGACTCCACCTGAGGTGGCCGGCCACCCCACCAAGGAAAGGGAGGAATCCCACCCCAAGTAGGATTCGTCCATATGGCAGTTTTGAATTGGGGTCTTATTCGAAGACTTTGGGCAAACCCTTGGGGGTTCCACCTATATAATGAGGGACAAGGGGAGGGGGCCGGCCACCACAAGCCACAGTTGGCCGCACCCCCTTGAGGCCGGCGCCCCAAACCCTAGCCTCTCCCCAAACCCTAGCACTCCTCCTCCACATAATACTTCAGCGCATAGGCGAAGCCCGCCGGAGTTCTCCACCACCACCGCCACCACGCCGTCGTGTTGCGGGATTCCGAGGAGGATCTACTACTTCCGCCCCGCTGGAACGGGAGAAGGACGTCGTCTTCATCAACACCGAACGTGTGACCGAGTACGGAGGTGCGCCGTTCGTGGCACCGTCAAGATCTTCTGCGCTTTTGCAAGCGGATCGACTACACCAACAACGAGATCTAATCTCGTAGGCTTTGGAAATCTTCGAGGGTTAGTCTCATGACCTTCTCGTTGCTCCCATCTTCTAGATTGCATCTTGGCTTGGTTTTCGTTCTTGCGGTAGGAAAATTTTTGTTTTCTATGCTACGAATCCCATCAAGGGGAACTCTTGGGATCTAGATCTTGGAGTCATTTGTTGATTTCCTCCATTGTTCTTCTTCTCTAATTCCATCCTAGCATTTGTTTCTTTGGTGGGATTTGAGTGTGAGGGATTTGAACACCTTTGGTGTTCTTGCTTTGCATCCTTGCATAGTGTTGAGCTCTCCACCACGATTTGTTCGAGTGAGAGACCGTGAGCTTGTTACTCTTGGAGGGTGACCTCCTAGTTGGCTTGGTTGGTGTCCCGTGACCTCTTCGTGGAAGGTTGTGAAGGGGCCCGGGCTTCTCCTTCGTGTTGTGAAGTGGTTGTGGAGCTTGCCATCTCCGGAGTGGAGGAAAAGCTAGCCATAAGAAAAGGGCCATTATCCTTCGTGGAATTGGCTCGGAGAAGAAGGTGAGCCTTCGTTGGGAAATCCTTCGTGGGATCCCCACCTCTCCAAACATGACGTACCTTCTTGCAAAGGAAGGGAACACGGGAATACATCTCCGTCTCCGCGTACCTCGGTTATTTCTAGACCCGAGTTTACTTTCCTTTGTGATAGCCATCGAGCTTGAAGTACTTATTATATCTTGCTATCACTTGTTGTTCATATATATATTGTGCCTATCTTGCTTAGCTCTAGTTGTTGTTGCACTTAGTTGAGCCTAGCATATTTAGGGTTTGTGCTTGTAAAATAAACGTTAGTTTAATTCTGCATTCTTACAAGCCAAATCCGTAAGAGTTTTTAAAACGCCTATTCACTCCCCCTCTAGGCGTCATCTCGTCCTTTCACAAACAAACCAATGTTAAAACCCAAGTTAAATACATCATATTACAAAATAGCGACAAATGAGGTCATACTCGTGGAATACTGTACTCGTGTCCTTCCATTCCGGCGGGCAAGGCTGAAGTAACCCATATTGTCTCATAACCCGCTGTGACATATGATGCTCAACAGCCCACATGCATACCAAGGGGCAATGCATATACCAAAGAGTAGCTTCCACCATGCACGCTGGGTTTAGCGCGAACGTTAAAGGGTCACCAAACTTCGACCTTGGACCATATGGCTCCCATTCCACCTAAATCGTACCACAAATGATGTCAACATGAGAGTTCACATAATGATGTCAACATGTAATAGAGTTATGGGATTGGGAATATTCACCTGCTCTGGGGTTAGGTTATCAAACTCGTTGGTGTAGGTCCGATAGGCCGCTACTGGGTCGCCACTGAACTCGGAGACCACGTCCCACTTATAAGCCCAAGTGGGGAGCCGCAACTGGTTGCCGTGATCCTCATAGTCTTTGTAATCAAATACCTTTGGCCTTCCAACAGGGAAGCGCTCCTAGCTCCAGATCGATAGAAGAAGCAACGGACCACCAACGCCAGCGTCCTTACCGGTCCTACAACAAGCTTCGTCCAACTACACATGAAGGTAAACAAATATTAGTCATGGTACAAGTTGGAGATGCCATGTAGAAATGTACAAAATAGAAACAAGTGATTACCTGACGGTACAAAAAGGCCAATGCCGCCTGTCAACACCCGGATTTTTAATTCCAGATGCCTGTTATGCCATACATCGCAATCCCATGAATATTGTTTTTGCGAGACATAACAGTTGATGTCACAGAACATCATTTATTACAAACCATAATCGTCTTACAACAAGGGATCACATGATCCAGTCTTACAACAACCTGATCTAATGATCAATTACAAAACACATAGCGGAAGAAACGAGCGGTCCATATTCCACAGGCAACGCTTGACGTCAGAGGTAGTCCTAGTTATCATAGACGTCCTGTCCATCTTCCCGGTACTGCCTCTTCATAGTCTGGCCATTTGAATAGCCAGGGACACAGTCATGAGTACTTTGACGTACTCGCAAAACTAATACTAGTGTAAGCATTGTCAACTATAATAAAGGAGTTCTAAGCTCTAGGTTTATTTGCATAAAGCCAATTTTATTTCTTAAACCCTTAGTATAAAAAGACTTCATTTGCCTAACTTAACTCAAGTGGGAACATTAGTGTCATTCCCACAACTCTGTTGTGATCAATTCAATTTCACTTTTCAATTCACCATTCATTATTCGAAAACATCTGACAACGGAATAGTATGGCTATCCAACCGTCCATAACCGTGGACACGGCTATTCGAATAGGTTTACACTCTGCAGAGGTTGTACACTTGTGCCACAACTTTTGATTACATCCGCCAGGGATAGCCCTGAATAATCATACTCAGTATGCGGATCATCAACCATAACCTTTCACTTACATACCCTAGTATAGGCACCTCCCCCATGAGCTTGGCCTCCTAGTGATGCCAATCTGCCATCCTGGGAACTGCACAGGGCTTGGGCCGGACATTCACCTCTTTTCAACGTCGTTTCTTTTTATTGTGGAGGCAGCTTTCGGCGTAACCCCTATGACGCTTGTTTAGAGGGAACCCATACTAAAGTACGTAAACTTCCAGTTAAGCCCTACCCATAATCAGGTATTGTGGGGGTACCTTAAAAGTTGGAAAGGTATCACATCCGAACCCAATCATCAGTTTTGGTCAAATTCACCGTCAAAATCTCTCAATAGAATGACTCATCATTCCAAGGTTTTCAAAGTCATTTGATTCACAAGTTCCCATCTAGAGTAGTAAATTTTAGTTTTGCACTAGCAACTAATCATGAGGGGTGCTAACTACTTGTAGCTCTCTAGGCTAATTTTGATACTCTTGTAATACTCTATACTTAGACCAAAGTTAACTATAAAAGTAAGCTTTGATAATCAAAGTAAAAGCTTGTAAGGGTAAAAACATGGGATTGGATCATTAAGCATAAAGTAAGAGTGCAATGGTGCCTTGATCTAGTAGAGCTTTGCATTAGGGTAACTTGCAAGAGTATAGCTTGCCTTGATTGGTGCAGTGATCAAAGTTTTCTTCTTCTTCCTCGTAGAAGACCTCCTCCTCCTGGTAGTCCTCGGTACTAGCTTCTATAAACGGATACGAGGTATACAATCACCAAACAAATCTTCAGGGCTAGACTAAGCACACCAATGGTTCACACAAGCTATTCTAGCCTCACATCCTTATTACTTATTAACATGGGGGTTGACTTTGTTTCCTTTTTAAGAAAAATAATTTCCTTTCATTGAAATAGTTATTAGGATTTCTATTTATTTTCTGTGAGAAATAAATTCCTCTCATTGAATATCACTGAGGTTTAATATCCTCAAATAATAAGTATGAGATCATGTTGACCAAGGTCAACACTTCATATTTACCATTTGGGAAAATGATTTAAATGAGATACTATATCTCATACAATTTAAATAATACTGGGAACAATTTAATATCACAAGGTAATTAAATATGAGATTCTATAAACTCAAGTGATTATCTCATATTGAATTACTTGAGACCAAGATTTAAATGAGAAAATACCTCTCCTAGTCTTTAAGAAATAAATTTGGGGTAATTTAAATGGACTAGAAATGGCCATACAGCCATTATTTTACTCTAGCCCCTAATCATAGTAAACACCTATGCTATATTTTTACATATTCATGCAGAGTATTTGAAAAGTGATTTATGAGAGTTGGAATCAACTCAAAATCATTTATGGTTGAAGTTTGAAAAGGCGCTGCCTTGTTATTTTTACCACAAGAGTTCTACAATAAATCTAGGGTTGAGACCTGTGGGATTTGATAGAGAATTTCATAAGCTTTCCAGAAATATAAAATTCATCAAATTTGGCTTAGTAGATATTTTTCTATTAAATTTTGAAGTGGGCAGCAGTATTGAATTTCAGCTAAAATGAAATATTCAAATTTGAATTCGTGGGCTCGGCGGGAAAGCTAAACGGGCCAGGAGAGGGAAAAAGAAAACGGGCCGGCCCAGCTGCGTGTCTCGCACGAGCGGGCCGCCTGACGGGTGGGCTCCACCTGTCAGTGACACTTAAAACCCGAAGCGGTATGGATCGAAGGGGAGCGTTGGATTAAAAGCAGATCCAACGGCTCACGTGCGTCATCGTCGACGACGAGCACGGGCTCACTGGCGGCGAGCACCAGGGGGTCGGAGGGCTAACCAAGGTCCGGCGATCGTCGGCGTGGGTGCAGGGCGGCGTTGTCGACGACGGCGGTCCTCCTGGTACAAGCGGCGGCTCCTGGGACGGCTCCTAGCTTCTTCTCCGTCCGCAGCGGCTCCGCAGCACTCCGGCGAGCAATTGGCTAGCTACGGTGTAAATTGGGAAGAGGGAGAGCTCGAGCAGTGGTTCTGAGATGAGAGAATGAGAGTGGCTTGAAGAATTGAGGCGAGGGTGGCCTCCTTTTATAGCTGCGAGGCGGTGCCGAGGCGCATCGATGAGGTCGAGCATGGCGACGGCGTTTGGAGCTGCGAAGGGGCAAGGCATGGATGCTGCTCTGTTCCTGGTGTCATGGCGAGCAGGGCAGGCGTCATGGCACAGAAAATGGTGGACGGGAGCGTGCGGGCGACGTCAATGTCCGTGCGGTGTACCGGCGGAGGTCGTCGATGGTGACGACAGCTACAGCGCTCGGGCGGGGAAATGGAGGTGTCCTAGGGGTAGCTGGTGTCGTGGCGAGTGCGTGTGCGAGAGGAGAGAGCGAGGGGAGGACTGACGCGACGGGGCGAGGCCGTGCACTGTCGTGTCCAGAGACGTGTCTGTGCGCGTCCTGGCGCGCTCTGGCGTGTCTGGGCGTCACGGGGCACGTCGTGACCTGGGCGTTGCACGCGTCTCCGTGACCAACGGCATGCACGAGCGTGACCAGTGGAGTGAGGGCGAGCTGAAGGACATGCTGAGGTCGGCCAGAAGTGAGAGGAGAGAGGGATGGCATGGTGAGTGTCATGAGCTCACGGCATGGGCATGTCCTGGTCGTGATGGTCAAAGGCAAGGGCTGGCAGAGGGTGGCACTGATGTGGAGAGGGTGCAGGGATGCAGAGGGGGTCAGGGTTGGACTTGGTCCACCTTTCAAATCCAGCATGGGCACTTATATGCTTCTTGCACACAAGGTGTTTGATGAAATGGCCGAATGAAATTTGAACTTGAATTTGGCCAAAATATTTTAGGGGTGTGAGTCAAAGAATGTTTGGCACCTAGTGATGGTGATGGTTTGCAAAAATGGAGGTGGTTTGAGAAAATCCAAATGTGGCATGATCTTGAATCTGATTTGATGTTGCATCTTTGCTTGATTATATTAAGCAATTGAAAAAGAATTTGCAAGGTTGGTCTTTACCAAAGATGGTCCTCTTGATGAGTTCTTGGATGAGGTGCAGAGAGTTGAGAAGGTTTAATTTAAGAATTCCTTAATGCAGGGGCTCAAAGCGGGTACCCTGTTAAAAATGTCACATATGACCATTATTTTATGTGACTTGCTTTTCCTTTTTCTTTTGATTTGTTTTATTTTTCCTTGATACAATGTTATTATTTTGAGTTTAGTAAGGTTTCTAAATCATTGACACAAGCTAAGATGGCCTAGGTTAGGGTTTTGCAAAAATAGCCATAGGCCCATATGTGATGTTATTTTCATTTTCTAATCTTTTTCTTTGTCCCTCTTCAATTCAAGTTATCATGGTTGAGGGTTTAGCAACCTTGTCAAGCACTTCAATTACCTACCATGGCAAAAACACACAAGCATGCATTAACATTATGCAACACACTTAAAGTTTTTGTTGGTTCCAAATTTTGAATAATGGAAATTGTCTCTTTATTGATTTGAAATTTTTGGGATGTTACAAACCCTTCCCCCTTACAAAAGATCTCGTCCCGAGATCTTAAAGAAAACTAGGAACTAAAGAGATCTGGGAATTCAGTCCTCATATAATCTTCTCGCTCCCAAGTGGCTTCTTCTTCGGTATGATTGCTCCATTGAATCTTCAGGAACTTGATACTCCTGGTGCGGGTGGTTCGGAAAGCTTCTTCCAGGATGCGAATAGGTACTTCGCGATAGGTCAAGTCCTTGTTGATATCCACAGTTCTGTGATTGAAAACCTCTGTCTTCTCAGGAACTTCCAAACATTTCCGAAGTAACGAGATGTGAAACACATCATGCACAGCGGACATTTCCTCCGGCAGTTTCAGCTGATATGATACTTCTCCTCTGCGACTCAAAACTTTGAAGGGTCCAACATATCTAGGTACAAGCTTTCCTCTGAGTTGGAATCTCTGCATTCCTTTAAGGGGTGATACTTTGAGATACACAAAGTCTCCGATACTGAAAGTCATTTCCCGGCGTCTCTTGTCGGCATAACTTTTCTGTCTCGATTGGGCAGTCTTGAGGTATTCACGGATCTTGTGAACCTTCTCTTCAGCTTCTCGGAGAATATCTGGTCCAAAGATTTGACTATCTCCGACTTCTGACCAGTTCAGAGGGGTACGACACTTCCTTCCGTACAGGGCTTCAAAGGGGGCCATTTGCAAACTGGCTTGATAACTATTGTTGTATGAGAATTCTGCATAAGGCAGGAAGTCTTCCCATTTAGATCCATATTCTAGCACACAGGCTCTCAACATATCTTCAAGTATCTGGTTGACTCTTTCGGTCTGTCCATCGGTCTGAGGGTGATAAGCTGTACAGAAATTCAACCGGGTTCCTAATCCTTCTTGTACCTTCTGCCAAAATCTTGAGGTGAATTGGGATCCTCTATCTGACACAATTGACTTTGGGGTTCCATGCAAGCTAACTATTCTTGAGATGTACAATTCAGCTAGCTTAGGGCCTTGGTAGGTGGTCTTGACTGGGATGAAATTGGCTACCTTGGTTAATCTATCGACCACTACCCAAATAGAATCATTTCCTCTACTTGACTTGGGCAATCCGGTTATGAAATCCATTCCCACAGAATCCCATTTCCATTCAGGGATCTGTAATGGCTGCAGTAATCCTGCGGGTCGCTGATGTTCTGCTTTGACTCTTTGACAGATATCAAACTTGGCTATGTAACTTCCAATCTCTCTCTTCATTCCATGCCACCAAAATTGTTCCTTCAAATCTTGGTACATCTTGGTTCCTCCGGGATGAATGGAGTAAAGAGTGTCATGGGCTTCCTTCAAAATGACTTGTTTCAATTCCGAATCTGCCGGCACACATAGGCGTCCGTTGTACCAAGAACTCCTTCCTCATCTGCGGTAAATCCAGGTGCCTTTCCTGCAGCTATTTGGCGCTTGATTCCATCAATACTAGCATTTCCTTTCTGTGCTTCCTTAATCTGACTAATCAAGGTAGGCTGAAGCTCAATGCTTGCTAGAAATCCTTCACTAACTAGCTCCAGTCTAAACTGCTCAAATTCCTGATGCAAACTAGGTTGCTCTTCTGCGATTATGGAGTTTAGTTGACACGGCAGTCTACTCAGGGCATCCGCTACCACGTTGGCCTTGCCGGGGTGGTAGTGAATTTCCATGTCATAGTCCTTGATCAACTCAATCCATCTTCTCTGCCTCATATTCAGCTCCTTCTGGGTGAAAATGTGCTCTTATGATCCGAATAGATCTCACATCGATTACCCATGAGGTAATGACGCCATACTTTCAAGGCTAAAACTACGCTGCTAGCTCTAAGTCATGGGTTGGGTAATTCTGCTCATGTTGCTTGCCTAGACAGATATGATATCACTTTGCCTTCTTGCATCAGCACACATCCAAGACCAATCTTGGAGGTGTCACAATAGACGTCAAAGGGCTTGGTGATGTCAGGCATGATCAATATTGGGGCTGAGGTTAATCTGTCCTTGAGTTTCTGAAAACTCTCCTCACATTTCTCCGTCCATTCAAACTTCTTGTCTTTCTTCAAGAGATGAGTCATTGGTCTGGCTATGCTTGAAAATCCTTCAACAAATCTGCGGTAATATCCCGCTAATCCAAGAAATGCACGGACTTCAGTCTGACTGGTTGGGGCTTTCCATTCTTCAACGGTCTTGATCTTTATGGGGTCGACAGCAATTCCTCCTGCAGACAAGATATGTCCCAGGAATCCTACCTCCTTCAACCAAAACTCACATTTGCTGAACTTGGCGTACAACTTATGTTCTCTAAGGGTTTCCAGGATAATTTCCAAATGTTGCTCATGCTCTTCTTCTGATTGGGAGTAGATTAGAATGTTGTCGATGAAGACAACGACAAACTTATCCAAAAAGTTCATAAAGATCTTATTCATGAGATTCATGAAATAAGCGGGGGCATTGGTTAATCCGAATGACATGACATTGTACTCATACAATCCATATCTGGTGGTGAAGGCAGTCTTGGGGATATCCGTTGCGCGAATCTTCAGCTGATGATAACCAGTCCTAAGATCAATCTTAGAGAACACTCTGGCACCGGTCAGTTGGTCAAACAGGTCTTGTATCTTTGGTAAGGGGTATTTGTTCTTGATGGTGACATCGTTCAGTTTACGGTAATATGTACACAGACGAGTGGCACCGTCCTTCTTATCCACAAACAAAACTGGTGATCTCCAGGGTGAGGCACTTGGTTGAATCAAACCTTTGTGTAGCATGTCATCCAGTTGCTTCTTCAGTTCCACTAACTCTGCTGGGTTCATACTATAGGCCCTCTGAGCTATGGGTCCTGTTCCAGGGATTAACTCAATGATAAACTCGATATCCCGATCTGGGGGCATACCGGGTAGATCATCAGGAAACACATCGGGGTATCTACAAACTACCCTGATCTGATCCAAGGTTGGCTGAGCTAAACTCTTGTTGCAGGTGAATTGTCTGGGCAGCCTTTCAGACACGTGTTCTACTAACACACCGGTGCTACTAGTCATGGTGATGGCCTTCTTGGCACAGTCAATCAACCCATGATGTTTCGACATCCAATCCATACCCAACACTACTTCCAAACCTTTTGTTCCCAGAACTATCAAGTTTGCATAAAAATCTATTTCATGTATTCTGATAGGCACATCTTTGCAAATTTTTCTAGCTTTTGTAGTTGAACCAGGTATTTGAACTATCATAACATGCTTCAAACTGATGGGTTGAATCTTACTAGTGCATGCAAAATCTTCGGAACAAACGAATGCGATGCTCGAATCAAACAACACTCTTGGTGTACCGAGTTAACGAAAACATACCCAGCACTACATCCGGCGCTTCCTGGCTTCTTCGGCAATCATGTGAAAGAGGCGGCCATTGCGGTTGTTCGGGTTGCCTGGGGCAAACTTTCTTCCAGTTGAGACACGGCGTTGCTGTTGAGCAGGTGCAGTGGTATTGGGGGCAGTCTTGGCCAGCTTCTTGGGGCACTCATTGGAGTAGTGACCCACAATTCCGCATTCATAACAAGTCATAGTTGACTTGTCCTTGGGGGTGACGGGGACAGCATTGCTCCCAGTCCTTGGAGCAGTGTTGGGGTTGCCTGGGGCTCTCATCGGGGCACGGTTGAAGTGATTGTTGTTGGCATGGTTGTTGTTGTGGTGGCCTCCTGGCCTTGGGTGTCCTCCACTCCGATTGGGGAAACTTGGACGTGACAGCGGCACAGGTGGCTTGTTGTGTCTTGGGGCAAATCCTCCACTTGAATTGGGGCGATACCTTGGGGTATTGTTGGGCCCACTCTGGTTCATCATTCGGCGCTTGCGGTTCTCATTGGCTTGATGGAGCTTTCCTTCCATCTGGATGGCTGAGTCCACAAGGGCTTCCAGGTCAGCAAACGGGATGTTCACCAGTACAGTCTGCATCTCATCATGCAGACCATTCAGGAATCTTTCCTTCCTCTTCTCGTTGGTGTCGGTCTCATCGGGGGCGTACCTAGACAGAGTAAGGAATCTGTCACGGTATTCCACCACAGACATCCTTCCTTGCTTGAGCTCTCTGAACTCATCTCTCATCTTCTTGATCAAACCTGGGGGCACATGGTACTTGCTAAACTTGAGCTTGAAGTCTTCCCAGGTCATCATCTGTCCTCCATTTATTGCACGGGCACTAGTCCACCAAGCTCTGGCAGGTCCTGACAAATAGTGGGTGGCAAACAGTACTTTCTCAGTGGCTTCTACTACTGCAACTTCCAAGTTGTTCTCCATTGTTTGGAGCTAGTCGTCTGCATCTAGTGGCTCTTCAGTCTTGCTAAACATTGGAGGATTAGTATTCTGGAAATTCTTCAACTTAGATCCAGGATGATCATGAGGTCCATGTCCTTGGTTGTTCTGGGCTATCTGCTGCAGTGCGGCAATATTGGCTTGTCGCTCAGCTCTTTCGGCCTCTCTATCTGCCATCAGTGTTTGTAAGAGTTGCAGCATTGCATCTTGGTTGGTGCTGCGGTTGGGAGGGGCCATCTGAACATCGAGATAGATCATGAGATAAGAGGGAATTTTTCTAGGGCTTGTTTTGGCAATGTTTTTAAATCATGTAAAACTTGAGTTCTTATCATGCTGAATTCAAACAACACTTCCATTCATTTCAAACAACACACATTACAAGCTAACACACCAAATGGTTTTAAGAACCATTTCTCCGTTCTACGATACAAGGGACATGATACAAACTCACACCTACGCAAGTGATCAAGTGATACTACTGCTCCTCATCCACATCTATCGGGATGAAGTCATCCTCTCCGGCTTCCATGAACTCATAGCCTTCCACCTCAGTGTGGAAGTCCAGGTCTTCATCTTCCTCAAAGTCATCATCATCACTCAGGTAGTTGGTTCCTCCCTGAATGTCTTCTCCTTCTCCTTCCAGGTCCTTCAGCTGATCCTCTTGTGCCTTGACAATTTCCTCCAAGGACACTATCTTCGCGCGGAGGCGAGCGATGGTGTAGTCCTTCTTGGCACGCTGCTGGCGGAGTGACTTGCGATCCTTTGCAAGCATCTTGATGGCCTCGGTCTGCTGCGACATGTGGAGGTGAGTCTGGTTGGCGTAGGCGCGTGAGTTGTCCAGCTCCTTGCGAGTCTCGTGCAGCATGAAGTCTAGGTGCTCCACGTGATACTTCAACTCAGGGTGTGATGACAGGTCCATTGGCTCTCCCATTGAGTCATGCCTTGCAAGGTGGGCAAAGCGAGTTCCCTTGATCTGGTTCACATTCTGCCCACACAGACGGGCAAGTGCTTCCTGCAGGGCTCGAGCTAGTCCATCCAGCCAGTTGTTCTCCCTCACGGAAAACTGGATCCTCTCAGACATAGGGGGCTCCATCTTTCCCCTCAGATCTGCAACTACGACCCACTGCAGTTCTCCTCCGGGTTGGTCGTTGACTTGAGCTCCGAAGAACTCCGGGTGCGGGCGCTCGAGAAACTCAGACAAGACATCCAAGTCCCTCTCAAAGATCAGGCTTCCTCCGTTACCCAGCTGGTAAAACTTGGTGTGGTTGAGCTGCTCCATCTGTAAGTGAATTGGATAAGTAAGTTAGAGAAGTGGGCAAGTGTGTCAAAATTTTAAGTAGAATTACTATGGAAAGTAGAGCATGGATTCCTCCTTTTGAAAAGATCTCAAGGGTAAGAGTGAGAATAAGTTTTCATAAATATTTACTTCATTAGTTTTCAAACTAAGTTTTTCAGACGTCCATTCTAACTAGGGTCTCCTAAAGTCAAACAATGGCCCTGATACCAACTTGTCAACACCCGGATTTTTAATTCCAGATGCCTGTTATGCCATACATCGCAATCCCAGGAATATTGTTTTTGCGAGACATAACAGTTGATATCACAGAACATCATTTATTACAAACCATAATCGTCTTACAACAAGGGATCACATGATCCAGTCTTACAACAACAGTTGATCTAATGATCAATTAGAAAACACATAGCGGAAGAAACGTAGTAGCGGTCCATCTGTTCCACAGGCAACGCTTGACGTCATGAGGTAGTCCTAGTTATCATAGACGTCCTGTTGTCCATCTTCCTGGTACTGGGGCTCCTCTTCATAGTCTGGCCATTTGAATAGCCAGGGACACAGCCATGAGTACTTTGACGTACTCGCAAAACTAATACTAGTGTAAGCACTGTCAACTATAATAAAGGGGTTCTAAGCTCTAGGTTTATTTGCATAAAGCCAATTTTATTTCTTAAACCCTTAGTATAAAAAGACTCTTCATTTGCCTAACTTAACTCAAGTGGGAACATTAGTGTCATTCCCACAACTCTGTTGTGATCAATTCAATTTCACTTTTCAATTCACCATTCATTATTCGAAAACATCTGACAACGGAATAGTATGGCCATCCAACCGTCCATAACCGTGGACACGGCTATTCGAATAGGTTTACACTCTGCAGAGGTTGTACACTTGTGCCACAACTTTTGATTACATCCGTCAGGGATAGCCCTGAATAATCATACTCAGTATGCGGATCATCAACCATAACCTTTCACTTACATACCCTAGTATAGGCACCTCCCCCATGAGCTTGGCCTCCCAGTGATGCCAATCTGCCATCCTGGGAACTGCACAGGGCTTGGGCCCGACATTCACCTCTTTTCAACGTCGTTTCTTTTTATTGTGGAGGCAGCTTTCGGCGTAACCCCTATGACGCTTGTTTAGAGGGAACCCATACTAAAGTACGTAAACTTCCAGTTAAGCCCTACCCATAATCAGGTATTGTGGGGGTACCTTAAAAGTTGGAAAGGTATCGCATCCGAACCCAATCATCAGTTTTGGTCAAATTCAACGTCAAAATCTCTCAATAGAATGACTCATCATTCCAAGGTTTTCAAAGTCATTTGATTCACAAGTTCCCATCTAGAGTACTAAATTTTAGTTTTGCACTAGCAACTAATCATGAGGGGTGCTAACTACTTGTATCTCTCTAGGCTAATTTTGATACTCTTGTAATACTCTATACTTAGACCAAAGTTAACTATAAAAGTAAGCTTTGATAATCAAAGTAAAAGCTTGTAAGGGTAAAAACTTGGGATTGGATCATTAAGCATAAAGTAAGAGTGCAATGGTGCCTTGCTCTAGTAGAGCTTTGCATTAGGGTAACTTGCAAGAGTATAGCTTGCCTTGATTGGTGCAGTGATCAAAGTTTTCTTCTTCTTCCTCGTAGAAGACCTCCTCCTCCTGGTAGTCCTCGGTACTAGCGTCTATAAACGGATACGAGGTATACAATCACCAAACAAATCTTAAGGGCTAGACTAAGCACACCAATGGTTCACACAAGCTATTCTAGCCTCACATCCTTATTAACATGGGGGTTGACTTTGTTTCCTTTTTAAGAAAAATAATTTCCTTTCATTGAAATAGTTATTAGGATTTCTATTTATTTTCTGTGAGAAATAAATTCCTCTCATTGAATATCACTAAGGTTTAATATCCTCAAATAATAAGTATGAGATCATGTTGACCAAGGTCAACACTTCATATTTACCATTTGGGAAAATGATTTAAATGAGATACTATATCTCATACAATTTAAATAATACTGGGAACAATTTAATATCACAAGGTAATTAAATATGAGATTCTATAAACTCAAGTGATTATCTCATATTGAATTACTTGAGACCAAGATTTAAATGAGAAAATACCTCTCCTAGTCTTTAAGAAATAAATTTGGGGCAATTTAAATGGAGTAGAAATGGCCATACAGCCATTATTTTACTCTAGCCCCTGATCATAGTAAACACCTATGCTATATTTTTACATATTCATGCAGAGTATTTGAAAAGTGATTTATGAGAGTTGGAATCAACTCAAAATCATTTATGGTTGATTTTTAATAAATGTTTGAAGTTTGAAAAGGCCCTGCCTTGTTATTTTTACCACAAGAGTTTTACAATAAATCTAGGGTTGAGACCTGTGGGATTTGATAGAGAATTTCATAAGCTTTCCAGAAATATAAAATTCATCAAATTTGGCTTAGTAGATATTTTTCTATTAAATTTTGAAGTGGGCAGCAGTATTGTCGTCGTGGGGAACAGACAGATGCCATAGGATGGCTAAGGTTGGGGCCGAATGTGCGCTAGAGGATTCGGGGGAGGGTTTCCGGAAGGATAGCCGGTCGCTTTCCTGAAGAACTTGGCCTAGGCCAGGGGTAGAAGAAGAAGTACACACCAAGAACTTCTCCCTCAGATCTTTCTATTCATTGGTCACCAGAGATTACAGGTTTGTGGTTACACGCAATAGCTCAAGAGCCCTCTGAGACGTACCCGCATAAGGGTGTGCCCCCTCTCCTTATATAGGGGAGAGGGTGGCTTACAGGGGAAGAAACCCTAGGAAACCCTAATGGCATCTTTGACTAGACAAACTACTTTACAAAGCCACTTTGGCTACCGGTGACGCCGGTATCTCTTTAATCAGGGCCGCAGACATCATCCGGTACCTTTTACATCACCTTCTGCTTTGGCGTCAGGGCTTCGTTTAAAGCTTAAGTGCTTCGCTCATCCTTGTCCTCTAGCTCCAGAGAGAATCTTTGACCAGCCTTGCCGACGTGCTACAGTAGCCTGTACCGGTACTCCGGTACCTTCTTAGCCGGTTCCGGCATACCCCTCCTGGGATACCGACATGATTCACTTAGCATAAAGCCAACTCTTGTTTAGCCGGAATAACCTTTAAACCGGTATCTTGATGGCTCAAACCTTCCGGTTTGACATGCCTTTGGCATACCGGGGGTCATCCCCCCAACATTAGTCCCCGAAGCTGGTATTGTCCGGTGGATCCTATCCAACGGACCATGCCAGGTTCCCCTACATTCATGATACCGGTTTTAACCTTCTGGTAACCAGTTCAAACTTTCCGGCGTCTCTGCCGATCTCATATTTCGCATAGTCCAGCGGATTCTATCCGATGGACCACGCCAGGTCCTCACCCGGAACGTACCGGATTAGTCCTTCCGGTTTCCATTTAAACTCATCCGGCTCCTTGCCGAGTCTTGCCGGTAGCCTTGCCATTAAGACTTTCCTCGACGAAGTCGAGAATATCTCGGGTACAACGCTTGTCAGTGACATGCGCACTGTGCCTGGCACAGCAGCGTCAGAGGTCACTTCCCTTCGACTTCGGCGCCAGCAATTATGACGCCACACCGGATCCTTGTTGCCGTTCCGGATCCGTGCGGCCTCCCTGTGGCTTCCCAATTTCTGCGCGTGTATCGGCGCGCCACGTGGCGGCCCACCAGGCGAACCGTCGCGGCCCAGCGGTTGCCGGCCCACGACCTCCTCTCTCTACTTAAGGGGGCGGAGGCTCCACTTCGTCTTCTTCCCCACACTTGCGTTTCCAGAGCACTTCGAGCCGTTTGCCCTCTGCGCTCCTCTCGCCGTCGGTCGCCGCCAAAGTCCGCCGTTCCGTCCAGACTCCGCGAGGAAGTTCCGCGAGGTTTTGCCCCGCAGCGCTTCACCGAAGCTCCTCCGCCAGTTCCGTTTCGAGCGGTGCTCCGGCCACTCCTTCTTCTTCCTCATCTCCGTTCATCTCCGCCGCTTCTCCGGCGACCATCGTCTTCGCGCCCTCCGCCTCAGGTTAGCCTCTACGCCTCTACATTCTCCCCACTTTTATCTTCCAGTTCTTGGGCCGATAGGGTATTCATCTTTTCTTTTCCTTTATTTTTTCTCTTACTCGTAGATCTTCGCGAGCGGGTAGATTTGGGGAAACTTGTTCCTAGATAGATTCGAGCTCTTTTTCCGGTATGTCTTCCGGAGAGTATGTTTCTGAGTCTTCCGGCAGCAGCCAGCACAGCGGAGCTACCGACAGGCTCGAGGCCGAAATCGACCGGATGAACATCTCCTCCTCTGCTCCCGAGGCCGGAGCCGGAAAAGGCCAGGAAACCAGCAGTTGCAGCCAAGCAACCGGAGCGAACCCGGCGGCAATCACCCGTGGAGCCTGGAAAGGTTCCGACGTGAAGCAGCCGGAGATCGATTGGTTATACCGCTCCCGGAGGATTCCGGCAGAAGTAGTTTGGCGGCTTCCGCGCGATGAGGTAGAGCCCGCGCCGGAACCCGGAGAATATGTAGTTTTCTCCGCTCACTTCGAGCGTGGTTTTGGCCTCCCGGCCTCTAACTTCTTCCGGGAGTTCCTTGATTTCTACCAACTCCAACCCCATCATCTCCCTGGCAACGCCATTTTCTATCTTTCTTGCTTTGTTTCCTTCATGGAGGCCTACGTAGGTCTCCTCCCCACAAAGGAAGCTTTCGCTCGCTTCTTTGGCCTTCGGATCAACTCGGTCCAAGGCAAAAACATTCCCAACCCGAAACCTCCTGTTCAGTGCGGTTCCTGTATTATCGGCGCGCGCCAGGGGAGCCCCTTCTTTAAATTCTCCGGTCTGGAGTCATGCCGGGCGTGGCAGGAGAGTTTCTTCTACGTGAAGAACAAGGACGCCGCAGACTTCATCAATCTGCCGGCATACGTTCCGGGCACCCCGTCGAAGGTCAACTGGAAGTTCAATCCGGGGATCAACCATATTGAAACCAACCGGATTGTTCGCCTTCTAGAAAATCTCAAGAAGGATACCGGCATCTGCTCCGACGACATCATCCGGGCGTTTATCTCTCGCCGGGTGCTTCCTCTCCAGCGCCGGGCTCACAAGATGTGCGGCCGCCGTGATCCGACAAAGATCACCAGCTTCGCCCTAAGCAAAGAGGATGTAGTCCTCAAAGCTAGGCTAATCTGCCAAACAGATATGCCAATGGACTGGGAGTGGGGCTTACTTCCCCTCAGCTCCTCCAATCCTCCATCCGACGAAGTAAGAGTTGAGCAACCCGGGTTGTTGTTCCGGTATCTGTTAATGTTTCGCTAACCATCTTTTTCCTTTCTTTTTCCAGACCTGCGAGCGCTTTCCTCGCATCGCCGCTGAAGCGCTACAAGGCCCCATCCGCAAGCGCATTCTGGACAAGGAGGATCCGGATCCTCACGTGACTGGGCACAAGCACAAGATGGGCAGGACCCACACCTCGCGCCCCGGTAAGTTTTCAGCCACAGTTTCCGGTTTCTTGGTATTTTATTCTTCCGGTACCTTATACTTCGTCTTTCCGCAGATCTCCCTTCTGCCAGCGCCAACCCCCCGGTCGTGGAGCACGCCACTCCGCTGGAGGCGATGGTTGGCCAGGAGTTCCTGGACAAACTCGCCACCAGGGGCCAGAAGAAGAAAGCGCCGGCACCTGAAGCCGGTTCGAGCGGTGCTCCTCCCCCCAAGCGCTCCCGGAAGGAAATTGTAGCCGGGAAGGAGGTCACGACCAAGCGCTACCGGAAGCGGGAAATGCCGGTTTCTTCCGGGTAAATTCCCATTTACACTTTCCCTTTTTGCTTCATGATTTCCTTTTTTCGGAAACTTACTCCTGAACCTTCTTTTCCTTTATCTTTTTAGCTCTCCGCTCAAGATTGCCAAGAGCGCCACCGGCATGAGGCCGGAAAGGTCTGAGGATGCCGCCAGGGCCTCTCCTCCTCCACAACCAAGTCCGGTACCATCTGGTGCCGGCAAATCTCCAGCCTCCCCCCGGGGAGGCAACACAAGTGCGGGGCGCGCGGCCCCTGAACCTTCAGACCACCGCGCGGAGGGATTTTTCTTCCCCTCCAGAAGTTCAAGACACCGGCGCCAGCAACATTGGCGCCGGCACCGAAGATACCGGGAGGGCGGAACCTCTGGTTCCTCCCGTCCCGGAGAAGACGACGATCTCCACTTCCTCTCCCTCGAAGTCCGTGCCGGATTCTTCCGCGCCGGCAACCTCTTCTGCGGCCAAGGATGCGCCGGAAGCTCCTGCGCCTTCACCAGCTGCTCCGGCCAGCAAGCCAACCACCGCCAAGTTCACGCCTCCAACGCAGGATCCTGCCGCGGTGGTCAGCGCCACCAGCCCTCCTTCTTCCGGCTCGCGGAGCCTCGTGCTGCACGCCGGCCGCGCTGCCCTTGTAGCCGGAGAGACGGTCTCAGCCCAGCTGGGCCGAATCACCGAGCTCACCCGCGGCGGAACCGACCTGGGCCACCTCGTCGATTATGCCGACAAGTGGAATCGGGCGGATCTGTCCCCAGCGACGCTTGGCCTGGGGAAGGACAAGCTGCCGGCAATTGATCCTGCCGGCCCCCGGAGCACCGCGCAGCATTTTGGCCGGTTGCGGCGCGCGGTCAAAGAATTTGACAACGCGTGGCACGACGCCAACAACAACGTGGTGGTAAGTTACACAAACTTCACCCCTCTTTAAATCTATGCCGGTTGTTGCTCTTTCAAGATTATATATATATCTTCCCAGTCCCCGAGTTTCGGGTTAAGATCGCAGCTCTTAGCGCGAAACTTTGTTAGAAAAAGAAACCGGCATAGCCAGTCCCCGAGTTTCGGGTTAAGATCGCAGCTCTTAGCGCGAAACTTTGTTTTAGTACCGGTACCCTCTAACCGGAACCTTTTACTTGAACAGGGCACCTTGGACACCCGAAAGCAACTCTTCGAGGAGCTTCTGTGGGAGCACCGGTACCTCTCCGATGCCCACAGCAAATGCCAAGGTTGGTTTTTGTGCCTCCGGCTTCTTTTTACTGGTTGCTTCTTTCTTAAGTACTTACATAAACTCTCTGCACGCCAGCTGTGCCGGAAGCCAGCGTCAAGGCCCTCACCGACCAGCTCGCCGCGCTCAAAGGTACCGTTTCTTTTTCAGTTGGTTTACCGGTTTCTACCGGTTTCTTTCTGCTAACACTTTGCTTCCGGATTGCAGCTGAAAAGGAGCAGCTTGCTGTTGAGCACCGCAAGGCTCTGGACGCTCAGGAGAAAATCTCCGCTGAGCGGAAAGACAACCTTATGCAAGCTGAAGTCCAGCATGCTCAGAAGCTCAAGGATGCCCAGGCCGCTGCTGAGGCCAAGCTGGACGACACCTTAAAGGAGTTCGCCCACAACAGCGAAGTGCTTCGGGCGGAGCTGGAAGAGGAGCGCAAGGCGCGAAAAGCAGCAGAAGGCCAGATCGCTACCCTCACCACAGACCAGGCCGCATATGACCGGTTGGTCATGCAAGCCGATGCCCTGGCCTTCCGTAAGTCCTCTTTCTTTTCTATTGCTTAAAAGCTTTTCTCTTTTTCTGGCAAGATCTCTTTATATTTGTTCCCTTTGCCTCTTCTGTTTACAAGCTTTTTTCCCATCTTACCGGCAACATTTTCTTATGCCGGTTCTCTTTTCTTCTTCTTTCCGCAGAACTCTTTCCGGATTCACAGGTGCATGCTTCCAAGAAGGTGGCTGCACGCAGGGCTGAGCAATCCATGACCAATCCGGATGCGCCCTGGGATGCCTATGACCACCTTGTGGCGCTGGCAGCCCGGATCTCTCATATGAGAGCTGTGGACCGGCACCTGGGTGAGCTACCGGAGAGGGCCATCCAGATCTTCAAAGTGCTGTGGCCTGGAGAAGCCTTTCCGGGAACTTTGACACTTCTCTCCGATCGTCTGAGAGATGCCGGAAAAAGGTTCCGGGAATGGAGGTGCTCGTCGGCCCGTGCCGGAGCGGATGCGGCGTTACGCACCGCTTGCTCCTGGTACGAAGATCTTGATCTGGATGCTCTCCACAGCTTGCGCGGCGATGCGCCCACGGACACGGATCTTGCCTTGACTGCCAAGCGCCAGGACCGCGCCTACCGGATCGCAGAGTTCGCCCCCACGCAAACTTTCATCCCTCCTCCTCCCGGCGTCAGAGACGAAATCTCCGACGACGAGGAAGAAAACGTTGAGGACGAGGAGGATGAAGAAGCCGCGGAAGGTGAAGCTCCTCCGGAACAAGGTGAAGCTCCCGAAGCCGGCACGCAGCCCTCTGTTGCCTGAATGCACTCATTTGTATCTCATGTTGTCTCAAAACATTAATCGTTAAATTCTACCCCGGTATGCCGGGGTCCTATGATGTAATATAATACTTTGCCGATTTCTTGGCTGCGATACAACATTTCATGCCGGTAAGCTATACCGGTTACCTATGAAGTTTAACTTATGAAGTTTAAGTTTGTATGCTATCTTAGCACTTTAATTATCATTTGCTTTTATCCTGTACTGTGAAGATTCCGGAATTGTTTCGGCGTCCAATCCGATGCATACTTGGTTCTTTTACTTTGGCTCTGCCTACCTCTCTGGGTTTTTTGGCGTATGAGTTCCAAAGTTCTTTTGCCAAGCAAGCACTTTCTTGAACTTAGAAATAACTCGAAATTTTGCACAAAAAACCGGTATAACCGGGGTTAGTTAAACTTTTCCGGATTGTTCGTTCCCACTCCCTCTTCTCGTGGTTCGCGTGTTTAATCCTTACCGGTTTATCTTGCTTGCCATGAAGCCGGGTTTCGGACAGCAGCAGAGTCGAAGACTCCGGTAAGTTTAACACGCTACTAAACCGGAAAGAAAAAATGTTCACTAAGCAACCGGTAACTGAAAAAATAAACATATTGAATCGCTTGAGTGGTAAAGACTCCGGATTCGTTCCCGCATCCAATCTAATGCACGCTTGATTCTTTTGCCAAGCAAGCACCTTCTTGAACTTAGAGAAAAAATTCGAACTCTTTTGCCAAAAAACCGGTACAACCGGGGTTAGCTAAACTTTCTTCCGGATTGTTTGCTTGCGGATGCTTTTCCATTTTTCACGTGCTTAGAACTTTCCGGTTTATCTTGCTTGCCATGAAGCCGGGTTTCGGACAGCAGCAAAGTCGAAGACTCCGGTAAGTTTGACACATTACTAAACCGGAAAAGCGAACCTTAGGCAAACAAACCAGTATACGGTTGGTTTCGTCTCCTGACCTGTCCGCCTTTCCCTTCTTCGATTCCTGTGCATCGGTCAAGTAATATGCATCATTGTGTAGAGCCTTGCTCACAATAAAAGGTCCTTCCCAGGGAGGTGAGAGTTTGTGGCGCCCCTCAGTGCGCTGCACTAGGCGTAGCACCAGGTCCCCTTCCCGGAACACTCTCGGATGAACCTTCCGGCTATGATAGCGCCTGAGGTTCTGCTGGTATATGGCTGTTCTTGCCAAAGCCAGCTCTCTTGCTTCCTCTAGCAAGTCCACATCATTTTCTCGGGCCTCTTTTACCTCTTCTTCGGTATAGAGTTGAACCCTTGGTGAATCATGAATGATATCGGTTGGTATCACGGCTTCAGCCCCATACACCATGAAAAAGGGAGTGTATCCGGTAGACCGGTTCGGAGTCGTTCGTATGCTCCACATCACTGATGGTAGCTCATCAAGCCAACATCCCGGTGTCTTTTCAAGCGGTTCTACTAGCCTTGGCTTGATACCGGAAAGCACCAAAGCGTTGGTTCTCTCCACTTGGCCGTTGCCTTGCGGGTGTGCAACTGAGCACAGATCCAACCGGATATTGTTATCCTCACAAAATCTTTTGAACTCGCCTTGGGCAAAGTTTGTGCCATTGTCAGTGATAATGCTATGCGGGTATCCATACCGCAAGATAACATCTTTCAAGAATTTCACGGCCATGTGCCCATCACATTTTGCGATAGGTTTCACCTCAAGCCACTTGGTGAACTTATCCACCATCACTAGGATGTGTGTAAAGCTGCTCCTAGCAGTTTTAAATGGGCCAACCATGTCAAGGCACCAAACAGCAAATGGCCAAGTTAACGGTATAGTTTTTAAGCCGGATGCTGGGGTATGGTTTTGCTTGGCGTACCTCTGGCACCCGTTGCATTTTCGTACCAAATCCTCAGCATTTTCCAGTGCAGTGGGCCAGTAGAATCCATGCCGGAACACTTTCGCCACCAGCGCCCTTGATGAGGCATGATGCCCACATTCTCCTTGGTGGATTTCCACCAACATTTCCTTTCCCTCTTCCGGTTCCACACATCTTTGGAGGACACCGGTAACACTTCTTTTGTATACTTCTCCGTTGATGATGGTGTAAGCCTTGGACCTCCTCTGGATCCTTCTTGATTCATTTTCGTCAACCGGCAGGGTGCCGTTGATCAAGAATTCCTTAATAGGTTCAACCCAAGCTGGTGCTTCCCGAACCAGAAATACCGGTACGTCCACCTCCATACTGTCCACCAGCATAGCTTCTTCCGGCTTGGATCCGGTAGTCCCCGAGTTTACCGGTACAGTCCCCGGGTTTCCCTCGTCAATGTCCATTGGCACAACGTGTGACTCCGGTACAAAGATTGATTCAGATTCCGGACTCGGTTTGATGGATGGCACCCTTAGGTGAGCCAATGCTACTCCGGGAGGAATTTCTTGCCGGGAGGATCTCAACTTAGAGAGTGTATCCGCGACTTCATTTTCTGCCCGCGGCACATGGTGAAATTCGCACCCTTCGAAGAATCCGGCAATCTTTTGCACATGAAACCGGTATGATGCCATGTTGGCATCTTTTGCGTCCCAATCTCCGGAACATTGTTGCACCACCAGATCGGAATCACCGTAGCAAATGATCCGGTGTGCACCGATTTCTTTTGCGACCTTGAGCCCGTGAATTAGAGCCTCATACTCAGCGACATTGTTTGATGCCCTGAAATGCACTTGTAAAACATACCGGAGATGGTCTCCTTTTGGTGAAGTAAGAACCACACCGGCACCTAGACCCTCTTTCAGCTTGGATCCATCAAAGTGCATCTTCCAGTATTCCACTTTTTGTTCCGGCGGTTTGTATTGCGTTTCCGCCCAATCGCCCAGAAAATCAGCCAAGGCTTGTGATTTTATGGCTTCTCTTCTTTCATATACCGGCACGTATGGTGACAGTTGAATTGCCCATTTGGCAATCCTGCCGCTAGCATCCTTGTTGCACATGATATCTGAAATGGGTGCCTCGCTCACCACCGTCATGGGGTGCTCTTCAAAGTAATGCTTAAGCTTCGTGGCAGCCATGTACACACCGTAGGCCATTTTTTGGAAGTGAGGGTAGTTTTGTTTTGAGAGGGAGAGCACCTCGCTCAGGTAGTATACCGGCCTCTGCACGGTTTTTCCTTCCTCCTCTCTTTCTACCACAACCATAACACTCACGACCCGGTTTGTTGCTGCTATGTACAACAGCATGGGTTCCCTTTCCAAAGGTGAAGCCAATACCGGTGCAGTTGCCAACATTTTCTTTAGTTCTTTAAACGCAGCGTCTGCCTGCGGGGTCCAGACGAAGGTATCGGAATTTTTCATTAAAGCATAGAGCGGCAAAGCTTTTTCGCCCAACCGGCTTACAAACCGGCTTAGCGACGCCAAGCTTCCGGTAAACTTTTGCACATCTTTTAGATCTCGCGGTATGGTCATTCTTTCAATAGCCCGGATTTTTACCGGATTAACCTCTATCCCGCGGCTTGATACGAGAAAACCAAGCAGTTTACCGGCAGGAACGCCGAAAGTGCATTTTGCCGGATTAAGTTTCATCCAGAACTTTCTCAAATTGTCAAATGTTTGCCTTAGATCGCTGATCAAGGTTTCTTTTTCTTTAGTTTTTATGACAACATCGTCCACATAGACCTGCACATTTTTTCCGATTTGATCAAACAGACACTTTTGCATACAGCGCTGGTACGTTGCACCAGCGTTGCGCAAACCGAATGGCATAGTGACATAGCAATAAGCCCCGTGCGGGGTAATGAACGCAGTTTTTATTTGATCCTCCTTTTTCAAGGGAATCTGGTGGAAACCGGAATAAGCATCCAGGAAAGACAACAGTTCACAACCAGCCGTGGAATCGATCACTTGATCAATCCGGGGTAAAGGGAAAGGATCTTTTGGGCAAGCCTTGTTCAGGTTGGTGTAGTCGATGCACATGCGCCACACCTTTGGAGCTTTGGGGTCTTCTTCCTTTTTCTTTTCGACCAGCACCGGATTGGCCAGCCACTCAGTGTGCAGTACTTCCACGATGAAGCCGGAAACCAGCAACTTTGTTACTTCCTCTCCAATGATTTTCCTCCTATCTTCAGCAAACCGGCGTAAGGTTGCCGCACCGGCTTCGCGTCCTTCCGGACATTCAGAGAGTGCTCAGCCAACTCCCTCGGCACACCCACCAGGTCATCAGTAGACCAGGCAAAGATGTTCCGATTCTCACGGAGGAAGTTGACGAGCGCGCTTTCCTATGCCTCATTCAAGCCGGCACCGATACGAACGGTACGCTCCGGGTAAGCCGGATCCAGCACAATATCTTTTGTTTCTTTTGTTGGCTTGAAAGCCGGTGAGCCAAGCTGGCCACTCATTGCCGCTAAGTTCAGCTGGGAGGATTGAGCCAGTGCAACCGCAGTTTGCATTCTCCTTTTTTCTTCTGCTATCACCAGCGACTCCGATTTGATCCGAAGCGTTTCCAGCGAGACTTTGTAGTTTCCCACCACGGTTAAGGGTCCGTTGGGTGCCGGCATCTTCATCTTAAGATACGCCGTATGAGTCGAGGCCATGAACGCAGCCAATGCCGGTCTCCCCAGCAGTGCATGGTAAGGACTGTCTAGGTCCACCACTTCAAACAAAAGATTCTCCACCCGGCAATTATCGCGTCCCCCAAACGATACATCTACCCGGACTTTTCCCATGGGCGAACAGGATAACCCCGGAACGATGCCGTGGAATGTTGTGTGAGTGGGCTGAAGCATGTTTTCTGTTATGCCAAGCGTTTGCATGGTGTGCCGGTACATGATGTTTATGCTGCTCCCATTGTCTATCAGCACCTTGCTGAATTTGACGCGAGTCGTTGGCCCATGCATGATTGGGTCTACAACGAGAGCGTAACCACCCGGATTCGGCATGATCTTGGGGTGATCCTTGATCGACCAGGTAATTTCCTGATCTGACCACAGCATGTACCTTGGAATCGCCGGCATTACCGCGTTCACTTCCATGGAACGGCGATGCATGCTTTGCTTGTCTGTCGGCTCAGTAACGAACACAACGCAGCACATATCCGGATCCTGGTAAACATTCCGGCCTAAAGGTGCCGGTGGTGGTGTTTGGTTAAAACCTTGTGCCACCTGGTGAACTTGTTGCTGTTGCTGCCGGTTAGGCTGAGGTTGGACCGGTAAAGCGTTTGCTCCGGTAAACGGGGGTGGTGGTGGAACTCTTCCGGCACCATGATCCCTGGCATCTTTCATCGTGCCTTTTTCCATCAACCTCTTGGTCCATGTGCAATCTTTTGTCAAATGGTTAGCTGGTCTTGCGGGATTTGGTGTGTGCCACCGGCACGGCTGATCCATAGCAGATTCCATGGTGTACCTCTCGTCATTTTGCCATGGTTTCTTTTCAACCCATTGTTTTTTAGGACCCGCCCACGGCTGCGATCCGGTTTTTTGCCTCTGGCTTCCGCCGGCACCAGTATTATCCTGCACCGCGGCAACTTGCTGCGGGCCATACCTCCGATCCGGGAAATCTTCCCTTCTTTTGTTATGCCGGTTGTCCCGGTATTGTTCTTGGCGCGGTTGGCTAGTTTGTGCCGGTTCAGCTTGAACCGCCGGTTGCATTGGGTCTCCCAACGCGTAGCTATCTGCCACACGTATCATTTCTGCCAAAGTTGCCGGCATGTTTCTCTGCAGCTTTTGCCACAGAGGTGAACCTCTTCTGCACCCATTACAGAACCAAGCAATGGCCTGTGCCTCGATCACTCCCTCACAGGAGTTCCTTGTGTAGTTCCACCGTGTCAGGTAATCCCGGTCTGTTTCATTTGAGCGCTGTACGCACAAGGCGAGCTGCTGCGGCCTGTTTGGCCTCCGGTATGTACTGCTGAAGTTGCTTACGAAAGCTTCCTCAAAGTCCAACCAGCCGTTTATGCTTCCTGCCGGCAAGTTGTTAAGCCAAATGCGTGCCGGTCCTACCAAGAACGATGGTACGATTCTTACGGCCCAACGCCGGTTTCCTCCACCTCTCACGGTTCCACCGCCGCCAGCGACGTATACCGCGGTTACGTAATCCGCGAGCCAGTCTTCCGGCTTGGTCGTGCCATCATATGTCTTTGTGTCGCGGGGCAACTGGAAGTTGCGAACCGGTGGTTCCTCTTTCATGATTCCTGGACCAAAGCATTTTGGACCCGGAGGACCCTCTGCCTCGATCATCTCTGACAAGTATACTCTGTCCAGCCTGTGCCTCGCATCCCGGTCTGGCAGGCATCTTTCTCCTACACGCACCCCCAGAGGGTTCCGGTAGGCTGCGACTCTTTCTGTTCCGGAATCAGCTTCATCGTAACATTCCGGTACCGCGGCTCTTGCCTGCCGGCACCTTGGTGGAGGCATTTCCTCCTCATCATACGCTGCTCTTGCCGCGCGATAGTTTTGCCCGGCTTCTCCTCTACCGGCATACTCATTTCCGGCATAGCCATTTCCGGCATAGCCACGAACTGCCCCTTGGCTTTTTCTTCCGGCCTCGTGTTGCCCGGCTTGTTGTTTTCCGGCAAGTACCGGATCATACACCGTCATTTGCTGTGCATTCACACCTTTTTCTCTTCTTCTGTCCAGATGAGGGGACGATGCCTGCCCATGGGACTTGCTTCCGGCATTTTTTGCCGAACGCACCGATTTTGATGCCGCAACTTTGTTCATTTTAGCAAGTTGCTCAGCATGTTGTTCCTGTATTATGTCAAGCAACTCCCTAACACGATCTTGTTGCTTCACTAGAGCATCTCCGGTAAGCGAATCACACATTTCTACAGCAGCCCTAGCAGCTTTTATAGTTTTATCCGGACTACTGTACTTAGGTTTCTCTACAATGCTCACAGATGCAGAGGCGCTTTTACCGGTAAGAATCTCCTTACGTAGATCCTGATCTAGGTTGCGAGCTTTTAGCCGGTTTTCCGGTATCCTAGCAGGTTGAGCGCTAACAGAGGCAAAACCATGGGCAGCGTTATACTCACGTAGGGTTAGGTTCAGCTCGCGTTGCGCCCGGATGATGTCCGCGCCGCCGGAGAGAAGCTTTTGTTGTTGCGCTTCCAGCTCCGCCTGAGCCGCTGCCGGGTCGATGTTCTGCGCGATGGGCGTGGCTAGCACGTTCATGGCCGCTTGGAGGGGAGTCTCCGGTGGTGCTGCTGATGTACCCGCAACCTCCTGGTCACGCTCGGTCGGTGGCTTGGCCGTGCGCGTGGACCTTGCTTGTCCAGCGACTTCCGCCGCAGCTTCCTTGCGCCTCCAGCCGTGCCAACCACCAGCACTTCCACGCTGCCGGCGGCGTGGCCGTGCGAAGCGCGATCTTGGCGGATCCGGAGCCACCAGCACCGGCGAGAGGCACTGGCGCTCAGGGACGGTGCCGTAGTAGACGCGGAGGCTGCCGAACTCGATGATGCTGCCGTTCTTGGGGAACTTACCTCCGTTGGCGAAGCAGCCCGCGTTGTCGTTGACGAAGTCCATCGAGCCGAGGCGCTGGACGAGACCAGACACCACGCGCTCGCCGGAGACGGTAGGAGGCCCGCCCGAATGTAAACTCCAGCAAGCGCAGCTGCTGGCCCACGGTGGGCGCCAACGTCCTCGTGGTGAGACGATGCCATAGGATGGCTAAGGTTGGGGCCGAATGTGCGCTAGAGGATTCGGGGGAGGGTTTCCGGAAGGATAGCCGGTCGCTTTCCTGAAGAACTTGGCCTAGGCCAGGGGTAGAAGAAGAAGTACACACCAAGAACTTCTCCCTCAGATCTTTCTATTCATTGGTCACCAGAGATTACAGGTTTGTGGTTACACGCAATAGCTCAAGAGCCCTCTCAGACGTACCCGCATAAGGGTGTGCCCCCTCTCCTTATATAGGGGAGAGGGTGGCTTACAGGGGAAGAAACCCTAGGAAACCCTAATGGCATCTTTGACTAGACAAACTACTTTACAAAGCCACTTTGGCTACCGGTGACGCCGGTATCTCTTTAATCAGGGCCGCAGACATCATCCGGTACCTTTTACATCACCTTCTGCTTTTGGCGTCAGGGCTTCGTTTAAAGCTTAAGTGCTTCGCTCATCCTTGTCCTCTAGCTCCAGAGAGAATCTTTGACCAGCCTTGCCGACGTGCTACAGTGTAGCCTGTACCGGTACTCCGGTACCTTCTTAGCCGGTTCCGGCATACCCCTCCTGGGATACCGACATGATTCACTTAGCATAAAGCCAACTCTTGTTTAGCCGGAATAACCTTTAAACCGGTATCTTGATGGCTCAAACCTTCCGGTTTGACATGCCTTTGGCATACCGGGGGTCATCCCCCCAACAAGTATTGAATTTCAGCTAAAACGAAATATTCAAATTTGAATTCGTGGGCTCGGCGGGAAAGCTAAACGGGCCAGGAGAGGGAAAAAGAAAACGGGCCGGCCCAGCTGCGTGTCTCGCATGAGCGGGCCGCCTGACGGGTGGGCTCCACCTGTCAGTGACACTTAAAACCCGAAGCGGTATGGATCGAAGGGGAGCGTTGGATTAAAAGCAGATCCAACGACTCACGTGCGTCGTCGTCGACGACGAGCATGGGCTCACTGGCGGCTAGCACCAGGGGGTCGGAGGGCTAACCAGGGTCCGGCGATCGTCGGCGTGGGTGCAGGGCGGCGTTGTCGACGACGGCGGTCCTCCTGGTACAAGCGGCGGCTCCTGGGGCGGCTCCTAGCTTCTTCTCCGTCCGCGGCGGCTCCGCAGCACTCCGGCGAGCAATTGGCTAGCTACGATGTAAATTGGGATGAGGGAGAGCTCGAGCAGTGGTTCTGAGATGAGAGAATGAGAGTGGCTTGAAAAATTGAGGCGAGGGTGGCCTCCTTTTATAGCTGCGAGGCGGTGCCGAGGCGCATGGATGAGGTCGAGCATGGCGACGGCGTTTGGAGCTGCGAAGGGGCAAGGCATGGATGCTGCTCTGTTCCTGGTGTCATGGCGAGCAGGGCAGGCGTCATGGCACAGAAAATGGTGGACGGGAGCGTGCGGGCGACGTCAATGTCCATGCGGTGTACCGGCGGAGGTCGTCGATGGTGACGACAGCTACAGCGCTCGGGCGGGGAAATGGAGGTGTCCTGGGGGTAGCTGGTGTCGTGGTGAGTGCGTGTGTGAGAGGAGAGAGCGAGGGGAGGACTGACGCGACGGGAGCGTGCGGGCGACGTCAATGTCCGTGCGGTGTACCGGCGGAGGTCGTCGATGGTGACGACAGCTACAGCGCTCGGGCGGGGAAATGGAGGTGTCCTGGGGGTAGCTGGTGTCGTGGCGAGTGCGTGTGCGAGAGGAGAGAGCGAGGGGAGGACTGACGCGGCGAGGCCGTGCACCGTCGTGTCAAGAGACGTGTCTGTGCGCGTCCTGGCGCGCTCTGGCGTGTCTGGGCGTCACGGGGCACGTCGTGGCCTGGGCGTTGCACGCGTCTCCGTGACCAACGGCGTGCACGAGCGTGACCAGTGGAGTGAGGGCGAGCTGAAGGACATGCTGAGGTCGGCCAGAAGTGAGCGGAGAGAGGGATGGCATGGTGAGTGTCATGAGCTCACGGCATGGGCATGTCCTGGTCATGATGCTCAAAGGCAAGGGCTGGCAGAGGGTGGCACTGATGTGGAGAGGGTGCAGGGATGCAGAAGGGGTCAGGGTTGGACTTGGTCCACCTTTCAAATCCAGCATGGGCACTTATATGCTTCTTGCACACAAGGTGTTTGATGAAATGGCCGAATGAAATTTGAACTTGAATTTGGCCAAAATATTTTAGGGGTGTGAGTCAAAGAATGTTTGGCACCTAGTGATGGCGATGGTTTGCAAAAATGGAGGTGGTTTGAGAAAATCCAAATGTGGCATGATCTTGAATCTGATTTGATGTTGCAACTTTGCTTGATTATATTAAGCAATTGAAAAAGAATTTGCAAGGTTGGTCTTTACCAAAGATGATCCTCTTGATGAGTTCTTGGATAAGGTGCAAAGAGTTGAGAAGGTTTAATTTAAGAATTCCTTAATGCAGGGGCTCAAAGCGGGTACCCTGTTAAAAATGTCACATATGACCATTATTTTATGTGACTTGCTTTTCCTTTTTCTTTTGATTTGTTTTATTTTTCCTTGATACAATGTTATTATTTTGAGTTTAGTAAGGTTTCTAAATCATTGACACAAGCTAAGATGGCCTAGGTTAGGGTTTTGCAAAAATAGCCATAGGCCCATATGTTATGTTATTTTCATTTTCTAATCTTTTTCTTTGTCCCTCTTCAATTCAAGTGATCATGGTTGAGGGTTTAGCAACCTTGTCAAGCACTTCAATTACCTACCATGGCAAAAACACACAAGCATGCATTAACATTATGCAACACACTTAAAGTTTTTGTTGGTTCCAAATTTTGAATAATGGAAATTGTCTCTTTATTGATTTGAAATTTTTGGGATGTTACACCGCCGAACCCCAACTCCATTTAGTCTCCATATTGGTTAACGTCTTTAGCCAGTGCCACTGAGCGGTATTCCCACTGCTGTCAGGAAAGAGAGTTCTGGTGATAACATACCACACGTACACACGTGCGTACAGCTTAACAACATCCTGGCTGGCTCCCTCCGGGCATGTCTTGAAGTTCTGTGAGATCCAACTGAAAGTAGCCCCGGCGGAGACCCTTAATTTTTCACCCTTCTTGTTTACAATATCATCGGGAACCTTGCCAATAAGGTCAAACATCTTGCTGCGCCAGTCTTCACAATATGTGTCAATGCAGAGTTGCTTCCCCTATGCGGGGAGTGCAAGGATCATCGACATGTCCTGGAGAGTCACGGTCATCTCCCCGGTTCGGAGGTGAAAACTATGTGTCTCCGGTCTCCAACGATCGACAAGAGCGGTGATGGCGGAAGGGTTCATGTTCGGCGTCGACCGGGAAACCATATGAATGAATGGGAGGAGACCTAGCTTCTGGATGTGCTCCGTGTATCGCTCATCATATGACATCTTCCTTGATGACGAGGCCTCGTGACACCTAAGTCGGAGGGGTCCAAAGACCTACACACAAAGACACTCGATTATTACATATGCATATTTAGCATTGCAAAACAATATGTACTACTAGGTTCAATCCTATTACCTGCTTCTTCTCGGACATCAAGTACGCACGGTGTCTAGCTATCATCGTAATGAGGATCGAGAGAAGCGACATCCTACACATTAGAGCATGCCAAAAGACAAGTGTGAGCAATAGTAACCATATAACAACTAATATGTGAGCAAAATTGACAATACAAAAAATAATATGTGAGCATATCTAGCACACAACTGACAAACAATAGTCGTACAAATGATATTTCAATAAACCTACAAGATTACAAATGCATATAAATTTCTACGCTATTTTATGAGCTAGGGTTTTCCTAAAATAATATGTGAGCATTTCAATTCAAAATCTAGGTCAAACAAGACCTAACCATTAGTCACACACGTGCTATTGACATCCTACAAATTTGGTTGTGCACATAAATTCCTAGATTTTAGATGAACTCGGGTTTCCCTAAAATAGTTAGTTCACAGGTGGTGAGTGCAGCGCCTCGCGCGGTACAATAGGGTTAGTTCTTGAAATAGTTTCGCAGAAGGTTTATTTTTTGAAATAGTTTAGCATTTGGGTTATGTTTGTTGAATTTGCCGCTGGGGCAGGGCGCGTTGCTATGTGTTTCCTCTGTGTGTGTGTGTTTGTTTGGGAGGGTGAGTGTGGATTGGAAGGCTGCGGACGGCTGAGATCGATCGCCAAACTTTGGTGCGGTACTGTGATTGGGTGGAGAGGGCGGATGGAGGATGCGTTCCGTGGGGTAGAAAGTTTGGTGTTTCACAAGATTTTGGTAGAAAGCGTGGGTCTAGCGACCTGATTGGTCCGGCATTACTTTTGGCACGCGCTAGGCGTTGGTCGCCGGATTCTCGAGCTAAAATCGGTTGCTTCCTCTTCCCTCCGATTAGCATCCCACGGCCACAAATCGTCCATATTTAGGCACATCGCTTTCAGGTACTGCGCCATGTCAGACTGGAAGTGAGGTCGCTTTCGCACTGTCGCCGCATGTCTCTTTCCTCCTATCCCACTGCAGGTTGCTCTCCTGCCGCACGTCGCTATCCACTCAGCTATCCAATGTAGGCTAGCCCACCTACTAGTCAATGGTGCTACGATTGGGTGTGTACTCCCTCCGTCCACAAATAAGCGTACACGTGGGTTTTCCAAGATAAATTATGAAGTAGAGTGAAAAATGCATTGAAAATATGCATCTCTCAAAACAAGCAAACCAAACGACCACTAGTAGAAAAATGGGCATCCATCTAAGCCATAAATACCGGATCCCTTACGAACCGGTACGAAAGGGGGCATTAGTACCGGTTCCATGCGTGGGACATCTATACCGGTTCGTAAAGGCCCTTTTATACCGGTTCGTGTTACGAACCGGTATGAAAGGGTCTGAGCCCAGTTTCCAGTTGGAGGTGGGGCCAGGGCTGCACCTTTAGTACCGGTTCGTGTAAGAAACCGGTACTAAAGGGTCCGCACCCTTTATCAGCGCGCCACAGCGCGCCCGACCCCCTGCATATCTCATTCTCCTTCTCCTCCTCTCACATTTCCAAATATTTTGCACCTCTCACACTCCAATAATCTTCATTTTTCTCCACCATTTTAACAAGATTAACGGCATACATCTATCCAAGGGTTAGCAATATCACCCTTCCTTCCGGCGTTCCTAATTTAGCTCATTTCTTTGGTAGTTTTAACTCGTACTATTTTTCTAGTGCTAGCAAGCTGTTCGATGAAATGCCTAAGTTGGGAATTTTATTTTTTTTATATGCAATTTGAGCTGAAATTATGGTATGTTTTGTAGGTTTTAATTAGTATCATCCCGTCCTCACCGCCGTCGATCGCCAGCGTCGTCCCCTAGCCGGCACGGTACCACCTCGGTGAGCCTCTTCTTTTTTATAATTTTTTTTAGTTTTATGTGATGAACTTGAATATTAATTAAGTTGGTCACTCATATATCCACGATGTTGTGTACTTAATGATTTTTGATATACATATAAAATGCAGATGAGTCGACAATGGATGTACGGTGACCGGTGCCATCCCGAGTTCATTAATGGCATGCATTATTTTCTCAACGTGGCTGAGGCAAACAGGCGGTCGAATGGTTTCATGTATTGTCCATGTAGTTCCTGTAAGAATATGAAGGATTACTCTACCTCAAAGACCCTTCACGTCCACCTGCTGGAGAACGGTTTCATGCCAGGCTATAATTGTTGGACCAAGCACGGAGAAAGAGGGGTTATATTGGAAGACAACGAAGAAGAAGAGGATAGTGACAACTATCCCTTATTCACTGAAGACGGTGATAGTAGAATGGGGAAGACGAAGCTGAAGAAGAGCCCATTTTCGATGAGCCGATTTTTGATGACCCGGATGACGATTTGGGTCGGGCCATTCTTGATGCGAAGATGAACTGCGGAAATGAAAAGGAGAGGTTGAAGTTGGAGAAAATGTTAGAGGATCACAACAAACTGTTGTACCCAAATTGCGAAAATGGTCAGAAAAAGCTGGGTACCGCTGGAATTGCTGCAGTGGAAGGCAGAGAATGGTACTTGACAAGGGATTTGAAAAGTTGCTGAAAATAATAAAGAAGATGCTTCCGGGGGAGAACGTGTTGCCCTCTAGCACGTACGAAGCAAAGAAGGTTGTCTGCCCTCTAGGATTAGAGGTGCAGAAGATACATGCATGCATCAATGACTGCATCCTCTACCGCGGGGAGTACGAGAATTTGAATGCATGCCCGGTATGTAGTGCATTGAGGTATAAGATCAGGCGAGATGACCCTGGCGATGTTGAGGGTGAGTCCACCCCCAGGAAGAGGGTTCCAAGGTGATGTGGTATGCTCCTATAATACCACGGTTGAAACGTTTGTTCCAGAACAAAGAGCATGCCAAGTTGTTGCGATGGCACAAAGAGGACCGTAAGAAAGATGTGATGCTGAGACACCCCGCTGACGGGTCGCAGTGGAGAAAAATCGACAGAGAGTTCAAGTCATTTTCAGATGACGCAAGGAACTTAAGATTTGGTCTAAGTACAGATGGATTTAATCCTTTCGGGGAGCAGAGCTCCAGTCATAGCACCTGGCCGGTGACTCTATGTATCTATAACCTTCCTCCTTGGTTGTGCATGAAGCGGAAGTTCATTATGATGCCAGTGCTCATCCAGGGCCCGAAGCAACCCGGCAACGACATTGATGTGTACCTGATGCCATTGGTTGAAGAACTTTTAGAGTTGTGGCGTGACGAAGGTGTACCTGTGTGGGATGAGCATGAACAAAAGGAATTTAACCTACGAGCGTTGTTATTTGTAACCATCAATGATTGGCCTGCTCTTGGTAACATTTCAGGGCAGTCAAACAAGGGATACAATGCATGCACACACTGTTTAGGTGAGACTGACAGTAATTATTTGGGAAACAAGAATGTGTACCGGGCATCGTCGATTTCTTCCAAAACAACATCACGTAAGAAAGAGAGGAAAGCATTTCGGAGATGAGGCAGATAACCGAACGAAGCCTACCCGCCCTACTGGGGAAGTTATATATGATATGGTCAAGGATTTAAAAGTGATCTTTGGAAAGGGTCCCGGCGGACAATCTGTTCCGCATGATGTTGACGGACACGTACCCATGTGGAAGAAGAAGTCGATATTTTGGGAACTACCCTACTGGAAATTCATAGAGGTTCACTCTGCAATCGACGTGATGCACGTGACGAAAAATCTTTGCGTGAACCTGCTAAACTTCTTGGGCGTGTATGGGAAGACAAAAGATACACCGGATGCACGGCAGGACCAGCAAAGTATCCACGAAGGAAACAACCTGAATCCAGAGAAGTATCAAGGTCCTGCCAGCTACGCTCTTACCAAAGAGGAGAAGGAGAACTTTTTTGAAGTCCTGAGTAGCATCAAGGCCCGTCTGGCTTCTCGTCGAATATAAAGGGAATAATAAACATGTCGGAGAAAAAGTTTCAAAACCTAAAGTCTCATGACTGCCACGTGATTATGACACAATTACTTCCGGTTGCATTGAGGGGGCTTCTGCCGGAAAATGTTCGAGTACCCATTGTGAAGCTATGTGCGTTCCTCAATGCAATTTCTCAGAAGGTGATCAATCCACTTACTCTACAAAATTTACAGAAGGATGTGGTCCAATGTCTACTCAGCTTCGAGTTGGTGTTCCCACCATCCTTCTTCAATATTATGACACATCTCCTAGTTCACCTGGTCGAAGAGATTGGCGTTCTCGGTCCTGTATTTCTACACAACATGTTCCCCTTTGAGAGATTCATGGGAGTCTTAAAGAAGTACGTTCATAACCGTGCTAGAAGGAAGCATCTCCAAGGGCTATGGAACAGAGGAGGTCATTGAGTTTTGTGTTGACTTTATTCCTGACCTTAAGCCGATCGGTGTTCCTGAATCGCGCTATGAGGGGAGACTGCGTGGAAAAGGCACGCTAGGAAAGAAATCAGCAACGTGTATGGACGGACATTCTTTCACTCAAGCACACTACACAGTTCTACATAATTCCATCTTGGTGGCTCCGTACAAAGAGGAACACAAGGATATCTTACGCTCTAAATACCCGAGCAACGTGAAGATTGGATTGATGGAGAACACATGAAGACTTTCGGCGGTTGGTTGCAAACACGTCTCATGAATGTCACCGATGACGAGCAGCTGTACTTGTTGGCCAAGCAACCATCTTCTACTATATCGACTTTTCAAGGGTACGAGATTAATGGGAACACATTTTACACTTTCGCCCAAGACAAAAAGAGCACCAACCAAAACAGTGGTGTCCGCTTTGATGCAGAAGATGGCAATGGGAACAAGGTCACATATTATGGGTACATAGAGGAGATATGGGAACTTGACTATGGACCTAATTTCAAGGTCCCTTTGTTCCGGTGCAAATGGTTCAACCTGAAAGACGGGGTACAGGTAGACCCGCAGTACGGAATGACTACAGTGGATTTCAAGAATCTAGGGTACGACACCGAACCATTCGTCCTAGCCAGTGAAGTGGCTCAGGTTTTTTATGTGAAGGATATGTCTAGCAAACCGAAAAAAAGAAAAGAAAGGCAAGAGGACACATCATACGATGAGCCAAAGCGGCACATAGTTCTTTCAGGAAAAAGAAACATCGTGGGAGTAGAGGACAAGACAGACATGTCAGAAGATTATAATAAGTTTGACGATATTCCACCCTTCAAGGTAAAAATTGACCCAAGCATCATCTTAAACAATGAAGATTGTCCATGGTTGCGTCGCAGTAAGAAGAAAGGGAAACAGACGAAGAAAACTCAGAAGACTAGCTAGCTACATATAGGGATCATAACTTGTGTATCTCAATATGGAAATCACTTTTGTGTAATGATGTTACTGTATGTAAGATATTAACAATGGAGATGGTTGGCTTGTTTTACTAGTTAAGTAGCTTTCACGGGCTTGCAGGGAAATTTTTCCGAGGCGTGTGCACCAAGGGCATCTTCGACAAGTTCCGCCACGGGAGATTTCCCAACCCTTTCCCCAACATTGTTAGAGGAGATGGAGTCTTTCACGGGCTTGCAGGGAAATTTTCCGAGGCGGAACTTCCGAAGATGCCATAGGGCGTGTGCACCAAGGGCATCTTCGACAAGTTCCGCCACGGGAGATTTCCCAACCCTTTCCCCAACATTGTTAGAGGAGATGGAGTCTTTCACGGGCTTGCAGGGAAATTTTTCCGAGGCGGAACTTCCGAAGATGCCATAGGGCGTGTGCACCAAGGGCATCTTCGACAAGTTCCGCCACGGGAGATTTCCCAACCCTTTCCTCCATCCATGGTGATGAAACTCTCCATCCATGTTGGCTTGTTGAGCTGCTTCCCATGGCGTATCGATGCTCCTTTTATAGGCACGGTGCCGCTTCTACTTTGTCTTCTTCTTCCTCCGACAGGGCGTCGTGCGCTACATACTTTATCTCATCGAGCAGGGCGTCCTTATCCTGCCGACAGCTTTAGTACCGTTGCACCCACCAACCGGTACTAAAGGTTACCCACGCGTCCTTATCCCACCGACGGGCGTCGTGCGCTACATACTTTATCTCATCGAGCAGGCGTCCTTATCCTGCCGACAGCTTTAGTACCGGTTGCACCCACCAACCGGTACTAAAGGTTACCCACGCGTCCTTATCCCACCGACAGTTTTGTTACATGACAGAAAACACCTTTAGTACCGGTTGCACCCACCAACCGGTACTAAAGGTTTGCCTGTCTTCCCGCCTATTTTCTTCCCGCGCTTTCCACCGGTTCCCGCTGTCTTCCCGCCATTTTTTCACTATATATATGTAGGCTTGGCCACCATTTACATATCACATCTAGACTCATATCTGCAAACCTCATCATTCTCTCCCATGGCTTCCATCGTATCTCTAACCCCCGGGAGGCGGAGGCGCTTTGCGCCTCGAACTACCCCTGCCCGCCGGGCTACCGCGTCCCGACCGGCTGGTTGCTAAGCGTCGGAGGCGTACCGGTCCCTCCTCCCTCTAGGTGTGGCGCGCGAGATGGCCATCACGAACCACTACTACTTCGAGCTCACGCCGAGCAGCGGAGGAATCCCGAGTGGCATCCCGACTACAGCCCGACTTGGGAAAGCTTCTTCATCAATCGGCGTGAGAGGGCGCTTGCCAGGCAGGAGGAGGGCGGCCCGCCTCCTTCGAACTTCAACGAGGCCGGCCGTCGGCTGTGGTGGCGCGGCCGGACTCTCCAGGCGTCATGGCCTACCGTGGCCCCCGCCTGCGCTACCCTCAATCCCAGCCCACGCGTGCTCTCCCGCCGAGGTTCGACTACCGCGACCCCGATGCCGACGATGATGACGGCGACTACGATGACTACAGTGGCGAGTACTATAGGGCTAGGCACGAGTATGACTGAATGACTCCAACAGTCAAATCTGGCACTATATCTTACTTTTCAGTTTAGCTACGTACTTTTATTTCGAGTTCAATCGTAATAAAATTTTATTCCCGCCCTTTCTTTCCCGCATTTTTTCTCGTGCGAAAGTTTCCCGCGCGGACGGCGTCGTGGCGGGAGTAAAGAATAGAAATAGAAAATATATAGAAAAGAAATAGAAAAAGAATTAGAAAATATATAGAAAAGAAATATAAAAAAGGTTATAGAAAAGAAATAGAAAAGAAAACAAACGGAAAAAGAAAAAGAAATAGAAAACAAATAGAAAAGAAAAGAAATAGAAAATAAAAAGAAAAGAAACACAAAAGAAAAGAAAAAGAAACAGAAAAGAAAGAAGAAACAGAAAAGAAAAAATAAATAGAAAAGAAATAGAAAAGAAATATAAAAAAGGATATAGAAAATAAGTAGAAAAGAAAACAAACGGAAATAGAAAAAGAAATAGAAAAGAAATAGAAAAGAAAAGAAATAGAAAATAAAAAGAAAAGAAAAGAAACACAAAAGAAAAGAAAAAGAAACAGAAAAGAAAGAAGAAACAGAAAAGAAAAAAGAAATAGAAAAGAAACAGCAAAAGAAAAGAAATCAGTAAAAGAAAAGAGAAAACAAAAACTCGTTGGTTGGCCACCAACCGCACGAAAACTTTCGACCGGTTGGTACCAACCGCACCAAAGGGGTTCCCCGTTACACTTAGCCGCGCGGGCAAAAAATCCCCAATTCTCACTTTTTGGGTTGGTACCACCAACCGGAAAAGGTCTTTCGTACGGTTGGTGGTACCAACAGGGGGTTCCCACACTTAGCCGCGCGGGCAAAAAATCCCCAATTCCCCTCACACCCTTCGTTACGCAGCACGCCATCGCGCCGCCGTCGGACGTCCACGCCGTCGCGCACACCACGCCGTCGCCGCCGTCCGTCGTCAGCACCACGTCGTCGCCGTTGCCGTCGTCCGCGCGCAGCACCTGCAGGTACCTCCCCTCCCTCCGCCTCTCCTCCCTCCGCCTCGGCGCCGGCAGGTACCTCTCCTCCCTCCGCCTCGGCGCCGGCTCGCTGGTGCGCCGCTCCCTCCTTGTCCTGCCCCTCGCCCGCGGCCGCAGGTCCCCTGCATCGCCGAAAATGGAGTCTCGCTGGTGCGCCGCTCCCTCCGCCTCGGCGCCGGCCAGGTCACGCCCACAGGGTGTTCGACCCAATGCCTGCGGGCGCGGGCGGCGCGTTCTGGAGCGCCTCGTCGCGTTCTGGGCGAGCAGGGACTTGGCGCGTGTGGGTGGCGCACGGCCTGGGATGCGTGTGGGTGGCTGGTGGAGCTCGTGCGCTGGACGTGGGCTGGCGGGAGGATGAGGCGGCGTGGAGTGGCTCGGTGGCTTGGCTAGGCGTGCGCGAGCAGCTGCTGCTGGCTCTGGGCGGGCGAGGCTGCTCGTGGAGGCGTTGAGACGCGGGGATGCAGCAGCGTGAGCGGCCGGCGGGGGAGCAGCAGGGTCGGCGCGGGAGCAGCAGGGTCGGCGCGGGAGCAGCAGGGTGGCATGGGCGTGCTGGTGGCCCTGCGTGCGATCGAGAGCGGAAACAGCGGGAGGGCCTGTGGGCTTGGTGGCGCGGTGAGCTGCTGTGCTTGGCCGGGGTAGATCGAGCGCGGGCGCGGTGGGCTTGCTGCGGGCGCTGCGCGCGATGCTGTAGCTGGGCAAGTGGTGGCGCGCGAGGGTGGCGCTGAGGTGGGCGGCCGGCCGGCGGTAGGGAGTGTTGCGCGCTGCGGTGGCGCTGAAGATTGCGGAGCTGGGTCGAGCGGCGGCGGCGGGTGGGGCCGAGTGGGCGCAGGTGAAGAAGAGAGGTAGAGAAGAGGGTGGCGGCGGCAGGGAGGGAAGAGGGAAGGCACTAGTCTTTTGCCAATTGCTCGTTGATGGAGAGCAAAGTGCTAATAATGTGTTGTAGTATCAAGAGAAGAGACACAAAGAAGTAACTAAATCCATCATCCTTTTGTGCTCGAAAAAATAGAAACGAATCCATTGAGAGAAGAGCGAGAGGAGGAGGGGGAACACCGTGTCCGTGGCCGTGGCGGTCCGTTAGGGTTTTTTTGCTTTCTTCATTTCAATTGTTATCCATCTAGCAATCTGTTATATGATCATGACATGATGAATGAAATACAATTGCTTTCTTAATTTTGTAGTGACATTGAGGTATGGAGGACGGCACCTTCGTCCGAGATGAGGAGGGGGAAGAAGCGGTGCAGAAATTGATCTATGAGAGTGCCCGTGGTCCGGAACCCGATGGAGATGACAACGAGTTCCAAGACTTTCTGAATGATTTCGGCGAGGGACTTGAGTCTGAACAAATTAGAAGAGACAACGAAGTGTCCATCATAAACTCCGGCGAGGTGTATATCTATGTATCAATTAGTCTATGTTCATCCCTAGATGCATTCATTTATATGTATTGCACTTATTAACGAATAATTTTTTTCTTTTAGCCTTCTGGATCATCGAGCAAGTCTGTTAGATCAAAACGAGGCCCGACGCAACTGCTAAAGGGCGAGGGCAGGTTAGCCCTCACGGCATTCAAGGCTAATGGTGAACCAGAGCATCCCAAAGAGTTTTGCCGCAAATTTACAAGTCAAGCCGGAGTTCTTGTTAGGGACCATGTACCGATCAGCATTCAAGAGTGGCATAAGCCGAAGAACGCGGAGAGTGGTGCTAGTTATGTCAACGACACGATGAAAACTTTTCTTTGGGACACGCTACTGACAAAGTTCAGCCTACCGGAAGACATGACGGAAGGCCAGAAGAATAAAGTCAAGGAATGGACATGGAAGAAGATGGCCATACAATTCCAGACCTGGAAGAAAAATTTATGGGACAAATATAAGAATGAAGATCCAGTATTCGATGATAATCTAGTGAAGATAAAAGATCACTGGCCCGCATTTAAGGAGTATAAGCAATCGTCTACTTTTGTGTCCCGATCGAAGAAAAATACCGAAAATGCTTCAAAGAAGAAACTTCCGCATCATTTGGGGTCAGGTGGCTACAAGAGTGCCATTCCGAAGTGGACAGCGTTTGAAAATAAACTGATGACTGCAGGAATCACTCCACAGACATGGGACTGGCCCGAACGGTCCAAGTTCTGGTTGTTCGCTCATGGGGCAGGGTTGGACCCAAAGACAGGGTTGATCGTTGCGCAGGGAAAATGGAAGGAAAAAATTGAGGCAATCGTACCGAAGCTTGTAGATGCAATTAACAAGGTCAGAAAGGGAGAGTACATTCCCGATCGAGAGAATGACGAGCTAACACTCGCTCTGGGGAATCCTGAACACGTTGGACGGGTACGAGCTCGCCCAGGTCTTACCATGAAGGAAGCGTGGCCGGACAGCGCTGACACTTATAGAAGCCGTTCGCGAAAGAAGAAGAAGGACGCCGACGAGTTAGCAGAATTGAGGAGTAGGGTGGAGGCGCTTGAGAAAAATCAGAGGGCACCTGATCAGCCGCTGTTTCTACAGGATCCACAAGCCGATGCTGCCCCATCTCAGCGAAGAAGCAGTGTCGGTTCCTCGCATCTTGACGGATGTGGAGGAAGCTACCCCGTGGATTATGTCACGGAGAAGACAGATTGCGAGCTACATATGTTATTCAGGACCGCCTCCGTTAAGGTGGCGGTCGGCTATGTGTACCCAAGTGAAGATGGAGCAATGCACCATCATATGCCCATTCCACCTGGCTGTCTTCGTGTCGGGGTGGATGAAGTTGTTCCGGGTTTTGAAACAGTGGAGCTTGATATTCCTAGAGGTGACGATGAGAGGACACTGGCCGATGTCAAGCACGGTTTCGCCCTATGGCCGAAGAAGTACATCGTCCTTTTGCAAAGGCCACCGACTCCTCCACATGAGCATCAAAGGCCTTCGACTCCTCCTCCTAGCAGTCCACATGAGCAGCAAAGTCCATACCTACCTGAGAGGGACCCCAGCGTGAGTCCACCACCTCGAGATCCTCCGTGTAAGACAGCGCCCGTTAAGCGGAACGGTACGCCGCCTAGGAAGAAAGCTAGAAAGGAGAAACCACTGCCGCCTATTGAGAAGTTACCTTGGGAAAAAACTCCCGAGGAAAACCAGGAAGCCGTTCAGGCCGAGGTGAAATTTTTTTGCACCGAAAGTGCCAGAGATACCTTTCGAGAAGACACTAGATCCGGTGAAAGTTGTGCGTACCGTTGAGAATCTATATGACCCTGTACCATCGCCGCCATCTGACTATAAGCGTTCTATTGAAAGGTCGTATGACAAGATGATCGAGGCGACAAAACCCGTTCAATCGGATATCAGGGAGATAAAAGGGATACACCAAGTCTACCAGCTCGGACAACAACCCGTTCAATCGGTCGCCCCTCTCAAGGTGTTTGACGGGAAGCCCGTTCAAAGTTCTCGACAAGACACAACCGATTACGCCTTCGCTGAACGAGCATATCAATTTGTTCAAGGGAAAGATTTGGTCGAGAATCTCAGGAAGCTACCAACATGTATGCGTAACTTGCATTCGTGGTACCTTAATGCCTCAAAAGAAGGGATCGAGACTATCATGGTGCGAGTTAGTGAAGAGCACTACTTCCAGGAATACTGTGTGAACGTTGACTTCAACGAGCTTTTCCAGTTATACAATCTCCGGGCCCTCGACAAATCTATCATCAGTTCCTATTGTCTGTAAGTGATTTATTTAATTTGAGAAGTCTTTAGCTCAGCTCGTTCATTGTCTGCAGATTATAATCCTTTGTGCGCTATATTATGCAGATCGAAGATGCTCGAATGCAAAAGGGACGAAATCACGGACATTGGGTTCATTGACCCGCACACAATGCATGTTAAAACCATAGAAGATCCCGTCTATAACAAGGATACACCGGAGATTTTGCTAAGGTTTTTGAAGCGACAACGTGACAAAAAGCTAATAATTTGGCCTTACAACTTCGAGTGAGTCTTACTGTCTTATAACACATTATATTTTGCTCACCGTATGTCAAAATTTTAACTAATGACTTATATATATGACACTACATATTTAAACGTGCGTAGGTTTCACTTTATTCTTCTCGTCATCAATATGCAAATTGGAGAAGTTGAAGTCTTTGACTCACTAAGCAAAAAATCGGAACTATACTTGTCTTGTTATTTAATGCTCAAAAGGTAATTTTAATTCTTATCGGTTTGTTTCGTTAATTTCCTGCTATGAACTAATTGATAACTCTTTTATGCATTTTCTTTTGTCGGGCAGCGTGTGGGAAACTTTCATCAAGGAAGATAAGTCCCATGAATGGACACCGAAGCTGCGATGGAAGGCGAAAGTAAGTAGTACTACCTAGGTCCACACACCTTTAATTATCATACTTGACTATTGTTTGATTGAATTATATTCTTGTAAAGAAATGCCCGCAACAACCACAAGGGACCGATCTCTGTGGATTCTACGTTTGCGAGTACATCCACAGAATTGTCAGCGAGAGAATGAATAATGAAAGAAATAAAGAGGTACGAAAACAATATTCACAAATTTGTTTTCTTATCATAAGTTGTGCTGAGTTTCAGTAATAGTTGTTTCATTGTGGTTTGAATATATATATATACACACACACATAGCTCATGTATTCATTTGTATCTTATTCTTTTATAGTTGGCAAGAAAGCGGAACAAGCTCTCAATCGATGACCGCTTCATAGCAATAGGCGAGGAATTGGCGGGATTCTTCCTTCGGGACGTCATACCACCATTCGCAGAGTTCCACTATGAATGAAGATGTACATGTTACATATATAGTTGACTCGAAGAGTACCACTATGCTACATGTAATAGACATATATAGAGTACGCCTCGGAGAGTAACACTATGCATGAAGATCGTCTTCATGCATAGTGCTTCTTAATTTGCGATCTTATGCAATTACATGTGTGTTATATTATATGCACCAACTTGCTATGCATCATCTTGATCTTCATGTACTACCTAAACCCAAATGCGTTTCTGGTGCATCGACACGATATGAAGCAAACCGATATCCCTAAACCCCTCCAAAAACCCTAAAACTTCAATTCTCTGCCGCAGAGCGGAGATTCTGCGGGTGGGAACCTTTGGTACCGGTTCGTATTACCAACCGGTACCAAAGCTCCTTGGCCTGAGCTCTCCTGGTGGCCCACGTGGAGGCCCCTTTTATACCGGTTCGTAAGCAACCGGTACGAAGGGGGGCCTTTAGTGCCGGATAATTTATACCGGTTGCTCAACCGGTACGAATGCCCCTCTGAAACCGGTATTGATGAGAGGTTTTCTACTAGTGGACCCCCGCGTCGCTCGAGCGGAGCGACTCGGGGGAACCCTAACCGCGTGTTCGACGCGAATTTGTACAAGTCGCGGTAGTATTTCATCGCAGGCTAAAATTGTACTGAGCAAGCAGACTATGTACATGGAGCTGATCATTCGATCGCTGCATCGAGCTAGTAGTTCAAGGACGTGTCAACTCTCACGTCCAGGCAGCTAGCACTAGCACGTGTATGAGCGCCTAACTACAGCGTATCATGTACGCGTACGCTGTACATAATACCGGATGGCTTTGCCTACTACGCAAGATATGTGTGGCAGCTGAGGGAGAGCGATCGATCGATCGTGTCGACTTGGTGGGCGGCACGGCTCGAAGACCGCTCGAACGGACGGCGATCTTCTTGGAGTGTTAGCGCGTGCGGGTGTCGAGATAATCATCTCCGCCGGGATAATCTCCGAAGGAGATGCGCCCGTAGCTATCCATCCACCATCGCCCACTGCCTATAAAAGACGTACCTGAGCAGAGACGCATGGGAGAACTCTCACCAGCCAGAGAGAGTCAGGACGCACAGCTCTCGCACCCGAAGACCGGACACACAGCTCTCGTCTTTGAAGACGCAGCAGCCGGAGGCGCAGATCGGAAGACACGCCACGGAGGCCTGAAGATCGAGACGAGCCTTCATCGCCAACACTCATCCATCCATCGACACAATCACACCACATAAATTCCGCACACGCACACAGCTAGCCAAAGATCGATCGGGAGCGCCATGGAGGAGAAGCTGCTTAACGGTGAGAAATACGGTTGAATCTCTCCCTCTCTCTGCATTGCATGCACACGTACACCTCGTGTGGTGACACGGCCGTGCGAACCTCGCCGAGAAGACGACGGCGCCGAGGCTGCCGGCGTGCGGCTTGGCACCCTCTCCAACTCCGCTACACCGACTACACCAAAGACGACGGCGCCGGGCTGCCGGCGTGTAGCCTGGCGACATCCTCATCTCCGCAAGACGCGACGACAACGCCCGCGCCGGGGCAGCTGGTGTGCATCACGGCGCCCTCTACACCATGCCACCGACGATGACGTTGGGGCTGCCGGCGAACAGCCCGGCGCCATCCGCCATAGCTGGACGACGACGACCTTGACGAAGCTGCCGGCGTGTAGCGCGGCGGCATCTCCACCACCGGCACGACGCAGCGTCAACATCCGTGCTGGGGCTGCCGGTGGGCAGCGCGGCGCCATCTCCACGGCGCCCACGAGCTGGACAACGACGACCTTGACGGGGCTGCCGGTGTGTAGCGCGGCGCCATCTCCACCACCGGCGCGGCGCAGTGACAACATCCGTGCCGGGGCTGCGGGCGGGCAGCGCGGCGCCATCTCCACGGCGCACATGAGGCGCGACGACGATGACCTTTACGGGGCTGTCGCCGTGTAGCGCGGCGCCATCTCCACCACCCGCGGGGCGCAGCGACAACATCCATGTCAGGGATGCCGGCGCGTAGCGGGGCGCCATCTCCACCACCTGTGAGGCGCGACGGTGACGCCCATGAGAAGGCTGCCAGCGTACAGCGTGGCGCCCTCTCCACGACGCCCATGAGGAGGCTGCCAGCGTACAGCGCAGCGCCCTCTCCACGACGCCCACGAGGCGAGAAGACGACGATTTCGTGGCGCCATCTCCATGGCACCCGTGAGCCGTGATGCCGGTGTCCGTGACGAGGCTGCCGACATGCAGTGCGGCGCCATAAACACTACTCCCGTGAGCCGCGACGACGACGTCGGCGACGTGGTTGCCGCCGTGTAGCACGGCGCTATCTCGATCATACCGCGAGGCGCGATGACGACGAGTCGAGTTCGTGCCCAGCATGCCGGCGTGCAGCCTGGCATCATCTACACTACCAAGAACGGTGCCAAAGAGATGGTGCTGAAGCTGCCAGCGTGCCGCCTGGTGCTATCGCTGCTGGGACGACGGTGGCATGATGAGCTGCCGGCGTAGCCCGTTGCCTTGTTTACTACGTCAAGCCAGCCGCGACCGGAGACGCCTCAACCGGTGCTGCATGCGCCATGACTCCATACATAGCTTAGGCCGGGGTGGAGGAATCCCATGCCGCGGTGCTTTAGCAGAGAGCCGGCTGGTGTGCATCGCGCGGCACCTCGCGGCACAAGCTGTTCATGCATGTTGAGGCATTGCGTCCCCGGTTCGGCACGATCGGCTTCCTACAGCGAACGTACCAGGAGTCCAAAAGGACACATACTGTGTATACACGGACATGCATACGTGAATGTTCCATGCCCGCGTCTAGGCTACACTGGACATCCTCACGTGAGCTTGCACACACGCGGGTGTGGCATGGCACGGCCTTGGACGTGTGTGATCATGCTCGCGAGCTGATGCTAAGATCGCACCTAGCGAGTGAGCGCCTCGGCGCATTGATCAACAGCGTCGACAGCAACCACCTCACCACCAACATGATAGCCACCCTTGGCGCGTTGGCGTCCGCACGGCTACCTTCCGAGGCGATATGCCGCCTCTGACACCATTCTCTCCCGAGAGCCTGTGAGACGGCGATCTTGTCTACGCCGATAGCCATCAACTTGGCGTTGGTCCAAGACGAGGTGCCGACCACACTGGCTACACCAACTTGCGCATGTGTCGGTTTTCACACCGACACCGATCTCCATCAACAACATACTCCCGCGAGGCATACCCCCACATCCCGACGAGGCTGTTGGTCGTCGAGAAGTCCTAGCTGAACGAACACATGCTACTCCAACTCCAACTACATCAACACCGTCAAGACCGACGAGGCGTGACGGCGAAGGCGGGCGTGGCCGGAGCAAAAGCCACGCTACATGCGGCGCATGTACCGACGAGGACACGGGCTCTGCCGCCGCCGACACACACCACCACCACATCATGCATGGGGAACGCGAAGCGAAGACGACGAAGACGACCACACGGCTTAATCGGAGGTGTCTCGCGGCGTAACCCGCGGGAGTAATTAACCGGGTGCCTTCCGAGGCCCCGGGAACCAGGAGATCGCAATCGCCATAGTCATACTGGCCGTGCAAGCAGGCCACGGAGCGTTTTGTATTCGGGAACTTGTACTTTGTTTCTCCAAGAGAGATTAATGAAATGCATGCTTCCCTATCTTTTTCTTGTGTACTACGGTACACTGGCACGCCCGCACTTCTTCTATTTTACTCGGGCGCATGAGAGAAACACGCTACCATTCTTCCCCCTCAACGTAGCGCATCTGTCTTTCACAGGCATTTTTCTCGTGTCAAACACCGCGCCGCCGGCCATATCCCCCCACTCGGCTACCCCTCCGCCGCTGCCGCCGACGTCGTCGCGGTGGCGGCGGCCCCGGCCTCCGAAGGCGGCGCGGGGAGAGCTCGCGGTGGACACGGAGGGCGGCCGGGCGTCGACGGCTGGCCCTGGAGGCTTCTGGCGGCGCGGGATGCCGGGGCGGCGGCCCCGGGCTTCGACGGCGGGGGTGGCTCGTTGGGTGCGGTGCGGCTCGGGCCGCGCGCCTGGCGTGCCCGGTGTGGCGTGGGGCGTCGGAGGGGCTTCGGCGGCAGCAGGCTGCGGGTCTTCCGGCGGCGCCCGGGCGTCGGCGGGCTGGGTGGCGCGGCAGCAGGTGCCGGCACCTGAGCTTGGCGGCTGGCACCGGTGGCGCGGCCAGGGCCCGCTCTGGGCTCGGAAGGGCCCGATCTGGGCCTGCTCGGGCTGGGAGGCGTGCCGGCGCAGGCAGGCCGGGGTGGCGGCCCCGGGGACGCGGTGGTGGCAGAGGTTCTGGCAGCCTAGCTTCTCCTCTGCACGGAGGTCATGTGGAGGCCGGGGATCGGGGCTCCCGCGCCCTGATCTGCTGGAGCTTGGTGGCTATGTGTAACATCCCAAGATTTCAATAAAAAGAGAGAAGAAGAATTCCCGAGATTCAAAATTCAGAACCAACAAAAACTTTTAATTGCATCTAGTGCCATGCATAGGACTTGTGCATTTGAGTGATATGACATGATGATTGCTATTGTGCTTATGAGATAAACCCTAAAACCCTAAAGTGATCAAGTGAAGATCACAAACCAAATAAATTAAAAATAGAAAGAAATCAAATAAGAAAACCCTAAAAAAACCCTCACACATGGCTTCTGCCATTTTTGCAAAACTTTACCCTAGACCAAATTGGCCTTCACCATTAGTTGGATTATGTTACTGAACACTTTTCAACACCTTTAGAATCCAACCAAAGCAAATCAAATCAAATTTGAGATCAAATAGTGCTCACATGCACTAATGGTCAAATTTGACAATTCTATTCTGGTCCCTACTTTGAGCCCTTATATTTCAAGTTTTTCAAACTAAACTTTTCCAATTCTTTGCACCTCATCCAAGACAACATCAAGGGGAACCAAATGGTGAAGATCAACCTTCCAAAACCATTCTCAAATTCTTATTCTCATCAAGCAAAGTTGGGACTTTTTAACAATTTCAACATTACCCCACTTTGCAAATTTGCAATTCTTTGATTTTTAAAAATTCCACCACCACACTTGTTTGTCTCTGGTCATTTGCAACTCAACCAAACCCACCACTTTCAATTTTTGAATCCACTTGAGCTCAACCAATTTTGGCAAAATTTGCAATTTTCAAATATGGAACAAATCCAAAACACTATTCTGCATAGTGTTGGCCAACCCTACCTGCCCCAATCCACTCTACCTGGTTCCCTTGTCCCCTCTCTCTTCCCTGATCAGCTTGGAACCCTAGGGAGAGGAGCTAGCAAGCCATGGGCATGGCCATGCCGGCCCCATGCCACATGTCGAGCCACCCCTCCCTTTCTTCTTCTTTGGCCACGGCCACCATGCCACACGACGCCACCTCACCTCCCTACCACCGCCTATGCACGCCATTGCCACGGACGACGCCGACCATCGCCGGAGATCGCGCGCCCAAAATCGCCCAGCATGCCGCTCGCGTCGCAGCGTGCGCGCCATGGACGCCCACTGGCCACCTGTCGCCTCGCCACCCTGCGCCTCGCCTGGTCCCCCTCTCGACGGGTTGAGCTTCACCGCACGACCATGAAGCCGCCAGACACGCTCTCGACCGCGACCCATGACCGCCGCCGCCGGAGACGAGGACGACAACCCGCCGCGGACACCGCCAGACACGGAAGCAACGCGACCAAACCAGACGCCGCCCGACCGCGCTGTCGCCGCCAATCGCTTCGCCAGGAACCGCAGAACAGTCCTGCGCCATCGCCTAGCTCGCTAGCCCGCCGGAACGCCCGCGTCCATGTCGACCTCGCCGCACCCTCGCAGACCCCCCTCGCCATTATAAATAGAGGCCGCCCCTCTTCGATTTCTTCACAGCACCACACTCCCCTCTCCTCCCTCGATCTCCTCGACCACTCCCCTTCTCGATTCACCACCGTAGCTCGCCAATTTCGCCGCCGGAGCCCGCCAGTACCTCATCTCGCCGCCGTCGATTGGAGCCGCCCCTGGAGCTGCCACCGGTACCAGGAGCCTCGCCGTCGACTACACCTTCCTCGCGCACACTGCCAACCACCGCGGGAGCCCTGGTTAGCCCTCCGACCCCCTACCCTCGCCGCGTCAGTGAGGTTGTCTCGCCGGCGACGATGATGACCATCGGCCGTTGGATCCTCTTCTAATCCAACGCGCCACGTCGCTCGTACCGTTTCGGGTTTGATAAGCCACTGACGGGTGGAGCCCACCCGTCAGGCAGCCCACGCGTGCGTGGACGCTTAGTGGGCTGGGCTTTGTCCGTTTAAATGATTTGGGCCCGTTTAGTTTCCCGCCGGCCCTTTTATTCAAATTCGAAATTTTCCAGATTCCATTTAAATTCAATACTGGCCCTGACTTTGAAATTCAATAAAATCCGTTTGGCTTGGCCAAATTTAGCAAACTTTATGTTGTTGGAAAGCTACTGAAAAGATCTACAACTTGCCACTGGTCTCACTGTGAGATCTGTTGTAGAAATAATGTGACAAAAAGAACAAGTCAGGGACTTTTGCACATTCAAATAAATCTTAAAAATCAACCAAAAATGATATTGAGTTGATTTCAACTCTCATATCTCACATTTAACTTACACTAATTGTTTCTGCAAAAATATGGTGTGGTCACGTTGCGTGATCATGGCCTAGTTTAAATAAAGGACTATATGGCTAGTTTGGTCAATTAATATTGTCCAAAACTATTATGCAAATCTTATGAAGTGTTTTACTTCATTTAAATCTTGTCCCAAGTATTTTCATATGAAGTTTGGACCACTGGTCCAAATACTCTCACATGAAATACTTGGTGATATTAAATCATTTGTAGAATTGTTAAATTGTATGAGGTAATCTACCTCATTTAAATTATTTTCTCAAATGATGATGATGAATGGTTGACTTAGGTCAACATGATTTCATGTATGATTGTTTGAGAAGTTAAATCTTAAGAAGGTTCAATGAGAGGAAATTATTTCCTCCAACACTAAAGGGAAACTATCATTTACATATGTAATGAGAGGAAATTATTTTTCCTCAAAGAAGAAAACCAATGCACCTACTGATGTACATGTGTGATTAGAATAGTTGTGTGAATTCATGTGATGCTTAGTATAGCCCTTGAACTTGGTTGAGTGATTATATCTCGTACTCAAATTTAGACGCTAGCACCGGGGAATACCAGGAAGAGGAAGGATTCTACCAAGAGGAGGAAGAGAACTTTGACCACTACCAAGGCAAGCTAATACTCTTGCAAAGTGCAAAGCTCTATCAGAGCAAGGCATCCTTCCCTATTACTTATGCTTCATGATCCATTTTCCCAAGTTTTATCCTTACAAGCTTTGGCTTTGTTTACTTAAAGCTTACTTTTATAGTTAACTTTGGTCTAAGTTTAGAGTAGTACAAGAGTATCAAACTTAGCCTAGGAAGAGCTACAATTTAGTTAACACCCCTCATGACTAGTTGCTAGTGCTAACAAATAAAATTAACTACTCTAGATGGGAACTGTGAAAGGAGTTTGAAAACCTTAGAATGATGAGTCATTCTATTGAAAGTTTTGAAGGTGAATATGACCACTGAATGGCAAGGTGAATTTGACAAAAACTGATGGCTGGGTTCGGATGCGATACCATTCCAATTTGTGCGTACCCCCACAATACCTGATTATGGGTAGGGCTTAACTGGAAATTTATGCATCTTAGTATGGGTTCCCTCTAAACAAGCATCATAGGGGTTATGCCGAGGCTGCCTCCGTTAAAAGTGGAATGATGTGAAATGAGGTGAATGTCCGGCCCAAGCCCTGTGCAGTTCCCAGGCTGACGGTTGTCTTCACTGGGAGGCCAAGCTCATGGGGAGAGGTGCCTATACTAGGGTATGTAAGTGAAAGGTTATGGTTGATGATCCGCATACTGAGTATGATTATTCAGGGCAATCCCGACGGATGTAATCAAATGTTGTGGCACAAGAGTACAACCTCTGCAGAGTGTAAACCTATTCGAATAGCCGCGTCCACGGTTAAGGACGGTTGGAAAGGCCATACTGTTCCGTCATCAGAACTTACCAAAAAGGTTACATGTGACTGGTGACTGGTGAATTTGACCTGAATCACCACAGAGTGGTGGGAATGACACTAATGTTCCCACCTGAGTTAGTTAGCAATTGAAGAGTCTTTACTAAAGGTTTATGAAATAAAATTGGCTTTATGCGAATAAACTTAGAGCTTAACACCCCTTCATAAGGTTGTTAGTACTTACACTGGTTTTAGTTTGCGAGTACTTTGAAGTACTCACGGCTGTGTCCCTGGCTATTCCCATGGCCAGAGTATGATGATGAACAGAACTACCAAGGTGATGACCAGCAGGACGCCTACGACAACTAGGAGTCTTCCGACGTCAAGCGTTGGCCTGTGGACTAGAGAGTCCCCTTTTATTTACGCTTCCGCTATGAACTGTGTTCGTTGATCAATAGATCAACTATTTGTGTAATATGGATCATGTGATCTAAATTTGTAAGACAAGTATGGTGTGTAATGAATGATGACTTATGATATGCGACTGTTATGTCTCGCAACAACAATATTCCTGGGATTGCGATGAATGACATAATAGGCATCTGGACTTAAAAATCCGGGTGTTGACAAGTTGGTATCAGAGCCATTGTTTGACCTTAGGAGACCCTAGTTAGAATGGACGTTCAGAAAAACTTAGCTTCAAAAACAAATGAAGTGAATATGTCTAGCAAAAATTATTCACTCTCTTCTCTTCGAGAACTTTTCAAAAGAATAAGTCATGCTCTTCCTTATAAATCTACATAAAATTTTGACACACTGGTTCACTTCTCTAACTTACTCATCCAATTCACTTTCAGATGGAGCCGAACAACACCAAGTTTTACCAGCTGGGGAATGGTGGGAGCCTGATCTTCGAGAGGGACTTAGAGGCCCTATCTGAGTTTCTTGGACGCCCGCACCCGGAGTTTCACGGTGTAGAAGTCAACGACCAGCCCGGAGGGGAACTTCAGTGGATTATCACCGCTGATCTGAGGGGCAAGATGGAGCCTCCTACCTCTGAGAGGATCCTCTTTTCCTTCAGGGAAAGCAACTGGCTGGATGGACTCGCTCGTGCTCTTCAGGAAGCACTTGCCCGTCTGTGCGGGCAGAATGTGGTGGCAATCCAAGGCCATCGCTTCGCTCACCTTGCGAGGCATGACGCCATTGGAGGACCCATGGACCTGCAGTCACACCCCGAGCTGAGGCATCACGTGGAGCATCTGGACTTTATGCTGCAGGAGTTGGACAACGCACGTGTCTACGCCAACCAGACTCACCTCCACCTAGCTGAGCATGCCGATGCTATCAAGATGCTTGCAAAGGACCGCAAGTCACTCCGCCAGCAGCGTGCCAAGAAGGACGCTACCATTGCGCGCCTCCGCGCAAAAATAGCATCCTTGGAGGCCACTGTTCAGACCCAAGAGGACCAGCTGAGGGAGATGGAAGAAGAAGGTGAAGACATTCAGGGAGGAGAAGCCTTCCTGAGTGATGATGACGACTTCGAGGAAGACGAGGACACTGATGTTGAGGACTACGAGTTTATGGATGCCGGAGAAGATGACTTCATCCCGATCGATGTGGATGATGAGTAGTTGCACTTGATCACTTGTGTAGGTGTGAGTTTGTATCCCGTCCTTTGTATCGTAGCGCGAGTAAATGGTTCTTAAAACCATGGGTGGGTTGGCTTGTAAAATGTGACGTTTGAATGAATGAATGTGTGTTTGTGTTAACATCAAAAGAACTCAAGTTTTAAATCTTTAAACTTACCCAAAATAAGCCATAGACAATTCCCTCTTATCTCATGATCCATTTCAATGTTCAGATGGCCCCTCCAACTCGCGGTGCAAATCAGGATGCCATGATGCAACTACTGCAGACCTTGATGGCAGACAGAGAAGCTGAAAGAGCTGAAAGACAGGCCAATCTTGCTGCACTGCAACAACTAGCCAACATCAACCAAGGACATGGAAACCATGATCACCCTGGGTCAAAACTCAAGAACTTTCAAAACACCAACCCCCCCGTTTTTAGTAAGACGGAAGAGCCACTCGATGCAGATGACTGGATCCAGACCATGGAGAACAACCTAGAAGTGGCAGGAGTTGAAGCCGCCGAGAAGGTACTGTTTGCAACCCATTACCTAGCAGGACCAGCCAGAGCTTGGTGGACAAGCACCCGTGCCATGAATGCAGGACAGATAATGACTTGGGAAGATTTCAAGCTCAAGTTCAGCAAGTATCACGTGCCCCCGGGTCTAATCAAGAAGATGAGGGATGAGTTCAGGGAACTTAAACAAGGAAGGATGTCTGTGATAGAATACCGCGACATGTTCCTCACACTGTCAAGGTATGCCCCCGATGAGACCGACACCACTGAGAAGAGGAAGGAAAGATTTCTGAATGGACTGCATGATGAGATGCAGACTGTGCTGGTCAACATTCCCTTTGCCGACCTTGAAGCCCTAGTAGACTCCGCCATCCAGATGGAGGGCAAGCTCCATCAAGCCAATGAGAACCGCAAACGCCGCATGATGCACCAAAGTGGGCCCAGCAACACTCAGAAGAATCGCCCCAGCTCAAGCGGGGGTTTCACCCCGAAACAACAACAAGCCACAGATGCAGAATTCACGTCCGGGTTTTCAGAACCGGAGTGGAGGAAACCCCAGGCCAGGAGGCCACCACAACAACAGCAACTACAACAACAACTTCAATCGCGCCCCGACAAGAGCCCCCAACAACAACAACCCCAACACTGCTCCGAGGACTGGGAGCAACGCTATCCCCGTCGCCCCCAAGGACAAGTCCACCATCACTTGTTATGAATGTGGAGTGGTGGGACACTACTCCAACGAGTGCCCCAAGAGGTTAGCCAAGACTGCCCCCAACACCGCTGCACCTGCCCAGCAACAACGCCGTGTTTCAACCGGAAGAAAGTTCACCCCCAACAACCCCAATAACCGCAACGGCCGTCTCTTCCATATGAATGCTGAAGAAGCTCAAGAAGCACCAAATGTTGTTTTGGGTATGTTTTCTGTTAACTCAGTACCTGCAAGAGTGTTGTTTGATTCTGGAGCATCACATTCGTTTGTTACAGAAGATTTTGCATGCACTAGTAAAATTCAACCCATCAGTTTGAAGCATGTCATGATAGTTCAAATACCTGGTTCAGCAACCAAAGCTAGAAAGATTTGCAAAGATGTGCCTATCAGAATGCATGAAATAGATTTTTACGCAAATTTGATTGTTCTGGGAACAAAAGGTTTGGAAGTAGTACTGGTATGGATTGGATGTCAAAACACCATGGATTGATTGACTGTGCCAAGAAAGCCATCACCATGACTAGTAGCTCCGGTGTGTTAGTAGAACACATATCTGAAAGGCTGCCCAGAAAGTTTACCTGCAACCAGAGTATAGCCAAGCCAACTTTGGATCAGATCAGGGTCGTCTGTCGATACCGATGTGTTTCCTGATGATCTACCATGCCCCCAGATCGGGATATCGAGTTTATCATTGAGTTAATCCCTGGAACCGGACCTATAGCCCAGAGAGCCTATAGTATGAACCCAGCAGAGTTAGTAGAGCTGAAGAAGCAATTGGATGATATGCTAGCCAAAGGTTTGATCCAACCGAGTGCATCGCCCTGGAGGTCACCAGTTTTGTTTGTGGATAAGAAGGACGGTGCCACTCGTTTATGTACGGATTACCGTAAGCTTAACGATGTCACCATCAAGAACAAATACCCCTTGCCAAAGATAGAAGACCTGTTTGACCAGCTGGCCGGTGCCAGAGTGTTCTCTAAGATTGATCTTAGAACTGGTTACCATCAACTAAAGATTCGTGCAACCGATATCCCCAAGACTGCCTTTACCACCAGATATGGATTGTATGAGTACAATGTCATGTCATTTGGATTAACCAATGCCCCCGCTTATTTCATGAATCTCATGAATAAGATCTTTATGGACTTTTTGGATAAGTTTGTCGTTGTATTCATCGATGACATCCTTATCTACTCCAAATCCGAAGAAGAACATGAACAACATTTGGAGATTATCCTAGAAACCCTTAGACAGCATCAGTTGTATGCCAAGTTCAGCAAATGTGAGTTTTGGTTGAAGGAAGTAGGATTCCTGGGACATATCTTGTCTGCAGGAGGAATTGCCGTAGATCCCGCCAAGATCAAGACCGTTACAGAATGGCAAGCCCCAACCACTCAGACCGAGGTCCGCGCATTTCTTGGATTGGCCGGGTATTACCGCAGATTTGTGGAAGGCTTTTCAAGCATAGCTAGACCAATGACCCAACTGTTGAAGAAGGACAAGAAGTTTGAATGGACGGATAAATGTGAAGAGAGTTTCCAACAACTCAAGAGCAGATTGACCTCAGCCCCAATATTGATCATGCCCGATATCACCAAGCCATTTGACGTCTATTGCGACGCCTCCAAGATTGGTCTTGGATGTGTACTTATGCAAGAAGGCAAAGTGATATCATACCTGTCAAGGCAACTGAAGCAACATGAGCAGAACTATCCAACCCACGACTTAGAGCTGGCAGCCGTAGTCTTAGCCTTGAAAGTTTGGCGTCATTACCTCATGGGTAATCGATGCGAGATCTATTCGGATCACAAGAGCCTGAAGTACATTTTCACCCAGGAGCTGAATATGAGGCAGAGGAGATGGATAGAGTTAATCAAGGATTATGATATGAAAATTCACTACCACCCCGGCAAGGCCAATGTGGTAGCAGATGCCCTGAGTAGACTGCCGTGTCAGTTGAACTCCATGATAGCAGAAGAACAACCTAGCCTATACCAAGAATTTGAGCAGTTTAGACTGGAGCTAGTTAGTGAAGGCTACCTAGCAAGCATAGAGCTTCAGCCTACCTTGGTTGGTCAGATCAAAGAAGCACAGAAAAGAAATGCTAGTATCAATGGAATCAAGAACCAAATAGCTGCATGGAAAGCACCTGGATTCACAGAAGATGAAGAAGGAATTCTTTGGTACAACGGACGCCTATGTGTGCCAGCAAATTCTGAACTGAAGCAAGTCATACTGAAGGAAGCCCACGACACCCTTTACTCCATTCATCCAGGAGGAACCAAGATGTATCAGGACTTGAAGGAACAATTTTGGTGGCATGGAATGAAGAGAGAAATCGGAAGCTACATCGCCAAGTGTGATATCTGTCAGAGAGTCAAAGCAGAACACCAGCGACCCGTAGGATTGTTGCAACCGTTGCAGATTCCGGAATGGAAGTGGGATTCGGTAGGAATGGACTTTATCACTGGACTGCCCAAATCAAGCAAAGGAAATGATTCTATTTGGGTAGTGGTCGATAGATTAACTAAGGTAGCCCATTTCATCCCCGTCAAGACCACATACCAAGGCCCAAAGCTAGCTGAGTTGTATATCTCCAGAATAGTCACCCTGCATGGAACCCCGAAGTCAATTGTGTCAGATAGAGGATCCCAGTTCACCTCAAGATTCTGGCAGAAAGTACATGAAGGACTAGGAACCCGGCTGAATTTCAGCACCGCATATCACCCACAGACGGATGGACAGACTGAAAGAGTCAACCAGATACTCGAAGACATGTTGAGAGCATGTGTCGGAATATGGATCCAAGTGGGAAGACTGCCTGCCTTACGCAGAATTCTCGTACAACAACAGCCAAGCCAGCTTACAAATGGCCCCCTTTGAAGCCCTGTACGGAAGGAAGTGCCGTACTCTGAATTGGTCGGAAGTCGGAGAAAGCCAAGTCTTTGGACCAGATGTTCTTCGTGAAGCCGAAGAGAAAGTACACAAGATCCGCGAATACCTCAAGACTGCTCAGTCAAGACAGAAGAGCTACGCCGACAAGAGACGTCGAGAGATGACCTTTGAGATCGGAGATTTTGTGTATCTCAAAGTGTCCCCCCTGAAAGGAATGCAGAGATTCCAGCTGAAAGGAAAGCTCGCACCCCGATATGTTGGACCCTTCAAAGTTCTGAGTCGCCGAGGAGAAGTATCTTATCAACTGGAGCTACCGGAAGAAATGTCGGCTGTGCACGATGTGTTTCACATTTCACTCCTCCGGAAGTGTCTAGAAGTCCCCGAGAAAACTGAAGTTTTCAAGAACATCGATCACCGATCGGTGGACATCAACAAGGACTTGACGTATCGCGAAGTGCCGATTCGCATACTGGAAGAAGCTTACAGAACCACCCGCACTCGAAGCATCAAGTTTCTGAAGATTCAGTGGAGCAACCATACTGAAGATGAAGCCACTTGGGAACGCGAAGATTATATGAAGAAGGAGTACCCAGATCTCTTTAGTACCTAATTTTCTTTTAGATCTCGGGACGAGATCTTTTGTAAGGGGGAAGGGTTTGTAACATCCCAAGATTTCAATAAAAAGAGAGAAGAAGAATTCCCGAGATTCAAAATTCAGAACCAACAAAAACTTTTAATTGCATCTAGTGCCATGCATAGGACTTGTGCATTTGAGTGATATGACATGATGATTGCTATTGTGCTTATGAGATAAACCCTAAAACCCTAAAGTGATCAAGTGAAGATCACAAACCAAATAAATTAAAAAGAGAAAGAAATCAAATAAGAAAACCCTAAAAAAACCCTCACATATGGCTTCTGCCATTTTTGCAAAACTTTACCCTAGACCAAATTGGCCTTCACCATTAGTTGGATTATGTTACTGAACACTTTTCAACACCTTTAGAATCCAACCAAAGCAAATCAAATCAAATTTGAGATCAAATAGTGCTCACATGCACTAATGGTCAAATTTGACAATTCTATTCTGGTCCCTACTTTGAGCCCTTATATTTCAAGTTTTTCAAACTAAACTTTTCCAATTCTTTGCACCTCATCCAAGACAACATCAAGGTGAACCAAATGGTGAAGATCAACCTTCCAAAACCATTCTCAAATTCTTATTCTCATCAAGCAAAGTTGGGACTTTTTAACAATTTCAACATTACCCCACTTTGCAAATTTGCAATTCTTTGATTTTTAAAAATTCCACCACCACACTTGTTTGTCTCTGGTCATTTGCAACTCAACCAAACCCACCACTTTCAATTTTTGAATCCACTTGAGCTCAACCAATTTTGGCAAAATTTGCAATTTTCAAATATGGAACAAATCCAAAACACTATTCTGCATAGTGTTGGCCAACCCTACCTGCCCCAATCCACTCTACCTGGTTCCCTTGTCCCCTCTCTCTTCCCTGATCAGCTTGGAACCCTAGGGAGAGGAGCTAGCAAGCCATGGGCATGGCCATGCCGGCCCCATGCCACATGTCGAGCCACCCCTCCCTTTCTTCTTCTTTGGCCACGGCCACCATGCCACACGATGCCACCTCACCTCCCTACCACCGCCTATGCACGCCATTGCCACGGACGACGCCGACCATCGCCGGAGATCGCGCGCCCAAAATCGCCCAGCATGCCGCTCGCGTCGCAGCGTGCGCGCCATGGACGCCCACTGGCCACCTGTCGCCTCGCCACCCTACGCCTCGCCTGGTCCCCCTCTCGACGGGTTGAGCTTCACCGCACGACCACGAAGCCGCCAGACACGCTCTCGACCGCGACCCATGACCGCCGCCGCCGGAGACGAGGACGACAACCCGCCGCGGACACCGCCAGACCCGGAAGCAACGCGACCAAACCAGACGCCGCCCGACCGCGCTGTCGCCGCCAATCGCTTCGCCAGGAACCGCAGAACAGTCCTGCGCCATCGCCTAGCTCGCTAGCCCGCCGGAACGCCCGCGTCCATGTCGACCTCGCCGCACCCTCGCAGACCCCCCTCGCCATTATAAATAGAGGCCGCCCCTCTTCGATTTCTTCACAGCACCACACTCCCCTCTCCTCCCTCGATCTCCTCGACCACTCCCCTTCTCGATTCACCACCGTAGCTCGCCAATTTCGTCGCCGGAGCTCGCCAGTACCTCATCTCGCCGCCGTCGATTGGAGCCGCCCCTGGAGCTGCCACCGGTACCAGGAGCCTCGCCGTCGACTACACCTTCCTCGCGCACACTGCCAACCACCGCGGGAGCCCTGGTTAGCCCTCCGACCCCCTACCCTCGCCGCGTCAGTGAGGTTGTCTCGCCGGCGACGACGATGACCATCGGCCGTTGGATCCTCTTCTAATCCAACGCGCCACGTCGCTCGTACCGTTTCGGGTTTGATAAGCCACTGACGGGTGGAGCCCACCCGTCAGGCAGCCCACGCGTGCGTGGACGCTTAGTGGGCTGGGCTTTGTCCATTTAAATGATTTGGGCCCGTTTAGTTTCCCGCCGGCCCTTTTATTCAAATTCGAAATTTTCCAGATTCCATTTAAATTCAATACTGGCCCTGACTTTGAAATTCAATAAAATCCGTTTGGCTTGGCCAAATTTAGCAAACTTTATGTTGTTGGAAAGCTACTGAAAAGATCTACAACTTGCCACTGGTCTCACTGTGAGATCTGTTGTAGAAATAATGTGACAAAAAGAACAAGTCAGGGACTTTTGCACATTCAAATAAATCTTAAAAATCAACCAAAAATGATATTGAGTTGATTTCAACTCTCATATCTCACATTTAACTTACACTAATTGTTTCGGCAAAAATATGGTGTGGTCACTTTGCGTGATCATGGCCTAGTTTAAATAAAGGACTATATGGCTAGTTTGGTCAATTAATATTGTCCAAAACTATTATGCAAATCTTATGAAGTGTTTTACTTCATTTAAATCTTGTCCCAAGTATTTTCATATGAAGTTTGGACCACTGGTCCAAATACTCTCACATGAAATACTTGGTGATATTAAATCATTTGTAGAATTGTTAAATTGTATGAGGTAATCTACCTCATTTAAATTATTTTCTCAAATGATGATGATGAATGGTTGACTTAGGTCAACATGATTTCATGTATGATTGTTTGAGAAGTTAAATCTTAAGAAGGTTCAATGAGAGGAAATTATTTCCTCCAACACTAAAGGGAAACTATCATTTACATATGTAATGAGAGGAAATTATTTTTCCTCAAAGAAGAAAACCAATGCACCTACTGATGTACATGTGTGATTAGAATAGTTGTGTGAATTCATGTGATGCTTAGTATAGCCCTTGAACTTGGTTGAGTGATTATATCTCGTACTCAAATTTAGACGCTAGCACCGGGGAATACCAGGAAGAGGAAGGATTCTACCAAGAGGAGGAAGAGAACTTTGACCACTACCAAGGCAAGTTAATACTCTTGCAAAGTGCAAAGCTCTATCAGAGCAAGGCATCCTTCCCTATTACTTATGCTTCATGATCCATTTTCCCAAGTTTTATCCTTACAAGCTTTGGCTTTGTTTACTTAAAGCTTACTTTTATAGTTAACTTTGGTCTAAGTTTAGAGTAGTACAAGAGTATCAAACTTAGCCTAGGAAGAGCTACAATTTAGTTAACACCCCTCATGACTAGTTGCTAGTGCTAACAAATAAAATTAACTACTCTAGATGGGAACTGTGAAAGGAGTTTGAAAACCTTAGAATGATGAGTCATTCTATTGAAAGTTTTGAAGGTGAATATGACCACTGAATGGCAAGGTGAATTTGACAAAAACTGATGGCTGGGTTCAGATGCGATACCATTCCAATTTGTGCGTACCCCCACAATACCTGATTATGGGTAGGGCTTAACTGGAAATTTATGCATCTTAGTATGGGTTCCCTCTAAACAAGCATCATAGGGGTTATGCCGAGGCTGCCTCCGTTAAAAGTGGAATGATGTGAAATGAGGTGAATGTCCGCCCAAGCCCTGTGCAGTTCCCAGGCTGACGGTTGTCTTCACCGGGAGGCCAAGCTCATGGGGAGAGGTGCCTATACTAGGGTATGTAAGTGAAAGGTTATGGTTGATGATCCGCATACTGAGTATGATTATTCAGGGCAATCCCTGACGGATGTAATCAAATGTTGTGGCACAAGAGTACAACCTCTGCAGAGTGTAAACCTATTCGAATAGCCGCGTCCACGGTTAAGGACGGTTGGAAAGGCCATACTGTTCCGTCATCATAACTTACCAAAAAGGTTACATGTGACTGGTGACTGGTGAATTTGACCTGAATCACCACAGAGTGGTGGGAATGACACTAATGTTCCCACCTGAGTTAGTTAGCAATTGAAGAGTCTTTACTAAAGGTTTATGAAATAAAATTGGCTTTATGCAAATAAACTTAGAGCTTAACACCCCTTCATAAGGTTGTTAGTACTTACACTGGTTTTAGTTTGCGAGTACTTTGAAGTACTCACGGCTGTGTCCCTGGCTATTCCCATGGCCAGAGTATGATGATGAACAGAACTACCAAGGTGATGACCAGCAGGACGCCTACGACAACTAGGAGTCTTCCGACGTCAAGCGTTGGCCTGTGGACTAGAGAGTCCCTTCTATTTACGCTTCCGCTATGAACTGTGTTCGTTGATCAATAGATCAACTATTTGTGTAATATGGATCATGTGATCTAAATTTGTAAGACAAGTATGGTGTGTAATGAATGATGACTTATGATATGCGACTGTTATGTCTCGCAACAACAATATTCCTGGGATTGCGATGAATGACATAATATGCATCTGGACTTAAAAATCCGGGTGTTGACACTATGGTGTACCACCGTGTGTAGCAGGTCGGCCGGGGCGCGGCCCGGCTGGCATCTGCAAGCCGTGGTGGAGGTGTGCCACAGTTCAAGGACGGCGGCGCGGCGGCGCTGCTTTTGGTTGGCCAAGCGCTGCAACAGCGCCTTGGGGACGGCGGCAAGGTTGGCGTGAGGTGTTGGCCTGCTGTGCGTGGAGGCCGGAGCGGCGGCTCCGGAATCGTGGTCGTGTTGATGGTTTGCCTCTGGCTGTGTGGGCGGCAGGGCATGCTTCCGTGGCATGGACGGCGTCCCTCTGGTCGGTAGTCTGTGCTTGTCCGGTGTTTTGGGTTGTCCTTGGGACAGTGGAGGTGGTGCGGGTCTCCGGACGAAAGTCCTGCTTGATTTGGTCGGTGCCGGCAACGGTGGCGCTCGAGGGCGTCTTTTTTTCCTCCTTGGAGGCGTTGCTGTGGAGTCCCGTCACCCCTCCGCCCACCATTCTAGGGTGAAAGCCCAAATTCGGCTTTGCCGGATTGGATGACGGCGGCGTCTTTGGATGTCGTGACCTCCTTGGAGGCGTCATTTCTTCGGAATGTTTGGGAGCCATCACGGCAATGCCTTGGCTACTGCTAGGGTCGACGTTTTCGGGTTTCCGTCGGTGCGCGAGTGCCGCTGGCTTGCTTTTGCGGCCTGCCTCACCCCTCGAAGCTTGAAAGGCCTAGCCGTCTCTTTCGGCTCTGACTTCCTTTCCAGGGACGTGGACCGGGCAGTCGCGGCGCTCGCCGTTGCCGTCGTGCTGGTGTTATTCGGCGGCGCTCCAGACCTAGTTGCTATAGGTCGTGTGGCCAGGTGTGTGGTTTTCGCCGGTTTCTCCCTGAAAACTGTGCCGTATGGTTTTTCTTGTCTGGTTTTCCTTATAAACTGGACACGGGTGTTGCGTTTGTGTCGGTTTTCGGTCAGTTTTCCTTATAAACTGGTCAAATTTCCCTCTTCTTAATGAATAGGCAGAGGTCCTGCCGGTTGCTCCAAAAAAAATGCATCTCTCATCTTTAATTTTTCCACCCCCAATGAGCTAAGTGCATGTAGAAAATAAGGAGAACATATGTTCAATATTATTGGGTTTGATTTCCGTGCGATGAGAGAGAAGCAATTAAAATGTATTGGGAAGATAGGAGTACACTCTTTTGCGGACAAAGTTTAGAGCTAGATGTCCACTTATTTGAGGACGGAGGGAGTACAACAAAAGTAATCTAACAAAATGTGATATTTACAACAATACTCAATGGTGATTTCAACATAAAGCAACAGTTTCAGCACATTTTTTGTACCAAAAATATCTTTACAATTAATCACCATAATATTTACAACAAATAAATTAACAACAAAATCTTTTGGGGTCCGTCCCCGCGCTTCGTGTGCCGAGTCAACGCGCGACTGACCGAGCGCTACAAGTTTGGGTCTTTGCGTGACTGACCCGATCGATCGACAAGGATTCCATGCATGCGTCAGATGTAATACATGGCATGGACGCGCTTCAATTCAATCGATCCGGAAAAAAGAAGAAGAAGAAAAGGAGTACGCGGATACAGTCTGTGCCCATGCACAACACGAGGACTAGAGACGTACCTTAGCTCTGACACCGTGTCGCTCGGGCAAGGACTTGAGTGGCAAGGTCATCGCTGCAACCATATAAATTCACTACTACCCCTGCTAGATGTTCACGCACACAAGGCTGGTAAACAGCTCAATGGCCTCGCAAACCATGTCTGCCCGCATTCCCATGATCATCTTCCTGCTACTCCTACTCTCGGCCGTCTCTTATTCTTCTCCCAGTCCGACCAACGGCAGCGACACCGACCTCGCCGCCCTGCTGGCTTTCAAAGCCCAGCTCGCCGACCCTCTCCGCGTCCTGGCCACCAACTGGACCCCCGGCACCTCCTTCTGCCATTGGTTCGGCGTCTCGTGCAGCCGGCGCAGACAACGCGTCACAGCTCTGTCGCTGTCGGAATTGCCTCTTGTTGGATCTATCGCGCCTCCCATCGGTAACCTCTCTTTCCTCTCCAGTCTCAACCTCACCTACACCAATCTCATTGGCTCAATCCCAATTCAACTCGGTAGGCTACACCGTCTTAGATATCTCGGTCTTAGAGGAAACCTCCTATCCAATGACATACCTGCCGCCCTAGGGAACCTCACGAGGCTGGAGTCTCTGGTTCTTGCTTTGAACCAACTGTCAGGCCAAATCCCTCCTGAGATGCTCGTGCATATGCACAACCTTAGGAAGATCTCTCTGACCGAAAATGACTTGAGTGGCCAGATACCACCGAATTTGTTCAACAACACACCTTCCTTGGCGTCCATCCATTTTGGAAATAACAGTCTATCAGGTCCTATACCGCACTCCATTGCATCCCTATCCATGCTTGAGATCTTGGTACTAGAGGTTAATCAACTGTCGGGAACAGTACCACGAGGCATGTTCAACATGTCTAGGCTGCGACGCATAGCACTCGCCCAAAACAATAACCTAACAGGAACGTTTCCAAACAATCAAAGTTTCAGCCTCCCAAAATTAGAATATTTTGGATTGTTTGGTAACAATTTTTCCGGTCAGTTTCCATCAGGGCTTGCATCATGCCAATATCTACAAGTAATGTCTTTGTCTGTAAATTCTTTTGTGGACGTTGTGCCAACATGGTTAGCCAACTTGTCAAACCTTGAAGTTCTTGATTTGGGTTTAAATCCACTTAGTGGCTCGATCCCGACGGCCCTAACCAATCTCACAAAACTTACTATGCTACGCCTTGGATACAACAATCTAACGGGGCAGATTCCACCAGAAATAAGTCTTATGCAAGAACTCTCATACTTGCATCTTGGAGGCAATCAATTGACAGGTGAAATTCCAGCTTCCCTCGGTAACTTATCCAAATTGTCTTACCTATCTTTGCGGGAAAATCACTTGTCCGGCCAAGTACCACCAACACTTGGAGAAAATACAGCTCTGTACACGCTTGATTTGTCACAAAATAATTTAGTGGGAAATCTAGACTTCTTCTCGGACCTTTCCAAGTGCAGACAACTCCGAACACTTCATCTACAAGAAAATTCTTTCACAGGGTTCGTCCCTAGCAGTGTTGGAAATCTCACTTCCCGACTAGTCAATCTCTTTCTAGGTTACAACAAGTTAACAGGTGGACTTCCCGTAGCAATTTCAAACATAAGCAACCTTGATTGGATAGACCTTTCTAACAACCTATTAACCAAGCCAATCCCAGAATATGTAGGTATGTTAGCGAATCTCGTGCATCTTGATCTATCTGGCAATGACATGTTAGGCCATTTACCAATACAGATGGGTATGCTCGGGACTTTAGAACGGTTGTTTCTCCAATCAAATAAGTTCTTGGGCTCTATACCAAACAGCTTTGGTAATCTTAGTAACTTAGAATACATTGACTTGTCTAAGAACAAGTTAAGTTCAGCCATACCTGCAAGCCCTTTCCACCTAGATAAACTTATTCAAATAAATCTTTCTCATAATTCTTTTGTTGGTAAACTACCGGCTGATGTTTCTAGTCTAACTCAAATATATCAAATAGACCTTTCTTCCAATCTCTTGTTAGGAAGCATCCCAGAATCATTCGGGGAACTTAAGATGCTAACTTACCTAAATCTATCATGTAATGCCTTCAAAGGCTCAATTCCGGGTCCACTCAAAAAACTAAAAGACTTAGCATCATTAGACCTCTCATATAACAATCTATCTGGTACTATTCCCATGTTCCTTGCCAACTTTACCTATTTGGAAATTTTGAACCTCTCGTATAATAGGCTAGAAGGACCAATACCTGAGGGAGGTGTTTTCTCAAACCTCACATTGCAATCTCTTATCGGGAATGCTGGGCTATGTGGTGCTCCACGATTGAGAATTTTACCATGCCTTGAAAGTTCTCACCCAAATTATAGACACTTGTTGAAATTTATACTCCCAACACTCACATTAGCTTTTGGCTCCATTGCCATTTACATGTACATATGGTTCAGAAAGAAAATTAAGAGTGGAGAAGACAAAGCTTATGTTGATCCAACTGATGTAGTAGGCCATCAAAGAGTCTCATATCATGAGCTTGTTCGCGCCACCAATAGTTTCAGTGAAGAAAATATCTTGGGATCCGGAAGCTTTGGAAAAGTCTTCAAGGGCCAAATCAGCAGCGGTTTGGTGGTTGCAATAAAAGTTATTGACATGCAGCTAGAGCATGCCATCCAAAGCTTTGATGCGGAGTGTCGAGTGCTTCGTATGGCGCGACACCGCAATCTGATAAGGATACTTAACACATGTTCCAACCTTGACTTCAGAGCACTAGTGCTTCAATACATGCCAAATGGCAGCTTAGAGATGCTCCTTCATGGGTCTGAGAGTACAAGAATGCGCTTGGGATTCCTTGAGAGACTAGGCATCATGCTTGATGTGTCGATGGCCATGGATTATCTACACCATGAGCACTATGAGCTGGTCTTGCACTGTGATTTGAAGCCTAGCAATGTGTTGTTTGACGAAGAGATGACGGCGCATGTGGCGGACTTTGGCATTGCAAGGTTGCTTCTAGATGACAACTCCATGACAAGTGTGAGCATGCCTGGAACCATTGGGTACATGGCACCAGGTATTTAATTAGCTAGCTCAACTAAATTCTAGTTATACCACTGATAAATTATGACTCAACTCAAATTTACACGGTTGTGCAACTACATTTAATTTTTATTCTCGTGCAGAGTACGGATTACTTGGAAAAGCATCGCGGAAGAGCGACGTTTTCAGCTACGGGATAATGCTCCTTGAAGTCTTCACCGGAAGGAGACCGACCGACAGTATGTTCGGTGCACAACTAACCCTTGGGCAATGGGTTCAATGGGCATTTCCTACACATCTTGTCCAGGTTGTTGGTGGTAGCCTGCTATTGCAAGGCTCCCCTCTTCCTAGCTGCAGCTTGGACGATGGCTTTCTCGCGTCGGTATTTGAGCTTGGTTTGCTCTGTTCCAGCGAGTCACCTGAAGAGAGGATCACGATGCGTGATGTGGTTGTGACGCTGAAGAAAATCAAAGCCGAGTACATCAAACAGATAACAACGACGACCTCACGCAGCACACACACTAATTGATCTCATTGTTGCTTGCTACCATCTCATCTATAACTATGCCTTTTTGGAGGCTTCATTTGGTTGTATTATATATTTGGCATGTACCGCAATTCGGGTGTGCAAAAAAGATTTGCAATGTATAGCTATTTCAGCCTTCGGTAGGTTAGATGTTAGTTCCAAATAAAGCACACGAGACAACATCAGTAATCAGGTCAACAATGGCATAATTGGGCATCAGAGTTGTGAAAATCTATACATATGCAATGGGATGTATCTTTCTCGCTTTTGTTGCATACAGATCAAGTACAGACAATGTCAAGCTTCAGCTTGTCCTACCTTATTGCTCACTATTTGCAAATTAGTTTTCCCTATGAGGAATTACTTTTTAATAGAGATAGTCCTATCTTTTGCAAGAACAGGGGTAATGCTGGACGCTCACAATACAGTGGGGTCTGCATTTCTATGAGCCAAGATATCTGTGAAACAAGATGCATATGAGGTATGTAAAAGTATGGGTGAGCAGTTGAAAAAAGATGCAAGCCCAGGAAAGTAATGCCAACGATTCAAAATAATTACGCGCGTGGTGGAATAAGTTCAGCTTTCTCAATAAAATTAAAAGGGCGCAGGTGGTGGAATAGGTTGAGCTTTCTGAATAAAGTTCAAAGGGCGTAGTGCTAACGGGTTCATAGGTGTGTGTGTTTCGCAAAAAAAAAGATCTTTATTAGTCATTCGGAATTATCTTTAACAAGTAGAAACAAATAGTACTCTCTCCGTCCCACAAAAAAAAATGTCTGAGATTTGTTAAAATTTAGATGTATCTATATGCATTTACTATCTAGATACATCTGAATTTGGACAAATCTCAGACGCTTTTGGCGGGATGGAGGGAGTACATAGAAAAGGTACTATTTTAGTTACTTGCCGCCTCTTCAGAACGGGAACATTTCTTCTTGACCAGACAGCATTGATAAAGGCCTTTAGTAGAGGACCCTTCTGCTGAAACATCCCTCCTCAGCGTTGTCCCTTCCGCTTCTGTTTCAAACTGATAACTGCATAGTACGACCTCCCTGTGAATAATCATTCTTGATTCAATTACAATTTGAATGCTTTGTATCCAAAACATTACAGAAGAATAGAAACATCATATACAACAAAGTTCAGCAAGCCATTTTAATCAGGATTTTTGATTTTTTTGGGGAAAATCAGGAGGGTTATCCCCCTTGATAAATTTGATTCAGGGCAAGGGGCTGTTGTTCTTTCTATCACACAGTACCAGTTTCAACAGTTTAATCCCTACAGAGATGAAGATTTCAGAAGACCTACATGATAGCTATCGAATTAACACCGAGGTATGAAATTACAATCTGCATGTTACCTCTGTAAAATCACTAAAGTTTTACATGATCAGGAAAATGTTACTTGTACTAGTGCAGTCGTAACTTCAGACTTATGTTACCGTGACGGTGCGTTACACCTTGTCCACGGTACAACAACATGAAGTTCTCAAAGTACTTAACAAAACTCTACAGAACATTGTCAGACACAACTTTGATAAAACAAACATACAAAAAAGCTTTAGACATTTGTCCTTCCTTGACAAAATGTCTTTACCAGCAGCGGTCCAGAAGTGAAAGACCAGGAGAGAGAGACCCAACTGAGAGCCAGCTGTACTGTAGCAAGGTGTAGGACATGCAACAAGTTGGAGATTGACTACTCAGGTAGTATGGGTTGCAGCAGCATCAATCTGCACCTGCACGCAGCACTGATGTAGGAAACTTCCACGGATGCATATTGAGGGATTGCCAAACAAAGCAAGAGCAGACCAGCTTAGGCAGGTAATATGGGTTGCAGCAGCATCAGTCTGCAGCTGAGTGCAGCGCCGATGAGAACTTTGACAGATGCTTATTTGGGGAATCACCAACCCGAAACATGAGCACACCGGAGGCATATGTAACTAGGAGGTTTCACTTCCGATGCTGCAGCCAGGCGCACCGAGGCAGAGGGCGTATCTTTTAGCGCGGAGAACTTCAAACGGATACGACAGGTAGCTGCTAGATGCAACACCCAATGCCTATTCTGAAGGTATGACGAGAAGAACATCCGGTCTGCATAGATGTTGCAAAAGGCTATCCATTAGGCAGCTCGCAAAGGAACAAACATGTGTCTTAATGTCTGAAGTCTATTTACGGTCATACCTGTAGCCCATCCTTGGGTCCTTGTTGTGGGTGCATTGATTGCAGTAGCACGAGCAAGCATGGCATCAAACCTCGTATGTATTCTTCTAGCTGATGGAAAACTTCGTACACGTGTTTTACACCATCGCACGGGTGTGAGTGACGTGGATATGGAGGTAGTTTTGTAAATCAACCGATACCAACTCTGGCCAGCATCTTCCCACCAGTTCAGGAATCATCATCTACCGATGCAAGGAGTTGATCCTCGTCTATGGATAACTTCCTTAAAGCTTTAGACAGCGATGTGTATCTGGTGACTACTTGCCTATAGAGCCCAAGCAGCTGCTTGAGTTCTGCTGCAGTCAAACTTTCAGTTTCCGGGTCCATGAAAGGGAATCTGGAATCTGCTAAACTGAAAGATTGTGATTATGCAGCAAAAGCAAGCAAAACTGAACCTAAATTGTCAAGCGGATGAAGAGCATGACAACCACTAAAAAGGAATCTAGAGATATAATATAGTTTCAGAAAAGAAAGTTCATTTATAGCTACTGAGCATATATGTTGGAGTAGGTACATTGATTCTTACTCCCTCCATCCCCAAATTGAGTCAAAAGGTCAACATTTTTTAAGTTTGACCAATTATATATACTAAAAAATTAAGATCTACAATACCAAATCAATATAATATATCCAGTATATTCATTCAATATTGTGATTGTTCATATTCCCTTCTATATTTGATCAAACTTAGCAAGTATTGACTTTTTAACCAAATTTATATGCTACCCATTTGGGGACGGAGGGAGTACATAAGACCAGAAGAAACGACATTATGCACAGGGGAAACCTTATATGCCTGAATAAAAACTTATACTAAGCCAAACTGTTTCAAATAAGCAGAAAGTGATAACGACGGACCTTCTGTATCAGTTTGCTTTTGTAGTCCCCTCGTAGATGTAGCCGACCCCTGCAGACTACTAAGGCTTGCAGCACATATTTGAGTACCTAGTTTTGCAGTTTCCATATGCATCTGAAACTCATTCTCTTCCATGGATAGCGAGCGGCCATCAACATTAACTATAAACATCTTTGCTGAAATGAGGTTTGTGAGATAGTATTCCACTTCAGAAACAAGCTTAGTTTCTCTTCTAAAAAGCTGAACAAACTTCAGATTTGAGTGCAGATGAGGAGGATTGGCCTGCATTAGTTTTTCAGGTAGTTTATCAAATGTACTCAATTTAGTAAAAAACATGAAAACCAATATGTTCTAGTTCTTCCTAAGGTGGATAAAACAAAGTAGCACAAAGACATGAAGACATATTGGTGTGAACTTATATCCTCCCTAGTCCCTAAAGACTCTCATATACATTGGTGAAATCCAAGGAAGACAAAATGAAAATTATAATTGATAATGGTTCAGAAAAGGGGAAAATAACTTCAAGTGACAACAAACAGCACCAATGAAAATAGATTATGCAATTTAATTGCACTGTAAGATCACAACAAGTTTTTCACAATTCGTACATGGCTAAATGGGAACTAAAGGTACTCTTTTTCACAGTTTATAGCTTTACAGCGATGACTAAATTGAACTGAAGACTCAATGTTCATCTCCTGCCGTCTGGTCAATTTAAATTCAGTGAAAAAAGGGAATCTAGTGGCAACGCCAACAATAACCAACGAACCCTTCAATACTACAAAAGGATATGAGCGAGCAAGCCTGGTCACTTACAATAATATTTACCAAAGAGGTGAAAATAGGCATCAACAAGGATCACATTACATTTTATAATCAGTGCTTCTCATTTTAGCAACAGCAAACATAATATTAATGAAGGGGTGAAGACTGAAGACTTCTTCTGATTCTAAACCCTAACTACAAATCCTAAACAGCGAAATCTAAAGAATACCATTTTTGGTTCATTGCTACAAATCTTAATGGGAACTGAGCAAGAATAAAAACATTGTAGAAAGAGAAACTTGCCTTTATAGTAATATAAATGAGAATGGGAAGAAACTCATCAGCCCCAGATGGTGTTCGGTCATTTGACATGGACACGTTTAGCAGCAAGTTGTTGATGACTTGGCAACAGCTCATAACACATAGAAGCTTATCCCGTGGCGATTTGAAGGAATTGATCTTCTGTAACTCTTTAACTGCGAGCTAGAGTGGAATGTGAGGTCAGAGTTAGCTTTGGTCATGGTTCAAAGACACTGGAAGGTTCAAACTAACATGGAGTATCAGAAAACTATAGATGTTGATGAACCGTTTAGATACCGCACCATACAAAAACAATGGCTTTTTACTATGTAATTCAAAGAAAAAACATGAGCAACCTAGCAAAAGAAACTGGAACAGAGTAACAATTAACTATCTTCAATCAGGTCTACCATATATTCTGCAAGATGTCTAGAAGGCAATCCTTTAAATTTATTTGATCGGTGTATAAAGCTATCCAAATAAAATAAGTAGACACATATTGTCAAACCTAGAGCGACATTCATTCATCGGTTACACGGTCAATTACATCATGACAATGCAGCCTGTAAAGCCACGTACATAACGAAAAATCACCAATCGCAGCACAAACCTATTGTTTCCACATGAGACGAGCTTATTATAAATCCTTAAACGCAACTGAGAACAGAGCAGACCGTCTTACCAGCCACGAGGCCTCGTTGTGCAGGACCTTGGGTATGTCTCAAAAAAAAAATCAAGAACTTCTGAAAGCTCTTTTTTTCATGACAGATTTCTAAGGACACTAACTTTATTAAATGGGTCTCTCTAGGACTCAGTTAACTAAGAGTTAACTTAACTCTCAGTAGATTAATCTAAACCTTCTTCTCTACCTCCGACGTCCCCCCGCAACCATCGCCTGCAAGACCGTCGTCCACCTAGCCCACGGCCGGTGCGCTGCCGCGCACCTTGCCGCCCGCCCTGCCCCAAGCCCCCCCCTCCCTCCCCGGCCATCCCTCTAACTCCGGCGAGCGGCTGCATCCTCTCCGACGCTGACAGCCCCTCACCCCCACCCTAAGTTTATTTGCTCCCCTCCACCGCCTCCTCGCGGGCAGCCGCGCCGTCGGCGGCTCTGGGTCGCGCCCACCAGGAAGAAGAGATAGGAGAGGATAAGGAGGCACAACACGAATCTAGATGCGTTGATCTGACTGTGAAAAAAGTTACTGAGCCCTAAGCTAATTCCCAGTTAGCTGAGAATTAGCAAAACCATTATTAAATAGCAAGCATATACTCCCTCCTTTCCATAATTTTTGGAACTAAAACCACAACAACAAATATAAAACGGAGGGAATACATAATTACTTGTGTTCCATGTAGTAATGGCATTAGTTGTCTCGTGGCATTCGCATCGCCGAGATGCACAGGTCAAACTACTTAACGAGTGGAAATAAAACCAAAACTCACATGATTCATATCAGATCAGACTATGAAAAATCCAGATTATACTCAACGTAAAATTCCCGTTGTTCGGCCCACTAAAACGATATATTCAAACAAGGTATTCCCCCATAGAAATTGAAGTGTGTCATACTTCCTCTAGTATTACAGATCTTCCTGGAGTCCTCCATACTACAATCATGAATTACACACGCCCGCTATCCAGCTGCAGAAGTTGCTGGGCATGATCTACCAACAACCAGGGGGCCAAGGGTTTTTATGGGCACGATTTCCACGCGAGATTCATCAAGTCGCCATCCAAGTAGGGACGCAGATCCCACATAAGGCAGTAGCCCTCGAGTTCCGCGGATGATGATTTAAGGGACAGTGACCTGACAACCCTTTCCTGCAGGTACAGTCAAACAAACAAAAAAAGTGGATGAAATCAGTCCGTATTTTCCTTTCCGTATTTGGGACACGGTAATTCAAGTCGAAAGCACGGGAGCAAACAAACAGGAATCCGCAAATGGATGGACAGATGCGGGTTTACCTGCATTGTATAGTCAAGCTTCAGGGAACACAAAATTATATAGCTCACCTCCAGGGAACCATCTGATTCCTCCAACTCCTCGTATGGCCCAGACACAGGTGTAGCAGGAACAGCTGGAGCAGGCACAGGTGGAGCAGGCACAGGTGGAGCAGGAACAGCTGGAGCAGGCACTGGTGGAGCAGCAAGAGCTGGAGCAGGCACAGGTTCTTCCTCCTCCTGGATTGGAGGAGGCACAGGTACTTCCTCCTCCTCGATTGGAGGAGGCACAGGTACTTCCTCCTCCTTGTTTGGAGGAGGCACAGGCTCCACCTCCTCCCGCTTCCGCTTCCTGGACCCTTCCCCAGCCTGCATACAAATTAGATTAGTCCCCACAGTTATTATAGCAAATCTATGCTAAGTTAGATTTAACAACACATAACAGTATTTATCCATTCATTCTAACAGTTAACCCATGACAAGTGCAAAGATTTGTTTTCTTCAAACAAAATTAAGATGCATGCTTCACATACATTTTACATGTTATACCTCTCTGCCAACATTCTCCTAACAAATAACCTAAGTTGAAACCATACTTATTGTTCACAAAATCTAGGGGTAGTATTCATGCACCAACTATAAAACATGCTGGATCACATACACTTACTACTATTATGCCGAATTGCACATACAATGCAAATGACCTCATGTCCAAACATACCAATGTGCTATCACATTAAAGTCAAGACCCTGAAAACAAAATAAATTTGCAATGATGCAAATCATTGCAGCATTTCTACTCAACTATAGTATCCAGAAGCACACTAGCTAACGAATGTCCAATTGCAAACTTTCAGCAATACAAGCAGATGCAGTGAATCCCTATAAATTTATAAATAGCATTTACCTTCAACATAAAACAATAACTAGCTACTGTGCTTATAAACAATAACAAGCAGTGTGCAAACTTTCAGCAATACAAGCAGATGCAGTGAATCCCTATAAACAATAATAATTGGTTATTATGATGCTATAATTAGCAAGCATTCTACTGTGAAATACAACAGGTAAGGATAGGATGATCGGAGACTGTCATTAGCTCTTCTACGATCAAGATAATTTGCTATCTCCAAACAACCAGAAGTGAGAAAGAATATGGTAACAACTACCAAAACTAATTTCTACTCTTCAATAATAACTTCACTCTTTGCCGCTCTATGCAAAATCTTATCGGACGAAATCATTACTCACATATTACAAGGCACTTAAGCAGTAATGAGATGTAAGAACACAAAAATAATCAATTGGTAATTCTGATGCCATATTTGGCAAGCACCACAGTGTCAAATACTACAACAGATTAGGATGTATTATCAGAGCATGTGATTACCTCTTCTACCATCAACATGCCGTGTTATCTCTAACCAACTAGAAGTTCCAAAAACAGTTAATCGAAACCTAAAATAAGGGACAGCGCACTTACCTCGCAGAGGTCGCCGGACGCCGGCGCACCAAACAGATCCGCCATCGCCTTCAAGGCCGCGCCCGATGAAGCTTCCTCCACCAGATCCGTCGACACCATGACGGCGGAGGCAGCTTCAGCGCATGCGACGCTACATGCACCCGCATCGGCCTTCCCTCCCCCTGTAGCAGATTCGTCGGCGTCCACATCCGCCATTGCCGCCACCACCGAGCCGACGGCGACCGACCCGATGACGGAGGTCTCCACGCCGGTGTTCCTCGCACCGGCCGCCGCCTTGCTCGACTCTACAGCACCGCCAGCACCTCCAACAGCCTCCGGTGACGCATCCCCTTCCACGACCGCCAGCTTCTTAACGTCGTCCGCGGCAGCTCCACCACCTTCCATCGCCGCCAGATCTAGTGAATCGCCGACGATCTACTGCCGCAACTACCGGCGGAGTGAGAGGGAGAGGGAGGAGGGTTTTTTGGCGGAGAGATGGGTTCGGAGAAGTGGGGAATGGGGGGAAATGGATGCGGCCGAGCGGTTCCAGGGCTTTTATATGCGCCGGTGATTCCGCTCCATCGCCACGTTTTTCTACACGTCACCGACGCCTCCTCTCCCTTGCCACGTTGCTCGCCACGTCTTCCCCGTATGCGTACAAAATACCGTACAACCGAATCCCGCGTGGCCCGCTATACACAACGCCGAAGGGGTATCGGGTAATCTTGACCGTCCATGTGTTTTTCACCACAACGTCGTTCGCCAGGGGGGGGACACCGGAGCACAGGCGATCCGCAAATGGATGGACAGATGCGGATTTACCTGCATTGTATAGTCAAGCTTCAGCATCTTGTGGACAAGGATCATCACCATAACGAGCGATGAATCGCGGTCGAGTTGATCTGCAGGCTGCTCCTCCTTTTCCTGTGACATGGAAGAATGTTACTTGGCGCAGTCATCAGTGCAAACAGCAGCTCCTCGTCTGATGAAAATGCTGTAGCAATTAACAGTGTCGAAAGGGAGAGGTGACCAGGACAGAGGCCTCTACCTCAATGAAGTGATACTCATGGTTCATCTTGTTATCAGCAACACTATAGTCCGAAACTTTTGTAGCACTAAGATTGGCTGTTAGTGTAGCGGCATAGGCATCTTCCACTAGGCATTGAAGTTCTTCGAGCAGTGCATTCGATGAGCAGAAAGAAAAGGACAGCATAGAGGTTAACTGGAGTTCAGAGACATAAGAATTTACTAGTGCAACTTGGTGATAATTACTTCACAAGCAAACCTTATACATCCGACACTATAACAGCAACAAAATGAAGAAAAAACAAGAAATCACAGTGGAATTGTGTGCCATTCTTATAATCTTTAGCAGAATTTGGAGCCAAACAGCCCGGTACTGGACAAATAAATAGAGCAGGGACTATCCACTGGCTAGTCAGCATTAAGATGATATTTGACAGAGACCTCTTGGGAACATTAGTTATAGTTATTCTATCATATAAAACATGTTCGCCCTTCCTGTTTGACATAGTTGTGTCTGAGCATTAGGGCTAATGCTGCCTATTCTACCCTAATATGCAGTTTTCTTCCCTTTCCAGCATGAGTATATGAATCTCTAGATAAAAGAGCTTTTGTACTATAGTAGGACCCTCCCACATCGAGAGGGAGACTTGGTTGGGTGAAGATGTGCCCGCTCCTAGCCCCACCCTCCCACCTCTAGCCCCGCCGCCGCCGACGAGCCCCTACCGGTAACCTCTCCTGCCCTCCACCCTCCTAACCCCGCCGGCGCCATGCCCTCCTCCGACGGGAGCAACGGCGACCGCCACCACCGGCGCAGCAACCGCTGGCACGGATCCGATGGCGCCTCCTCGAGCTCCGCCTCCCGCTCCTGCAGCGACGTGGCTCGCTCCCCACCGCGCGCTCCCACGCCCACCCCGACGGTGCCGCCGCAGCCCGCGGCTGCCACGACGGCCGAGGCCCGCCGAACCCCCGCCGCCGCCGCCGCCACCACCGCCGCGCGCCCCGGACCTCGCTCTGAAGTTCACCGCGCCTCCAACACCACGCCGCATGGACCAGATGCTGATGGTTGGGAGCAGCCCCGGCGCAAGAACCACCAGCGCCGCCGCCCTGGCCCTGGCCGCGTTGGAGCCCAGCAGCGCAGGCGCAGTGGAGGCAGGGCTCTGCTTCCGCTGCCTCGAGGCCGGCCACTCCGTGCGCGACTGCCCGAACGAGATTCGCTGCCGCAGGTGCCTCCTTTCAGGCCACGGCACTCGCGGCTGCACACAGGAGCAGTGGGCCCACGACTGCGCTCGCGCAAGGCTGATGGTCCAGGGCGGCGTCCCCAGGATGGCCGACGCGCGTCCAGCTGCGCGCAACCCACCACCGCCGCCGCCGCCACCTACACACGCGTCGCCTACACACGCTCCCCCTGTCGCCGCCGCTGCGCCCTCCACCGACCCCGACGATCCGGTTCGAGTCATAATCTCCCGCTCGGTCGAGATCGAGGAATCGGAGAGGATGCTCCAGCGTGCGTTCGTGGCGACCATCACGGGCACCAGGCCGGAGGTCTCCGTCGACCAAGTGGAAGCGCTGCTCTGTGCCTCCTTCGAGTTGGTCGTCGACGAGTTCTCCGTCATGTTGCACCGCCCCGAGGATTTCCTTATCCTCTTCCACTCCAAGGCCACCTCCGACCGCGTGTCCGGCGAGCACTTCGTCAGCGACCCCAGCTTCTCCCTCCTGCTCCGCCCCTGGTGCAAGCTCGCCCACGCCGACCTGGGAAGGTTGGATCACCGCGTCGAGCTTGAACTCCGCGGCATCCCCGCCCAGGCCTGGCACATCTCCACGGCTGACATATCCTCGGGAATGGATGTTGGATCGAGCAGCTCCACCCCCGCACGCGCTCGCGCGCCGACCTCGCCACCTTTCGACTGACGGCGCGCACCAGCGACCCGCGTTGCATCCGTCGCCGTGCTGTTCTGGAGATTGTCGAGCTCATCCCTGCGAGGCAGCACACCGACCCGCCGACCCTGAGGACGCTAAAGTACCCCATCGCCATCCGGCGTGCCGACCCCATCGACGCAGACGCCGCCACACCACCTGTCCATCCCACGGCCGGCGATGACGATGCTAATGGCGGCCGCGACGGGGCCGACCACGGCAATGACTCAACGCGTCATGGTCGCCAGCGGCGCCGCGGCCACGGACGCAAGAGACGCCGCTCTGGCTCCGCCCAGGACGGGTGTGCCGACGGCGTGGCGGTCGACTCCGCCGGTTGGACGGGCGCTTCCCACACCCTACGCACCGATGGGGTCGCCATCGATGGCGGCTGGGGCCACGGCCGCCGCTCCCGCCCGGGTCCCGACAAGCTGAGATCGCTGGACCCATGTCCTGGTCAGCGTGGGCCACGCCGCCCTCGTCGTAGAGCCAAAAAGGGAAAAAGAAGGTAGAGGCAAAGTGGTGGCCAGGGCATAGATGGGACCGGTCAAGCTGTGGATCTCTCGGTCCCCTCCCCGACAGGATCTGCCTCCGCTGCGTTGGCCAATGGCCAATCGACACCCACGTCTGGTCCCCCGCCCATGAGAGAGGATCAGGGACAGTCCTCGTCGCCTAGCGCCCGAGAAAAAAGCTGTGGCCACTCCTTTCCCTCCGCAACCTCCCCGATCGAGAATGGGGATCGGAGTGCCACAACGGCCGTAGAGCTCTGTGACAGCGAAGTGCCTGATTCCATGCTGGGAGAGGACGACGTTGGTCCTGGGATGGATCGTCTGCCGGCTCCTGGCGACGCTACCCCCACCACGACGCCTGCCACCCACTTGGCTGCTTCTGCTGACCAGTCGCCGCTGACGCATGAGGGTTGTGCACCTCAAACAGGCACGAGTTTTCCCGCCACCGACGTAGCAGACGCAGATGCAACGGTTACTCCTCCGAGGATGATTCTACAGCGGCCCACGGCCCATGTATGCCCCAGTGCACCACGCGGAAAGCCAAGTCCAACACCCGGCCAGCCACAGCCCAGTGCGGTGCCATCCACGGCCTGCAACCCATCTCGTTTCGCAACTCCGCCGATCACGCTGTGCCGCCGTGGCCGTGCCACACCCCGCTCCTGGACCTTGGGGGAATTTCTCGCTGAGGCCACCAAAAACCTCACCGCCGCCCTCCCTACCCATGGTCGACGCTCACGGAGGCCGCCGCTGAACTTCTCGCCGCGCCGGGGCAGGTCTGCGACATCTGCTCACGCTAAGAACGCAGCGCCACCCACTGCGGAACGACGCGCCCAGGTCCAGCTCCTCCGCACCCTGGGGATCATCGGAGCCAACCAGAAGATCACCGCCGCTGAGCTCAAAGCTTACGATGGCCTCTTCGCCGTGCTGATCCCGTTTTCTGTCCTCGCTGCCGTCGCCGCGCTGGTTGACTGCGAGTTGCCACAGAACGTCGACGCGCCCGCGATCAATGTGCTGCCATCGAGCAGCCCCGCTGGGGTTTAGCGTCGTTGCGCTACCTCTCCTGTCGACCTCTTTGCTTATGGAGCACGGTCTTAGGATTATTTGTTGGAACCTGCATGGGTTGAACGCGCGAGTCCGTCGCCTAGCTATTCGCACGCTGATCGACTCTTCTGGCGCCACGATTGTATGTTTCCAGGAAACAAAGATGGAGTTGATTTGCTCGTCGGTTGTGCTTGAGACACTGGGACCTGAATTCGACGAGTATGTGTACTTGCCAGCCCTTGGCACGCGTGGTGGGATCCTGCTCGCTTGGAAGAGCCAGGTTGTGACTATCACTGACCCCGAGTTCTCCACGTACATGCTCTCCGCGAGGGTGGCCGCGACTCGCGACTCCCCTGCCTGGTGGATCACGATAGTCTACGGGCCGCAAAGCGACGCCGACAAAATTGCGTTCTTGCACGAGCTTCGCGACGTGCGTGCGGAGTGCCCCGGGCCTTGGTTGCTATGTGGTGATTTCAACCTCATATACCTCGACGAGGATAAGAGCAACGACAACCTGAACCGGCGGATGATGGTCAGATTCCGACGTCTTCTCAACGACCTTGCGCTCAAAGAGCTATACCTAAATAGGCGCAGGTACACGTGGTCGAACGGCCAAACACCGCCTACGTTGGTGCTTCTGGACCGGTTCTTCTGCACCACCGATTGGGAGGATTCCCACGCCGACTGCCACCTCCGGTGCATGGCCTCTGTGGTCTCTGACCACTACCCGCTGTTGCTCGACTGCGCTCCGCTCCCACTCGCGCGCCGCCGGTTCCGGTTCGAGGAGTTCTGGATGCGGCTGGATGGATTCCACGAGACAGTGGCGACGGCTTGGTCATATGTGCATGATCCTGACCTGTTCCGTCGGCTAACGCTGCGGTTGCAAGCCACCGCACGTGCTCTAACGAGTTGGAGCGCCAAGTCCGTGGGCGGCGCCAAGCTCAAGCTCGCGATCGCCCGGGAGCTGATTCTCAAATTCGACGCGGCGCAGGAGGATAGGGTGCTGTCTCCGCACGAGTCCTGGCTACACAAGCAGCTCAAAGTCGCGTACCTAGGATTTGCCTCGCTGGAGCGAACCATCGCCCGGCAGCGCTCCAGAATCGCTTGGCTGAAAGACGGGGACGCGAACACAGCGTTGTTCCACCGCCAGTGCATTTACAGACGACAGAAGAACATGATCAGCGCGGTGCAACATGGCGACTCTCTGCTGTTGTGGGTATACTTTATGGGTATATCAACGGCATGGCCTAGATCCGGCAAGCCCGGGTGGCCCACGGATGGTGACGTGGCATGTGGCCCATCGGGTGGCCCAGTTGCTGTAGATCAGAGAGGATGAAGTTCAGCCCAGGAGCAAGGAGCCGGATCTTAACCGACCTACGAAGGAGGCCGGATCCGTGAAGGCCCATGAAGTATCCGGATCCAAGCGACATTGATGGAAGGCATCCTTGACGTACACGGCAATGTAATATTCCGGTTAGGCAACTTGTATTCCGGCTAGGACTCTCCGTGTAAACCCTAGATCCGACGTCTATATAAGCCGGATCCTGGGAGCCCGAGGGGAGATCTAAGGTTAGACAACCACAACTCATTGTAACAACGCGAAAGCGCCCAGATAATTCCGGACAAGCAGCAGAGGCCCCGCCATGCGGTGTTCCGGCCGGGTAACTCGCGTACCACCGTCCCGAGGACTCTCCGCCCAATGGCCCCTACATCTTTCTCCCTCCATGAGGATCCCTCCTCTGGAATACCGTCGAGTAGGCAACGACAGTTGGCGCCCACCGTGGGGCCGCGGCGTCTGGAGGCCGGAACCGGGAGGGTTCTACCTTCGGAGGCATCGGCGACACCATCGCCGTGGGGCGCGTCTTGTACGCCGGCAACTTTCCGATCGTCCCTCAGGACGAGTGCTGGATTCCGGCTAGGACAAACCCCGTCAAGCTCTCCATTGTCCCGATTGGCGGGATACACATCTTCATCGGCGAAACCGCCGATTCACGAAACGCTCGGTAAGTCACGCGACGCGACCGCCTGAGGACGCCGTCGCGAAGATCCGATCTGAGATGCAGGAGCTTCCTAAGGAAGGTTCCGCCTTAGATCCGGAAATTTCAAAACCCACCCAATCCGCCCCTGAGCAGAAATTACGGTGGAAGACCAATGCAGATCCGCCTGGGTCTCCCAGGTGTTAGAGAAGCAAAGGTGCCACTTCGTGCACTTCCTCGCACATACCGTAGGAACCGCTCCTCCCCAGGAAGAAGTTGGACCCATGCAGGTTGAGGCTACCGGAGATAGTGACGCCCCGAATCAGCAGGAGGCTGCCGGAGATAGCGCCGCTCCAGACCATCAAGAGGATGCCGGAGAGAAGGAGGAATCGATCTTGGGCAACCTAAGCCCAACATCAGACGATATGTCCACCATGAACACAGAAGAGTACAATCGAGCCATGAAAGAGTTCGAAGATGAGGAGATAGCCGAAGCAGAATCCGCTCCGCCTAAACAGGTTCTTGCGACCATAACTGGGCTGGAGCTGGAAGCTGACGAAGAAACCCCGACTGGCGACGGAATCCTGGACCAGTCCACTTCGGAAACTCCCCCCTTGCGACCTCGTTTCCGCGTCGCGCCGGAATCCGGAGAAGGACACATCTTCGGCCACACGGAATACATGACCGCAGATGAGCTCGTCGAACAGGCTGGCCGGGGTGCTATCGCACATTCGGAAATCCTCAACAAACCAATAACTCCGGACGAAGCCGCAGATCCTGAAGTTCTAGAAGCAAAAAGAAAGGAGATGCTGGCCACCGCCCGAGTATTTGCCAACACTGCAGCAGCAATGCTGGAGGAAAGGCAAGAAGCAGGAGCAGTGATGGAAAGTTTCCTCAAGAGAGAGCGCGAAGCCGCAACATGCTTGGTCGAAGCTAAGAAACTCCGAGCGCAATGGGAAACCATGATGGAGGACGCTGGTAAGGAGGCAGATAGAATCCGCCGGGAGGCCATTGGCCCTCGAAAGATCAACTTTGCAACTCCCACAAATCAGCAGCCCCTTGCCACTCCAAAGGACAATATGAAGAAAGCCGCGGAGATCTTGGCCAAAAAAGACGAGGAAATTGACACCGCACACCTCCGCACGCTGGTAGCTTCTGCAATGAAGCAACAGAGTAAGGCAGACACTTCGCGCAGGTTGGAATCCAACCCGGATCTATGTGTATCCACCGCGCAGAAGGACGCCTCTGAAAGAAAGCATCGTGACGATGAATCACGCACCGGATCCACGGAGCGCAGAAGGAGAACCAGAGAACATCCAGATCCGATCCCGGTGCCCTCGAAAACCCCACCGACGGACCCAAGAAAGGGAAAGGATCCGATGTACACTGGAAGAGACAAGTACCGGAACCCATCACCTCCACCGCGAAACCAGGCACCTCCTCCGCCCCCTCACCGTCGCAGTCCAGTCGGAAACACCAGACCCCATGGGCCTGGCGGAATCAATATCCGCGACAACACGGTCCCTCAGAGGAATCGGAACACGGAGCGTACGCCGGAACCTCGTCGGAGCCGGAATGAAGAACGCGACCCGGAGCCCCGCAGAAGCCGGAACGACGGAGGCGACCGCCATCAAGGGGAAGGTAGCCACCGAAGCCGGAGTCAGCAGCGCGAAGGGCGTGGCGAATCCGAAGGCGGAAGCAAAAGGCCCCACGGGTCCCCTCGCAAATCTCCCTCCCCGCCACCCAGCGGAGGAGGCGGAGGCGGAGGCGGAGGCCGGAGATCTCGTTCCCGCTCGAAGTCTCCCCGCACCGGCCCGCGCGACGCAAGGGAATGTCTCAACGAGTACAGATCTGAATACATCGGCCAAAAATGCTTTGGCAGGATGATCCGAGAGGAGCCATATCCAAAAGGCTTGAACCTTAAGCTACCCGGAAATCTGAAGCACTATGATGGCAGCGAAAGGCCCGATACCTGGATCGAAGACTACTTCAATGCAGTAGCTTTGCCGGAGGGAACCAGAGAATCGCTTGCCGCATGCTTCAGTTGTACCTTATTGGTCCAGCTCGTACTTGGCTTGGCGACCTCCCGGAGAACACCATCTTTTGTTGGTTTGACATGAAGATCGCCTTTGAGAAACACTTCAGGGGCACCTACAAAAGACCTGCCACGACAAGCGACCTGCAAGCATGTATCCAGAAGAAAGGTGAAACATCACGGAATTTCCTCACACGATGGTTAGCAACCAGGAACGAGTGTGAGAACGTGGATAATCGCACAGCTATGCACGCCTTCATCGGTGGACTGCAGAGGGGAGGACTGCTCTGGCACAAGCTTACTTGCCTGATCAATGAAAACAAGTTAACTTTGGATGACATGATTGACATTGCAAGTACTCACTCCGCCGCCGATGACGACGCAGGAGGAGAACTTGCTGCTACAACCATACCCCTGCACCAACAGAAGAAAAACCGTGATAATGGCGGCAGCAGCAACAGCAACAAGCGGAAGAATCCCCCGACGACCAGAAGAGCGGCGGATCCGACATGGTCGCCATGGCGTTCCAACGCGGATTCAAGGGGGCGGAAGAGGCCGCGGGCGTGGAGGCGGAGCCGGCAGAGGCCAACAGCGCACTGACGAGGTCACAGCTGCTGGATTCCGTGCCCCCCAAACGTACGAGGAGTATCGGGACATGCCATGCCTGGCCCACATGGATCCGGCTACTGGCAAATCCTCCCATACCAACCGCAACTGCAAGTGGGTCAATGATCTAAAAGGCAACCCGGAAGCAGGATACAAGCGAGCCTGGAAGCACCGCCCACGCGGCAAAGGAGGCAAGGGCAAGAACAAGGAAAAGGACGATGATAGTTTCGAGGCGATGGAAGAGGATGATGCTTCGCCGGATCCCAAAGAGGCTTCCGCAGCAAACAAACCCAACCCCTTCGTCAAAAAGAGCGCTGGTGCGTACCACACCTTCCTCGGAACACCCACAGTCCGTGCCAACAAATCAGCTCTCCGGATCCTGAACGCCACAGTTCCGGCTGTGCCACAGTATGTCAGGTGGTCGGAAAAGCCTTGCACGTTTGACAGGGCGGATCATCCCACCATCATTCCAAAGGAGTGCTACGCCTTGGTTGTAAGTCCCCGCTTCGATTGGTTTGACTTCTCCAAGTGCCTTATGGATGGCGGAGCCAGCTTGAATATCATGTACCTGGAGACTCTGGAGAAGATGCAGCTTACCAAGGAACAGCTCAAGCACAACAACACTGAGTTTCATGGAGTGGTTCCGGGTAAAAAAACAAATTCTCTTGGCAGCATCAGACTCCCCGTGGCCTTCGGCGATGTTAATAATTTTCGTGAAGAAATGATCACGTTCGAAGTTGTGCCTTTCAAGAGCTCCTACCATGTCATCTTCGGCAGGCCCACCTACCACAAGTTTCACGCAAGGGCGTGCTACATCTACAATAAGCTCAAGATTCCGGGTCCTAACGGTATGATTACCGTATCCGGAGATTACAAGAAAGCTCGAGAGTGCGAAATAGGCGAAGCCGCCTTCACAGAATCTGTAATATCCGGAGAGGAGCTGCAAGGCTACAGAGCCGCGGTGGATCCGACCGAAATGCAGACCACCAAGAAACAGATCTCCGAGCAGAAAAACTCGTTCAAGGCCGCGATAGACACCAAGAAGGTCGACCTCAAGGCAGGAGACAGCTCCAAACAGGTGTCGGTCGGAGCCAACATGGACCCCAAATAGGAAAGCGCGCTCGTCGAGTTCCTCCGAGCTAACATGGATATCTTCGCATGGCAACCTGTCCAGAGTACCAAGGGAACTTGCCGAGCACTACCTCAACATAAATCCGGGTGCCAAACCGGTGAAGCAAGCTATGCGACGCTTTGGTGACAAGAAGCGCCGCGCCATAGGGATGGAATTAGCAAAGTTACTAGAGGCAGGTTTTGTAATAGAAGTTATCCATACCGATTGGGTCGCAAATCCCGTCCTTGTACCCAAAAAGAATTCTGAAATACTAAGAATGTGCATCGATTCCGGCTTGAATAAGCATTGCCCGAAGGATCCGTTCCCCTTGCCGCGCATTGACCAAGTCATTGATTCGACGGCTAGGGCGGAACTTCTGTGTTTTCTTGACGCATATTCCGGGTATCATCAGATCCGGATGAAGAAGTCCGACCAAAAGGCGACCTCGTTCATCACACCCTTTGGCACTTACTGCTACATCACCATGCCTTTTGGTTTTGAAAAACGCAGGTGCCACCTACCAATGTACGATGCAGCGATGCCTGAAGGACCAAATTGGCCGGAACGTGCACGCATACGTCGACGACATCGCGGTTATGACCCGGAAAGGATCCGATCTGATCAGCGACCTCACAGAAACCTTTGAAAATCTCGACGGTACAAGATGATGTTAAATCCGCTGAAGTGCGTCTTTGGCGTACCAGCCGGAAAACTCCTTGGCTTCATCGTGTCTCACAGAGGCATCGAAGTAAACCCAGAGAAAATCAAGGCTATCCTGTACATCAAAAGGCCAACTTGTCTCAAAGATGTGCAACGACTAACTGGTTGCGTTGCTGCAATTATTAGGTTTGTTAGCCGTCTTGGCGAGAAGGCATTACCTCTCTACAAACTCCTGAAGAAAACGGACAAATTTGTCTAGGACGACGCAGCAGATGCAGCGCTTCAGGGGTTGAAAGATTTACTTACTTCCCCACCTATTTTGGCAGCTCCAGCTGAGTCAGAGCCTATGCTCCTCTACCTGGCAGCTTCCAACAAGGTCATCAGTCTAGTTATCGTGGTGGAGCGAAAGGAAGAAGGTCATGAATACAGAGTCCAAAGGCCAGTCTATTACATTAGCGAGGTGCTGACGGAATCCAAACAACGATACCCTCACTTTCAGAAGCTAGCCTATGGTGTGTTCCTAGGTAGTCGGAAGCTGAGGCACTACCTCCAGGAGCATCCCATGACAGTTGTGAGCAAGGCTCCATTGTCAACGATTCTCAACAACGCTGACGCAACAGGACGCACAGCAAAATGGGGCATAGAACTATCCGCGTTCGACATCAACTACAAAGCCAGAACCGCGATAAAATCCCAAATTTTGGCAGATTTCGTCGCCGATTGGACAAAAGCTCCGGATATCGAACTTGAGTCGGAACCTGAAACTTGGGTCATGCATTTTGATGGATCCAAGCAACATCAAGGCTCGGGGGCTGGAGTTACCCTGAAGTCCCCAGCCGGAGAAGAGTTGCAGTACGTTCTGCAGATTCACTTTGAAGCTACAAACAATATGGCGGAATACGAGGCTCTACTACACGGTCTGCGCATCGCTAAGGAAATTGGGATAAAACACATCATATGCTGTGGAGATTCCGACTTGGTGGCACAACAAGTAGCCGGAACCTGGAACGCCAGAAATTCGATCATGGCGGCTTACAGAGACGAAGTTGATGAGATCGCCAAGTGCTTCCTCGGATATGAAGTCAAGTACATCAGGAGAGACGATAACACAGCGGCGGATATGCTGTCCAAGCTCGGATCCGGCAGGAAACCCATTCCTCCCGGAATTTTCCTTGAGCACCTACGGATACCCTCAGTAAAGGGCGCTAACCCGGAAAACCCAGAGGTGGCAGTGTCTCCGGCTAAGGAGGTGATGGTTATCATTCCGGCTTGGACGCAGCCTTTCCTGGATTACCTCATTTATCAGAAGTTGCCGGAGGACGAAGTCCTCGCACGGCAGATCATCAGACGAGCAAGATCCTACACAATAGTTGATGGACAGCTCTGCAAACGAAGTGCAAACGGGGTATTTCTGAAGTACGTCTCAAACCAAGATGGCATTGAAATCCTCAGAGAGATCCACGCAGGTGATTGCGGGCATGACACCGCTCCCAGATCCCTCGTTGCAAAGGCTTTTCGGCAAGGATTTTACTGGCTCACAGCTAAAGAAGATGCTGAGAAACTTGTGAAAACCTGCCGAGGTTGTCAGTACTACGCTACTCAACCTAATGCTCCGGCTGAAGAGCTGAAGACCATCCCTATCACATGGCCGTTCGCGGTCTGGGGGCTCGATATGGTTGGAAAACTGAAAAAATCATCTCCTGGCGGTTTTGAGTACCTCTTGGTCGCTATTGACAAGTTCAGTAAGTGGATCGAGGCAAAGCCAGTGAGAAAAGCCGATGGTGCTACGGCACTAAAATTCGTCTGCAGCCTCGTTGTGAGATACGGCATCCCACACAGCATAATCACAGACAATGGCACGAACTTCGCTCAAGGAGAACTAAGGGATTATTGCAATGATGTTGGGATCCGGCTTGACCTGGCATCTGTGGCACATCCACAGTCCAATGGGTAGGTCGAGCGAGCTAATGGCCTCATACTAGCCGGAGTCAAACCTCGCCTTGAAGAACCGCTGCGCCGCGCAGCCGGAGCTTGGGCTGAGGAGTTAGATTTTGTCTTGTGGAGTTTACGAACTACCCCTAACAGATCAACAGGGTTTACCCCTTTCTTCCTAATATACGGATCTGAAGCTGTGCTCCCCTCTGACATCATCCACGATTCACCGCGAGTTTCCGCCTACAATGAAGAAACTGCTGACGAGGCTCGACAGCTATCCGTGGACCTGATCGAAGAAGCTCGGAACTTAGCTGACCAGCGCTCCACCATTTACCAGCAGAAACTCCGACGCTATCATAGTCGTCGAGTTCGGAATCGCTCGTTTACGGAAGGTGACCTGGTCCTCCGCCTTCGACAGGTGAAAGAGCATAAGTTGCAATCTCCATGGGAAGGACCTTTCGTCATCAGCAAAGTACTACACAACGGATCTTACTACCTCGTTGATTTCCGCGAGTTAAAAGACAGACCGGCCAATTGGCACCGGAAACGAAAGCGAGAGGATCCGGATGACATATATGATGAAACAGATCGTCCCTGGAATATAGCACAGCTACGTCCTTTCTACACTTAGCAATCTTCGCATTACATACTTTGTAATAGTTTTACATGATCAATGAAATAAAGCATATGGTTCACTCTTTGAGTCTTTTATCTCCTTTAGTTGTTCATTTTTGGATCGTGTATATTTTTCGACTAAAACCGCAGAGCTGGATGTTTCCGCCTAGCGTGTATGAAATTTGTGATTTTGAAAATCATCCTTTAGGACGTGAGCTTAAGTTTTCTGGTGGACAAGTTTTTTGTTGCGAACTCATGGATTCCTGGTAGCGACTTCCGGCACCTCGGCTTGGGGCTTGTTTCCGCGGTTATTGACGGATCGCCATTGGGCTTCGTCGCCGCTGGCGAGCATTTCCGGCCAAAGGTTTTCCGGCTCGTGGAAGGTCAAGTGAGCAAGCCGGAAAACTTAGAAACTAGCACTTGCTTTTCCAACAAACGAAACATGCATATATATATTAAACGGATAGCAGGATAAGTTTTCCGCCCATGCAATTGTTTCGTTCCTAGCTACTTAAGAATTTAAGTTATATATTACAAACCCTCGATGGGGCCAAAATGATGCATTGTTTTTCCGCAGGATCAAGTTTTCTACTTCTCCTTAGCCGGAGAAGAGCTGGTTCCCTCTTCAGTTTGCGCTGCTTCATCTTCCGCCTCTTTGGCCGGAGAAGAAACAGCATCATCATCATCATCCTCGGCTTCCTCAGTCGGAGAAGTGGCGCCATCTTTGGATTTATCCTTCGAGCTGGTCCATGTCATCTGGTCTTCGCCGCCGGATCCGGTGGGTCGCGTCTCCGCTGCTCGTTCCTTGGCGTGTTCTGCCTCGAGGGCTTCGTCAGCAGGAAGCACCACCTTCTCGAAGAATTCATCGTGGCGGATGCGGCGCGTGATCCGGGTATCGTAGCCACTGCATGCATCTAGTAGTGCATCTACATCCGTATTCGGAGGAACTCCGGTGGTGGCAAGGTCGATATCCAGACCTGGAGAGCGCGCCAAGCACATGGCCAGAGACATTTGGGCGGCGCCCCTGGCAGATGAGGCTTGAAGGTCAACAACCAGCTCCGGGAGAAGGTCCATCCTTTTGATCAGCTCACGGACATTGCAGGTTCTGCTCTCCTTAATGTTCAGATTGTGGCATATTTTCCGGCTCGCGGAGATCAGATCTTTACAATCGTCTCCGGCAAGCCGGAGCAGATCGTCACGAGGGAACTGGTTGCGCCGGTCTTCATCATAACAAAGGGGCTCTGCACAAAAATGGTCGGAGCCAAATATCAGTTTGAGTTTAGCGGATTAGTTTGTCTTGGAAAGTTCTGGATACTTACCAAAGACATATGCGTCGAGAATGTCCCAAGCTTTCTCCGCAGTGTCCATATATTTCCGGAGCCCATTGACTTCCTTCTGCAGTTTTTGTATTGTTTCGCTGTCATTCTTTCGATTCATCGCAAATTCGCCTTCCTTTTTAAGGAATTCAGAATTTTTCTCTGCCAGCTGTTTCTCCGCAGATCCTCGCTTCTGATCCGCCTCCGAGAGCTTTGTCTCTAAATCTTTATAAGAGGAGCGCAGGTTCTCGAGCTTGGAGGAAGTGGTGGCGAGGGAGGAAGATGCACCTGACAAAACGATAAGTTAAAATTAATTCAAAGTCGGAAATTTGGAATAATGGTAAGATTGGTCGGAGACATACCTTGGGCTTCCGCCAGCTGCTTCTCCAGATCCGCAATTGTTTCTTTGCATGCTTGGATCTCATCCGCCTGGCTCAAGGTGACGCGACGCTGCAGGGAGATGTTCTTGTTCAGTTCATAGTGCAGCGCCTGCTGTTCCTGTAAAAGTTGGAGCATGGATAAGTTTCCGAATGCACTTAGTTTTTGTGTGTAGATTCTTTTGAAGCATCATCGCCGGAATCGTTTCCGCCATGACTCTTGGGGGCTACCACGGCACTTTAAAATTTTCAGATTAAGTTTTCTCAAAGTATCAAGGTGCTAACTATCGCTAGTTTCCGCCTAGATACTTGGGGGCTACTGGGAATATTGGTTTACCTTGCGCTTGACGAGCAGTTGGTCGAAGAAGTCGCCGATCTCCTTTTTGTGAAGTTGAATCTCGGAAGATTCAACATCAGCCCTACCCCAGGCATTGCTCATCATGGAGTTCAGCAGGTCCTGCTCCAGCTCCCACTTCTCCGCCTCTGTTAGCTTGTGGAAGAACTTATGCGAATAAGCCTTCGGAGTGGAATACAGATTTGTTGGGTCCCCAAAGTTGGCCGGAAAGGTTACGACATCATTAGCCGGAGCTTCAGCCTTATCTTGGGAGTTTACTTCAGCTTCCTCCGGGGTCTTGTCATGAGGTCCTTCCGGAGCTGCCTGCTTCGTAGCAGAACAGCTTCCGCCAATCTTCTCGCTGCTCACAGGAATGATTTCCGGAGCTTGGGCGGCTGGGTTGGAGGAAGGCTGGGCTTCAGGGGGAGATGGATGTGGAGCTTGGGAGGTGCTTGGCGGTGTTGGGGTTATCGGAGACACGACCGGAGATGTCCTCAAATATTTGGTTATGGGCTTCTGGGTGTTAGCCCGTGAAGCCGGGACTTTCTGGCTCCTGTAACAAGCAAAGGAAAAAACATAAGTAACAAGTTTACACGATAAAAATGAGATGATCTCGGATACTTACGTGGCTCCGGGAATCAGCGGGCATGATCCTTTCCCTGCATTTGCGAGCAGTTTGAGGCGCTCACGCTCCGCCTTCTTCGAGTCGAGCGAAGGTGGCTTTGTCTTGGCCTTCTTGGCGGAGGCCTCGCCGCTGGCACCGGCTTTGGAGCCGGAAGCCTTGGCGCGGGGACGCTTGGCGGGTCGGGGAGCAGCTTTCTTGGGAGCTTGCTCCTCCTCTTCGTCTTCATCCTCCGGATCCTCCTTCGCCCCTTCGGCGCTCGCAGGTACTCGGAGTACAGCCCTAAAATCCTCCTCCGCCAATGTATCGAGCTGGAGAGGTAAAAGTGAAGAAGTTAAAAATACTTCAAATTTGAGAAGTTAAAATGTTGAGATACGAATACATACCGGAGGACACTGGTTGTTCGTCTTGATGTCTTTTACAATCTCCGGGACCGGTTGGCCCCGGGTAACCTTCACAAGAGTCTTGATCCTCCTTTTTAGAGAATCTGCTGGCAAGTTGTCGCGGGTAACTCGGAGTAGATCGTCCACCCCGGTGTACTCGCAGATTAATCGCGAGTTGTACTTCAGGGGTTGGATCCGGCGGGAAAACCAGCAGAGAGTCAAATCAGTTCCGGTTAGTGGACTAACCAGGAAATCCTCCGCGCTGCTTTATCCAGCTCCGGGTATTGTGCGAGCGCAGGGATGAAGCTCCAGCTGTCTAGTTCCTCCGGAGGCTCGTTGACGAACTTGGGGAGCCCTTGGTGGACGTTCGGAACTTCGATGTTCTTCACATAGAACCATCCGGCGTTCCAATACCGAACGGATTCGTGAGAGGAGTGAGGCGGATACATCCTTCCGGGGCGAAGCATGAAAGTCATGCTTCCGCAGTTTACCATCACCTTATCCTTCGTTTCTTTCTTCACTCGGAAAAAGAATTGCCACAGACGGATGTCCGGGCGAATTCCGAGGTGCCCTTCGCAAAGGGTCACGAAATTGGAAAGGAGGAGGTAGGAGTTGGGACAGATATTATGTGGCTGAAGGCCGTAGGTGGTGAGGACGGAAAGGAAGAATTCCGAGCAGGGGAGCGACAGACCGCGCTCTACCCAAGCCTTTGTGAGGACACGCTCGTCTGGATCCGGCTTGGGGATGACGGAGTCCTTCATGAAACTCCAGTGAGGAGAGATCATGCCCTCCTCCTGGAGCTCCCTAAGATCCGAGTCCTTGACCTCACATGGCCACCATTGTCCTTTTTCGCCTTCCCGGTTCCGGGCCTTGGATCCTTTTTTTCTGTTCCGCCTCTTGCACTTTAGCTGCCATTCTCGCTTGGCCCTCGAGTTCTTCTTGGATCTCTTGGACGGTTGGGATCCGGCCTAGTGCGTTGCTGGAAGATGCGGAGAAAGGTTGAGCTAAGCGAGTGTCGGAAATGTACGGTGGTAGGAAAGCTAATGGTTCTGGAAAACTTGGTTCTTTAGAGCTTGAGTCCGGACTATTTGGAGAACTATCAGTATATCTAGGTGAATTAGTAGACATGGTTCCAGCTGCATACATATGGCAAAACAATCTGAGTAGCCGGAAACTAATCTAATCTACATACTTTTTCTTCTACGGGTCCGGCGGACGTACCTTCAATGGTGTGGCGGTTCCCCGTCGCGCCGACGAGGATGAGGTCGTCGGACTTGGTGCTCTGGGCTCCGGATGACCACGGATCGGCGGCGGAGGCGATTTCCCGATCAAACGCGGTGATCTCTGGTCAAGGATGGCCTTGGAGCGGCGGCGGGCGAAGGTCTCTGTGAGGAAGCTCGCCGGAGTTCAGATCCGGTGGGCGGCGCTGTCGGGAGGAAGAAGACGATGCAAAGTTGCGGTGAAACGAATGGGAAAGTTACCGCACGCGGGAGTATTTATAGACCCTGCGTGGAGATTCGTGATTCTGATCCGACGGTGAGAACGGAACGGTCGCACCGTTGGATGGTCGCCACGTGTCTTAGGTTAAAAGCGGTAAAACGACGCAGAGGTAACTTAACTGTGCACCTCCGAAATTTCCGGCTGAAGATTCGCATCTCCGAAAATTTAGCGCGGGAAAAAAGGGAAGTTTGAGCGCAACGAAGGTGAAGAATCTGCCAAGATGCCGCTATAGAAAGGCAAATGATTTCCGGTTGATTGGAGTCGGAAACAAGAAAGTTTTGGAAGGTCTTCAAGATTCTCTTCGGATCCGAGCTAACTGAAGCCGGAGGAATGATGAATCTCGGAGAACTTCGGGGGCTACTGTTGTGGGTATACTTTATGGGTATATCAACGGCATGGCCTAGATCCGGCAAGCCCGGGTGGCCCACGGATGGTGATGTGGCATGTGGCCCATTGGGCGGCCCAGTTGCTGTAGATCAGAGAGGATGAAGTTCAGCCCAGGAGCAAGGAGCCGGATCTTAACCGACCTACGAAGGAGGCTGGATCCGTGAAGGCCCATGAAGTATCCGGATCCAGTACGACATTGATGGAAGGTGGATCCTTGACGTACACGGCAATGTAATATTCCGAAGTTAGGCAACTTGTATTCCGGCTAGGACTCTCCGTGTAAACCCTAGATCCGGACGTCTATATAAGCCGGATCCTGGGAGCCCTGAGGGGAGATCTAAGGTTAGACAACCACAACTCATTGTAACAACGCGAAAGCGCCCAGATAATTCCAGACAAGCAGCAGTAGGCCCTGCCATCGTGCAGGTGTTCCGAAGCTGGGTAACTCGCGTACCACCGTCCCGAGGACTCTCCGCCCAATGGCCCCTACATCTTTCTCCCTCCATGAGGATCCCTCCTCTGGAATACCGTCGAGTAGGCAACGGCATCTGCTCACGGGGCAGGCTGATATGGCGGAGGCTGCGTTCGCGCACTTCGATGACATGCTGGGCACGGCTGCTATGCGTGAGCACACGCTCAACGTGGAGCACCTCATTGCGCCGGATGCCGACCTGGACAACCTGGTCGCGCCCTTCTCGGCGGATGAGATTTGGGAGACGGTGAAGCAGCTGCCGGCGCACAAAGCCCCCGACCTGGACGGATTCACCGTGGAATTCCTTCGTGCGTGTTGGAGCATCATCAAGCACGACATCGTCGACGTCTTCCAGCAACTCTTCGAGCTTCGTGGCCGTGGTTTCCACCACCTCAACCAAGCGTTGTTGACCTTGCTCTCGAAACGCGCCGACCCGAGCTCTCTCGGCGATTACCGGCCCATCAGCCTGATTCACCTGATCGCCAAGGTGTTCACGAAGATGCTCCCGCTTCGGTTGGCGCCTAAGCTCGGACGGCTGATCAGCGCTGATCAGAACGCGTTCATTCCGAGGCGGAGCCTGCACGATTAGTCCATAGGGGTTGTCATTAATCACCAAAACCACACATAGGGCCAATATACCCTTACAGTTTGCGACCAAGACGGTTGATGCTAATTTATAGCTTGACCTTAACCAGCGCCTTCCCGATTGATGCTAGGAGTCCACCACCCATGAGCCAAGAAGAAGCCACCGAACCTCCCATGACCCAAGATGAACCGTTGGAGAAGGAGTATGACGAGCATGAGCATGGTGACAATGATTTTGAGATCAATGAAAACAATGTTGGTGATTTGGACGCAAGAGGACATGGACCACTCCATTCCTTATTCCCGATGTTACGCCTCGGACTCGGATGATGATGGTCCCGATGAAGATCTTGATGAGGATGGGTTGATGGCTAAAGAAGCCGAAAGAGCCGACATCTTCAAGAAGGTAACTGGACGGGATATTCGGATAACATTGTACCGAGATGTTAGTCTTGCGGATGGGGCCGTGGTTGATGGTGGCAAAAGTTTACTTCTTGGAGCTAGGTCAATTTCCAAGCGGGATGTGGATCACAGGACGAATGTGATAGTTAAAGGGCTGACGTTCGATACTGTGGTGACCCTGCATACCACTGCATGTTGTAGTATGCCAGTCGTTGACATAACATGTGCGAAGTACCATTCCGCAAATATTACATCCCTCAGAGTGATACAACAGAAAAACATCGCTGGTCTTTATTTTACTCACATAATATTACAAGCCACATATGTACATCACATTGGAGCTCCTCATGGGTCCAGAGAGGATAACTCGGTAGTTCTAGATGAATCTTACTTAACCTATGAACTATAGGTAGTAATAAACGAAGTACCATTACTATTCGAGCAGCTAAATACTATAGAGTTCGGTACTGCTCGACTACTGCTACTTGCGGTGCCTAAGCGGTGTTCCCTTCTGGAACCTCCTCCGTTCCGTAGACGATAAGGTAGTCCACCCCTTCTACCCCTCCGGATAGATCTGGTTCTTCATAGCAGATCTCATCTGCTCCTTCCACTCCTTCATTGGCTCCCTCTAAGTGATTCGGGCAATCTAAGCAGGGGATTATAAGAGAGATGAGTACGAGCATACTCAACAAGTTCATTATAGGAAAGAGGTGTTTTATGCACTAACTACAGCACTAGACCAGAAAGTCGTAGGCCAATGCAGGTTCTTGTAAGTATTTCTTCAAAAGGTTGCTTTTATTCTGAAGAGCTATGTCGTTAGCCTTCACCGGGTGTCTAGAACTTCATGGAGTTCCTTTCCGGCCGCGTTCGCAGTTCCAAAACCCGGAACAGGGAGTGACAAGCTACGATTTGATACACTCTGCAGAGGTGTGTTGCTTTACCCATAAGAGATCTTAACCTTGGTGCCAACCGGGCAGCTTTCCTGTCCACACTTCCGTGGTGTGAGGCCCGGTATAAGGTCTTAGCCAATCATTGCATTTCTCCGCGACCCCGCATACCCACCCTTGTTACAGTTTCGACCTTGGGTCCTCGCCGGTCTGTTCCGACCTCGACTAATACCCCCGTCGGTCCGCATACCCCATTGGGTATCATCCGACCTCGGTACCTTCGCCGGTCTTCTGCAACCCATCATACACCACATTACCGTGAGGACTTAAAGGTTCCCCACCCATCCGGTTGTTCCCTCGGGACACAACTGCTACGGTAAGCGCATCCTTTGATGTGTGAAAGGAAGAAACACAACTGACTACTCTGTTCCACTCCAGATCTTATGGTTAACACGGGTATTACGGCACAAGAATCACTGGACGACATTTGTTGTTAATCCTAGATGGATATAAACCCATTGCAATGGAACCTCCACCACACTTATACCATGGTTCCATTGCCCACCACATAGTCATATTCATAGTTGTGAAAATAATACTTTGCTTTTAATGCAGTAGTGATAAGTATAGTACTTTGCAAGTAATTTGGTAAAAATACTCAAATTTACATGAGCAAGCGATGAACTTGCCTGATGACTGCAAGGTAGTGCAGTTGGATTGTTTGGACTTACCCTGGTCCTCTGTTTCTGAAAGATAACATTATTGTCCGGTAAGGCCAATGGTTAAAGATCCAATTATGCATGCTTTTAGGGTTTTAGTGTTGGTTTCCCCCCAGTTGATGTTTATTTAATGTCAGAGTTGGCGAATAAGCATGATTTAGGGATACTCCTTAAGAGTTATAATCTTTTGATATTTTTAATCAAGAGTTCATTCAAAGAAAATATTTATTTTCTTTGATTCAAGTATTAAAAATAAGATGTGGTTTAAATTCTCCTTTTTTCTTATTTTAAGGTTTAGAATTTCTTTATACAATTTTATTGGTATTATTTATAGGGATTTCTATTTTCGTGCCATCGGGTCCTTAGTTGTGCTCAGTTTTCCCCAGCCGCTTAGTTTTTCCTCAATTTTGCCCAAGCCCTTATTTGAAACCCTCACAAGTGCTGGAATGGCCGGTTGCCCGACGGGTCAACAACTTTGACCATTATCTTCTGACTAGTGGGGCCACGTAGAGCCCGCAAAGACATGTCAGACCATCCAACTTTGTTTGACCGTAAGCATCGCTGTATCCCTGACCAAAACGCGGACTAGTGGGGCTTCGGTATATCGAATGACAAGTGGGGTCATGACGCTGATACAAGGGGCAATACACGGGTAGGATTAGATTTTTAAACGAAGCTCTACAGCGATGGCACAGATGAGGTGGCCTGCGAGGTGCCGAGATGAGATCGACGTCCACAAAGAACTGCATGAGGCGAGACCAGATGCATTAGATAGATATGAACTAGACGTGTTTAACCATTCAAAGAAGAGAAGAAATGGTCGAGGACATCGACGACTACCTCAACACTTTGACTGATGGTGTCAGACACGAACGCGAGCAATGTAGAGAAAACTAGTGTCTCTCCTTTCTGGCGTGTATATATGGGTGCTAGGGGAGTGTGGTGGCGAAGGGAAAGACCTCGCGGTAGTCTATGGCGTCCAGCATAGCGGGGTGGCGTGGCCGTGCCCACAGCGGCGTGCATGTTCAGCATTGGCATCAGCATGTACGTTCGGCATTGGCATCAGCATGTACGTTCGGCATTGGCCTCGGCGGTATCTCTGGTGTCGTTGATCGAATGAGGGGACGGGATTGAGGGTGCATCCCGACGGTGACCTAGCAGTGGCGGCGAGCATAGCCGTTCTGACCATGCCGATATCGGCATCGGCATCGTTTGGAGGCTGTGGTGCTCGAATCAAGGTGGGATTTGTTTCTTGTACGCCAAAATGAATTTGAAACAAGTTTCATGTTGAAGGTTAGGTAAAATACGAAAGTTTGTAACTAAAAATTTTACTAGCACCATGGTAAGGTTTTTTTTATAGAGCCATACGGTTCGTCAAAAGTTTTTGACACTTTTTAGATATTCCTTGTTGTTACAGGTATGGCATCATGTATGCCAAACGTGGGGTCATTTGGAGATGTTCGAAAAAATCAGTTTGCTTAAGCGCATGATGTTTGGTCTCACTGAAACCAGCTTTTGTAACAAGTTAGGTTTTTTCGACCTTCTCTAAATGACCTCAAAAATCATACAGATGATCTTCTATACAAAGATAGATAGATTGTTTCGTTTTTACATTTTTCGAACTTTTTATTTCCCTTTATAATACCCAGTTGATTTTCAGGTCAAAACCTCGAAAAACAGCATCATGTATGGCATCATTTTCACCCTAAATTTCGAATTTTGTGAAACTTTTTAGATATTCCTTGTTGTTACAGGTATGGCATCATGTATGCCAAACTTGGGGTCATTTGGATATGTTCGAACAAATCACTTTGCTTAAGCGCATGCCGTTTGGTCTCACTGAAACCAGCTTTTGTAACAAGTTATGTTTTTTCGATCTTCTCTAAATGACCTCAAAAATCATACAGATGATCTTCTATACAAAGATAGTTAGATTGTTTCGTTTTACATTTTTTGAACTTTTTTGCGTGAAAAGTAATGGCTACAACAGATCGGTGATGGTTTATCATTTTTTGCGTGAAAAGTAATGGCTACAAGAAATCGGTGATGGTTTATCATTTTTTGCGTGAAAAGTAATGGCTACAAGAAATCGGTGATGGTTTATCATTTTTTGGGCCGTTTCAAATTACCAAAACTATATTCCCTAAAAGAAAAGGAATGCTAAAGATAGTTGATAATTGTTAGGGGGTGATAAATATTCCATTCACCGAAATCCCTCAAATATGTATGCCTCATGTTTATACCAAAATGTACTTAATTGTGTTACGATGGATGCTTGTCTCATTTATAAGGAAGGTGTTTTCACCATATGATGATAGGAGTCAAGCTAGGATGATCGATGAACTCTTATCCACTACATCATCGATCTCATTGCTATCTCGGTAACAAGTATCTCACTCATGCATACTCATATAGCATCCAACCTCTTGTAGGTTGCATCTTGGCATGAAATTCTTTATTTGCAAAATTTGTGATTCTTGCAAAAGTCTTTTAAGAAAACTTCTTATTGCATATTTGAGTAATTTGAGAAGACGCATACAATGGGGAATATATATAAATCATGTTTATCATTCACCTTTCCCAAATATGCCTTTTAGCAATTTATTGCATATCAATTCCTCAAAGAGCTCTTATGTGCAAATATTTGATGAAATTGCAAAATGAATCCCTCTTTATGATGCTTGTTGCCTTTCTCAAAATATCCCAACTAACTCTAGTTCCCTTATTGTTAGTTGTGATGTTTTTGAGATTTTCTTGTTTGAAGTTCATTTATATACCATAAGTGAAAAATGAAGCCACATGCTATATATGCTTTTAAGCAAACATCCTTTTGATATATTTTATGACTTCCTCTCTTGGATATCATGTCTTATTTAATTTTATTAACCTCTTGTGTGTGCATGTTTCTCTATGGATCATCTTGTCCATTTTAGAAACTTATATACACAAGAGTGTTAATCTATCAACATGATATTGTTTTGGACTCAAGTCTTTCTTGATAAGTATTCTCTTTATCTTGTTTGTGTTCTACATAATATAGAGGGAGTGAGGATTCCATGTTTGTGCATATTGTATTCAAATGCAAACATTCTAAATTATGCACGAACCTTGGGGAGCTTCCTTATTTCATTTAGATCACTATTTCTCTCTTATCATGACATCTTGTATTTGTCCAATTGGTTCTTTGGATCATTTGATTGCTTGCTTCATTCGTTGAAGTTTCTTCACCTTGTTACCTTTTGCAATCTTTGATCCTCAATATATTGTGTTTTCCTCCATGTATTCGTTATTGGATACGTGCATTTGATTTCACTCATTTTATGAGAAATGCACACCTTGGGGAGGAACTCACTCTATATTGGCCTTCTAAATTTGTTCATCCATTTTGTCACTTGATGACAATGGGGGAGAAGTTTAGAGGGTTTAAGGGAAATGGTTTTATACTTAAGTTTGGTTTGTGCTTAAGTGTTTTGCCTCTCATGCATTTCATATTTATTATGCTTTGCATGGTTGAATATATAGTGGAAACTCTCCCGAAGGTTAAGCTTGACAATGTATGCAATGAAATTCAAGTTCATCACACGTGCATACATTGTGGGGGAGTTTGCTCTATATATGTTGGTTCTACTCACATCCCTTGCATTAGTTGTAGTTGTGTGAGTAGAGCTGGTTTTGATATGGGGTAGTAGCTTTGTGTTACTAGACCATATCAAATACAACCTCTTGTATTCAACTTATTCTCGGATAAGTTGCATACTTGTTTCTAATATTCATCATATAAACCCTCTTGTTGTGGTTGTCATCAATTACCAAAATGGGGGAGATTGTAAGGGTACATTGTCCCTATGGGTGGTTTTGGTAATTAATGACAACCCCTATGGACTAATGTTTTCATTGAGTTTATATGAACGAATATTCCATAGGTAATACTTGTAGTCCATGTGTTGGATTCAAGTATGGATGCCATGAAGATAAAGATATATCTTGAGTATTGGCATCAAGATCATTGATTTGAAGACATATATGTGATATGATCAAGAAAAAGAAATGAAGATGGAGTTCTGATGTGGAACTCAATATTAGCCATGCTCTAGCTTATTTGTTAAGCAATGAATGATCAAAATCTTGAGTGCTTGATTCCAAGTGAAGAATTCAAGATATGGCTCTAAGTCGTGTCATGATAGTCTCATAAGTTGAGCTATGGTTAACTAAGATTTAGAGCATGCAAACAAATGAAGAGTTCTTTATACACCTCAAGATAGTATGGTAGAGCATGAGAAGATACAAGGTTGATCAATATGAAGAGTGAGGAATAGATTCAAGTTTGGTCAACACATGAAGCATAAAGAATGTGCCACGTGAAGTCATGTGGTATGGTAAGCTTTGTCAATTATGCTTTATGAACTAACCCATCATATGTGTGCCTTTGTGTTGTCTATGTGGGTTAGGTATCTTTCCATGGGCGTGCATCAAAAGTGAGATTTAATATAGCCCATGAGAGGATGAGATCAAGTGGTGATCATCATCAAGGTTGAGTTGGGCAAGTTCAAGATGAGCATCTCAAAAGGATCATATGCTTGAAGCTTTGCCGTCCATTTGGTGATAATGGACATGTGAAGATGTGCTTAATGAAGCTATCCCATAGTGGCGTATGGGGGAGCAAATTATGTGTCTTCACGAAGCAACAATGATCTAGTGAGGCTTTCCGGCTTGAATGAAGCATAAAGCATCATCATCAATATCAAGCGGGATGCGCAAGGCAAAGGTATGGCCTTGCTAGGTTTTCCTTTTACCGGTCTCAAGGTGGTTGTTGGGAGACCGGGTTATAGGATAGATAGCCGCACTATCAAGAGGGGCTTTTGGTTGGGTAAGTTGATCACATCGTCTTAGGGAGCTCAACCCTTTGCATGCTTTGCATTCCATAAATCTTGTTGCTTCTTGGTGTTTCTCCGTGCGAGGTTCTTGAGCTTGTTGCTAGCTTTACAACAAGCCCAAGTTCATCGAAAACGGAATCCATATGCATCTTCTATTGCGTTTTCTAGTTTGGAGGTTTTACCGGTGTCTCTTTTATAGATATGTCAAAACATTCATCTTGTGGTTTTTACTCCATGGGTGGACAATGATGTTTCTATGCATAAAGTTGTAGGGCTTGTTGTTCTGATTCCAACAAGCCCAAGATCATCGCAATCGGAGTCCGGACGCAAAAGATATCACTGTTTTTGTAAACACGTTTGTTGGCGAGGCTCCCGGTCGGGCCGCCCCACCGGCCCACCCGGCACCACGCCGGCGCGCCGGCTGGACCGGCACCCGGCTGGCCACGCCGGTGCCAGCCGGACGCAATCCAGGGAGCACTCAATGCCGCCCGGCGTCTCGCCCGGTTTCTGCCAGGCTGGCCCGATGCCACGCCCGGCGTGACCGGCTCTCCCACCAAGCGGCCCGGTGCCACGCCCGGCGTGCCGGCCCTCCCACCAGGCTGCCCCGAAAACTCTCAGATTTGCCCCAAACGGTCATATTTCTTTCGGCTATAAAATGGGCTTCTTCCCCAACAGTTTTCTAGGGTTCTAGAGCACGTTTTTAACCACCATTGTTGAACCTCTTGAGCTTCCTTCCCCTCCCTTCCCTCCTATGATCCTTGCATATTCTTGGGGGATTTGAAAGAGGAGATTTAGATCTACAACCTCCTCCAATCCATTCCTCCTCTAAGTGAGGGGAACTCTTGGGATCTAGATCTTGGAGTCATTTGTTGATTTCCTCCATTGTTCTTCCTCTCCAATTCCATCCTAGCATTTGTTGCTTTGGTGGGATTTGAGTGTGAGGGATTTGAACACCTTTGGTGTTCTTGCTTTGCATCCTTGTATAGTGTTGAGCTCTCCACCACGATTTGTTCGAGTGAGAGACCGTGAGCTTGTTACTCTTGGAGGGTGACCTCCTAGTTGGCTTGGTTGGTGTCCCGGTGACCTCTTCGTGGAATGTTGTGAAGGGGCCCGGGCTTTCTCCTTCGTGGAGCTTGTGAAGTGGTTGTGGAGCTTGTCATCTCCGGAGTGGAGGAAAAGCTAGCCATAAGGAAAGGGCCATTATCCTTCGTGGAATTGGCTCGAAGAAGAAGGTGAGCCTTCGTGGCATTGGGAAATCCTTCGTGGGATCTCCACCTCTCCAAACGTGACGTACCTTCTTGCAAAGGAAGGGAACACGGGAATACATCTTCGTCTCCGCGTGCCTCGGTTATTTCTATACCCGAGTTTACTTTCCTTTGTGATAGCTATCGAGGTTGAAGTACTTATTATATCTTGCTATCACTTGTTGTTCATATATCTATTGTGCCTATCTTGCTTAGCTCTAGTTGTTGTTGTTCCACTTAGTTGAGCCTAGCATATTTAGGGTTTGTGCTTGTAAAATAAACGTTAGTTTAATTCCGCATTCTTACAAGCCAAATCCGTAAGAGTTTTTAAAACGCCTATTCACCCCCCCCCCTCTAGGCGACATCTCGTCCTTTCACAAACAAACTGATGTTAAAACCCAAGTTAAATACATCATATTACAAAATAGCGACAAATGAGGTCATACCCGTGGAGTACTGTACTCGTGTCCTTCCATTCCGGCGGGCAAGGCTAAAGTAACCCATATTGTCTCATAACCCGCTGTGGCATATGATGCTCAACAGCCCACATGCATACCAAGGGGCAATGCATATACCAAAGAGTAGCTTCCATCATGCACGCTGGGTTTAGCGCGAACGTTAAAGGGTCACCAAACTTCGACCTAGGACCATATGGCTCCCATTCCACCTAAATCGTACCACAAATGATGTCAACATGAGAGTTCACATAATGATGTCAACATGCAATAGAGTTATGGGATTGGGAATATTCACCTGCTCTGGGGTTAGGTTATCAAACTCGTTGGTGTAGTTCCAATAGGCCGCTACTGGGTCGCCACTGAACTCGGAGACCACGTCCCACTTATAAGCCCAAGTGGGGAGCCGCAACTGGTTGCCGTGATCCTCATAGTCTTTGTAATCAAATACCTTTGGCCTTCCAACAGGGAAGCGCTCCTAGCTCCAGATCGATAGAAGAAGCAACGGACCACCAACGCCAGCGTCTTTATCGGTCCTACAACAAGCTTCGTCCAACTACACATGAAGGTAAACAAATATTAGTCATGGTACAAGTTGGAGATGCCATGTAGAAATGTACAAAATAGAAACAAGTGATTACCTGACGGTACAAAAATGCCAATGCCGCCGAACCCCAACTCCATTTAGTCTCCATATTGGTTAACGCCTTTAGCCAGTGCCACTGAGCGGTATTCCCACTGCTGTCGGGAAGGAGAGTTCTGGTGATAACATACCACACGTACACACGTGCGTACAGCTTAACAACATCCTGGCTGGCTCCCTCCGGGCATGTCTTGAAGTTCTGTGAGATCCAACTGAAAGTAGCCCCGGCGGAGACCCTTAATTTTTCACCCTTCTTGTTTACAATATCATCGGGAACCTTGCCAATAAGGTCAAACATCTTGCCGCGCCAGTCTTCACAAGATGTGTCAATGCAGAGTTGCTTCCCCTCAACGGGGAGTGCAAGGATCAACGACATGTCCTGGAGAGTCACGGTCATCTCCCCGGTTCGGAGGTGAAAACTATGTGTCTCCGGTCTCCAACGATCGACAAGAGCGGTGATGGCGGAAGGGTTCATGTTCGGCGTCGACCGGGAAACCATATGAATGTATGGGAGGAGACCTAGCTTCTGGATGTGCTCCGTGTATCGCTCATCGTATGGCATCTTCCTTGATGACGAGGCCTCGTGACACCTAAATCGGAGGGGTCCAAAGACCTACACACAAAGACACTCGATTATTACATATGCATATTTAGCATTGCAAAACAATATGTACTACTAGGTTCAATCCTATTACCTGCTTCTTCTCGGACATCAAGTACGCACGGTGTCTATCATCGTAATGAGGATCGAGAAGCGACATCCTACACATTAGAGCATGCCAAAAGACAAGTGTGAGCAATAGTAACCTGATATCATGTCTTATTTAATTTTGGGGTCCAGCGGGCAGCAGCAGGTCCAGTGTGCCGAGTCAACGCGCGACTGACCGATCTTTGCGTCTTTGCGTGACTGACCCGATCGATCGACAAGGATTCCATGCATGCGTCAGATGTAATATGCGTCAGTTCAATCGATCCGGAAAAAAGAAGAAGAAAAAAGGAGTACGCGGATACAGTCTGTGCCCATGCACAACACGAGGACTAGAGACGTACCTTAGCTCTGACACCGTGTCGCTCGGGCAAGGACTTGAGTGGCAAGGTCATCGCTGCAACCATATAAATTCACTACTACCCCTGCTAGATGTTCACGCACACAAGGCTGGTAAACAGCTCAATGGCCTCGCAAACCATGTCAGCCCGCATTCCCATGATCATCTTCCTGCTACTCCTACTCTCGGCCGTCTCTTATTCTTCTCCCAGTCCGACCAACGGCAGCGACACCGACCTCGCCGCCCTGCTGGCTTTCAAAGCCCAGCTCGCCGACCCTCTCCGCGTCCTGGCCACCAACTGGACCCCCGGCACCTCCTTCTGCCATTGGTTCGGCGTCTCGTGCAGCCGGCGCAGACAACGCGTCACAGCTCTGTCGTTGCCGGATGTGCCTCTTGTTGGATCTATCGCGCCTCACGTCGGTAACCTCTCTTTCCTCTCCAGTCTCAACCTCACCTACGCCAATCTCACTGGCTCAATCCCAGTTCAACTGGGTAGGCTACACCGTCTTAGATATCTCGGTCTTAGAGGAAACCTCATATCCAATGACATACCTGCCGCCCTAGGGAACCTCACGAGGCTCGAGATACTGAATCTTGCTTGGAACCAATTGTCATGCCAAATCCCTCCTGAGATGCTTGTGCATATGCACAACCTTAGGAAGATCTCTCTGGCCGGAAATGACTTGAGTGGCCAAATACCACCGAGTTTGTTCAACAACACACCTTCCTTGGCGTTCATCCAGTTTGGAAATAACAGTCTATCAGGTCCTATACCGCACTCCATTGCATCCCTATCCAAGCTTGAGTACCTGATCCTACAGGTTAATCAACTGTCGGGAACAGTACCACGAGGCATGTTCAACATGTCTATGCTGCGATGCATAGCACTCACACTAAACGATAACCTAACGGGAACATTTCCAAACAATCAAAGTTTCAGCCTCCCAAAGTTAGAAATTTTCTCGTTGGCTAGTACCAATTTGTCCGGTCAGTTTCCATCAGGGCTTGCATCATGCCAATATCTACAAGTAATGGATTTGTCCGAAAATTCTTTTGTGGACGTTGTGCCAACATGGTTAGCCAACTTGTCAAACCTCGAATTTCTTAATTTGGGTTTTAATCACGTTATTGGATCAATACCGGCGACCCTAACCAATCTCACAAAACTTACCGCACTAAACCTCGCATACAACAATCTAACGGGGCAGATTCCACCACAATTAAGTCTTATGCAAGAACTCTCATTATTGCATCTTGGAGGCAATCAATTGACAGGTGAAATTCCAGCTTCCCTCGGTAACTTATCCAAATTGTCTTACCTATCTTTGAAGGAAAATCACTTGTCTGGCCAAGTACCACCAACACCTGGAGAAAATACAGCTCTGTACACGCTTGATTTGTCACACAATAATTTAGTGGGAAATCTAGACTTCTTCTCGGACCTTTCCAAGTGTAGACAACTCCAAACACTTGTTCTACAAGTAAATTCTTTCACAGGCTCCGTCCCGAGCAGTGTTGGAAATCTCACTTCACGACTAGTCAATGTCATTCTAGGTTACAACAAGTTAACAGGTGGACTTCCGGTAGAAATTTCAAACATAAGCAACCTTGAATGGATAGACCTTTCTAACAACCTATTAACCAAGCCAATCCCAGAATCTGTAGGTATGTTGGCGAATCTTGTGGTGCTTGATGTATCTGACAATGACATGTTAGGCCATTTACCAATACAGATGGGTATGCTCGGGACTCTAGAACGGTTGTTTCTCCAATCAAATAAGTTCTTGGGCTCTATACCAAACAGCTTTGGTAATCTTAGTAACTTAGAATACATTGACTTGTCTAAGAACCAGTTAAGTTCAGCCATACCTGCAAGCCTTTTCCACCTAGATAAACTTATTCAAATAAATCTTTCTCACAATTCTTTTGTTGGTACACTACCGGTCGATGTTTCTAGTCTAACTCAAATATATCAAATAGACCTTTCTTCCAATCTCTTGTTAGGAAGCATCCCAGAATCATTCGGGGAACTTAAGATGCTAACTTACCTAAATCTATCATGTAATGCCTTCAAAGGCTCAATTCCAGGCCCACTCAAAAAACTAAAAGACTTAGCATCACTAGACCTCTCCTCTAACAATCTAACTGGTACCATTCCCATGTTCCTTGCCAACTTTACCTATTTGAAAAACTTGAACCTCTCATATAATAGGCTAGAAGGACAAATACCTGAGGGAGGTGTTTTCTCAAACCTCACGTTGCAATCTCTTATCGGGAATGCAGGGCTATGTGGTGCTCCACGACTGAGAATTTTACCATGCCTTGAAAGTTCTCACCCAAATAATAGACACTTGTTGCAATTTATACTCCCAACACTCGCTTTAGCTTTTGGCTCCATTGCCGTTTACATGTACATATGGTTCAGAAAGAAAATGAAGAGTGGAGAAGACAAAGCTTATGTTGATCCAACCGATGTATTAGGCCATCAAAGAGTCTCATATCATGAGCTTGTTCGCGCCACCAATAGTTTCAGTGAAGAAAATATCTTGGGATCCGGAAGCTTTGGAAAAGTCTTCAAGGGGCAAATGAGCAGTGGGTTGTTGGTCGCAATAAAAGTTATTGACATGCAGCTAGAGCATGCCATCCAAAGTTTTGACGCGGAGTGTCGAGTGCTTCGTATGGCGCGACACCGCAACCTGATAAGGATACTTAACACATGTTCCAACCTTGACTTCAGAGCACTAGTGCTTCAATACATGCCAAATGGCAGCTTAGAGATGCTCCTTCACGGTTCTGAGAGTACAAGAATGCGCTTGGGATTCCTTGAGAGATTAGGGATCATGCTCGATGTGTCGATGGCCATGGATTATCTACACCATGAGCACTACGAGCTGGTCTTGCACTGTGATTTGAAGCCTAGCAACGTGTTGTTTGACGAGGAGATGACGGCGCATGTGGCTGACTTTGGCATTGCAAGGTTGCTTCTAGATGACAACTCCATGACAAGTTCAAGCATGCCTGGAACCATTGGGTACATGGCACCAGGTAGTTAATTAGCTAGCTCAACTAATTTCTAGTTAGACCATTGATAAATTATGACTCGACTCAAATTAACATGGTTGTGCAACTACATTTAATTTTTATTCTCATGCAGAGTATGGATCACTTGGAAAAGCATCACGGAAGAGCGACGTTTTCAGCTACGGGATAATGCTCCTTGAAGTCTTCACCGGAAGGAGACCGACTGATAGTATGTTCGGTGCACAACTAACCCTTAGGCAATGGGTTCAATGGGCATTTCCTACAAATCTTGTCCAGATTGTTGGTGGTATCCAGCTATTGCAAGGCTCCTCTCTTTCTAGCTGCAGCTTGGACGATGGCTTTCTTGTGTCGGTATTCGAGCTTGGTTTGCTCTGTTCCAGCGAGTCACCTGACGAGAGGATCACGATGCGTGATGTGGTTGTGACGCTGAAGAAAATCAAAGCCGAGTACATCAAACGGATAACAACGACGACCTCACGCAGCACACACACTGATTGATCTCCTTGTTGCTTGCTACCATCTCATCTAACTATGCCTGCTCGGAGGCTTCATTGGTTTGTATTATATATTCCGCAATTCTGGCGTGCAAAAAGATTTGTGATATATAGCTATTTTGAGCCTTCGGTAGGTTAGATGTTAGTTCCAAATAAAGCACACCATCAGTAATCAGGTCAACAATGGAAGCATAATTGGGCATCATAATTGTGAAAATCTATACAGATGCAATGGCATGTATCTTTCTCACATGGCTTGTGTTGCATACAGCTCAAGTACAGACAATGTCAAGTTTCAGCTTGTCCTACCTTATTGCTCACTATTTGCAAATTAGTTTTCCCTATGAGGAATTATTTTTTAATAGAATGAGACTACAGTCTACACAGGAGAAGAGCGAGAGAGTCCTATCTTTTGCAAGAACAGGGGTGCACTGTTGTTGATGGACAGAGAAATGGGAATGCTGGACCCTCAAGATACAGCAGGGCCTGCATTTCTATGACATATCTGTGAAAAAGATGCATATGAGGTAACTCGTACATGACACCAAAATGTAAAAGTATGGATGAGCAGTTGAAAAAAGATGCATGCCCAGGAAAGTAATGTCAACGATTCAAAATAATTACAGGTCTAGACATGAAACTCGGGTGGTGGAATAGTATGAGCTTTCTGAATAAAATTCAAAGGGCATAGTGCTAACGGGTCTTTATTAGTTATTTGGAATTATATCTAGCAAGTACAAAAAATATTACATAGAAAAGGTACTACTTTAGTTACTTACCGCTCTTCAGAACACAAGCATTTCTTCTTGACCACACAGCATTGATACAAGGCCTTTAGTAGAGGGTCCTTCTGCTTTTTTTTTCGAGAAAACGCAAAGAACATTTGCATTTCATTTCATTGAAAAGGAAGAGTTTGGGTTACATCCTCCTAAGAGGGCCCTTCTGCTCAAACATCCCTTCTTACCTTTGTCCCTTCCCCTTCGGTTTCAAACTGGAAACTGCATAGTATGACCTCCCTGTGAATAATCATTCTTGATTCAATTACAATTTGAGTGCTTTGTATCCAAAACATTACAGAAGAATAGAAATATCATGTACAACAAAGTTCAGCAAGCCATTTTAATCAGGATTTTCGATTTTTTTGGGGAACATCAGGAGGGTTAGTCCTCTTGATAAATTTGATTCAGAGCACGGGGCTGTTGTTCTTTCTATCATTTTGTACAAGATTTGTGTGCCAAATAGAAATGTCTTTTAGTTTACACAGTACCAGTTTCAACAGTTCAATCCCTACAGACAGTGGCGGATCTAGAAATTTTTCTTAGGGTGGGGCAACTGAGATAGTTGCATGTATGTATGAGCTAATTTTTATAGATTTCTCCATTGTCTCACTAAAATATGTGCTATGAGGAAATGCTAGGGTGGGGCACGCCCCACCCTAACACAAGCTGGCTCCGCCACTGCCTACAGAGATGAAGATTTCAGAAGACCTACATGATAGCTATCGAATTAACACCGAGGTACGAAATTACAATCTGCATGTTACCTCTGTAAAATCACTAAAGTTTTACATGATCAGGAAAATGTTACTTGTACTAGTGCAGTCGTAACTTCAGACTTACGTTACCGTGACGGTGTGTTACACCTTGTCCACGGTACAACAACATGAAGTTCTCAAAGTACTTAACAAAACTCTACAGAACATTGTCAGACACAACTTTGATAAAACAAACATACAAAAAAGCTTTAGACATTTGTCCTTCCTTGACAAAATGTCTTTACCAGCAGCGGTCCAGAAGTGAAAGACCAGGAGAGAGAGACCCAACTGAGAGCCAGCTGTACTGTAGCAAGGTGTAGGACATGCAACAAGTTGGAGATTGACTACTCAGGTAGTATGGGTTACAGCAGCATCAATCTGCACCTGCACGCAGTACTGATGTAGGAAACTTCGACGGATGCATATTGAGGGATTGCCAAACAAAGCCAGAGCAGACCAGATTACGCGGGTAGTATGGGTTGCAGCAGCATCAGTCTGCAGCTGAGTGCAGCGCCGATGAGGAGAACTTTGACAGATGCTTATCGGGGGAATCACCAACCCGAAACATGAGCAGACCGGGGACATAGGTAACTAGGAGGTGTCACTTGCGATGCTGCAGCCAGGCGCACCGAGGCAGAGGGTGTATCTTTCAGCACGGAGAACTTCAAACGGATACGACCGGCAGCTGCTAGATGCAACACCCAATGCCTATTCTCAAGGTATAACGAGAAGAACATCCGGTCTGCAGAGATGTTGCAAAAGGCTACCCATTAGGCAGCTCGCAAAGGAACAAACATGTGTCTTAATCTCTGAAGTCTCTTTACGGTCATACCTGTAGCCCATCCTTGGGTCCTTGTTGTGGGTGCATTGATTGCAGTAGCACGAGCAAGCATGGCATCAAACCTCGTGCGTATTCTTCCAGCTGATGGAAAACTTTGTACACGTGTTTTACACCATCGCACGGGTGTGACCGTGTGAGTGACGTGGATATGGAGGTAGTTTTGTAAATCAACCGATACCGTCTCTGGACAGCATCTTCGCATCAGTTCAGGGATCGTCATCTACTGATGCAAGGAGTTGATCCTCGTCTATGGATAACTTCCTTAAAGCTTTAGACAGCGATGTGTATCTGGTGACTACTTGCCTGTAGAGCCCATGCAGCTGCTTGAGTTCTGCTGGAGTCAAACTTTCAGTTTCCGAGTCCATGAAAGGGAATCTGGAACCTGCTAAACTGAAAGATTGTGATTATACAGCAAAAGCAAGCAAAACTGAACCTAAATTGTCAAGCGGATGAAGAGCATGACAACCACTAAAAAGAAATCTAGAGATATAATATAGCTTCAGAAAAGAAAGTTCATTTACAGCCACTGAGCATTCTTAGTCCCTCCATCCCCAAATTGAGTCAAGAAGTCAACACTTTTTAAGTTTGACCAATTATATATACTAAATAATTAAGATCTACAATACCAAGCGGCGGCGATCCCGGCTTCGTCATGAGCTTGCACATGTATGTTATAGGTCGCCGCGATCCCGGCGACTTCCTTCTCCCGCCTGCGAGCTTCCGAAGCAAGCTCGTCGTATTTCGCGACGCATGTTTGTTGCTTGGCGCGCGCATTCTCCAGTTCGGCAACACGCTTCTCAAGACGGGGTCTGTCAGCCTTCAGCCGGGCAATCCCATCACTGGTTTCGGTGCAAGCAGCTTCAAGCTGCTGGAGGAGCGGACGTGCCTGAGAAGTCAGGGAGGTTGCCTTGCCGGGGGACGGCGAATCTCCCTCAAGACGAGTCACCAAGGCTTTCAGGTGACCCATAAGGGCCTGAAGATCAGCAGGAGGCGAGCCCTGGTATACCTCAACCCAGGCTATGAGGTTGTACTCAATCTTGCCGATGACGTCGTCTTTCTCCAGCGGCACGGCGCGTAAAGCTGTTTGGATATCCTCTAGGTCGCCGACGATGTTCCTCTTTGTACGCTGATCGGCCTGTGTCGCGTCGGGAAGGACAAGCGTCGGCACGCCCGACGTCTCGCCGCTTGAAGGGCGGCGTAGGACAGACAGGATGTCCGCCGCGCTCTCCTGGAGCTTCTTGTTCTTTTCAAGGCGAATGCGGAGTGCCCTAGCCTCCGAAGAGTAATCGGAGGCGCTAGAAGGCGCGTCGCCCGAGGAGTCTGGAAGTGACAACAAAGGCGGTAGCTGGTGAGTGCTTGCATCAAGCAAGAAGTGAAGACGTGAAGAGCAAAGTGAGCATGTGCGCTTACCATGGTCAAGCGAGCGCGGCCTCTTTACAATTATCCCGTCAACTTCATCCACAGGTGAAGCGGCAGCATGGTTTTTCTCCTGTCAGGATGGCCTGAACAGGCAGACCCGTGGCAGGGACAGGCACCGGCGCCGGCGGTGCAGCAGGATCGGCACTGGGAGCGTGGCTGGTCTCTCCTTCGGCGAGCCAGTCGAGGGCTAGCTCCTCCGCCTTGCCTGGGAGGTGTTGCAGAACATCCTCGAGCTTATCCTGCGCTTGAAGATTTTTTTGACCTGGACTACGGCGGGCTTACGCCAGCCTGAACAACTTTATTACCAAACGCCGGGGATACATGGGTTCCATTTTACATCTGATTTGAGGGGAAGAGAAGAGGGGGGGGGAGATTCAGGGGGGATCATATCCATTACACCAAGAATTTAGAAGGGAGGTCGAGGAGGGGGTGTTGCATCTGTAAGCCCAAAGCCTAACGTCTTCGATGCACCTGTTGGAGACGAGGGAGAGATTCTCCAGGACACCATTGAAGGTGCGAGCATTTCTCCGTTTCCAGATGTTCCAGGCGATGGCGGTGTTGATGGTGGTCTCCTCAAAAGTACCGCACCGCTCTAGCCAGAAATCCGAGAAACTAGAAACCACGTCGGGGGCGAAGTCTCTATGGAAGAAAGCCCAGACTTCCGTAGCTCGGGGACAGTGAAACAGCAGGTGATCCGTGTCTTCGTCGAGGTTGCAGGAGAGGCAGGTTGCGGAGGTGGACATGTTGTGGCGAAAGCGCCGTTCGTTGGTGGGGAGACGCTTTTTCCTGGCCAGCCAGCAGAAGATCTTGCACTTCAAGGGGGCAGCGCTCCTCCAGACCCTGTTCGCAACTTCATCAATCTGCAGATGCCTGAAAGAGTTGACATAGAAACATTTGTTTGATAGTTTTTTGTTAGTGAGGCGGCCATCGCGCAAATCAGGGATGCCAATGTGAGCGCGCACAGTGCTTAGCTCGGTGGTCAGGGCACGGAGGTCAGCCGCCGCGGCCATCGTCAAGCGGGGTCCAAGGGAGTTACGGAGGCCGAGAGAGAGGGCCAAGGCAACGTTAATGTTAGGTCTGGTAGAATGAGAGAAGAGATTGGGGAAGCGCTCACAGAGGGTTTGATCTCCAAGCCAAAGATCCAGCCAGAAGGCAGTAGAGGATCCATCTCCCAGGAGAACCTTGGAGATGGATCGGAAGGGGGCGAGCCCAGCGACAATATCCTTCCACACAGGTGTGTCCAGGTGGTGGCGATCGCCTAAGTCACGGTCACCGTTCCACCCATATCTACTACGGAACCAAGAGACCCAGGGAGCCGAGGAGTCGGAGTGAATTTTTGTGAGAAACTTCGCGAGGAGGGCAGAATTTTGGGCGGGGAGGGATATGACCCCAAGCCCCCCGAATTTTTTTGGGACACAGACATCCTCCCAAGCCACCTTGCACTGACCCCCATTGCAAGTTTCCTCTCCGGTCCAGAGGAAAGCCCGGCGCCGCTTATCGATGGCCTCGATGACACCGGCGGGAAGAAGGCCCGCACTCATGGCATGAGACAGCATAGAGGTGAGGACCGAGTTGACGAGGAGAAGGCGACCTCCAATGGGGAGGCATCGCCCTCTCCAGCCAGAGAGGCGCATATCACTTTTTGACATAATGGGCGCAAAGTCCCCCATACGGAGTTTATAGGGGGAGAGCGGGAGGCCAAGGTAGGTCTGAGGGAAGGTAGAGACTGTACACCCAAAGGCGGCAGCCATGGAGAGGGCGGAGGTGTTGTCGACCTTGATGGGAACAAAGGTGCTTTTGTGGAAATTTATGGTCAGCCCTGTGGCAGCAGAGAAGTCATCAAGCACCTTTTTAAGGTTTTCCACGTGCCCGGGAACAGCCCGGATGATGATGAGGGTGTCATCGGCGTACTGGAGCACAGGGCAGGTTAGGTCACTGACAATGGGGTGCAAAAGGAGACCATCTCTAGAAGCCTGAAGGAGCATCTGTTGCAGCACGTCGACAACAATGTTGAACAGGAAGGGGGAGAGAGGATCCCCTTGCCGCAAACCACGACGACATTGAATCCATCTCCCCGGGATACCATTAAGAAGGACCGCGGTTTGGCTGGTCTGGTTGATCAAATTAATCCAAGAGCACCAGAGATCTGGGAGGCCTTTAGCACGCATAATGCGATCCAGAGCGTCCCAGCTGATGGAGTCAAAGGCTTTGTGAAAGTCCAGTTTAAAGACCGCAGCCGGCGCAGCGCGCCTGTGGCAAGTCTGGACGATATCAGCAGCATACACAAAGTTTTCGGCAATGGAGCGGCCACAGATGAAGCCAGTCTGGTCGGGGTGGACGAGATAGGGAATGAGCTCACGGAGGCGAAGGGTGAGGCACTTGGTGTGGACCTTGAGGCAACAGTTTTGAAGAGATATGGGTCGGAAGTTTTCGGGTTTGTTAGCGCCCTCTTTTTTTGGCAGTAAGACAATGTGAGATTTATTAATAGGGCGAAGGTCCGAGGAGAGAGAGTGGAAGTCCATAAGCGCATCCAGGAGGTTGTTCTTGACAAGGTCCCAGTGGCGTTTATAGAAAGCTGGGCCAAAGCCATCGGGTCCGGGGCTAGAGTTATCATTCATAGAGAAGAGAGCACTTTTGATTTCCTCGAGGGAGAAAGGGCGGGTGAGAGTGGCAGCTTGGGAGGAGTTGATTGAGGTGGAGGCCACTAGATGGGGGAGGTTAAGGTCGCTAGCAGCCTGAAGGGGGGTGCCCAGAAGGTTTTTGTAAAAAGAGTGAAGGATAGAGGCTTTTGCAGGGTGGGAGGAGGTGAGATTGCCATCTTCGGCCTCCAGGCTTTTAATCTGATTCTTCTGGAGCCGCCCCGAGGCGCAGAGGTGGAAGTAGCGGGAGTTCTCATCACCCAGGGTGCAATTTTTTATTTTCGCCCGTTGTCTCCAGTAGGTGGCCCGCTCAGTGTTTTTCTGGCTGAGGTGGTGTTTGGCAAGGGAGCGAAGGCCGGCCTCAAGGGGGGAAAGGTGGCGCGATTCCTCGAGTCTGTCGAGGAAAGTGATTACCGTACGACAGTTTAAGAGGTAGACGGAAGGCATCCGCCGCTCTCGTGCCCAGGCACGGACAGCGGAGCGAACGCGCTTGAGTCTGAGGCAAAGCTTACCAACTGACGGCAGAAGGGAGTGGTTTGGGCCAACACTATTCCAGTTGCTGGAGACCATGGTCGGGAAGGAAGAGTGAGAAAGCCACGAATTTTCCATCCTGAAGATGGTGCTTCGAGGAGCTTTTGAGGAGGCCTCCAGACGAAGAGGAACATGGTCAGAGGTGGGTCTGGCCAAGGAGGTGAGAGTGGAGTCAGGAAGAGCGAAACTCCATTCAGGGTTGATCAGGACCCGGTCCAGGCGCGCAAGGATCGGAGGCACCTGTTGGTTAGACCAAGGAACTGACGATCCAGGAGAGGAATTTCCAGCAGGCCGAGGCCATTAATGAAGTCATTGAAGGAAGCAGCTTCGGCAGTATTGAAATTATTGTTGGACTTGTCTCTCGGGGCCCGAAGGAGGTTAAAATCGCCCATGAAAACAACGGGGCCAGCGAGGGAGGGGAAGATCTGCTCGAGGGAGGAGAGGAATTGCGCTTTGAGGGGGTGGTCGCAAGGCCCATAGACGTTTACAATGGTGAAGAGTAGGTCATCCGATCGGAGCGAGAAAGAAGTGGTGACAGAGAAGTCGTCGATGGAGTGGTGAGTGAGCTCGAGAAGTCTATCGTCCCAAGCAGTTATGATGCCGCCTGAGGATCCAACCGATGGTTTAAACACAAAGGAGCGAAGCGACGGCGGGAGGAAGGAGGAGGCGAGGAAGGAGGAGATGTCAGCTAGCTTAGTTTCTTGCAAACAAAGGACAGATGGGAGGGCCAAGTCGATGGCAGCTCGAACATCGTCGCGTTTGCGTCTTTGACCGAGGCCGCGAACATTCCAACATTCAAAAAGGATTTTGATCAACATAAGAAACGGAAGAAGCACCAGGAAGCAAAACAAAGGCCAACATCATTAGGGGTACATAAGGTAGCGATACAAAGCCGAGACACAGTAGTCTTGCACATACAAAGAGGATAGCCACGAGAAACAGTACAGGGGTCTAACAAGAGGCCCAAAAGAAAACAGCTAAAGGGTAACCAGTGATCTGCATTGGCGACTCTGTCCCGCACCTCATCCAGCCCGAGGCCAGAAGAGTGGAGAAGCCCAGGATGGATAGCATGATCACCAGCGTAAAAAAAGGAGGGTACGGATGGGGGAAGGCAAATGGGAGGGCGGCGGCGTCGGACGCATCGGCGATCTAACATGGGGAGCTTTCTGTCGACGGGAGAGCCACACCTAGGCACAGGTCCGAGGTTGGCAGGTCACAAGCGGAGGCAAGGGCACAGATGTCTTCCTCAGGAAGGGGCTTAGCCTCTTCCAAAGCCACCGCCAGGAGGTCGTCGACGGAGAGCTCGCCGCGGCGGGTGGGGGGTGCTCCGGATCCCTCGTTCAGCTCCTTTTTGCGCTGCTTGGCCTTGTCAATGATAGAGACATAAGCGGTGTCTTTGGCGAATCTGGTGCAGCGGCGAGGCTCAACAGCCGCAGGGGCCGTCAGCCTCCTGGTCTCCCGAACTGGTGACGCCTCCAGCGCCAGGGATCGCACCCTGGGGGATGGCGGCGGGGAGCCCAGAACCGTGTCCTCCACAGCAGCTGGCTGCCCGCAGGGGAAGGAAGCACGCCCCATGACGAGGGCATCAGCCACGTCCAGAGGGACGGCATTGTTGGCGGCGATCGGTCCTCCCCTCGCCAGGACGTCGACGGTGAGGGTGGGGCGGCGCAGCGGTCCAACCAGCCCGAAGGAGCTGATGAGGCCGACCGAGGCAGTGGCAAGGTTGGCCACCATGATGCCCTTGCATCCCGGGTCAGGCGAAGCACGGCGCAGCGGCAGGATGAAGGAGAGCCGCTCACCGCGGCTGCCAACGACCGTGACCTCAAAGAACCCCAGCTTGAGCTTGATCACCACACTCGCAGGCTTGGAGAGGATTGGCGAGCCGGTGACCACCGGTAGAGGCGGTGCGTTGGCCAGAGCACGGGCCACAAGGGAAGCAGCCGGGGCAGCACTATGGGGCTCGCCATGAGGAACCAGGGGAGGCGGAACTCCCAGCGCTTGCATGGCCTCAGCATAGCCAGCACCACCCTCGAGCAGAGCCTCCTCTTCTCCTTCTTCGCTGTCGGAGTAAGCTTCCGGGATGGGAGCAAGGTCCGGGCCAGAGGAAGCATTTGATCCCGGGGCCAGGTCATCGAAATCTATGATGGAGACCTCCGTGAAAGAGCCAATGCTGCAGTAGTTTTTGACATTGAGGATCAAGGGGATATCGGTGATCGTTTCCGCTTTGACGGTAACGAGAACAACCTCGAAATCGAAACCGGAGAGACAAATGGGGTCAATGTTATGAGGGTTGGCGTATGGACCCGAGGAGTGGGTGATATGGTGGCGCTGCCAATGCTCCATGGGGTACTTGGCCAAGGACAAAGCAGCCAAGGTTTCGTGGTCAAAAAGGAAACGGCTGTCCGTTTCGTCATGCCGCCGGAAGAAAACAGAGGACTCAACACCCAGGAAGGGGCCGTTGTTGACCGCATTCTCTCGGTCAGCTGGCGAAGAGAAAACGGCGAGCCGGGCGCCCTGGGAAGAGCTGAAGAGGGAGGCGCGATCAGGGCCGCAGGCAAGGTCGGCGGCTTGCAGAATGTAGGTGTCAAGGTTGTCGACAGGAGGGTTGACAAAAGCAAAGGCAAGGTTGTCGAAAAGGCGGAGGTCGACAAAAGGCATGTAGACGTCAACGTGGCCGGGCCTCTCCGGCTGAACCAAATCTTCCTCGTCCAGGGCATCCGAGTCAGAGGATGGAGCAGAGAGGTAGTCGCCCGCATCCACGATGGCAATGAAGCCCTCATCATCAGCAACAACAGCCCCGACCGGAGCCACAGGGATGGGGTCGGCCTCCAAGTTGAGGTCATCCTCAAAGACAAGTTCTTCGGGGTCCTCCTCCCCTTCTTCTTCCATCATCTGGTCAATGGCATCAGGTGGAGGGCCACCGTCTTCACCGAGGCCTTCCTCAAAGGCAAGCTCGAAGGGCTCATCCTCGTCCTCCTCCACAGCAGCCGGCACTTCTTCTTGGTTGTCCGCCAGCGCTAGAGCAGCAGGGACAACAAGGCGGCAAACTGAGCGGGAGTGGTCGGAGGCAAAGCACAAGCAGCAGAACAGGGGGACAACACCCTGATCGCCACCATCCGAGCCTCCAGCGGCAGCCATGATGGACCTGGATCCAAGAGAGATGGGGGACTGAGCAGGGGAAAAACGCGACGGGGAAGAGGGAGCAGAAAAGGATAGGGGAGGAGGTAGCTTACAGCTCCGTTCGCGGTGGCCGGAGCGACGGCAGCGCCGGCAGCAGAGGGGATCCCGGCAGTCGGCGACGAGGTGGCTCGGGGACAGGCACCGGTGGCAGCGGCGGGCAAGGGAGCGGAGAGGAGGTGGGGTGGGGCGAGGCGGTGTGGGGCGAGGTTTAGAAGGGGAGGCCGCCACCTGAGAGTAGGAGGGCGGGGGCGGGCCATCCACGGCGGAGCAGCCATCGAGGCTACCCAGAAGGGCAATTTGACCATCGTGGAGCAGGGGTCTCCAAAGGGGGAAAGGGGTAGGGCTTGAGCCGGGGCTCGGGGAAGGGGAAGAGCAGGTGGGAGGAGCTGCAAGGGAAAGGTCACGGGGCGGATGGGTGAGCCAGGGCAGAGGTCCATCGGGGAGAGGGAGAATCCCTGGCGAAAGGAGGAGGAGGCAGAGAGGGGGGCGGCGCTTGCGGCGCGTCTTCGGTTTGGATTGGAGCGGAGAGGGAGTAGCAAGGTCAACGCAGGAGGTTGTCACGGGAGAGCGTTGTCTCTCCACATGGGCTGGCAGGGCAACCGATGCAGGCCCAGATGAGTCCAGGGCAGGCGGCCCAGAGGGCACAGAGACAGGGTAGCCTGCTACGGACGTCACAGAGGTGCAGGGTGGCCACAGATGCAGCCCAGCATCGGGGAGAGGATCCAAAGACGGGAAGGAAGGCAACGAGAACAGCGCGAGGACGCGGCCATGGCGAAGGCCTTCCAGCGAGGCCAAGAACGAGGCAAGCTTGGGCGAAGCAACGACAAGCCGATAGGAGTTCCGGCCAACCTCAAGAACAGATAACCGCTCAAACAAAGAACCTAGCCAAAACTGAAGCATGCTGCAGACCAGGGAAGAAGGAACGGGTTGTAGGTTGTCCTGCCTTACCGCTATGTGCACCAGGGAGGGTGCAAACAATGGCGAGCCAGGGGCAACCGGAGAGCATACCTGAGTGCGAAAATTCTCCAATGCGAACTGGAGGAAGGCGTCTCCCGGAGTGGTGAACGGCGCCGGCAGATCGAGCGGGTCCAGGGCGAGCGCGCGCGGCGTTCGCCTCGCCAGGAAACCCTGCATGCCCGTCGAGCGGCCATGCCGAGGCCTGACCCGGACGTCTGCGAGGCGCGCAGGCGGAGCCGAGGCGTCGAGGCGGTGGCCGGCCGGAGCGTGGGGGACCGGCGAGGAGAGGTGGCTATTCCTAAGACTGGGGTGGTGGTCGCCGGCCGCCGGAAGGGCATCCGGAGGGGCGTCCAGGTCGCCCGAGGGAGAGCTCATTTCCTCATCCTGCCTTCAGAGAACTACTACATCACTTCGGCTGATGCAACGCCTGCGCTTGAAGATTGGGAGACTTAGTTCATGAAGATGGACGTACGGGAAGAGGAACGATGAATTGGGCCATACGTACCTCAGGTATGGCTAAAGGAGCTTCAGTGTCAACATTAATGACCTCATTAGAGGCAGCAGCAGTGCCGCGACTGGTGCTAGAACGCCTGCGCGTTGGCACCGACGGAGGGGGCGGCGACTCTCTGGTGTAAACCACGGCCCTTCCACTTGGCCTTGGCGGTGGCGGAGGAGGGATGATCTCAGCTGCCTTTCCGTTTGGACTGGTTGATCTTTCAGCACGGCCTCTGTGTGGTTTGGCGGAGCGGTGGTCCTTCTTCTCGAGGCCGCCGCCGGGCTTCCTGCCGTGGGACTTGTCGCGCCTGTCCATCTCAGCCTGTGTACACGCAGGGTCATGAAAGCATCAAGTAAGATTCAAAGAAAGAGTGAAGTGCTATAAAGAAAAAAAAGTCGTGGGCAGCTAGTCATGCTAGCCGCTGCCGCTGGCTGATGATCTGCGGCCAAGAGTCAACGCCGGCGGCCGTTCCGGCAGGTAAGGTTCTCGCCTTGCCATCGTCAAGGAACATGTACGGCTTAAAGGAGGCAGCTACAGATGAGATTGGTTTACTTGCCTTCGGAGTTCGCTGCAGCAAAGGACTCGTGGCGTCGTGAAACTATCGTGGAAGGAAAGCTCTGAAGGGCACGGCATTATATAGCCCTTCGGCCATCAGAGGATCACGACGGATGGCGGATCCCAACTGCTGAAGAGATTGGCTACGTGATCACAACCTCCTAATGGGTGTGGCTACGTGACAGGAACAATGGTATAAATCGAGGTATTTTCACGGAAGCACAGGCATCTGTTGCGCCGAAGGTTCCGCCAAGCCGACGCCAACTCGTTTCACGCGTGACCTCGCCTCGGCGGGGGGCATTTGTTCGACGCGAATTTGTACAAGTCGCGGTAGTATTTCATCGCAGGCTAAAATTGTACTGAGCAAGCAGACTATGTACATGGAGCTGATCATTCGATCGCTGCATCGAGCTAGTAGTTCAAGGACGTGTCAACTCTCACGTCCAGGCAGCTAGCACTAGCACGTGTATGAGCGCCTAAGTACAGCGTATCATGTACGCGTACGCTGTACAGAATACCGGATGGCTTTGCCTACTACGCAAGATATGTGTGGCAGCTGAGGGAGAGCGATCGATCGATCGTGTCGACTTGGTGGGTGGCACGGCTCGAAGACCGCTCGAACGGACGGCGATCTTCTTGGAGTGTTAGCGCGTGCGGGTGTCGAGATAATCATCTCCGCCGGGATAATCTCCGAAGGAGATGCGCCCGTAGCTATCCATCCACCATCGCCCACTGCCTATAAAAGACGTACCTGAGCAGAGACGCCTGGGAGAACTCTCACCAGCCGGAGAGAGTCAGGACGCACAGCTCTCGCACCCGAAGACCGGACGCACACAGCTAGCCAAGATCGATCGGGAGCGCCATGGAGGAGAAGCTGCTTAACGGTGAGAAATACGGTTGAATCTCTCCCTCTCTCTTTGCATTGCATGCACACGTACACCTCGTGTGGTGACACGGCCGTGCGAACCTCGCCGAGAAGACGACGGCGCCGAGGCTGCCAGCGTGCGGCTTGGCACCCTCTCCAACTCCGCTACACCGACTACACCAAAGACGACGGCGCCGGGCTGCCGGCGTGTAGCCCGGCGACATCCTCATCTCCGCAAGACGCGACGACAACGCCCGCGCCGGGGCAGCTGGTGTGCATCACGGCGCCCTCTACACCATGCCACCGACGACGACGTTGGGGCTGCCGGCGAACAGCCCGGCGCCATCCGCCATAGCTGGACGACGACGACCTTGACGAAGCTGCCGGCGTGTAGCGCGGCGGCATCTCCACCACGGCACGACGCAGCGTCAACATCCGTGCCGGGGCTGCCGGTGGGCAGCGCGGCGCCATCTCCACGGCGCCCACGAGCTGGACAACCACGACCTTGACGGGGCTGCCGGTGTGTAGCGCGGCGCCATCTCCACCACCGGCGCGGCGCAGTGACAACATCCGTGCCGGGGCTGCGGGCGGGCAGCGCGGCGCCATCTCCACGGCGCACATGAGGCGCGACGACGATGACCTTTACGGGGCTGTCGCCGTGTAGCGCGGCGCCATCTCCACCACCCGCGGGGCGCAGCGACAACATCCATGTCAGGGATGCCGGCGCGTAGCGCGGCGCCATCTCCACCACCTGTGAGGCGCGACGGTGACGCCCATGAGAAGGCTGCCAGCGTACAGCGTGGCGCCCTCTCCACGACGCCCATGAGGAGGCTGCCAGCGTACAGCGCAGCGCCCTCTCCACGACGCCCACGAGGCGAGAAGACGACGATTTCGTGGCGCCATCTCCATGGCACCCGTGAGCCGTGATGCCGGTGTCCGTGACGAGGCTGCCGACATGCAGTGCGGCGCCATAAACACTACTCCCGCGAGCCGCGACGACGACGTCGGCGACGTGGTTGCCGCCGTGTAGCACGGCGCCATCTCGATCATACCGCGAGGCGCGATGACGACGAGTCGAGTTCGTGCCCAGCATGCCGGCGTGCAGCCTGGCATCATCTACACTACCAAGAACGGTGCCAAAGAGATGGTGCTGAAGCTGCCAGCGTGCCGCCTGGTGCTATCGCTGCTGGGACGACGGTGGCATGATGAGCTGCCGGCGTAGCCCGTTGCCTTGTTTACTACGTCAAGCCAGCCGCGACCGGAGACGCCTCAACCGGTGCTGCATGCGCCATGACTCCATACATAGCTTAGGCCGGGGTGGAGGAATCCCATGCCGCGGTGCTTTAGCAGAGAGCCGGCTGGTGTGCATCGTGCGGCACCTCGCGGCACAAGCTGTTCATGCATGTTGAGGCATTGCGTTCCCGGTTCGGCACGATCGGCTTCCTACAGCGAACGTACCAGGAGTCCAAAAGGACACATACTGTGTATACACGGACATGCATGCATACGTGAATGTTCCATGCCCGCGTCTAGGCTACGCTGGACATCCTCACGTGAGCTTGCACACACGCGGGTGTGGCATGGCACGGCCTTGGACGTGTGTGATCATGCTCGCGAGCTGATGCTAAGATCGCACCTAGCGAGTGAGCGCCTCGGCGCATTGATCAACAGCGTCGACAGCAACCACCTCACCACCAACATGATAGCCACCCTTGGCGCGTTGGCGTCCGCACGGCTACCTTCCGAGGCGATATGCCGCCTCCGACACCATTCTCTCCCGAGAGCCTGTGAGATGGCGATCTTGTCTACGCTGATAGCCATCAACTTGGCGTTGGTCCAAGACGAGGTGCCGACCACACTGGCTACACCAACTTGCGCATGTGTCGGTTTTCACACCGACACCGATCTCCATCAACAACATACTCCCGCGAGGCATACCCCCACATCCCGACGAGGCTGTTGGTCGTCGAGAAGTCCTAGCTGAACGAACCCATGCTACTCCAACTCCAACTACATCAACACCGTCAAGACCGACGAGGCGTGACGGCGAAGGCGGGCGTGGCCGGAGCAAAGGCCACGCTACATGCGGCGCGTGTACCGACGAGGACACGGGCTCTGCCGCCGCCCACACACACCACCACCACATCATGCATGGGGAACGCGAAGCGAAGACGACCACACGGCTTAATCGGAGGTGTCTCGCGGCGTAACCCGCGGGAGTAATTAACCGGGTGCCTTCCGAGGCCCCGGGAACCAGGAGATCGCAATCGCCATAGTCATACTGGCCGTGCAAGCAGGCCATGGAGCGCTTTGTATTCGGGAATTTGTACTTTGTTTCTCCAAGAGAGATTAATGAAATGCATGCTTCCCTATCTTTTTCTTGTGTACTACGGTACACTGGCACGCCCGCACTTCTTCTATTTTACTCCGGCGCATGAGAGAAACATGCTACCATTCTTCCCCCTCAACATAGCGCATATGTCTTTCACAGGCATTTTTCTTGTGTCAAACACCGCGCCGCCGGCCAGATCCCCCCACTCGGCTACCCCTCCGCCGCTGCCGCCGACGTCGTCGCGGTGGCGGCGGCCCCGGCCTCCGAAGGCGGCGCGGGGAGAGCTCGCGGTGGACACGGAGGCCGGCCGGGCGTCGACGGCTGGCCCTGGAGGCTCGCGGCGCGGGATGCCGGGGCGGCGGCCCCGGGCTTCGACGGCGGGGGTGGCTCGTTGGGTGCGGTGCGGCTCGGGCCGCGCGCCTGGCGTGCCCGGTGTGGCGTGGGGCGTCGGAGGGGCTTCGGCGGCAGCAGGCTGCGGGTCTTCCGGCGGCGCCCGGGCGTCGGCGGGCTGGGTGGCGCGGCAGCAGGTGCCGGCACCTGAGCTTGGCGGCTGGCGCCGGTGGCGCGGCCAAGGCCCGCTCTGGGCTCGAAAGGGCCCGATCTGGGCCTGCTCGGGCTGGGAGGCGTGCCGGCGCAGGTAGGCCGGGGCGGCGGCCCCGGGGACGCGGTGGTGGCAGAGGTTCTGGCAGCCTAGCTTCTCCTCTGCACGGAGGTCATGTGGAGGCCGGGGATCGGGGCTCCCGCGCCCTGATCTGCTGGAGCTTGGTGGCTATGGTGTACCACCGTGTGTAGCAGGTCGGCCGGGGCGCGGCCCGGCTGGCATCTGCAAGCCGTGGTGGAGGTGTGCCACGGTTCAAGGACGGCGGCGCGGCGGCGCTGCTTTTGGTTGGCCAAGCGCTGCAACAGCGCCTTGGGGAAGGCGGCAAGGTTGGCGTGAGGTGTTGGCCTGCTGTGCGTGGAGGCCGGAGCGGCGGCTCCGGAATCGTGGTCGTGTTGATGGTTTGCCTCTGGCTGTGTGGGCGGCAGGGCATGCTTCCGTGGCGTGGACGGCGTCCCTCTGGTCGGTAGTCTGTGCTTGTCCGGTGTTTTGGGTTGTCCTTGGGACAGTGGAGGTGGTGCGGGTCTCCGGACGAAAGTCCTGCTTGACTTGGTCGGTGCCGGCAACGGCGGCGCTCGAGGGCGTCGTTTTTCCTCCTTGGAGGCGTTGCTGTGGAGTCCCGTCACCCCTCCGCCCACCATTCTAGGTTGAAAGCCCAAATCCGGCTTTGCCGGATTGGATGACGGCGGCGTCTTTGGATGTCGTGACCTCCTTGGGGGCGTCATTTCTTCGGAATGTTTGGGAGCCATCACGGCAATGCCTTGGCTACTGCTTGGGTCGACGTTTTCGGGTTTCCGTCGGTGCGCGAGTGCTGCTGGCTTGCTTTTGCGGCCTGCCTCACCCCTCGAAGCTTGAAAGGCCTAGCCGTCTCTTTCGGCTCTGACTTCCTTTCCAGGGACGTGGACCGGGCAGTCGTGGCGCTCGCCGTTGCCGTCGTGCTGGTGTCATTCGGCGGCGCTCCAGACCTAGTTGCTATAGGTCGTGTGGCCAGGTGTGTGGTTTTCGCCGGTTTCTCCCTGAAAACTGTGCCGTATGGTTTTTCTTGTCTGGTTTTCCTTATAAACTGGACACGGGTGTTGCGTTTGTGTCGGTTTTCGGTCAGTTTTCCTTATAAACTGGTCAAATTTCCCTCTTCTTAATGAATAGGCAGAGGTCCTGCCGATTGCTCCAAAAAAAAATGCATCTCTCATCTTTAATTTTTTCACCCCCAATGAGCTAAGTGCATGTAGAAAATAAGGAGAACATATGTTCAATATTATTGGGTTTGATTTCCGTGCGATGAGAGAGAAGGAATTAAAATGTATTGGGAAGATAGGAGTACACTCTTTTGCGGACAATGTTTAGAGCTAGATGTCCACTTATTTGAGGACGGAGGGAGTACAACAAAAGTAATCTAACAAAATGGGATATTTACAACAATACTCAATGGTGATTTCAACATAAAGCAACAGTTTCAGCACATTTTTTGTACCAAAAATATCTTTACAATTAATCACCATAATATTTACAACAGATAAATTAACAACAAAATCTTTTGGGGTCCGTACCCGCGCTTCGTGTGCCGAGTCAACGCGCGACTGACCGAGCGCTACAAGTTTGGGTCTTTGCGTGACTGACCCGATCGATCGACAAGGATTCCATGCATGCGTCAGATGTAATACATGGCATGGACGCGCTTCAATTCAATCGATCCGGAAAAAAGAAGAAAAAAAAGGAGTACGCGGATACAGTCTGTGCCCATGCACAACACGAGGACTAGAGCCGTACCTTAGCTCTGACACCGTGTCGCTCGGGCAAGGACTTGGCTGGCAAGGTCATCGCTGCAACCATATAAATTCACTACTACCCCTGCCAGATGTTCACGCACACAAGGCTGGTTAACAGCTCAATGGCCTCGCAAACCATGTCTGCCCGCATTCCCATCATCTTCCTGCTACTCCTACTCTCGGCCGTCTCTTATTCTTCTCCCAGTCCGACCAACGGCAGCGACACCGACCTCGACCTCGCCGCCCTGCTGGCTTTCAAAGCCCAGCTCGCCGACCCTCTCCGCGTCCTGGCCACCAACTGGACCCCCGGCACCTCCTTCTGCCATTGGTTCGGCGTCTCGTGCAGCCGGCGCAGACAACGCGTCACAGCTCTATCGTTGCCAGAATTGCCTCTTGTTGGATCTATCGCGCCTCACGTCGGTAACCTCTCTTTCCTCTCCAGTCTCAACCTCACAGACACCAATCTCACTGGCTCCATCCCAGTTCAACTCGGTAGGCTACACCGTCTTAGATATCTCGGTCTTAGAGGAAACAGCCTATCCAATGACATACCTGCCGCCCTAGGGAACCTCACGAGGCTCGAGATACTGAATCTTGCTTCGAACCAATTGTCAGGCCAAATCCCTCCTGATATGCTGATGCATATGCACAACCTTAGGAAGATCTCTCTGACCGAAAATGACTTGAGTGGCCAGATACCACCGAATTTGTTCAACAACACACCTTCCTTGATGTTCATCGATTTTGCAAATAACAGTCTATCAGGTCCTATACCGCACTCCATTGCATCCCTATCCATGCTTGAGATCTTGGTACTAGAGGTTAATCAACTGTCGGGAACAGTACCACGAGGCATGTTCAACATGTCTAGGCTGCGATGCATAGCACTCGGCCACAACAATAACCTAACAGGAACGTTTCCAAACAATCAAAGTTTCAGCCTCCCAAAATTAGAATATTTTGGATTGTTTGGTACCAATTTTTCCGGTCAGTTTCCATCAGGGCTTGCATCATGCCAATATCTACAAGTAATGTCTTTGTCCGAAAATTCTTTTGTGGACGTTGTGCCAACATGGTTAGCCAACTTGTCAAACCTTGAAGTTCTTGATTTGGGTTTAAATCCACTTAGTGGCTCGATCCCGACGGCCCTAACCAATCTCACAAAACTTAATATGCTACGCCTTGGATACAACAATCTAACGGGGCAGATTCCACCAGAAATAAGTCTTATGCAAGAACTCTCATACTTGCATCTTGGAGGCAATCAATTGACAGGTGAAATTCCAGCTTCCCTCGGTAACTTATCCAAATTGTCTTACCTATCTTTGCGGGAAAATCACTTGTCCGGCCAAGTACCACCAACACTTGGAGAAAATACAGCTCTGTACACGCTTGATTTGTCACACAATAATTTAGTGGGAAATCTAGACTTCTTCTCGGACCTTGCCAAGCGCAGACAACTCCAGACACTTTATCTATATGAAAATTCTTTCACAGGCTTCGTCCCTAGCAGTGTTGGGAATCTCACTTCACTAGTCAATGTCATTCTAGGTTACAACAAGTTAACAGGTGGACTTCCGGTAGAAATTTCAAACATAAGCAACCTTGAATTGATAGACCTTTCTAACAACCTATTAACCAAGCCAATCCCAGAATCTCTAGGTATGTTGGCGAATCTTGTGCAGCTTGATGTATCTGGCAATGACATGTTAGGCCATTTACCAATACAGATGGGTATGCTCGGGACTCTAGAACGGTTGTTTCTCCAATCAAATAAGTTCTTGGGCTCTATACCAAACAGCTTTGGTAATCTTACTAACTTAGAATACATTGACTTGTCTAAGAACCAGTTAAGTTCAGCGATACCTGCAAGCCTTTTCCACCTAGATAAACTTATTCAAATAAATCTTTCTCACAATTCTTTTGTTGGTACACTACCGGTCGATGTTTCTAGTCTAACTCAAATATATCAAATAGACCTTTCTTCCAATCTCTTGTTAGGAAGCATCCCAGAATCATTCGGGGAACTTAAGATGCTAACTTGCCTAAATCTATCATGTAATGCCTTCAAAGGCTCAATTCCAGGCCCACTCAAAAAACTAAAAGACTTAGCATCACTAGACCTCTCCTCTAACAATCTAACTGGTACCATTCCCATGTTCCTTGCCAACTTTACCTATTTGAAAAACTTGAACCTCTCATATAATAGGCTAGAAGGACAAATACCTGAGGGAGGTGTTTTCTCAAACCTCACGTTGCAATCTCTTATCGGGAATGCAGGGCTATGTGGTGCTCCACGACTGAGAATTTTACCATGCCTTGAAAGTTCTCACCCAAATAATAGACACTTGTTGCAATTTATACTCCCAACACTCGCTTTAGCTTTTGGCTCCATGGCCGTTTACATGTACATATGGTTCAGAAAGAAAATGAAGAGTGGAGAAGACAAAGCTTATGTTGATCCAACCGATGTATTAGGCCATCAAAGAGTCTCATATCATGAGCTTGTTCGCGCCACCAATAGTTTCAGTGAAGAAAATATCTTGGGATCCGGAAGCTTTGGAAAAGTCTTCAAGGGGCAAATCAGCAGTGGTTTGGTCGTCGCAATAAAAGTTATTGACATGCAGCTAGAGCATGCCATCCAAAGTTTCGATGCGGAGTGTCGAGTGCTTCGTATGGCGCGACACCGCAATCTGATAAGGATACTTAACACATGTTCCAACCTTGACTTCAGAGCACTAGTGCTTCAATACATGCCAAATGGCAGCTTAGAGATGCTCCTTCATGGGTCTGAGAGTACAAGAATGCGCTTGGGATTCCTTGAGAGACTAGGCATCATGCTTGATGTGTCGATGGCCATGGATTATCTACACCATGAGCACTATGAGCTGGTCTTGCACTGTGATTTGAAGCCTAGCAATGTGTTGTTTGACGAAGAGATGACGGCGCATGTGGCGGACTTTGGCATTGCAAGGTTGCTTCTAGATGACAACTCCATGACAAGTGCGAGCATGCCTGGAACCATTGGGTACATGGCACCAGGTATTTAATTAGCTAGCTCAACTAATTTTTAGTGAAACCACTGATAAATTATGACTCAACTCAAATTAACATGGTTGTGCAACTACATTTAATTTTTATTCTCGTGCAGAGTACGGATTACTTGGAAAAGCATCGCGGGAGAGCGACGTTTTCAGCTACGGGATAATGCTCCTTGAAGTCTTCACTGGAAGGAGACCGACCGACAGTATGTTCGGTGCAGAGCTAACCCTTAGGCAATGGGTTCAATGGGCATTTCCTACAGACCTTCATCAGGTTGTTGGTGGTAGCCAGCTATTTCAAGGCTCCTCTCTTTCTAGCTGTATCTTGGACGATGACTTTCTCGCGTCGGTATTTGAGCTTGGTTTGCTCTGTTCCAGCGAGTCACCTGAAGAGAGGATCACGATGCGTGATGTGGTTGTGACGCTGAAGAAAATCAAAGCCGAGTACATCAAACGGATAACAACGACGACCTCAGGCAGCACACACACTAATTGATCTCATTGTTGGTTGCTACCGTCTCATCTATAACTATGCCTGTTCGGAGGCTTCATTTGGTTGTATTATATATTTGGCATGTACCGCAATTCGGGCGTGCAAAAAAGATTTGCGATGTATAGCTATTTCAGCCTTCGGTAGGTTAGATGTTAGTTCCAAATAAAGCACACGAGACAACATCAGTAATCAGGTTAACAATGGAAGCATAATTGGGCATCAGAGTTGTGAAAATCTATACATATGCAATGGCGTGTATCTTTCTCGCTTGTGTTTCATAGAGCTCAAGTACAGACAATGTCAAGCTTCAGCTTGTCCTACCTTATTGCTCACTATTCGCATATTAGTTTTCCCTATGAGGAATTACTTTTTAATAGAGATATTCCTATCTTTTGCAAGAACAGGAGTGCACTGCTGATGGACAGGGGAATGGGGAATGCTGGACGCTCGCAAACAGTGGGGTCTGCATTTCTATGAGCCAAGATATCTGTGAAACAAGATGCATATGAGGTATGTAAAAGTATGGGTGAGCAGTTGGAAAAAGACGCAAGCCCAGGAAAGTAATGCCAACGATTCAAAATAATTACGAGCGTGGTGGAATAGGTTGAGATTTCTGAATAAAATTCAAAGGGCGCATGAGGTGGAATAGGTTGAGCTTTCTGAATAAAGTTCAAAGGGCATAATGCTAACAGGTCTTTATTAGTCATTCGGAATTATCTTTAGCAAGTAGAAACAAATAGTACTACATACAAACAAAGTTCAGCAAGCCATTTTAATTAGGATTTTCGATTTTTTTTGGGGGGAAATCAGGAGGGTTAGTCCCCTTGATAAATTTGATTCAGGGCACAGGGCCGTTCTTCTTTCTATCATTTTGTACAAGATTTGTGTGCCAAATAGCAATGTCTTTTAGTTTACACAGTACCAGTTTCAACAGTTCAATCCCTACAGAGATGAAGATTTCAGAAGACCTACGTGATAGCTATCGAATTAACACGAGGTATCAAATTACAATCTGCATGTTACCTCTGTAAAATCACTAAAGTTTTACATGATCAGGAAAATGTTACTTGTACAAGTGCAGTCGTGACTTCAGTCTTATGTTACCGTGACAGTGTGTTACACTTTGTCCACGGTACAACAACATGAAGTTCTCAAAGTACTTAACAAACTGTACAGAACATTGTCAGACACAACTTTGATAAAACAAACATACAAAAAAGCTTCAGACATTTGTCCTTCCTTGACAAAATGTCTTTACCAGCAGCGGTTCAGAAGTGAAAGACCCAACTGAGAGTCAGCCGTACTATAGCAAGGCGTATGACATGCAACCAGTTGGAGATTGTCTACTCAGGTAGTAGTATGGGTTGCGGCAGCATCAATCTGCAGCTGCGCGCAGCACTGATGTAGGAAACTTCCATGGATGCATATTGAGGGATTGCCAAACAAAGCAAGAGCAGATCAGATTACGCAGGTACTATGGATTGCAGCAGCATCGGTTGGCAGCTGAGCGCCGCGCCGATGAGGAGAACTTTGACAGATGCTTATCGGGGGAATCACCAACCCGAAACATGAGCAGACTGGAGGCATAGGTAACTAGGAGGTGTCACTTGCGATGCCGCAGTCAGACGCACCAAGGAAGAGGGTGTATCTTTCAGTGCGGAGAAATTCAAACGGATAAGACCGGCAGCTGCTAGATGCAACACCCAATGCCTATTCTGAAGATATGACGAGAAGAACATCCAGTCTGCGGAGATGTTGCAAAAGGCTACCCGTTAGGCAGCTCGCAAAGGAACAAACATGTGTCTTAACCTCTGAAGTCTATTTACAGTCATACCTGTAGCCCATCCTTGGGTCCTTGTGGGTGCATTGATTGCAGTAGCACGAGCAAGCATGGCATCCAACCTCACGTTTTAGACAGCGGATGGAAAATTTTGTACACGTGTTTTACACCATCACACGGGTGTGAGTGACGCGGATATGGAGGCAGTTTTGTAAATTAACCGATACCGTCCCTGGCCAGCATCTTCACATCAGTTCACGAATCATCATCTACTGATGCAAGGAGTTGATCCTCGTCTATGGATAACTTCCTTAAAGCTTTAGACAACGATGTGTATCTGGTGACTACTTGCCTGTACAGCCCATGCAGCTGCTTGAGTTCTGCTGCAGTCAAACTTTCAGTTTCCGAGTCCATGAAAGGGAATCTGGAACCTGCTAAACTGAAAGATTGTGATTATGCAGCAAAAGCAAGCAAAACTGAACCTAAATTCTCAAGTGGATGAAGAGCATGACAACCACAAAAGAAATCTAGAGATATAATATAGTTTCAGAAAAGAAAGTTCATTTACAGCCACTGAGCATATATGCTGGAGTAGGTACATTGGTTCTTACTCCCTCCATCCCCAAATTGAGTTAAAAAGTCAACATTGTTTATTGAATTTTTAACCAAATTTATATGCTACCTATTTGAGGACGGAGGGAGTACATAAGACCAGAAGAAACGACATTATGCACAGGGGAAACCTTATATGCCTGAATAAAAACTTATACTAATCCAAAACTGTTTCAAATAAGCAGAAAGTGTTAACAACGGACCTTCTGTATCAGTTTGCTTTTGTAGTCCCCTCGTAGATGTAGCTGACCCCTGCGGACTACTAAGGCTTGCAGCACATATTTGAGTACCTAGTTTTGCAGTTTCCATATGCATCTGAAACTCATTCTTTTCCATGGATAGCGAGCGGCCATCAACATTAACTATAAACATCTTTGCTGAAATGAGGTTTGTGAGATAGTATTCCACTTCAGAAACAAGCTTAGTTTCTCTTCTAAAAAGCTGAACAAACTTCAGATTTGAGTGCAGATGAGGAGGATTGGCCTGCATTAGTTTTTCAGGTAGTTTGTCAAATGTACTCAATTTAGTAAAAAAACATGAAAACCAATAGGTTCCGTAGTTTTTCCTAAGGTGGATAAAACAAAGTACCACAAAGACATGAAGACATATTGGTGTGAACTTATATCCTCCCTAGTCCCTACAGACTCTCAGATACTTTGGTGAAATCCAAGGAAGAAAAAATTAAAACCATAATTGATAATGGTTCAGAAAAGGGGAAAATAATTTCAAGTGACAACAAACAGCACCAATGAAAACAGATTATGCAATTTAATTGCACTGTAAGATCACTACAAGTACATTTCACAATGCGCACATGACTAAATTGGGAACTGAAGGTACTCTTTTTCATAGTTTATAGCGATGACTAAATGGAACTGAAGACTCAATGTTCATCTCCTGCCGTCTGGTCCATTAAAATTCAGTGAAAAATGGAATCAACAAGGACAATGAGCCAGCAAGCCTGGTCATTCACAATAATATTTACCAAAGAGGTGAAAATAGGCATCAACAAGGATCACATTACATTTTATAAGCAGTGCTTCTCATTTTAGCAACAATAAACATAATATTAATGAAGAGGCGAAGACTGAAGACTTCTTCTGATTCTAAACCCTAACTACAGATCCTAAACAGCCAAGTCTAAAGAATACTATTTTTGGTTCATTGCTACAAATCTTAATGAGAACAACTGAGCAAGAATAAAAACATTGTAGAAAGAGAAACTTGCCTTTATAGTAATATAAATGAGAATGGGAAGAAACTCATCAGCCCCAGATGGTGTTCGGTCATTTGACATGGACACGTTTAGCAGCAAGTTGTTGATGACTTGGCAACAGCTCATAACACATAGAAGCTTATCCCGTGGCGATTTGAAGGAATTGATCTTCTGTAACTCTTTAACTGCAAGCTAGAGTGGCATGTGAGGTCAGAGTTAGCTTTGGTCATGGTTCTATGACTGGAAAGTTCAAATTAACATGGAGTATCATAAAACTATAGGTGTTGATGAACCGGTTAGGTACCGCCCGATACAAAACAGTGACATTTTACTATGTAATTCAAAGAAAAAGCATGAGCAAGGTAACAAGAGAATCTGGAACTGAATAAGAAGTAACTATCTTCAATCAGGTCTACCATGTATTCTCCAGGATGTCCAGAAGACAATTCTTTAAATTTATTGATTGGTGTTATCCAGATAAGTAGACACGTATTGTGAAACCTAGAGTTACACAGTCAATTACAAGATTACATCATGGGAATGCACATACGTAACGAAAAATCAGCAATCGCAACACAAACCTACTGTTTCCACATGAGACGAGCTTACAAATCCTTAAACGCAACTGAGAACAGAGCACACGGCCTTACCAGCCACGTGGCCTCGTTGTGCAGGACCTTGGGTATGTCCAAGTGTTGAGGCCTCACGAACCGCTGCAGGAGGCCGATCCTCTTATCGGGAATGCAGGGCTATGTGGTGCTCCACGACTGAGAATTTTACCATGCCTTGAAAGTTCTCACCCAAATAATAGACACTTGTTGCAATTTATACGCCCAACACTCTGCTTTAGCTTTTGGCTCCATTGCCGTTTACATGTACATATGGTTCAGAATGAAAATGAAGAGTGGAGAAGACAAAGCTTATGTTGATCCAACCGATGTATTAGGCCATCAAAGAGTCTCATATCATGAGCTTGTTCGCGCCACCAATAGTTTCAGTGAAGAAAATATCTTGGGATCCGGAAGCTTTGGAAAAGTCTTCAAGGGGCAAATCAGCAGTGGTTTGGTCGTCGCAATAAAAGTTATTGACATGCAGCTAGAGCATGCCATCCAAAGTTTTGATGTGGAGTGTCGAGTGCTTCGTATGGCGCGACACCGAAACCTGATAAGGATACTTAACACATGTTCCAACCTTGACTTCAGAGCACTAGTGCTTCAATACATGCCAAATGGCAGCTTAGATTTGCTCCTTCATGGGTCTGAGAGTACAAGAATGCGCTTGGGATTCCTTGAGAGACTAGGCATCATGCTCGATGTGTCGATGGCCATGGATTATCTACACCATGAGCACTACGAGCTGGTTTTGCACTGTGATTTGAAGCCTAGCAACGTGTTGTTTGACGAAGAGATGACGGCGCATGTGGCGGACTTTGGCATTGCAAGGTTGCTTCTAGATGACAACTCCATGACAAGTGCGAGCATGCCTGCAACCGTTGGGTACATGGCACCAGGTATTTAATTAGCTAGCTCAACTAATTTATAGTTAAACCTCTGATAAATTATGACTCAACTCAAATTAACATGGTTGTGCAACTACATTTAAATTTTATTCCCATGCAGAGTACGGATTACTTGGAAAAGCATCGCGCAAGAGCGACGTTTTCAGCTACGGGATAATGCTCCTTCACTGGAAGGAGGCCGACCGACAGCATGTTCGGTGCACAACTAACCCTTAGGCAATGGGTTCAATGGGCATTTCCTACAGATCTTGTCCAGGTTGTTGGTGGTAGCCAGCTATTGGAAGGTTCCTCTCTTTCTAGCCGCAGCTTGGACGATGGCTTTCTCGCTTCGGTATTTGAGCTTGGTTTGCTCTGTTCCAGCGAGTCACCTGACGAGAGGATCATGATGCGTGATGTGGTTGTGACGCTGAAAATAATCAAAGCCGAGTACATCAAACGGATAACAACGGCGACCTCACGCAGCACACACACTGATTGATCTCCTTGTTGCTTGCTACCATCTCATCTATAACTATGCCTGTTCGGAGGCTTCATTGGGTTGTATTATATATTTGGCATGTACCACAGTTCGGGATTGCAAAAAGATTTGTGATGTATAGCTATTTCAACCTTTGGTAGGTTAGATGTTAGTTCGAAATAAAGCACACTAGACAACATCAGTAATCAGGTCAACAATGGAAGCATAATTGGGCATCAGAGTTGTGAAAATCTATACAGATGCAATGGCATGCATCTTTCTCACATCGCTTGTGTTGCATACAGCTCAAGTAGAGACAATGACAAGCTTCAGCATGTCCTACCTTATTGCTCACTATTTGCAAATTAGTTTTCCCTATTAGGAATTATTTTTTAATAGAATGATACTACAGTCTACACAGGAGATGTCCGAGAGATAGTCTATCGTTTGCAAGAATAGGGGTGCACGGTTGTTGATAAACAGAGAAATGGGAATGCTTGACCCTCGAGGTACAGCGGGGTCCGCATTTCTTTGAGCCGAGATATCTGTGAAAAAGGTGCATATGAGGTAACTCGGATATGACACCAAAATGTAAAAGTATGTGTGAGCAGTTGAAAAAAGATGCATGCCCAGGAAAGTAATGTCAACGATTCAAAATAATTACAGGTCACGTGAAACTCGGGTGGTGGAATAGGTTGAGCTTTCTGAATAAAATTCAAAGGGCGTAGTGCTAACAGATCTTTATTGTAGCAAGGTGTATGACATGCAACCAGTTGGAGATTGACTACGTAGTATGGGTTGCGGCAGTATCAATCTGCAGCTGCGCGCAGAACTGATCTAGGAAACTTCCACGGATGCATATTGAGGGATTGCCAAACAAAGCAAGAGCAGACCAGATTACGCAGGTATGGATTGCAGCAGCATCAGTCTGCAGCTGAGCGCAGCACCGATGAGGAGAACTTTGACAGATGCTTATCAGGGGAATCACCAACCCAAAACATGAGCAGACCAGAGGCATAGGTAACTAGGAGGTGTCACTTGCAATGTTGCAGCCAGGCGCACCGAGGCAGAGGGTGCATCTTTCAGCGCGGAGAACTTCAAACGCATAAGACCGGTAGCTGCAAGATGCAACACCCAATGCCTATTCTGAAGGTATGACGAGAAGACCATCCGGTCTGCAGAGATGTTGCAAAAGGCTAACCATTAGGCAGCTCGCAAAGGAACAAACATGTGGCTTAGTCTCTGAAGTCTATTTACGGTCATACCTGTAGCCCATCCTTGGGTCCTTGTGGGTGCATTGATTGCAGTAGCATGAGCAAGCATGGCATCAAACCTCGTATGTATTCTTCCAGCTGATGGAAAACTTTGTACACGTGTTTTACACCATCGCACGGATGTGAGTGACGTGGATATGGAGGTAGTTTTGTAAATCAACCGATACCATCTCTGGCCAGCATCTTTGCATCATTTCAGGAATCATCATCTACTGATGCAAGGAGTTGATCCTCGTCTATGGATAACTTCCTTAAAGCTTTAGACAGCGATGTGTATCTGGTGACTACTTGCCTGTAGAGCCCATGCAGCTGCTTGAGTTCTGCTGCAGTCAAACTTTCAGTTTCAGAGTCCATGAAAGGGAATCTGGAACCTGCTAAACTGAAAGATTGTGATTATGCAGCAAAAGCAAACAAAACTGAACCGAAATTGTCAAGCGGACAAAGAGCATGACAACCAATAGACAGAAATCTAGAGATATAATATAGTTTTAGAAAAGAAAGTTCATTTACAGCCACTGAGCATATATGCTGGAGTAGGGTACATTTGTTCTTACTCCCTCCATCCCCAAATTGAGTCAAAAAGCCGTAGAAGTCCACCCGTGACGCCGCCGACGCCGAGGACGGGCTCTCCATCGCCGTCCGCCCGCAGAGAGAGACGGCAAGGCAAGCAGTCTCGCTTCCCTACCAGTCCGAAGAATCAACAACTTTTCTCAAAAAAAAAAAAATCAAGAACTTCTGAAAGCTCTTTCTTTCATGACAGATTTCTAAGGACACTAACTTTATTAAATGGGTTTCTCTAGGACTCGGTTAACTGATAATCCCTCCATACCGGTTTACAGGGCAATTACGCATTTCGAGAGAAAAGTTTGACTACAATTTTGGTCAACAAAAAATAAAATATATGCCACAAAAATTATACCACTGGATTCATATTCAAAAGGAGTTTCAATGGTATAATTTTTATGATATATATCTTACTTTTTGTTGATCAAAATTGTATTCAAACTTTTTTCTCAAAATAGGTAATTGCCCTGTAAACCGGTATGGAGGGAGTAGTTAACTTAACTCTCACGATCTAAACCTTCTTCTCCACCTCCGACGAGAAACCACCGCCGGCTCCCCCGCAACCATCGTCGGCAAGACCGTCATCCACCCAGCATGCGGCCGGTGCGCTGCCGCGCACCTCGGCGCCCCGCCCTGCCCCAAGCTCCCCCACCGTCGGTCCGGCACTTCCACGGCCATCCCTCTAAATTCGGCGAGCGTCTGCATCCTCTCCGACACCGGCACACCCCCCACCCCCACCCTAAGTTTCTTTGCTCCCCTCCACAGCCGTCGGTGGCTCTGGGTCGCGCCCACCAAGAAGAAGAGATAGGAGAGGATAAGGAGGCACAACACGAATCTAGATGGACGGTGAAAAAAGTTACTGAGAATTAGCAAAACCGTTATTAAATAGCAAGCATATACTCCCTCTGTTCCATAATTTTTCGAACTAAAACCACAACAAGAAATATAAAACGGAGGGAATACATAATTACTTGTGTTCCATGTAGTAATGGCATTAGTTGTCTCGTGGCATTCGCATCGCCGAGATGCACAGGGCAAACTACTTAACGCGTGGAAATAAAACCAAAACTCACATGATTCATATCAGATCAGACTATGAAAAATCCAGATTATACTCAACGTAAAATTCCCGTTGTTCGGCCCACTAAAACGATATATTCAAACAAGGTATTCCCCCATAGAAATTGAAGTGTGTCATACTTCCTCTAGTATTACAGATCTTCCTGGAGTCCTCCATACTACAATCATGAATTACACAAGCGGCTATCCAGCTGCAGAAGTTGCTGGGCATGATCTACCAACAACCAGGGGCCCAAGGGTTTTTATAGGCACGATTTCCACGCGAGATTCATCAAGTCGCCATCCAAGTAGGGACGCAGATCCCACATAAGGCAGTAGCCCTCGACCTCCGCGGATGATGATTTAAGGGACAGTGACCTGACAACCCTTTCCTGCAGGTACAGTCAAACAAACAAAAAAAGTGGATGAAATCAGTCCGTATTTTCCTTTCCGTATTTGGGACACGGTAATTCAAGTCGAAAGCACGGGAGCAAACAAACAGGAATCCGCAAATGGATGGACAGATGCGGATTTACCTGCATTGTATAGTCAAGCTTCAGCATGTTATGGACAAGGATCATCACCATAACGAGCGATGAATCGCAGTCGAGCTGATCTGCATGCTGCTCCTCCTTTTCCTGCGACATGGAACAATGTTACTTGGTGCAGTCATCAGTGCAAACAGCAGGTCCTCGTCTGATGAAAATGCCGTAACAATTAACAGTGTCGAAAGGGAGACGTGGACTGGACAGATGCCTCTACCTCCATGAAGTGATACTCATGGTTCATCTTGTTATCAGCAACACTATAGTCCGAAACTTTTGTAGCACTAAGATTGGCTGTTAGTGTAGCGGCATAGGCATCTTCCACTAGGCATTGAAGTTCTTCGAGCAGTGCATTCGCTGAGCAGAAAGAAAAGGACAGCATAGAGGTTAACTGGAGTTCAGAGACATAAGAATTTACTAGTGCAACTTGGTGATAATTACTTCAGAAGCAAACCTTATACATCCGACACTATAACAGCAACAAAATGAAGAAAAAACAAGAAATCACAGTGGAATTGTGTGCCATTCTTATAATCTTTAGCAGAATTTGGAGCCAAACAGCCCGGTACTGGACAAATAAATAGAGCAGGGACTATCCACTGGCTAGTCAGCATTAAGATGATATTTGACAGAGACCTCTTGGGAACATTAGTTATAGTTATTCTATCATATAAAACATGTTCGGCCTTCCTGTTTGACATAGTTGTGTCTGAGCATTAGGGCTAATGCTGCCTATTCTACCCTAATATGCAGTTTTCTTCCCTTTCCAGCATGAGGATATGAATCTCTAGATAAAAGAGCTTTTGTACTATAGTAGGACCCTCCCACATCGAGAGGGAGACTTGGTTGGGTGAAGATGTGCCCGCTCCTAGCCCCACCCTCCCACCTCTAGCCCCGCCGCCGCCGACGAGCCCCTACCGGTAACCTCTCCTGCCCTCCACCCTCCTAACCCCGCCGGCGCCATGCCCTCCTCCGACGGGAGCAACGGCGACCGCCACCACCGGCGCAGCAACCGCTGGCACGGATCCGATGGCGCCTCCTCGAGCTCCGCCTCCCGCTCCTGCAGCGACGTGGCTCGCTCCCCACCGCGCGCCCCCACCCCCACCCCGACGGTGCCGCCGCAGCCCGCGGCTGCCACGACGGCCGAGGCCCGCCGGACCCCCGCCGCCGCACGCCCCGGACCTCGCTCTGAAGTTCACCGCGCCTCCAACACCGCGCCGCGTGGACCAGATGCTGATGGTTGGAAGCAGCCCCGGCGCAAGAACCACCAGCGCCGCCGCCCTGGCCCTGGCCACGTTGGAGCCCAGCAGCGCAGGCGCAGTGGAGGCAGGGCTCTGCTTCCGCTGCCTCGAGGCCGGCCACTCCGTGCGCGACTGCCCGAACGAGATTCGCTGCCGCAGGTGCCTCCTTTCAGGCCACGGCACTCGCGGCTGCACACCGGAGCAGCGCGCCCACGACCGCGCTCGCGCAAGGCTGATGGTCCAGGGCGGCGTCCCCAGGACGGCCGACACGCGTCCAGCTGCGCGCAACCCACCCCCGCCGCCGCCGCCACCTACACACGCGTCGCCTACACAAGCTCCCCCTAGCGCCGCCGCTGCGCCCTCCACCGACCCCGATGATCCGGTTCGAGTCATAATCTCCCGCTCGGTCGAGATCGAGGAATCGGAGAGGATGCTCCAGCGTGCGTCCGTGGCGACCATCATGGGCACCAGGCCGGAGGTCTCCGTCGACCAAGTGGAAGCGCTGCTCTGTGCCTCCTTCGAGTTGGTCGTTGGCGAGTTCTCCGTCATGTTGCACCGCCCCGAGGATTTCCTTATCCTCTTCCACTCCAAGGCCGCCTCCGACCGCGTGTCTGGCGAGCACTTCGTCAGCGACCCCAGCTTCTCCCTCCTGCTCCGCCCCTAGTGCAAGCTCGCCCACGCCGACCTAGGAAGGTTGGATCACCGCGTCGAGCTTGAACTCCTTGGCATCCCCGCCCAGGCCTGGCACATCTCCACGGCTGACATATCCTCGGGAATGGATGTTGGATCGAGCAGCTCCACCCCCGCACGCGCTCGTGCGCCGACCTCGCCACCTTCCGACTGACGGCGCGCACCAGCGACCCGCGTTGCATCCATCGCCGTGCTGTTCTGGAGATTGTCGAGCTCATCCCTGCGAGGCAGCACACCGACCCGCCGACCCTGAGGACGCTAAAGTACCCCATCGCCATCCGGCGTGCCGATCCCATCGACGCAGACGCCGCCACACCACCTGTCCATCCCACGGCCGGCGATGACGATGCTAATGGCGGCTGCGACGGGGCCGACCACGGCAATGACTCGACGCGTCATGGTCGCCAGCGGCGGCGCGGCCGCGGACGCAAGAGACGCCGCTCTAGCTCCGCCCAGGACGGGCGTGCCGACGGCGTGGCGGTCGACTCCGCCGGTTGGACGGGCGCTTCCCACACCCTACGCACCAATGGGGTCGCCGTCGATGGCGGCTGGGGCCACGGCCGCCGCTCCCGCCCGGGTCCCGACAAGCTGAGATCGCTGGACCCATGTCCTGGTCAGCGTGGGCCAAGCCGCCCTCGTCGTAGAGCCAAAAAGGGAAAAAGAAGGGAGAGGCAAAGTGGTGGCCAGGGCATAGATGGGACCGGTCAAGCTGTGGATCTCTTGGTCCCCTCCCCGACAGGATCTGCCTCCGCTGCGTTGGCCAATGGCCAATCGACACCCACGTGGCTGCTTCTGCTGACCAGTCGCCGCTGACGCATGAGGGTTGTGCACCTCAAACAGGCACGAGTTTTCCCGCCACCGACGTAGCAGACGCAGATGCAACGGTTACTCCTCCGAGGATGATTCTACAGCGGCCCACGGCCCATGTATGCCCCAGTGCACCACGCGGAAAGCCAAGTCCAACACCCGGCCAGCCACAGCCCAGTGCGGTGCCATCCACGGCCCGCAACCCATCTCGTTTCGCAACTCCGCCGATCACGCTGCGCCGCCGTGGCCGTGCCACACCCCGCTCCTGGACCTTGGGGGAATTTCTCACTGAGGCCACCAAAAACCTCACCGCCGCCCTCCCTACCCATGGTCGACGCTCACGGAGGCCGCCGCTGAACTTCTCGCCGCGCCGGGGCAGGTCTGCGACATCTGCTCGCGCTAAGAACGCAGCGCCACCCACTGCGGAACGACGCGCCCAGGTCTAGCTCCTCCGCACCCTGGGGATCATCGGAGCCAACCAGAAGATCACCACCGCTGAGCTCAAAGCTTACGATGGCCTCTTCGCCGTGCCGATCCCGTTTTCTGTCCTCGCTGCCGTCGCCGTGCTGGTTGACCGCGAGTTGCCACAGAAAGTCGACGCGCCCGCGATCAATGTGCTGCCGTCGGGCAGCCCCGCTGGGGTTTAGCGTCGTTGCGCTACCTCTCCTGTCGACCTCTTTGCTTATGGAGCACGGTTTTAGGATTATTTGTTGGAACCTGCATGGGTTGAACGCGCGAGTCCGTCGCCTAGCTATTCGCACGCTGATCGACTCTTCTGGCGCCACGATTGTATGTTTCCAGGAAACAAAGATGGAGTTGATTTGCTCGTCGGTTGTGCTTGAGACACTGGGACCTGAATTCGACGAGTATGTGTACTTGCCAGCCCTTGGCATGCGTGGTGGGATCCTGCTCGCTTGGAAGAGCCAGGTTGTGACTATCACTGACCCCGAGTTCTCCACGTACACGCTCTCCGCGAGGGTGGCCGCGACTCGCGACTCCCCTGCCTGGTGGATCACGATCGTCTACGGGCCGCAAAGCGACGCCGACAAAATTGCGTTCTTGCGCGAGCTTCGCGACGTGCGTGCAGAGTGCCCCGGACCTTGGTTGCTATGTGGTGATTTCAACCTCATATACCTCGACGAGGATAAGAGCAACGACAACCTGAACCGGCGGATGATGGCCAGATTCCGACGTCTTCTCAACGACCTTGCGCTCAAAGAGCTATACCTAAATGGGCGCAGGTACACGTGGTCGAACGGCCAAACACCGCCTATGTTGGTGCTTCTGGACCGGTTCTTCTGCACCACCGATTGGGAGGATTCCCACGCCGACTGCCACCTCCGGTGCATGGCCTCTGTTGTCTCTGACCACTACCCGCTGTTGCTCGACTGCGCTCCGCTCCCACTCGCGCGCCGCCGGTTCCGGTTCGAGGAGTTCTGGATGCGGCTGGATGGATTCCACGAGACAGTGGCGACGGCTTGGTCATATGTGCATGATCCTGCACTAGTGGAAAAAGGGGCTATTGCACCGGTTCGTAATAGCCATATGCACCGGATGCCAAACCTGTGCAAACGATCTGGTGCAAAAGCCCCCCCCCCCCTTTTGCACCAGTTCAGTTGCGAACCGGTGCTAAAGGGGGCACCACGTGGCCCGCTGCGGAGCGCCCGGCGGAGGACCTAACCGGTGCTAAAGGGTTGTGCCGCGGCAGCGTTTTGGTGCCCTTCCCTGCCGCGGCAGGGAATTGCACTAAAACGCTGCCGCGGCAGGAAATTTACACTAAAACGCTGCCGCGGCAGACTCTGCCTCCATTCGAAACACGTTATAATGCAGACACATATATATAGGAAACCATTATATTACATATATCGATCGAAGTGACACACGTTCATGCATATATATATGTCTACATCAACTTTCAAAATAATTTCTGTTCAATATTGGATGGCGGCCGGCACATAGTGTTCTCCGTCTGGAGCTATGACTTGCTCAAGTAAGAATCCCGCCAGTTCTTCTTGAATTGCTCGTACACGCTCGATTGCTAGAAGACCGTTCCGCAACCGTTGGATCTAATAATTTCAAGAAGGTACGGTGGTCAGTATATATATATATGTGTGTATGTGAATGAAACACAAGGTGATAAAATAAAGTCATGAATGTTGTTTACGTACATCAAGTTGTTCCAAAATTTTGGTCACATGGTGGGTATTCTGGCGAATGAACTCGCAAACGTAGAACCCGCATAAATTATTCCCGTCCTCTTGCCTCAAGCACTTTACGAGAACAAAGTTCAATCAAAATAATAATCAAGGATGATAATAATGGTATTGAAACTAGAATCAAAGAGATGCGCGACCTAGCTAGTAGTACTTACCGGTACAGGTTTTATTCGAAGCTCTTTATTCCGTAAACCCGGAGCCTTGTTGGCGAACTGTTTCCAAGCCTTCTGGAGGATATCAGCCATGTCCCCCCACGCCTCAAGGGGTTTACTCTTCGAGTCCATGACTTCAACTACTCCGGTGTCGGGTTCAATGACTAGCAGGATATAGTGAAACCTGCGAACACATATATATATGCATAACTCATCAATTACACTTAACACATGGAGTAAGCGAAAAAGATTTAATGTGTGAAGACAGTAACACTCACGCGAAGTTGTAAGGAAATAGTATTGCCCTTTTGTATGAGTTTTTCCTTAAGGCATATACCAAGTTATTCTTCGTGTCCTTGGGAGAGTTGTCGACAGTATACCCATTCACGGTATATGGGTCAATAAACCCAAGATCATAGATTTGCCCCTTGCGGCATTCACGGATCTTCATTCTGCATAATATAGTGAGAGTATAGTTATATGCATGCAATGGACGAGCCGCGGTAGAAACTTAATTACATAAATAATACTTACAGACAGTAGGCACTCAGTAGAGATTTGTCGAGGGCGTCTTGATTGAATAACTGAAATAATTCACAAAATTCGATATTCATCACGTCAGTTCGCCCGTAGTGCTCATCTTTGATTGCCACCATGATCCAGTTCTGGCTGTCCTTACATGCATCCAAGTACCAATTATGCAGTCTTCGCGGTTGTGTTGATAGATTAGGCAACTCCTCAGCTCTGACAAGAGATTGCCCGTACTTGTACTGGTATGCTATTTGGACATCATCCGTGTGAATGAATTCGAGGCGGCTTAAGTACTCAGGAATACTCATATTGTTCGCATCTGCCTCGTCTTTGTATAGTGCTACCAGCGTCGGATCAAGGCAGTCTATGATATCGGGATACACATTGAGCGGGGGGCACGAGTTTTTCTGGGTTCCAAGCTGGGGAACTGGTTTCCCTTTTTCCTTACTCTTTTCCCACCGCTCTTTTGCTACCACATTTGACTTGCGAATAGACCGGTCATAGTTCGATGAAAGACTTGGCTCAGGTTGATGAAGGTTCTTCAGCAATTTCAACTTCTTTTCCTTGGATATAGCTGGCTCGGGCTCAGGCTGGGGCTTTTTCTTGCCAAACATGGATTTCATGTGTTGTTCCTTTGCGATCTTGTCATTTTCCTCATATGTATAGTCATAAGGTCGCTTGGGAGGAACCTTAGGTAGTCTTGGGAGGGGCTCTAGTCGGCATGTCGGTGATCGGTTACGACTCATTGCCGGAGCGCTCCGCTTTTTGCTCTTAGACTGAGTGGTGGGCTGCGGCGGCGGAGAAGGCTCACGCGGCGGCGGAGAAGGCTGACGCACTGGAGACGGCTGCATCGGTGGAGAATGCTGGCTCGGTGGAGACCTTGTTGGCGCCGTCCAACCCGGAATCACAATGAATTCCTTTCGCCATAGAACTGTAGTGTTCTTGGCTTCTCCCAGCTCTAGCAAATCCCCGCCACCGGCAGGGTGGTCAAGCCTCAGCGGCCCATACCCATTCATAACTTTATCCACCCCGGCAACAGCGTAGCCATGTGGAACCGGTTTGAAGTGGTATCTTTGATCAGGTACTGGCGGTAAGACATAGCCGATCGCCGCCTTGAGCGTTAAGTAGCCCATCGTTTTGAAATGTAGCTCACAAGGTGTCGACTCTGTGATATAATCCACAGGGTAGCGAGGAGCCATCTGCGGATCCACATCTGCATCATCACCCGGCAGCTCCGTGGAAGCCACGTTGCTTTTCCGCGTTCTTGAACCACATCCTTTTTCCTCTGACGGCTTCTATCGGGATATTTCTTCGTTTCTGCAGGAAACCCAATACACCACGGCTTGCCACCTGGTATGGTTCGTGTTCGTCCTGGGTGTTCAGGATTCCCAAGGGCGCGTGTGAGCTGGTCCTTCTCTCTTTCGGGACGGAACTTCCCCTCTTCAACTTCCTTTGCAACATTTCTAAAGGCTTCGATGGGAAGTGGGTTTTCCTGATGTCTTGGTGTATATATACAGTGCCCTTATGCGTCCAACGTGCCCCCATGCGCGTAAAACCAATCCCTTGACCGCTGGTTCCATTTCAGTACCTCTGGCTGGATCCCCTTTTCAATTAGGTCGTTCTCCCATTTCTCCCACTTAGGCCTGCCAGCCTTGTAGCCTCCTCGCCCCATGGTATGGAAGTACATCTTATTAGCAGCATTTTTCGTATTGGTGGCTGACCTTTTCTTTGCCCTCTCCGATGTATTGTACTTCACAAATGCCTCCCAGTGGTCTTTTATCTTCTCATAGGGGCCATTGAAATCCGGAGTCTTCTTTTTCTTGACAAAGAAGTTGTCCAATTTCTTCTTGTAGTCGTTGAACTGTATGGCCATCTTCTTAAGAGCTCACTTCTTGACTCTTCGTTGTACGCTATTCAGCTCGGGATCCTCAGGGTCTGGCCTGTCATTCTCACTATCAGAGTCAGCTGGCTCCGGTAAGATGAAATTTACCAGGAGCTTCCTAAACATCAGATTTTTGGATCTCGTGTCAACATAAGTAACTCCTTCGTCCCCCTTTGCAGGTTTCTTCCATTCTTGAGTGGTGATCGGGATGGTGTCCCTAACAATAACTCCGCATTGACTTACAAACTTTTTGCGTGAGCCTTGGGAGAAATCGGTTCGCCATCTACAGCGATTTCCGTGATGGTGCACCTTTCATGGTCTTCCATCTTTCTGGCCGCGCCTCGTTTAGTTCTGCCGGTAGAGTTTGTTGATCGGGAGGTCTAAAAGAAGAAACAACGTTAATATATGTATATGCACAAATCTGGAGGCTTGGTTAATTAATATATATACACCTCGGCGCCGTGAGCTTCTCCCTCGGAGTCGTCACCTTCTCCCTCACCGGAGCGATCTCCACGGTGGTCTTGCTCATCTCCCTCACCGGAGTCGTCTCCACGGGTTCGCTCGTCTCCCTCACCGGAGCCGTCTCCACGGGTTCGCTCGTCTCCCTCGCCGGATTGGTTTAGGTAAAGAGAGGTGATATCGTCATCATCACGGATAATCTCCTCGACGATGTATTCTTTTTCTAGGTCCCGTTCCATAGTTTCTGCAAAGACTTACAAGTTATTCTAATGCTATAAACAGAACGAAGCAGTAATTAAGAATAATGCTCAATACATGATCAAATATTAGAGTTACACATATATGTAGGTACTAATTAAGGATAATGCTCAATACATAATCAAAGATCTGAGTTACACATATAGCTCCATTTTTATTTAACCCTAATACATCACTAGAACCTCTCAACGGCGCCGACCGGGTCCTGAGCCGCGCCGGCTGAACACCCAAAGGCACGGAACAACAACAGGATCATAGCTAATGTGAGATCCCTGCATAACTGACCATCCGCCCGTATACCTGGTGTCTAACGCATACAGGTAACGGCGAACGTGCTCGTCCTCCTCTCTAATACGCTGAGCTACCACCTCCTGCAGCGCCGTCTCCCTCTGAAACGATCGTGGCCCACGCGACCTCCACCAGAGAATATCCGGGTTGACGACGGGACCCGGATTCCGCACCAAGGTACGCGCACCGGAAGATAACACCTCCCAGTGCCACCCCGGCGGAGCCCAGTCCCGGACCGACCCCATCTCCCGCATCTGCTCCAGAATGGTCCTAGCTCCAAGACGCGGCGGGCGCGGCATCTTATGCAAACTAACAAATATAATATTACTAACAAAAAAATTGTAACTTTGTAACCATGGAATTGGATATTTTGGTGAGTTCAGATAATATAAAGTTGTGTACATCAATAAAAATAGCATGTATGTAGTACAAAGTTTTCTAACCGCGTCACCGGCCTCATCGCCGGCGTCGCACCGCATCATCTCGTCACCGGCACCGTCCCGCATCACTACTATCTAACTTAATAAACCTAACTAAATTTTCTAACTAAATAAACCTAACTAAAATTTCCTAACTAAAATCTAACTAACTTATCTAACTAAAATTTTCTAAAGAATTAAATCTAACTAAAATTTCCTAACTAAAATCTAAAAAACTAAAATTTCCAACTAAAATTTCCTAAATAATTATTTCTAACATAAATTTCTGACATAAATTTCTAACATAAATTTCTAACATAAATCTAAAAACCTAACTATATTAACACAATTAAAATAAACTAACTAATACATTAGCAAATTAATTTAACAAACAATGAAAAAATAAAAAATAAACTCACCTTGGCGGCGGGCAGAGAGGGCTGAGGCGGCGGCGGCGAGCGCGGAGGTGGCGGTGGCGAGCGCGGGAGGGCGGTGGTGGCGCGGGAGGCGGCGCGGTGGCGGCGCGGCAGCGTGACCGAGGCGGACGGCGGCGCGGGACGACGGCGCGCGTGGACAGCGCAGCTGCGCGCGGCCTCGAGGCGGACGGCGGCGCGGACAGCGGCGGCGTCGCGGACGGGAGCGGCGACGGCGGCGTGCAAAAAAGGGCAGCTCCTCTCTCTCGCGCGGGAAGACCCGCCCGAAGTTGCGGGGTTTGCACCAGGCCGGCGGGAAGCCCGCCACGACGCCGGCTGGTCATTTCCCGCCTTTGCCTTTCCGCTTTTTTCCGCGCGGGATAGGGTCCCGCCACGACGCCGCGCGGGTTCCCGCCACGACGCCGCGCGGGATAGGTTCCCGCCACGACACCGCGCGGGACATTTTCCCGCCACGACGCCGCGCGGGATATTTTCCCGCCGCGCGGGATATTTCCCGCGCCACGCGATGCCGTGCGGGATATTTTCCCGCCACGACGCGCAGCGCGGAGATTTCCCGCCTACACGCCCTCTATAAATAGTACGCCCCCGTCTCTTCCATTTCACTCATCACCGAACCCTAGCCCATTTCACAATGCCCCCAAAGCCGCACCCGCCGCCGGTGGAGGTGGACCCGCAGCTCGCGGAGATAGAGGAGTGGGAGGAGCTGGGCAGCAGCAGGAGGCGGCAGCCGGAGGGCAGCAGCGGATGAGGTGGACCCGCAGCTCGCAGAGATAGAGGAGTGGGAGGAGGCGGCGCTAGCGGCTACCATAGAAGCATTTGAGAGGCAGAGTCTCCAGGAGCTGCATAAGCGGCCGCGTGGCGGATCTGGATAGTGAGGAGATGCATAAGCGTCATCGTGAGGAGGAGCTGCGGCAGGAGGCGGCAGCCAGGAGGGCAGCAGCGGATGCGCGGAAGAACTAGTAGAAGTTGTTATTTTAGTTTAAATTTCAATAAAGTGGTTGTCGTTAGTTTATATACCCCTTTTATTCCGGTTCCTGGCTTGAACCGGTGCTAAAGATGGTGGATTAGTTTATATACCCTTTTATCCCGGTTCCTGGCTTGAACCGGTGCTAAAGATGGTGGATTAGTTTATATACCCCTTTTATCCCTGGTCCTTGCTGGAACCGGTGCTAAAGATGGGGGGCTAAATCTGGGGGAGGCTTATCTGGTGTTTGCCTTATCTGGGGTGGCCTCATCTGGGGGATTATCTGGAGGCACATTGCTATATATAGCCCCTCCGGGAGAGTAGAGAGAGCAGCCCGAGAGCAGAGAGAAGAGGCAACGACCAAGAAGGAAAGAGCCTCTCCGGCGAAGTTTCTCGAAGATGTCTTAGATGGCCGGCCATCTTAGACATCTTCGGAAGCTTCACCCGAGTAACTCTTCCTGCAAGCAAGCTAGGAGTCTGTTGCCTGCCAAAACCCACCGGCGAGCAGCGACGAGCAACACGAAGAGCCGGGAGGCTCCCAGGACTGCTTGTGGGCCCTGGTCCCTCGGCAACGGCCCGCAAAACTCCGGCACACGTCCTGGCTGTTGCGAGTGCCACCTGACCTATACCTGGTCAGGAAGGTGATGGATTGCTTCGATTGTTTTCCTGCATGGCAGACACGTAAACATTAAATCCGAGCCTCGATCGGCTCTCAGGTTACCCTGTGAATCGGCTCAAGGAGCCGATTGTCCCATGATCCGTATTAAACATACGATAACATGGGGGTCTTGCTTTATCAAAACCAAGTTCAATCGACCTACGACGGTCTAGGGTTTTCACCGCATAACTGGAACGTCCTACACGTAATTGAGCCTGGCAGATGTGAAAGATAACAGAAAACTAGCCCTAGAAGAGGCCTAAAAACCACCATAGGGTCGATTCTCGGAACATCTCCTCTAGGATCGGCAAACCATACCTTACGCACTGCTGGATCATTCAACCCGTTTGCAAGGCCTAATCATGCAGATATCAAACTAATCCTTGAAGAACAAGGAGCACCATAACAGATCAAATCTACTAAATAAAGATCAAGCAAGCTGCTACCTTTACACCTAAGATAGACGCAAAGGCAGCTAGATATGTAGGGGTAGTATAACTAAGCAAACATATCAACAGAGGATCGATGTTAACCTCCACATATCCATGATAACAATGTTACTCGCCATCAACAATGCTTCAGTACGAGCAACACGAAACAACGAATAAACTGATACTGCCCAGATCGCAAGATGCGATCTGGGCAGCATGGCGCTTACCCGGAAGGAAACCCTCGAAACAAGGGGTGGCGATGCGCCTAGATTGTGTTTGTTGTGAACGTGATCGTCCTCCTTTCTCAATAACCCTAGATACATATTTATAGTCCGTAGACTCTCTAACTTGGGAATAATCCTAACCGTGCACGAGCTAAACTCTATCTTTTAATTCTAACCGACATGTAACCTACTATAATTTACAGATACACGGGCAATCTAGCCCAAACCCTTGTACGAGGCCGATTCATGAATATTTCCCGCGCATAATCTCCAAGCCCATCTCAATCACGGCCCACCTCTGATCCGGTTAAATTCTGGTGATAACACATGCCCCCCTGGTTTTGGCAATAATAATTCCAAAACCACTCTGTTTCCCTTCATCGGGTCGCTCCTTGCAGATCAGAACCGCTACAGTGCCTTTCCATCATGATCCCTTGCCTCCTCAACTTCTCCACGCTGCACGATTTGACAGTTTTGGCACCACTTCCTCGGAAACCGCGGTAGCATTAAATCTCCACTATATCCCCTTTATTTAACCGCGCCGAGCAGTTCGCCTCTTCATCCTCTTGCTCCGTACTAGCCATCGGCAAAAAACCCTCTTCTACAACATGGACTCCTCTTCCTCCTCCTCTGCTTCCTCTGGTCTCTCCTACCAGTCCTCTCCCTCCCGCGAGCCGACGCCGGAATGGGATTCGCTGGCGGCGTACGACCTTCTCGCCCCAGAGTGGTGGGATGAGAGGGATTGGGACTTCACCGTCGAGTCCGAGGACGGGGAATCCTTGACCGACGGGGAGGACAACCTCCAGTTCCTCGTGGACGGGGAGTGGGAAGAGGAGAGCGACGACGACCTCTTCTCCTGGGGCCACTTCTCCTCTTCCGACGAAGAGAACGAGGCGGAGGACGACACCTCCTCCGACGAGTACCCGCCGGCGAAGCGCTTCCGCGCCGGGTCGGAGGATGACGACGACGACGACGAAGAGGAAGAAGCCCCTGCCGGCGGCTTCAACAGTAGTGACGAGGACCTCGCCGGCAGCAGCGCCGACGGCAGCGAGGATGGCAACGAAGAGGGCAGCGACGGCAGCGGCGGCGTCGGCCCCTAGACTAGGAACTACTAGAATAGGGCTAGTAGTGCTACATTAGGTAGCAAATCCTCCTTTTGTGAGCAATCGGCTCTTCTTGTAAGAAATCCCCCTTCTATCAATAAAGAAAATATTTTCAATTGATTTTGCCGATAGTCAAAATCAGTCAACGCTCAAAGAGCCGATGGCAGCACATCGGCCTACAAAACGCGAGTAAGGCCAACTCAGTTGCCTATTCAAACGGTAACCTGCAACTCGTCTGAAAGAGTAAACTCAGACCCCCAAATCGCCGCTTGAACAGATCCAACTCACAACCACACGAATTTCAGATCTCAACCGCGCCAAATCAACTCCGCAGCAAATCCAATGGCGGAATCATCCAATACCAATGCTACGGTCTCCGGTCTGAAGGTAATCCTTAACAGCTCCTCGCCATCCGAGTAAGTGTTAGGATCAACAGCAACACTTGAATTAATGTCTTATTCCGTTATTAATTTTAGGTCTCAGACATTCTGCTGCCGCATCCTTCTCTCCCAAATTCTCTTTGTCTTGGCCCCCGTTCTTCCGAGAGTCCTGCTCATTTGATTTCTTGCGAGGCCAATAGGATTCCCTTTGTAAACCAGAATCTGGATCTAACTTCATGGGCCGACTGCTTACGAGCCTGGCCTAATCCTCCTGAGGATTGGGTGTCATGGTACAGTAGAGTATCCAAAACTCACCAGGCCACATGGGAAACTATAGGAATAGCCGATGCTTTATCATTATCCTTGTCTCCCCTTGAGAAGCATGAGAACCTTTTGAAAACCATCGGCTACTTTTGGTCTGATGCCCTGAACTGCTTCATGTTTGGCCATGGCCCCATGACACCAACTCTACTAGATGTGGTGATGATCACTGGCCTAGACGTCACATCTCCCAGCCCTTCTGCTTTTATGCTGCCAAAGGTTCCTTTCAAACTTTCCTCCAAAACAGAGTGCACAAACTGGGGTGCTTACCTTCGACGCCACATGAAAAATAAAGGCCCTGTAACAGAGAAAGAACACACGGCTTTTCTGAATTTCTGGTTGGATCACTTTATATTCTGTGGCCCTTCACTTGCTCCAACCAAGAATTACCTTTCCCTGGCCTATGAACTCGCCAAAGGCACTCAGCTTGGTATCGGCAAACTGTTCCTTGGAGAAGTCTATCGATACCTTCAACTGATGTCTGTCAAATTATTTTCCCAAAGGACAGTCAAAACAGGAGGTCCCTGGTGGTTTATTCAGCTATGGGCTCAACTGTACTTCCAGAACCATATCCCAAACTTCCCACTTTTGGCCGCTTGCACCTTTCCAGATGCTAACGGGAAACAAATCCGATGCACTAGCTACGGCCAAGCTCTATACAGCCTTCCAGGCAGCAAACTGATCCCCAAGGAGGCATCAGAGTGGTTTAGGATTTTCTTCCAAGGCCTGGACAATCCCCTCCTCTTTCCTTACACTGAATCTGGAGATTTTGAAAATCCAGTCTCCTTTAGGCTAGACAGCTTTGCCGATGACCCTAGCACTCGGCACTTGTATTCCATCATGATCCGTCCCTGCTTCCTTCCAGTTGGCATGAGCACCTCTAACAGGATCATCAAACCTGGTTATGAGTCTTACCAGCCGGTCGTAGTAGCCCGGCAGTTTGGTCTTGGGCAGGTGCCTCCACATTTCCTCCTTCACCACTTGACAGAAAGCAGAGCTGAGTTGCCTGATGTCCTCACCGGCCAGAGGTGTTACTCCTTCTTTGATGCTCTAGCCATTCCAATCCCTCACAACCTCCGTTTTACCTCGTCAACCGATGGCTTTGAGACCTGGTGGTCAATGTGGAAGACCCATGCCTTCAGAAGAGCTCTTGGACCGTTGCTGAAGCAACTGGATGCTGAATATGATATTCCCGTGGAACAGGTACCACTACTCGCAAATTTCTTGCAGTGGCCCACAATGATTGTTTGTAATCTGACCCTGTCTCCTTGCAGCAACACGATGGTCCAGAACCCGCGCAAGCTGACGGTTCCCCCTTCAAATTCCTCCCACCAGCTCCGGTGGTTCTCTTCTGCAAAAGCTCACCACCCTTGAAAAAGGTTGTGATGCAGAACCAGCCGATTTCACAAAAATCGGCCCCCGAGAGCAAAGCATCTTCTGGGCCAGCTGCCCCCCGAGCCTCAATCAAGGCGAGAAAAGCAGTCAGGAAAGTAGCTGCCAGGAAGACCTCGAAGCGCCAAAGCCCTACTCCCACTCCAGAAAGTTCGCACGTAAGCTGATCCATGCCTTGGCTAATTTCATTTATCCTTCTAGGCTTCTGCAACATGCTTGTATTTCTTTTACAGACCTCCACCGAAGAGAACTCCAGCGAGGGGACGCAGTCCAGTCGAAGGGACTCGAGCTCGGGCAACTCTGGGAAAACCACCACACAGAGCCAGCCAGACTTGCCACCGTCGGCTTCCAAGAAAAGGTCAGCTCCTGAACCTGCTGCTTTCCAAGCTCCAATCAAAGCAGGGCTACGCACACAGAGCCGATGCGTCAAGAGAGCTCGCAAAGAACCACAAGCTTCTTCACCAAGCCAGGAGGCAACCTCCAAAAGTGTAGCTGACAAGGCTGCCAACTTGGTCAAGCCCACGGCAGAAACGCAAGAGCCGATCATTTCGTCATCGGCTGTCCCTCTGGTCTTAGGAGAGGTACACTCCTTTCCCTTACCTCTACCTTTCTCTTTCGCTGCATACTGACGCCGTTCTCGTTTGTTTGTCAGGGTTGTGACCTCTCACGCTTGCTAACGTTCGACCCTGAATCAATCGAACCAGCTACCTCCAGGGCAAGTGAAGAGCTAAGACCCAGCGCTACCAATGGCCAACTCCAGCGCCTCAAGGCTTTGCTCTCCTCCCCAATTGAGGCATTGGTTGAAAACCCCGAGGAAGTGAAAGGCATTCTTGAGGACATTCAGCCCCATCTCCCAGTGATACTGCAGGTGAAACTCTGGCCAGTTGTGACTCTGTCAGCCTTCAGGTCAAGGGTGAAGTTGGCTCGTCAGAGAATCGACCTGCGCCATGCCCAGCTTCCGTTGAAAGCCGATATTGCAAACAAGTGCCAACGGCTCAATGAGAAAAAGGCTGTCTTGGACGCCAAAACTGACACCTCTGTCAGTAGCACCGAACTCGAGACCCTGCGCAAGGAACTGGAAGATCTTGAAGAGAGGGTCAGGGTAACCAAACAGCTTATCCAAGATAAGAAAGATCTCATTGCCCATTCTCAAGAGGAAGCAGAAAGCCTCAAGGTTGAACTGAAGACTGATCTGGCCGACCTACGTGCTCTAAACAGACAGTTGGTGCCAGGCAAGGATGAAGATGATGAGGCCGAGATCGCCGAGGTGGATCGTGTCCGTGCTGACGCCCTCTATGCCCTCGAGGCATTCCTTCAGTAGAGCCTCTCTATGTAAACTGATAACTGCTCAACTGAATTTGTACCTCTAGAGTCGATGGCTGTGCATCGGCTTTTTAGTCTAAAGTCGATGTCTGTGCATCGGTTGTATCTTATGTCCTGTTCCTTTCTGATTTATATATTTCTTTTTACCGGCCGATTTCATGCATCGGCCCCCATGTTTCACTGTCCGTCATCCCACATACTTGGGAAATATTTCTTTAGATGCTGACCATTGACAGCCACTGGGAACTTCACGCCGTCCAGCTGCTCGAGCATGTATGCATTGCCCTTCAATACCTGATCGACTTTGTACGGACCGTGCCAATTTGGAGACCATTTACCATACACTGCATCTTTAGTCCCCAATGGCAACACAGCTTCCCATACCAGATCACCAACCTGAAACTCCTTTGGTCTCACCTTCTTATTATATGCGCGAGCTACCTTGGCTTTGTTCTCTTTAATCTTTTCCAGTGACCAAAGTCTGAGTTCCGTTGCATCCTCAATAGTATCACTCATCAGGGCTGCATATTCTTCAGCTGTTAGATCATTCTGAAATGTGACACGTCTCGATCCAGCCGTAATTTCCCAAGGCAATACGGCTTCTTGTCCATAAACCAACTGGTATGGCGAAGTTTTTATAGCCCCATGACATGACATACGATAAGCCCATAAAGCTTCTGACAATACTTCATGCCAGCGTCTAGGGTGCTCGTCAACTTTTCTCTTAATTAGCTTGATGAGGCTCTGGTTGGACGCTTCAGCTTGCCCATTAGCTTGAGCATAGTATGGAGATGATCGGATCAACTTAATTCCCATGTCATTACAGAACTTTCTGAACTCTTTAGAAATAAAGACCGAACCTCCATCGGTCGTAATGGTTTGGGGAATCCGACATGCTCTTTCACAAAATTGATAACATCTTCCGATTTTACCTTCTTCATAGGGACGGCCTCCACCCATTTGGTGAAGTAATCTGTAATGGCCAAAACCCATTCGTGGCCTTTGCTCGATGCAGGATGGATTTTGCCGATCATATCCATGCCCCAACCTCGAAACGGCCAAGGCTTGATGATAGGGTTCATTGCTGACGCGGGTACCATCTGAATTTTCCCGAACATCTGACACGCTTGACACCCCTTATAGTACTTGAAACAATCCTCGAGCATGGTGGGCCAATAAAACCCCGATCGCCTGATCAACCATTTCATCTTATGAGCCGACTGGTGAGTTCCACAGGCGCCTTCGTGTACTTCGTGCAAGAGCCGATTTGACTCGGCTGGTCCCAGACATTTGAGAAGTAACCCTTCCAAAGTCCTGTAGAACATATCATCTCCTATAAGCACATATTTCATGGCCTTGTACCTTATCCGTTTAGGTGCCCCCCGAGCCGGATCTTTCAAGTAATTGAAGATATCGGCTCTCCAGTCATCTGGCTCCAAGGTCTGTACCTGAACATCGGCTCCACCTGCTACGTCCTTGTACCCTGAGGCCATCTGTGCGAGATCGTTGGCCTCTGTGTTTTGCGACCTCGGGATCCAACTGAAGTTTACGTATCTAAACTGTGCCATCAGCTCACGGCACTGCGTCCATAATGGGAAGAGTGTCTCGCTCTCGCATTTGTATTCTTCCGTGAGCTGGGAAATTACCAGTTTTGAGTCTCCAAAAAGTTCCACTGCTTCTGCCCCAATCTCCAAAAGCAGCTCCATTCCCTTGCGTATTGCCTCATACTCAGCGACATTGTTGGTGCAAGGGGTAGGTAGCCTGATGGAGAAGGAATATGTTACCCCCCGGGGCGACACGAGTAGAATGCCGATGCCGCAACCATCATCGCAAGCCGATCCATCGAAAAACATGGCCCACGCACGCACAGATAGTGCTGCTATATCCGTGTTGATTCGTTCAGCAATAAGATCGGCCAACGCCTGTCCTTTGACTGCTTTCGCAGGTTGATACCGGAGATCAAATTCAGATAATGCAAACATCCACTTCCCGAGTCGGCCTTTCAACACAGGAGCCGACAGCATATGCTTGATGACATCTGATTTGCAGATGATGACGATCTCCGCTGACAGAAAGATGTAGCGAAGTTTGGTGCAGGTAAAAAACAGGCAGAGGCACAACTTCTCAATCTCAGGGTACCTAGTTTCTGCATCCAACATCCTTCTGCTGAGGTAGAAAACAACTCTTTCCAGACCATCATAAAGCTGCACCACCACTGAGGCTATGGAAGTGTCGGCTACTGATAAGTAAATATAGAACGGTCTGTCTTGCTGGGGTGGGACCAACACAGGTGGCTTCGTTAGATATTCTTTAATCTCGTCAAACGCTCGCTGTTGCTCTGCCCCAATAAACTCCTCATCAGATTTAATTTTTACCAGTCCCATGAACGGCTCGATTCGCCCGACAGATTGGAGATGAATCTTCTGACGTTGATTTTGCCGATGAGACACTGGAGTTCCTTCTTCGTGGTAGGTGGTTTCATTGTTCGCACTGCCTCCTGACTTTTCAGGCCGATCTCGATTCCGCGTTCATGAACCAAGAAACCCAAGAATTGACCGGCCGTTACGCCAAAAGCGCACTTCTTTGGATTCATTCTTAGCCCGAATTTTCTAGTTCGGTCTAGGATTCGTCGCAGATCATCCAAGTGCCCTTCCACTGAAACGGATTTGACCACCACGTCATCAATGTAAATCTCTACCAACTTGCCGATCAGGTCATGAAAGATGTAATTCATGGCTCTTTGGTATGTTGCGCCGGCATTTTTCAGTCCAAATGTCATGACTACGTATTCAAACAAGCCCACTGAACCTGGTACTCTGAATGCAGTCTTGTGTATATCTTCTGGAGCCATAAATATTTGGTTGTAACCGGCGTTGCCATCCATGAAACTTAAAACCTTATGTCCAGCGGCTGCATTGATCAATGTCTCTGCTACTGGCATTGGATACTCGTCCTTTGGAGTGGCTCTATTGAGATCCCGAAAATCTATGGCGACGCGCCATCGGCCGTCCTTTTTCTCACAGTACGATATCGAAATCCACTCGCGTACCTGCATGGCCTGATGAACCCGGCGTTCAACATTTTCTCGATCTCTTTCTTGACTTCTTCTAAAATTTCGGCCTTCATTTGTCGTGCTCGCTGTTGGAACGGCCGAAATCCTTTCTTAAGAGGGAGCCGATGCTCAATGATGCTCCTGTCTAACCCGGGCATTTCTGTATAATCCCAGGTGAAGCAATCTGGATATTCCTTCAACAGAGCTATCATCAGGCCCCTCAGCCGTGAGTCTAGCTTTTTGCTGATAAATGTTGGTCGCGGCTTATCCCCAGGACCAATGTCGATTTCTTCTAGCTCATCAGCTGATGTAAATCCATACCCTAGCTTTCCATCGGCTGCTAGATCGATGCCGAACACAGGCAAAACGTAAGGGGAGGATAGTTTGGGCCGATTGCTGGGATCGGCCCCCCTTTTGATTGTATTGTTCAATGAAGGTTTACAACTTATCTGTGCTCTACTACGGGAGGAAATCTCCCTATTACGACTACGTGGCACACTCAAGGTGAGATCATTGCTTTTTATTTTTTGGGGCCGATCGCAGGAATCGGCCTTGCCCCGTATGTTTGTTGATTCTGGTCTTACTACTCTGTCAGGCCGGTGGATAAGACCAGCCTCACCCCGTTTTTTGTAGCTTCGATGCGCTCACAGTCGTCCAAACTGACTCCAGAAATCGGCTCTTGGTCGTCTGCGTCCCAAATATTCATGCCAGCTATTGAGATCTCGACTGAGTCATCCGCATAAACGACCTCCACTTCATCTCCATCCCATTGTATAAGGCATTGGTGCATTGTAGATGGAATGCAGCAGTTGGCGTGAATCCAATCCCTCCCTAGCAGGACAGCGTAGGTGCTTTTGCTGTCGACGATGAAGAATGATGTAGGGATGGTTTTACGACCCACGGTTAGATCCACGCTCAGAACGCCTTGCGTTTCAGATGCTTGGCCATTGAAGTCGCTTAGTGTGACGTTGGTTTTGATCAGATCCGCGTTAGAGCGCCCCAAACGCCACAGCATGGAGTATGGCATTATGTTGACTGCCGCCCCCGTATCAACCAGCATCTTACTGACAGGCTGCCCGTTGATATAACCTCTTAGGTACAGGGCCTTCAAATGTTTGTAGCTCTTCTCTCGCGGCTTCTCAAAGATAACTGGCCGTGGGCCGCAGTCCAACTGCGCCACCGGCGCTCCTTCGACTCTTGGAGAACAAAACTCTGATGGGAGAATGAACACCATATTTGTGCCAGCCGATGTCTTCGCATCGGTTTTTATTTGCTTAGGGCGCCATTCTTTCTTTTGTGGACGCATCTCAGTGTCCAAGGTTTGTTGAATTTTCACGGCCAAATCGGGCCGTGCCTTCCTCAGCGTGTGCAGGTATTGTGCCTCGGCTTCCTCCAAGCTACGTAGCCGCTGAACCCTACGCTTTTGGGAATGACTGAGTCTATCAGGACACCACCTTGGTCGGTGGTATCTATCTTCTTCTTCTTCTGATTCCTCGAAATCTTCCTCTCGAGATGATTCAGCTCGTCTGTTCTGGGGTGGGAGAGGTCCTAGACGTTTGAACACTGAGACTTCACCTGTGTCTTCATTCTGCCGTCTACATTCCGGGCAGTTATCGATTGTAGGCAATCGGCTCATACCTGAATCCCAGCAGTGCTTAAAGAAAGGACAATCCCAGTGTCTGTCCATGTCTTCCTGCTCTCTCGACTTTCCCTTAGCGCGACGCTCATACCCTTCGTCGTCCCTGCCACACCGACGATATTTTCCATTGTCTACGTCAGACTGACGGTACCTTACGTCGTCTGTATCGTACCGCTGACGTCGATCGTACTGACGCTCATATTTGTTAAGGAGATGTGCGGAGAATGGTCGTTGATACCGCACATTTCTCACTTGTTCCTCGGTGACGTACCGTCTATCATCGTATCGGGACCGGTCGCGTGGGCCGGCCTCTTCCCTTTCTTTACCACGGGGTTGACCGCTTTCTTTTTTATACCTGCTATGGTGGTATACAGGCCCTGCCATGTTAACACCGAATGAGAAATCCAGCTGACGCCTTGTGGGTTGATTATGCTCCACCATGTTGACGCCAGGAAACGGTTGTGTGTCCACCTTCATGGCAAACTGACCAAAGATCAAACGGCCTTGTTCTATCGCCGTTTGGATCTGCCGTCGCAGCTCTTTACAGTCATTGGTGATGTGGGTGAACGAGTGATGCCACTTGCAGTACGGTCTCCCGTTCACCTCTTGCGCCGTAGGGATTTTATGTCCTTCGGGTAACGTCAGCCGCTTTTCTTTGAGCAATAAGTCAAATATTTGCTCGGCTTTGCTTACATCGAAGTCAAACCCTTTTGCTGGCCCTTGTTGTTTCACCCACTTGCAGGACATGGGATCTGCCCCCCGAGCCCATTCAGCCACGGCTACTTCCTGGTCTTCAGCGGAATCCCCTACTTCTTCTGTCTCGACCAGGCCTACCGGGCGCCTGAACTTGTCTTGGTACAATTCTGGGTGGCGCTGCTCGTACAGTGTTAATTTCTGCGCCATGTGTGCCAGTGAATTGTATTCAACTTGGAAAGCTAGATCCTTGATCGGCGCGGCGAGGCCCAATACCGCCAGATCGACTGCTTCTTTCTCAGTTAAGCGAGCCGAATAACATCGGTTCCTGACAGTTCTGAAACGCTGGATGTATTCCGCCACCGTTTCTCCGCGCTTCTGCCGCACCTGAGCCAGATCGGCAATGCCAGCCTCAGTAGCTTCTGAGTGATACTGAATGTGAAATTGTTCTTCCAGCTGCTTCCACGTCCGGACTGAATCTGGTGGCAACGAGGTGTACCACCCAAAAGCTGGTCCCGTGAGAGATTGCGCAAAGGACCTCACACGTAATGGGTCTGACGCTGAAATCATGCCCAACTGTGCCAAATATCGGCTCACATGCTCTATTGAGCTGGACCCTTCTGATCCATTGAACTTTGAGAACTCAGGGAGCCGATATTTGGGCGGCAGTGGAATCAAATCGTACTCGTTGGGATATGGCTTGGAATAGCCGACCATTCTCCTCTTTGGCAAGAGGCCGAACTGGTCTCTTAAGATTGTACTGATTTGTTCCATGGTATTAGCTGCAGGAGCTGAGTTTTCATGACTCGTTCCGGTGGCATATTTAGCTAGCCATGCCTGTTTATCAGCGTCCGCTCCGGAAATCCCTCCTGCTGCCATCTGATTCGCGCGCGCCAAGTTACTGCAGTCCGGCACGTATGTGCACACGTATCCGTGTGGGATCTCCTTAGGTGGCTCTTGCAGGAACTGGTAATCGCTAGGATCGCCTCCGATCTTGTAAACGACATATGTCGGCGAACCTGGCGGCTCTGGAGCTGCAAGCGCGAATGGCAGCTGTGGTCTGGTTTGGAATGGTATCTCTCCCTGGTGAGTTCCTAGGGCAGGCCCTGACGGAGAGTACTGATGCTTCATGATTTCCTGAACTACGCGAACCGCGATGCGCTCGAAAGCGTTTACCAGGCTCTCAGGATGACGGTGTAGCGAATGAGCTACCATGTAATTAACTTCCTGGCGCAGAGCTCTGGTGCGGTCTTCCGAAGGGACAGACAGATCCACTTCATCGAGAACGCCTTCAGAACCCTTTCCAACGAATGCCATGTTTACGGGTCCTCTCAAAAGAGCCGATGAGATCGGCTTCGCTTTGATCTCATCATATTTCTTCTTGTGCTCCTCAGGCAGTTCTTCGTACGTGATTGGTGTCTCCGCCATCACAGCTGCAGATGTCGACGCCGTTGCTGTTTGTCCCACTGGGCGTGCCAGAATGTGTTGCCTGCCAAAACCCACCGGCGAGCAGCGACGAGCAACACGAAGAGCCGGGAGGCTCCCAGGACTGCTGTGGGCCCTGGTCCCTCGGGCGACGGCCCGCAAATCTCCGGCACACGTCCCGGCTGTTGCGAGGGCGTGCCACCTATACCTGGTCAGAAGGTGATGGATTGCTTCGATTGTTTTCCTGCATGGCAGACACGTAAACATTAAATCCGAGCCTCGATCGGCTCTCAGGTTACCCTGTGAATCGGCTCAAGGAGCCGATTGTCCCATGATCCGTATTAGACATACGATAACATGGGGGTCTTGCTTTATCAAAACCAAGTTCAATCGACCTACGACGGTCTAGGGTTTTCACCGCATAACTGGAACGTCCTACACGTAATTGAGCCTGGCAGATGTGAAAGATAACAGAAAACTAGCCCTAGAAGAGGCCTAAAAACCACCATAGGGTCGATTCTCGGAACATCTCCTCTAGGATCGGCAAACCATACCTTACGCACTGCTGGATCATTCAACCCGTTTGCAAGGCCTAATCATGCAGATATCAAACTAATCCTTGAAGAACAAGGAGCACCATAACAGATCAAATCTACTAAATAAAGATCAAGCAAGCTGCTACCTTTACACCTAAGATAGACGCAAAGGCAGCTAGATATGTAGGGGTAGTATAACTAAGCAAACATATCAACAGAGGATCGATGTTAACCTCCACATATCCATGATAACAATGTTACTCGCCATCAACAATGCTTCAGTACGAGCAACACGAAACAACGAATAAACTGATACTGCCCAGATCGCAAGATCTGGGCAGCATGGCGCTTACCCGGAAGGAAACCCTCGAAACAAGGGGTGGCGATGCGCCTAGATTGTGTTTGTTGTGAACGTGATCGTCCTCCTTTCTCAATAACCCTAGATACATAGTCCGTAGACTCTCTAACTTGGGAATAATCCTAACCGTGCACGAGCTAAACTCTATCTTTTAATTCTAACCGACATGTAACCTACTATAATTTACAGATACACGGGCAATCTAGCCCAAACCCTTGTACGAGGCCGATTCATGAATATTTCCCGCGCATAATCTCCAAGCCCATCTCAATCACGGCCCACCTCTGATCCGGTTAAATTCTGGTGATAACAGAGTCCCGCTCGGAAGCTGCTAGTATACACCCAACAACATCTCCTCTAACAGTATTGGGGAAAGGGTTGGGAAATCTCCGTGGCTTTCTCGAAGATGTCGTTGGTGCACACACCCTACGGCATCTTCGGAAGTTGCGCCTCGGAAAAATTTCCCTGCAAGCCCGTGAAAGACTACATCTCCTCTAACAGTATTGGGGAAAGGGTTGGGAAATCTCCCGTGGCGCAGCTTCTCGAAGATGTCGTTGGTGCACACGCCCTACGGCATCTTCGGAAGTTGCGCCTCGGAAAAATTTCCCTGCAAGCCCGTGAACGACTCTATAAATATGGTACAAAAAGCCAACCATCTCCACTTTTAATATCTTACATACAGTTACATGATTACACAAAAATAAATGTGACGCCATGTTGAGATACTCATTTGTGCCATGAACATTCTTCAATTAACTTGATGATGGAGCATCTTCATCATTTAACCTTCTTCGGCCGTAACCATGGAGCATCTTCATCATTTAACTTGATGCTTGGGTCAATGTTCACTGTGAAGGGCGGAATTTCAGCAAACTTATTATAATCTTCTGACATGTCTATCTTGTCCTCGACTCCCACGATGGTTCTTTTCCCTGAAAGAACTATGTGACGCTTTGGCTCATCGGATGAGCTCGTTTCCTTATGTTTTCTTTTCTTCGGTCTGGAGGACATGTCCTTCACATAGAAAACCTGAGCCACATCATTGGCTAGGACGAATGGTTCGTGTAACCAAGATTGTTGAGATCCACTATTGTCATTCCGTACAGCTGGTCTACCTTTACCCCTTTTCCATCCAGCTTGAACCATTTGCACCGAAACAAAGGGATCTTAAAAGAAGGTCCATAGTCAATTTCCCATATCTCCTCTATGTAACCATAATATGTGTCCTTTTTCCCACTGTTAGTGTTTGTTGCATCAATGCGGACACCACTGTTTTGGTTGGTGCTCTTTTTATCTTGGGCGATCGTGTAGAAGGTATTTCCATTTATCTCGTACCCCTGGAAAGTCACTACAGTCGAAGATGGTGACCCGGCCAACAAGTACAACTGATCTCCAATATCGTTGTTATTAATGAGATGTGTTCGGATCCAACCGTCGAATGTCTGCATATGTTTATGTGTAATCCAGCCTTCTGACTGCCCCGGGTGTTGGGAGCGTACAATATTCTTGTGTTCAGTGATATACGGGGCCACCAAGGTGGAACTTTGTAGAACTGTGTAGTGTGCTTGAGTGAAAGAAATCCCGTCCCTACATATCATTGATTTCCTTCCTAGCGTGCCTTTTCCACTTAGTCTCCCCTCATGCCGCGATTCAGAACACCAATCGACTTAAGGTCGGGAATAAAGTCAACAGAACTCAATGACCTCCTCTGTTCCATAGCCCTTGGAGATGCTTCCTTCTGGCCTAGCACGGTTATGAACATATTTCTTTAAGACCCCCATGAACCTCTCGAAGGGGAACATATTGTGTAGAAATATAGGACCGAGGATGGCAATCTCTTCGACAAGGTGAACCAGGAGATGCGTCATAATATTGAAGAAAGATGGTGGAAACACCAACTCAAAACTAACAAGACATTGCACCACATCCTTCTGTAACCTTGGAAGACTAGCTGGATCGATTACCTTCCGAGATATTGCATTGAGGAATGCACATAGCTTCACAATGGGTATTCGAACATTTTCCGGCAGCCCCCTCGCAACCTAAGCAACTGTCATCATAATAACGTGGCAGTCATGCGACTTCAGGTTTTGGAATTTTTTCTCTGCCATATTTATAATTCCCTTTATATTTGATGAGAAGCCAGACGGCACCTTGATACTGTAAAGGACTTCAAAAAAGATTTCCTTCTCTGCTTTGGTAAGAGCATAGCTGGCAGGACTTAAGCGACTCCATGTATTCGTCTTGTAATTCTGTTCTTGCTTGTTTTTTGGGCCTTTCATACGATACTGGTCCTCCCGTGCTTCTGGTGTATCTTTTGTCTTCCCATACACGCCTAAGAAGCCTAGCAGGTTCACGCAAAGATTCTTCGTCACGTGCATCACGTCGATTGAAGAGCGGACCTCTAGGACTTTCCAATAGGGTAGCTCCCAAAATATAGATTTTTCTTCCACATGGTTGCGTGTCCGGTAGCGACGTCATTCGGAACAGATTGACCGCTAGGACCCTTTCCAAAGATTACTTTTATGTCCTTGACCATATCGAGTAAAGCATCACCGGTACGGAGTTCAGGCTTCTCCCGGTGATCTGCCTCACCTCCAAAATGATTGCCTTTCTTTCTGACAGGGTGCCTCTTTGGAAGAAATCGATGATGCCCCAGGTACACAACCTTCTTACATTTATTCAAATATGCACCTTCGGTCTCATCTAAACAGTGCGTGCATGCATTGTATCCCTTGTTTGTCTGTCCTGAAAGGTTACTAAGAGCAGGCCAATCATTGATGGTCACGAAAAGCAACGCTCGTAGGTTAAATTACTCCTGTTTGTACTCATCCCATGCATGTACACCTGGTTTGGTCCACAACTGTAAGAGTTCTTCAAATAATGGCCGTAGGTACACATCAATGTCGTTGCCGGGTTGCTTTGGGCCTTGGATGAGCACTGGCATCATAATGAACTTCCGCTTCATGCACAACCAAGGCGGAAGGTTATAGATACATAGAGTTACAGGCCAGGTGCTATGACTGCAGCTCTGCTCCCCAAAAGGATTCATTCCATCTGTACTTAGACCAAACCTTAAATTCCTCGCGTCACCTGCAAAGTCCGGGAACTCTCTATCGATTTTCCTCCACCGCGACCCATCAGCGGGGTGTCTCAGCATCTCGTCTTTCTTACGGTCTTCTTTGTGCCATCGCAACAACCTGGCATGCTCTTTATTTCTGAACAGACGTTTCAACCGTGGTATTATAGGAGCATACCACATAACCTTGGCAGGAACCCTCTTCCTGGGGGCTCGCCCTCAACATCACCAGGGTCATCTCGCTTGATCTTATACCACAGTGCAGTGCATACCGGGCATTTTTCCAAATTTTCGTACTCAGCGGTAGAGGATGCAGTCATTAATGCATGCATGTATCTTCAGCACCTCTAATCCTAGAGGGAAGAGAACCTTCTTTGCTTCGTACGTACTGTCAGGCAATTCGTTATCCTTTGGAAACCTCCTCTTCATTATTTTCAGTAACTTCTCGAATGGCTTGTCACATATACCAGCCTCTGCCTTCCATTGCAGCAACTCCAGTGTGGCACCGAGCTTTGTGTTGCCATCTTCGCAATTTGGGTATAACTTCTTTTTGTGATCATCTAACATGCCCTTTAACTTTCGCTTCTCGTTTTCAGTTTCTGCTTCTCTGTGTGCATCAGCGATGGCCCGACGAAGATCATCATCAACGGGCTCATCTGATGCCTCTTCATCTTCACCTCCTCCTGCCTCTTCATCTTCAGCTCCTCCTGCCTCTTCATCTTCATCATGCCCTATTGCAGTATCACCGTAGTTAGGGTACATATCATCATCCTCTTCTTCTTCTTCGTCATCTTCCATCATAACCCCTCTTTCTCCATGCTTGGTCCAACAATTATAGCTGGGCATGAAACCTTTCCAAAGCAGGTGGGAGTGAATGACTTGCCATTCAGGGTATTGCTTTAAGTTCCGGCAATCAACACATGGACAACACATAAAACCATCCGCTTGTGGGTTTTCCTCAGCCACACGGAGAAATTCTTTCAGGCCCGAAGTGAACTCGGGTAGACGTCGGTCAACGTACATCCATTGCCGCCAGTTCATCTACATCAAGTAATTAAGTTTATCAAAAAACCATTACAAAACATCATAATATATATATAGTGGAAATTAGCACCATACAAATGAAAGGGTAAAGTTGCTTAACCTTGATCGAGGAGGAAAGAAAGAGGAGAAAGCTTAAGTGTCGCTCCGGCACCTCATATCATTTTTGTTTTGTGTAAAACCAAGCGGCATTGTTCTCTCAGACATTTCATCGAGCACCTCATGTGCATGGCAAAGAAAAGCAAGGTAGCACTCAACACACACACCTTCCACCAAGAAAAAATGAAGTGAGTGGGCTGGTTGGGGGTGAGCTGAATATATAGGGCAGAGGGACCTTTTGCACCTAATGAGCTATCTTTAGCACCGGTTCGTAACACGAACCGGTGCTAAAGGTTCCGCGGCTGCCACGTGCCTGGCGACGAACCTTTAGCACCGGTTCCTGTTACCCGGTTGCTCGAATGCGCTCCGCTCCCCTGCGCCCGCCGGTTCCGGTTGAATGAGTTCTTTATGCGGCTGGATGGTTCCAAAGACAGTGGCAAAAGCTTGGTCATTGTTTCTACTAGTGCTGACCCGTTCCGTCGGCTAACGCTGCGGTTGCAAGCCACTGCACGTGCTCTAACGAGTTGGAGCGCCAAGTCCGTGGGCGGCGTCAAGCTCAAGCTCGCGATCGCCCGGGAGCTGATTCTCAAATTCGACGCGGCGCAGGAGGATAGGGTGCTGTCTCCGCACGAGTCCTGGCTACACAAGCAGCTCAAAGTCGCGTACCTAGGATTTGCCTCGCTGGAGCGAACCATCGCCCGGCAGCGCTCCAGAATCGCTTGGCTGAAAGACGGGGACGCGAACACAGCGTTCTTCCACCGCCAGTGCAGTTACAGACGACAGAAGAACATGATCAGCGCGCTGCAACATGGCGACTCTCTGCTCACGGGGCAGGCTGATATGGCGGAGGCTGCGTTCGCGCACTTCGATGACATGCTAGGCACGGCTGCTATGCGCGAGCACACGCTCAACCTGGAGCACCTCATTGCGCCGGATGCCGACCTGGACGACCTGGTCACGCCCTTCTCGGTGGATGAGATTTGGGAGACGGTGAAGCAGCTGCCGGTGCACAAAGCCCCCGGCCCGGACGGATTCACCGCGGAATTCCTCCGTGCGTGTTGGAGCATCGTCAAGCACGACATCGTCGACGTCTTCCAGCAACTCTTCGAGCTTCGTGGCCGTGGTTTCCACCACCTCAACCAAGCGTTGTTGACCTTGCTCTCGAAACGCGCCGACGCGAGCTCTCTCGGCGATTACCGGCCCATCAGCCTGATTCACCTGATCGCCAAGGTGTTCACGAAGATGCTCTCGCTTCGGTTGGCGCCTAAGCTCGGACGGCTGATCAGCGCTAATCACAACGCGTTCATTCCGGGGCGGAGCCTGCACGATTAGTCCATAGGGGTTGTCATTAATCACCAAAACCACACATAGGGGCAATATAGCCTTACAGTTTGCGACCAAGACAGTTGATGCTAATTTATAGCTTGACCTTAACCAGCGCCTTCCCGATTGATGCTAGGAGTCCACCACCCATGAGCCAAGAAGAAGCCACCGAACCTCCCATGACCCAAGATGAACCGTTGGAGAAGGAGTATGACGAGCATGAGCATGGTGACAATGATTTTGAGATCAATGAAAACAATGTTGGTGATTTGGACGCAAGAGGACATGGACCACTCCATTCCTTATTCCCGATGTTACGCCTCGGACTCGGATGATGATGGTCCCGATGAAGATCTTGATGAGGATGGGTTGATGGCTAAAGAAGCCGAAAGAGCCGACATCTTCAAGAAGGTAACTGGACGGGATATTCGGATAACATTGTACCGAGATGTTAGTCTTGCGGATGGGGTCGTGGTTGATGGTGGCAAAAGTTTACTTCTTGGAGCTAGGTCAATTTCCAAGCGGGATGTGGATCACAGGACGAATGTGATAGTTAAAGGGCTAACGTTCGATACTGTGGTGACCCTGCATACCACTGCATGTTGTAGTATGCCAGTCGTTGACATAACATGTGCGAAGTACCATTCCGCAAATATTACATCCCTCAGAGTGATACAACAGAAAAACATAGTTGGTCTTTATTTTACTCACATAATATTACAAGCCACATATGTACATCACATTGGAGCTCCTCATGGGTCCAGAGAGGATAACTCGGTAGTTCTAGATGAGTCTTACTTAACCTATGAACTATAGGTAGTAATAAACGAAGTACCATTACTATTCGAGCAGCTAAATACTATAGAGTTCGGTACTGCTCGACTACTGCTACTTGCGGTGCCTAAGCGTTGTTCCCTTCTGGAACCTCCTCCGTTCCGTAGACGATAAGGTAGTCCACCCCTTCTACCCCTCCGGATAGATCTGGTTCTTCAGAGCAGATCTCATCTGCTCCTTCCACTCCTTCATTGGCTTCCTCTAAGTGATTCAGGCAATCTAAGCAGGGGATTATAAGAGGGATGAGTACGAGCGTACTCAACAAGTTCATTATAGGAAAGAGGTGTTTTATGCACTAACTACAGCACTAGACCAGAAAGTCGTAGGCCAATGCAGGTTCTTGTAAGTATTTCTTCAAAAGGTTGCTTTTATTCTGAAGAGCTATGTCCGTCAGCCTTCACCGGGTGTCTAGAACTTCATGGAGTTCCTTTCCGGCCGCGTTCGCAGTTCCAAAACCCGGAACAGGGAGTGACAAGCTACGATTTGATACACTCTGCAGAGGTGTGTTGCTTTACCCATAAGAGATCTTAACCTTGGTGCCAACCGGGCAGCTTTCCTGTCCACACTTCAGTGGTGTGAGGCCCGGTATAAGGTCTTAGCCAATCATTGCATTTCTCCGCGACCCCGCATACCCACCCTTGTTACAGTTTCGACCTTGGGTCCTCGCCGGTCTATTCCGACCACGACTAATACCCCCGTCGGTCAGCATACCCCATTGGGTATCATCCGACCTCGGTACCTTCGCCGGTCTTCTGCAACCCATCATACACCACATTACCGTGAGGACTTAAAGGTTCCCCATCCATTCGGTTGTTCCCTCGGGACACAACTGCTACGGTAAGCGCATCCTTTGATGTGTGAAAGGAAGAAACACAACTGACTACTCTGTTCCACTCCAGATCTTATGGTTAACACGGGTATTACGGCACAAGAATCACTGGACGACATTTGTTCTTAATCCTAGATGGATATAAACCCATTGCAATGGAACCTCCACCACACTTATACCATGGTTCTATTGCCCACCACATAGTCATATTCATAGTTGTGAAAATAATACTTTGCTTTTAATGCAAGAGTGATAAGTATAGTACTTTGCAAGTAATTTGGTAAAAATACTCAAATTGACATGAGCAAGCGATGAACTTGCCTGATGACTGCAAGGTAGTGCAGTTGGATTGTTTGGACTTACCCTGGTCCTCTGTTTCTGAAAGATAACATTATTGTCCGGTAAGGCCAATGGTTAAAGATCCAATTATGCATGCTTTTAGGGTTGTAGTGTTGGTTTCCCCCCAGTTGATGTTTATTTAATGTCAGAGTTGGCGAATAAGCATGATTTAGGAATACTCCTTAAGAGTTATAATCTTTTGATATTTTTAATCAAGAGTTCATTCAAAGAAAATATTTATTTTCTTTGATTCAAGTATTAAAAATAAGATGTGGTTTAAATTCTCCTTTTTTCTTATTTTAAGGTTTAGAATTTCTTTATACAATTTTATTGGTATTATTTATAGGGATTTCTATTTTCGTGCCCTCGGGTCCTTAGTTGTGCTCAGTTTTCCCCAGCCGCTTAGTTTTTCCTCAATTTTGCCCAAGCCCTTATCTGAAACCCTCACAAGTGCTGGAATGGCCGGTTGCCCGACGGGTCAACAACTTTGACCATTATCTGCTGACTAGTGGGGCCACGTAGAGCCCGCAAAGACATGTCAGACCATCCATCTTTGTTTGACCGTAAGCATCGCTGTATCCCTAACCAAAACGCGGACTAGTGGGGCTTCGGTATATCGAATGACAAGTGGGGCCATGACGCTGATACAAGGGGCAATACACGGGTAGGATTAGATTTTTAAACGAAGCTCTACAGCGATGGCACGGAGGAGGTGGCCTGCGGGGTGCCGAGATGAGATCGACGTCCACAAAGAACTGCATGAGGCGAGACCAGACGCATTAGATAGATATGAACTAGACGCGTTTAACCATTCAAAGAAGAGAAGAAATGGTCGAGGACATCGACGACTACCTCAACACTTTGACTGACGGTGTCAGACACGAACGCGAGCAATGTAGAGAAACTAGTGTCTCTCCTTTCGTGTATAGATGGGTGCTAGGGAGTGTGGTGGCGAAGGGAAAGACCTCGCGGTGGTCTGTGGCGTCCAGCATAGCGGGCGGCGTGGCCGTGCCCACAGGGGCGTGCATGTTCGGCATTGGCATCAGCATGTACGTTCGGCATTGGCCTCGGCGGTATCTCTGGTGTGTCAGTGATCGAATGAGGGGACGGGATTGAGGGTGCATCCCGACGGTGACCTAGCAGTGGCGGCGAGCATAGCCGTTCTGACCATGCCGATATCGGCATCGGCATCGTTTGGAGGCTGTGGTGCTCGAATCAAGGTGGGATTTGTTTCTTGTACGCCAAAATGAATTTGAAACAAGTTTCATGTTGAAGGTTAGGTAAAATACGAAAGTTTGTAACTAAAAATTTTACTAGCACCATGGTGAGGTTCTTTTTGATAGAGCCATACGGTTCGTCAAAAGTTTTTGACACTTTTTAGATATTCCTTGTTGTTACAGGTATGGCATCATGTATGCCAAACGTGGGGTCATTTGGAGATGTTCGAAAAAATCAGTTTGCTTAAGCGTATGCTGTTTGGTCTCACTGAAACCAGCTTTTGTAACAAGTTAGGTTTTTTCGACCTTCTCTAAATGACCTCAAAAATCATACAGATGATCTTCTATACAAAGATAGATAGATTGTTTCGTTTTTACATTTTTCGAACTTTTTATTTCCCTTTATAATACCCAGTTGATTTTCAGGTCAAAAACTCGAAAAACAGCATCATGTATGGCGTCATTTTCACCCTAAATTTCGAATTTTGTGAAACTTTTTAGATATTCCTTGTTGTTACAGGTATGGCATCATGTATGCCAAACTTGGGGTCATTTGGAGATGTTCGAAAAAATCACTTTGCTTAAGCGCATGCCGTTTGGTCTCACTGAAACCAGCTTTTGTAACAAGTTATGTTTTTTCGACCTTCTCTAAATGACCTCAAAACTCATACAGATGATCTTCTATACAAAGATAGTTAGATTGTTTCGTTTTACATTTTTTGAACTTTTTTGCGTGAAAAGTAATGGCTACAACAAATCGGTGATGGTTTATCATTTTTTGCGTGATAAGTAATGGCTACAAGAAATCGGTGATGGTTTATCATTTTTTGCGTGAAAAGTAATGGCTACAAGAAATCGGTGATGGTTTATCATTTTTTGGGCCGTTTTAAATTACCAAAACTATATTCCCTAAAAGAAAAGGAATGCTAAAGATAGTTGATAATTGTTAGGGGGGTGATAAATAATCCATTCACCGAAATCCCTCAAATATGTATGCCTCATGTTTATACCAAAATATACTTAATTGTGTTTTAGGTACATTGGAGATTCAATGGATGCTTGTCTCATTTATAAGGAAGGTGTTTTCACCATATGATGATAGGAGTCAAGCTAGGATGGTCGATGAACTCTTATCCACTACATCATCGATCTCATTGCTATCTCGGTAACAAGTATCTCACTCATGCATACTCATATAGCATCCAACCTCTTGTAGGTTGCATCTTGTCATGAAATTCTTTATTTGCAAAATTTGTGATTCTTGCAAAAGTCTTTTAAGAAAACTTCTTATTGCATATTTGAGTAATTTGAGAAGACGCATACAATGGGGAATATATATAAATCATGTTTATGATTCACCTTTCCCAAATATGCCTTTTAGCAATTTATTGCATATCAATTCCTCAAAGAGCTCTTATGTGCAAATATTTGATGAAATTGCAAAATGAATCCCTCTTTATGATGCTTGTTGCCTTTCTCAAAATATCCCAACTAACTCTAGTTCCCTTATTGTTAGTTGTGATGTTTTTGAGATTTTCTAGTTTGAAGTTCATTTATATACCATAAGTGAAAATTGAAGCCACATGCTATATATGCTTTTAAGCAAACATCCTTTTGGTATATTTTATGACTTCCTCTCTTGGATATCATGTATTATTTAATTTTATTAACCTCTTGTGTGTGCATGTTTCTCTATGGATCATCTTGTCCATTTTCGAAACTTATATACACAAGAGTGTTAATCTATCAACATGATATTGTTTTGGACTCAAGTCTTTCTTGATAAGTATTCTCTTTATCTTGTTTGTGTTCTACATAATATAGAGGGAGTGAGGATTCCATGTTTGTGCATATTGTATTCAAATGCAAACATTCTAAATTATGCACGAACCTTGGGGAGCTTCCTTATTTCATTTAGATCACTATTTCTCTCTTATCATGACATCTTGTATTTGTCCAATTGGTTCTTTGGATCATTTGATTGCTTGCTTCATTCGTTGAAGTTTCTTCACCTTGTTACCTTTTCCAATCTTTGATCCTCAATATATTGTGTTTTCCTCCATGTATTCGTTATTGGATACGTGCATTTGATTCCACTCATTTTACGAGAAATGCACACCTTGGGGAGGAACTCACTCTATATTGGCCTTCTAAATTTGTTCATCCATTTTGTCACTTGATGACAATGGGGGAGAAGTTTAGAGGGTTTAAGGGAAATGGTTTTATACTTAAGTTTGGTTTGTGCTTAAGTGTTTTGCCTCTCATGCATTTCATATTTATTATGCTTTGCATGGTTGAATATATAGTGGAAACTCTCCCGAAGGTTAAGCTTGACAATGTATGCAATGAAATTCAAGTTCATCACACGTGCATACATTGTGGGGGAGTTTGCTCTATATATGTTGGTTCTACTCACATCCCTTGCATTAGTTGTAGTTGTGTGAGTAGAGCTGGTTTTGATATGGGCTAGTAGCTTTGTGTTACTAGACCATATCAAATACAACCTCTTGTATTCAACTTATTCTCGGATAAGTTGCATACTTGTTTCTAATATTCATCATATAAACCCTCTTGTTGTGGTTGTCATCAATTACCAAAATGGGGGAGATTGTAAGGGTACATTGTCCCTATGGGTGGTTTTGGTAATTAATGACAACCCCTATGGACTAATGTTTTCATTGAGTTTATATGAACGAATATTCCATAGGTAATACTTGTAGTCCATGTGTTGGATTCAAGTATGGATGCCATGAAGATAAAGATATATCTTGAGTATTGGCATCAAGATCATCGATTTGAAGACATATATGTGATATGATCAAGAAGAAGAAATGAAGATGGAGTTCTTATGTGGAACTCAATATTAGCCATGCTCTAGCTTATTTGTTAAGCAATGAATGATCAAAATCTTGAGTGCTTGATTCCAAGTGAAGAATTCAAGATATGGCTCTAAGTCGTGTCATGATAGTCTCATAAGTTGAGCTATGGTTAACTAAGATTTAGAGCATGCAAACAAATGAAGAGTTCTTTATACACCTCAAGATAGTATGGTAGAGCATGAGAAGATACAAGGTTGATCAATACGAAGAGTGAGGAATAGATTCAAGTTTGGTCAACACATGAAGCATAAAGAATGTGCCACGTGAAGTCATGTGGTATGGTAAGCTTTGTCAATTATGCTTTATGAACTAACCCATCATATGTGTGCCTTTGTGTTGTCTATGTGGGTTAGGTATCTTTCCATGGGCGTGCATCAAAAGTGAGATTTAATATAGCCCATGAGAGGATGAGATCAAGTGGTGATCATCATCAAGGTTGAGTTGGGCAAGTTCAAGATGAGCATCTCAAAAGGATCATATGCTTGAAGCTTTGCCGTCCATTTGGTGATAATGGACATGTGAAGATGTGCTTAATGAAGCTATCCCATAGTGGCGTATGCGGGAGCAAATTATGTGTCTTCACGAAGCAACAATGATCTAGTGAGGCTTTCCGGCTTGAATGAAGCATAAAGCATCATCATCAATATCAAGCGGGATGCGCAAGGCAAAGGTATGGCCTTGCTAGGTTTTCCTTTTACCGGTCTCAAGGTGGTTGTTGGGAGACCGGGTTATAGGATAGATAGCCGCACTATCAAGAGGGGCTTTCGGTTGGGTAAGTTGATCACATCGTCTTAGGGAGCTCAACCCTTTCCATGCTTTGCATTCCATAAATCTTGTTGCTTCTTGGTGTTTCTCCGTGCGAGGTTCTTGAGCTTGTTGCTAGCTTCACAACAAGCCCAAGTTCATCGAAAACGGAATCCATATGCATCTTCTATTGCGTTTTCGAGTTTGGAGGTTTTACCGGTGTCTCTTTTATAGATAGGTCAAAACATTCATCTTGTGGTTTTTACTCCATGGGTGGACAATGATGTTTCTATGCATAAAGTTGTAGGGCTTGTTGTTCTGATTCCAACAAGCCCAAGATCATCGCAATCGGAGTCCGGACGCAAAAGATATCACTGTTTTTGTAAACATGTTTTCCTGTTGGCGAGGCTCCCGGTCGACCGGCCGCCGCACCGGCCCACCCGGCTGTTGGGATTCGTAGCATAGAAAACAAAAAATTTCCTATCGCAAGAACGAAGAACAAGCCAAGATCCAAACAAGAAGATGGTAGCAACGAGGTGAAGATCAACATACCCTTGAAGATCGCAAAGCGTTAACGAGATCAGATCTCGTGGTGGATGTAGACGATCACTTGCCGCTTGCAAAAGCGTAGAAGATCCTGACGGTGCCACGAACGGGCAGCACCTCCGTACTCGGTCACACGTTCGGTGTTGATGACGACGTCCTCCTCCCCATTCCAGCGGGCAGCGGAAGTAGTAGATCCTCCTCGGAATCCCGACAGCACGACGGCGTGGTGGCGGTGGTGGTGGAGATCTCCGGCAGGGCTTCGTCTAAGCGCTGCTAGAGTAGCCGGAGGAAGAGGGGGCGGCTAGGGTTTGGGAGAGGGGGAGCTGGGGCGCCGGCCTCAAGGGGGGCAGGGGTGGTGCGGCCAAAGGTGTGCTGCCCCCTCCCTCTCTCCCTCATTATATAGGTGGATCCCCAAGGGTTAGGTCAAAAGTCTTCGAATAAGACCCCAACACAAAACCTTCCATATTGCCAAACCTAGGGGGAGTGGGACTCCCCCTTTCCTTTGGTGGGGTTGGCCGGCCACCTTGGGTGGAGTCCACCTGGGACTCCTCCCCCTTTGGCTGGCCGGCCATGGTTGGTGGAGTCCCTCCGGGACTCCACCTTCCGCGGTGATTTCTTCCGGACTTTTCTAGAACCTTCTAGAACCTTCCATAAATTCACCGGATCAATTTCAAACTTAGAAAATGACTTCCTATATATGAATCTTATTCTCCGGACCTCCTCGTGATGTCCTGGATCCCATCCGAGACTCCGAACAAATATTCGAACTCCATTCCATATTCCATATCTACTTAAAACGACATCAAACCTTAAGTGTGTCACCCTACGGTTCGTGAACTATGTAGACATGGTCGAGACTCTTCTCCGACCAATAACCAATAGCGGGATCTGGAGATCCATAATGGCTCCCACACATTCAACGATAACTTAGTGATCGATTGAACCATTTACATACGATACCGATTCCCTTTGTCACGCGATATTTTACTTGTCCGAGGTTTGATCATTGGTATCTCCATACCTTGTTCAACCTCGTCTCCGACAAGTACTCTTTACTCGTACCGTGGCATGTCATCTCTTATGAACCATTCATATGCTTGCAAGCTAATCAGACGACATTCCACCGAGAGGGCCCAGAGTATATCTATCCGTCATCGGGATGGACAATATCCCACTCTTGATCCATATGCCTCAACTCATACTTTCCGAATACTTAATCCAACCTTTATAACCACCCATTTACGCAGTGGTGTTTGATGTAATCAAAGTACCCTTCCGGTATAAGTGATTTACATGATCTCATGGTCGAAGGACTAGGTAACTATGTATCGAAAGCTTATAGCAAATTGAACTAAATGACGTGATCATATGCTACGCTTAATTGGGTGTGTCCATTATATCATTCATCTAATGACATAACCTTGTTATTAATAACATCCAATGTTCATGATCATGAAACTATGATCATCTATTAATCAACAAGCTAGTTATACAAGAGGCTTACTAGGGACTCCTTGTTGTTCACATAACACACATGTATCAATGTTTCGGTTAATACAATTATAGCATGGTATGCAAACATTTATCATAAACACAAAGATATATAATAACCACTTTATTATTGCCTCTTGGGCATATCTCCAACAGTCTCCCACTTGCACTAGAGTCAATAATCTAGATTACATTGTAAGGTACCTAACACCCATGGCATTCTGGTGTTGGTCATGCTTTGCCCTAGGGAGAGCTTTAGTCAACGGATCTGCCACATTCAGATCAGTGTGTACTTTGCAAATCTTTACTTCTCCATCTTCGATGTACTCGCGAATCGAATGATAACGTAGCTTGATATGCTTTAGCTTTTTGTGTGACCTTGGTTCTTGTGCATTGGCGATGGCACCCATGTTGTCACAATAGATGACTAATGGGTCCAATGCACTAGGAACCACACCAAGCTCAACAATGAACCTCTTCATCCATACCGCTTCCGATGAAGCCTCCGAAGCCGCTATGTATTCAGATTCGTTGAAGACTTCGCCACCGTGCACTGCTTGGAACTCATCCAGCTTACTGCAGCACCATTCAATATAAACACGTACCCGAGAGACTTAGAGTCATCAGGATCGTGTTCCAACTTGCATCGGTGTAACTGGTTACAACGAGCTCTTGGTCACCGCCATAACAAAGAAACATATCCTTAGTCCTTTTCAAGTACTTCAGGATATTCTTGACCGCTGTCCAGTGTTCCATTCCTGGATCACTTTGATATCTGCTGGTCAAACTAACAGATGTGCGATATCCGGTCTAGTACACAGCATGGCATACATGATAGAGCCTACTGCCGAGGCATAGGGGATCTGATTCATGCTCTCTCTTTCTTCCGTAGCCGGACCTTGAGTTTTACTCAAGACCTTACCTGCAACATAGGCAAGAACCCTTCCTTGCTTTCATCCACTCTAAACTTCTTTAGAATCTTGTCCAGGTATGTACTGTGAAAGCCCTATTAGGCGTCTTGATCTATCTCTATAAATCTTGATGCCTAAAATGTACGCTGCTTCACCAAGGTCTTTCATTGAAAAACACTTATTCAAATAACCTTTTACACTGCTTAATAGTTCTATATCATTCCCAATCCATAATATGTCATCTACATATAATATCGGGAATGCTACAGCTCCCACTCACTTTCTTGTAAATACAGGCCTCTCCATGACACTGTATAAACCCGAAGTCTTTGATCACCTTATCAAAGCGTCGGTTCCAACTCCGGGATGCTTGCTTCAGTCCATAAATGGAACGCTGAAGTTTGCATACCTTGTCAGCATTTTTAGGATCGACAAAACCTTTGGGTTGTACCATATACAACTCTTCCTCAATGTCACCATTAAGGAACGCCGTTTTGACATCCATCTGCCAAATCTCATAATCGAAAAATGCAGCTATTGCTAACAAAATCCTCACGGACTTTAGCTTCGCTACAGGTGAGAAAGTCTCATCGTAGTCAACTCCTTGAATTTGTCGGAAACCCTTTGCGACAAGTCGAGCTTTATAGACAGTAATATTACCATCAGCATCTGTTTTTTCTTGAAGATCCATTTATTCTCGACAGCCTTGCGGCTATCAGGTAAGTCTACCAAAGTCCACACTTGGTTATCATACATGGATCCCATTTCGGATTTCATGGCTTCATGCCATTTGTTGGAATCTGGGCTCATCATTGCTTCCTCATACGTCGCAGGGTCTTCATCATTGTTGTCCACAATCATGACATTTAGACAGGATCATACCAATCAGGAGTGGTACGCTCCCTTGTCGATCTGCGAGGTTCAGTAGCTTTCTCATTCGAAGTTTCATGATCATTATCATTTGCTTCCTCTCCTATCGGTGCAGGCTGCACAGGAACATCTTCCGGTACTGCGCTACTCTGATCTACGAGAGAAGGTTCAGTAACCTCGTCGAGTTCTACTTTTCTTCCAGTCACTTCTTTAGTGAGAAACTCCTTCTCAAGAAAGGATCCGTTCTTAGCAACAAAGATTTTGCCTTCGGATCTGTGATAGAAAGTATACCCAATAGTTTCTTTAGGGTATCCTATGAAGACGCATTTCTCCGCTTTGGGTTCTAGCTTGTCGTTGTAACTTCTTTACATAAGCTTCGCAACCCCAAACTTTAAGGAACGACAGCTTAGGTTTCTTGCCAAACCATAATTCATACGGTGTCGTTTCAACGGATTTAGATGGTTCCCTATTTAAAGTGAATGCGGCTGTCTCTAAAGCATAACCCCAAAATGATAACGGCAAATCAGTAAGAGACATCATAGATCGAACCATATCCAAGAGAGTTCGATTACGACGTTCGGATACACCATTGCGCTGTGGTGTTCGGCGGTGTCAAGTGAAAGTATTCCGCATTTCTTTAAATGCATGCCAAACTCATAACTCAGATATTCGCCTCTCAGAACGCAGAAACTTAATCTTCTTGTTACGTTGATTTTCTACTTCACTTTGGAATTCCTTGAACTTCTCGAAAGTTTCGGACTTATGTTTCATGAAATAGATATACCCATATCTACTCAGATCATCCGTGAAGGTTAGAACATAACGATAACCACCGCGCGATGCTACACTCATTGGTCCGCACACATCGGTATGTATGATTTCCAATAAGTCTGTAGCTCGCTCCATTGTACCAGAGAATGGAGTCCTAGTCATTTTTCCCATTAGACATGCTTCGCATCTATCAAGTGACTCAAAGTCAAGTGACTCAAGAAGTCCATCAATGGAGTTTCTTCATGCGCTTCACTCCAATATGACCAAGACGACAGTGCCACATATAAGTAGAATTATCATTTAATTTAATTCGCTTAGCATCAATGTTATGAACATGTGTATCACTACTATCGAGATTTAACAAGAATAAACCATTCATCTCGGCGCATGACCATAAAAGATATTATTCATATAAATAGAACAACCATTATTCTCTGACTTAAATGAATAACCATCTTGCATTAAACAAGATCCAGATATAATGTTCATGCTCAACGCAGGCACCAAATAACAATTATTTAGGTTTAAAACTAATCCTGAAGGTAGATGTAGAGGGAGCGTGCCGACGGCGATCACATCGACCTTGGATCCATTTCCAACGCGCATCGTCACCTCGTCCCTTGCTAGGCTTCGTTTATTCCGTAGTTCCTGTTTCGAGTTACAAATATGAGCAACCGAACCAGTATCAAATACCCAGGCACTACTACGAGAACCAGGAAGATAGACATCTATAACATGTATATCAAATATACCTTTCTTTTTTTGACAAGGCCGCTCTTCAGATCAGCCATGTACTTGGGGCAATTACGCTTCCAGTGCCCCTTCTCCTTGCAGTAATAGCACTCAATCAGGTTTAGGGCCAGCCTTAGGCTTCTCAGAGGCGCAGCAACTTTCTTGCTACCCTTCTTGAAGTTGCCCTTCTTAGGCTTGCCCTGCTTCTTGAAACTGGTGGTCTTGTTGACCATCAACACTTGGTGCTCTTTCGTATTTCCACCTCAGCAGATTTCAGCATGGAGAAGAGTTCAGGTAACTCCTTGTTCATGTTCGCATGTTGTAGTTCCTCACAAAGTTCTTGTAACTAGGTGGCAGTGATTGGAGTACACGATGAATACCCAGCTTGTTAGGAATCACTATCCCCAAGTCACCGAGCTTCTTCGCATGCCCGGACACAGCGAGCACATGCTCACTAACGGAGCTACCCTCTTCCATCATGCAGCCAAAGAAGTGTTTCGATGCCTCATAGCTTTCCACGGCCGCATGAGTTTCAAAGATAGCTTTTAGCTCATGGACCAGCTCATAAGGGTCGTGGTGCTCAAAACGCTTTTGGAGCTCCACCTCTAGGCTGCACAGGATGGCACACTGAACTTGAGAGTACCGAGTTACCCGAGTCTCGAAACATTCTTTTCTTCCTCGGATACTGCAGGTGGTGGTGGGGGACCTAGCGGTGCTTCGAGCACAAATTGCAGATTTCCACCATGAGGAAAATCCTCACATGACGGAACCAGTCGGTGAAGTTGCTACCATTGCTTTTAAGCTTTTCTTTCTCTAGGAACTGGTTAAAATTGATGGAGGGGACGCCATGATCTACAACATATTTGCAAAGAGTTTAGACTAAGTTTATGATAAATTGAGTTCAAATTTTAATTCTTAAATTAACTAGGTGAACTCCCACTCAAAACAATATCCCTCGCATTGTCTTAGTGATCACACGAACCAAGTCCACTACACCAATTCCGATCATCACGAGAAAAGATGTAGCTTCAAAGGCGAACACTCAAAGTGTTCATCATATCATTCATATGACTCATGCTCTACCTTTCGGTATCCCGTGTTCCGAGACCATGTCTGTACATGCTAGGCTCGTCAAGGCAACCTTAGTATCTGCGTGTGCAAATCTGGCTTGCACCCGTTGTATGCACATGTAGAATCTATCACACCCGATCATCACGTGATGCTTCGAAACGACAAGTCTTAGCAACGGTGCATACTAAGGATGAATACTTTATTATCTTGATATTTAGTGAGAGGGATCATCTTATAATGCTACCGTCGCGATCTAAGCAATATAAGATGCATAAAAGGATTAACATCACATGCAATTCATATGTGATATGATATGGCCCTTTTGTCTTTGCGCCTTTGATCTTCATCTCCAAAGCACGGACATGATCTCCATCATCAACGGGCATGATCTCCATCATCGTCGGCGTAGCGTCAAGGTCAATGGCGCCGCCTTCATGGTTGTGCTCCCATGTAGTAACTATTACAACTACTTTGAAATAATACTTCAACATGAAATTTAAAGACAACCATAAGGCTCCTGCCGGTTGCCACAATACAATAATGATCATCTCATACATATTCATCATCACATCATGGCCATATCACATCACCAAACCCTGCAAAAACAAGTTAGACGCCTCTAATTTGGTTTGCATATTTTACGTGGTTTAGGGTTTTCGAGTAAGATCCAATCTACCTACGAACATGAACCACAACGGTGATACTAATGTTGTCAATAGAAAGAGTAGATTGAATCTTCACTATGGTGGGAGAGACAGACACCCGCAAAGCCACTTATGCAATCCAAGTTGCATGTCAAGCGTGGAGCAAATCTCATGAACGCGGTCATGTAAAGTTAGCCCGAGCCGCTTCATCCCACCATCCCGCAAGATGCAAAGTACACGAACTAAAGACAACAAAAGCATCAACGCCCACAAAACCATTGTGTTCTACTCGTGCAACCAATCTATGCATAGACTCGGCTCTGATACCACTGTTGGGATTCGTAGCATAGAAAACAAAAAATTTCCTATCGCAAGAACGAAGAACAAGCCAAGATCCAAACAAGAAGATGGTAGCAACGAGGTGAAGATCAACATACCCTTGAAGATCGCAAAGCGTTAACGAGATCAGATCTCGTGGTGGATGTAGACGATCACTTGCCGCTTGCAAAAGCGCGTAGGCCACGAACGGGCAGCACCTCCGTACTCGGTCACACGTTCGGTGTTGATGACGACGTCCTCCTCCCGTTCCAGCGGCAGCGGAAGTAGTAGATCCTCCTCGAATCCCGACAGACGACGGCGTGGTGGCGGTGGTGGTGGAGATCTCCGGCAGGGCTTCGCCTAAGCGCTGCTGGAGTAGCCGGAGGAAGGGGGGCGGCTAGGGTTTGGGAGAGGGGAGCTGGGGCGCCGGCCTCAAGGGGGCAGGGGTGGTGCGGCCAAGGTGTGCTGCCCTCCCTCTCTCCCTCATTATATAGGTGGATCCCCAAGGGTTAGGTCAAAAGTCTTCGAATAAGACCCCAACACAAAACCTTCAATATTGCCAAACCTAGGGGGAGTGGGACTCCCCCCTTTCCTTTGGTGGGTTGGCCGGCCACCTTGGGTGGAGTCCACCTGGGACTCCTCCCCTTTGGCTGGCCGGCCATGGTTGGTGGAGTCCCTCCGGGACTCCACCTTCCGCGGTGATTTCTTCCGGACTTTTCTAGAACCTTCTAGAACCTTCCATAAATTCACCGGATCAATTTCAAACTTAGAAAATGACTTCCTATATATGAATCTTATTCTCCGACCTCCTCGTGATGTCCTGATCCCATCCGAGACTCGAACAAATATTCGAACTCCATTCCATATTCCATATCTACTTAAACGACATCAAACCTTAAGTGTGTCACCCTACGGTTCATGAACTATGTAGACATGGTCGAGACTCTTCTCCGACCAATAACCAATAGCGGGATCTGGAGATCCATAATGGCTCCCACACATTCAACGATAACTTAGTGATCGATTGAACCATTTACATACGATACCGATTCCCTTTGTCACGCGATATTTTACTTGTCCGAGGTTTGATCATTGGTATCTCCATACCTTGTTCAACCTCATCTCCGACAAGTACTCTTTACTCGTACCGTGGCATGTCATCTCTTATGAACCATTCATATGCTTGCAAGCTAATCGACGACATTCCACCGAGAGGGCCCAGAGTATATCTATCCGTCATCGGGATGGACAATATCCCACTCTTGATCCATATGCCTCAACTCATACTTTCCGAATACTTAATCCCACCTTTATAACCACCCATTTACGCAGTGGTGTTTGATGTAATCAAAGTACCCTTCCGGTATAAGTGATTTACATGATCTCATGGTCGAAGGACTAGGTAACTATGTATCGAAAGCTTATAGCAAATTGAACTAAATGACGTGATCATATGCTACGCTTAATTGGGTGTGTCCATTATATCATTCATCTAATGACATAACCTTGTTATTAATAACATCCAATGTTCATGATCATGAAACTATGATCATCTATTAATCAACAAGCTAGTTATACAAGAGGCTTACTAGGGACTCCTTGTTGTTCACATAACACACATGTATCAATGTTTCGGTTAATACAATTATAGCATGGTATGCAAACATTTATCATAAACACAAAGATATATAATAACCACTTTATTATTGCCTCTTGGGCATATCTCCAACACCGGCACCACGCCCGGCGTCGCCGGCTGGCTCACAGGCTGGCCCGGCACAGACCGGCTCCCACGCCGGTGCCAACCGGATGCAATCCAGGGAGCACTCAGTGCCGCCCGGCGTCTCGCCCGGTTTCTGCCGGGCTGGCCCGATGCCACGCCCGGCGTGACCGGCTCTCCCACCAGGCGGCCCGGTGCCACGCCCGGCGTGCCGGCCCTCCCACCAGGCTGCCCCGAAAACTCTCAGATTTGCCCCAAACGGTCATATTTCTTTTGGCTATAAAATGGGCTTCTTCCCCAACAGTTTTCTAGGGTTCTAGAGCACGTTTTTAACCACCATTGTTGAACCTCTTGAGCTTCCTTCCCCTCCCTTCCCTCCTATGATTCTTGCATATTCTTGGGGGATTTGAAAGAGGAGATTTAGATCTACAACCTCCTCCAATCCATTCCTCCTCTAAGTGAGGGGAACTCTTGGGATCTAGATCTTGGAGTCATTTGTTGATTTCCTCCATTGTTCTTCCTCTCCAATTCCATCCTAGCATTTGTTGCTTTGGTGGGATTTGAGTGTGAGGGATTTGAACACCTTTGGTGTTCTTGCTTTGCATCCTTGTATAGTGTTGAGCTCTCCACCACGATTTGTTCGAGTGAGAGACCATGAGCTTGTTACTCTTGGAGGGTGACCTCCTAGTTGGCTTGGTTGGTGTCCCGGTGACCTCTTCGTGGAAGGTTGTGAAGGGGCCCGGGCTTTCTCCTTCGTGGAGCTTGTGAAGTGGTTGTGGAGCTTGCCATCTCCGGAGTGGAGGAAAAGCTAGCCATAAGGAAAGGGCAATTATCCTTCGTGGAATTGGCTCGGCGATGAAGGTGAGCCTTCGTGGCATTGGGAAATCCTTCGTGGGATCCCCACCTCTCCAAACGTGACGTACCTTCTTGCAAAGGAAGGGAACACGGGAATACATCTTCGTCTCCGCGTGCCTCGGTTATTTCTATACCCGAGTTTACTTTCCTTTGTGATAGCCATCGAGGTTGAAGTACTTATTATATCTTGCTATCACTTGTTGTTCGTATATATATTGTGCCTATCTTGCTTAGCTCTAGTTGTTGTTGTTCCACTTAGTTGAGCCTAGCATATTTAGGGTTTGTGCTTGTAAAATAAACGTTAGTTTAATTCCGCATTCTTACAAGCCAAATCCGTAAGAGTTTTTAAAATGCTTATTCACCCCCCCCCCTCCCTCTAGGTGACATCTCGTCCTTTCACAAACAAACCAATGTTAAAACCCAAGTTAAATACATCATATTACAAAAATAGCGACAAATGAGGTCATACCCGTGGAGTACTGTACTCGTGTCCTTCCATTCCGGCGGGCAAGGCTGAAGTAACCCATATTGTCTCATAACCCGCTGTGGCATATGATGCTCAACAGCCCACATGCATACCAAGGGGCAATGCATATACCAAAGAGTAGCTTCCACCATGCACGTTGGGTTTAGCGCGAACGTTAAAGGGTCACCAAACTTCGACCTAGGACCATATGGCTCCCATTCCACCTAAATCGTACCACAAATGATGTCAACATGAGAGTTCACATAATGATGTCAACATGCAATAGAGTTATGGGATTGGGAATATTCACCTGCTCTGGGGTTAGGTTATCAAACTCGTTGGTGTAGGTCCGATAGGCCGCTACTGGGTCGCCACTGAACTCGGAGACCACGTCCCACTTATAAGCCCAAGTGGGGAGCCGCAACTGGTTGCCGTGATCCTCATAGTCTTTGTAATCAAATACCTTTGGCCTTCCAACAGGGAAGCGCTCCTAGCTCCAGATCGATAGAAGAAGCAACGGACCACCAACACCAGCGTCTTTATCGGTCCTACAACAAGCTTCGTCCAACTACACATGATGGTAAACAAATATTAGTCATGGTACAAGTTGGAGATGCCATGTAGAAATGTACAAAATAGAAACAAGTGATTACCTGACGGTACAAAAAGGCCAATGCCGCCGAACCCCAACTCCATTTAGTCTCCATATTGGTTAACGCCTTTAGCCAGTGCCACTGAGCGGTATTCCCACTGCTGTCAGGAAAGAGAGTTCTGGTGATAACATACCACACGTACACACGTGCGTACAGCTTAACAACATCCTGGCTGGCTCCCTCCGGGCCTGTCTTGAAGTTCTGTGAGATCCAACTGAAAGTAGCCCCGGCGGAGACCCTTAATTTTTCACCCTTCTTGTTTACAATATCATCGGGAACCTTGCCAATAAGGTCAAACATCTTGCCGCGCCAGTCTTCACAAGATGTGTCAATGCAGAGTTGCTTCCCCTCAACGGGGAGTGCAAGGATCAACGACATGTCCTGGAGAGTCACGGTCATCTCCCCGGTTCGGAGGTGAAAACTATGTGTCTCCGGTCTCCAACGATCGACAAGAGCGGTGATGGCGGAAGGGTTCATGTTCGGCGTCGACCGGGAAACCATATGAATGTATGGGAGGAGACCTAGCTTCTGGATGTGCTCCGTGTATCGCTCATCGTATGGCATCTTCCTTGATGACGAGGCCTCGTGACACCTAAGTCGGAGGGGTCCAAAGACCTACACACAAAGACACTCGATTATTACATACGCATATTTAGCATTGCAAAACAATATGTACTACTAGGTTCAATCTTATTACCTGCTTCTTCTCGGACATCAAGTACGCACGGTGTCTATCATCGTAATGAGGATCGAGAAGCGACATCCTACACATTAGAGCATGCCAAAAGACAAGTGTGAGCAATAGTAACCATATAACAACTAATATGTGAGCAAAATTGACAATACAAAAAAAAATATGTGAGCATATCTTGCACACAACTGACAAACAATAGTCGTACAAATGATATTTCAATAAACATACAAGATTACAAATGCATATAAATTTCTAGGTTATTTTATGAGCTAGGGTTTTCCTAAAATAATATGTGAGCATTTCAATTTAAAATCTAGGTCAAACAAGACCTAACCATTAGTCACACACGTGCTATTGACATCCTACAAATTTGGTTGTGCACATAAATTCCTAGATTTTAGATGAACTCGGGTTTCCCTAAAATAGTTAGTTCACAGGTGAGTGCAGCGCCTCGCGCGGTACAAAAGGGTTAGTTCTTGAAATAGTTTCGCGGCAGGTTTATTTTTTGAAATAGTTTAGCATTTGGGTTATGTTTGTCGAATTTGCCGCTGGGACAGGGCACGTTGCTATGTGTTTCCTCTGTGTGTGTGTGTGTGTGTGTTTGTTTGGGAGGGTGAGTGTGGATTGGAAGGCTGCGGACGGCCGAGATCGATCGCCAAACTTTGGTGCGGTACTGTGATTGGGTGGAGAGGGCGGATGGAGGATGCGTTCCGTGGGGTAGAAAGTTTGGTGTTTCACAAGATTTTGGTAGAAAGCGCGGGTCTAGCGACCTGATTGGTCTGGCATTACTTTTGGCACGCGCTAGGCGTCGGTCGCCGGATTCTCGAGCTAAAATCGGTTGCTTCCTCTTCCCTCCGATTAGCATCCCACGGCCACAAATCGTCCATATTTAGGCACGTCGCTTTCAGGTACTGCGCCATGTCAGACGGGAAGTGAGGTCGCTTTCCCACTGCAGGTTGCTCTCCTGCCGCACGTCGCTATCCACTCAGCTCTCCAATGTAGGCTAGCCCACCTACTAGTCAATGGTGCTACGGTTGGGTGTGTACAACAAAAGTAATCTAACAAAATGGGATATTTACAACAATACTCAATGGTGATTTCAACATAAAGCAACAGTTTCAGCACATTTTTTGTACCAAAAATATCTTTACAATTAATCACCATAATATTTACAACAAATAAATTAACAACAAAATCTTTTGGGGTCCGTCCCCGCGCTTCGTGTGCCGAGTCAACGCGCGACTGACCGAGCGCTACAAGTTTGGGTCTTTGCGTGACTGACCCGATCGATCGACAAGGATTCCATGCATGCGTCAGATGTAATACATGGCATGGACGTGCTTCAATTCAATCGATCCGGAAAAAAGAAGAAAAAAAAGGAGTACGCGGATACAGTCTGTGCCCATGCACAACACGAGGACTAGAGCCGTACCTTAGCTCTGACACCGTGTCGCTCGGGCAAGGACTTGAGTGGCAAGGTCATCGCTGCAACCATATAAATTCACTACTACCCCTGCTAGATGTTCACGCACACAAGGCTGGTAAACAGCTCAATGGCCTCGCAAACCATGTCTGCCCGCATTCCCATGATCATCTTCCTGCTACTCCTACTCTCGGCCGTCTCTTATTCTTCTCCCAATCCGACCAACGGCAGCGACACCGACCTCGCCGCCCTGCTGGCTTTCAAAGCCCAGCTCGCCGACCCTCTCCGCGTCCTGGCCACCAACTGGACCCCCGGCACCTCCTTCTGCCATTGGTTCGGCGTCTCGTGCAGCCGGCGCAGACAACGCGTCACAGCTCTGTCGTTGCCAGAATTGCCTCTTGTTGGCAGGCCCGTCGAGGGGGGCGTGCGAGCTAGGCGACCGCTCAGGGCCCCCCCAAAAAATGGGGGCCCCATATCCCAGCGACAGCCCAGGCTTGAAAGCAAATTTCTGGCCCACTGCCGTGGTTGAATCTGCTAGTGCGGCGTGCGACTGCGTCTGGGCGAGCGTGAACAATCTCCATGCCCCAACCGATCCTGCATCGTGCTGCACTTCTGCTCGATAGTCGATATACACTGCCCAGATCGCGGAGACGAACGCGGTGTTGCGGACTCGCCGTAAACAGTGGCGAACGCCAGTACGCCATACGGCCCCCGACCTGGCTTGTTAGGCGCCCTGCTGCTAGTCCTTACACGGCCAATCGTTCCAGACTCCAGTCTCGGCCCGTTATAGATCGGCCTATTCAAAATAGTTGTTCTCCATCAGTCGATCGGTCCCAATTCCCCATCGGTCTGCTTGTAAAATTCTTTGATCTATCATTTTATGTATCGTCAAACTCCCTATTCAGCCAATCGACACGCCCTGATTCGATCAGATAACCAGTGGATCTCTATTCAGCCTTGAACTCAAGATTTCCACCATTTTCTCTAGTTTACTTATCTTGACAATGTAAAATTTAATTCATGTAGTTTTGAACTCAATCTTAGTACGGATTATTTTTCGGTTTACAAAGCAGGAAGAATCATGTCTTGTCGAAATTGAAATTACGACTCTTGTGCTTCAAAGGGTAATAAATATCAGATGGATCATGTTTTTAGTAGAACATGAGATCAGTTTATTTCAATAGTGGTACCTTTTAGTGAAATTAATTTTTGATATATTGTGTGAACAAAAACACATATATAAATGATATAATAAAATAAAAGTATATTGGTATGTGAAATTTTCAAAATTTAGGGCCTTGTTTGGGGTTTCGCACAGGGCCCCGAATTTCTGGAGACGGCCCTGCTTGTTGGATCTATCGCACCTCACGTCGGTAACCTCTCTTTCCTCTCTAGTCTCAACCTCACAGACGCCAATCTCACTGGCTCCATCCCAGTTCAACTCGGTAGGCTACACCGTCTTAGATATCTCGGTCTTAGAGGAAACAGCCTATCCAATGACATACCTGCCGCCCTAGGGAACCTCACGAGGCTCGAGATACTCAATCTTGCTTCGAACCAATTGTCAGGCCAAATCCCTCCTGATATGCTGATGCATATGCACAACCTTAGGAAGATCTCTCTGACCGAAAATGACTTGAGTGGCCAGATACCACCGAATTTGTTCAACAACACACCTTCCTTGATGTTCATCGATTTTGCAAATAACAGTCTATCAGGTCCTATACCGCACTCCATTGCATCCCTATCCATGCTTGAGATCTTGGTACTAGAGGTTAATCAACTGTCGGGAACAGTACCACGAGGCATGTTCAACATGTCTATGCTGCGATGCATAGCACTCGACCGGAACAGTAACCTAACGGGAACGTTTCCAAACAATCAAAGTTTCAGCCTCCCAAAGTTAAAAAATTTCTCGTTGGCTGGTAACAATTTTTCCGGTCAGTTTCCATCAGGGCTTGCATCATGCCAACATCTACAAGTAATGTCTTTGTCTGGAAATTCTTTTGTGGACGTTGTGCCAACATGGTTAGCCAACTTGTCAAACCTTGAAATGCTTTATTTGGGTTATAATCACGTTATTGGGTCGATCCCGGTGGCCCTAACCAATCTCACAAAACTTACACTACTAGACCTCGCATACAACAATCTAACGGGGGAGATTCCACCAAAATTAATTCTTATGCAAGAACTCTCAGTTTTGCATCTTGGAGGCAATCAATTGACTGGAGAAATTCCAGCTTCCCTCGCTAACTTATCCAAATTGTCTTTCCTATCTTTGCGGGAAAATCACTTGTCCGGCCAAGTACCACCAACACTTGGAGAAAATACAGCTCTGTACATGCTTGATTTGTCACACAATAATTTAGTGGGAAATCTAGACTTCTTCTCGGACCTTTCCAAGTGTAGACAACTCCAAACACTTGTTCTACAAGTAAATTCTTTCACAGGCTCCGTCCCGAGCAGTGTTGGAAATCTCACTTCACGACTAGTCAATGTCATTCTAGGTTACAACAAGTTAACAGGTGGACTTCCGGTAGAAATTTCAAACATAAGCAACCTTGAATTGATAGACCTTTCTAACAACCTATTAACCAAGCCAATTCCAAAATCTCTAGGTATGTTGGCGAATCTTGTGCAGCTTGATGTATCTGGCAATGACATGTTAGGCCATTTACCAATACAGCTGGGTATGCTCGGGACTCTAGAACGGTTGTTTCTCCAATCAAATAAGTTCTTGGGCTCTATACCAAACAGCTTTGGTAATCTTACTAACTTAGAATACATTGACTTGTCTAAGAACCAGTTAAGTTCAGCGATACCTGCAAGCCTTTTCCACCTAGATAAACTTATTCAAATAAATCTTTCTCATAATTCTTTTGTTGGTACACTACCGGTCGATGTTTCTAGTCTAACTCAAATATATCAAATAGACCTTTCTTCCAATCTCTTGTTAGGAAGCATCCCAGAATCATTCGGGGAACTTAAGATGCTAACTTACCTAAATCTATCATGTAATGCCTTCAAAGGCTCAATTCCAGGCCCACTCAAAAAACTAAAAGACTTAGCATCACTAGACCTCTCCTCTAACAATCTAACTGGTACCATTCCCATGTTCCTTGCCAACTTTACCTATTTGAAAAACTTGAACCTCTCATATAATAGGCTAGAAGGACAAATACCTGAGGGAGGTGTTTTCTCAAACCTCACGTTGCAATCTCTTATCGGGAATGCAGGGCTATGTGGTGCTCCACGACTGAGAATTTTACCATGCCTTGAAAGTTCTCACCCAAATAATAGACACTTGTTGCAATTTATACTCCCAACACTCGCTTTAGCTTTTGGCTCCATTGCCGTTTACATGTACATATGGTTCAGAAAGAAAATGAAGAGTGGAGAAGACAAAGTTTATGTTGATCCAACCGATGTATTAGGCCATCAAAGAGTCTCATATCATGAGCTTGTTCGCGCCACCAATAGTTTCAGTGAAGAAAATATCTTGGGATCCGGAAGCTTTGGAAAAGTCTTCAAGGGGCAAATCAGCAGTGGTTTGGTCGTCGCAATAAAAGTTATTGACATGCAGCTAGAGCATGCCATCCAAAGTTTCGATGCGGAGTGTCGAGTGCTTCGTATGGCGCGACACCGAAACCTGATAAGGATACTTAACACATGTTCCAACCTTGACTTCAGAGCACTAGTGCTTCAATACATGCCAAATGGCAGCTTAGATTTGCTCCTTCATGGGTTTGAGAGTACAAGAATGCGCTTGGGATTCCTTGAGAGACTAGGCATCATGCTCGATGTGTCGATGGCCATGGATTATCTACACCATGAGCACTACGAGCTGGTCTTGCACTGTGATTTGAAGCCTAGCAACGTGTTGTTTGACGAGGAGATGACAGCGCATGTGGCGGACTTTGGCATTGCAAGGTTGCTTCTAGATGACAACTCCATGACAAGTGCAAGCATGCCTGGAACCGTTGGGTACATTGCACCAGGTATTTAATTAGCTAGCTCAACTAAATTCTAGTTATATCACTGATAAATTATGACTCAACTCAAATTTACACGGTTGTGCAACTACATTTAATTTTTATTCTCGTGCAGAGTACGGATTACTTGGAAAAGCATCGCGGAAGAGCGACGTTTTCAGCTACGGAATAATGCTCCTTGAAGTCTTCACCGGAAGGAGACCGACCAACAGTATGTTCGGTGCACAACTAACCCTTAGGCAATGGGTTCAATGGGCATTTCCTACAGATCTTGTCCAGGTTGTTGGTGGTAGCCAGCTATTGCAAGGCTCTTCTCTTTCTAGTTGCAGCTTGGACGATGGCATTCTCGCGTCGGTATTCGAGCTTGGTTTGGTCTGTTCCAGCGAGTCACCTGACGAGAGGATCACGATGCATGATGTGGTTGTGACGCTGAAGAAAATCAAAGCCGAGTACATCAAACGGATAACAACGACAGCCTCAGGCAGCACACACACTGATTGATCTCCTTGTTGCTTGCTACCATCTCATCTATAACTATGCCTATTCCGAGGCTTCATTGGGTTGTATTATATATTTGGCATGTACCGCAATTCAGGCGTGCAAAAATATTTAAGATATATAGCTATTTCAACCTCCGGTAGGTTAGATGTTAGTTCCAAATAAAGCACATGAGACAACATCAGTAATCAGGTCAACATTGGAAGCATAATTGGGCATCAGAGTTGTGAAAATCTATACAGATGGAATGGCATGTATCTTTCTCACATCGCTTGTGTTGCATACAGCCCAAGTACAGACCATGTCAAGCTTCAGCTTGTCCTACCTTACTGCTCACTATTTGCAAATTAGTTTTCCCTGTGAGGAATTATTTTTTAATACTAGAATGATACTACAGTCTACACAGGAGAAGACCGAGACCACACATAGGGGCAGTTGAAAAAAGATGCATGTCCAGGAAAGTAATGTCAACGATTCAAAATAATTGCAGGTCTAGACGTGCAACTCGGGTGGTGGAATAGGTTGAGCATTCCTGTGAATAAAATTCAAAGGGCATAGTGCTAACGGGTCTTTATTAGTCATTCGGAATTATCTCTAGCAAATACTCCCTCGGTCCTATTTAATCAACGCAGGGTTGTGAAGAGAGGAATTATTTTTTAATACTAGAATGATACTACAGTCTACACAGGATCACTGGAGCTCGTGTGCAGTGTGCTGTTGGAGGTTTTCGATAGAAAAGGTACTATTTTAGGGGATATTTTAGTTACTTACCGCTCTTCAGAACGCAAACATTTCTTGACCAGACAGCATTAATACAACTATACAAGGCCTTTAGTAGAGGGCCCTTCTGCTCAAACATCCATCCTTACCTTCGTCCCTTCCGCTTCGGTTTCAAACTGGAAACTGCATAGTATGACCTCCGTGTCAATAATCATTCTTGATTGAATTACAATTCGAATGCTTTGTATCCAAAACATTACAGAAGAAGAGAAACATCATATACAACAAAGTTCAGCAAGCCATTTTAATCAGGATTTTAATTTTTTGGGGGAAAATCGGGAGGGGAAGTCCCCTTGCTAAATTTGATTCAGGACACGGGGCTGTTGTTCTTTCTATCACTTTGCACAAGATTGTGTGCCAAATAGCAATGCCTTTTAGTTTATACAGTACCAGTTTCAACAGTTCAATCCCTACAGAGATGAAGATTTCAGAAGACCTACATGATAGCTATCGTATTAACACCGAGGTATGAAATTGCAATATGCATGTTACCTCTGTAAAATCACTAAAGTTTTACATGATCGGGAAAATGTTACTTGTGCTAGTGCATTCGCAACTTCAGACTCATGTTACCGTAACGGTGCATTACACCTTGTCCACGGTACAACAACATGAAGTTCTCAAAGTACTTAACACACTGTACAGAACATTGTCAGACACAATTTTGATAAAACAAACATACAAAAAAGCTTCAGACATTTGTCCTTCCTTGACAAAATGTCTTTACCAGCAGCGGTCCAGAAGTGAAAGACCAGGAGAGAGAGAGACCCAACTGAGAGCCAGCTGTATTGTAGCAAGGTGTATGACATGCAACCAGTTGGAGATTGACTACTCAGGTAGTATGGGTAGCGGCAGCATCAATCTGCAGCTGCGCGCAGCACTGATCTAGGAAACTTCCACGGATGCATATTGAGGGATTGCCAAACAAAGCAAGAGCAGACCAGATTACGCAGGTATATGGGTTGCAGCAGCATCAGTCTGCAGCTGAGCGCAGCGCCGATGAGGAGAACTTTGACAGATGCCTATCGGGGGAATCACCAACCCAAAACATGAGCAGACCGGAGGCATGGGTAAATAGGAGGTGTCACTTGCGATGCCGCAGCCAGACGCGCCGAGGAAGAGGTTGTATCTTTCAGCTCGGAAAACTTCAAACGGATAAGACCGGCAGCTGCTAGATGCAACACCCAATGCCTATTCTGAAGGTATGATGAGAAGAACATCCGGTCTGCGGAGATGTTGCAAAAGGCTACCCGTTAGGCAGCTCGGAAAGGAACAAACATATGTCATAATCTCTGAAGTCTATTTACGGTCATACCTGTAGCCCATCCTTGGATCCTTGTGGGTGCATTGATTACAGTAGCACGAGCAAGCATGGCATCAAACCTCATATGTATTCTTCCAGCCGATGGAAAACTTTGTACACGTGTTTTACACCATCGCACGGGTGTGAATGACGTGGATATGGAGGCGGTTTTGTAAATTAACCGATACCGTCTCTGCCAGCATCTTCGCATCAGTTCAGGAATCATCATCTACTGATGCAAGGAGTTGATCCTCGTCTATGGATAACTTCCTTAAAGCTTTAGACAGCGATGTGTATCTGGTGACTACTTGCCTGTAGAGCTCATGCAGCTGCTTGAGTTCTGCTGCAGTCAAACTTTCAGTTTCAGAGTCCATGAAAGGGAATCTGGAACCTGCTAAACTGAAAGATTGTGATTATGCAGCAAAAGCAAACAAAACTGAACCGAAATTGTCAAGCGGACAAAGAGCATGACAACCAATAGACAGAAATCTAGAGATATAATATAGTTTCAGAAAAGAAAGTTCATTTACAGCCACTGAGCATATATGCTGGAGTAGGGTACATTTGTTCTTACTCCCTCCATCCCCAAATTGAGTCAAAAACTCAACACTTTTTAATTTTGACCAATTATATATACTAAATAATTAAGATCTACAGTACCAAATCAATATCAATAGATCCAGTATATTTATTCAATATTGTGATTGTTGATATTCCCTTCTATATTTGATCAAACTTAGCAAGTATTGACTTTTTGACCAAATTTATATGCTACACAGGGAGTACATAAGACCAGAAGAAACAACATTATGCACAGGGGAAACCTTATATGCCTGAATAAAAACTTATACTAAGGCAAACTGTTTCAAATAAGCAGAAAGTGTTAACAACGAACCTTCTGTATCAGTTTGCTTTCGTAGTCCCCTCGTAGATGTAGCCAACCCTTGAGGACTATTAAGGCTTGCAACACATATTTCAGTACCTAGTTTTGCAGTTTCCATATGCATCTGAAACTCATTTTCTTCCATGGATAGCGAGCGGCCATCAACATTAACTATAAACATCTTTGCTGAAATGAGGTTTGTAAGATAGTATTCCACTTCAGAAACAAGCTTAGTTTCTCTTCTAAAGATCTGAACAAACTTCAGATTTGAGTGCAGATGAGGAGGATTGGCCTGCATTAGTTTTTCAGGTAGTTTGTCAAATGTACTCAATGTAGTAAAAAACATGAAAAACAATAGGTTCTAGTTCTGCCTATGGTAGATAAAACAAAGTACCACAAAGACATGAAGACATATTGGTGTGAACTTATATGCTCCCTAGTCCCTACAGACTCTCATATACATTGGTGAAATCCAAGGAAGACACAAATAAAAATTATAATTGATAATGGTTCAGAAAAGGGAAAAATAACTTCAAGGGACAACGAACAGCACCAATGAAAACATATTATGCAATCAATTTGCACTGTAAGATCAAGATACATTCGTTTCACAATGAGCACATGGCTAAATGGGCATTGAAGGTACTTTTTTCACAGTTTATAGAATGACTAAATGGAACTAAAGACTCAATGTTTATCTCCTGCCGTCTGGTCAATTAAAATTCAGAGAAAAAATGAACCTAGTGGCGACGCCAACAATTACCAACGAATCCTTCAATACTACGAAAGGACAATGAGCCAGCAAGCCTGGTCACTTACAATAATATTTACCAAAGAGGTGAAAATAGGCATCAACAAGGATCACATTACATTTTATAAGCAGTGCTTCTCATTTTAGCAACAACAAACATAATATTAATGAAGAGGTGAAGATTGAAGACTTCTTCTGATTCTCAACCCTAACTACAAATCCTAAACAGAGAAATCTAAAGAATACCATTTTTGGTTCACTGCTACAAATCTTAATGGGAACTGAGCAAGAATAAAAACATTGTAGAAAGAGAAACTTGCCTTTATAGTAATATAAATGAGAATGGGAAGAAACTCATCAGCCCCAGATGGTGTTCGGTCATTTGACATGGACACGTTTAGCAGCAAGTTGTTGATGACTTGGCAACAGCTCATAACACATAGAAGCTTATCCCGTGGCGATTTGAAGGAATTGATCTTCTGTAACTCTTTAACTGCAAGCTAGAGTGGAATGTGAGGTCAGAGTTAGCTTGAGCCATGGTTCAAAGACACTTGAAAGTTCAAACTAACGTGGAGTATCAGAAAACTATAGATGTTGATGAACCGTTTAGATACCGCACCGTATAAAAACAATGGCATTTTACTATGTAATTCAAAGAAAAAACATGAGCAACCTAGCAAAAGAAACTGGAACAGAGTAACAATTAACTAGCTTCAATCAGGTCTACCATATATTCTGCAAGATGTCTAGAAGGCAATCCAATAAATTTATTTGGTCGGTGTATAGAGCTATCCAAATAAAGTAAGTAGACACATATTGTCAAACCTAGAGCGACATTCATTCATCGGTTACACGGTCAATTACATCATGACAATGCAGCCTGTAAAGCCACGTACATAACGAAAAATCACCAATCGCAGCACAAACCTACTGTTTCCACATGATGCGAGCTTATTATAAAGCCTTAAACGCAACTGAGAACGAACAGAGCACACCAGCTTACCAGCCAGGAGGCCTCGCTGTGCAGGACCTTGGTATGTCCAAGTGCTGAGGCCTGACGAACCGCTGCAGGAGGCCGATCCTCTCCGAGACCTCCGCGTCGGCGGCCGCGTCCTCCGCCGACGCCGCGAAGGTGCGGTCGAAGAGCTTGGTCATGACGTACTTCTCGAGGCCCTGTTCAGAATCAAAGCAGAGGCGTTCAGAAACGTACATCGCCCAAAACAGAAAGGAGAATCAGCAGGGGGTGTATGCTGAGACCTCGAGCGCGTGGTCGATCTCCTGGTGGGTGGCGTTGGCCCAGAGGGGGTGCTCCCTGAAGGTCGCCTCCATCGCCGCGTAGAAGGCCTGGACCCTGGCGCCGTCCTCCTCGGCGTCGAGCGAGAGGGAGGCGAGGAAGCTGCGCGCGTTAGGGTGAGCTCGGTTAGATCCGGATGAGGCCATGATCGTTGATCCAAGTAAGCAGTGTGCGAATTCGTTGGGGGAACGGCGGGTGGGGTGGCTGACCTCTTGATGGAGCGGAGCGGAAGAGGCCGGCGGCGGCGGGGCGGCGCATGCGGTCGAGGAAGCCGTAGAAGTCCACCCGCGACGCATCCGAGGACGGGCTCTCCATGGCCGCCTGCCGGCCCGCGCAGAGAGAAAGAGAGAGATTTGGAATTCTGTCGGAGACGGCAACGCAACCAGCGATGAGAATAACGCCAGCCGCAGTCGTTTTCCAATCACCGTACAGTCAGCAGTCTGAAGAATCCTGACTTAAAAATTACATCCAGTACTGTCAAAGGCGCAACTCGCGGTCTCTGCATCAGGCCATCTCCAACGGCGGCGACGGCATTTGGGACGCATAAATTGTCCCCGCGCGTCCGTGAAGCTAGGGTTGCTCGGCGTGGCAGCCCTTTCCTACCAATGCCGCCATCCCGGTGACTTCCTCTCGCTGTCGGTGTCCGATGGCAACGACAGGTTGCTCATGGTGGCTAGCCGGTGTTGGAGAAGAAGATGAATGGCAGCCGCTTGGAGATGAATTAGAGCAGGCGCAGGGGTTTTATTGAGCGGGGATTAATGGCGGCGCGTAACGAAGAGGTTTGCGGTTGCTCCTCCGCAGCGGTTCGGCGCTCCATTCCGACGGTTGGCGCGTCGATCGGCGCGGTTGCCACTCCGGCGGTTGCCCTCCCTGGCAGTTGTTCTGCTTTAATTCGCGGCGGCTCGAGCCAGGGTCGCTACCACGCAGGCCCGTGGGAGAAGCGAGCGGACGCTCGGCGCGACCGCGCAGTGTCCGCGAAGACGTAAACGTGCCCTCAAAGTAAAACCAACACCAAAAAAAAACCCTGTGTTTCGCGCGATTCGTATCAGATCAGACAAAGATGAGAAAAAATCAAGATTATACTCACATAGACCTTTCAATTCTTTTCCTCTGTTAGAAGGATCTATGCGGATCTCAGAGTAGGACTCCCCATAACAAATTGCAGTCTCACACAAATCTTCATGGAGTGTCAGTGCTACAGTCCCAAATCACACACGCCGCTATCTAGCTGTAGAAGTCGCTGGACGTGATCTACCAACAACCAGGGGCACAAGGGCAGTCTACGGGCATGATTTCCACGCAAGATTCATCACGTCGCCGTCGACGTACGGCCTCAGATCCCACATAAGGCAGTAACCATCAAGCTCCGTGGATGATGATTTGAGGGACAGTGACCCGACAATCTTTTCCTGCAGGTAAAACCGACAGAAAAAAAAAGATGAAACGGTCTGGCATTTTTCTCGGGAGCAAACAAACACGTATCAGCGGATGGATGGGCTGACAGGAACTCACCTGCATCATGCAATCAAGCTTTAGCATGTTATGGACGAGGATCATCAATGTAACGAGCGATGAATCGCTGTCGAGGTGATCTGCAGGTTGCTCCCCCTTCTCCTGGTACATGGGAGAATGTTACTTGGTGTCGTCGTCGGTGCAAATAGTAGGTTCTGGTCTGTTGAAAACGCTGCAAGAATTAACAGCTGCCAGGGTAGGGGTCCCCTACCTCTCTGCAGTGGGATTGGTCGTTCATCTTGTTATCAGCAGTGCTCTCGTCTGGAACATGCATTGCACGTATATTGGCTGTTAGTGTTGCGTCATAAGCACCTTCCACTAGGCATTGAAGTTCTTCGAGCAGTGCCTTCACTGAGCAGGAAAGAAAAGGACAGCATCGCAGTTAACTGGAGTTCAGAGACATAAGAATTTACTAGTGCAACTTGGTGATGATTGCTTCAGAAGCAAACATTATGCATCGGACACTATAACAGCAACAAGAAAGAAAAGACCAGGGAACCACAGTGGAATCGTCTGCCATTCTGCTAATCTTTAGCATAATTTGGAGCCAAAGAGCCAGGTACTGAACAAATAGAGCAGGGGCTATCTACTGGCTAGTGAGCTTTAAAATGATATTTGACAGAGACCTCTTGGGAAAATTAGTTATGGTTACTCTTATCATAATAAACATGTTCATCTTTCCTGTTTGACATCGTTGTGTCATTTCTGAGCACTAGGACTAATGCTGCCTATTCTACCCTAATATGCAGTTTTCTTTCCTTTCCAGCATGAGGATATGAATCTCTAACAGTAGGAGCCTTTCCTACTGTTAAAAGTTCGAAAAAAAAAGGATATGAATCTCTGGATAAAAGAGCTTCTGTGGAACCAGTCTAAGGATTTGGCAATTTCAAGCCACTTGGTGATATGGCATGCAGTTTGCAGCAAAGTTATGCTTTTAACACTACAAGAACCTCTTGATGATGGAACAAATATTAACAAGCTAGAAAGGATAAATATTAGTAGGTACTGAAAACAGAGGATAGCAAATACCTTTGTGTATACAACCTTTGAGCTCTCCCTCGCATGAATTTACTTCTAATACAAAATGAAAGATTTAGTATCAAGCTGACAAAACTGCATACTGTAGATCAAAAGTGAAGCATGATGTCTGTGAGAACTTCATGATCAAAAGTGAAGCATGATGTCTGTGAGAACTTCATGACGGAAGTCAAGAATTGCAAGAGAATATTGATAAATCATTGCTCGAACGTTTGATTGTGAAGACATGAAATGGGCCAGGTGTCTATAATCGCCACACTGTAGTTGGTAGTTATATGAAAATGGGAGTGAATTTATGATCTGCTGAGAAACTTCTGTATACTAAATCCTTTACCCTGGAGAACTCAAAATTTAATTCACTCAAACCAACAAGGAATGTTTCTAATACGAAGAAAGAACATATCTGCAGACAACCTACGAAAATGCAAAGAGCCTCTAGGCCGCCGCTCGTTCGATACTCTGTACTTTTGTAGTCTGAACTGGCGTGGCGGATGAAAAAATTGAGAATGCTTGTGAACGTCATATCAGAATTGCATGGACATGCTTCAATATTCACGCGTTTCTCCTGATTCGTTAAAAGTACCGGGTCACGAGTAAAAAATATGTTAATATATTTATGCCAATTTGACAGTGAGGCACAAACTGAATGAGTTTAAATTGGGTTTGGTATGTTGATCAGAGGGGCCAGGGAAAGCTACATACTATAGCTTTGCACGTGTACCACGAAAGCAACATTGTATATATCAGTAAGCTTGTGGAAGGCTATTTGGCCAAGTTAAAGAAAAAAATACAACATATGATTACCTGCAATAAGATTTTACGTCTATATCCAATTAAAGAGGACTGGAGAAACATATTTATTAAATTAGTTTTCATTATTCCAACATACTCCGTGTGATAATTACTCCTGATGCAGCTACGGCAAAAAAAAATGTGCATTGTTTAAAAAAACACATTTCGCACTTTGTTTCTGATTGGCTGAATATAAAGCATATGGGATAATAAACCTTTAGCACTTGATTATAACTCACACTGGCTCAAGTTGGAGATGCTCTGGCAGTGAAGGCTGCAGCCTGATTCGAGATAGGACTTCATCCTGTCGGTGCAGTTAGATCTAACTATCTCACCTATAACATCCGATTCAATCGGAACCCGCAGCCTCCGAAAATACTCTGAAAACAGAACACAAATTACTTCAGAAACTTTGGTCTGTGATGGGTGATAACAAACACTCTATAATTTCATTGAATATAGAAGGGACGCCCCAACAGAAGAAAAGAATCAGAACTGTAAACCATACAGAACAATGCTAACCTAGTTTATCTCCTGACAATAAATGGGAGGGGTAATACAGTAATCAAATATAACCTAGCTCTTGCCGGAATCTCGTCAGGAATCGCCTCCCGCCATCCACGAGCTCCTCGAACCGTGCCACCCTGCGGCCACGGAGGCAAATCATCAAGCACGGAGCGAACTGAACTCCAGCCGCCAGGACAGAATTTCCAGCAAGGCAGAAGAAGAGAGGATAAGAGAAGAGGGGCACGTGGACGCAGGTAGAGGGGGTGTGGGGGTACCCGGCCATGAATTCCCTGAATATACGGTCGCAAGCGGTTTCCTCTTCTCGTTCCCTGGCAGGATCCGCCGGTGTGTCCAGCATGGCTGGGAATGCTCGCAAGTTTCTGGTGGCGGCGGCGGCTGTGCGTGTGTGAATGCCTCCGAGTTTATACTATCCAGCAGTAGGAATTACTAGCAGAACATCAAACTGTAATTAGCATACGCTGAAATTGAAATTGTGCCACTTACTAGCAGAACATCACACTGTAATTAGCATACGCTGAAATTGAAATGGTACCATTTACTAGCAGAACATTAGGAACTACTAGCAGAAAAGTGAAATTTTTAATCATATACTTACTATCAATGAACTTAAATCATTTACTAGCAATCAACCTAACGCTGAAATTTAAATCAAAAGAACAAGAACCTAACACTGAAAGAAAGTTATACTCAAGTTATCAACCTGCTGCAGCTGAGGAAGACATGGAGAGGACGGCGCGGGCGTCGGTACGGCGGACGAGGTGGCGGCGGGTGGACGAGGTGGTGGGCGTCGGAGCGGCGAGCCGGGGGCGGGTTCAGCGGCGGCGGCGACGGAGGTAGCCCTAGCTGGGACTCAATGCGGGGGAGCGTGTACTCGATGCGGGCGGCTCGCGTGGACTGGGCCGAAACGTTTGCTTTTTCTTTTTTTGTTTTTTTAACTTCTTCAACTATTTCTTTTTTTTTTAGATGTTCTTCAACTATTTTTTTTAGATGTTCTTCAACTATTTCTATGCAGTGGTAATGTTCTGTAAATTCTAGCAACGATCTCAGTTTGCATATGAACTAGACTTTTGCTGTCACATTGGGTTTGAACTTGCACACTCTCAACAACACTACATCATGTAAGTAGTATTTATGATAATTCCAGGTAGTTGAGAATCCGAAAAACCGCCCACTAGTGTACTACTATTCATTCATTAGAAAGAGTGTAATACTGCTCTCAATGTGATGTGGCCATCTTACAAGGCAAATAAACCACCAACGTCGTGAAGACCCCTACCTTGTCTGTAGGATTCCACCACTCAGCCCCATCTGCCTCTCTATGGGGTTTACATAGGCTTGTTTCCTTTGCAGTATCTCTCGATTCCGTTGTCATGATCCTCTAGCAATGTCAACACGACTCTTATACACGGTGTTTTTTCTAGCCTTGGCGTTCATCCCGTAGCCTTGGGGGGTGATGTGAGCATTACCCTTCGGGAAATCAATGTTATGCTATCTCCAAGAAGGGAACGACGTCCGCGGACGCCGCCGCCATGACCCAGACGGGCAAGGGTTTCCCCTGGTAGATGCAGTCAACATGCCACACGGGGTCTCGACCGTCGCCCTCGCAAGATGCAACAGCCGTACCGCCGTCACACCACGCAGCTCGCCGGCACCACGCCGCCCACATGACCGTGGACACCGACCAGCATCAGATTCCTTGGCACACCCGCCAACCAATAGGACTCCCACCGTCCAGGGCCATGATACGTCTCAAACGTATCTATAATTTCTGATATTCCATGCTAGTTTTATGACAATACATACATGTTTTGCTCACACTTTATAATGATTTTATGCATTTTCCGGAACTAACCTATTAACAAGATGCCACGGCAGCCTCGTTTTCTCGTTGTTTTTGGTTCCGTAAAGGCTGTTCGGCAATATTCTTAATTCGACGAAACGAAGACGAAAGATCTTATTTTTCCTAAGATTCCAAACGAAGGAGAGTCGAGGCGGGCCGGGGGTCACACCACACCCGGGCGCGGCCTGTGCCGGCCGCCGCCGTGTGGGGAGGGCGCCCGCCCTTCCGACTCCGCCTCTTCGCCTATTTAACCCCTCGTGACATAAAACTTCGATACCAATTGACGAAACTCCAGAAAGACTCCAGGGACGCCGCCGCCATCACGAAACTCCGTTTCGCGGGACAGAAGTCTCTGTTCACGGCCGGGGAATTGCCCCCGAGTCATCTCCATCGACACCGCCGCCATCTTCATCGCCATTGTCGTCTCCTATGATGAGGAGGAGTAGTTCTCCCCGAGGCTGAGGGCTCTACCGTAGCTATGTGGTTCATCTCTCTCCCATGTACTTCAATACAATGATCTCATGAGCTGCCTTACATGATTGAGATCCATATGATGAGCCTTGTAATCTAGATGTCATATGCTATTCAAGTGCTTAATTATGTGAACTTTGGGGTTACTGTGACCTCGGTGTAATGGTGACAGTGTGTGCGCCGTGTGTAACTCCCTTATGAATTGTGGTGTGTTAGTACCTCCTATGAATGCTCACGGTGACGGTGTGGGGTGTTTATTAGTACTTGGGAATACGCCTTTGAGGTGTGCTTTTGCACACTTGCCCAATGAATTTGAGTTCTCTATCCAATAAGAGAGTAGTATGATGAAGTGCTTATATTTATATTCAATTATGATTGCAATGTTGAGAGTGTCCACTAGTGAAAGTATGATCCCTAGGCCTTGTTTCTAAGCATTGAAACACCGTTTCCAACAAGTTCTGCTACATGTTTACTTGCTGCCATATTTATTTCAGATTGTTATTACCACTCATATTCATCCATATCACTTGCATTTTACTATCTCTTCGCGAACTAGTGCACCTATACATCCGACAAGTGTATTAGGTGTGTTGGGGACACAAGAGACTTCTTGTATCGTAATTGCAGGGTTGCTGAGAGGGATATCTTTGACCTCTACCTCCCCGAGTTCGATAAACCTTGGGTGATTCACTTAAGGGAAACTTACCTGTTCTACAAACCTCTGCTCTTGGAGGCCCAACACTGTCTACAGGAATAGAAGCGTGCGTAGACATCAGGCCACTGCCCCGACAACCCACCAAAGCACATTGTCGACCTAGGGAAACCGCAGAACACCGCTGTGACAGCACCAAACGCCAACTGAGGCGCAAGCCGGCCACCAAGCATCTGCACCATCGAGTCAGCCCCCAGCAAAAGCGGCCACCTTTAGCCCACATGGCTTCCGGCGCCAACATATATGGGACAGAGGTGGGCTCGAAGGGGACCGGGGCCCCTGCCCCGACCCGAACTCGAGGCGGCCTGGACGAGCCGCGCCACCCACCACTGCGCCGGGAACCCTCCCAGCCGAGTCAAGCAGGTGCTGCGCCGCAGTCGGACACGCACCACATCGCGCCGGCCCTCATCCGCATCGCCGTCGACCACCACCAGAACGCCAGGGCCGAGGTCGCGCCGCCCGCCGTCGGGGCCGCTCCGGGAAGCAACCGCGGCCACGAGCACGCTAGGGGCACGCCGTCTCCAAGCCGACGCCGAGGATCCGCGCCACCGCACCCAACGCCTAGTGCGGCGCCCTCACCGGCCGTGGGTGGCCCGCTCCGCCACCACCGCGCGAGGGGGAAGGGGGCCCGCCGCCGCCGCCGCATGGGCTTTGCCCGGCGATGCCCTCTGGCGGCGGCGGGGGAGGGGGGGGTTCGGGGAGGCGCTCAACTCCATCATCATAGCCTTCATTTGGCTTACGATGGATGACTCCAATTTCTTGAGGTCATCCAAAGTAGCCGTTGTGCTATCAGCGTTTGATGGTGGAGGTGGTTGCCCACCGGGAAGGGACCCATTCCCAATCACCTCTTGTTCGGCCATTTCCTAGGCGGTAAAGCCCGAGCAAGAAAACCTTGCTCTGATACCAATTGAATGGATCGTAGCGAACAAGAGGGGGGGTGAATGGTCGCTAACCAATTTTTATGTCTTTTTCAGTTTTAGTGCGATGCGGAAGTAAAGGTGATAACTTTGGTGACAGGGCTGTTCCTAGTATGATCCTAGCTAGTGCAACAAGTAAAGGAACCGAACAAGGTAGTAAAGAGAGGGAGCGAAACAACCGGGGACGCGGAGACGAGGCGAGGTTTGTTTCCCGCAGTTCCTCCCACAAAAGGGAGTACGTCTGCGTTGAGGAGGTACTAACCACGAAGGCTCGGCGGCCACACAGGCCTCACCTTGTTCCTCGAGAAAGCCCCATGAAGGAGCTTCCCCTTCTTCACTAAGTAGCCGGTCGAGGCGGCGGTTCCTTCACAAGGTTGGGGCGAGCTCCACAAACACCGGAGGCTCCCAACACCCTATGGGGCTAGCACAATTCCACGCTAGCCTCCATAGGAGCACTTCCTCCAAGATCCCACCATAGGAACCCTAACTTCAAGATCCACTAAGGACTAGATGATATTGGTGAAATCTCTCTTGGTAGAACTATAGATCGGGGCCTCCTCCACCACTACTCAAAGTTTGGGCAAGATTGGTTGGGTAGGTGGGGAGATCCTCAAGGTTTGAGCTCAACAACAATGGAGGAGAGAGAGAGAGAAGAGATAAAATCGAGCTGGAAAAGATGGGGCGCTTTTATAGGCTCCCCCAATTCCAACCGTTATGTGCAGATCCCGCACGATCGGTACTACCGCTTGGGCAAGCGGTAGTACCGCTCTGGATTCGAATTCCGCCCACAGATCTGCCACGTGGGCTCGAAGCGGTAGTACCGCTGCTTGTACCGATGAGGTACCGGCAGGGCCTCTGCGAGCCCCGGACTCCACCTGGTACCAGGGCGGAAGTTCCGTAACTCATAGTTACGGTACCAAAGCGGTACCTTGACGGAACTACCGCTTGGGAGCGGTACTTCCGCTTGAGGTACCGTCAAGATACTGTAACATGTACTGTGGGCGTATCGGCGTGCAATCCCAGAGCGGTACCACTGACCGGTACCAATAGGGTAGCGGCACTACTGCTCTTGGTACCGGTAGTACCGGTCAGGCAGATTCTGCTTTTTCCTCTTTCCCTCTCCAACCACGTCACCTCGCGACACACACACAAAACCAGAAAACCTACACTAGTAACATATGGGTCTTCTATAACGATTTTAGTTCGTCAGCGAAAGGGCAAAATCTGTCATAGACATGTGTTGCTGACGGTTTGCAGGACCGTGGCGGATATCGCGTCACAGATGGCCAGACTGACGGTTAGATTTTCCCGTCATGGATCCGTGACGACTTTGTGCTGGCCCAGAGCCCACCTGGCCCGCTCCGCTATGACGCCTTTGGCCGTCGTGGATTGCTGTCCCCCGGTCGGATCCTTCGAGACATTATATCAGTTCAATGATTGGCCTGTCAGTCCTGTCGCATGATGTCATCATTGTCGTCTAGCTGACAATTCCGGACCATCCTCCTCCTACCACGTGTCCATGTAGAATTGCATTCGAAGGCTGACACGTGCCACGAGCGTGCCCATTGGCATGTCGACACGTGTCGCACGGAATACCAACATGTGCGCGTGGATGGCCCACTAACGTCCTGACGCGTGGCACAATGAACTTCTGACACGTGGACAATTGGGGCCCACATGCAGGAGCACACGTGGCACGGAACTGAACTTTGGGCCCATGTTTGTAGTCACTACAACAGCCCATTAATTGACGGCCCAATTGTGTCGGCCCGGTATGGGTATGTCCCATTAGTGGATGGCCCAACTGTGTCGGCCCGGTATGGGTATGACCCATTAGTGGATGGCCCAATTATGGCGGTCCGGCCTATGATTGGCCCTTTAGTGGACGGCCCAATTCTGGCGGTCCGGCCTATTATTGGCCCATTAACGGACGGCCCAATTTTTGCGGTCCGCTATGGGAGTGGCCCATTTTTGGTGGCCCATAACGACAAGCCAGTTTACGTGGTCCTTCTCTTGGCCCACTTACGGCCGGCCTTTTAACAGCCTAAATGCGCGGCCTTACTATCCTGGCCCGTTATTACTACTGCAACATCTCAAAAAACAATTGCAAAAAGGCATCTTACTTCGAGCCCATGGTGTGTTAATAATGGCTTGTTAGCACGGTCCGGCCTGGTTATCGAGGCCGGCCCGTTACTACAAGCCCATAAGTGCCGGCCCGTAAACAACGTCCGGCCACGTTATCTTAGCTGGGCCGTTACTTTCAGCCTATCAAACCCGGCGTGTCAAATAGCTGCCGTTTTGTGGCGGCCTTACATATAAATAATACATAAACACTCAAAAATAATTACATACAGAATAATTACATAACTGTGCATCAAATTACATTCGATCTTAAGTTCATCCTGCATACGCGCACCAACAATATAACAGTTCAGCTCCTCCAAAATAATACCCTCCGGTTCATATTAATTGACTCTAATATGGATGTATCTAGACACATTTTAGTTCTAGATACATCCATATTAAAGTCAATTAATATGGATAGGAGGGCAGTTTAGCTTGCACCAAAGCAAGACAACCAGCAAAAAATACAGTTCAACTGTCCACCATACCACCACCAGTTGACCATGTTTACTCGCACACGGACCTGGTAAACGTTTCAAGCTTTGCCTCAAGGGCAGTCTGCCTCTCTCTCGATTCATGTACCTTTCTGTTAAACTCCAACAGATTAGCACTCTGGGAGTCGACAAGATCTTGAAGATCCGCTTTTCCCCTCCGCTCTGTCTCCAGTAAATCAGCTAGGGTGTTCATATTTGATCGCGTGGGTCTATGCTCGAGTCCCACATTCTGAAGAAACATAGGTTTCTTTACTCTCTTACCAAGGACATCAGATAAAATCTGGGTCTCATTCTTTCGCTCTCCATCTGGTGTAGGTTGAGACATCTCTTCTTCAATCTCAGCCTTGTCTAGCAATAAAGACAGAAGACAGATTGGTGTTAGATGAAGCAATGTATAAACTTTGTTTCAGCGATAACTCAATAAATGCTTACTCACCAGAACACGTTGTACTTCAGAGGAGTAGCTGTCGTCCTTGCTGTGGTGTGTCTCCCTGAATAGATCCACATGACTTGGTTCTTTACCCATGTACGAGTCTCCCTGAAAACAAACACATACATGCAGCCAACTTATAGGTTCTATAAAGGATTTTGTGAATAACCAATAATGTGTGCGATGTTATATGTTGATGTGCAAGTTAATCACTATTTAGAGCAGTTCGATGCAAAGCATCTATATTGTAGAAAGAATCTGCAGACTTTAGCGCAAGCAACGATGTGCACAAAAGCTCCTACAAACAGCTACCTACCAAAAAATGAATTTAGTTTAAAATGCACCTGAGCTATCCATCGGAGAACTAAGCAATGCACCTTCTTGGCAAAGTGAGCATCATGGAAATGATACCAGGAGTTAGATATATTAACTATCTATGCCAAACATGTACGAACGCAATCAGTGATTTAATAGACCAGCGCATGCATTCAGCAAAATACAAGCTACATAGTAAATACCCATCCAGCTTGTTGATGGAACTGTGTACTCTATCATTCTGTAAACAACACAGGTCTTCACATACCAGATTTTCCACGTGTGCAGTGTAGCTGCGCGACCCAGTTGTTTGGTGGAGCTGAACCTTAGAACGGTTGGTCCTATTTATACTACTGATCCTCTGCATGAAAGGTAGAATTACTAACGATATACATGCATATGCATGTACAAGTAAAAAACTTCGATTTTAAAAAATAGACTAACAATGCTGTGGGGAGACTTCCAGTGGTCCACAAGCTCCAACCAATCCTTATTAGTTGTACTGGAAACAGGACTTTCAGTCGGCACTTCAGAAAGTGGGACGCCATCAAAGTATTTTTTCTTAAGATTGTGCCGAAACTGACGTACACCATTCTGAAGATGCTTGTTGCATGCACCTTTTACTGGTGACTGCTTTGTGTCCACTGAAAATTTCCCCTAGTGGTATGGAAGAACATGCATAAGAATGACAATTTCTGAGAAATAAAAGCTTTATAAACAGTAAAGGGAGGCAAAGGAATGCAGTTTGTAAATACCGCGATTTTTCCATAGAAGTCACTGTTACCACCAGATTTTAACCACGCCCGGAAGTGGGCCGTGATTGAGATGGGCTTGGAGATTATGCGCGGGGAATATTCATGAATCGGCCTTGTACAAGAGTTTGGGCTAGATTGCCCGTGTATCTGTAAATTATAGTAGGTTACATGTCGGTTAGAATTAAAAGATAGAGTTTAGCTCGTGCACGGTTGGGATTATTCCCAAGTTAGAGAGTCTACGGACTATAAATATGTATCTAGGGTTATTGAGAAAAGAGGACGATCACGTTCACAACAAACACAATCTAGGCGCATCGCCACCCCTTGTTTCGAGGGTTTTCTTCCGGTAGCCAGCCCATCGCATCTTGCGATCGGCGATCATTTATTCGTTATCCTGTGTCGCTCGTGCTGAAGCCTTGTTGATGGCGAGCAACACTGTTATCACAGATATGTTGGGGCTAACATCGATACTCTTTCGATATTTGCTTAGTTATGTTATCCCTACATATCTAGCTGCCTTTACACCTGTCCTAAGGCGTAAAGGCAGCAACTTGCTTGATCTTTATTCAGTAGATTTGATCTGTTATAGTTGTTCCTTGTTCTTCAAGGAATTGGCTTGATATCCGCATGATTAGGCCTTGCAAACGGATTGAATGATCCAGCAATGCGTAAGGTACGGTTTGCCGATCCTGGGGAAGATGTTCCGAGAATCGACTCTGTGTTGGTTTTTAGGCCTTTTCTAGGGTTAGTTTTCTGTTGTCTTTCGCATCTGCCAGGCTCAATTACGTGCAGGACGTTCCAGTTATGCGGTGAAAACCCTAGACTGTCGTAGGTCAATTTGACTTGATTTTGGTAAAGCAAGACCCCCATGTTGCCATAGATCTAATACGGACCATGGGATAATCGGCTCCTTGAGCCGATTCACAGGAAACCTGAGAGCCGATCGAGGCTCGAATTTAATGTTTACGTGTCTACCATGCAGAGAATAATCGAAGCAATCCATCACCTTCCGACCAGGTATAGGTCAGTGGCACGCCCTCGCAACAGCCGGGACGTGTGCGGAGCTTTGCGGGCGTCGCCCGAGGGACCAGGGCCCACACGTCTGGAGCCTCCCGGCTCTTCGTGTTGCTCGCTGCCCGCCGGTAGGTTTTGGCACAACATTCGGCACGCCGGTGGGACATCTACAACGGCGTCGACATCTGCAGCTGTGATGGCGGAGACACCAATCACGTACGAAGAACTACCTGAGGAGCACAAGAAGAAATATGATGAGATCAAAGCTGTCTTCGAAGCCGATCTCATCGGCTCTTTTGAGAGGACCCGTAAACATGGCATTCGGTGGAAAGGGTTCTCGCCTGGCGTTCTCGATGAAGTGGATCTGTCTATCCCTTCGAAGACCGTACTAGAGCTCAGGAGAAGTTAATTACATGGTGGCTCATTCGCTACACCGCCATTCCGAGAGCCTGGTAAACGCTTTCGAGCGTGTTGCGGTTCGTGTGGTTCAGGAGATCATGAAGCATCAGTACTCTCCGTCAGGGCCTGCCCTAGGGACTCACCAAGGAGATACCAGACCAGACCACAGCTGCCCTTCGCGCTTGCAGCTCCAGAACCGCCAGGTTCGCCGTCATATGTCGTTTACAAGATCGGAGGCGATCCTAGCGATTACCAGTTCCTTCAAGAGCCACCTAAGGAGATCCCACACGGATACGTGTGCACATACGTGCCGGACTGCAATAACTTGGCGCGCACGAATCAGATGGCGGCAGGAGGGATTTCTGGCGGACGCTGATAAACAGCATGGCTAGCTAAATATGCCACCGGAACGAGTCATGAAAACTCAGCTCCTGCAGCTAATACCATGGAACAGATCAGTACAATCTTAAGAGACCAGTTCGGCCTCTTGCCAAAGAGGAGAATGGTCGGCTATTCCAAGCCATATCCCAACGAGTACGATTTGATTCCACTGCCGCCCAAATATCGGCTCCCTGAGTTCTCAAAGTTCAATGGATCAGAAGGGTCCAGCTCAATAGAGCATGTGAGCCGATATTTGGCACAGTTGGGCATGATTTCAGCGTCAGACCCATTACGTGTGAGGTTCTTTGCGCAATCTCTCACAGACCAGCTTTTGGGTGGTACACCTCGTTGCCACCGATTCGTCCGGACGTGGCAGTGCTGGAAGAGCAATTTCATATCCAGTATCACTCAGAAGCTACTGAGGCTGGCATTGCCGATCTGGCTCAGTGCGGCAGAAGCGTGGAGAAACGGTGGCGGAATACATCCAGCGTTTCAGAACTGTCAGGAACCGATGTTATTCGGCTCGCTTAATCGAGAAAGAAGCAGTCGATCCGCGGCATTGGGCCTCGCCACGCCGATCAAGGATCCGGCTTTCCAAGTGGTACGTTCACGGCACACATGGCTCGAAATTAACACTGTACGAGCAGCGCCACCCGGAATTGTACCAAGACAAGTTCAGGCGCCCGGTAGGCCTGGTCGAGACAAGAAGAGGGAACTCGCAAGACCAGAAGTAGCCGTGGCTGAATGGGCTCGGGGGCAGATCCCATGTCCTGCAAGTGGGTGAAACAACAAGGGCCAGCAAAGGGTTCGACTTCGATGTGAGCAAAGCTGAGCAAATATTTGACTTACTGCTCAAAGAGAAGCGGCTGACGTTACCCGAAGGACATAAATTCCCTACGGCGCAAGAGTTGAACGGGAGACCGTACTGCAAGTGGCATCACTCGTTCACCCACATCACCAATGACTGTAAAGAGCTGCGTCGGCAGGTACAAACAGCGATAGAACAAGGCCGTTTGATCTTCGGTCAGTTTGCTATGAAGGTGGACACACAACCGTTTCCCGGTGTTAACATGGTGGAGCACCATCCACCCGCAAGGCGTCAGCTGAATTTCTCACTCGGTGTTAACATGGCAGGGCCTGTATACCACCATAGCAGGTATGAGAAAGAAAGCGGTCAACCCCGCGGTAAGGAAAAGGAAGAGGCCGGCCCACGCGACCGGCCCCGATATGAAGACCGACGGTACATCACCGAGGAACAAGTGAGAAACGTGCGGTATCAACGGCCGCTCTCCGAGCATCTCCTTAACAAATATGAGCGCCAGTACGATCGCCGCCGGCGGTACGATATAGACGACGAGAGGTACCGTCAGTCTGACGTAGACAATCGAAAATATCGTCGGTATGGCAGAGACGACGAAGGGTATGAGCGTCCCGCTAAGGGAAAGTCGAGAGAGCAGGACGATATGGACAGACACCGGGATTGTCCTTTCTTTAAGCACCGCTGGATTCAGGTATGAGCCGATTGCCTACAATCGATAACTGCCCGGAATGTAGACGGCAGAAGAAAGACACGGGTGAAGTCTCAGTGTTCAAACGTCTAGGGCCTCTCCCACCCCAGAACAGGCGAGCTGAATCATCTCGAGAGGAAGATTTCGAGGAATCAGAAGAAGAAGAAGATAGATACCACCGTCCAAGGTGGTGTCCTGATGGACTCAGTCATTCCCAAAAGCGTAGGGTTCAGCGGCTACGTAGCTTGGAGGAAGCCGAGGCACAATACCTGCACACGCTGAGGAAGGCACGACCCGATTTGGCCGTAAAAATTCAACAAACCTTGGACACTGAGATGCGTCCACAGAAGAAAGAATGGCGCCCTAAGCAAACAAAAGCCGATGCGAAGGCATCGGCTGGCACGAATATGGTGTTCATTCTTCCATCGGAGTTTTGTGCTCCAAGAGTCGACGGAACACCAGTGGCACAGTTGGACTGCGGCCCGCGGCCAGTCATCTTTGAGAAGCCACGAGACAAGAGCTACAAACATTTGAAGGCCCTGTACCTAAGAGGTTATATCAACGGGCAGCCTGTCAGCAAGATGTTGGTTGACACGGGGGCAGTTAACATAATGACATACTCCATGCTGCGGCGTTTAGGACGCTCTAATGCCGATCTGATCAAAACCAACGTCACACTGAGCGACTTCAATGGTCAAGCATCAGAAACGCAAGGCGTTCTGAGCGTGGATCTAACCGTGGGCCGAAAGACCATCCCTACATCATTCTTCATCGTCGATAGCAAAAGCACCTACGCTGTCCTGCTAGGAAGGGATTGGATTCACGCCAACTCGCATTCCATCCACAATGCACCAATGCCTTATACAAGGGATGGAGATGAAGTGGAGGTCGTTATGCAGATGACTCACGAGATTTCAATAGCGGCATGAATATTTGGGACGCACACGACCAAGAGCCGATTTCCGGAGTCAGTTTGGACGATGTGAGCGCATCGAAGCTACAAAAACGGGGTGAGGCTGGTCTTATCCACCGGCCCGACGAGTAGTAAGACCGTAATCAATAAACGTACGTGGCAAGGCCGATCCCTGCGATCGGCCCCAAAAAATAAAAAGCAGTGATCTCACCTTGAGCATGTCACGTACTGGTAATAGGGAGACTTCCTCCCGTACTAAAGTACAAATAAGTTGTAGACCTTCATTGGGCAATGCAATTAAAAGGGGGGCCGATTCCAGCAATCGGCCCAAACTATCCTCCCCATACGTTTTGCCCGTGTTCGGCATCGATCTAGCAGCCGACGGAAAGCTAGGGTACGGATTTACATCAGCTGATGAGCTAGAAGAAGTTGACATTGGTCCTGGGGATAAGCCACGACCAACATTTATCAGCAAAAAGCTAGACCCACATCGGAGGGGCCTGATGATAGCTCTGTTGAGAGAATATCCAGATTGCTTTGCTTGGGATTATACAGAGATGCCCGGTTAAACAGGAGCATCATCGAGCATCGGCTCCCGCTTAAGAAAGGATTTCGGCCGTTCCAACAGAGCACGACAAATGAAGGCCGAAATTTTAGAAGAAGTCAAGAAAGAGATTGAGAAAATGTTGAACGCCGGATTCATCAGCCATGCAGTACGCTGAGTGGATTTCGTGTCGTACCTGTAAAAGGATGGCCGATGGCGCGTCGCTATAGATTTTCGAGATCTCAATAGAGCCACTCCAAAGGATGAGTATCCAATGCCAGTAGCAGAGACATTGATCAATGCGGCTGCTGGTCATAAGGTGTTAAGTTTCATGGATGGCAACGCCGGTTACAACCAGATTTTTATGGCTCCGGAGGATATACACAAGACGGCATTCAGAGTACCAGGCTTTTTAACTCGTATGACATTTGACATTTGAAAAATGCCGGCGACGTACGTAGCCAAAGCCATGAATTATGATTTCATCGACAAGTTGGTAGAGATCTACATTGATGACGTGGTAGTCAAATTCAGAAGGACACCGGATGATTTGAGACGAATCCTAGACCGAACCAGAAAATTCTGAGAATGAATCCAAAGAAGTGTGCTTTTGGTGTAACGGCCGGTCAATTCTTGGGTTTCTTGGTTCATGAACGCGGAATTGAAATCGGTCTGAAAAGTCAGGAGGCAGTGCGAACAATGAAACCACCTACCACGAAGAAGGAGCTCCAAAGTCTCATCGGCAAAATCAATTTCGTCGAAGATTCATCTCCAATCTGTCAGACGAATCGAGCTTCATGGGACTAGTAAAAATTAAATCTGATGAGGAGTTTCGCTGGGCAGAGCAACAACGAGCGTTTGATGAGATTAAAGAATATCTAACGGCCACCCGTGTTGGTTCCACCCAAAGACAGACCGTTCTATATTTACTTATCAGTACACTTCCATAGCCTCTGGTGGTGCAGCTTTATGATGGTCCGGAAAGAGTTGTTTTCACCTCACAGACGGATGTTGGATGCGAAACTAGGTACCCTGAGATCGAGAAGTTGTGCCTCTGCCTGTTTTTTACCTGCACCAAACTCCGGTACATCTTTCTGACAGCGGAGATCGTCATCATCTGCAAATCAGATGTCATCAAACACATACTGTCGGCCCCTGTGTTAAAAGGCCGACTCGGTAAGTGGATGTTTGCATTATCGGAATTTGATCTCCGGTATCGGCCTGCGAAAGCAGTCAAGGGACAGGCGTTGGCCGATCTTATTGCTGAACGAATCAACACGGATGTAGCAGCACTGTCTGTGCGTGCATGGGCCATGTTCTTCGATGGGTCGGCTTGCGATGATGGTTGCGGTATCGGCATTCTACTCGTGTCGCCCCGGGGGGCAACATATTCCTTCTCCATCAGGTTACCTACCCCTTGCACCAACAATGTCGCCGAGTATGAGGCAATACGCAAGGGAATGGAGTTGCTTTTGGAGGCCAGGGCGGAAGCAGTGGAACTTTTTGGAGACTCAAAACTGGTAATTTCCCAGCTCACGGAAGAATACAAGTGCGAGAGCGAGGCCCTCTTCCCATTATGGATGCAATGCCGTGAGCTGATGGCACAGTTTAGGTACATAAACTTCAGTTGGATCCCGAGGTCGCAAAACACAGAGGCCAATGATCTTGCACAGATGGCCTCAGGCTACAAGGAGATAGCAGATGGAGCCGGTGTTCAGGTACAATCCTTGGAGCCAGATGACTGGAGAGCCGATATCTTCAATTACTTGAAAGATCCGGCTCGGGGGGCACCTAAACGGATAAGGTACAAGGCCATGAAATATGTGCTTATAGGAGATGACATGTTCTACAGGACCTTGGAAGGGTTGCTTCTCAAGTGTCTGGGACCAGCCGAATCGAATCGGCTCTTGCACGAGGTACACGAAGGCACCTGTGGAACTCACCAATCGGCTCATAAGATGAAGTGGTTGATCAGGCGATCGGGGTTTTATTGGCCCACCATGCTCGAGGATTGTTTTAACTACTATAAGGGGTGTCAAGCGTGTCAGATGTTCGGGAAAATTCAGATGGTACCCGCATCAGCGATGAACCCTATCATCAAGCCGTGGCCGTTTCGAGGTTGGGGCATGGATATGATCGGCAAAATCCATCCTGCATCAAGCAAAGGCCACGAATGGATTTTGGCTATTACAGATTACTTCACTAAATGGGTGGAGGCCGTTCCGATGAAGAAGGTAAAATCGGAAGATGTGATCAATTTTGTGAAAGAGCATGTCATTCATAGATTCGGATTCCCCAGACTATTACGACCGATGGAGGTTCGGTCTTTATTTCTAAAGAGTTCAGAAAGTTCTGTGATGACATGGGAATTAAGTTGATCCGATCATCTCCATACTATGCTCAAGCTAATGGGCAAGCTGAAGCGTCCAACCAGAGCCTCATCAAACTGATTAAGAGAAAGATTGACGAGCACCCTAGACGTTGGCATGAAGTGTTGTCAGAAGCTTTGTGGGCTTATCGAATGTCATGTCATGGGGCTATAAAAACTTCGCCATATCAGTTGGTTTATGGACAAGAAGCCGTATTGCCTTGGGAAATTACGGCTGGATCGAGACGTGTCACATTTCAGAATGACCTAACAGTGAAGAATATGCAGCCCTGATGAGTGATACTATCGAGGATGCAATGGAGCTCAGGCTTTGGTCGCTGGAAAAGATTAAAGAGAACAAAGCCAAGGTAGCTCGCGCATACAATAAGAAGGTGAGACCAAAGGAGTTTCAGGTTGGTGATCTTGTATGGGAAGCTGTGTTGCCGTTAGGAACTAAGGACAAAGCATATGGCAAATGGTCTCCTAATTGGCACGGTCCGTACAAAGTTGTCCAGGCCTTGAAGGGTAATGCATATATGCTGGAGCAGTTGGACGGCGTTTCATTCCCAGTAGCCGTCAATGGTCAACACCTCAAGAAGTATTTCCCAAGCATGTGGGATGGCGGACAGTAAGATGTGGAGGCCGATGTATAAAATCGGCCGGTAAAAAAGAAAATTTTTTGCGAGTCATAGCCGATGCACAGACATCGACTCCAGATTAAAAAGCCGATGCATAGCCATCGACTTTAGAGGAACAAGCGCAAATGAGTAGTTCACAGATTATTTGAGATTTAAGGTTTGCATGGTCGCAGATTGGACCTGTTCGAACGACAATTTGAGGAATCTGAAGTTTATTTTCTCGGACAGAGATTACAGGGTAGGCCACTGAATCGGCGATTTGGTCTAACTCGCGTTTTATGGGAAAGGCTGATGCGCTGCCATCGGCTCTTTGCGCGTTAACTTACTTTGATAATCGGCGAAGTTGATATGGAAGCAAAATCGACATAAGAACATTTTCTTCATATATAGAAGGGATTTCTTACAGAGAAAGGGCCAATTGTTCAAGGGGTTACGAACAAAGGAGAGGTCTATTGACCAATCTACTGCTACTACTAGTCCTATGCTGATAGATACTACTCTAGGGGCCGTCGCTGCCCTCGTCGTCGCTGTCGAAGCTTCCGTCGGCACTGCTACCGGCGGGCTCCTCGTCGCTGCTGCTGTAGCCCTTGGCAGGGGCTCCGTACTCCTCCTCGTCGTCTTCGTCGTCGTCGTCGTCCGACCCGGCGCGGAAGCGCTTCGCCGGCGGGTACCCCTCGAGGGGGTCGTCGTCGTCTTCTTCTTCTTCTTCCTCGTCGGAGGAGGTGAAGTCATCCCAGGAGAAGAGGTCGTCCTCGCTCTCCGCCTCCAGTTCCCCATCGACAAGGAACTGGAAATCGTCTTCTCCGTCGGTCAAGGACTTGTCGTCCTCGGACCAGACGGAGGAGTCATGATCCTCCTTGTCCCACTTCGGTGGGGCGAGGATGTCGTGCGCCGCCATCGAGTCCCACTCCGGCGTCGGCTCACGAGAGGAAGAGGATAGGGAGGAAAGACCCGATGAAGCGGAGGAGGAAGAGGAGGAAGACATTGCTACAGAGGAAGAGGGAGGAAAGACCCGATGGTTAGTGCGGAGCAAGAGAATGAAGAGGCGAACTGCTCGGTGCGGTTAAATAAAGGTGGTATAGTGAAAATTTAATGCCGCGGTGGTTTCCGAGGAAGTGGTGCCAAAGAACTGTCAAATCGTGCAGAGAAGTTGAGAAGGCAAGGCATCATGATGAAGGATACTGCGACGGTTCTGCTCTGCAACGCGTGACCCGATGGAAGGAAGAAACAGAGTGGTTTTGGAATTATCATTGCCAAAACCAGGGGGGCATGTGTTACCACCAGATTTTAACCACGCCCGGAAGTGGGCCGTGATTGAGATGGGCTTGGAGATTATGCGCGGGGAATATTCATGAATCGGCCTTGTACAAGAGTTTGGGCTAGATTGCCCGTGTATCTGTAAATTATAGTAGGTTACATGTCGGTTAGAATTAAAAGATAGAGTTTAGCTCGTACACGGTTGGGATTATTCCCAAGTTAGAGAGTCTACGGACTATAAATATGTATCTAGGGTTATTGAGAAAAGAGGACGATCACGTTCACAACAAACACAATCTAGGCGCATCGCCACCCCTTGTTTCGAGGGTTTTCTTCCGGGTAAGCGCCATGCTGCCCAGATCGCATCTTGCGATCTGGGCAGTATCAGTTTATTCGTTATCCTGTGTCGCTCGTGCTGAAGCCTTGTTGATGGCGAGCAACACTGTTATCACAGATATGTTGGGGCTAACATCGATACTCTTTCGATATTTGCTTAGTTATGTTATCCCTACATATCTAGCTGCCTTTACACCTGTCCTAAGGCGTAAAGGCAGCAACTTGCTTGATCTTTATTCAGTAGATTTGATCTGTTATAGTTGTTCCTTGTTCTTCAAGGAATTGGCTTGATATCCGCATGATTAGGCCTTGCAAACGGATTGAATGATCCAGCAATGCGTAAGGTACGGTTTGCCGATCCTGGGGAAGATGTTCCGAGAATCGACTCTGTGTTGGTTTTTAGGCCTTTTCTAGGGTTAGTTTTCTGTTGTCTTTCGCATCTGCGCAGGCTCAATTACGTGGGACGTTCCAGTTATGCGGTGAAAACCCTAGACTGTCGTAGGTCAATTTGACTTGATTTTGGTAAAGCAAGACCCCCATGTTGCCATAGATCTAATACGGACCATGGGATAATCGGCTCCTTGAGCCGATTCACAGGGAAACCTGAGAGCCGATCGAGGCTCGAATTTAATGTTTACGTGTCTACCATGCAGAGAATAATCGAAGCAATCCATCACCTTCCCGACTGTATAGGTCAGGTGGCACGCCCTCGCAAACGGGACGTGTGCGGAGCTTCGGGTCGTCGCCCGAGGGACCAGGGCCCACACGCAGTCCTGGGAGCCTCCCGGCTCTTCGTGTTGCTCGTCGCTGCCCGCCGGTGGGTTTTGGCAGGCAACAGTCACACAGGAGCCCTGGGTCTTGGCGGTACTTCTTCCAATGCATATATACATGAATATGGTTCCTGACTGCAATGTTGCACTCAGTTACAAATTTTGCGCCGATAAGAGTTGATGTCGGCCTTGTCCTCCCGCTTGTTATTATCAGAGGCAGCTTGGATCCTCGAGAACGGGTCAATTTGGTCAGTCCTTTCCCCATGTTCGGCCCCCTTACTGCTACACATATAAACAACTGATGAGATAATAATGGTGTTACACCACATAGACTCTGTAAGGAACAGACAAATTACAGGAACATGCCTTTACCAACAGTGCCATTCTCGGATGGCACCACAGGGTCCTCGTCTGCTTCATCCGAATCATCATTTTCACTGCCCTGACCTGTGGCAATATTATCAACAAACAAGGGAGACACACAGCCTCAGCAACCACAGCTAGCAAAATGCGAGAAAGAACTTGCAGTACAACATGCTAAATGCAATAAGCACTTGGTAGCACAACTGACCATGATCAACAGAAGGAGAGTTCTGACGATTACGACTTCTGGTGACTCTGCATTGGCTACTAGATTCATCTACATCAAAGTCAGATTCGTCATGTATGTTGTTGCTGGTTGTGGACATGGACCTGGTAGTTCTACGAAGTGGAAACTGTGAATCGGTATCTCTCCTGGAAGAGGCCCTAGTAGTTCTAGGAGGTGGCTGCTCAGACAATGGTCTTTTTGTGGCCGCACGGGTTGTGACTCCTACTGGGGCCGTCTTAGTATTAGTAGCAGTAGTAATCGGCATACCCTGGTAGCAAGCACAACTTGGATCAATCAAGCAAGAATAGAATATATTAATTAGCATTCGCAATTGAAAAACATTTATGTCTGCATTGATGAATATGCAGGATGGACAGAACTAGCACCTTAGTAAGCGAGGCATCAGGTGGTAATGTAAGTTTCTCGTGATTGCCAGAGCCAACATTGTCATCTTTAGCGCCTGTACCTCTTGGCATTGCCGATACCCTCTTGCATTGGGGCATTGCACTAACCATTAATGGATCAGTGTTGTCTCCATTCAAAGGTTTCTTCTTAGCAACCTCTGACAACTGGTTGTGCTTGAGGATACTAATAGGTGGATTCTCTCTGGTCTTGCTGGCCTGGTAATTCAGTTGAGCAGCAGGAAATACATCAATCGATCGAGCATTATAACAAGCACTTGCAATCAAACAGTATATATACATCTGTATATACTAAGATATGACAGGATGGAGGAACAAGCACCTTAGCTGTTGGGATGGCTGGTGGTTTCAGAGGCTGATCTGACGACTGGTTGTTGTGTTGACGCGGCTTCTTCAAGATACTAGAAACCACATTGTCAGTAGTCGTGCTGGCCTGGTAAGTTGAACAACACAACATAAATCAATCAAGGGAGCATGATGACAATTAGTTTGTAATCGCAAATCGGAAACATTTATATCTCTAACAAAAAAGGACAGTATATAGGAACTAGAACCTGCTTGCGTTGCTGAAGCGGCAAAAAGGGTCTATGACTGCCGCGAAGATCCAAATCTTCAGCAAAATCCGCAGATGGCAATTTCTTCTTTCTGTCATTTTTTGAATGCTTGTTTTCTTTGCCCTTAGATGGCTTATTTTTCTGCATTGCTACCGGGAGCAATTTACATGTGTATGAACTATACGTTGTAACGGCCCCGGGTAGTACCCCTATTAGATTTGTTTGCTCCTTTTCTTTTGCGCATCATCAGGGCATCATGCATACATCAACCATGTTTTCAACAAATAAAAGTATTTTCTTATAAACCCTAGCTTGATGTTTTCCCTCTCATATGTTATTTTAAAACACCCCTTTCGCTCTTATCTTATTTCCAATAATAATAAAGCCCTAATCTCCCCCTCCCATAATCTCTATTTTATAATTAATTTTGCTCAACAATTAATTTTGGAATAAAAAAAATGTGTTTTGTTTTGGGTTACAAATAAAGTAAATATTTGAAAACTAGTTTTGAATCTATCTCACACCTTTCCTCATATTCAAAACAGGAAAATATTTTGAATTCAAAAGGTTTAAATAAAAACAGAAAAAGAAAATCTAACCCTAACCCTCCCTGGGCTCTCTTCTCCCTCTGGCCTTTCTCTTTTTCTTCCCCGGCGGCCCAGTTCTTTCTTCTCTTCCTCTGGCCCGAGCCCACCTCCACCAGCCCAGCTTGGCCCAGCCTCTCCGACGAAACGGTACGCCGCACTGTTGTCGTCTTTCTCGTCTGGCTCACGCGAGGAGCATGAGCGCCCGTGGCTGGCGTCATGGCCATCCCCACCCAACCACTCCTCAGCCTTTTCCCCCTCCATAAATCCCCACCGAGGCACTCCTAGAAACCCTAGCCTCCCTCTTTCCCCCTCTCACGCCGCCGCCATCTCCCCCTTCTCCTTTTTCTCTATTCTGTGAACCACCATGAGCTCCTCGCCGGGGCCCCACCGTTCTGGTCCACCCCGCGCCAAGCCGTTGGACCCTGGAGATCGGCCTCGTCGAGCTCTACGTCCTGGTGCGAGGAATCGCTCTGGGAGCCCTCCAATCGAGCACACCTCGCCGTTCCCTTCTCCAAAGTCCGGCGGCAATTTTCGCTGATTCCGGCGACCTCCGTCACCGCCTACCCCTTCTGAGCACAGATTGAGCATCCGGGCGATGTTGCGCATCCCCTGCACCCCCTATCCTCTCTCCTCGCTTCCTGGTGCATGTTCTCACCGTTGTTGCCGACCGTGCCTCCGCAGATGCTTCCCGCCGGCGACGTTCCGGCGACCTCCCTCTAGCGGCGCCACCCTCTTTTGGCCCGTGACGACGAGACGCTCCCGACGCGCCAAGCCTCGGCTCCTGGGACGCGCTGAAACGCCCGCGCGCTCGCCATGCCGCCGCGGTGACCATCCTCTCTGGAACGTGCGCGGCATCGCAAGGCGTCGAGTAGTTGGTGGGCAGCTGCAGACAAGGTTGCCACATCATCTGCCCCGTCATCTCCAGCGTGGCAGCCGGGCCCCTCCGTCAGCTGCAGTGGCTAGATCTGCTGCGGTGAGAAAAGTTTCCACCGATCTGGATCTAGTTGCTTTTGCAACTAGGCCCCTGCTTTTCCAACTTCTCTAACCCGCGGTCCTCTGCCCCGTCAGCAGGTCCCGCCCGATCAGCGCCGCATCAGCATCTCCCTGGCCCGCACGTCAGTCTCTGTGGCTGGATTTCCCCTGGGTGAGAGAAGTCCCACGTTTTCTCTGTTTTTCAGAAAATTGCAGAATATGTTCAAATCTTGCAAAATTCATATCTTTCAAACCGTTTGTCAAAATGCAATGTTTTCTATATGAAAATTTATCAGAAAAATGTGATGAACATGAATATGCCATCCATGCTTGCTGTTGCATAATTCCTCATACAATCTCATGATAGTTTGCATTATCACCTAATATGGAACATATGGAATATGTGGGATATAACTATTTGTTGTCCCGGTTCCATTTAAACTTGAAGTAGCACACCCCTGCCATGTTGTGCCATGCTATTCAACCCTTAACTTTGGCGGTAGAAATGCAACTCCAACCTAATTTGCTTGTCCGGGGTTCCGACTCCGCTTAAATTGGATAAGTGCATTGCATCATCGTTGCCATGTCATGCATATCATCTTCATCATGCCGGTTCTTCTTCCATAGTTGTAAGACTTGCAACCGTTGTTTGTACCAGCATTTGCTTCTTCCCGGATAGGATCACGAAGTGGTGTGGTGAGCTACGACAAGTTCTCCGGTTGTCCCTCGGCAAGCTTTAACAGGCAAGCATTTCCTAAACTCCTGTCTCTGCAGGAGTCGCTCACCTATTTTATTTTGCCTTCTCCCTCATGCTAGCCTTGAGTTGCGTTCTTGTCACGTGTCCTATCCACTTGTTACCTCAAGCAGCCCATATTGCCACCACCACCTCCTACAGCTATTGTTTGGTTATCGTGTCTGTCTTGCGAGTCGTAGTGCATGCTAGTGCTGTTTATATCTCGTTACCGTTATCGTTATCTTATCGGGTTATCTATTGGGGAATCATGACACATGGTATATGGACATGTTGTTGGAGATAATCACACTTACTTTATTGTTAACAACTAAAATTGTAAGCAGAGGCATCTGTGAGCCCCTTTGCGAAAGCATTGGAACTTTGACTCGCTAATGTCCCCTAGGACCCGAGTTCTTGTTATCTGTTCCGAGATTGAGCGCTCTACCCGTACGTGGGGACGATTATCGGGACCCCCTCACCCATTACCTTTTCTCAAGTCAGTTGAAAAGGGGGCCACAACCTTGGTTTTATTTGGCGCATGCATGTTTATATACTGTTGCCTTCAGGTGTTTACTTCCTGTTGCCTTCGGGTGTTTATATTATGTACTGTACCTCGCGGAACGTTTAGCGAAGCGTGTGGTTTGCACGCCTAGCCGTTAATGCAAACCCTGAGTCCGCTTCGAAGTACGGCCGGACTTCGATACGGGTAGCTTAGTCGGGTTGCCCCCCTAGACTTTCTTGTTGAACTGGGAACGGTCTTGTTGTGAGACATCACCTGTAAGAAGCGGGTTCGAGCATGCGTATGGTTACATTTGGGCAACCCCCTGGTGTACATCTTATCGATAAGCCGTGTCCGCGGTTATGGACGACTTGGAATTGTATAGCTCGATCATAGAACAACTTACACCTTTATGCTGATGCTAATAATTTGCTAATAACTTGCGTAGTAATATAGCATTACTTCAACGGCTACCTAATAAAACTTGTCCACCGTGTGAGTGCCTTTGTAAGTACTTCCTTGCGACGGGGGAATGCATCGGTCGGGTTATGTTTGGAGAGTATAGAACTGTTAGTTTATGCGCTCTCTCACCTTCTCTGATTTGACGAATGTTGCAGAGTGTCTTTATAGGTTTTTGGTGCTTGCGTGCTACCACTTAACCCCACCATATTGCCTATGACGTTCCTCTTGCGTCCTCTAAGTCCCCTGCGTGCCTCAAGTACAAAGGACGACTGGTTGACGAATGCCTATACGTCTTGAAGTCTTGTTAAGTACGAACCCGTACTTATTGCTGCTTTGGGACATAACCGGGCAGGTATGAAGACATGTTCGATGAAGACGACGTTAGCAAGGTTACCCTTCCGGCTTGGCCTGGGCAGGGTTATGGACGCCACCGGTTATCTTCAGGACTCTTAGTCCAATTCGTATCTTGTCCGTACTCGGATGTATTTGATCTTCTGTATGATTTGGATCTTTGTATTGTATATTTGTATCTTGACTCGTTGGAGTCGTTGTTGTAATATATGTTTCTTGTGGGCTCTATTGTAATCCTGTTGTAATGTTACCGCTCGTGTTAATTCCTCTGGCATCACGTGTGTGATTTGTCGCGCACGTCGTGTCGGAGGGCGTCTCAGAATCGATATCGTGCGGATTTCGAAGGGATCGCTAGAATCCTCATGATACCGGTTCTGGGGCGTCACAAGTTGGTATCAGAGCTCAGGTTGATGATACCCCACTAGTCCAGCCTGTAGGATAACCTTGCCAACGGTCGTTGAGTTTAGAGTGTCAAAACTATTTTCTGAAAATTCGTGGGATAGATCTGATTAGCTCTGATTTTTCTCCTTGCCTCAATTCTTTCTCTTCTTACCTTTGCGAGTTTTGAGTCTTCTCTCTTTTCTGAGTTCTCTGAGTCTTAGGTTCCGACGTGGGTTGGACGATCTTTGCCCCTCACCTATTAGGTTCGTTCTTCGGAGGATCTCGACAGCAGCGCAACTTCAACAGCGGAACAACGACTTTTTGTTAGTGGTGTCGACCAATCAACCTGGAGCAACAACTCTTGTTAGTGGTGTCTAGGAGATCGACACGTTGCCTGAAGATCCGATAGTTCCACCTCTCTCCCCCCGTACCTGGACGTGGGATCTCGGGGCGCGATCCCTTGTTAGTGGTGTCGTTTGTAACGGCCCCGGGTAGTACCCCTATTAGATTTGTTTGCTCCTTTTCTTTTGCGCATCATCAGGGCATCATGCATACATCAACCATGTTTTCAACAAATAAAAGTATTTTCTTATAAACCCTAGCTTGATGTTTTCCCTCTCATATGTTATTTTAAAAAACCCCTTTCGCTCTTATCTTATTTCCAATAATAATAAAGCCCTAATCTCCCCCTCCCATAATCTCTATTTTATAATTAATTTTGCTCAACAATTAATTTTGGAATAAAAAAAATGTGTTTTGTTTTGGGTTACAAATAAAGTAAATATTTGAAAACTAGTTTTGAATCTATCTCACACCTTTCCTCATATTCAAAACAGGAAAATATTTTGAATTCAAAAGGTTTAAATAAAAACAGAAAAAGAAAATCTAACCCTAACCCTCCCTGGGCTCTCTCCTCCCTCTGGCCTTTCTCTTTTTCTTCCTCGGCGGCCCAGTTCTTTCCTCTCTTCCTCTGGCCCGAGCCCACCTCCACCAGCCCAGCTCGGCCCAGCCTCTCCGACGAAATGGTACGTCGCACTGTTGTCGTCTTTCTCGTCTGGCTCACGCGAGGAGCATGAGCGCCCATGGCTGGCGTCATGGCCATCCCCACCCAACCACTCCTCAGCCTTTTCCCCCTCCATAAATCCCCACTGAGGCACTCCTAGAAACCCTAGCCTCCCTCTTTCCCCCTCTCACGCCGCCGCCATCTCCCCCTTCTCCTTTTTCTCTATTCCGTGAACCACCGTGAGCTCCTCGCCGGCGCCCCACCGTTCTGGTCCACCCCGCGCCAAGCCATTGGACCCTGGAGATCGGCATCGTCGAGCTCTATGTCCTGGTGCGAGGAATCGCTCTGGGAGCCCTCCAATCGAGCACACCTCGCCGTTCCCTTCTCCGAAGTCCGGCAGCAATTTTCGCCGATTCCGGCGACCTCCGTCACCGCCTACCCCTTCTGAGCATAGGTTGAGCATCCGGGCGATGTTGCGCATCCCCTGCACCCCCTATCCTCTCTCCTCGCTTCCTGGTGCATGTTCTCACCGTTGTTGCCGACCGTGCCTCCGCAGATGCTTCCCGCCGGCGACGTTCCGGCGACGTTCCGGCGACCTCCCTCTAGCGGCGCCACCCTCTTTTGGCCCGTGACGACGAGACGCTCCCGATGCGCCAAGCCTCGCCTCCTGGGACGCGCTGAAACGCCTGCGCGCTCGCCATGCCGCCGCGGTGACCATCCTCTCTGGAACGTGCGCGGCATCGCAAGGCGTCGAGCAGTTGGTGGGCAGCTGCAGACAAGGTTGCCACGTCATCTGCCCCGTCATCTCCAGCGTGGCAGCCGGGCCCCTCTGTCAGCTTCAGTGGCTAGATCTGCTGCGGTGAGAAAAGTTTCCACCGATCTGGATCTAGTTGCTTTTGCAACTAGGCCCCTGCTTTTCCAACTTCTCTAACCCGCGGTCCTCTGCCCCGTCAGCAGGTCCTGCCCGATCAGCGCCGCGTCAGCATCTCCCTGGCCCGCACGTCAGTCTCTGTGGCTGGATTTCCCCTGGGTGAGAGAAGTCCCACGTTTTCTCTGTTTATCAGAAAATTGCAGAATATGTTCAAATCTTGCAAAATTCATATCTTTCAAACCGTTTGTCGAAATGCAATGTTTTCTATATGAAAATTTATCAGAAAAATGTGATGAACATGAATATGCCATCCATGCTTGCTGTTGCATAATGCCTCATATAATCTCGTGATAGTTTGCATTATCACCTAATATGGAACATATGGAATATGTGGGATATAACTATTTGTTGTCCCGGTTCCATTTAAACTTGAAGTAGCGCACCCCTGCCATGTTGTGACATGCTATTCAACCCTTAACTTTGGCGGTAGAAATGCAACTCCAACCTAATTTGCTTGTCCGGGGTTCCGACTCCGCTTAAATTGGATAAGTGCATCGCATCATCGTTGCCATGTCATGCATATCATCTTCATCATGCCGGTTCTTCTTCCGTAGTTGTAAGACTTGCAACCGTTGTGTGTACCAGCATTTGCTTCTTCCCGGATAGGATCACGAAGTGGTGTGGTGAGCTACGACAAGTTCTCCGGATGTCCCTCGGCAAGCTTTAACAGGCAAGCATTTCCTAAACTCCTGTCTCTGCAGGAGTCGCTCATCTATTTTATTTTGCCTTCTCCCTCATGCTAGCCTTGAGTTGCGTTCTTGTCACGTGTCCTATCCACTTGTTACCTCAAGCAGCCCATATTGCCACCACCACCTCCTACAGCTATTGTTTGGTTATCGTGTCTGTCTTGTGAGTCGTAGTGCATGCTAGTGCTGTTTATATCTCGTTACCGTTATCATTATCTTATTGGGTTATCTATTGGGGAATCATGACACATGATATATGGATATGTTGTTGGAGATAATCACACTTACTTTATTGTTAACAACTAAAATTGTAAGCAGAGGCATCTGTGAGCCCCTTTGCGAAAGCATTGGAACTTTGACTCGCTAATGTCCCCTAGGACCCGAGTTCTTGTTATCTGTTCCGAGATTGAGAGCTTTACCCGTACGTGGGGACGATTATTGGGACCCCCCCTCACCCATTACCTTTTCTCAAGTCAGTTGAAAAGGGGGCCACAACCTTGGTTTTATTTGGCGCATGCATGTTTATATACCGTTGCCTTCGGGTGTTTACTTCCTGTTGCCTTCGGGTGTTTATATTCTGTACTGTACCTCGCGAACGTTTAGCGAAGCGTGTGGTTTGCACGCCTAGCCGTTAACGCAAACCCTGAGTCCGCTTTGAAGTACGGCCGGACTTCGATACGAGTAGCTTAGTCGGGTGGCCCCCTAGACTTTCTTGTTGAACTGGGAACGGTCTTGTTGTGAGACATCGCCTGTAAGAAGCGGGTTCGAGCATGCGTATGGTTACATTTGGGCAACCCCTGTAGGGTGTACATCTTATCGATAAGCCGTGTCCGCGGTTATGGACGACTTGGAATTGTATATCTCGATCATAGAACAACTTACACCTTTATGCTGATGCTAATAATTTGCTAATAACTTGCGTAGTAATATAGCATTACTTCAACGGCTACCTAATAAAACTTGTCGACCGTGTGAGTGCCTTTGTAAGTACTTCCTTGCGAGGGGGGAATGCATCGGTCGGGTTATGTTTGCAGAGTATAGAACTGTTAGTTTATGCGCTCTCTCACCTTCTCTGATTTGACGAATGTTGTAGAGTGTCTCTATAGGTTTTTAGTGCTTGCGCGCTGCCGCTTAACCCCACCATATTACCTATGACGTTCCTCTTGCGTCCTCTAAGTCCCTGCGTGCCTCAAGTACAAAGGACGACTGGTTGACGAATGCCTATACGTCTTGAAGTCTTGTTAAGTACGAACCCGTACTTATTGCTGCTTTGGGACATAACCGGGCAGGTATGATGACATGTTCGATGAAGACGACGTTAGCAAGGTTACCCTTCCGGCTTGGCCTGGGCAGGGTTATGGACGCCACCGGTTATCTTCAGGACTCTTAGTCCAATTCGTATCTTGTCCGTACTCGGATGTATTTGATCTTCTGTATGATTTGGATCTTTGTATTGTATATTTGTATCTTGACTCGTTGGAGTCGTTGTTGTAATATATGTTTCTTGTGGGCTCTATTGTAATCCTGTTGTAATGTTACCGCTCGTGTTAATTCCTCTGGCATCACGTGTGTGATTTGTCGCGCACGTCATGTCGGAGGGCGTCTCAGAATCGATATCGTGCGGATTTCAGCGGGATCGCTAGAATCCTCATGATACCGGTTCCGGGGCGTCACATACGTCTCCTTAATTAATCCGTTCAGCTCTTTAGTGACTTTGGGACGTTTATTACCAGCAGGTGTCACCGGTGTTTGGTGTTGTTTTTCTGCCGCAGCTAAGATAATTAACACAAACATGAAACTTACATTATGGTGTGTACGTGTGTCATGAACAAAAACAAGAGATCAAGCAGAAATATTGCAGCATAAACCACGAACCAAAGAAATCAAGATACAGTATGCAGTTGAGGGACAAGCAGGCTATTGCATAACGAGTTCAAAAAAAAACTTATAATCCATAGGGATCGACCAAACAATCGCGCACCAATGATAAGGCCTAGTTTGGCAACACGGTTTTACTAAAATTGAAGTATTACAAAACTGAAGTATTTTCAGCAAAAACTACCAAGACGTTTGGGATCCCGATGACACCCGTGGCCACTGGGTGTGGGTGTAGCCTAACCAAACCCGCACCCATATCCTGAAATCTTACCCGCTACCCGCACCCGCACCTTGGTACAAATTTTAAGACATACCCGCATCAGAATGGGTAAAAAAAACATGGGTAATACCCACCCTACAGCCCAAACAAATGCAACAAAGCAATATAATAGCACAACATATAATAAATACAACAATATATATATCATTCCTTAACTGATTCAGCAAACCATAACATATGAAAAAGGAATAGCAAAACATACCATGTATATTAAGAGAAACATCAATGTAACATATATATAAGAAAAGACAGCAAACAGTATGACATATGAATATAAACAGCAAAACAACACAAGCTATGTGAAAAGATCAGCATTTTAGTACAGCCCAACATATATGAAAGAATACAACATTACAGCCAAACATAAGTTACATAAGAACATACCAATATATAATTCAAACTCGTCAACTTCATAGGTTCACAGAAATTTAAAGATTACAATAAAGGTTCGAATGAGGTAACATATAGGGCAGGTGGGTATGCGGGTATGGGTTTTGCATTCTCATACCCACACCCGCCATACCCATTGGGTAGAGATTTTTTACCATATATTTACCCATGGGTTAAACTTTTCTACCATACCATTACCCTAATGGACTGGGATCAGGTGAAATGCTCACGCTGCGCCATTCGGCTCTGGATCTCAGTCCTACCGTAATGGGTAAAAACCCGATGGGTAAGCGGGTAATTGATACCCATTGCCATCGGGAGTTTGGGAAGTGTTGTTTTACTGTCTATTTGCTGGATTGTTACCATGCATAGGCTCTCATGTATAGAACAAGCAGTTTGCTGCTAAAAAGTTGGCCACTTGCCGCTGCTGCATAGCCATTCCAATAAACACAGGCCATGCATCACGAAAACTACTAGGCTATCTATTTTTTCTCTGCTAGGCACATATATAACAATCAAAACAGATGAACAGGGGAAGTCATAGGGTGTGCCTAGCCGAAAACAGCATTATTCGTTAGATCCAAATGCTTCAATACTTCAATATTTTCAGAAACTGAAGTATTTACACAATACTTAAAAAATCAGAGCTCCCAAACGAGGCCTAAATTGAATTATTGGGTGCGCAAAAATACTATACCCAATGCAAGATCTCTTGGCCTCGACATCGCAAGCGCAGCAAGGGCGTTGTGCGGGCAGAGAGGGCTTGAAGTTGGCCGGCTGAAGGAGGCGATGAGGGAGACGACTTGGCCGAAACGATGACGATGTCACCAGGACGTAGCTCCAGATGCAACGGTGGCCGGAGCGCTCCGGCGTCTGTGTGAACGGTAGCGGAGAGAGAGAAAGAGATCTAGGGTTTGTGGAATTGGGGAAAACTGGATGGGAGGAACGCATAGGTGTAGGCTGGGAGTGCTTATTCTGGCAACAATTCCTCAATTCCACACGAATACCCTTAACCTAGCTTTGGGTTTAGGCGTTACAGGCTTACAGCCCTCAAGACGCATGGGTAAATGGGACATTTGATTCAGTTGAATATTTTCCCCCTCGCGCCAACTCGGGCTGCCCATTTTGACAAATTTCGGACATATGGGTCCCAAATGTGCGGGACCACGATTCAAACATTTTGGCCTTCCACCTGCACTCCTCTGACTTTGCTTTTGTAACCTAGAGATTTCTAAAGTGCTCCTCGTGTCAAGCTTCATTCACTAATAGCCAACGCAACCAAAAGTCGAACTGATGGAAATGTACAATCCAAGGTGCTTAAGTAATTAGCTTGTGTGCTTAATTATAAATATAAACGAAGAATTTTCTTTCACGCTAGTGCTTATTTTGTAGAGGAGATCGGTGTGCTTGGCTAGCTAGAGCAGGTAAGCATCGGTGCTTAGATAAAAACCCATATGCATTGCATATTCATGCACTAGCATGCATATTGATATATAGGTGCTTAATTAATTGGAAGCTTGTTTGCAGAACTAAGCCAAACATTTTCTTAACCACCAATGCGTTTTTTAACATAGGAGGTGCTATTACGCATCTTAGTAGGAATATACGTAGTACAAATAAGCACCGGTGCATAAACAAAATCATTTTTTTTGCGAAACACGGTACAGACGTAGACGCTTACACATACGCACATACACTCACCCCTATGAACGCACGCACGCACACCCTACCCCTATGAGCACCTCCGAGAGACTGCGTCCAAGAAACTTCATCTGACGTGTCCTGAGATTGACGAAGTCACCACAGGCGAAACAAGTGTTTATTTCCTAAGTCGAGGACTAATAAGTGTACCATATATCCGGCCGGCGCAACCGAACCACGAAATGGCGCAGTTGATTCGTGAGCATGCATGCATGCAACCATCATTCGTACATCCATGCACGTTGCGCCTGCTGGTACCCCAGTCACATGCAGAAATCGACCGTCGTCGCCTTTACTGATCATGTCCTCCGAAGTTGCATCGGCACACGGAAATCGATCCGGCCGGAAGTTGCATCACCGCCGGCGGCCCGCCACGGGAATTGATCACCCGGTGGCTGGCCTGTTCACCTCCCTCACCTATATATGCATCTTCACATCTCCTCCATTAGCCACATCCTTCACATCCTCCATTACCCATTTCTCCCAAAGAGCTCTCTCCCGCCCCGGTCCCGATGGAGCAGCTTGCACGCACCCTCTCTCTACCTCGATCCCAGGTGTACTACCTCACCACCGAAGAGATGCACTTCAAGATCACTGTCACTCTGCGTGCATCAAGGGTGGAGAGGTGGATCCACGGCGTCAAGAGGGATTTCCTTAATGCCGCACCAATCAAGTTATTGGTGGGCTTGGACTGCGAGTTCACCGACCATCGCGAGAGTAGAGATAATCAGCGCGTCGCCGTCGACCTTCAACTCTCGGTGGCGACCGAGAATTTGGTCTTCCAAATTTGTTGGGCTGATGAAGTTCCACAACTTCTCACGGATTTCTTGCAGGACAATACAATCAAAATTCTGCGGCGCGACCATCCACAAAGATGTGCAAACGATGGGTTCATACGGAATTGATATTCCGATTCGACCTCCAAAAGATAATCCCGAACCCCACCAAAAATCCCATTCCGAGTTTGTATGAGATCTGGCAAATTCTACTATTGGGACAAAATTACTTGAGAAGAAGAAGAGAAAGAGGGACAAGAAGAAGAACAAGAAGAAGGACGACGAGGAAGAAGAATATGATGAACTGATTTTTGGATGGGGCAATGTTGCATTGAGCTATGAGCAAGTGCGCTATGCCGCTCTAGACGCTCGTCTGGGCTTCGAGATGGCTAGGAGGTATTGGAGGCTACTTGGCTTACAACAACCATGTTGATCGTCTCAATATTATTGATGATGAGTAGATGGTGGTGTGGTTATTTGTGGTGTGTGTGCCTTCTATATTTGTATGAACCTATGAATCGTCTCAATATATCGAATCTTTCTATTGTTATTCAAATTCCTCACATTTTTCTAATAATAATGGATATATTATTTGTCCAATTGCGATTTACAGATTTAAAGATATTAATTATGACATATTATATGAATAATGCATATATTATTTGATAATAGTAATAATACAATGAATAGAAACAAAATTATTTCATATTCCAATTCCTCACATTTTTATAATAATAATGGATTAGAAAACATGCATATACTATTTGTCCAATTGCGATTTACAGAAATAATTAGAATAATGCATATGTAAATAATGTGATTTTATAAAATTATTTCATATTCAAATTCCTCACATTTTTATATGAATAATGCATATATTATTTGTCCAATTGGGATTTTTGGTGGGAGTATTTCGTGATTCTGTGATCAGGACCACATGCCAACACGAAGAGATCATCATCTACCAGATTGCCATTCTTAATCTTCAGTATCTGCCAAAACACAAGCAAAGAAATATATCACCATCTGCTGATAAAACCTCTGTTCCAAGAGTTCTTACAACGTGAGAATAAAAACTAACATAGCATCTGAACCATGATGCAAACCCTGTAGCCATCATTTTTTAAATGTCTGGCACCCCTCCTTGCTCCAACTCTTGTCTAAACATTCTGCCAAAATTGGAAAATAAGTCAATACGTAGATAAGCATGTTCGAAGGTACGCAAGTAATAGATGTGAATAACATACTCTCTGTATTGCTCAACTTCATCACAGCTGTTCAACACAAACCACACTATTTCATCAATTTCACCTTTAAAATATCCATAATCGTATCCAAAAGTACAACTAACTCCATGCCCAAAAAGGTCTATACTTTTCCTCACACCATGCTTTATAGCATACAACCACTTCTCGGCTGGGAACTTCCACCTATATTGGAGAGGAGCTTGGAGCATCGCCTCTTCTTCCGGTAAATGTAGAGCTAACTCGATTATTGCTGCAATTTGATCTTTTGGATGGTTTGAAACACCATTCTTGTTACAGTGAACAAAAGCAGCATATCCTCTTGCTGTACGCCCTGAATGATTGTCTCCGTCCTAAAATAATTGTCTCCGAGTAATGTGCAATTTTAGAACGTTCTGGAAGTATTTTTTTGGACAATTTTCTGAAATTTGAAGCCTCCAAATATTGTGCAGATCAGTGTCACTTGATGGATAGAACATGGGTGAGGCATGGTTCGTGTTTTTCGAAAGAATACATGGAAGGTCTGATTGGATTTATGAACTTTGTTCGAGATAGATTCCGTGAGAATGATAAAATACTCTGCCCATGTACGGAGTGTTTGAATCTCAAGTATAGTACTCAAATTCTTGTGCAGTCTCACTTGTTCTTAAGGGGCATGGATCCTACTTATCAGAGGTGGGTACATCACGGAGAGCCCTCTGATGCAGTTGTTATTGTACATGGTAACGAGTTGCCTGAAAATCATGAAGCGGTGAATATTTTAGAGGACTTTGATGCAGGGGTTATAGAACATCCTGTGGTGCCTGATGATGGAAGTGTAAATCATGCACTGGAATTTGATACGGAAAGTATTGAATATCCTGTCGAGCAGCCTGACAATAGTCCTGGACGGGGACGTACTATTTATAGAGGGCGTGTAGGCGGGAAAATATCCCACACGGCGTCGCGTGGCGGGAAAATATCCCGCGCGGCGTCGTGGCGGGAAAATATCCCGCGCGGCGTCGCGTGGTGGGAAAATATCCCGCGCGGCGTCGTGGCGGGAAAATATCCCGCGCGGCGTCGTGTGGTGGAAACCTATCCCGCGCGGCGTCGTGGCTGGAAAATATCCTGCGCGGCGTCGTGGCGGGAAAATATCCCACGCGGCGTCGTGTGGCGGAAACCTATCCCGCGCGGCATCGTGGCGGGAACCTATCCCGCGCGGCGTCGTGGCGGGAACCTATCCCGCGCGAAACACCCAAAAAAAGGAGGGAAGAACCCAAAAGGGCAGCCAAAATTTGGGCCTTTTGCACCGGTTCGTGGCTAGAACCGGTGCAAAAGGGTCTTTTACACCGGTTCCAGCCACGAACTGGTGTAAAAGGGTCGTGGTATAAATGTTCGTGCCTGCTCCCTTCTTCCCCAACTTCTCCAACTCGCGCGGAACGACGCCGCCGCTGCCGCCGCCTCCGCCTCCGCCCGCGCCGCCCCTCCGCGCCGCCCGCCGCCGCCGGCCTCTTCTCCGCCTCGCCGCAAATAGAGCCGGCTCTCCTTTTTTATTTTTTCTTTTCCGCCCACCAAAGGCTTGCTCCTCTTTTAGCCCGCCTCTCGCTTTCTTCCCGCCTAATTTACGGTTTTTTCTTTAGTTTTTTTTTTTTTTTTTTTTTTTTTTGTTTTAATTAATAGTTAGAAATTTTAGTTAGAAATTTTAGTTAGAAAATTTTAGTTAGAAATTTTAGTTAGGTTTATTTAGTTAGAAAATTTAGTTAGAAAGTTAGAATTTTTTTATTAGTAATATTAGTTATAAAATTTTAGTTAGAAAATATTAGTTAGAAATTTTAGTTAGGTTTATTTAGTTAGAAAATTTAGTTAGAAAGTTAGAATTTTTTTGTTAGTAATATTAGTTAGAATTTTTTTAGTTAGATTTAATTTTAGTTAGGAAAATTTAGTTAGATTTAATTAGTTAGGAAATTTTAGTTAGAAAATTTTAGTTATAAAATTTTAGTTAGAAAATGTTAGTTAGAAATTTTAGTTAGGTTTATTTAGTTAGAAAATTTAGTTAGAAAGTTAGAATTTATATGTTAGAAATATTTGTTAGATAAAAATGTATATGTTAGAAAAAAGTAGTAATATTTGTTAGTAATATATATTAATAAGTACTTTATTCAAATTCAATATTATATTTGTTAGTTTGCATACGATGCCGTGCCCGCCGCGTCCTGGAGCTAGGACAGTTTTTGACCAGATGCTGCTGATGGGGGAGGTTTGGGGACTGGGCTCCGCCGGGGTGGCACTGGGAGGTGTTATCTTTCGGGGCGCGCACCTTGGTGCGGAATCCGGGTCCCGCTGTCGACCCGGATATTCTCTGGTGGAGGTCGTGTGGGCCACGGTCATTTCAGAGGGAGCCGGCGCCGCAGGAGGTGGTAGCTCAGCGTATTAGAGAGGAGGACGAGCACGTTCGCCGTTACCCGTATGCGTCAGACACCAGGTATAGGGGCGGATGGTCAGTTATGCAGGGATCTCACATTAGCTATGATCCTGTTATTGTTCCATGGCTTTGGGTGTTCAGTCGGCGCGGCTCAGGACCCGGTCGGCGCCGTTGAGAGCTTCTAGTGATGTATTAGGGTTAAATAAAAATGGACCCGATCGAGCTATATGTGTAACTCAGATCTTTGATTATGTATTGAGCATTATCCTTAATTAGTACCTATATATATGTGTAACTCTAATATTTGATCATGTATTGAGCATTATCCTTAATTACTGCTTCGTTGTGTTTATAGCATTAGAATAACTTGTAAGTCTTTGCAGAAACTATGGAACGAGACCTAGAAAAGGAATACATCGTCGAGGACATTATCCGTGACGATGACGATATCACCTCTCTTTATCTGAACCAATCCGGCGACGGAGACGAGCAAAACCGTGGAGATGGCTCCGGTGAGGGAGATGAGCAAGACCACCGTGGAGATGGCTCCGGTGAGGGAGAAGGTCACGACTCCGATGAGGGAGAAGCTGACGACGCCGAGGTGTATATATATTAATTAACCAAGCCTCCAGATTTGTGCATATACATATATTAACGTTGTTTCTTCTTTTAGGCCTCCCGATCAACAAACTCTACTGGCCAAACTAAACGAGGCGCGACCAGAAAGAGGGAAGACCATGAAAGGTGCACCATCATAGAAATCGCTGAAGATGGCGAACCGATTTCTTCTAAGGCTCACGCGAATGCCGACTTGGGAAAATCTATGATATTTGGTTCGTTGACCCATATACCGTGAATGAGTATACTGTCAATAACTCTCCCAAGGACATGGAGGATGACTTGGTATATGCCTTAAGGAAAAACTCATACAAAAGGGAAATACTATTTCCTTACAACTTCGCGTGAGTGTTACTGTCTTCACACATTAAATCTTTTTCGCTTACTCCATGTGTTAAGTGTAATTGATGAGTTATGCATATATATGTCCGCAGGTTTCACTATATCCTGCTAGTCATTGAACCTGACGCCGGAGTAGTAGAAGTCATGGACTCGAAGAGTAAACCCCTTGCGGCGTGGGGGGACATGGCTGATATCCTCCAGAAGGCTTGGAAACGGTTCACCAACAAGGCTCCGGGTGTATGGAAAAAAGAGCTTCAAATAAAACCTGTACCGGTAAGTACTACTATCTAGGCCGCGCATCACTTTGATTCTAGTTTCAATACCATTATTACCATCCTTGATTATTATTTTGATTGAACTTTTTTATCGTAAAGTGCTTGAGGCAAGAGGACGGGAATAATTTATTCGGATTCTACGTTTGCGAGTTCATTCGCCAGACTTGCCACCAGGGGGCCAAAATTTTAGATCCACTTGAAGTACGTAAACAACATTCATGAGTTTATTTTATCACCTTGTGCTTCATTCACATACATACATACATACATACATACATACATACATATATATATATATATATATATATATATATATATATATATATATATATATATATATATATATATATATATATACTGACCACCGTTCTTTTTATTAGATCGGTTAAAGCAGCCGCGTGTACGAGCAATTCAAGAAGAACTGGCGGGATTCTTACTTGAGCAAGTCATAGCTCCAGACGGAGCATACTATGTGCCCCCCTCCAATATTGAATAGAAATTATTTTGAAAGTTGATGTAGACATATATATATGCATGAACGTGTGTCACTTCGATCGATATATGTAATATAATGGTTTCCTATATATATGTGTCTGCATTATAACGTGTTTCAAATGGAGGCAGACTCTGCCGAAGCAACGTTTTAGTGTAATTCCCTGCCGCGGCAGCGTTTCGAATCTGCTTCGGCAGAGTCTGCCTCCATTTGAAACACGTTATAATGCAGACACATAAGGGCACCAAAACGCTGCCGCGGCACAACCCTTTAGCACCGATTCGTATCCTCTGCCCGGGCGCTCCTCTGCGGGCCATGTGGTGCCCCTTTAACACCGGTTCGCAACTGAACCGGTGCAAAAGGGGGGGAGGGGGGCTTTTGCACCGGATGCGTTGCACCGGTTCGCCATCCGGTGAATATGGCTCTTACGAACCGGTGCAAATGCCCCGTTTTCCACTAGTGCTACTCTCTCATGATGATTACATTCATCTTGCTGCAGGTTCTACTATGCAGTTGTGGTGTGTGATTGCAGTGCAACTGCACTTCACCTATACACCACTCTTGATGGTACCAAGTTCTTGAAAACGGCAAATGTGTTCGATTTGCGGTTTATTACTGACTCTATGGAGTTCCAATATCCTACTCGTGATGTAGCTACAGAGGTTCGTAACTTTTAGCACTTAATTGTAGTGTCCTTTTCGTAAAGGTAGAGAGCTTGTATGCTTTTTATGTGCTCTGTGTAATTTGTATCCCACCAATCAGTTTTAACGCAGTTTCTAGGTCATTACAGGACCCTTCCCCTGTCCAAGAAAAAGTACAGATGCAAATACCTGCCAAAAGAAGTCTTTTCAGTTCGTAACTTGTTTAACTTCATGCAGGCACCTCCCAGTTACAAGGAGCCTGATATTGAGACTCATCATAGCAAAGTTGAGCCCATCTGGGATAATGATGCTAAGGTCAGCTCTATTATATTTTAATTAAATCATTTCCAGGCCAGCTCTACCATTTTAAGTTAATTATTTTATTTTCTAACTTAATACTAAAAAACTCAGTTTCTCTTTGAATTTATAAAAATGTCAAGGCAGGAAAATCAACTGTAAAGATAGGCATTCAGAACTAGTGAAATAATAAAGGAGGAAATATTCCGTTTCAAAAAGAGAGAGGAGGAAATACAGTTTCATTGTAGACTCTTGTACGTGTTTTCTTTTTCTTTCGTTTCTTCTTTTGAACACTTGCTACGGAACTCTGAGTTTGCACTTCACTACGGGAAAAAACGGCGTTATCGTGCGACAAATCATTGCCGTGCACCCATGCACGGCAAAGAGGTAGCGCACGGTAACGAAAAACTGCACGGCAAAGTCCGAAGACAGCGCACGGCAAAGAAATGTCGACGGCAAAGACCGAACACGTCGCACGGCAAAGAAATACTGCACGGCAAAGGCGCTGGGCGTTGCCGTGGCACACCCTTTTCCGTGCGAGCAGCTAGGTTGCATGGCAACGTTGCCTTTGCCGTGCGCTTCTTTCTTTGCCGTGCGCCAACATGCATTTTCTTTATTTTTCTTTCTATTTTATTTCATCTAATATTTTTTTTAATTAGTTTTACTTTTTTATGAATATTTATTAGTGTTACTTAATACAATGTGCAATACAAAATTACTCTCCATGTTCATCCCCCCACATATATCAGGGTTTCGGAGCAATCCGCGCTTCGGAAAATCTGCTAAGTGTTATCGCCCAAATGTGAGGAAGATCACACCGGGGAGCTACTTTTGCACCATTACATGTTCCACCATACTTTCACACATATCATAGGTCCACATGCAAGATTTGGTGGGATTCCGGTGCTCCGGCGGTCGTTCTCCCCTCCTCCCCCCAAAAACAGCGGTATGTGTGCCCCGGCGGGTCTACCCCCTAGATTTCTCCGCGCGAGGGTGCACCACTGTACTTTTTCATTGTTTTAAGTTTGTTTAGGACATATACACATGGAAAACCAAGATTGGGACCCTTTGGCACATGGTAGCCTTCGGCATACCCGCAGCTAGAGCCATTATCACACAAGGGTGCCTGATCTACTGGTTAGGGTTAGGTTTAGGGTTAGGGATAGGGTTAGGATTTAGGGTTAGGGCTAGGGTTTAGGTTCAAGGTTAGGATTTATGGTTAGGGATAGGTTTAGGGTTTAGGGTTAGGGTTTATGATGCAGGGTTTTGCAGCTCCCGTGTCAGCACGTGTAGTTAATGGTTTAGGGTCTAGGGGTTTAGGCTCGAAGCCTCCCCAGTTTAGGGTTTAGGGGAGCTACTTTTGCACCAGTACACCTTCCACCACACTTTCACACATATCATAGGTCCACATTCAAGATTTGGTGAATTCCGGTGATGTGGGCATTACCCTTCGGGTAACTAATGTTGCACTACCTCTTGCGGCCCAACCAGGGGCCCATGAAGGCAGTCGATGGCCAGGTGGGCCACTACATTGGTTCCAAAGAAGAATCCTTGAAGAACAAGACAAGGAGACGAAGAATACAAGGAAAGCTTAGAACTAGGACCCTTTGTAACCTAGTCGTACCCGGACAGATCTCTCGAGACCCGGCTCCCAATATAAGGGCCAGGAGAGAGGCTGCCGAGGACACACGTAATCTTACCAATCATAGCCACCACAAGTCTAGAGCTAGGTATCGGCAGAACTTAGACTCCCGACGAGATCACAACCGAAACTTTCGGCACCCCATTGTAACCCGATATTTTCATAATCAAGATCAGACAGGCAGGACGTAAGGGTTTTACCTCATCGAGGGCCCCGAACCTGGGTAAATCGCTCTCCCCGCTTGTTTGATAACCGATGTCTCGTGTCAGCCTACATGATTCCATCTACCCTAAGCCCCATACGAAGGGCATTGCCGAGGAGTACCCTCGACAATTGGCGCCGTCTGTGGGAAATCTGTCGGCACAGGGCATGTCATCGTTAGTTCCAGTAACGTCTGCAGCGTTCGTGTTGGAATCTCCAACGCCACCAAGTCCAAGAAATTCGGTTCGTTGCGGATCCTTTGAGTACACACCACGCACGGAGGTGTCGCATCCGATCTCCACGGAGTCGCGCGGCAACATGGATACGACTTTCGGTGGTGTCCACTTCATCATCGATTCCAGAGGATTTCTTCGACTTCCTAGTTCAAGCACGCCAAGCCCAAGAACTTCGGTTCCAGATGACATCGCGCCTGCAGTGGCTTTGACGGTCCTGCCTAGGAGTATTGGAGAAGGCAGTCGAAGCAGTTTCGGCAGCAGAGAGGAGCAACGGAAGAGACGAAGGGGTTCACGCCGCGAAGAAGAAGAGCGAGTTGCGAGCCGCCCTCGACAATATGAACGAGGAAGTTACAATGTGCAGTCAAACAAGAGCTGCCTCCGCACACCTTATCTATCGGCCACGGAGCAGCTTGAGGCACCATGTTACCTGCATTCTTACATCGATCCGAAAGATAACCTTGAAAAGGCCACTCACCTGCTTAGGAATTGTCGGCAGTTCCTTGAAGTTCGGCAGTTTTGCGAGGATCTTAGGGCCGAAAAAGCAGCGAAAGCTTAGTCGAAGGAAAGGGTTGCAACTTAAAGTTACCCGCCAGAGCCATACATACCCGAAGAAGGAGACGTGTATGTACCAACCGAAGTATTCCCAGTGTCTCGAGGACAGGTCAACATGATCCATAAAACTAGTTTTCCAAAGAGAGAAGCCAAGAAATTTACGCGAGAAGTGAAGTATGCAGAGGTCGCTACGACTGAGGTGCCCGAATATATCGACTGGTCAGACCAAAACATATCTTTTGGCAAGGCGGATGATCCGAAGGCCGTTCCAAGACCTGGCCACGCAGCCTTAGTACTCAAAGCACAGATTGGAGGTTACAACATGAGCAAGGTGTTTATGGATGGAGGAAGCGGCCTGAATTTGTTATTCGCCAGCACAATGAAAGCAATGAGATTAACGGTCGATATGCTAAAAGAATCTGATACAGGATTCCACGGCATCATCCCGACCCGACCCGGTTATCCCCTTGGCAAAATATCACTGGATGTAGTTTTCGGCACACCTAGCAACTTCAGAAAGGAGAAGCTTAAATTTGAAGTGGTTGATTGGGAATCCCAGTATCATGCCATCCTCGGCAGACCTGCGTTTGCTAAATTCATGGCGGTACCTCATTATGCATATCTACAACTGAAGATGCCAGGCAATAACGGGACAGCAATAACCGTTCACGGGAGTTTTTCTCGATCGGATAGCTGCGACAGGGATTTTCAGAAGATCGCCTCGAAGTTTGGCGCTAAGGAAGAGCTTAATGCACTCGATGTTGTTACAGACCACACGAAACCACCAGCCGACAATCGGAACATGAGATCCGATGAATTTGACGTGGCAAAGGAGGCGAAGAAACGGCAAGTGCACCCCTCTGACCCGAAGAAAACAGTCAATACTTCGGCAGATCTTACTGTCGCATAGGAAGGCGCGCTCATCGAGGTCCTCCGTGAGCGCTAGGAAATATTCGCATGGGAGCCATCCGACGTGTCAGGTATTCCCAGGGAACTCGCTGAGCACGCCCTCAATGTCGACCCCAAAGCCAAACCTGTACAGCAGACGATGCGTCGCTTTTCGGAACCAAAAAGAAAAGCTATTGGCGAAGAAGTTAATCGACTCCGCAAGGCAGGATTCATTCGGGAGCTCAAGGAAGCCGAGTGGGTAGCTAACCCAGTCATGGTGCCAAAAAAGGATACGACAGCTCTTCGCATGTGTATCGACTACACAAGCCTTAACAAGCATTGCCCAAAGGATCATTTCCCGCTGCCCCGTATCGACCAGATAGTCGACTCCACAGCAGGCTGCGATCGTCTCTCCTTCCTCGATGCGTATTCAGGATATAATCAGCTCAAGCTCAAGAAAGAAGATCAGGAATTAACCGTGTTCATAACCCCTCACGGCGTTTACTGTTACAACGTTATGACTTTCGGGTTAAAAAACGCAGGTGCCACTTATCAGCGATGTATGCAAGCTTGTCTCGGGGAGCAAATCGGTCGGAATATTGAAGTCTATATCGACGATATCGTGGTTAAAACCAAAAACGCAGTCACCCTCATCGACGATCTGCGCGAAACTTTCGATAATCTCGATAGATACAAAATAAAGCTGAACCCGAAGAAATGTTTTTTCGGGGTGCCAGGAGGACAGGTGCTCGGGTACTTCATCTCAGCTAGAGGAATAGAGGCCAATCCTCTGAAAATCAAAGCTATCCTCGACATGGAGCCACCAAAGAATTTGCACCAAGTGCAACAGTTGGCAGGGCGATTGGCAGCACTTAGCAGATTTATCGCCAAGTTGGGAGAAAAAACTTTGCCCTTTTATCAGTTGATGAAGAAATCGGAAAAATTCAAGTGGACAGCCGAGGCGCAGGAATCCTTCGGTAACCTGAAGAAGATACTGTCGACATCTCCGGTTCTCGTGACCCCCGCATGAAAAAGAACCAATGCTCATGTATATAGCTGCAACGGTGCGAGTCTTCAGTACGGTCTTAGTCGTTGAGAGAGAAGAAGCAGGGAGAGTTCATGGTGTGCAATGACCTGTTTACTACCTCAGCGAGGTACTCACACCAGCAAAGCAGCGATATCCTCATCACCAGAAGCTAGCATATGCCGTATGGAGGACAACACGGAAGCTACGGCATTATTTCACAGAGCACCCGATTATTGTGGTAAGCGAAGCACCATTGAAGAATATACTCACCAACCCGGAGGCGACGGGTAGAGTATCTCAATGGGCTATCGAGATAGCGCCACACGATATAACCTATGTCAATCGGACAGCAATCAAATCTCAGGTTCTCCCAGATTTCTTAGCTGATTGGATTCAATCGCAAACTCCAGCAGCACCCGACATGTCTGGATCCTGGACAATGTACTTTGACGGATCAAAATGGAGTACAGGTGCAGGCGCAGGAGTAATATTGATCTCACCACAGGGAGACAAGATGAGATATATTTTGCGGATGAACTTTTCGCTGCCGACAAATAATGAAGCAGAATATGAGGCACTGTTGCACGGGATGCGTATGGCTAAGGCATGCAGAGCAACCCGCCTGGAGATTTATGGCGATTCAAATCTTGTGGTACAGCAGTCGATGAATCTATGCGATGCAGTTAGTGATACCATGATCGCTTACCGTCAACTATACCAATCTATGGAAGCCAAATTTGAAGGGTGCGAGCTAAAACATATCGGGAGAGCCAGCAATGAAGAAGCCGACGCTCTGGCAAATATAGGGTCCATATGTTCCCCTATCCCAGATGGAGTCTTTTATGAAGTTATTGCTCAAAGATCAATTAAAGAAAAAGTATCGGCACCTCTGGAAGTGTCGACTGATAGTTCAGCGAATAAAGAGGATACCGAAGGTCCTGCACTGCAGCCAGCAGAGCAAGTATTTCTTCTTGAACCTCTTTGGACTGAGCCTTTTTTAACATACTTGATGGAGCAAAAACTACCAGATGACCCAACGGATGCCAAGCGTATCGTACGACGATCTAAAGCCTTTACTATAGTTGATGGCGAACTTTACAAGCGCATCATCTCTGGTATCTTTCAAAGGTGTATCGCCATTGACGATGGAAAAGCTCTTCTGCGAGAAATACATGAAGGAACTTGTGGTCACCATGCAAGTAGTAGGGCCCTCGTAGCCAAAGCTTTCATAGCAGGGTTTTATTGGCCAACGGCCGCATCTGATGCCCGAGACTTGGTAAAAAAGTGCGATCCTTGTCAACGTTTCGCACCAAAACCACACGCACCTGCAACAGACCTAATGACAATACCCTTGGCTTGGCCTTTTGCACAATGGGGACTCGATCAAGTTGGTCTGCTGCTGAGATCATCGCCAGGAGGGCATACATACCTATTGGTCGCAGTCGACAAGTTCACTAAATGGATCGAAGCCATACCAGTCAGAGATCAAACAGCTAAAACTGCTGTCAAGTTCTTCGAAGGAATAACTTGTCGCTTCGGTATGCCTCACAGCATCATTACAGATAATGGAAGTAATTTTGATTCAAAGGAATTCCGCAAATTCTGAGATGATGGTAATATCAAGCTTAAATTTGCATCGGTTGCGCATCCACAAACCAATGGTCAGGTCGAAAGGATAAATGGCTTAATATGTGATGGCATTAAAAAGCGTCTGACGGGCGCAGCTGGAGCTTGGGTCGAAGAATTGCCATCAGTGCTATGGAGCCTGCGGACTACACCAAACAGGTCAACCAAGTATACTCCGTTTTTCCTCGTGCACGGAGCCGAAGCTGTTTTACCAGCCGATGTTCGTTTTGAAGCTCCCCGAGTGACTGCGTACACAGAGGCAACTTCCAATATTGCACTACAAGATGCTGTAGACCTTCTTGATGAAGCTCGAGACATTGCTTTGTGATACGTCTCCAACGTATCTATAATTTCTGATGTTCCATGCTTGTTTTATGACAATACCTACATGTTTTGCTCGCACTTTATAATGTTTTTATGCGTTTTCCGGAACTAACCTATTAACAAGATGCCACAGTGCCAGTTCCTGTTTTCTGTTTTTGGTTCCAGAAAGGCTGTTCGGGCAATATTCTCGGAATTCGACGAAACAAAGACCCAGATCTTATTTTTCCCGGAAGACCCCAGAACACCGAAGGAGAGTCGGAGATGGGCCGAGGGCCACCACACCATAAGGCAGCGCGGCCCCGGCCCGCCGCGCCAGCCTATGGTGAGGAGGCCCTGTGCTCCCTGCGCCGCCTCTTCGCCTATAAGACCCCTTTCGACCTAAAAACCCGATACGAATCGACGAAACTCCAGAAAGATTCCAGGGGCGCCGCCGCCATCCCGAAACTCCGATTCGGGGGACAGAATCTCTGTTCCGGCACGCCGCCGGACGGGAAGTGCCCCGGCCATCTCCATCAACGCCACCGCCTCCATCATGCTCCGTGAGTAGTTCCCCCATGGACTACGGGTTCTAGTTGTAGCTAGTTGGTACTCTCTCTCCCATGTACTTCAATACAATGATCTCATGAGCTGCCTTACATGATTGAGATTCATCTGATGTAATCGGTGTTGTGTTTGTTGGGATCCGATGAATTGTTACATTATGATCAGTCTATCTATAAAGTTTGTGAAGTTATTGTTGCTGCAATCTTGTTGTGTTTAATGCTTGTCACTAGGGCCCGAGTGGCATGATCTTAGATTTAAGCTCTATAATTATTGCTTAGATTGTATCTACAAGTTGTTTGCACATGTCTATGTCCGGAACCCGTGCCCCAGTGACTGCAACTGGGATAACTGGAGGGGAAGGCGTAGGTATGAGGATCACATGTTTTCACCAAGTGTTAATGCTTTGCTCCGGTGCTCTATTAAAAGGAGTACCTTAATTGCCGGTAGATTCCCTTGAGGCCCGGCTGCCACCGGCTGGTAGGACAAAAGATGTTATGCAAGTTTCTCATTGCGAGCACGTATAACTATATATGGAAAACATGCCTACATAATTAATAATCTTGATGTTCTGTCTTAATGCTTTCAATCCTATCAATTGCCCAACTGTAATTTGTTCACCCAACACTTGTTATTGGAGAGTTACCACTAGTGTAGATAGCTGGGAACCCCGGTCCATCTCTCATCATCATACACTCGTTTTACATGTCATTGGAAGTAGTATCAACTATTTTCTGGTGCCATTGCCTCGTGTTCTGCTCTTTGCTGCATTATTGTTACTATTGCTCTCATATTATTTTTCACATCACCCCGTTACTAGTGCTTTTCCAGGTGCAGCTGAATTGACAACTCATTGTTAAGGCTTATAAGTATTCTTTACCTCCCCTTGTGTCAAATCAATAAATTTAGGTTTTACTTCCCTCGAAGACTTGCGATCCCCTATACTTGTGGGTCATCAAGACTATTTTCTCGCCGTTGCCGGGAGGCATAGCTCTACTCATAAGTTCACCTAGGGAGTACACTCTACCTCTCTCTCTGTTTTTGTTTTATTTTATTTTGTTTTGCTTAGTTTACTTTTGTCTAGTTTATTTGTGCTTAGTTTATTTCTGTCTAGTATTATTTTGCTTAGTTTACTTTTGTCTAGTTTGTTTTTGCCTTATTTTATTATATACCCAAAAATCCATAAAAATTTGAAAAACCGAAAAATTAAAAACTGTTGTTATGGGAGAACCCACAACCTATTTGGAGCTTATAGAATTATATAATAATTATAGAGAATCAAGAACGGGTAAAGTTATGAGTGCCGTGATAGAAAAATTGAATACAATTGCTAAAATCTTGCTTAAACGCCATGATATAAACTGTTGCTCTAAACAGGATACTAAACATCTTAAATTCCAATGTGGCTTTAGTGAAGAAGTTTTAATTATGAACTATAATTGGAATAACTATATTCATCTTGGGTTCGAAGAGGTAGAACAATTTGTCTTATTTATGGGAGCCTCTGAGATAGAATCCTTCATGTCTAAAAATTATGAAACTTGTGTTGCTTGTAAGGACCTTAAAGATTATGTCTCTTCTATCCTTAATTTTTGCATAGAAAGTTACAGCGATAATCCTTATATCATTGATTATAAAGAGAGACTCATTAATGCACAAGAATGCACTCACAATTTGCAGGAACCAGTGGAAGAAGAAATGGATGAAAGCTCATTGGATGAAAAAGAGGAGGAAATTGATGAACCTGAAAGCTCATTGGATGAAAAAGAAGAGGAGAGTGATGAACAAAAGGAGGAAGAATGGATTAGCTACCCATGCCAACCTTCTAATGAGAGTAACTCTTTATCTCTTACACTATTTGATTGTCCTCCATGCTTACCAAAGGAGGATGAATGTTATGTTCTTGTGGATTCTCTTGAAATATTACCTATGAGTAAAACTTGTGAGAATAATTATGCTACTGTTATCTATGATAATCCATGCTACTTTGATAAATCTTATGATAATGCTTTATTTGTGCCTGATGTCGAAATGCATGGTACTAAAGAGTTTTGCGTAGCAAATGTTTATGATAAATCTCTAGATGATGGTCCTATGTTACTTGATATTATTAATTGTACTACTAATGAAAATGGGATTGGAGAATTCTTGACTTTATCTAGGAGTCCCATATCTTTTGAGAATGATCAATCATCTTGTTATATTATTGATAAAAGTGGGTTTGAAAATTTTAATCCCACTATTTTTGAGCTTGATAAAAATTATGTGTTTGTGGATCATGAAAAGCATGCTGCATGTAATAGTTATATTGTTGAGTTTGATCATAATGCTACTGAAAATTATTATGAGAGAGGAAAATATGGTTGTAGAAATTTGCATGGTACTAAAACACCTCTCTATATGCTGAAACTCTTGAAGTTACTCTTATTTTATCTTCCTATGCTTGTCACTTTGTTCTTCATGAATTTATTTGTGTACAAGATTCCTATGCATAGGAAGTGGGTTAGACTTAAATGTGTTTTGAATTTGATTCTTGATGCTCTCTTTTGCTTCAACTCTTATTTTCCATGTGAGCATCATTAAAATTGCTGAGCCCATCTTAATGGCTATAAAGAAAGCACTTCTTGGGAGATAACCCATGTATTTATTTTGCTACTGTTTTGTTGTGTCTTGGAAGTTGTTACTACTGTAGCAACCTCTCCTTATCTTTATTTTATTGCATTGTTGTGCCAAGTGAAGTCTCTAATAGAAGGTTGATACTATATTTGGATTTCTGCGCAGAAACAGATTTCTATCTGTCACGAATTTGAGTAGCCCCTTCTGTAGGTAACTCAGAAAAATCTGCTAATTTACGTGAATGATCCTCAGATATGTACGCAACTTTCATTAGTTTTGAGTTTTCTGATTTGAGCAACGGAAGTACCTCTTAAAATTCGTCTTTACTGGCTGTTCTGTTTTGGCAGATTCTGTCTCTGTTTTTTGCATTGTCTCTTGTGGACTTTAAGCAAGGCTTTCTAGACATGGAGGGCTGTAGCTAATGTTTTATTGAGTTCTTGCAATGTGTCACTAAAGGACTAAAGTGGATTAAAGTTTTTGGAGTACTAACCCCTCTAATGAAGTTTATGAGAAGTTTGGTGTGAAGGAAGTTTTCAAGGGTCAAGAGAGGAGGATGATATATGATCAAGAAGAGTGAAAAGTCTAAGCTTGGGGATGCCCCGTGGTTCATCCCTGCATATTTCAAGAAGACTCAAGTGTCTAAGCTTGGGGATGCCCAAGGCATCCCCTTCTTCATCAACAACTTATCAGTCACCTCTAGTGAAACTATATTTTTATTCGGTCACATCTTATGTGCTTTACTTGGAGCGTCTGTGTGTTTTTTATTTTTGTTTGTGTTTGAATAAATTCGGATCCTAGCAATCCTTGTGTGGGAGAGAGACACGCTCCGCTTTTTCATGTGAACACTTGTGTTCTTCGTTTTTCATATTCATGGCGAATGTTAAAAGCTGCTACATTTATTGCTATTTGGTTGGAAACAGAAAATGCTTCATATTGTCTTGAATAATTTGACACTTGGCAATTGTTTTGAGCTCTCAAGTAGATCATGATTAAGCTCTTGCACCATGTAGTTTAAACCTATTAGTGGAGAACTACCGTAGAGCTTGTTGAAATTGGTTTGCATGATTGGTCTCTCTAAGGTCTAGATATTTTCTGGTAAAAGTGTTTGAGCAACAAGGAAGACAGTGTAGAGTCTTATAATGCTTGCAATATGTTCTTATGTAAGTTTTGCTAAACCGGTTCATACTTGTGTTTGCTTCAAACAACCTTGCTAGCCAAAGCCTTGTACTGAGAGGAAATGCTTCTCGTGCATCCAAAACCTTAAGCCAAAACTTATGCCATTTGTGTCCACCATAACTACCTACTATGTGGTATTTTTCTGCCATTCCAAGTAAATACTTCATGTGCTACCTTTAAACAATTCAAAAGTTATTATCTCTTATTTGTGTCAATGTTTTATAGCTCATGAGGAAGTATGTGGTGTTTTATCTTTCAATCTTGTTGGGCAGCTTTCACTAATGGACTAGTGGCTTCATCCGCTTATCCAATAATTTTGCAAAAAGAGCTGGTTCCCAGCCCCAATTAATTAACCTTCATTAATAATTCTCTTCACATGTTTTGCCCTGATTCATCAGTAAGCAACTTAATTTTGCAAATAGACACTCCTTCATGGTATGTGAATGTTGGAAGGCACCCGAGGACTCGGTTAGCCATGGCTTGTGTAAGCAAAAGGTTGGGAGGAGTGTCATCCATAAATAAAACTAAAGTACATGTGTAAACAAAGAGAAGATGGATGATCTACCTTGCTGGTAGAGATAACGTCCTTCATGGGAGCCGCTCTTTGAAAGTCTGTTTGATGAGGGGGTTAGAGTGCCCACTACCATTCGTTGACAACAACAAACACCTCTCAAAACTTTACTTTTATGCTCTCTATATGATTTCAAAACTTGAAAAGCTCTAGCACATGATTTAATCCTGCTTCCCTCTGCGAAGGGCCTTTCTTCTACTTTATGTTGAGTCAGTTTACCTACTTCCTTCCATCTTAGAAGCAAACACTTGTGTCAACTGTGCATTGATTCTTACATACTTGCTTATTTGCACTCATCATATTACTCTGTGTTGACAATTATCCATGAGATATGCATGTTGAAAGTTGAAAGCAACTGCTGAAACTTATATCTTCCTTTGTGTTGCTTCGATGCCTTTACTTTGGATTTATTGCTTTATGAGTTAACTCTTATGCAAGACTTTTGATGCTTGTCTTGAAAGTACTATTCATGAAAAGTTTTGCTATATGTATTCTATTTGATTAGCAAACTATAGATCATTGCCTTGAGTCACTTCATTCATCTCATATGCTTTACAATAGTATGATCAAGGTTATGTAAGTAGCATGTCACTACAGAAATTATTCTTTTTATCGTTTACCTACTCGAGGGCGAGTAGTAACTAAGCTTGGGGATGCTGATACGTCTCCAACGTATCTATAATTTCTGATGTTCCATGCTTGTTTTATGACAATACCTACATGTTTTGCTCGCACTTTATAATGTTTTTATGCGTTTTCGAACTAACCTATTAACAAGATGCCACGGTGCCAGTTCCTGTTTTCTGTTGTTTTTGAAAGGCTGTTCGGGCAATATTCTCGGAATTTGACGAAACAAAGACCCAAGATCTTATTTTTCCCGGAAGACCCAGAACACCGAAGGAGAGTCGGAGACGGGCCGGAGGGCCACCACACCATAAGGCGGCGCAGCCCAGGCTGGCCGCGCCAGCCTATGGTGAGGAGGCCCCAGGCTCCTCCCGCTCTTTGCCTATAAGACCCCTTTCGACCTAAAAACCCGATACGAATCGACGAAACTCCAGAAGACTCCGGCGCCGCCGCCATCGCGAAACTCCGATTCGGGGACAGAATCTCTGTTCCGGCACGCCGCCGGACGGGGAAGTGCCCCGGAAGCCATCTCCATCAACGCCACCGCCTCCATCATGCTCCGTGAGTAGTTCCCCCATGGACTACGGGTTCTAGCTGTAGCTAGTTGGTACTCTCTCCCATGTACTTCAATACAATGATCTCATGAGCTGCCTTACATGATTGAGATTTATCTGATGTAATCGGTGTTGTGTTTGTTGGGATCCGATGAATTGTTACATTATGATCAGTCTATCTATAAAGTTTGTGAAGTTATTGTTGCTGCAATCTTGTTGTGTTTAATGCTTGTCACTAGGGCCCGAGTGGCATGATCTTAGATTTAAGCTCTATAATTATTGCTTAGATTGTATCTACAAGTTGTTTGCACATGTCTATGTCCGGAACCCGAGGCCCCAGTGTGATGGGATAACTGGAGGGGAAGGCGTAGGTATGAGGATCACATGTTTTCACCAAGTGTTAATGCTTTGCTCCGGTGCTCTATTAAAAGGAGTACCTTAATTGCCGGTAGATTCCCTTGAGGCCGGCTGCCACCGGGTAGGACAAAAGATGTTATGCAAGTTTCTCATTGCGAGCACGTATAACTATATATGGAAAACATGCCTACATAATTAATAATCTTGATGTTCTGTCTTAATGCTTTCAATCCTATCAATTGCCCAACTGTAATTTGTTCACCCAACACTTGTTATTGGAGAGTTACCACTAGTGTAGATAGCTGGGAACCCCGGTCCATCTCTCATCATCATACACTCGTTTTACATGTCATTGGAAGTAGTATCAACTATTTTCGGTGCCATTGCCTCTGTATTACACTCGCTGTTATCTTATTATTGCTCTCATATTACTGCTTTCACATCACCCCTGTTACTAGTGCTTTTCCAGGTGCAGCTGAATTGACAACTCAGTTGTTAAGGCTTATAAGTATTCTTTACCTCCCCTTGTGTCGAATCAATAAATTTGTGTTTTACTTCCCTCGAAGACTGTTGTGATCCCCTATACTTGTGGGTCATCACTTTGGCCAGGACGGCTGTATATCAACAGGCAATTCGAAATTACCACAGTCGAAGAGTTCGCAGCCGCGGTTTCAACATTGGTGACATGGTGTTATGACTAAAGCATGAAAGAACTTTGAAACTTGAGTCTCCATGGGAAGGACCATTCATAGTCACCGAAGTTATACCAGGAGGAGCTTATCGTCTCAAGAATCCTGTTTCGGGCAAGGACGTTGACAATCCATGGAACGTCGCCCACCTGCGGCGATTCTATTCATAGGACACATTTACTCTTTATTCGCTACATGAAGGCTTCTCAGTCTGGTACATATTATGAATAAAATCCTTGATTGAGCTCCTATCTTTATTAAATTCATTACTCGAACAATTGTTCGGGTTCTCTTTTATTAGCTAACTACTCCTATCGGGAGCTTCGGCTATAATTGCATGATACATGGCCAAACTCGATAACACTTGAGGGCTACTTACAGTACCGATAATTAATTAATACTCCCATCGGGAGCTATGGTTATCGATACAAAATAAACCATCCAAGCCTCAAGATAATTCGCGAGTGCTGCAGTCGCTGAAAAAAATATTACTTACAAAAAGGCTCATATCGGTGCACCGTGTGACGAAGCCAAATACATAAAGCGCCTAAATCCCTCGTTCATGCAACGGGTGTCGCTCTTACAAAACATACGAATCGACTCTGCAAATAATGCAAAATACAACAGAGTCGTCGGGTGAGCAGGCTGACTTGATCACTCAGCCGCCCCGACAAAAACCTTTTTCATCGAACTAACAAGTTCAAAAACAAATGATGTAACACATCAAAGTACACACAGGATTACTCCTTGCAGCGCAAGGTTATATATACATAATTTCATGGGAGGGCTTCTTGGTCTTCTCGAGCCTTCAGATCTCTTTCAATTCCTGTTTCCATCCGAGAAATAATAGCATATGCAGGGTGTCTGGCTATGGAATAATACTGGTCTAATCTCCTATTAGCATTTGCTATAACTTCCAAATCTAAGGTCGGATGACAGGCTAAAACAGAGGCAAGTGCAAGTTCAGCTCCGGCAAGAAGTTCCTTCCGCACCAGCAATCGAATTCTCTCAGGATTCTTGAATCGATTGAACAAAGCAGACAAAGTCTCGGGTGCTGGGTCCAGTGGAAACAAGGTTTTCCATACCATCGAGAGATGAGCATGGTACTTGTCAAAATAATAGTGCACCTTCTCCACCCGATGCTAAAATTTAGCCACGGCTACGGCTTTTGGTCGATTTGACCACCGTTCATGTTTCGGGTGAGAGACATCGGTCATTGCCTCGATCTTTTCGTGAATTCGCCTGTTCTCTTCTGATTCATCGAAAGGCACGACTGTTGAAATACAAAAAATAGTCAGCAGAAGATTACTTAGCAAGTAAAACGATGGAAATTGGAAGGGGTTCAGGTACTTACAGCTTAAACTTTCAGTAGCAACACGGAGGCGATCTAGAGCATGCTGCTCGATTGCAGTGGCAATCTCGCTCTTCCTTTTCACCAATGCTGCCATGGCGTGAAGATTGGTTATGTCTTTGTTCAATCGAGAAATTTGATCGCGCAAACGATGAACAAGTTCAGATTCATCGATAGCCGAAGGATTCAAAGAAAAGTTAGCACGAGAAGAAGTTGAAGGAATCTGCAAACACAGTTTTTCCAACTCAGAAGAGCATGAATAAAAACTCCCATCGGGAGCACATATATTACATCCAGAAGATTGTTGGTACTGGCAACAGAGCCAGTACGAAGCAGAACTAGACTAAACTACATCAAGTATAATTACAATAATGAAGCAAGAGATATTTCAAGGTTGAGCCGATGATGAATCAGGTGCAGCCTTAGGCGCAGCTTTGGTCTTCTCTTCATCGACTAGCTTGAGAAGCTGGTTAGCACAAATCACTGCCGACTGTTTGAAAGGCTCAAGGTTGACTAGGCAATTGTTGTCATCTACGGGCAGTGCCTTAGACAATTTTTCCAAATCTGAACTCAGCCCGTGCCCCATCAGCAGTTGGAAAGTAAGAACTGCCCCAAACAGACGGGAGCATCGCTTAAGTACCTCTATAGCCTCAGAAGAGTCGTCGAAGAAAGTGTCTGCCATTTCGCCAAGGGTCTTCTTTTGGCTCACCTTCGGGAATATCATCGAGAATAACTTCGACAGAGCCCCCTTGGTTTTTTGCAAAAGGCCAAGGACTTGGACATTGGAGTCAGTAGCAAGCGAAAGGGCGTCAGACATTGAATCCTCTCGAAGCTTGCAAGCACGATTGATAGGCATATCGGCAGCATCTGGAAAGACACGAATAAGCAATCCAGAAGGTAGTATTGGAAAGATACCATGCAAAAAGGAACTTACTCAGCAAGTTCGTGATCGATTCGCGGAGGGCACCTTCTTTTTCATCGGCTGCAATGGCAGCCTCGCGTCTGGCCTCTTGCTCATCCTTCATTTTGTTCTTCAACTTCTTTAGCTCATCTTTTAGCAAGGTGTTTTCATTCTGAGCATCGGATGTAAGCTTGTTAGCCTCCAGTACTTGATCAGCCGAAACTTTGATGGCCTTTCGAAGCTAAGCATTTTCTGACTCAAGGCGAGTAAATTGGTCAGCGAAATCTGCCACAGCGTCAACTGTGGCAGAAATTGGCTGCAAGACAAGAAGACGAAGAATCTCAGCCAAATTCGAAAATCCATCATAAAGGAATATAGAGCTAAGTGGTTTACTTACGTGATCACGAGCAATTGGAGGAACAGGAGCACCGGCAGAAGGGTTAACCTTCGACACAGGAACCTTCGCCACGGTCGTCCTTGAAGGTGGTGTTGGATCAGCAGGCGAAGGATTCGACTCCTTAGCTGACTCAGTCCTTTCAGAAATTAACTTGACCCTCTTTGCGAGAGGGACTTCATCATCATCGTCAGAACTGCTTGGAAACAAGAGCATAACGTTACATGATTTAAAGGAAGCTGGTTACGAAGGGAAAAGCGGAGACGCACAGGTCTAAGTCATCTTCGATAGCAAAGAAGCCTGTCGAACTTTTTGCAGCTGGAGGAGGCGATGCAGTTTCATCGACATCATCATCTTGTCCGCTAGGACTTGATTCAGCCGTTGTCATCAAGTCCTCATTGATCCTCCTGCGCCGCGTAGCCCTAATGCGAGCATCTTCTTCGGGAGCTTCGTCCTCCTGGACGTCGCTATCCTCGAGAGCGTGCTGCGCATCTTCAGTTTCCTTCGAATCATCATCGTCATCCTCTAGCTCTACCCCACTTTCGGGTGTAGGAGGGTAGCACTGAGCAACGGTGGAAGCCTGCCGACAGAAAAATAAACTGTTAAAAGTTTGAATAAGGAAATAACAACAACATTTGGAACAAGTGCGAAGAAGATTACCTCGGCAGGAAGATGTTTGAAATCATATGGAGGGCGAGCCGAAGTCAGGACAATATCGTCCTTCTGGCTGAAACGAGTAAGGCGCCGCACCTCGTCACGGAGTTCTTCGTCAGAAAGGTCGACTGAGCTAACTCTCGACTTATCATCTTTGCCGACAAACAACCACAGTTGATGAGGTCGAGACATCAATGGCTGCACCCGATGTTTTAGAAACACCGAGACCACCTCAGTACCGCACATTGTTAGACCCCCTGCATTCTTCAGCACATTCCGCCAGGATTTCTTCGGCGTAGCCACTAGGACATCTTCAAATAGGGGCAAGTTGGAGCGCCGTCCAGCTACTGGAGTGTCTCGCAGGTAGAACCATTTCTGTCGCCAGCCCTGGACTGATTCCTTCATCGGGAAGTCGAGGTAATCAACCTCTTTTCTAACGACAAAACCGACGCCGCCAACAACGGGAGGACCGTCATTGCCGTTGTGGCGTTTGACGTAGAAGATTTTCCTCCACAAGCCCCAATGAGGGTCTATGCCGAGGAACGCCTCGTACAAGGTGACGAAGATGGAAAGATGTAGGATGGAATTTGGGGTCAGCTGCCAGAGCTGAATCCCATAGAAAAAGAGAAGGGAGCAAAGGAATTCATGGGCCGGAAGTGAAATCCCACGAAATAAGAAGGCGACGAACATAACAGTGAAGCCCTTGGGAGGCCTTGGGCGAGAAGATGAACCTGGGAGGCGAATGTCGTCATCGGCTGATGAGATGAAACCAAGCGTGCGCAACTTGTTCACATCACGATTGGAGATGGTGGAGGCGCGCCAATCGTGGCAAACCTTGCTAGCGCCTGACGAAGCACCTGGTTCGGCGGTTCCCTTCCTCTTGCCCATGATGCTCAAGTTCTTGGAAGAAGGAACAGTGGTGAGAGAAGAGATTGAGGAGGAAGATGAGCAGTATGGAGGCGTAAAAAGTGAAAATAGTGAAAGGGCCTTTATTTATAGCAAGGACTGTTGGGGAATCGTGGCCATAACTCCAGCAATCGTGGGGAGGTGGACGAGGATCTGATCATACACGTGTCCAAGCAAGAGAAACGGAACCGGCGGCCCATTACCCCCACTACGCGCGGAAATCGAGGGGGCGCCTCGGTCAATGCACAAGCGCTGGTCATTTCCTAAACTGACCGCACAGAAGTAGGGTGGGCCCGTCAGGACACGTCCTATCAATCAAACCACAGCAGTAGCTACGTCACCAATGATGTCATCAGAAGTATCGACTACGCAAGGAGCATCCGAAGAGAATTAAAACTATCGAGTGGTTCAACTTGAGTCTACACACGTATGCGAGCATCCGTGCCTAGACTCGGGGGCTACTCCCATCGGGAGCGCTGAACGCGCACCCGACATAATTTGGGCTCGAAGATCGTTACAAGAAAGATTACATCAGAAGTATCTGAAGAAAGATTCAAGTGATTTGGGCTAAAATCTGCACTCGGTTGCAAGCATCCGCGCCCAGACTCGGGGGCTACTCCTATCAGGAGCACTAAGTGCGCACCCGATAAAAGTTGTGAACTCGAAGATTTTTTGGTGCAGTCCAGAATCATGCCCGCAGACTTGATTCTGTGTAGGGTAATGTTGTTTTGCCATCGGCAGTTAACCGGTAAAAACCGGGCACGTTACTCATTATCCCTTACGTACTAAATCTTGTTTAGAAGAAATGAAGACCCGATAAAAAAGGGAAATATCGGATGACTATAACAAGTTGAAAGAGGCTTCGGCAGAAGAAAAACATTCGAGTAGTACAACTTGAGTCTACGAACGGTTGCAAGCATCCGTACCTAGACTCGGGGGCTACTCCCATCGGGAGCGCTGGACGCGCACCCGATAAAAGAAGACGCTGCTATTACAAGGAGGACAAGACCTATCGACTAAAGTGAATATTCGACAGAAGGCATGCTTTAGTCCCTGCCCGAAGTATCTTCGGCCAAGCACTCGGGGGCTACTGATGTGGGCATTACCCTTCGGGTAACTAATGTTGCACTACCTCTTGCGGCCCAACCAGGGGCCCATGAAGGCACTCGATGGCCAGGTGGGCCACTACGTCGGTTCCAAAGAAGAATCCTTGAAGAACAAGACAAGGAGACGAAGAATACAAGGAAAGCTTAGAACTAGGACCCTTTGTAACCTAGTCGTACCCGGATAGATCTCTCGAGACCCGGCTCCCAATATAAGGGCCAGGAGAGAGGCTGCCGAGGACACACGTAATCTTAGCAATCATAGCCACCACAAGTCCAGAGCTAGGTATCGGCAGAACTTAGACTCTCGACGAGATCACAACCGAAACCTTCGGCACCCCATTGTAACCCGATATTTTCATAATCAAGATCAGACAGGCAGGACGTAAGGGTTTTACCTCATCGAGGGCCCCGAACCTGGGTAAATCGCTCTCCCCTCTTGTTTGATAACCGATGTCTCGTGTCAGCCTACAGGATTCCATCTACCCTAAGCCCCATATGAAGGGCATTGCCGAGGAGTACCCTCGACATCCGGTGCTACGGCGGTCGTTCTCCCCTCCTCCCCCCAAAAACAGCGGTATGTGTGCCCCGGCGGGTCTACCCCCTAGATTTCTCCGCGTGAGGGTGCACCAATGTACTTTTTCATTGTTTTAGGTTTGTTTAGGACATATACACATGGAAAACTAAGATTGGGACCCTTTGGCACATGATAGCCTCCGGCATACCCGCAGCTAGAGCCATTATCACACGAGGGTGTGCCTGATCTACTGGTTAGGGTTAGGTTTAGGGTTAGGGTTAGGATTTAGGGGTAGGGCTAGGGTTTAGGGTCAAGGTAAGGATTTATGGTTAGGTATAGGTTTAGGGTTTAGGGTTAGGGTTAGGGTTAGGGTTTATGATGCAGGGTTTTGCAGCTCCCGTGTCAGCACGTGTAGTTAATGGTTTAGGGTCTAGGGGTTTAGGGCTCGAAGCCTCCCAGTTTAGGGTTTAGGGTTTAGGGAAGCTACTTTTGCACCATTACACCTTCCACCACACTTTCACACATATAATAGGTCCACATTCAAGATTTGGTGGGATTCCGGTGCTCCGGCAGTCGTTGTCCCCTCCTCCCCCCAAAACAGCGGTATGTGTGCCCCGCGGGTCTACCCCCCTAGATTTCTCCGCGCGAGGGTGCACCAATGTACTTTTTCACTGTTTTAGGTTTGTTTAGGACATATACACATGGAAAACCAAGATTGGGACCCTTTGGCACATGGTAGCCTCCGGCATACCCGCAGCTAGAGCCATTATCACATGAGGGTGTGCCTGATCTACTGGTTAGGGTTAGGTTTAGGGTTAGGGTTAGGATTTAGGGGTAGGGCTAGGGTGAAGTTGAAAGGAACTCTGTTTATAAGGGAGAGGATGTGTACATTTTGGCTACCCAGGCCTTTCAAGTATTCTATCTCCCGTACGCGTGCAAAAACCCAACAAAACGTCTACATGGATGGGATGTTGTGATGACGGTACCTTCACGCAATAGGCCGCCCCCGACAAACAAGGACGATTACCGCCGCGTAGACCCCTCAACAAAGAATGTCGAGTTTTATCAGGAAGAAGGGCTCCACGGCCATTTCACAATCGGCTTGCCGGCTGTCGATGACATGGTTGTAGACGATGAACAAGAAGATGCAGGCATGGATGAAGATAATGCAGAAGATGAAGCTGATTATGTTTGTGCCTCGGAAGACCTGAGTTTGCTCGAGGCGTTCAGAGCAGGGATGGACCTCGATGCAGATGGACCACCTCCAGGTGTCATTGATGATTATTGGTTCGCCGAGCCTGATGACGATGACGAAACATGCGGTCCAATTACGGATGGCGACACAGGCTACTGATCTATGTAGTAGTAATTGTGAGGCTAGCCTATTTGTAATAACTCTGTGTAATAGTGATTGTCCAGCTAGGTTATTTGTAAGAACTCCGTGCTATGTTTGAGAGAACTCTATGCTAGCTATTTGTTGCTTCCACTAATGTTCATCTATTTTCATTATTGTTGCTTTCAGTAATATTCATCTACTTATATCTTTGTTGCTTTCACTAATATTCATCTCTTTACATTGCGTACTAATAAACCACTCTCTTCATTTGTGTTTGCAGGTGATTGAAACATGCCGCCAAAGAAAGGGTGGCGGTCTTAAAAACAAGCTCGCTGACTTGGTAGGTGTAGGGACTTCGAGGCGGGGAGGCCGAGCTGCTGCCCCCCTCCTAGCCCCCCTCCTAGCGCTCCCCCACTGCGGCCACGTAGGAAGAATGCGACGCGGGTACTCACTCCTAGTCCTAGCCCCCCTCCCGCAGCCGAGGATGATGATGAGGTGGAGGATGGGAGTGAGGAGGACCAGGAGCAGCACGGGGGTGGGGAGGACGAGCAGCACGAGGGTGGGGAGGACGAGCCGCACGGGGGTGGGGAGGACGAGAAGCACGGGGGTGGGGGGACGAGGAGGAGGAGGATGAGGGGCACGAGGAGGACCTCTCGGAGGATGAGGGCTTGGGGGACTTACCGTACGAGCCTGATCCAAACCTAGTTTGGGTAGCGCCGGCGGAGGAGCAGTACGTTGCAGCTGAGGAGAGGTTGAGGCCACGTGATAAGAGGCCATATCAGCGTGGGAAAACACGGCTCCCCTTGCTGAAAACGTGGCCCTACAGCCATGTTGTTCTAGAGCCCGCTGGAAGGAGGTACATGTTAATTTTGGCATTTCGTTATCGCAATTTTGTCATTATCAAAATTATTATCACATACATATTGATGTTGTCGTTTCATGGTGCAGTTCGTTCAAGTATGAAGACCCGTTGCAGAAGCCGCCACGTGGGTACGCGAACATCCTTGGGGGCTACTTAGAAGGTATTTCCCTGGGATAGTCGATCTCCGTACTGGTGGCCGCGACGTAGCTTGGAGGTGGGCGCACTACAGGCTCACGCCAGATCCTCTTGGGAGGTACGACATCATGCAGGACGTGGTTGTTCGCAAATTCTGGGTACGTGATTTTTGACTTCTTACCATTCATACACTCTCCTTGGTTGACAGTAGGTGCACTAATGCCCCTTGTTTTACCTATGTGCATGGTTGCAGAAATACTTCTCGAAGGCCGAGGGTAAGGAAATTGCGTGCGATGATGTCCTACACCAGATGGCAAGGGCGAGGGTGACTGGCATGCACTACGAGGCACGTATTCAGTGCGTCCGCAACTGGCACGCCGACCGCTTCATTCATATGACTAAGGAGGACGCTCGCGACACACTCATGGCACCGTGGCAGTACCTGCAGGTATTTGCATTTATGTGTTATTGATTTCTTTATCGCCATGTAGTTCATTTTACCATAATGGGTTTATCTTGTGTATGTAGAACCCTCCTCAGTACGTCGGCAATGACGAAAAGTGCTTTCTGGTGATCACTAGTAACATATGGGTCTTCTATAACGATTTTAGTTTGTCAGCAAATGTGCAAAATCCGTCACGGAGGCCTCATACTGACGATTTGGAATTCCGTGGTGAATCTCGCGTCACAGATGGCCAGACTGACGGTTAGATTTTCCCGTCATGGATCCGTGACGGCCAAGCCCACACCCAAAGCCCACCCGGCCCGGTACATCATGATGGGCATAACCGTCATGCGGCTGCCTCCCCGATCGAGACCACCGTGTCAGACCAATCATTGAGCTGTCGGTCCAATAATTAAAGGCGCATGATGTCATCTTTGTCGTCTAGCTGACCACTCCGGACGAACCTCCTCCCACCACGTGGCCATGTAGATTTGCACTCGAAGGTTGACACATGCCTAGAGCGTCACCATTGGCATGTCGACACGTGTCATCCGGAATACAAACATGTGCGTTAGAAGGCCCAATAACATCTCGACACGTGGCCAAATGAAATGCCGACACGTGGACAACCGGGGTCCACATGCAGGAACACACGTGGCACTAACTGGACTTTGGGCCCAGGTTATTGCGGCCCATTAAAAGAAGGTCCGTTTATAACTGCCAGCTATGCACATGGCCCATTCGACGGGGCCCTTTAAGGTAAGCCCATTAACCGTGGCCCTTTCTTGGCCCATTCACGGCCGGCCTTTTAACAGCCTAAATGTGCGGCCTTACTGTCCCGGCCCGTTATTGTGTTGCAACGTCCAAAAAAAATCAATTGCAAAAACGGCCCATTACTTCAAGCCCATCAATGCTAGTGCGTTAATAATGGCTTGTTAGAACGGCCCGGCCTGATTTTCTCAGCCGGCCCGTTACTTCCAGCCGATAAATGCCGGCCTGGTTAACTCTACTGGGCCGTTCCTTTCAGCCTGTCAAACCCGGCGTGTCAACTAATGGCCGTTTTGTGCGGCCTTATTATATATAAATAATACATAAACACTCAAAAAATTACATACAGAATAACTAGATAACTGTGCATCACGTTACATTCGATCTTAAGTTCATCCTGCGTACTAGCACCATACCATAACAGTTCAGCTCCTCCAAAATAATAACAGTTCAGCTTGCACCAAAAGCAAGACCACCAGCCAAAAATACAGTGAAACTATTCACCATAGCACCACCAGTTCACCATGTTTACTCGGGCAGGGACCTGGTTAACGTTTCAAGCCTTGCCTCAAGGGCAGCCTGCTTCTCTCTCGCTTCCTGGACCTTTCTGTTAAGCTCGAACAGATTAGCATTATGGGAGTTGACAAGATCTTGCAGGTCCCCTTTTCCCCTCGGCTCGGTCTCCAGTAAATCAGGTTGGGTGCTCAGATTCGATCGAGTAGGTTGAGACATCTCTTTTTCAATCTTAGGCTTGTTTAGCAATAAAGACAGAAGATAGATTGGTGTTAGATGAAGCAAAGTATAAACTTAGTTTCAGCGATAACTCATTGAATGCTTACTCACAAGAACAAGTTGTACTTCAGGGGAGTCGCGGTCGGCCTTGTTGTGGTGTGTCTCCCTGAACAGATCCACAGGACTTGGTTGTTTATCTGTGTACGAGTCTCCCTGAAAACAAACACATACATGCAGCCAGCTTATAGATTCTATAAAGGATTTTGTGAATAATCAATAATGTGTGCAATGTTATATGTTGCTGTGCAAGTTAATCACTATTTAGAGCAGTTAGATGCAGAGCATCTATATTGCAGAAAGAATCTGCAGACTTTTGTGCAAGCAACGATGTGCACAAAAGCTCCTACAAACAGCTACATTCCAAGAACAGGAATTTAGTTTAAAACGCACCTGAGCTATCCATCGTAGAACTAAGCAATGTACCTTCTTGGCAAACTGAGCATCATGGAAATGATACCACGAGTTACATATATTAACTATCTATGCCAAACATGTACGAACGCAATCAGTGATTTAAAAGACCAGCATGCGTTCAGAAAAATACAAGCTACATAGTAAATACCCATCCAGCTTGTTGATGGAACTGTGTACTCTATCATTCTGTAAACAACACATGTCTTGACTTACCAGATTTTCCACGTCATTCTGAAGATGCTTATTGCATGCACCCTTTACTGGTGACTGCTTCGTGTCCATTGAAAATTTACCCTAGAGATATGGAAGAACATGCATAAGAATGACAATTTCTGAGAAATAACAGCTTTATAAACAGTAAAGGGAGGCGAAGGAATGCAGTATGTAAATACCGCCACTTTTCTGTAAAAGTCATAGAGGAGCCCTTGGTCTTGGCGGTACTACTTCCTATGCGTATATACAGGAATGTGGTTCCTGACCGAGCATGATAACAATTAGTTTGCGACCGCAATAAAACAAGACATACCATAGCTGTTGAGAGGAGGGGAGGACTGAGGTTGCTTATCATACGGCATCAATATCTGAATATCCTTTGGCAAAGATGCCAAAATGTCCTTGCTTGCTGCGGCTTTTACAGTATTAAAACTGCTGGAGGCATCTTTGAAAGCTTCTTGCTTCTATTGCTTTCTCTGGCCTGGTAAGTAAAAGCACGACACAGATAAATCAAGCGAGCATCAAAACAATTGCTAAGGCGCAATCAAATAGCACACCCTAAATTGCAAGCACAATCTTGTATAAATTGATCGAGAGACTACTATTAACAATTAGTTTGCTCTCGCAATCAAACAACATCCTTACGGTGATTAATCACAGATAATGCTCTGGTTGCTTTTGAATGCCTGCACTTCATTGAGAATAACACAAATCTGTCAAAGAATTTATGTGCTTACAAGTTATATCTATTCAAAACATAAGACATGGTGGATTGGGATTTTCTAAGGAAAGTGATGCAAAGGCTGGGGTTCGCAGATGATAGTTTACTATTTTTTAAGGCCCAAGTGGACCAAGCAATTGGAGTCAAGTAGACAAATATGCGTCAAGCACAGGTCAGCTAATTAACGAAAGCAAATGAGGAGAGGCATGTCTACCTCAAGCCTGTGCCCGATCTGCGGTTGTGCTGATGAAGTTACATTCCATGTTTTCCATCGCTGACAACATGCTCGGGATTTATGGCGATACCTGAAGCCCTAAGAGCTCCTACGCTCATGACTATGTGGCGAATATGGCATGCCATAACGAAATGACCCATGAAAACCATGCCCCTCGATCGATGGATCCCGCCGCTTCCTGGTGAGCTACCTTCACTGCCTTATGCTAATAAAACAGTTCCAGGATGCAGATGTGGTAAAGGGTAAAATGGTGGTCAATCCTATGCAAGGGTTTACCAACAAGGCAGGCACCCAAATGGATGGTAGGCAAAAAGTTAGGAAGCGCTGGACACATCCTGCTAGTGGAGAAGCCAAGCTAAACATTGATGGGGCCTTTCTTGGCAAGGCATCAGTGGTAGGAATGGTGCTCGGCGACCATTGTGGGTAGCCAATCTTCGCTGCGTGTCGAAATCTGCCACATTGTAATGATGCCACAGAAGCAGAAATTATTGCCATTGATTGAGGAAGGCCTGCGACTGGCCTTGCATTGGACGCCGCTGAAGGTTAAAGTTGAATCTGACTGCAGCAAAGCTGTGGAGATGATCAGGGAATCCTTGCCAAACACCTCAGCTTAGGCGTTCAGAATTAGCGCTATTTGTGATTTACTTAGGGTAGGGAAAGAGATGCTTGTATTGTTAAAGTTAGCCATGAACTAGCAAGACTAGGTAGAATTCAGGGTAGAACAGAGATTTGGCTCAGGGACATACCCAGGTAGTTGCTGCAGCGATTGCCTTTGATTGTAATCCTACTGTGGCTTAATATATTCTCTTTCCCCCGCAAAAAAAAATTCCTTACGGTAAGGTGTGACACGGGACAGGGGAACTAGAACCTAAGCTGTCGAGAGAGTAGTGGCCAGTGGAGGTCTTAGGCTGGGAATGAAAGAAGAGATCAAAATCTAAATCTACTTCTAGTGGCTGACATGCGTAATTCCTCACGATTTTCTCCATCTTCTTGGGTATTCAAGGTGGTAGAGGTACCATTACAGGCATCTTCCCCTAATTGGTGTTGGTGGGCTGGAAAGTGGAAAAGTACAACATGGATCGATCGACCAAAGATGAAAACAATTGTTTTGGCCCGCGGAATAAGACCAAAGCACCTTTTTCGATGTAAGACGTGATGGGATCTATGAAATATGAGAGCAGAGAGCAGAGCCGGGCTGTGGCATCTCGTGAAATATGAGAGCTAGATCTGAATCTCATTTGGTTGGCTCAGGTGACGATTTGCTCTTTTTAATCCTACTATATATATTCAAAACCATTACAGCAGTATCTCCTAAGATAATATGCAGAGTCATGAAAATTAGATTACGATGTGTGTCTAGCTGTGCGTGATGAAAGAAATAAAGAAATGAGGCAGAAGCACTCGTCTAATGAAACACAAACCAACAGAATGAAGATCCTTCGATCCGAGACCTCGGGGCCTGGTCCGTTCAACGTCGATGGTGTACTGCCACCTTCAAAGGGTTAGTGTGGTCCGGCAAGCGACGGCGATGAGGTGTGGCCAGAAAGCGGGGACGATGTAGGGTGTTGGCTATGGAGAGATATTTTTTGGCGAGCGGTCGCCAGATCTAGGGTTCATCGAATTGGTAAAAACTGTGTGTGTCAGCCTCGGCCATGTGTGGCTTGGCAGTGCAATTGACTTGACTATTGGCCCATTGGGTTGTAGTTACTTTAACACCCTTGACCTTACAGTATGTCCATGTGAAACAGTTCTGTGATCCTCATGGGTAGAAGAGGAATTTAAATAGTTGTATGCAATTTCACCCACACGCCAATGAAGACCGCAAGAGATATGAATCTTTTTGAAATATTTCAGACAGGTGGGTCCTCAGTAAGCGGGGCATATAATTCCCCACTGCGACTCACACCCTTGTTTGGGCCTTCCGAGCGGCCTATAGATTCCCACCAGAGAAGCCCATTTAGAAGTAACTACTTTTTTTGAGTGGAATTTAGAAGTAACTACTTATGTCGAGCTCTCCACACAGCTATTTTAGCTTATAGTGCTAACTGGTCGGCCTGGAAAATGCGTCCTAGTCAGCCTATTTGTGTATTCTAAAGCCGAAGAATGACATCCATTGTGGAGGATTGACTCTCTTTGAATAGGAAAAGAAGTTCCAAAATATCCCGATGTTTTAATTTTTTGCCCATTTGAGAAAGTTATGTCTAAATATCTTTCAGTAAAGATAGAAAGATAGTTATGTCAGCAAATAAGGCCTTTCACAATGCATTGGCTCGCACGTTACCCTAGCTAGGTAAGATACACCAGTATTACTCCAATGCATTGTCTCCTAGACAGCTGATAGTGGGGGTAACATAGGTGCTAACATCACACGTCTCAAGGCATTTTGGTGACATGGCGTGACAATAAAATAAAAAAAAGAGTGAGGTGGTAACTATCTATGTTACCATAACATCACACATCCCAAAGCAATATGAGTCTACAACATAATTAATGACACATTGCATGAAACCACATCTAAGTTAATTACTACCCACTATGGAGATAGTAACTTAGACTAGTAGCATGACATATGTTACTAGACTAAGTTACTCACCACTATGAGCAGCCTTAAGCATTGTATCTACATTTAATGATTTTTGGGACATGCATGCATGTGATTGGGCTATGATCGATTGTATTTTGCATATGGTTCCGTGCAAGTGCAGTTTCTTAGCTAAGACCGCTCATAGTGAGAGTAACTTAGCTAGTAACATCACACACTCCAAAGTATTTTGGTCACATTATTGTATCACAGAGAGGGAGGTGGTAACTAGCTATATATACTACCTCCATCCCAAGGCTTAAGGCTTATATTTTTTTGGAAAAGTCAAAGCAAGTAAAGTTTGACCAAAATTTTAGAATAATCTATCAATAAATATGATATTTTGTAGATAGCACATGAAAATATATTTCATTATCTATCTAATAATATCAATTTTGTATTTGACATGTTAATGATTTTTTATAAAAACTTAGTCAAACTTAACATAGTTTGACTTTCTGAAAAAAATAGGCCTTAAGCCTTGGGATGGAGGTAGTATATGCTCACAACGAGAAGTATCATGCACTAGTATCATGCATATGATACTAGTTTACGATACCACCTCTATAATGTATAGTATATATAATAAGGCAGTATCATAATTTCAACATATTTAATGTTTTGTTGAATCTCAATGCAAATTTGTGTATATAATGTATTTGGCATCAAGTTTTCTAGTTTTATGTGCTATGATACAATATCTAACTATGATACCACTCCCACCTCTCTCCTCGTTAATTATTGTTGTGCCATATCAGATTTTTGCCAATATGGCACACATGATATATATATATATATATATATATATATATATATATATATATATATATATATATATATATATATGATACTCCCATTGTGGCTAGTCTACGATACAACACTAGCATATCTCCTCATCAACCATGGTGCCACATAAGCATTTTGCCTATGATACCGTGCTAAGATACAAAAGGATTCTGATTTCTTGTTTTTGGTTAATTAACCATGATTTTTGTTAATCCTAGGTATACTCTAGAATGATTAGATTTGCCTCAATATTAGTGAAATTATTACTCTATTATAGATATACATATAAATATGAATGTAGCCCTGCTAATCTATACTTCTTATAAAGCAAAACCCCACTAACTGCAATTAATGTTAGTCTATCTCTAGCTACTTGCAAGCCATCCACATCATGTATTCCGTTAGCCAATCAAATATCCATGTCATCCCCACTAACATTCATTATTGATTTATCCTTGCATGCAAGCTATCTATGTCACCATTTTTTGATTAAAATGTCCACATAGCTAATTTATAGCCATCAAATATAAAAAATAATGTGAATTAAATTTAGCATCTCAACTATTTTGGCCAATTGAATATTGCATACTTCTACAGACAATTCATATTACATATGTATTATACCATTTCATTTAGATAATATAATTTCTTAGAAGATTCCCGCTGCAACGCGCGGGGTATCCTTCTAGTTTTGTGTGATAATTTATGCTGCCTTTTCCTACGAGGTTGATCAAAGTTAATGAAGATTGACTTAACTAAGAAATGTCTTAACGCATTGGCGGAGCTACATATATATGTTCAGATTGACCAGGTTGCCATGCTCTAGAATAGGGTCCCACCGCGCTGCCAAACCAAAATCCGTTTTAGGGTAGCATTTATGGTGAAATTTTGAAAGTTCGCAAAGAAAACAATATTTACGAGGTATCTAGTGTAAACCCCTAGCTATATATTGGATCCGATAATCTCTTAACGTACATACACTAGCTTAATTATTTGAGGACATAGAGAGTGTACAATGGAAGTTTGATTCGTTGTAACTGAATCCGTATGATTCTTCCCTATGGTCCTTTACCCCTAATCTATTTCATTTGAATTTTCGAATAAGTCTCATCTTTTAAGATAAATATGGTGGAGGAAGATAAGCACATAAGGCTTTTTTTTTGAAGTACTAACATAAGGCTATCTTATTGACTAATATAGCTGCTTAATTAATAAAAGGATTTGCTACAACGTGCTCAGTTTGCCCATTTATTAAGGTATAAGACTGGCAGGAGAGAAAGTAATCGCTAGTTTCCTCATTTTCCCCTGCATGCTCGCACGATTAAAGCACCTTCCGCACGCGCTGGACTCCTCATTTCCTTAAACCTCCTCGTTTCTAGGGATAGACCAACCGTTTTTCAGGATCGTGGGTTAATGTGGCCAGGTTTCGAGTAGTGGAAATGGGAAAGCAGGGGCAAATTAGGGAGATAACTGAACCACAACCACCCGCGCCTTAACGATCGAGTAATATCGGAAACAAATTGCGCCGTAAGTAGTGAGACGGAGGGAGTAGTGCACAATTCCAAACTATAAAACCTGCCATATTTTTTTAATTTTTGTGCAGTCTACAATATATACTAAGATTTTTACATTGAGATTTTGCACGTTTGTAGATTTCATCATTGTCTACATGCAGGATATTTTTCATTTTTTCAAAACTTAAAACTATGATTACGATTTGACAAGGGGTGAGCAAGCCCTCCCATCAGTATCAGAGGAATTTGACAAGGGCTACAGGACGACTAGATACATCACTAAAAAAGGTGATGCATGTCTCCTTCACCAAAACAGCAGTACCTGTCTGAAACAAGTACATGAACACAAGTACACCACCATAATAATACTACTACATTAACACAAGTACGAGTAATATAATAAAGTAAGAGTACTACTCCTCTAATCTAATTTAAACCTAAATAAAACTTAAACTTCATCCTAAACTTAAACTAGTGCCTCGTCCTCGTTCTTCGCTCATTTTCTGATCCAACACGGCGCAGAGTGCACGGAACTGTTCATCGGTGGCATGCCATGGGCATGTCACCGGATCCGTGTCCGTCCGTGCCCGCTTCTCGTCCCTTGCTTCGCGCATCTGGCACTGGTAGTGGCGCATGGCTGCCGGCATCGCAGGAGCTTGCCGGCGGCGCTGTCCCTGCGCTTCGAACCTTTCCCGAGAAGCCTTCTTCTGGAAGAAGCGCATCGCTTGCTGGCGGGCGAACGCCTCATAATGGCGATGAGCTCTGTCCTCGCAGAGCTTCTATTGGAAAGCCTCCCAGATCCGAAAGTCGTTCTCGCGGTTTGCGTCGTTGTCATTGTCGTTGTCCGCGTCGGACTGCGGCTCCGGCTCCGGCTCCGTCTCCGGCTCCGGCTGCGGTGGTGGTGGAGGCTGCGCACGTCCTTTGAGGCCAAGCCTGGAGAACCTCGTCATCCGATGGCGCTGCATTTTTTAGGTGGAGAGGAGAGAATGGAGCGTCGGCGGTCCGTGGTGGAGATGAGAGGATAGCACCGCGGTGGTGGACGCCATAGGTACTTTATGGTGGTAGCAACTACCCGCATTTACGGCGGCGTAGGCGACTGGACGCCGCGTGGCCAGCCGCTGCCCTCCTGGCCGCCTCGGTTTCCGCGCGGGAGACCATTAAACGCCGATGACCAACCTTCCCGCGTCGCGGCCGATGCGAACCGTCACGTCCTCTCGCTGACAAGGCGGCCCCAGGGTATTTTTCATTTTTTCGAAACTTAAAACTATGATTGATTTTTTAAAAAATAAAGTGCTACATGTAGCTCGGAGTTGCAAAATGGGTTGCAACTGAGATTTATTTAATGACATCAACTGTTTGAGAACGAGGTTAAGTTCTCATCAGTCCACAAATCGCACCCTAAATTTATATCGCCATGGCAGCAGATCTGACAAGTGCATTTAGTTATTGCGACCGTCCAAAATTTAACACACATCGATTTCCGATGATACGCGGATACATAGCGATTCCTTGGCTTCCGGGCCAGCAGACCATCTGCTCATCCCTCCCGTCAATTTCGGATGGACGGACACAATTGCTCCAAGAGAGTCGAGGAGACGCCTGTAGGCCCGCCATATGCGGACAGTCAAAGTCAAAGAAACCCGTTCGGCTAGCGACTATGACTATAAGGGCTAAACGCTAAACTCTCTCGTTCCATTCACTTTCTTCCTCTCTCCACCTCAAACAAACATTTGTTCGTCGCTCTCTCCTCCAGCAATGTCTTCAAACTTCAGGTCGTCGGCGGTCAAGTACGCGGAGAAAAAACGCCGGTACAAAATTTGGAGAGACGGTTCCAGAAACCAAGTGGGCTCACCGTCGCCGCCGCCGAAACGCGTCTGTGCTGTGCTCGCCGGGTTAGTTTCCTTCGCCATGTACTTTCGTTTCTTCTTGCTCGGGCTCAAGCTCTTTAAGAGTCTCTATGCTTATACATCTTAAAGGGCTGGAAGTTCCAACGACGCCCGTACTGCACCAACTTCCACGACCAAGGAATCGTCGTCGTCCGATGATTTCAACCCGGCCCTACCCCAGCGAAATGAGGTAGCACCAAGCACTGTTTAGTTATCTTCTTCTTCTTCTTCTTCTTCCTTTGCGCTTACTTGCTACCGATGATTTCGCCCTGAAGGAAGTGGCGCCAATGATCGACACCACGGTCGCCATCTTGATGGAAAAAAACGAGGAGCTCAGCTTAGAGTGTGATCGCCTCCGAGACGATTTGGCTGCCAAGAAGAAGAATTTGAAAAATCTTGTGGAGCTCATTTGCAGCCTTCGCAATGAGCGCGACATGTCGAAGAACGAGCTGATTAAGCAGAAAGAGGAGAACATTGCATCAACGGAGAAAGCCAGCGGCATACTCAAGCATGTGTGCCTCGAAAAAGACAAGTCTGATATAGAGTGCAAATTCCTTCTTCAGGATAAAGTAGAGATCCTAAAGTTGAACCTTGAATATGCTGACATCGCTGTCCTTGCCCAGCTCGAGAAGCAGAAGGCACAAGATAAGTTGATGGACCTGATGTTGGAGAGATGCAGTGAAAGAGAAGAGACATTGAAAGAAATGAGCAGTTTGGTGGGATCAATGAGTGGCGTCGGGCAAACTTCGCAGAATCCGCCCCGGCTGAGCTCCAGGGCCAGAAATTCCAGCGGAACCAGCAATGCAAGTTATGCGCACCTACACCTTCTACTCATTGATTAGAGGTCGCACGACATGGCATTTTCCCTCGAAATCGTAGTAGTAATAGTTGTACTACTTAGTATGTGACCTTTTTGTAAAATAATTTCTTACATGTATTAGAAACTACCCCCTCTCCTTTCTGGATGCACCCGGGACATTGTCATCCGGCCCTCTTCTGGACAAACCCCCTCGGGAAGGACAGTATATTTTGCACATTTCGCTAGTACTTCTAATTCCATCGCTTCTTATTTTTCTAATCCGTTAAATCATTAATTAGATGACCAACTGATGGAAGCTGCGATAGATTAGACCAACAAGTGGTGAATTGTGTAAAAGATATGTCCAACTAGTGTTTTATGCAAAAGAGTGATATGGACATCTGGTGGAATCTTGAATTTCCTCTTCAGTGGTAGGCATGCTTCACTTATAGCTGGAGTACATTGCGGACCTGGTGCATTTCGTCAGTACCGATCAGCTATTTTTGCTTACCCCGGAAGAAAGGTAGTAGCCTTTTCAGTGTCTTTTCGGAGTTGTCTGTTCACTGCTTGCTTTGTCTGCTCAAACGTCTCTCTTCTTGTCAGTCTTGCAGGAGAGACTCCCCTCCCCCCTCCTCCACGCATCTGTCAAATATTCTGCCTCCTATTTAAAACAACATTGCCACCACTCGTGGGCCCCACGCCTCGGAGCCGCAATGGAGGAGTGCTCTCCCGCTGCCAAGGCTTTTGGCCCGAGGCTATCCAACGGGAATTGATGCTTCTCCATCGGAGTGTACGACGAATGACAGAAGAAGATTCGGGAGATAACTAATGTAGCAATACTGATATTCTATGGTCCAACATGCGAAGCTGCCATTTACTAGTGAACACTAGTAAACTGCACCTGCTTCGCACGGTAATTATTATTATTTTGCGGGACAATTCTAACATTATTATGGCATAATAATAACGGTTTTGCTATGTTTCAGTCAACTGAGAATTTCTTAAGTCTATGTCACTTACAAAAAAGTACTTGAGTTGCACTTTTCTGTTAAAAAAATGCAATTGCACTTTTCTATACCACTATATAGTACAACAGTTTTTGAATCTACCTCCGCGTCTACAGTGTTCCCGCGCAGTTGGAGAAATTTTGGCCGTCCATTGAACAAACCAAACGGCAAAAACATGAGCGAATCCCTACAACTTTAGCCATTCATTTATTTCATCCAACGGTTGCCGTTTGCACAGAGTAGTGGGCCTTATCATGTGTACCCACGCGTGGTAGAAACTGGAAACTACTAGATTCAGTGATAAGGGTGGCAGCATCACGTGGGAACTGTGGCAAATGGTGTTCGTGTTTTCTTTTTTAGCTGGGTCCTATCGTGCTTGCTCTCTACTATAGTTAGCTAAAATAATTAAAAGGGATCAATTTTTGGGTCAAGCTCAAAATGCTTCGCCGACTATTCATGCTGCTACCGTTTGGAGTATGCATGCCACACTTCACACCAAACATCTCTACTAATCCATGACTTTTTGGGGGAAGTATTATATAAATTTGAAAGGTAGAACGGTATGCTAAAATAAATATAGTATCAAAACATTCCCAAATGATCACACACGTAAAAATGAGTCTTATGAATTCATAATCTTAATTTATAAAGGAATTTGTTTCACGTGCATGGCACGTACAACTTACTAGTCTACCAGAAATGTGCAACTGGACCAAGTTGCACTTTTCTTTGAACTGCAGTTGCACTTTTCTGAGGTGACTTAGACTTAAGAAAATCTCAGTCAACTGAGACATAGACACACCCTAATAATAATAAGGGTTAAGTGCATTTTTTGTCCCTCGTGTCTTGCAAAAGTCTAACTTTGGTCCCTCAACTTTGTTTTGATCTAAACATGCCCTCCAACTCTTAATTAATTTTAATTTTGGTCCCTAGAAGTGGTTTAATGTTGGTTTACCGGTTTTTTACTCTCTCCTTTTGCCACCGTGATCAGATTTGGATAGGTTTAGGCCACGTAGGACCATCTCATCTCGAGATCATTAATGCATTTAGCATTACGAATGTTCGCTGGCGATCGTGATCATTATCCTTATGGTGTGTAACCAGGGAGCCCCCACTCTTCTCCAACACCTAGCGGCGGCACCTCGGGCGGATAAACTGGGCGGAAAAGGCAGAAAGCGGAAGACATGAGAGGACTTTTGCGCCGGGAGGAAAGGCAGAAGCGGCTGAAGTGGCGAGGGCGGTTGCACCGAGCAAGAAAGACTGAGGCGATGCACATGTGTATATATTAGGGCAACGAAATTTCTTCTATTTGTGGACTTAGGACAAATGATCCCACTTAGATTAAAACTGGCCAATTTTATCCACGATGGAAAAAAGAGTCAAAAACCAGTCAACCATCTTTAAACCGTTGGCAAGGACCAAATTAGACTTAATTAAGACTTTGAGGTCAAATTTACAGTAAACAGAGTTAAGGGAATAAAATTAGACTTTTGCAAAATTTTAGGGGCTAAAAGAGTACTTAACCCTAATAATAATATCTCCTATTACTTGAAATCTGGATATAACAGTTGTTTCGGCTTTGAAATAATTAATTATTGGATACTTAGAAGTAACAACAACTCTAGATATAATACTTGTTTCGCATGACTGACATCTTTGCCATTTTCTTATACTGTTTACATTAGTTACTCTAGATATAATACTTGTTTCGCATGACTGACACCTTTGCCATCTGTTGATTATTGTCTCTCCTTCCTAAAAGTTGCATTAAACTACAATACAATAGTGCATGAAATGACTGGATTGCCTAGTTTCATAACTATACTACTTTTATAATGCAATATCTCACTAACTAGTACAATTAATATTAATTAGTCTATCTTCACATGCAGATCATCCACATCATCTATTCCATTAGCCTATCAAATATCCATGTTATCCCCACTAACATTTATTGTTGATATATCTTTACATGTAAGCTATCCATGTTACCAATTTTGTCCATCCAATCATCCACATCACCACTTTATAGCCATAAAAATATACAACAACTTGCTTTATACAATATATTTTCCTAGAAAATTTCCGCCGCAGCGCGTGGGGTATGTCTTTGCCAGGTACCATTACAATTATGTGGCACATTTGCAGAACACACCACTTGGCTAAAAAAGGGAAGTTTTTGCACTTTTCCCTGGAATGACTGGTTTTGAAGGGCATAGTGAAAAAGTTTCCGCTTTTAGCCAGGTGGTATATATGTTCTGTCAAATGTGTCACATAATTATAATGGTACCTAGCAAGGACATAATAGAGCGGTGTACATGTTTCAGCAAACGCCAGAAAATAACGGTGTCGTGTGACAATTTTTCCCAATATATGCATTGGGAAGGTTGGAGTACACTCTTTTATGGACAAAGTAGTTTTAGTCAAAACATACCCTTGATGGTCCGAAAATCCATTTCAAATTTGCAAAATGTGCTTTCGGATGCTTATAGAAAATTGGTGTACTATATAGTGGTATCGATATATATATATAGATGAAGGATCGAACGATCCAAATGCATTCTTAGCGGTTCGGCCACTGGCAACTGGTTATGCCACCTACGTACCTTCCGAGCTTGCTTGTGATAGGATTCGGCTGTCTTGGTTGTATTAATTAGTGTTGTCTAGCTAGGGGAGAAGGAGCTGGGCCCGATTGCATGCGCTAACCCTAACCCTAAACCCAAACCCTAAACCTAACCCTAACCCTAACCCTAACCCTAACCCTAAGTGTGGTAGAAAAAACTATATGTAGTTAATTCTTTCTACCACACTTTAAAATTCCATCCATATCCCTTTCAATTAAGACTTGGATTTTTTTATTTAGTCGTCCTTTTTCGCATGTCTTCAATGATTAAGTAGAATTATATCATTTGACATGCATAGACACGTACATAAAATTTGTTTTCACACGCATCCCACATAATAAGGATTAAGAAAGGGTTTAAGCTTTTGTTCCCATGTCTCAACTGGTCACATCTATTTTCATGGTTTAACTTAAACTATTAATTTTAATGAAAGTTGAACAATATTTAGAACATAACTTTTGTATAACAATGTTGAAAATCTAAATGGGTCGTCACATGCATGCGAAAAGCGCGTGTGCCATTAGAAAAGCTAAAATCCAAACATTTAGTCATCTCCACCGATCACCCCCTATATATATAGTATGCGTACTTTACACCTCACTGCTTCCCATCACACTTCAAATTAAGCATATATCTATGTCCAAGTATATATATGTAGGTGTAAGAGGATGATGAGTAGGAGGAAGTGGTCCAATCCCCTACCAATTTTGTTTCAGTGATCACCCGTATTTCGGTACCTTCTATAGCCATTAGTAAATGGCACGTGCCGCACACATGCACGTTAGAGATTTTAAAGATTATTGTGAAATAATGCACATGACGATTTTTATTTGTCAAATTACAGAAGATCAATGATCCATATACACAGGGATGGAGCAAGGAAAATATTTGGAGGGGGCCAATACAACACACAAGATTACTTGGAGGGGGCTGCACAAGCAATATTTACAAATTTTAGGGACCAATGTACATGTATTTTAGGTGCTCTTTCAGAAAATTTTGCAGCATAGGGGGGGCCATGGCCCTAGCGGGCACCCCTAGCTCCGTCCCTGCATATACACTATTAGATATTTTTTCGAAAAAAGCGACATTGACATCTAAAAGTAAACATCGTATATATAGTACATAGAACCTCATAAAAAAGAAGATCGAATTGAACAAAATCCTTTATACAATGCTTATCTTTTTCCAACATCGATCCAACAATAATAGCGCGCGCCACGGCTGCCGCTCCCCCCTGAGCCGACCAGACGTGGTTGTTACACACGGAAAGTCGTTGAATGGGTCTAGAGGACTAAATCCTTCTTGGATGGGGACAAAGGAGGAACCAATCATCGCTGAAGCTCCTTGGTGAGGATCTGGAGAACATTGTACGTATCCAAAAGAAGTCCGCATGCATGCGCCTCCACACACAAAAACCTTAAACCGTGAATAAGTAAGATGAAAACTTCTCTAAACATGGACAAACATCCCAGCGTAGCTCGATATATGGCCCGAAGGCGTCCAGATAACAGAGGCAGTTCAATGGCGGCGCGTCGGCGCCGGCGAGTGTAGCCGAGAGGGAACCCTAATCGTATGTGCGTGTTTCTCTCATGGGTGAAGTGGTGCTCAAAAATATTGTTTCAAATACTTGGTAGCTATATATATAGTTGCAACGTGTATATTTTTGAAGATCTTTTATAGCTTAAGCATCTCTTTACAAACATATCAAACTTTTTTCTTACTATTAAAGATCTTTTATAGCTGTAGCTACTTGCTAGCTATTGCTATCTAGTTTTTAACTTTGTATAAATAAATATATATATATATATATATATATATATATAGGTAAACTAACTGGTGACACTAAATACATCTAGATACATCTAAATTTAGAAAATTGGAAGATATCCTTTTGTGAACGGTGCGAGTAATATGTATTTCGTATTTACACACGCATGGCTACATGTGTAACACTTGGAAGTGTTCTCATCTCACAAAGTTTTTAGACAAAATATAATTAAACACACATGTGTCCAGCAGGTACCCCTAGCTATATGGTACGCCCCTCCCGATAGGAAATAGTACTACTATAGGGGAGAAAAGCGAAAAAGAAAAGGCCTCCAGCAACTCCCCTCCCGATAGGAAAAGGCAACCGCGTGGCCCCGAAAAATCATTCTAGATCTCGTCTCTCCATTGTCTAAATACTAGTTAAGGGTACATGCTTCGCATGATTAACACAAATGCAGGATATTAGTGGTATTCACTTACTTCTTTTTAAAGCAAGATGCACTTAGCGACTACTTTTTTCTCAACACATGCCTAGTGGTATTCATATATTTCAATCTATCGGAGTTCCTTGTGAAAGGAAATGTTTCAAAGTATCTAAAGTTTTATGATTTTCGTAAGTCAATCTACTTAAGATTTAACAAAATTTCCTTGTAGACTTTAATGCTCTCGGTCAAATCCTACACCGTCTGATCCATCGAGATATATGAGTTCAAGTTGGATTGCAACGCATATGTACACAATTTTTACATAGATACGCGTGCATGTAGTCTAGAAACTTAACTAGATGCATACTCATATATGTCGATGGAGTAAGAATCTGGACAAAGTTGAGTCAATTAATATGGATATGCTCCGTATTTTTAGCTGCAGCGAGCCGTTTCGAGATTAGCGCCTGAGTTTGCGGCTGGAGTTGGAGGATAGAGCGCTTGGCTGCTTTTTATTTGTTGTATGTATTTTTTCCGATCATCGCCTCACAAGCGGCTAGCGCTGTACATGCCCTAAAGGAGTCTATCTCGGTGATAAGATGATCTGCTGTCTTCTTCTCTCTGATAGACCGAGTAGTATGCGATGTCAATTGTTGCCCTCACCTAAAGTACTTTATTGGCTAACACCTTTTGTTCACGTGTCTCTATGGAGATCACGCCTGCTACACCCCTGGATAGCAACTGAACATTGCACATTTCGGATGTTCCCGCGCAAGCGCCGGTGAGCGGCAGATCTCTCCCGAAATTCGACCTATCTTCGCTCTGAATTATGGGTCCCACCACATCGCCCACGTGGTCCGTCCCTAGCAGGAACTTGTCACCCCACCCCCCCACACACACACACACACAAATCAAGTAGGCAACTCCCGATGCGCGCATCGCGTGATCGTGCGGCCAGCGAGCGCTCCTGGCCAGCATACTTCACTCTTCTGGTATATATAAATGACGCCCGTAGCAAGGATAACCCTAACCATTTCATGGTCTCGCTTGTGCTCTCCCCGATCTGGATAGAACCCTAGCTATGTGCTTGCAGCGCTGGCATTACATAGATCGCCGGGATAGTAATAACTGGCGGTGTGCTATGTTCGCGGGAGGTGCGTCGGCGGCCTCACTCTCCTCCCCTCTGCGGCCAGATCTGTCGAGTTGTATGCCCGTCGGAAGGCAAGAAGTAATTGTCCCTGGAGGCGAGTATGTGGAGGAGGCGGGGCTAGATGCGACCGGCGGGGATGTGGAGGCTATCTTAGCGGCAAGGCAGGTCGTCTCCCAAGGTACTTGTCCACCGGTCATCGTGGTGATGAATATGTGCATTCTATTAGATTATATAAACCTACCGCTTTTTATGTAGTTTCTACACACGTCCTATCTAAATTTGCTTTGTTGTTCCATTGCCGTGCTGTCATTTTGTCACTAGATTCTTACTGTACTTACTAGGTATCGTACTATGTTTTGATTTGGATGTCCGTTTACCAAATTATATGATTACGTGTGCTGTGTGCTCTATTTTTCAAGTTGCTATTTAATACTTTTTGTAATAATTTCATTGTACAACAGAAGGCTATTTCGGTGGCACTGCATAAAAGGAGCTTCTTTTTTATGAACATGGTTGTGCCATTAGTGGGATGTCTGTGCTGTTTTAGCACGCTGCTGCTGTCGCTGTCTTCTCCTCGCAGCAAAATAAAGGTATTCCTGATGTTATCTTTTTGTCCAAACCTTGTTATATTCCGCTCAACTAATACTTTATTCGAAACTGTAGTGTCTCCAATAATTAATATAATATGATCCTTATGAATAGGCACATCGACACATCTTCTGCTTGCTCATGGCTCTAATTGCACAAAAGAATCATAATGTTCTGAAAGTTAGGGAACTTTATCGTTGCCTTGTTATAACCCCAGTGTTTGAAAGCCTTACAAATGGTGGGCCTCCTCTCTCTGAAGACCATCTTCTGCCTCATGGTGTGCCTCTCTTTTAGTCCTTTGCTATATGCCGACATATTTAATTTACATGTATAATCCTCTTCCCTTTCTAGAAATAATTTTTCTTATCTCTATCAATTTTTCAGGCAGAATCCTATTTCGGTGACAATGCACAAAATTGGTAACTTGTCAAGGGTCAAAACACCCTTATTATGTACTTGCTGAAGTCTGGTGCAGCCAAAAATATCCAAATAGCCATTTTATAGCTGTGTGAGTTTTTTATTTATTTCACTCTTCCTACTGGCAATTACAAAAGGAATCATCTCCCGTTGCTATTTTTTATTAGTAATACCTAGCTTGTTACCTGTCCCTTGCTTTTGGCTTTTCAAACATAGCATGTTTATTGTTAATGTTAGATCTGCAATACTCGCATTGTTGTATCATTGTTATCATATTAGTTCTCGTGTTCTAGTCGATGATAAATTGTGTTATATTCTATCTTTGTGTTAACTTGTATATAATCATTCTCCAACTTTTTCTAAACAGAAGAATCCTATCTCGGTGACACTGCCCAAAAGAAGCCTCATGTTCTGAAAAACAGTGGTTCTTTGCTGCATGTGGAAGCTAGTCTCTGTAGTCGCTGCCACCATGGTATGCTTATTCTTTGTTGGCAGGATCTTCACTCGAGGCTTGTCCATAAGACCTAGTCATGTGTGGAAGCACATTGCTTGCACATTTGATTTGCTCTTGTGGACACTCATTTGTCTCTTGTGGATCTTTACTTGAGGCTTGTCCATATGCTCCATAGCATACAGTTCACCTCCGGCATCTGTTGCACCGAACTTAGCGTCCAATGGGTGCTAGGTTTGAGCGCAGCAGCAAAACCAGACGGTAAAAATACTTGTGCAACCAAAAATATCAAAATTAGTTATTCATAGCCATGTAAGTTTTTTCTTTTGCATTTGCACTAAACCAATGGGTGCTAGCTATGCAATTCTGTCCTCTTGCTATTTTTTATTATTATACCTACTGGTCATCCTCACCTTTTTATCAATTCATTTGCAACCTAGGTCTATTTCGGTGACACCGTACGAAATCAGCCAGATAATAGAGGCAACCACCACTGCATACATAGTAGCTGAGAAGTTTGTGTAGTTGCTAGCATCACAGTAAGTTTTCACGTTCAAATGATATGCTTATTGTATTTAGATGATACTCCAATAGTTTTACTTCTAGTTTATGACGTATTATTCTTTTTTTTGAAATAAATTCAGTCTTGACTTTGTCTCAACTCTTCTGTTAATAGGTGATGATACTATCTGGTGAAGGATTCAGCTCTTTCTCAGCTCTGTTTGAACATTAATTTATAATTTGGTGACAGTGTAGTAGCTGAAGGGATCGTATAGCAGGTACATTTTCATTTCTTTCTGTATTACATGCTGCTAGCTTTTTACACTTCACATCCTCTTGTTTTAAAATTTGTTCTTACCTTTTGTCAACTCTTTTGTTATGTCCAAGATGCTGATACTGAACAGAACTATTTGGTGGCACTGCAAAAAATCTTGTTATGCTGGGCTAGCACTAGCATCTTAGCCTGTGCGCTGACTGGCGACGAGAGGACTTGACTAGTATTTGGGACACATGATTCTAAATAACATTCCTGATCCATTCAAATCTTGCTCTCTGGTTTAACTTGTGCGCTGACTGGCGGCGAGAGGACTTGACTGGTGCAGTTTATATTGTTTCTGTATTACGTGCTGCTAGCTTTACACTTCACGTCTTGTTGTTTTGAAATTTGTTCTTACCTTTTCTCAACTCTTTTGTTATGTCGATGCTGATACTGAACAGAACTATTTCGGTGACACTGCACAAAATCTGGTTAGCTTTTTACACTTCACATCTTCTTGTTTTGAAATTTGTTCTTACCTTTTCTCAACTCTTTTGTTATGTCCAATATGCTGATACTGAACAGAACAATTTCGGTGACACTGCACAAAATCTGGTTATGTTGTGCTAGCACTAGCAGCTTAGCCTATCCGCTGACTGGCGACGAGACGACTCGACTGGTGTTTGGGATGCATGATTCTGTATGAATATGTCCAGATCCGTACAAATCCTCGGTCCTGTTCAGCCTTTTATCTTTGAACATTAATATATATTTTGGCTGACGGTGTAGTAGCTGAAGGGGTTGTATAGCAGGTACAGTTTATGACTTTTCTTCTGTTAATTTTCACTTGAGTTCTTTCATTAAGATTCTGTTAATCTAGCTTCATTTTTAATATTTTGTTTATTCATGTATGTTTTTTCTTCAGATTGTTGTATCGTCCAAGCTGCTGATACTGAAACTATTTCGGTGACACCGCACAAAATCTGGTTATGCTGTGCTAGCCCTAGCAGCTTAGCCTATGCGCCGACTGGCGACGAGAGGACTTGACTGGTGTTTGGGACGCATGATTCTGAATAAATCTATCCAGAACCAATCAAATCCTTGGACTCAGTTAGCTGACGGGGTCGTATAGCAGGTACAGTTTATATTGTTTCTATATTACGTGCTGCCAGCTTTACACTTCGCGTCCTATTGTTTTAAAATTTGTTCTTACCTTTTCTCTACTCTTTTGTTATGTCCAAGATGCTGATACTGATACTGAAACAGAACTATTTCGGTGACACTGCACAAAACCTGGCTATGCTGGTCAATGTGGGCATCCATGATGTCTGTGCTATATGATGACCCACAAGTATAGGGGATCTCAACAGTCTTCGAGGGAAGTAAAACCCAATTTATTGATTCGACACAAGGGGAGCCAAAGAATATTTGTAAGCCTTAACAGCGGAGTTGTCAATTCAGCTGCACTGAAACAGACTTGCTCGCAAGAGTTTATCATAGCAACAGTTTTATAGCGTGAGTAGTGAAATATAAGCAGCAGTGTAATAAAGACAGCAGTAGTGATTATAGTAAACATCAGGATTAAAATACTGTAGGCACAGGGATGGATGAACGGGCGCTGCATGGATAAGAGAACTCATGTAACAATCAAGGTAGGGCATTTGCAGATAGTAATAAAACAGTATCCAAGTACTAAATAACCATAGGCATGTGTTCCGTATATAGTCGTACGTGCTCGCAATAAGAAACTTGCACAACATCTATTGTCCTACCAGCCGGTGGCAGCCGGGCCTCTAGGGAATCTACTGCTAATTAAGGTACTCCTTTTAATAGAGCACCGGAGCAAAGCATTAACACTCCGTGAACACATGTGATCCTCATATCACAGCCTTCCCCTCCGGTTGCCCAATTTCACTTTGGGGCCTCGGGTTCCGGACAGCAATATGTGTATACAACTTGCAGGTAAGATCATAAAACAATGAATATCATCATGAATCAATAACATGTTCAGATCTGGAATCATGGCACTCGGGCCCTAGTGACAAGCATTAAGCATAACAAGTTGCAACAATATCATAAAAGTACCAACAACGGATACTAGGCACTATGCCCTAACAATCTTATGCTATTACATGAACAATCTCATCCAATCCCTACCATCCCCTTCAGCCTACAGCGGGGAAATTACTCACACATGGATGGGGGAAGCATGGCTGGTTGATGGAGAGGCATCGGTGGTGATGATGGCGATGATCTCCTCCAATTCCCGTCCCGGGAGTGCCGAATGGAGTTTGGTCCCGAGACGGAGTTTCACGACGGCGGAGTTCGGATGTCTTCTGGCAATTTCGTCGAACCCCCGTGCGTTTTTAGGTCGAAACCCTTAAGTAGTCTAGAGGGGAGCGTCGGGGGAGGCACGAGGGCCCCACCCCATAGGCCGGCGCGGGCACAATGCTGGGCGCGCCGCCCTATGGTGAGGGCGCCTCGTGGCCCCACTTCGTCTCGTCTTCTGGCTCCGTCAATCTTCTATGAAAATAGGCCCATTGCGATTATTTCCGGGGATTTTCCTGAAAGTTGAGTTTCTGCACAAAAATAGGACACCAGGGCAATTCTGCTGAAAACAGCGTTAGTCCGTGTTAGTTGTATCCAAAATACACAAATTAGAGGCGAAACAATAGCAAAAGTGTTCGGGAAAGTAGATACGTTTTGGACGTATCAACTCCCCCAAGCTTAGCTTATTGCTTGTCCTCAAGCAATTCAGTTAACAACGAGTGCGATAAAAGAACTTTCACGAACACATTTGTTCATATGATGTAAATATTCTCATGATATGGACAAGTACTTAGGCAATTCATAATAAGATACATGCAAATAAAGTCATCTAATAGCTATGTCAATCATGGAAAAGGTACCAACAAATTAATAATAAGCATCATGAATCATGTCTATCAGCAAGATTGCAATGTTCATAAAAGGATATGATAAAGTGGTATCTCGCTTGCCCGTATTTGTACAGCAAAACATAAATGCCCGGGCACCTTTGAAGTTCATGGAAAGACTGGAAGTAGAGATTATCAAAGATAAAAGCATCAAAGTTATACCACATTAATCACATTTTGGGACAAGCATATTATACTAAGAATGACAGTTGTGCTCTCAAGAAGGTGCTCAAAGAAAGGATGGTGACTCAACATAAAAGTAAAAGATTGGCCCTTCGCAGAGGGAAGCAGGGATTAACATGTGCTAGAGCTTTTCATTTTTAAAACAGGAGTAAAATCATTTTGAGAGGTGTTTGTTGTTGTCAACGAATAGTAGCGGGCACTCTAACTACCTCATCAACCAGACTTTCAAGAGCGGTTCCCATGAAGGACGTTTTCTCTACCAGCAAGGTAAATCATCCCTCTTCTCTTTTGTTTACACATGTACTTTAGTTTTATTATGGATGACACTCCCCCCAACCTTTGCTTACACAAGCCATGGCTAACCGAATCCTCGGGTGCCTTCCAACATTCACATACCATGGAGGAGTGTCTATTTGCAAATAAGTCGCTTACTGATAAATCAGAGCAAAACATGTGAAGAGAATTATTGATGAAAGTTAATTAATTGGGGCTGGGAACCCCGTTGCCAGCTCTTTTTGCAAAATTATTGGATAAGCGGATATGCCACTAGTCCATTGATGAAAGTCTGTCAGGAGTAAATGACAAGGTTGAAAGATAAACACCACATACTTCCTCATGAGCTATAAAACATCGACACAAATTTAGAAGTATTTTGAAGGTTTAAAGGTAGCACATGAGAATTTACTTGGAATGGTTTGAAATGCCATGCATAGGTATTTATGGTGGACACTTTGAAATAACTTGGTTTTCAGGGGTTTGGAAGCACGAGCGGCATTCCCGCTCAGTACAAGTGAAGGCTAGCAATAGACTGGGAAGCGACAATCAAGAGAGCAGTAACTATCATAATCATGCTTGCGACAAAATAAATTAACGGAGGCATAAAAGTGATACAAGAACTCTGATGCAAAGTAAATCGTTGAGGCTTAATTGACTTTTGTTCAGTCATATGCATGCGTGAGCATGTGCCAAATCGATTCAAGTGAATTATTCAGAGGAGGATACCACAATGTCATACCTATCTATGAATAAAACAATGCAAGCAAATATTTATGACATGCTACTCATATTAATAAATTGGAGCTAAACATGAGAGATCATGAACTACTAGACTTTCATTAAATGACATATACCTCACATGAACCACTTAAGCATGCTCACATGGATGAGTATATGTACAAAAATGAAAACAAATAGAGTTCATACCAGCCTCTCACCACAGTCGAGTTGTCGTAGATCGTCATTATTGCCTTTCACTTGTGTGGCTTGAATAATATGGAATGAAAACCAAGCTCCACCCACCGAAGACCGCTGAACTCCAAAGTGAACTTTACAAAACCAAAGAAGAACAACAAATATTTTTGGTGTTTTCGAATTGGAAACAAGAACAAAAGGAAACAGGCAAACAAGGTAAAATCTTTTTGGATTTTCTCATAGCAAACCAACGGTAGTAAATAAAGCAAAATAGGAACGAGAAACCAAATAAATAAATGGTAAAGAGAAACAACAGCAATATTTTTGGTCTTTTTGTGTTTTAGGAAAGAAACAAAACAAAAACAAGAGAATGAAAACTAAAAGAGTCACATAAAAGCAAAGCAGCAGAAATCCATCAAACTTGACAGCAGTACAGTAATCATTTTTTACGAAAATCTTCCGCTGTTCAATACGAAAAGTGCTCAACTAATGAAAGTTAGATGATAACCTGGGGAACATGTACAAAAATTGGCTGCTCAAAATAACGTTCTGGCTATTTTTAAGAATTTTTTTAGTATCAGTCCAGAATCTGTTTTTTAGACAGCACTTCCCCAAATATCATCTTCCTCATATTAGAGGCAACTATCGGCACACAAATGAAATAAAAAGGTAAAAGTAAAGGTTACTAAAGTAGTAACAACCTTCAAAAACTAAAATAAGAGCCTACTGAAATAAAAATAACTGAAAGAGAAACAACCAAAAGAAGCGAAACAAGTATATACAAATGACCGGCAATTGTAATTTGCAATGAATGAGTGATGCCGGCATACCTCCCCCCAAGCTTAGGCTTTTGGCCTAAGTGGAGATCAATCCCATGGTGCCCATGAAGTGGCACCCCGTAGTATGACGAAGAAGGATCCTGTTCTTGGTATGTGTTGGAGGATTCACCAGGATACGTGACGGTGTACCTGTCGGAGGGCTCAGCATCCTCGGAGTCATGCTTCTGGTGGAAACCATGTATCCTCAGCTGCTCATCCACCTCCTCCTTGGAGCGAGACCACGGTCTCCTGTGAACACTGAACAAATCGGCCTGCGGCAAGGGGATTTCCCTCTCATCCCCGTCAATAAACAACATTTTATAGACAATATTTTCTAAACTAGAGTCAGTTGTGACAAATTGGTGACTCTTCATAGCAGCAATATCAAGCTTAATTGGAGCTAATTTCTCATCACTAGGATCAAGAGGAAGATCTAGATGTGCAATAATACGTGAGGCAATAATTCCTCCATAAATAGGCCCCTTGCTAGCTAAGCGACGAGCAATGAGAGCACCAAGATGATAAGGTGTACTTCCAGTAAGTGCAGCAACTAGAAAAGCAAGATGATAACTAGAAATGTTGCTAGTGTTCTCCCTACCAAGAATGCTAGTAGCAAGATAATAAGTGAAATATCTAATGGCAGGGAGTTGAATGTTTCTTATCTTGCCGCGCTGAATGGTGCGGCTATCATCATTGGCAACTTCTCGATAGAGCTCCATCAAAGCTTTGGGGCTTTTCTCGATCTTCTTTGCTGTACCTACAGGAGTAATATCCAATGCAGCACAAAAATCTTTCAACTTCATAGTAATAGGCTTGTCATAAATCCTAAATGTAACTGATGGTGAGAAGTGTGCGTTGTTGAACTTAAAGCTTTCAACAAAGATTTTAGTTAGCATGTAGTATTGGCTCCCCTCATCTTCCATATAGGTAGATAAGCCCACATTATTGATGAGGAACAAGAAGTCATCAAGCAGCCCTGCATTACGCAAAAAGTCATAGCATGGAAAAGATGAAGCATTAGGAACTCCATTATCCTCTTCAACTTCGAAGCTCGGTGCGATGACATCCTCATTATAGGATCTTCTAATTCGAGTGGCTGCCCTTGAGGGTCTCCCCGTGCTTGTCTTCTCTCTTTCGAACACTTCTCCAAAGTTATGGTTATGCATCTTCCTTTTCTGAAATTTTTCAACAAACATTATAAAAGTTGATTTTGAGACATATAATTGAGGGAAACTACTATAGGAAATTGGTAGAGTACTAATTATGCATTAAAACTAATTTTTACAACTTAGAACAAGCATGCAAACTCACTTAACATGTCACCTACAGCAGCAAAATACTCAAGATATACTCAACCAAACAAAATTCTATTTGGATAATCGAAGGAGTCACATACCGGAGAGGAAATGTGCCAAATTTTAGACAGAAATCTGGGCTGAGCAAAGAGATCGAAAAATCTTGAGCTCTTGAGCAGAAACGCGAGTGAGAGAAAGTTGGTACGAGTTTTTTCGGGAGACAGAGTAGAATGGGAGGAAGAGATGACAAAGGGGGGCAAGGAGGGGCGCACACCACAGGGTGGCGCGCCTCCTCCTTGGCCGCGCCGGCCCATGGGGGCCAGCCCTGGGGTGCCCCACTGGTCAGCCCCAGGCACTCCCAGGTTGAATTTCGAAAAATAAGACCAGCGGTATAATTTTTGTAAATTTTTGAAAACTTCGAAAAACGCACATTTCTGGGTTTTAAAATTACTATTTCAGGACAGAAAAAGATTTTCAAACTTCTAAACAACTAAAGCATCTTGCAAAACAAGTAGTACTACAGCAAGCAAACAAGTGGGGAGAAAGAAAGAAATGTTGTTTAGCTCTTTCATGCATATAAAATGTACTTGTTAACAAGGTTGATCAAGTCTTGCCACCAAATAAATTTTACATGACATAAGAAGAAATAAACCTCAAATCAATCATGTTACCTTGTATTGAATTGATATGGATCCAATCATAATATTTTGATAACCTTCTTTAGGCTCATATATAGGACAATCAATAACTCCCACTTTGATAGTTCTCACATTAGAAATTGTATTAACTCCACATACTTTATCAATCCTCTTGGGAAATAAACAGTATGCTCCTTGTCATCAACATTGAAAGTAACTTTCCCTTTATTGCAATCAATAACAGCCCCTGCGGTGTTAAGAAAAGGTCTTCCAAGAATAATAGACATATTATCATCTTCAAGCATTTCCAACACAACAAAATCAGTTAATATTAAGCAATTATTAGTAACTTGAACAGGAACATCCTCACATATACCAACAGGAATAGCAGTGGATTTATCAGCCATTTGCAAAGATATATCAGTTTATCTAAATAAAGTCTCTTGTAAAGGGAAAAAGGCATAACACTAATACCTGCTCCCAAATCACATAGAGCAGTTCTAACATAATTATTCTTGATGGAACAAGGGATAGTAGGTATACCTGGGTCTCCCAGCTTCTTTGGAACCTTACCATTGAAAGAGTAATTAGCAAGCATAGTTGAAATCTCCTCATTAGGAATTTTCCTTTTGTTAGAGACAATATCTTTCATATACTTTGAATAAGGAGGCAATTTAATAGCATCAGTCAAAGGGATTTGCAGGAACAAAGGTTTCATCCAATCACAAAATTTATTATAGTGTTCTTCTTCCTTAGATTTTAATTTCTTAGCAGGAAAAGGCATTTGCTTTTGAACCCAAGGTTTTCTTTCATTACCATGTTTCTTAGCAATAAAATCTTCTTTAGTATACTTTTTATTTTTAGCATGCTTTTCAGGTTCATCTTCAACCTCTTCTTTATCAGAAGCATCATTCTTATCATTATCTTTATCATGTTCATTACCACTTTTAGTTTCAGCATCAGAAATAGAAATACTATTAGGATCATTAACGGGCTCAGAGGATTCTACAACAGTTTTGTTTCTTCTTCTTTTCTTAGAAGGAGCACTAGTTTCTTTAGTTCGTTGAGAATCTTGTTCAACTCTTTTGGGATGCCCCTCAGGATATAGAGGATCCTGAGTAGAAACACCGCCTCTAGTTGTTACTTCATAAGCATGTTTTTCTTTAGAAGTATTTTTTAACAAGTCATTTTGCACTTTAGTAAGTTGATCATTGGAGGTTCTCTCCACAATATCATGCAATTTACTAATAGCTTGAGAATTTTCCATTAAATGATTCTCTACTCTCATATTAAAGTTATCTTGCTTAACAACATAATTATCAAATTCATCTAAACATTGATCAGGAGGTTTTGAATAAGGAATATCTTCCCTACTAAAGCGTTGAAGAGAGTGTACCTCAATCATGGATGAAGGGGGAGTTATCTTACATAAATCTTCTATGGGAGGTAAATTCTTCACATCTTCAGATTTAATACCTTTCTCCTTAAGAGATTTCTTGGCTTCCCTCATATCTTCATCACTTAATTTAATCATACCCCTCTTCTTCAATATTGACGTTGGGGTTGGTTCAGGTGTAGTCCAATCATCATGATTTTGGCTTATTCTAGCCATTAATTCTTCAGCTTCGTCTGGAGTTCTTTTCCTGAAAACACAACCAGCACAACTATCCAGGTATGCCCTAGACTCAATGGTTAGTCCACTATAAAATATATCAAGTAGATCATGCTTTTCCAAATCATGCCCAGGCCGAGCTCTGATAAGAGAGCAAAACCTTGCCCAAGCTTCAGGCAATTTCTCTCCATCTTCCTAGTCAAAACTATAAATTTTCTGCAAAGCAATGTGTTGAGCACTAGCGGGAAAATACTTCCGAAAGAAAACATCAAGCAAACCACTTGGACTATCAATAGAATCAGGAGGCAAACTATTATACCAAGTTTTAGCATCATCCTTTAATGAGAAAGGAAAAATTTTAGCAACAAAATAAGTACGCTTCTTAATATCATCAGAAAACAAGCTACTCAAAGTAGAAAGCTCGTTCATGTGTTCTACAGCACTTTCTTTTTCAGTGCCACAAAAAGGTGTTTTCTCAACAATTGATATATGAGATAAATCAAGAGAAAAATCATAATCCTTATCCTTAATGTTTATAGGAGATGTGGCAAATTTAGGATCAGAGACAGTTTATATCTAACAGCACGTTGTGCAAGAAGCTTTTTAATGTTACTTACACTATTAGTAGCATTACATTTATCAATAAAATCATCATCAAGTTCCACATAATCTTCATCAAAATCATCACTAGAGTGTTCAACAGACTCAGGTGAATTAACAGGTGTAACATTTTCATTAGGAATTTCAGTATTTTCAATTTGTCTAGACCTAGCAATTGTAGCATCTAGAAAAGGACCTAATGAACCATTATCATCAAGAACAGTAGAAGCATCATCAAGATTATAAGAGGAATTTTCAGATTCAGCAGAAGTACCAGCATGTGAAGCTTGTGGTGGTGAAACAAGTTGACTTATCGCAGATGGTGAATCAAGAGCAGCAGAGGTACTCAGAGTTGTACCTTTTCTTGTAGTGGATGGTAATATGGCGACTTTAGCATCGCGAGGTTTACCCATGATGGAGGATTTGCAGCGAACAATATCAATCCAGGTGAACTTGCAAATAAAGCTATGCTCCCCGGCAACGGCGCCAGAAAATAGTCTTGATGACCCACAAGTATAGGGGATCGCAACAGTCTTCGAGGGAAGTAAAGCCCAATTTATTGATTCGACACAAGGGGAGCCAAAGAATATTTGTAAGCCTTAACAGCGGAGTTGTCAATTCAGCTGCACCTGGAAATAGACTTGCTCGCAAGAGTTTATCGATAACAACAGTTTTATAGCAGGCAGATGAAATATAAGCGCGGTGTAATAAAGACAGTAGTGATTATAGTAAACAGCAGGATTAAAATACTGTAGGCACAGGGATGGATGAACGGGCGCTGCATGGATAAGAGAACTCATGTAACAATCAAGGTAGGGCATTTGCAGATAGTAATAAAACAGTATCCAAGTACTAAATAACCATAGGCATGTGTTCGTATATAGTCGTGCTCGCAATGAGAAACTTGCACAACATCTATTGTCCTACCAGCCGGTGGCAGCAGGCCTCTAGGGAATTAAATTAAGGTACTCCTTTTAATAGAACCAGGCATTAACACTCCGTGAACACATGTGATCCTCATATCACAGCCTTCCCCTCCGGTTGTCCCAATTCTGTCACTTTGGGGCCTCGGGTTCTGACAGCAATATGTGTATACAACTTGCAGGTAAGATCATAAAACAATGAATATCATCATGAATCAATAACATGTTCAGATCTGGAATCATGGCACTCGGGCCCTAGTGACAAGCATTAAGCATAACAAGTTGCAACAATATCATAAAAGTACCAACAACGGATACTAGGCACTATGCCCTAACAATCTTATGCTATTACATGAACAATCTCATCCAATCCCTACCATCCCCTTCAGCCTACATCGGGGGAATTACTCACACATGGATGGGGGAAGCATGGCTGGTTGATGGAGAGGCGTCGGTGGTGATGATCTCCTCCAATTCCCGTCCGGCGGTGCCGGAACGGAGTTTCTGGTCCCGAGACGGAGTTTCGCGATGGCGGCGGAGTTCTGGATGTCTTCGGCAATTTCGTCGAACCCCGTGCGTTTTTAGGTCGAAACCCTTAAGTAGTCCAGAGGGGAGCGTCGGGGGAGGCACAAGGGCCCCACCCCATAGGCCGGCACGGGCCCAATGCTGAGCGCGCCGCCCTATGGTGAGGGCGCCTCGTGGCCCCACTTCGTCTCGTCTTGCTCCGTCAATCTTCTATGAAAATAGGCCCATTGCGATTATTTCGGGGATTTTCCTGAAAGTTGAGTTTCTGCACAAAAATAGGACACCAGGGCAATTCTGCTGAAAACAGCGTTAGTCCGTGTTAGTTGTATCCAAAATACACAAATTAGAGGCGAAACAATAGAAAAAGTGTTCGGGAAAGTAGATACGTTTTGGACGTATCACTATACTAGCTCCAGCCGTGGTGATGTAATAATCTTCACGGGAACGGACGATGATGTATAACTTTTCTTAATCTAGCTTCAATTTTTTAATATTTTGTTTGTTCATGTACGTTTTTTCTTGAGATTGTTGTATCGTCCAAGCTGCTGATACTGAAACTATTTCGGTGACACTGCATAAAATCCGGTAATGTTGTGCTAGCCCTAGCAGCTTAGCCTATGTGCCGACTGGCGACGAGAGGACTTGACTGGTGTTTGGGACGCATGATTCTGAATAAATCTGTCCACAACTATTCAAATCCTTCCACTCGGTTATCTGAAGGGATCGTATAGCAGGTACAGTTTATATTGTTTCTGTATTACGTGCTGCCAGCTTTACACTTCAAGTCCTGTTGTTTTGAAATTTGTTCTTACCTTTTGTCTACTCTTTTGTTATGTCCAAGTTGCTGATATGAAACAGAACTATTTCGGTGACACTGCACAAAATTTGGCTATGCTGGTCATCCATAATGTCTGCTATGCTAGCTCTAGCCGTGTTGATATAATAATCTTCCTATGAACGGACGATGATGTATGACTTTTTTTCTATTAATTTTCACTTGACTTGTTTCATTGAGATTCTGTTAATCCAGCTTCCATTTTTTTGTATTTGTTTATTCATGTACTTTTTTTCTTCAGATTGTTGTATCATCCAAGCTGCTGATACTGAAACTATATCGGTGACACTGCACAAAAGGCTATGCTGGTCAACCACCCGTTGGGCCCTATAGTAGCTCTAGCCATGGTTATGTAATCTTAACTTGAACGGACGATGATGTATGTCTTTCCTTCTGTTAACTTTCACTTGACTTATTTCATTAAATTTCTTCTAATCTAACTTCCATTGTTTGATATTTGTTTATTAATGTACTTTTTGCTTCAGATTGTTGTAACGCCCAAGCTGATTATACGCTGTGATAAAGATAGACATGGAATCGGTTGGTGTCATCTCTGAAAAGCTGTTGTGCCTGAGAAGGAAAGAATCCTTTGGCGTCTGCTCTGGAAACCTATTGTCCGTGAGAAAGAATCTGTTGGTTCCATCTCTGAAAATCCGCTTGCCAAGTCTTATGTATAGTTATGTTCAGTTTTGTTGATTGTACCTAAGAACCATGTTGTTCCACTGAATTTTGCATCAATTATGTTGGTCGTCTCTTCTTTAAGTCTTGTTGCATGTGGTCTAAATCCATTGTTATTCAGTTTGTGATTTGGAGAACCAATTTGTTTGTCATCATTTGGGGTTGGAATACAAGAATTCTTTTGTCATTCAGAGATTTATCAATTGCATTTCATGTTAAATGTAATGATCTATGCCAAACAATGACCTTTTTTAGGCGCTTAAGAGGAGGAGAGAAAGGAAACTAATACGTCTTCAGGAAGAGTCTACAATTACAACGGAGCCTCCAATTCAAGCGTTCGTTTGGCTAGCAAACATGGTTCCGATTCTCTGGCCGCAAGCCTGATTCTAGCGAAGCGCGCTCCTGTCGGAGATTTTTTGCATCGATCCCTTTTATTATGCGAACGGCTAATAAAAGTCTAGCGCCTGTATTTAAGAGACTGCATTGTAGATGTCAAAACGGAAATTTCCAAAATACAACTACTGTGAGCCGAAGTTCCAAAATATACCACCCAGTTCTTGCTTTTCCATGCCTAAATAGCACCCGTGTGTTCTGCATTTTGCCCTCCATTTTGGATGTGGGACGGTAGAAACATGATTTACTGTCGAGTGTCCCTCGTTCGGGAAAGTAGATCTGACCATTATTTTACCTATATCCGCCACACTCCACATTCTTCATCACTTTACTTCCGGTCTACTTCTACACACTTCCGCAGGGGAATAACCTATTCTCTTTCGCCACTCCTTCATTGCCCGTCGTGGCTCCTTGGGGTAGAGTTAGGAAGAGGCGTGGTGCTTCCACTCTGGAAGCTTCTGGTCATGTCCTCTTTGCCCGGCCGTCGTCTGATGACCCAGCGCTGGAGTCTAGGTCCGACCTATCTTTGAGGAAGAGGCTGCCCGGTAGATCCTCTTCATCCGGTCATCCGCGGAAACATGCCCGCGGAAACGTAATGTTAGTTTAATTGCTTGTTGCATTCTATTTCTTTCACCAATGTTGATCAGATTCGGATTTCGACGCCATGTTTTCTCAATATTCAGAGGACGGGTCGAGACCTACGCCGCACCAAGACTTGACGAGGAGATGGAAGCGACGGATACACGGCATATAGAGGAGATCTACAAAAGCTCAAGGAGGACAGATGCCACTAACTCGGAATTGCCGCCCGAGGTACTTAATTCTTTCTAAGGGCCTCTTTGATTTAAAGGAATAGGGAGCACATAGGAATAGGAAAGCATGGTTGGTGCAATCCTTGCCTAGTTCCTCGTGCACAGTAGCAGCTCAGGAAAGTTTCCTATTCCCTTCCGTTTCCTTCATATTTCCTTCAAATCAAAGGAGCCCTAAACATGGGCAATGGATTTCGGGGTGCCGTCCTGTTTTCAAATTGAGAGACAATTTGCTGCAGATACTGAACATCGTCTAATCCCCCCATAAATGATTTATTTGTGTGGATCCAAACACCTCCTCAATTTAGTTGACACAGCCATGTCAGATCTGTTCTCGATACGCATTTTTCTAGACTCGTTAAACCGTGTAGGCTCCCACATTTCTGAAAAAAAAGCCGCGTCTACAAATTTGGAACCTAGGGTACTTTTCGTTAAGAGAATATTACCCATCACAGGCTTATGGTGTTTCTCTGTTTTATTGCAGTCCATCGCCAACACCTGCCGGCTTCAAGAGAATATTACCCATCTCATACACGACCTGGATGAAATTGTTGGGTGCGCTAATTTGTATAAGCAAGAGGTGAACGATCTTCGCGTGGAACGCAACATGCTGCGTTTGGAGATTAACAAGTTATCCAAGCTTTAGGAGGAGAACATTGCGACGATGGAGAGAGATAAGACTTCCATCCAGGACCTCCGCGAACAGAATGCCGACGTTGTTGGCAAGTGGAATCAGGCTGCAATTGATCTCGTGTCGGCACGCAGGGACCTCAATGAGGCCCTTGAAACCTTGCATGAGTCCAACACAGAAGTAAGATCCGCCTTGGGTTATATCAATGTGCTGCAAATGAGGATCGAGGACCTGCGCGGCCATCTACCCGTACAGGAAGATGTTGATGGTACTGTCGAGTAGATGAATTGTTGTTCTTATCAAGGCTTCGGTTAGCCACCCCTTTTCTGGCACCTAATGTTCCCTTCTTCGTATGTGATGGAAGGGCTCATTGTAGTTGCGATGTATCTTTTCTCGATAGTTGTAGACGAATGTGTTGGCCAGTAGTTCCATAATTGAAACATTTATTTGTGGGAAATGTTTGTTATGTGCATTGTTGGAGTAAAGTTTGAAACACAGGATCTGCAGCATATATATAAAAGGACACCCAGTTCATTTGGATACCAAGTAATATAACACAGGATCTGCAGCATATATATAAAAGGACACCCAGTTCATTCGGATACCAAGTAATAGGTGATAGGCCTTTATCGGCCGTTGAACACAAAAGTACATGGGATCCCAAAGTACATTCACTTTCTTCGGACAACAATCCCAAACCGGCCCAAGCAAAAGGTGGCCCATATTTCGCCGTAGTTCATTTGGATCCAAGAATCAGGTGCCCGGAGGCTAGAGGGGCCAAAATTAGGCCATACTAATTTAGCAAAATAGGCCTTTGTTGTCTTCTATCCTGAAATTTGGAAACCAGATTCTTTTATAGGTTCAGCCCAGCAAGATGGGATAGTTATTTTGGCCTAGTCTGTTCGAGACGTGTAAACTGACATATTGGGTCCACACTCTGGCATGTTGGGCCCACCAAGCTCGGGCATGATGGGTCCCACAAGGCTTTGACATGCGGACCCCACAGATCTCTGGCATGCCGGACCCACTAAAAGTGTCATACGTTGGTCCCACCACTCATGCCCGGATCTCGGCATGCCGGACCCACCAAAACTCTCAGAGAAGGGTCCTAGCAGGCTCTGACATGTGGCTCCCCACAGATTTCTGTCATGCCGGACCCGCCAAAACTCTCAGAGATGGGTCCCAATAGGCTCTGACATGCGGCCCCCATAGATTTCTGTCATGCCGGACCCACCAAAACTCTCAGAGAAGGGTCCCATCAGGCTCTGACATGCGGCCCCCACAGATTTTTGTCATGCCGGACCCACCAAAACTCTCAGAGAAGGGTCCCAGCAGGCTCTGACATGCGGCCCCCACCGCTCTCTGGCATGACGGACCCACCAAAACTCTCAGAGAGGGGTCCCAGGCTCGACCTGCGGGCCATGCGTCCAGAATTGACGGCGCAGACACTTCGGGCACGTGCGCAAAAAGGCATGGCAACGACATGTGGAACCCATGTTGGTGGTACTGACAGTTCTGGGCCACTTCTTTGGGAGGGAGTGTCGAACGGGCGGCCCCACGCAGGTGGGTCGTGTCGGCTGACATGCGGGCCCGAGTGGTGTAGGCCAGGTACATGTGTGCAGACAGTGGTTGTCTCCCCTTACAAATATGGGTCCCAGTGCTGCAGGCTTTGGACTCTTGTGCGGGCAGACACAAAAGTACGTGAACATGAGCGTGCAGAGTGTGGATCAGGTGTGTCCACCGGCCCGAAGCCCAGTTGTTGTGACGCCCGCCCACTGCTGACTCAGCAATTCGGGCCGCCAACAACCCGCGACGCTCATTTCTGCATAATCGCTGACGTTTAGACCTCGCCCGTCACTATTATTTCGGGCCGAGCGGCCCAAATCGCCATCTGTGACGCGAAAACGCCCTATCGTCATAGTAAAAGACAATCGCTGACGGATTTCCAAACCATCAGTATCATACCGTCATTGAAGACCCATATGTTACTAGTGGATGGTCATGTGGTGGACATGCCCCCAGTACCTCAAGAAGCACGCGGAGGGCAAGCTGAAGCGGGCAGAGATGCGAGGTGGATCGCATATCCAAGGCAGCATCCCCATCTCTCTTCACATGCAGGCCGAGGTGAGCAAATGGTTCCTGCATTCTTTGAATTCACGTTATATATTGTTAACTCCGCAAGGGTGTGCCACTTCACTTAATTACATGTTCTCTTTTGCAGGAAGTCAGGACAGGAGCGAAGCCTAACGTGTTTGGCTTGATAAAAAAGATGAAACAAAGGAAGACGCCGCATCCTGAGACGGGGTCCTTGTGGGTTAACCCGCAATCCGAGACCCAGTGTATGGCGTATGTCTCGAAGTTCAAGCAGAAGCACGACGAGAGCTCCAACCCAGAGGCCGAGGACTTTGACGCTGAGGTTGCGGTGCTTGCGGGAGAAGGCATGAAGCATGGCCGCCTATGGCTTGGTGACGGGTGCGTCGACCCAGTGACTGTTCCATCTCTCCGCCAGATTCGTCGTGGTCGTAAGAGCGGCCAGCCTCAGGTAGAGACCCGGCACGGGCTTCGGATCTAGCTGTCGAGTGGTTACGAGTATGTTCTTCCTCGGGCCTCTACGTTCCTTTACATGCTTTCCATTGAAATGTTAATGACATCGTGGCAACACAACGTAGGCGGAGATGGCAGCAAAGGAGCAGGAGGCCCAGGAGCAAAGGGCGCATATGGAGCAGCAGATTAGGGAGTACCAGCAGCAACAGACGCAGCTGATGCAGCAGATGCAACAGCAGCGGCAGATGATCCAGCAGCACCAGACACAGATGAGCTGGATGATGAGCCAAACCAATCTGTCTTCTCCACCGAGAAGTGGTCTTCCTCTTCCTCCTTTCTCCTTGCCGTGGGTAAGTGGTTAACTCCATATCTCCATCTTATTTTCTCTTGTCTTATTGACTAATCATATCACCAGCAGTAGATGGGGCCTTCGCAGATGATGCCGAACATGCCGCTCATGCAGCCACCGTCCACTCAGAGCCCACCTTTCACCGTGAACAACACGTACATCATCCGGAGCCTGATCCCCGGTGAGTCCTCCTACACTTGTGCCCAACCCGCTTCTAGGTTGTAGAATGCTATGACACCATGTTCTATTCCATGTCAATATGCAAATGCTAGTACTTGTTGAAGTATAATCATCGATCCGTGCTTGTTCAATTCCATGTCAACATGCAAATGCTACTACTTGTTCAATTCCATGTCAATATGCAAATGCAAATGCTAATTCCATCAACCTTGTAGGAAGAGGACAAGGCAATGATAATGATTCCATGGGAAGCAATGGAGGAGGACAAGGTTGATGGCATCGATTCTATGAACTCGTCGTCGTGCTCTTATCGTTGTTCGATATGCAATTGTCGTTCTTGTAATGGATTGTATGCACTTGTAATGGATTGTAATGGACATTGCTATTTAACTTGTATGGATGGACTCTATGTAATGGATTGTATGCATGGACTATGTGCGTTCGATGTATTTGTGGTGTTGTTGATGTGTTTGGTGATGATATGTTGAAAATATATGGTGTATATGCTATATTGTGAAATGCTATTTTTAAAATGCAGGGATTAATGAAAAATAGCAAAAAAAAGAAAAAAATTGGAACCTTTGCCGTGTGTATGTGGTCACTTTGCCGTGTGCACACGCACGGAAAAGGCGCCACGTGGCGCGCAGCTGTGCTCCTGGGAGCTCCTGGGTGTGCCTGGAGGAGGCTTTGCCGTGCGTGCCGGGGAGTGGGCGCACAGCAAAGAACTGTGGCACGGCAGAGATTAGGCGCACGGCAGCGACCCAGCGTACGGCAAAGACGTTGCGCACGGCAGCGTTACCTGCACGGGAAAGATACGGCGCACGGCAAAGGTTATTCGCATGGCAAAGAAAACGACGCACGGCAGAGTTTGGGCGCACGGCAAAGAAATACGACGCACGACAGCGTTAGCCCGCACGACAAAGACAAGGGCGCACGGCAAAGATCACGACGCACGGCAACGTCTTTGCCGTGCGTAATTCACGAAGCGCACGGCAATGACTTTGTTGCCGTCGGATTCTTTGCCGACCAATCGTTGCCGTGCGACTACGCACGGCAAAGCCTTTGCCGGGCAAATAGGCCCCTTTGCCGTATGATTTGTCGCACGGCAACGTTGTGTTTTCCCGTAGTGTTGTTACGGAATCACGTTGCTTGATAATGATGCCATGCATGTTTCTACTCTTTTATCTCATGAAACTTTTCAATATATGTTGGTCATCGTTTCTTGTCCTTGTATTGTGTTTATCCATCTTTAACGTCTTGTATTTTTCCTGTTGCAGTTTGATCAACTTTTTAAACGTATAGCAAGGTATGAGAGTGCATCTGGTGAATGGTTTTGTACAATAGGAGTGAGCGGAAACAAGCGATGAAGAAGGGTGCGCACCTGCGGAGGAACCGGATGATGGGGAAACCCGGCACCGAGATTCTGCTGACGGCTGTCAATTCTCTCAAGAGGCGTTCAAAAAAGCAAGCAAGAGTGAAGGTTCGTTTTGCTCAGCCGATAGATTTGCTGCTCGAGGATATATAGCTTGAAGGTTCATTCCTTGCAATGTTAATTCTAATTATATTTGGTACTCGAGTTGTATCAGGGGAGGCTTTGGGCCTCACACTGTTATATAATATACTATATATAATTTTCACGTTTTCTGATTCTTGTAAGAAACAGGCGAGGCTTAATGTTTTTTTCTGAAAATTCGGGAGGATGGATTCTCAAGGCAAGTGGTGTGCTTGATGCAAGTGCAAAGGAAACAAAATTTGCACTTTTGTCTCCACCACCACCATTCCCAATCAAATAGAAATATAAGGTACAAATAGTGCAGGACAAAATTACATGGAAAAGCAAATAGTGCAGGATAAAAGACTAGAAACATGTATTTGTGGAGAGGGGGAGACCTAGGTAGGTTTGGGGAAGCTAGAGACGTCGCAACCAAAAGTAGCCGCCATAGTCGCGGCCACTGCTGGATGGGTTTAATTGGGAACAAAGGTGCTCTTGTGGAAGTTAATCGCAAGCCCGATGGCGGCGGTGAAGGAGTCAAGGGCCAACTTTAGATTAGACACGTGTTGCGGGATGGCACAGATAATAACAAGTGTATCATTAAAATATTGAAGAATAGGGCAGGGGAGATCATCGACAAGAGGATGGAGAAGGAGCCCATCACGGGAGGCTTGGTGTAATGGATATGATCCCCCTGATCCTCTCCTTTCTTTTTTCATTCCCTTCTATGTCCTCTAAAAGATGTAATGGATCCTGATGCCTATTTTTTTTGGCTGTGATATATATAGTTCAAGCCGGCGTAAGCCCGTCATAGTCCCAACCAAAAAGAAAACGGAAGTAAATTGAGAATAGAAATTGTGAGCATTCAAAGTAATATTACATAGTCCTCGGAACGAGTTTTTTTTTTAGATTGCAGCATTCAAACAATTACAGGTCCAAAATAAAAAAAAACATGGCCATTTCATTTTCGAAAATGGGCACTTTATTACTTGCGCAATAGCCCGGCCTCTGCATAACTAAGATGCACACAGCCGCTCACAAATTCGTTACAAAACCACAAAGGTGTTCAGAGATAAAACATAGTTCAAAAACAAGAACAAAAACTAGCTAGGAGGATCCAGCCGAAGGTCACGCTGCCACCCATGTTGGGAGAAAATATCCCTCGCCGTATCCTCCAACCGTGAAGACACATCCGTAAAGAGGTCCCGGTGCTCCACACGCTGCAACGGTATCCATGAAAGAAGCAAAGATGTGCACCGGTAGATGACCTGCAAAAAGGAAGAAGAAATATTATTGAAAATCTTGTCATTTCTACATAGCCACATCGACCAAATGATTGCAATCACTCCCATCCTAATAAGACGTTTAAACCTAACATCCACACCATTGAGCCAGTTGCCAAATAAATTGACAACACTACTTGGTGGGTATAAGGTAGACCCTATTTGGACGGCTGACCATATAGACCTAGCTAACTTACATTGGAAGAATAAGTGTTTAATTGTCTCGTCCTGATGACAGAAGACACACTTTTTACTTCCATGCCAGTTGCGTTTGGCAAGATTATCTTTAGTAAGAATTACCCCCCGACGAAGATACCAGGCAAAGATTTTTGTTCTTAGTGGTATCTTCATCTTCCAGATTTTGGAATTATTATCGATCGGAAGTTCAGGCTGAATTAAAACATTGTACATGGAAGCCACTGAGAATGAACCATTCCCGGTAAGATTCCATCGAAATACATCCGGTCCCTGCGTCAATTGAACTAACTCAAGACGCTGTAACAATTCCTGCCAAGAGGTTTGTCTGGGACTGATGAGACTTCTTCTAAACTCCACATTTGGTGGGAAATTTTCCAACACCTTAGCAATAGTATCGCTTTTGTGGCGCACTATATTGTACAATGCCGGATATTGTTCTCGGAGTGTGGTGTTACCCAACCATTTATCCTCCCAGAAACGAATTTCCGATCCATCCTTAATAGAGAAAGATCCATATGGAAAGAAAAACTTCTTTGTTTCCATAAGACCAGCCCAAAAGTGTGAATCTCCTGGTTTCCAAAGAACCTGAGATAAAGCCTTTGAGCCAATATACTTCCTCTTGAGGAGTGTTTGCCATATGCCCTCTTCGGTAAGTAGTTTATACAACCATTTACCAAGAAGTGCCCTATTCTTGACCTGGAGGTCTTGAATACCAAGTCCTCCATGATCTTTGGGCCGACACAGCACACTCCATTTAGCCAGCCGATATTTGCGTTTCTCGCAATCCCCTTGCCAGAAGAATCTTGATCTGAAATAATCCAACCGTTTTAAGACTCCTTTGGGAAGTTGGAAGAAAGATATCATATATAGTACCATATTACTGAGTACTGCATTTATGAGAACTAATCTTCCTCCCAAGGACAACAATTTACCTTTTCAACTACTTAATCTAATCTGAAGCCTTTCCTCAACCAATTTCCACTCGGCATTGGTAAGTCTCCGATAGTGAATCGGAATTCCCAAATACCTGATTGGAAATTGGCCTTGGCCACAGCCGAAAAGTTCAGCATACTCTGCAACATGGTCTTGGGCCTCACCAAAACAAAACAACTCACTTTTATGGAAATTTATTTTCAGACCCGACAAAAGCTCAAACGCAGAAAGAATTAACTTTAGGTTCCGAGCCTTGTCTATGTCATGATCTATAAAAAGTATTGTATCGTCAACATATTGAAGAATGGATAACCCTCCATCAACCAGATGAGGAATAACCCCTTCAATTTGGCCCTCGAACTTTGCGCGTTCAATCAAGACAGCAAGCATATCAGCCACTATATTAAATAGCACTGGCGATAATGGATCTCCCTGTCTTAGTCCTTTCTTAGTCTGGAAGTATTTGCCCACATCATCATTGACTTTAATGGCAACACTTCCACCCGAGATAAAACTATTGATTAACGCACGCCACTCTTCAGAGAAACCTTTCATTTTGAGAGTTTGTTGTAAAAATGACCACTTAACCTTATCATAGGCCTTTTCGAAGTCAATTTTTAAAATGACTCCATTCAACTTCTTTCTATGCAATTCATGAACAGTTTCGTGGAGGACTACAACCCCATCCAGAATATTCCGTCCTTGCATAAAAGCAGTTTGAGAAGGTCTAATCACATGATCTACCACCGAATTTAATCGGATCGTGGCAACCTTAGTGAATATTTTAAAGCACACGTTAAGAAGACAAATAGGACGGAATTGTTGAATCCTTTCTGCTTCATTAACCTTGGGCAATAAGATAATTTCACAAAAGTTGAGCCTAAAAAGCTCTAGTTGCCCAGCATGTAGATCCGCAAAAAGATCCAACAAGTCAACCTTGATGACATCCCAGAAAGATTGATAAAATTCAGCTGGGAACCCATCAGGGCCAGGGGCTTTATTATGCTCCATTAGGAAGACAGCTTTTCTTACTTCATCCTCAGAGTAAGGCGAAGTAAGAAAATTATTCTCCTGTAGAGAGACTTGAGGAATATCCTCCGTTCTTGTCTCATCTAACGAAAAATTGCTTTCCTCTGGAGCACCAAAAAGCCCTTTGTAATAACTTGTGATAAACAACTTTAGCTGCTCATGACCCTCAATCGTACCCTCATCCTGAACTAGAGTACAAATAAGCTTCTTCCTGTGCCTGCCATTGGCAACACAATGGAAGTATCTTGTATTCGAATCTCCTTCCAGAATAAATTGGGCCTTAGATCGTTGGTACCATTTCAGCTCCTCCTCCCGCAGTAGTTTTGCGATTTCCGCATTTGATTGGCTTTTTTGCTCAATCTCTTGTGCGGAAAGCGGTCTAACTTCTGCTTTGGCTTCGAGGTCATCTATAATAGATGAAAGTCGCTGCTTTTCTTTTTTAAGAATACCAGTTGTATGTCGTGCCCATCCACTGAGGTGTTTGCGTACTGCACGCATTTTGTTATTCCACCTCTGTATCGGAGACAAACCCACAACCGGTCTATCCCATACCTTTTTAACCATGGTTTGAAAACCTTCTCGGTTCAACCAACCGAGTTCAAATTTGAACCGGCGTTTGATCGGAGGTCTAGGTAAACCAGTGGATAATAAGATGGGAGCATGATCCGAGAATCCAACAATACGTTCTAGTGCGCGTACCGTTACCATTGGAAATTTCAATTCCCAGTCGCTATCCATTAGTACACGATCTAGCTTTTCATATGTTGGCTCTGGAAGGCTGTTAGCCCAAGTAAATTGTCTGCCAGTCATTGACACCTCCCTCAAGTCCAAGCTGTCAATGACCGCGTTGAACAGGAAAGGCCAATGATTGTCAAAACTGCCCCTACTCTTCTCGCTTGGGAATCTCAGCAAATTAAAATCCCCTCCTATGAGAATAGGATGAGGGTCATTTCATATAATAATATAAGTTGCATTTTGAAACAATATCACCTTAGGAGCCCTACACACCAACATTGCCTTCTGCGGAAACATCCTTCCTTAGCTTTGTCCCTGCCGCTTCAGTTCCAAACTGGAAACTGCATAATATGACCTCCGTGTGAATGATCATTCTTGATTCAATTACAATTCGTATGATTTGTACTCATATTACAGAAGAATAGAAACATCATATATAACAAAGTTCAGCAAGCCATTTTAATCCGGAATTACATTTTTTAGGAAGATCGGGAGGGGAAGTCCCTTCCTAAATTTGATTCAGGACACACGGTTGTTGTTCTTTCTATCACTTTGTACAATCGCTGAGATTGTTTCGAGGGCGGGAACGCAGAAGCAAAAGTAACTTCGGTCGACCGGGGCGTCGCCAAGCTTCTAAGGATATGGTCGCCACTCAACTTCAATTCGACGAAGAATCGGAAGCCGACTCCGAGCCTCCTGCTCCTCTGGGCCTGCACCACGCTCCTGCCATTCGCCCCAACCCTGCCTCAAGCTCTGTCCTCATGCTACAAGTCTCGCCGGTGCTGGCTCTGGGAGCATCGGTGGCTAGGTCCCCTCGCAGCAAGGCCACGCCGGCGGAAGCCTTCCTCAAGAGTGCCCGTGGCAAGGGTGCCACGGGCACCCCTATTCTTGAAAGAGCTATGTAGCGCACCTCCGCCAAGAACGCCACCGCCAAACCAACCTCGACCCCTCAGCCCAAGTCCGCGGTGAAGAAACCCCTTCCAGGTAACTCGGATACATCTGGTTTTACCGTTCTTAGCTCTTCTTCTCCCTCCCACCTCCTCAAAGTGGCACAAGACAGTTGTATCCTCTTTAGTTCCACTATGGGCTCTCCCAGCTCCATTATCTCCTTGATTCAAGCAAGGGAAGTTGCACAAGCAGAGCTGGCCATTGCAAGACAAAAAGTGGAACTCGAAATAGTTGCGGCGAAAGCCAAGGAAGATTCGGCGAACCCACCCGAGGGGAATGGTGGGAAACCATCTCAGGTAGGGGCTGGGATGGTTTCAGCTGATACAGAAGACCCTCCAGCTGCGCGTGAGGCACCAACTAGGAGAAAAAGGATGCCCAAGGTGGTTCCTGTTGTGCATAGGCCAGTAAACCGCCAAGCATGGGCGCAAGGTAGGGTGGCCTAATGCGTTGCCTCTTCTGGAATATTCGAGGGTTCGGCCGTAGGGGGGACCGAACCCTTCTCAAAGACTACCTCCGGCTTCATAAGATAGATATTGTAGTTCTCCAAGAAACAATAAAGCAGGACTTTACGGATGCGGAGCTCCGTAGCCTCGAGATCGGCAACAAGTTTGTGTGGTGTTGGCTCCCGGCTAATGGTCATTCTGGGGGATTGCTCATCGGCAGTCGGGATAGTATGTTTGAGGTGGGGGCTGTGGCCACGGGACAATTCTTTGTCAGCGCAGCCCTCATGCACCGTCCATAAAAGGTGAAGATGGAGGTGATCCGTGTCTATGGGCTGGCGGATCACGGGCGATCTCACGGGTTCCTTGAAGAGTTATCTACTAAGATTGGGTCCTCCTCTTTCCCCCTCATTTTGGGAGGCGATTTCAACCTTATTCTTTCAGCCGACGATAAAAATAACAATAATCTGCATTGGCCATTGATTGACCTTTTTAATGCTCACACCGCGGCGTGGGCTCTACGGGAGATTCCACGAACAGGGGCGATACACTTGGTCCAATCGCCAGTTAAACCCAGTTCGATCGGCGCTCGACAGAGTTTTTGTTTCGCCATCCTTTGAGGCGAGTTTTCCCTTATGTTCATTGGTGGTGGAAACCAGCCTCGGTTTGGACCACACTGCGATGCTGTTTGATACAGGCGATGGGCGCCTGTACGAACGTCTAGATTTTTTTCGAATCCGGCTGGTTTGCAAGACAAGAGTTCTTACCTTTGGTCCAGGAAGTGTGGCAGCGGTTGTTGTCTCGTGTTGGGGGGTGGGACATCATAGACTGGTGGATTTTTATGAGTGCTGGCGTGAGACACTTCTTGCGAGGGTGGAATCGCAACCTTGGATAAGATAACAGACAGGCTAAGACAATCCTGTTAGAGCAGATTACTACTCTTGACCTCCAGGCAGACTCGTCTGGGTTGGACGAGGAAGCTTGGGCCCTTAGATACCACCTCGAAGAGGAACTTTTGCAGATTTATTGCTTAGAAGAGGACCATTGCTTAGAAGTGGGCGCTCTAGGGGGACGCAAACACGGCTTATTTTCATGCCATTGCTAACGGGAGATGGCGTAAATGCTTGATTACCTCGCTCAATACCCCTCTGGGAGTTATCTCGGACCCCAAGCAAATTTAGGATCACGTGTACGCCTTCTACAGAGAGCACTTGGGCTCTACGGCACAGCGGTTCTGTGGCCTGGCACCAGCCAACTGGGGGGAGGCTGATTGCGTCACCGATGAGGACAACGCTTCTATCTTGCTGACCTTCTCAGAAGAGGAATTGGAAGCGCTTGTTAAGGAAATGAAGACGGAGACCGCGGCGGGGCCAGACGGTTTCCCTGTGTTGTTCTTCAAAAGATGTTGGCCGCTGGTGAAACAGGGGGTTTTACACATTCTGAATGACTTTGTGCTGGGGCGCATCGACGTTTCTCGGCTCAACTTTGGAATCATGTCCATGATCCCCAAGGTCCCCGGGGTTGATCAAATCTCTCAATACCGCCCGGTCGCCCTCATAAACGTCATTTTTAAAATCATCTCCAAAGCATATGCGTCTAGACTGGATCCTATTGCCAATAAGATCATCAGCCCACTGCGTTTATCAAAGGAAGAAATATTCTGGACGGCTCTTTAGCGCTCATGGAAATTGTGCACGAGTTAAGGGTTAAAAAGTTGGATGGAATCCTAATCAAGCTTGACTTCGAAAAAGCCTACGACCGAGTAAATTGGGACTTCCTAGGGGGAGTCCTGCGGCAAAAGGGCTCAATGAAGGTTTTATCCATCACATCATGCAGTTAGTTGCGGGAGGGCAAACGGCCATCTCCATCAACGGAGAGGTCGGTCCTTTCTTTAGAAATAAGCGAGGCGTGCGTCAAGGGGACCCGCTTTCGCCGTTACTCTTCAACTTCATTGGGGAAGCTTTATCTGGGATCTTGTTGGCGGCGTCAAGGGCGGGGCACATTCATGGGGTCATGCCCCACCTCCTTGACGGCGGCATCTCTCATCTCCAATACGCGGACGACACCCTCATCCTGATTCAGAACTGCGATGAAGACATAACCAACCTAAAATTCCTTCTCATGTGTTTCGAAGACATGTACGGGCTGAAAATCAACTACCACAAAAGTGAAGTTACTGTTATGGGCCAATCGACAGAGGAGCAGACTAGAATTGCCAATTTGTTCAACTGCAAAAGTGGGTCCTTCCCCTTTACCTACCTCGGCCTTCCCATCTCAGATCGCAAGCTATCGTTAGAGCAATGGCTCCTTTTAGTTCGGAAGATGGAAGGGAAGATCGAGCCCTGGCTTAGCAAACTGTTGTCCTCGGGTGGACGGCTTACCCTGTCGAACGCGTGTCTTGATAACCTTCTGATCTTTGCCATGGGCTTGTTCCTCCTTTTCGACGGTATCCATGCCAGATTTGACTCTAGCCGTGCCAAGTTCTTTTGGGAGGGCTCAAGAAACAAGCGTAAATACCATCTAATCAATTGGCCCTCCGTGTGTAGACCAAAAGACTTGTGGGGTCTAGGCCTTCTTAACACCAAGAAGATGAATGTTGCCTTGCTGCTTAAGTGGGTTTGGCGCCTCTATCAGGAGGAAGACGCTATTTGGGCCAAATACAGTGATGCCGACAATCTGTTTGCCGGTGCTGGCCAAGGCGGTTCGCCTTTTTGGAAAAGCATACACAAAGTCAAGCACTACTTCACTTTGGGGGCGAAGTTCTCTGTGCGGAATGGGTTTCGCACTCGCTTCTGGTTAGACTGGTGGGTCAGGGCTACTATTCTAAAAGATAGTTTCCCAAATCTCTTTGCGATGTGTGAAGACCCAAGTGTGTTAGTTGCGCAGGCTTTCTTGAGCGATGAGTTGGTCGTGCGCCTTCGCCGCTCTCTGGATCTACAGAGGATGGCCCAGTGGCGGGAGCTCAGTTCGCTGGTGGCGAATGTGAGGCTGGACGGAGGTTCCGACCAAGTCTCCTGGCATCTAAATTAGACTAATATCTTCTCGGTTAAATCCATGTACGCCAAATTGTCACTGGGGGCGCCAGTTGTGTACCATAAAGACCTCTGGAGTGCGGCTGTCCCGCTTAAAATCAAGATCTTCTCCTGGCAGCTTGCGATAGACAAACTTCCTTCCAGTAGTTAGATTCCTATTCGTCATGGTTCCTCTGATGGCTCTTGTGCCCTTTGCGGCGCACTCGAGGATGCGTCACACATTTTCTTCAAGTTCTCTCTTGCAAAATTTGCTTGGAGCGTACTGCAGCAACTGCTTGGGTGTAACTGGCATCCGGTGAACTTCGCGCAGTTCCACCATATCCTATCTAGCATGGCAGGGGCCTCGCGTAGATGGCTTTGGTTGTTGTTTCTGGCCCTGTCCTAGGCTCTGTGGCAAGTCCATAATAAAATGACGATAGAGAAAAAATTCATTAACCATCCTTCTGCCATTATCTTCAAAATTATGATTTTCTTGCAGCTGTGGAGTATAAACTCCAAGACTAAGGACCAAACTGGAATCTATTAGATGATAAACGAACTTCGGGAGATATATGCGACATCAAGATTGAACTCCTGAAGAACGTGCGGTTCTTTCTCCGGGCATGCGTGTTGGGGCTGTATGCTTGGGAGACTTGCGCCAGTTGATTCTTCCCTGTATTGGGCTTTGTGCTATCGTCTGTTAGTTTCTCTCTGTTAGCCTGCTATGTTTCTTTGGCTAAGCTGTATGCCGCAGCAGTTGTAATCGTATTGATATTATGTTGAACTCTCCGGGCTTTATTAATTTATAGTCGGGCATAGTTATGCCTTTTATCTAAAAAAAGACTGTGTCCCAAATAACATTGGCTTTTAATTTATACAGTACAAAATTCAAAAGTTAGATCCCCACAGAGATGAAGATGGCAACCTCACCTCCGACTGTGACGTTTAGACGAGATTTAATCGGTCCGAAACTTCTTGCATGGAACGTCTTACTATTGCGTTTGGAATCCATCCAGTTGTTTGAAGCGCAAAATGAATTTCGTTGGAACTTACAATCCAATGAAAAATTCTCTGTAAGTTCATTGTACAATGCCATTATCCAACCGGTAATACCAGTTGATAAAAATAAGAAGATTTGGAAGATGAAGATACCGCTCAAAATTAAGGTTTTTAGCTGGTATTTGCGTCGAGGAGTAATCCTGACCAAAGATAATCTTGTGAAACGCAATTGGCATGGGAGTACGCAGTGTTTTTTTTGTCAACACGATGGGACGATTAAACACTTGTTCTTCCAATGTCGCTTTGTCAGATCTATATGGTTATGCATCCAAGTAGCTTCTGATCTGTATCCCCCGACTAGTGTGGCCAACATCTTCGGTAATTGGCTTCACGGGATCGATCACAGATTTAGAACGTTTATTAGGGTGGGGGCGCTTGCCATTATATGGTCGCTATGGCTGTGTAGAAATGACAAAGTTTTTAATCATAAGAATTGTTCTCTCTTGCAGGAGATGTACCGCTACTCTCCGTTCGTGGTCTGCGCTGCAGAATGTGGAGAACCGCGACCTGTTTACGGAGGTCTGTACACGGTTGGAGGACACGGCGAGGGATTATTTTCCCTACATGGGTGGCAGCATAATCTACGGATTGGGCCTCCGTATTCACCTTAGCTAGGCGTTTTACATTTGCTCGTGTCTGATATGTAATTCGCCTTTTATAGCACTCCAGAATGACGAGACTCTTTGAACGGCTGTGTGCATCTTACCTATGCAGATATCGGGTGTAATTGTTTTTTATGAGTAATAAAGCGCCCATTATTAAAAAAAAGTATTCTTCCGGCTGATGGAAAACTTTGTACATGTGTTTTACAGTTTACACCCGTGCGGCGTGGATATGGAGGCAGTTTTGTAAATTAACCGATACCGTCTCTGGCGAGGAATCATCATCTATTGATGCAAGGAGTTGATCCTCGTCTATGGATAACTTCCTTTAAGCTTTAGACAGTGACGTGTATCTGGTGACTACTTGCCTGTAGACAGGAACAGCCGCTCCCGCCGTTTCTTTCCTGCATCGCTCGTTTGCCTTGCTCGCGTGTGAGGACGGAGGTGTTGACTCTAGATTGACCCGCATCTTGCAGTGCTGTCCGTTGGATGAAGCTGGACGTTGGATTCTATGCCTCAAGGCTACAACTCCACTCCGCGATGAAGAAATGCCAAAGACGATCGGTACAACGCCAAGAAGGCTACAACTCCACTCCGCGATGAACCGTACAACGCCAACTATGACTACCACGATACAAACACACACCCGGTTTATAGCACAACCCACAACCAAACACCGAAAGCTAGCCTTACACCGTCGCCGGCCAAGGATGTCGAGGAGGCGATACACCAAGCTCCCGAATCGCGTCACACCGGAAGAAGGAAACTCCCGGAGGCCGACCCTGACTCCAAGTTGGTGTAGATCAACACACCGCCTTCCCTTGAGCGCCTAAGAGATGGCGAGTGGACGGCAGGATCAAAACCAAACCGGAGAAGGCATCGACCAAGAAGCCTCGCCAACGGTGTACATTGCGCCCCGGAAGCTCACGCTCTAAGCGGTGGCTAAACATCAACTCCATCAGACGAACCGAGGACCTCGAACAACCAAAGTCACGCCTCCAAGGAGGGAACGACACTGCTGCGCCGCCGCCCGATCCGAAGACGGATCTACGGTTTCCCTCGGTGTTTGAGGTGGGGGGAGCACGAGCAAGACCATGACGACGCATCCAAGAAGGTGACGGTGTCCAAGGGCGTCGCCGTCGTCAGCATCACGCTGGGATTTCGCCCCGGCCTGCCATCAACCCCCAAATCCATCGGACAAGCACAGAAAGGAGCCTCCATTTAGCACACCGCTGGTGAGAGGCGCGCCGGAACGGTAGTTCGCGGAGTAGGAGGCGCTGATCGCTGGTCCACCATCACAACCGGACGGTACTAGACGGTGGAAGTCCATCCGCCGCCACCGGGACGGCCACCAGGGGACAATATCTAGTGATACCACACCTCACATGATAGCATGATACCACTTCACAAAATTTAAATTATAATTGTAAAAAAATATTGTAACAAATTTGTTGTTGTTGACAAGATGTGTGTTTACATTCTCTAGATTTTTCACGCCAAATTTAAAATACACCATGAGAAACAAAAAAAAAGACAAATGATATGTGAATAGTGGCATTTTGTGTTTTTATCTTTACGTGACACTATTCATGCTTGATTTCTCATTTTTGTTTCTCTTAGGGTATTTTGAATTTGGTTATGAAACAGGGTTTGAAGACACACATCATGTGAACACCTAAAATATTGGTTTTAAATTTTTTAACATTTAAAATTTAAATTTTAAGAGTGATATAATGGTATTTGATAAGGTGAGGTATCACTGGATATGTTCTCCGGCCACCGGCACTACCAGGTGCCAAGAAGCTAGCGGCCAACCCAAGCCTGCCGCTGCCGAGCTAGCTTCACAGGCTCGTCCCCGGCCCCAAGACCGCAGGAACCTGGATCTTGACTCCGCTGCAGTAGACCACCACCGCCGGGAAGAAACCTCGCCCATCTGCGCCGCCGGAGCGCCGTCCCCGCCGCGAGATCCCGCAGCGCCGCACCGCCGAATCCATGAAGCACCACGCCGCCGTCACGAGCTTGGTTTGCGCCTCCACGAGGACTCGGGAGAGCGAGGAGGATCTCATCGCCTCGCTGGACTTGGGGAAGATCGGAGAAACAGAGCGGCTCTGTTGAACGGATTGGGGGCATTATCGTCTGGAGTTTTGCCTCACAAAAATCAGGTCATGTTATTCGATTAAAATAAATTCAGAAGGGCAAATTATCAATGTGGCAAAGTAATACGGGGCAAAAAATAAATTACAATGTAAAAGAGGGCAAAAGGTAGAAGTCCAAAGTAAAGAAGGGCAAAAAATAAAATCCCCCTTTTTCTGTACACCATTAGTTGTGGTTTTTGTCCTGTTGATCTTTCAGCATCTCCTGGAACGTGTTTGAATGAGCCAGCTCGGTCTGCTGGCTTCTACAGACCGTGTCGCTCGGGCAAGGACTTGATAGCATGGCTGGCAAGGTGATCGCTGCACTTGTGGCTTACACGAGTGTGAGATTTTTCCGAGCAACAATATAAATTCACCACTACCCTTGCTAGCTGTTCACGCACACACAGGTAAATATAGCTCAATGGCCTCACCCACCATGTCTGCCCGCATTCCCATCATCTTCCTACTAATCCTACTCTCAGCCGTCTCCTACTCTTCTCCCAGTCCAACCAACGGCAGCGACACCGACCTCGCCGCCCTGCTGGCTTTCAAAGCCCAGCTCGCCGACCCTCACCGCGTCCTTGCCAACAACTGGACCGCTGGTACCTCCTTCTGCCACTGGGTCGGCGTCTCGTGCAGCCGGCGCAGACAGCGCGTCACCGCTCTGTCGTTGCCGGAATTGCCTCTTGTTGGATCTATCGCGCCTCACGTCGGTAACCTCTCTTTCCTCTCCATCCTCGACCTCAACTACACCAATCTCACTGGCTCCATCCCAGCTCAACTGGGTAGGCTACACCGTCTTAGATATATCAGTCTTGCAGGGAACAGCCTATCCAATGACATACCAGCCGCCCTAGGGAACCTCACGAGGCTCGAGTTACTGAATCTTTCTTTGAACCAATTGTCAGGCCAAATCCCTCCTGAGATGCTCATGCATATGCACAACCTTAGAGACGTTTATCTCGTGGGAAATGACTTGAGTGGCCAAATACCACCAAATTTATTCAACAACACACCTTCATTGATGTTCATCCATTTTGGAAATAACAGTCTATCAGGTCCTATACCGCACTCCATTGCATCCCTATCCAAGCTTGAGTACCTGGTACTACAGGTTAATCAACTGTCGGGAACAGTACCACAAGGCATGTTCAACATGTCTATGCTGCGATGCATAGCACTCGTACTAAACGATAACCTAACGGGAACGTTTCCAAACAATCAAAGTTTCAGCCTCCCAAAATTAGAAATATTCTCGTTGGCTGTTAACAATTTTTCCGGTCAGTTTCCATCAGGGCTTGCATCATGCCAATATCTAAAAGTAATGAATTTGTATGGAAATTCTTTTGTGGACGTTTTGCCAACATGGTTATCCAACTTGTCAAACCTCAAAGAGCTTACATTGGGTTTTAATCACCTTACTGGAGCGATCCCGGCGGCCCTAACCAATCTCACAAAACTTACTAGCCTACACCTCGCATACAACAATCTTACGGGGGAGATTCCACCGGAATTAAGTCTTATGCAAGAACTCTCATATTTGTATCTTGGAGGCAATGAATTAACAGGTGAAATTCCAGCTTCCCTCGGTAACTTATCCAAATTGTCTTACCTATCTTTGCGGGAAAATCACTTGTCCGGCCAAGTACCACCAACACTTGGAGAAAATACAGCTCTGTACATGCTTGATTTGTCACAGAATAATTTCGTGGGAAACCTAGACTTTTTCTCGGACCTTTCCAAGTGCAGACAACTCCAGACACTTTATCTATATGGAAATTCTTTCACAGGCTTCGTCCCTAGCAGTGTTGGGAATCTCACTTCACTAATCATTTTTGGTCTAGGTTACAACAAGTTAACAGGTGGACTTCCGGTAGCAATTTCAAACATAAGCAATCTTGAATTGATAGAAATCTCTAACAACCTATTAACCAAGCCAATACTAGAATCTGTAGGTATGTTGGCGAATCTCGTGCTGCTTGATGTATCTTACAATGACATGTTAGGCCATTTACCAATAACGATGGGTATGCTCGGGACTCTAGAACGGTTGTTTCTCCAATCAAATAAGTTCTTGGGCTCTATACCAAACAGCTTTGGTAATCTTAGTAACTTAGAATACATTGACTTATCTAAGAACCAGCTAAGTTCAGCGATACCTGCAAGCCTTTTCCACCTAGATAAACTTATTCAAATAAATCTTTCTCACAATTCTTTTGTTGATACACTACCGGTCGATGTTTCTAGTCTAACTCAAATATATCAATTAGACCTTTCTTCCAATCTCTTGTTAGGAAGCATCCCAGAATCATTCGGGGAACTTAAGATGCTAGCTTACCTAAATCTATCATGTAATGCCTTCGAAGGCTCAATTCCGGGTCCACTCAAAAAACTAAAAGACTTAGCATCATTAGACCTCTCATATAACAATCTATCTGGTACTATTCCCATGTTCCTTGCCAGCTTTACCTATTTGGAAATTTTGAACCTCTCGTATAATAGACTAGAAGGACCAATACCTGAGGGAGGTGTTTTCTCAAACCTCACATTGCAATCTCTTATCGGGAATGCTGGGCTATGTGGTGCTCCACGACTGAGAATTTTACCCTGCCTTGAAAGTTCTCACCCAAATTATAGACACTTGTTGAAATTTATACTCCCAACACTCACATTAGCTTTTGGCTCCATTGCCATTTACATGTACATATGGTTCAGAAAGAAAATTAAGAGAGGAGAAGACAAAGCTTATGTTGATCCAACTGATGTAGTAGGCCATCAAAGAGTCTCATATCATGAGCTTGTTCGCGCCACCAATAGTTTCAGTGAAGAAAATATCTTGGGATCCGGAAGCTTTGGAAAAGTCTTCAAGGGGCAAATCAGCAGTGGGTTGGTGGTCGCAATAAAAGTTATTGACATGCAGCTAGAGCATGCCATCCAAAGTTTCAACGCGGAGTGTCGAGTGCTTCGTATGGCGCGACACCGCAACCTAATAAGGATACTTAACACATGTTCCAACCTTGACTTCAGAGCACTAGTGCTTCAATACATGCCAAATGGCAGCTTAGAGATGCTCCTTCACGGGTCTGAGAGTACAAGAATGCGCTTGGGATTCCTTGAGAGACTAGGGATCATGCTCGATGTGTCGATGGCCATGGATTATCTACACCATGAGCACTACGAGCTGGTCTTGCACTGTGATTTGAAGCCTTGCAACGTGTTGTTTGACGAGGAGATGACGGCGCATGTGGCGGACTTTGGCATTGCAAGGTTGCTTCTAGATGATAACTCCATGACAAGTTCGAGCATGCCTGGAACCATTGGGTACATGGCACCAGGTAGTTAATTAGCTAGCTCAACTAATTTCTAGTTAGACCATTGATAAATTATGATTCGACTCAAATTAACATGGTTGTGCAACTACATTTAATTTTTATTCTCGTGCAGAGTACGGATCACTTGGAAAAGCATCACGGAAGAGCGATGTTTTCAGCTACGGGATAATGCTCCTTGAAGTCTTCACCGGAAGGAGACCGACCGACAGTATGTTCGGTGCACAACTAAACCTTAGGCAATGGGTTCAATGGGCACTTCCTACAGATCTTGTCCAGGTTGTTAGTGGTAGCCAGCTATTGCAAGACCCCTCTCTTTCTAGCTGCAGCTTGGACGATGGCTTTCTCGCGTCGGTGTTTGAGCTTGGTTTGCTCTGCTCCAGCGAGTCACCGGACGAGAGGATAACAATGCGTGATGTGGTTGTGACGCTGAAGAAAATCAAAGCTGAGTACATCAAACGGATAACAACAACGACCTCACGCAGCGTGCACAATGATTGATCCCCTTGTTGCTTGCTACCATCTCATCTATAACTATGCATGTTCGGACTCTTCATTGGGTTGTATTATATATTGGCCTTTAGTACAGGGCCCTTCTGCTAAAATATCCCTCCTTAGCTTTGTCCCTTCCACTTCTGTTTGAAACTTGAAACTGTGTTTTTCGAAAATGGGCGCTTTATTACTGAAAAAACAATTACACCCGGCCTCTGCATAATAGGATGACCTCTGTATGAATAATCAGTCTTGATTCAATTACAGTTCAAATGCTTTGTATCCAAAACATTACAGAAGAATAGAAACATCAAATACAACAAAGTTCAGCAAACTTTGTACATGATTGTTCTTTCTAAATTTGATTCAGGACACGGGGATTTTGTTCTTTCTATCACTTTGTACAACTAGCAATGCCTTTTAGTTTATACAGTACCAGTTTCAACAGGTCAATCCCTACAGAGATGGAAGATTGCAGAGGACCTACATGATAGGTATCGTATTAGCACCGAGGTATGAAATTACAATCTGCATGTTGCTAAAGTTTTACATGATCAGGAAAATGTTACTTGTACTAGCGCATTCGTAGCTTCAGACTTATGTTACCATACCAGTGCGTTACACCCTGTCCACGGTACAACATGAAGTTCTCAAAGTACTCAACACGCTACAGAACATTGTCAGACACAACTTTGAAAACTCAAACATACAAAAAAGCAAACAAACATGCGATAAAGCTTCAGACATTTGTCCTTCCTTGACAAAATGTCTTTGCCAGCAGCTGTCCAGAAGTGAAAGACCAGGAGAGAAAGACCCAACTGGGAGCCAGCCGTACTGTAGCAAGGTGTGATTGACTACTCAGGTAGTATGGGTTGCGGCAGCATCAATCTGCAGCTGCCCGCAGCACTGATGTAGGAAACTTCCACGGATGCATATTAAGGGATTGCCAAACTAAGCAAAAGCAGACCAGCTTAGGCAGGTGGTATGGGTTGCAGCAGCATCAGTCTGCAGCTGAGTGCAGCGCCGATGAGGAGAACTTCGACAGATGCTTATCGGGGGAATGAACCAACCCGAAACATGAGCAGACCGGAGGCACGGGTAACTAGGACGTGTCACTTGCGATGCCGCAGCCAGACGCACCGAGGAAGAGGGTGTATCTCTCAGCGCGGAGAACTTCAAACGGATAAGACCTGCAGCTGCTAGATGCAACACCCAATGCCTATTCTGAAGGTATGACGAGAAGAACATCCGATCTGTAGAGGTGTTGCAAAATAATACCCATTTGGCAGCTCGCAAAGGAACAAACATGTGTCTTAATCTCTGAAGTCTATTTACGGTCATACCTATAGCCCATCCTTGGGTCCTTGTTGTGGGTGCATTGATTGCAGTAGCACGAGCAAGCATGACATCAAACCTCGTATGTATTTTTCCAGCTGATGGAAAACTTTGTTCACGTGTTTTACACCATCGCACGGGTGTGAGTGACGTGGATATGGAGGTAGTTCTGTAAATCAACCGATACCGTCTCTGGCCAGCATCTTCGCATCATTCAGGAATCATCATCTACTGATGCAAGGAGTTGATCCTCGTCTATGGATAACTTCCTTAAAGCTTTAGACATCGATGTGTATCTGGTGACTACTTGCCTGTAGAGCCCATGCAGCTGCTTGAGTTCTGCTGCAGTCAAACTTTCAGTTTCCGAGTCCATGAAAGGGAATCTGGAACCTGCTAAACTGAAAGATTGTGATTATACAGCAAAAGCATGCAAAACTGAACCTAAATTGTCAAGTGGATGAAGAGCGTGACAACCACTAAAAAGAAATCTAGAGATATAATATAGTTTCAGAAAAGAAAGTTCACTTACAGCCACTGAGGCATATACGCTGGAGTAGGTACATTGGCTCTTACTCCCTCCATCCCCAAATTGAGTCAAAAAGAAAACACTTTTTAAGTTTGACCAATTATATATACTAAATAATTAAGATCTACAATACCAAATCAATATCAATAGATTCCGTATATTTATTCAATATTGTGATTGTTGATATTCCCTTCTATATTTGATCAAACTTAGCACGTATTGACTTTTTGACCAAATTTATATGCTACCTATTTGGGGACGGAGGGAGTACATAAGACCAGAAGAAACGACATTATGCACCGGGGAAACCTTATATGCCTGAATAAAAACTTATACTAAGCCAAACTGTTTCAAATAAGCAGAAAGTGTTAACAACGGACCTTCTGTATCAGTTTGCTTTTGTAGTCCCCTCGTAGATGTAGACGACCCTTGCGGACTACTAAGGCTTGCAGCACATATTTGAGTACCTAGTTTTGCAGTTTCCATATGCATCTGAAACTCATTCTCTTCCATGGATAGCGAGCGGCCATCAACATTAACTATAAACATCTTTGCTGAAATGAGGTTTGTGAGATAGTATTCCACTTCAGAAACAAGCTTAGTTTCTCTTCTAAAAAGCTGAACAAACTTCAGATTTGAGTGCAGATGAGGAGGATTGGCCTGCATTAGTTTTTCAGGTAGTTTCTCAAATGTACTCAATTTAGTAAAAAACGTTGAAAACCAATAGGTTCTAGTTCTTCCTAACGTGGATAAAACAAAGTACCACAAAGACATGAAGACATATTGGTGTGAAATCCTCCCTAGTCCCTACAGACTCTCATATATATTGGTGAAATCCAAGGAAGACAAAATTAAAATGATAATTGATAATGGTTCAGAAAAGGGGAAAATAACTTCAAGTGACAACGAACAGCACCAATGAAAACAGATTGTGCAATTTAATTGCACTGTAAGATCACGACAACTTCATTTCACAATGCGCACATGGCTAAATGGGAACTGAAGGTACTCTTTTTCACAGTTTATAGCGATGATTAAATTGAACTGAAGACTCAATGTTCATCTCCTGCCATCTGGTCAATTAAAATTCAGTGAAAAATGGAATCTAGTGGCGATGCCAACAATAACCAACGAATCCTTCAATGCTACAAAAGGACAATGAGCAAGCAAGCCTGGTCACTTACAATATAATATTTACCAAAAAGGTGAAATTAGGGATCAACAAGGATCACATAACATTTTATAAGCAGCGCTTCTCATTTTAGCAACAACAAACATAATATTAATGAAGAGGTGAAGACTGAAGACTCCTTCTGATTCTAAACCCTAACTACAAATCCTAAACAGCCAAGTCTAAAGAATACTATTTTTGGTTCATTGCTACAAATCTTAATGAGAACAGTTGAGCAAGAATAAAAACATTGTAGAAAGAGAAACTTGCCTTTATAGTAATGAAACCGAGCCCTCCTTGGGAAATGGTTATTTAAACTTCTTTCAGAAGAAGGTATATGGCAAACAATTCTAAAAAGAAAGTATGTAGGCTCGAAGGCTTTGTCACAAGTGGTTTGGAAACCTGGTGACTCACATTTTTGGGCTGGACTTATGGCGACAAAGAAATTCTTTTTTCCTTTTACAACTTTCTCTATTAAGGATGGATCTCAGATACGGTTCTGGGAGGACAGATGGCTAGGACCTACAACCCTTCGAGAACAGTATCCAGCCTTATATAGCATTGTACGCCACAAATCTGATACCATTGCAACGGTGATGCAACAAACACCTGTTGAAATGTCATTCAGACGGGATTTACTAGGTCCCAGGCTAGCATCTTGGAACGCTTTGCTTCAACGACTCGAATGGGTACAGTTGACGCCAGGTCCTGATGTGGTTAGATGGAATCTAAGCGAGAGTGGAAAATTCTCGGTGGGTTCAATGTACAATGCGCTGATTCAATCCGATACTCCAGTTTACAAGAATACAAAAATCTGGTCTATGAAGATACCTTTAAAAACGAAGATTTTTGCTTGGTATCTTCGTAGGGGGGTAATTCTTACTAAGGATAATCTTGTAAAGCGTAATTAGCAAGGTAGCAAAAAGTGTATTTTTTGTCATCACGACGAGACAATCAATCACCGTTTTTTCTAGTGTCAATTTGCGAGATCTATATGGTCAATAACCCAAATAGGTTCTACCTTGCATCCACCTCAGAGCGTTGCTAATCTTTTTGGCAGCTGGTTAAATGGGGTGGATCGTAAGTATAAAACTTTTATTAGGGTGGGGGCGATTGCCATTATTTGGTCGCTTTGGCTATGTAGAAATGACAAGATTTTCCATGATATTAACTCTTCTTGTTTGCAGGTTGTCTACCGATCCACCGCTTTGCTCCGTTCGTGGTCTATGCTACAACGTACAGAGAGTCGAGACCTCTTTATGGAGGTATCTTCACGATTGGAGGATGTGGCGAAGGATATTTTTTCCCAACATGGATGGCGGCGTAATCTTCGGATTGAGCCTTCGGTGTCTTAGGCGTTCGCCTCTGTTGATGTCTTCTTTTAGTTACTCCAAAGACTTTTGTTTTTGTGCGTGTGTACGCTGATACTTTTGTGTGTGTGCGGCTGTGTGCATCTTGTTATGCAGAGGCCGGGTGTAATGCTTATTATAAGTAATGAAAGCGCCCTTTATCGAAAAAAAAGTAATATAAATGAGAATGGGAAGAAACTCATCAGCCCCCGATGGTGTTCGGTCGTTTGACATGGACACGTTTAGCAGCAAGTTGTTGATGACTTGGCAACAGCTCATAACACATAGAAGCTTATCTTGTGGGGATTTGAAGGAATTGATCTTCTGTAACTCTTTAACTGCAAGCTAGAGTGGAATTTGAGGGCAGAGTTAGCTTGAGCCATGGTTCTAAGACCCGCTTTAGATGTTGATGAACCTGTTAGGTACCGCAAGATACAAAACAGTGACATTTTACTATGTAATTCAAAGAAAAAGCATGAGCAAGGTAACAAGAGAATCTGGAACTGAATAACAAGTAACTATCTTTAATCAGGTCTACCATATATTCTGCAAGATGTCCAGAAGGCAATCCTTTAAATTTATTTGATCGGTGTATAGAGGTATGCAAATAAAATAAGTAGACACATATTGTCAAACCTAGAGTGACAACCATTCATGAGCTTAGAAAGCCTTAAACGCAACTGAGAACAGAGCACACCGGCGTTACCAGCCACGAGGCCTCGTTGTGCAGGACCTTGGGTATGTCCAAGTGCCATCAGATCCAAATAAATACCAATTACGTGCCTCACTTTTTTTGTAGGTTGATAAAGAAGGTATATGCATGCCTCATGTATTTGTTTCTTAATTACCAGCATACCTAAATTTTTTAATCCTCAAGCTGGAGGCGGTTGTGAGAACATTTGCATGTGGTCATCGACCTACAAATTAAATATCGATTCCATTAACAAGAGTTTCTCTATAATATTGCAGGATAATGAAATTACTAGTAGACGCGTGGAGTATTCTGGCAGGGGTCCTCTTTCGTACGACAAAAAAAGTGAGGCAGGTAATTGGTATTTATTTGAAAACAGAAAGGAAAATCAGCAGGGGGTGTATGCTGAGACCTCGAGCGCGTGGTCGATCTCCTGGTGGGCGGCGTTGGCCCAGAGGGGGTGCTCCCTGAAGGCCGCCTCCATCGCCGCGTAGAAGGCCTGGACCCTGGCGCCGTCCTCCTCGGCGTCGAGCGAGAGGGAGGTGAGGAAGCTGCGGGCGCTAGGGTGAGCTCGTTGATCCAAGTGAGCAGTGTGCGAATTCGTTGGGGGAACGGCGGGTGGGGTGGCTGACTGACCTCTTGATGGAGCGGAAGAGGCCGGCGGCGGCGGGGCGGCGCATGCGGTCGAGGAAGCCGTAGAAGTCCACCCGCGACGCCGACGAGGACGGGCTCTCCATGGCCGCCCGTCCGCCCAGCGAGAGAGAGGGGAGAGTTGGAGTTCTGTCGCAGACGGCAAGGCAAGCAGAGATGGGAAGAAAGAACGCCGTAGTCGTTTTCCAACCGTACAGTCAGCAGTCTGAAGAATCAAGAATCTCTGAAAGCTATTTTTCAACAGAAACTCAATTCGTATGATCCCTCTACCAAAAAAACATATTTTTGAGTGTTAAAAAAATTTGACAACAAAAATTACATGCACATATCTATAATATATGTGTGTTCGTCAAATTTCACGAAAAAATGATATTTTTTATAGTCTACGAAAAAGAGAAAATTTATTACAAGTCTTTGTTTTAGCACCGAATTTTATCTTTTTTACACACACCACACGATAAGTTGATTTTTCATGAAACGGAATCAGTCAATTTTTCATGAAACGACTCTGTGAGCGCGTGACACATGAAGATGTACGTGCGAAATTTTTATTTTAAATTTTTTAACATTTTAAAATGTGTCTAACATGCATTTCAAAATAAAGGAGCATACGTTCCATGTGCCAAAACATCGCTCCCTTTTTCAACAGGTTCTGAATCCTAACTTAAAATTTAAGTATGATTCATCTAGTACTGTCAAGGGCGAACAGGTTCTGAATCCTTGACTTAAAATTTAAGTATGCTTCATCTAGTACTGTCAAGGGCGCAACTCGTGGTCTCTGCATTACTAGATGCACACGAAATAAACCCGGTGGTCTCCGCATCAAAGTAAAACCAACAACACAAAAACCAGGTGTTTTGCGCGATTCGTATCAGATCAGAGAACGATGACAAAAAATCCAGATCATACTCAGATAGACCTTTATTCTTCTCTCTGTTAAAAGGATCTCTGCAGATCTCAGAGTAGGACTCCCCATAACAAATTGCAGTCTACCATACAAACCTTCCTGGAGTGTCAGTGCTACAATCATAAATTACACACGCGACAATCTAGCTATAGAAGTCGCTGGGCATGATCTACCAACAACCAGGGGCCCAAGGGTTTCTACGGGCATGATTTCCACGCAAGATTCATCAAGTCGCCCTCGACGTACGGCCTCAGATCCCACATAAGGCAGTAACCATCAAGCTCCGTGGAAGATGATTTGAGGGACAGTGACCCGACAATCTTCTCCTGTAGGTAAAACCGACAAAAAAGGATGAAACGGCCCGACATTTTTCTTTTGCTGGCAGGGTAATTAAATTTGAAAGCACGGGAGCAAACAAACACGTATCCACAGATGGATGGGCTGACAAGAATTTACCTGCATCGTGTAATCAAGCTTTAGCATGTTATGGACGAGGATCATCAATGTAACGAGCGATGAATCGCTGTCGAGGTGATCTGCAGGTTGCTCCGCCTTCTCCTGGTACATGGAAGGATGTTACTTGGCGTCGTCGTCAGTGCAAATAGTAGGTTCTGGTCTGTTGAAAACGCTGTAATAATTAGCAGCGGCCAAGGTAGAGGCCCCTACCTCTCTGCAGTGGGATTGATCGTTCATCTTGTTATCAGCAGTGCTCTCGTCTGGAACATGCATAGCACGTAAATTGGCTGTTAGTGTTGCGTCATAAGCACCTTCCACTAGGCATTGAAGTTCTTCGAGCAGTGCCTTCACTGAGCAGGAAAGAAAAGGACAGCATAGCGGTTAACTGGAGTTCAGAGACATAAGAATTTACTAGTGCAAGCTGGTGATGATTGCTTCAGAAAGCAAACATTATGCATCGGACACTATAACAGCAACAAGAAAGAAAAGACCAGGGAATCACAGTGGAATCGTCTGCCATTCTGCTAATCTTTAGCATAATTTGGAGCCAAACAGCCAGGTACTGAACAAATAGAGCAGGGGCTATCCACTGGCTAGTGAGCATTAAAATGATATTTGACAGAGACCTCTTGGGAAAATTAGTTATGGTTACTCTTTCATAATAAACATGTTCGCCTTTCCTGTTTGACACAGTTGTGCCATTTCTGAGCACTAGGACAAAATGCTGCCTATTCTACCCTAATATGCAGTTTTCTTTCCTTTCCAGCCTGACGATATGAATCTCTAGATAAAAGAGCTTTTATGGAACCAGTCTAAGGATTTGGCAATTTCAAGCCACTTGGTGATTTGGCATGCAGTTTGCAGCAAAGTTATGCTTTTAACACTACAAGAACCTCTTGATGATGGAACAAATATTAACAAGCTAGAAAGGATAGATATTAGTAGTTACTGAAAACAGAGGATAGCATATACCTTTGTGTATACAACCTTTGAGCTCTCCCTCGCATGAATTTACTTCTAATACAAAATGAAAGATTTAGTATCAAGCGGACAAAACTGCATACTGTAGATTAAAAGTGAAGCATGATGTCTGTGAGAACTTCATGACGGAAGTCAAGAATTGCAAGAGAATATTGATAAATCATTGCTCGAACGTTTGACTGCGAAGACATGAAATGGGCCAGGTGTCTATAATCGCCATACGTGTAGTCGTAGTTATATGAAAATGGGAGTGAATTTATGATCTGCTGAGAAACTTCTGTATACTAAATCCTTTACCCTGGAGAACTCAAAATTTAATTCACTCAAACCAACAAGGAATGTTTCTAATATGAAGCAAGGACATATCTGCAGACAACCTACAAAAATGCAAAGAGCCTCTAGGCCGCCGCTCGTTCGATACTCTGTACTTTTGTTGTCTGAACTGGCGTGGCGGATGAAAAATTGAGAATTCTTATGAACGTCATATCAGAATTGCATGGACATGCTTCAATATTCACGCATTTCCCCTGATTCGTTAAAAGTACCAGGTCACGAGTAAAAATATGTTAATATATTTATGCCAAATTTGACAGTGAGGCACAAACTGAATGAGCTTAAATTGGCTTTGGTATGTTGATCAGAGGGGCCAGGGAAGCTACATACTATAGCTTTGCACAGGTACCGCGAAAGCAACATTATATATATCAGTAAGCTCGTGGAAGGCTATTTGGCCAAGTTAAAAAAAAATACAACATATGATTACCTGCAATAAGATTTTACGTCTATATCCAATTAAAGAGGACTGGAGAAACATATTTATTAAATTATTTTTATTATTCCAACATACTCCGTGTGATAATTAACTCCTGATGCAGCTACGGCAAAAAAAAAGTGCATTGTTTAAAAAAACACATTTGGCACTTTGTTTCTGATTGGCTGAATATAAAGCATATGGGATAATAAACCTTTTTAGCACTTGATTATAACTCACACTGGCTCAAGTTGGAGATGCTCTGGCAGTGAAGGCTGCAGCCTGATTCGAGATAGGACTTCATCCTGTCGGTGACAAGGTATTAACTTGTCAATGTCTACGGATTATAGACTAGGGTTTTAGCGGAAGTAGAGGGCAAGTAGATCTCGAGGGTTTCAGCCGGAAAGCACTCGACTGCTAGAAAGCTAGGGTTATGTTGACAATGAATCGATCCTCTCTTTGTCCCTCGACTCCCCCTTATATAGGAGGCGGAGCCGAGGGTTTCGTGACAAACAAGTTTACAGAGTTTGGGAGACAATCTGAGTCCATCCCGTAGTAGTTACAAGTCGATATTCCTAATACAATTCTATCTTTCCAAACTCTCCCCTAACTGGGCTTCCGGACTTTACAATCTTCGGGTCACGGGCCTTCAGAAAACCCCGGGTACCTTCTCTGGCAGGCCCATTGGGGATGCCTATGTCAGTAGCCCCCGAGATTTTTCTTGAATCGAAGAATCAGGGAAAATCTCCATCATTATAATAACACATAATTTTTCCGAATTATTTTATAACAGCCATATGTTGTACAGGGATAATGGTAGTTGGGGCTGGTTCATCTGACGGATCAGGTACCAGTTAACTGCTCTCGTGGCAATCCGCAAAAACCTACTTCAAGATCAAGTCCCCGGACATGATCTCGGAAACCTAAGTTCGACATGCGCCGCTTAAGGTCTTACCATATGCCGAACCCCAGTTTATGTTTTATCGGATACCTAACGCGTCCGTTAGGATTTTCTTCGTATCTGTTGATACGGAAAAGTAGCAAAACGCCGTCAGGCGGTGCCACGCCGCACAGGAAAGATCCTGGGACTTACCTTCACAAAGTTTTGCGGCATTCAGAGATTAATTCGCAGCTCGCGAGAATATATTGTCGAGTGCCTTTCTCGGCTGCTGGAATAGCACATTTATTCGAGTCAACGGATGACTTGTGTATTGTTATCTTGTCCTCCCGATGGGAGTATATGAAGAGTTATTTTGATAACTCGAAATATGTTCGCCAAGATTTCTTGAATTTCATCGGGCACGCAAACAGCGTTCCCGATGGGAGTAGCCCTCGAGGCTACGGCCAAGTGCTTGCACTTGGTTGTAGGCTCACCTTTTTAACACCTTTGTCGCTATATTGTCATTTCTTCTGCTCGTCTTATCTTTATCGGGTGCGCGACCAGCGCTCCCGATGGGAGTAGCCCGAGGCTACAGCCAAGTGCTTGTACTTGGTTGTAGGCTCACCTTTGCAGTATCGCAATTGCTATGTTGTCGATTTTTTCCAGTGCTTCCATTTTTATCGGGTGCGCGACCAGCGCTCCCGATGGGAGTAGCCCCCGAGCATATGAACAAATGCTTGTATTTGATCATAGGCTCTCGCCTTTTCTTCTTGCCATACTCGAGGTTTCCTTCTTTCAAAAGTAGCCCCCGAGCATTTGATCAAAAACTTGTATTTGATCAAAAGCTCACGAAGTTATCACAAATCCATCTCTGTCGCCAATCGTCAGAACAACACAGTCGAAATTTCTCTCTTTTAAAGTGACATCAGTGCTGACGATAGCCACGACCGTCGTATCGGGAAAACGCGAGTTCTGTCCTGTCACTGGCTTGTGGACCCAAAATCTCCAGCAGTTTGACACGTTACGCAAGTGGGGGACACACGTCCTCCGCTTTTTCTGGCACGCGCACTGCTGTGTCCAGTTCCTTCACAGTGAAAATACGTTTTTACCCCTTTGAGCCACGTGGGAAGCATCAAGTCCATTACTGCTGCATCCAACGGTGCGCCGATTCGCAAGTTGTGTATAAAGGACCTTCTTCTTCCTCCGTTCTCCCCTTCGCTGCGCCGCACCTCTGCTCCATCTCTCTCCAAAATCCCCCTTGCCAAAAACGCTCCTGCGCCCGTGCTTGCTTTCCTACCGCAGTTGATTCCACTGAATGCCGCCGCGGTCCAGGCTCACCAAACACACCTCATCCATGGCGACGGAAGATCTGCAGTTTTCCGAGTGGGAGAGATCTAGGATCTCCAACCAGGACGTGAACCTGCTCAAGAAGCTCGGGTTTATGAAGCAGGAGAAGACGCTGATCTTCCCCGGCGAGGAGAGCTACCCCACGCCGCGCATTGGATACCGGGTAACCTTTGTCGACCATCTCATCCGCGGTTTAGCTACTCCAATCCACGAATTTCTTCATGGATTACTCTTTGTTTACGGCCTGCAACTTCATCATCTCACCCCCAATTCCATCCTTCACATCTCCATCTTCATCACCCTTTGCGAATGCTTTCTCGGGAACCCTCCCAACTGGGGCCTGTGGAAACGCATATTCCTTGTCCGCCGCAACAGCTCCCACACCACCGCCTATAATGTAGGTGGTGTAGTTATATGCGTCCGCCCAGATGTCGAATATTTCGATGTCAAATTCCCTGACTCTGTTCAAGGGTGGCGCCGAAGATGGCTTTACATCCATGAAGAGCATAACGACTCGCAAGAGTACAATGTCGCTCCTTTTGACGGTGCCGAGAAAATCTTTCGTCGTCACTCGTGGGACGCTGAAGCTTCGGATGAAGAAAAAACGGCGACAGAAGCGATGATGAAGCGAATCCACGAACTCCAGAATACCCGCGGCAAAGAACTGTCGGGTATTCAGATTACTGCATACTTCCTTAGGATTAGGGTGCAGCCTCTTCAGGCTCGCAAGAACCCTCTATGGATGTATTCTGGCGCCAAAGACGTGGACCGCTTCTCCAAGGATCTGTCAGTAAAAGATTTGGAGAAGCTTGTCCGAAAGATCTCATCACTCAGCAAGAAAGACGCCATTCCATCCTCCTGTCGCGTGGAGCCGTATAGCGGCACCAACGCCCTCCCCAAGGTAACTTTTTGTCCTTCCGAATTTTTAACATTTGTCGACTGCTATTTTTGCTGATTTCTTTTGCTTTTATTTCGTGCTGGTGAATTGCTGACTTTTTTGTCGATATCTCTTTGCTCCTTACAGAAGCGCCAAATTCTATCTTCTCTTCCCCCCCTTCCTGAAGGCGGGGAAATCGAAGAACGAACCGTCGTCACCGACGAGAACCAGGGTACTTCTCGCCCTGAGAGTGAAGTCGCGGGTTCTCGCAAATCCGCGGCTTCCTCTGAAAGAGAAGTTGAATCTGAAGCTTCTAAGTCGACGCAGTCTCTCCCTTCTGCTGCTTCCCCGACAAACAAGAGGAAAAGGGATGAGGTCGCGGACTCTGGCACCTCTAAAGCGGGGAAATCTCCTGTCGAGGAGACTGCACCCGAAGAAGAGGGGATAGCCTTCAACCCGTACGACGATGCCCTCGTCAGCTCGTAAGTCCCTGTCTTTATTTTGCACCCGATATATTGCTTGTTGGTCGTTTCTTATACTATTTCTTGACGTATAGTGGCGAGGAGGAAGAAGATCCTCTTGCTAACGTGGCTGCTCTAACGAGCACGTCTCGTACTTTAGTTCTTTCGGAGACTCGCCCAGTTACGGAGGAAACCTCGCCTCCTCAAGATATAAGGCATCCAACTCCTGTCGCGAGCCCCCGTGCCCCGTCACCGAAGAGAGCGAGGGTCGAGCCAGGCAAAGAGTCGAGTCTTTTGACTGGTAGCTCTGCGACTCCTCCTATGGACGATGTAAGTGCTCTGCCCAATTTCTATTTTGTTGTCGAACTTTTCCCATGTCGTTTTTCTCATCCTTGTTACTTTTCAGCCTTTGATGAAAGAATTTATTCGTCTTGGTACCCAATTTATCGGGTACCGTGATCATGCTGATAAGTTGAAAGGTATTCCTCTTGCCACTTTTCATCGAGTAGGTTTTCCTCTGCTTTTTTGTCATAACATTGTCACCTCTTGTTTTGCCAGAGGGCCTTTCTGAGGCCAATAAGCGCGCCGATGACCTTGCCCTCAAGCTGGAGCAAAGCGAAAAGGCTCGCAAGAAAGCCGAAGAGGACGCTGCCTCTGTTGGGGATCTTCGGAAGAGGCTCCACCAAGCTGAAGATGCCTTAAGCAATAAGACAGCCCAACAGATAGCGCGTGAAGAAGATATCATCGGCCGCCTTGAGTCGCAAAATCGGCGCTTCGCCAGTAAGTTTACTAAGCACTTTTCTCGAGTCCCTTCCAAGATGTGTCCTTATATCTGTTGATAACCCGCACTTTGTTTCAGCAGGAAAAATGGGTCAAGACTTCGAGTTGCAGGAGTCTGAAGGGGACCGTCTCGTCGACGCCCTTTCCCTCCTTGAAATTCATGGGGATCTGGCGCGCCGCAGCATTGCTGATGCGCGGACCGCGTTTACGCGCCTTTTCCCCTACTTCTTCCCGAAGAAACAACAACCGGAGGCCTTCGCCGATCTCGCCAAGCAGTTCATCCCTAAGGAAGATCTTGGACTTGCTTTCTGGCAAGAAAACTTGAAGATCGGCGTGGAAGGCACCATAGCTTTGGTTGCCGAGGCCCAGCAGAGCGTCGACTGGGCGAAAACTGGCGAGGCGAAGAGGATGACCAAGGAGAAATGGCAGTCTCTAATCAAGGCCGCCAAACCGCACTCGAAGAAGATTCTCTCCTTCCTCGGATACAAGCCAGCTACTCCTTCCAGTTCCGCCAGGCCGGAGGTCAAGTAGACCAACTTACTCCTCTTTCTTTTGATAGATGTCGATATCCTTACGATATACGACTATTTTCGTCGACTCGCTAGGAGCTGACCTTTTGTAATGGACCATCATTTGTAAATATCCCCACTTATCAATGAAAAGGAGTAATCCTCTGTTTGGTTATTGATGTCGACCTTTTCTTTCTTTCAGTTGATATTTGACAACTATTCTAAGGCTGCTGTGCCATCCTCTGCTTCTCCTGCAACTTCTTACTCCACACGTATAGCTGACGAAGTTTTGCTGGATGACTCCTCATCTGTGAACCTAAATCAACTAGAAATAGCTGAACTTCGACAGCAACTCCAGGCCACGAAGAAACAATCCCTTATTTTTATGGAACAATCGCGCAAATCTTCCGAGCGGGAAAAAATGGCTCTTCAGTAGGCTCAAGAAGCCTCAGAGTTAAAAGATGCTGCCGTTGCCGAGGCTTTGCAAGCTGCATCTCGAGAGAATTACATGCTTGACCTGCTGCTGACGCAAGTCTGGATATGGCGGGTAAGTCTCACCCCATGCGTTCTTTGACTTACTTTGCATACGAGTTTTTCGGTTCTCATGTCTTTTGATATGGTTAGGTTCTTTCTTGAATGCTGCTGCCGAAGACCAGCGCGTTGATGCGAGGACCGAGATTCTTGTTCGTCTTGCACAGCAGAACAACTCCAGTTTTTGGTCTTCTTCGGACCGGACCCGCCAAATTGTACGATTTCAAGATCGTGCTTCCCAGGTTCGGGAATATCTCGACTTCTGCACAAAGACACTCGCCATGGTTTACAACGCCATGTTTCCTCGGAACCTGCAACCCAAAACTCTGCCCGAACTGATGAACAAGTTCAAAAGTGTTCGGCGAGTTCACGGATTTGTGAAGGCTAAGTTGATGGCTGGTGCTAGGTTTTCAATGATCATGCTCCAGATATGCTACCCGAAGCTTGATATGTCCAACGTTGTTGATCTTTGCCACGAACGCTTAAAGAAGCGGAAGAGGAACGTCGACAAGATAAATGAAGTGGTGACACCCATAGCCGAAAGAATGATTGACGATCTTCTTCGGATGGATGCTGCATACTTCACGGACAGCCATTATGCGGATTCCCTGGGTGCTTCTGCGGGAGAGGAGAGGGTAAACATAGATGATCTTTTAGGAGATGATTGAAGGTTCTTTCTGTCACATTTTTCCTGAAATACAGAGATATCATGTATATTGCGAGAAATATATTGTAAATTCCGAAAGCTATGTATTTTTTTCCGTTAGCCCCCGAGTATATTTATGTTGTTTGCGAGGTTTTTCGACCAAGGCAAATTGATTTCATCTATATTGTAAAGACCGAGTATCCTTTGTGTGACTCGTGGGTTGCAAGCCCCCGAGCCTGTCGAAGAAGAAAAAGATGTATATCACCAATATTTTTACTATATTGCAGCATCGCGAGCCCGCCTCATTAAAAACCTTCCAGCCCCACTCGGTGCCCTGAAAGGAAAAGAGTGCGTCCGAAAACTCGCGAGCGTTTCAGTACATTGTATGTTTACATGCATCTATATTTTGACTTCTACGCGTAAAAACGAAGTTGCGCCACGTTCCATGGATTTGGCTCTGCGACCCCTGTCTTCTTGTCCTTTATTCTGTACGCTCCTCCTGCGATCACCTCTGTAACGATGTAGGGTCCCACCCATGGTGACTCAAATTTTTCGTGGCTGTCCTGAGTAAGCCAAAGAACGAGGTCGCCGACTTGAAAAGATCTCGGGCGCAAACGTCGACTGTGATAGTTTTTCAGGTCTTGCTGATACTTGGTAACTCTTGACAGCACCTCATCTCTAGCTTCATCGAGTGCGTCTACGTCGTCTTCAAGTGCCTTCCTCGAGGTTTCTTCATTAAATTCCGCCACTCTCGGGGAATTGTGTTCTATCTCTATTGGTAACACTGCCTCAGCTCCGTGGACCAGAAAAAACGGAGTTTCTTGTGTCGCTGTATTGGGCATTGTCCGTATGCTCCATAACACGCTAGGCAACTCCTCTGGCCAAGTGTGTCGAGCTTTCTCCAATGGTGCTAACAGGCGCTTCTTGATGCCGCTGCAGATGATGCCGTTTGCTTTCTCGACTTGACCATTGGTTTGCGGGTGCGCCACCGACGCAAAATGTAACTTGATGCCTACTTCTGCGCAATATGCTTTGAATTCCTTGGAGGTAAAATTGCTGCCATTGTCTGTGACTATGCTATGAGGAACTCCAAACCGAAAAACTATACTTTTGATGAACTTTACCGCCGATGCTGCGTCTGGCGAGTTTATTGGTTTTGCCTCAACCCACTTGGTAAACTTGTCGACAGCTACAAGCATATACTCGTATCCTCCTGGCCACGCCTTATGCAATTTGCCCACCATATCGAGACCCTATTGAGCGAAGGGCCATGACAACGGAATTGGCATCAGCTCTGCTGCCGAAGAATGAGGTTTCGCGGCGAACCTTTGGCATGCATCGCAGGTACGTACTATGTCCTTTGCATCTTCGATTGCTGTTAGCCAGTAAAACCCTGCTCTAAAAACCTTGGCTGCAATAGCTCGACTGCTTGCGTGGTGTCCGCACACTCCTTCATGCACATCTCTTAAGAGTACTCGACCTTCTTCGGGCGTGACACATCGCTGCAAAACGCCCGATATACTTCGCTTATAAAGTTCACCTTTAACCACGGTGAAAGCCTTGGACCGTCGAATAACTCGCCTTGCTTCTACTGGATCCTCGGGTATTTCCTTCCTTGAAATATATGCGACATATACCTGCATCCAAGGAACCTGCACCACCATCACCTCATGTGATTCTTCTTCATCTCCCGATGTACTTGCCTCTATTGCCGGTGGAGCCCCCAAGGCTTTCTCGAGCTTCTCCTTTTTCTTTGGCTGTTTCTTCGCCTTTGTTGATCTTTCACTTATCTCCTCCCAAAATACGCCGGGTGGCATTGCCAAACATTGCGACCCGATGTTTGCCAAAACGTCGGCTTCGTCGTTGCTGAGTCTGCTAATATGATTCACTTCGCACCCATCGAAAAGTTTCTCGAGTTCGTTGTATACCTCCTTGTATGCTATCATGCTGTCGTTGACTGCGTCGCACTGGTTCATCACCTGTTGAGCCACTAGTTGAGAATCCCCGAATATTTTTAGCCGGGTTGCGCCGCAAGCTTTCGCCATCTTCATCCCGTGTATGAGTGCCTCGTATTTCGCCTCGTTATTAGACACGTTAGGAAACGTCATCCGTAACACATACTTCAACTTATCTCCCTGAGGTGATACTAATATCACGCCTGCTCCAGCTCCTTCTAGCCTTTTGGACCCGTCGAAGTTCATGGTCCATGTTCTCGACAAGTCTGGAGGTCCCGTGCTTTGCAGCTCCATCCATTCTGCGACAAAGTCTGGTAAGATCTGCGACTTTATTGCTTTTCTTTTTTCATACGTGATGTCCCGAGGGGAGAGTTCTATTCCCCAGAGGGAGACACGACCCGTAGCCTCCGGATTGTTTAATATATTTGACAAAGGTGCCTCATTGACCACTATTATCGGATGCGCCAAAAAATAGTGTCGTAACTTTCTTGCAGTTGTGAATACCCCATATGCCAACTTCTGATAGTGCGGGTACCGCTGTTTTGAAGGCGATAAAACTTTGCTGATGAAATATACTGGCCTCTGGACTCCATGAAGTTTCCCTTCTTCTTCTCGTTCGACCACAAGTACCGTACTAACCACCTGAGGTGTGGCTGCAATATATAACAAGAGGGGTTCCTTCTCCTTAGGTGCTACCAATATTGGAGGTGTTGAGATTGTGCGCTTGAGGTTCTCAAAGGCTCTATCTGCTTCTTCGTTCCACTCGAACTTCTCTCCTTGCTTAATCAAGGCGTAAAATGGCAACGCCTTTTCTCCTAGTCTGGCGACGAATCTGCTCAAAGCCGCGACTCGCCCAGTTAACTGCTGTACTTCCTTTAGCTTGGTTGGCTTCCGCATTGTTACTATAGCTTGGATTTTCTTTGGGTTAGCCTCGATTCCTCTTGCTGATACCAAAAACCCGAGAAGTTCGCCTGCAGGGACGCCGAAAGAGCACTTCGTCGGGTTCAGCTTGAGGCAAAACTTATCAAGATTGTCGAAAGTTTCCTTGAGGTCCTCAACCAAGGTTGAGCCCTGCTTTGTTGTAATGACGACATCGTCGATGTACACTTGAACGTTCTTGCCAATCTGCGTGGCGAGACACTTTTGCATCATCCGCTGATATGTTGCTCCCGTGTTTTTTTAACCCGAAAGGCATTGTTCTGTAGCAGCCGTATGGTGTTATGAAAGCTGTTTTGACTTCATCTTCTTCTTTTAGTCGGATCTGGTTATAACCAGAATAAGCGTCCAGGAAGGAAAGACGTTCACAGCCTGCCGTGGAGTCGATAATTTGGTCGATCCTCGGGAGGGGGAAGTGATCCTTTGGGCAATGTTTATTGAGACACGTGAAGTCGACGCACATGCGAAGGACCTCCGTGTTTTTCTTCGGGACCAGCACTGGGTTAGCTACCCACGTGGCTTCTGTATGTAACTCTTTGATAAATCCAGCTTCTCTGAGTCGATTAATTTCTGACAGCATTGCTTTGCGGTTTGGTTCTGAAAAACGCCGCAAAGGTTGTCTAATTGGCCTGGCACATGGATCCACATTAAGGGGGTGCTCGGCAAGTTCCCTGGGTACTCCTGGCATGTCAGCTGGACACCATGCGAAGATTTCCCAGCGCTCACGGAGGAACTCGACGAGCGCGCTTTCCTATGCGAGGTCCATGTTTGTGGCGATAGCTGTCGTTTTCTTAGGATCTGTCGGGTGTATCTGCACTTCCTTCGAGTTCTTCGTGGTATCAAAGGTTGGTTCCTTGAGCGGCCTCCTCCATCTGGCAACACGTCGTAGTCAGTTGTCGCCTTTGACGCCATATATGCTTGCATCCCGAAAGTTTCGGGATGAAAATCCTTATCGCACTTATCCGCTAGTGCGAAGCTTCCTTTTACTGTGATTGGACCCTTAGGTCCAGGGAGCCTCCATAACAAGTACGTGTAGTGTGGTACTGCCATAAACCTGGCATATGCCGGTCGCCCTAGCAAAGCATGATACTGTGACGGGAAATCCACGACTTCAAATTCCAACTTCTCCCTTCTGTAATTCTCTGGGGTTCCAAACTGAACGTCGAGACTTATCTTTCCCAATGGATAACTTGGCTTGTCTGGTGTAATACCATGAAAACGCGTGTCGGTTGGTGTTAGGTTCGCTAAGGATATATTCATCTTCCTCAAAGTATCTGCATACATGAGGTTCAAGCTGCTGCCTCCATCTATGAACACTCGTGAAACGTCGAATCCTGCAATCACCGCCGGCAGGATCAAAGATGATTGCCTTGGTCGAGGGACTTGCTGCGGGTGGTCCGCTATGGTGAAGCCGATGTCCTGCCCCGACCAATTCAGGTACTCAATTGTTGGTGGAGGCATTTTCTCTGCCATAAAGACTTGCCGCGAAATTACTTTTTGAGCTCTATTGGATGGTCTGCCCTTCTGAATCATCGAGACCTCCCCATTGGTGTTGATATAGGGGCCATTCATTGGAGCTGCCGCTATTTGCAACTGATGTCGATTTTCGTCCGTGATTGCGGGAGGTGGTGGAAGATGAATCTCACTCCTTGGCCCCTGGGGATTTCTATTTGCTGCCTGTGTATTGACATGCCCTGCGTACCTGTTCAACTTGGAAAGTTCGACAGTCCTTTTGCAGATGTCCCGACTGTCTTTTCCCGTTGTTGTCGAGGTAGAAGTGCATTTGGCATGGTCCGTTCAACATATCTTCGGGAGATATATACGACCTCTGGAACCTTGGACCATTATTTTGCCTATTGGGACGAGGACCGTCCCTGTAATCGCTGCGGTGCTCACCGCTCTTTTGAGAATCATCTCGACTGTTTCCTCCTATATTTCCTCGGAAGCCGGCCGATATTTGGCCGGGACCGTCATAATCTGGGAACTGTCGAGAAAAGCGTCGTCTATTTTGAATATTTCGGTTACGGTCATCCTCGGGCGACCTATGCCGCTTGTTGTGAACGGCATCTTCTCCATCTGCCGCGATTCGCTATCTCCATGAGTGCCGATATTGTTTTTGGATTAGTCCTTCCCAAGTCCTCGACTAAATCCTTCCTCCTGATCCCAGCGACAAATGCATCTATCGCTCTTTCATCAGATATATTCTCTGCCGAGTTTTTGATAATGTTTCACCGCTGGATATATGTCCTCATCGACTCGTCATATTTCTGTCGACAAGCTCTTAGTTGCTCTATTGACGCAGGTTTCTTGCATGTGGATAAAAAGTTCTTTACGAACATGTCCTCGAAGGTTTCCCAACTGTCGATAGATCCAGGCGGTAACTTTTATCCACGATCGCGCTGCTCCGCTCAAGTGTACCTGGATGCTCTGCATGGCAGTTGCTTTGGTTCCACCCGTAAGCTTTACTGTCTCTAGGTAATCCACCAACCAGTCCTCAGGATCTTGCAATCCGTCGAACTTCTTATAGTTGTCGGGTAATTTAAACCCGGACGGGACCCGTGTTTTACGAACTCGTCGAGTAAAACAGGGAGGCCGCACATATCCTCCTCATCGACCTCTGGTGAGTGCCGACGTTCTCTCCTTTCTTGTCGCGCTCTGTCGACCCGCGCCTGTGTTGCTGTATCTCTTGCCGACGTTCTTGGAGGGTCCTGAACCACCACAGTGGGTCGTGGACTATTTTGTCTTGCCGTGCCTTCGGGAGGTGTGCTTGTACTTGCGAATGCTGTTCCCATAACTCCAACTCCTGCCATAGCCATGTTATACAATGCCTCTCTTGGATCTCCGGAGGTGGCCTGACGCCAGTATGTAAGCCTGAGTCGCCATGTATCCGGCTTCCGGTGTTTTTGGGATGATGTTTCCTCTTGTCTCTATCGACATAAATGACATGTCGAGGTTTTGGACCAGATGCTCCCTCTCGCCTTCAGGTATGTTGTGCAGCCGAGATCTTGCCCTGCGAGCTTCTCTGTGACTATTTCCCGAAGTTCCCGATTGTCGACTCACCTCAGCTCTACGCCTGCTTGACGCGGAAGCTGCTGCCTTTCTTTGTTCCAGTATCACCCTTTGTTTTTCCAATTCTCGACTAGCACGTGCGAGCCTATATTGGTACGCTTGCAACTCTTCCACCGTCGCGGAAGTAGTCAACGGGTTGGTACCGTTTAGGGCTGTTGTCGCTCTATCCCAAGCTGCTTGTGGTAGCTGCAACTTCTGGCGTGGTGTAGTCCCGACATATTTGGTCCCTAAACCTCGCGTGAGATCAGCGGGATCGACGTATGGATTTCCCAAATCATCGAAAGCCTCTGATGTTTCGTTCTCCGGATGGCTGGATTCGCCAATCACGTATACTTGATGATATGTTGGTCCCGAGTTGTTCTTTTCTCGGTCGGTGACACCGTCGTAACGATCGGCGAAGACCTCCCGAATAAGGGTAGATTTGTCGATGAAGCTATCGACACTATCTGAGTCACTTCTTATATTGGAATCCGCAGACGACCCGAAGGACATGTTGCTGAAGATCTTAGCGAGTTTTCCGCTTGACGCGGGCTTGGTGAAGATTGACGGCGAGATCTCCTCTTCCCCTGACTCGAAGGATGATGCCGATCCCGAGAAATCAGAATCGACCGCGAACGATCTCGAAGAATTTGGCATCGCGAGACGGTGAGATCCATCCTTCCCGACGCGGAAGTGTAAACTTCCGAACGTCATCTCCATGGGCTTCTCCAGATACGCATATGCATCCACACGGGAGGGCGGGTGAGGAATAAAATCGACTAGATCAGTTTCGATCCGTTTACCTCCATCCATCGCATTGCTTGCCACCGAAGATATCGATGATGTTGAACGTGCCATCGAGATCAGCTCCTTGTCGCCTCTAATTCCCACAGACGGCGCCAATTGACAAGGTATTAACTTGTCAATGTCTACGGATTATAGACTAGGGTTTTAGTGGAAGTAGAGGGCAAGTAGATCTCGAGGGTTTCAGCCGGAAAGCACTCGACTGCTAGAAAGCTAGGGTTATGTTGACAATGAATCGATCCTCTCTTTGTCCCTCGACTCCCCTTATATAGGAGGCGGAGCCGAGGGTTTCGTGACAAACAAGTTTACAGAGTTTGGGAGACAATCTGAGTCCATCCCGTAGTAGTTACAAGTCGATATTCCTAATACAATTCTATCTTTCCAAACTCTCCCCTAACTGGGCTTCCGGACTTTACAATCTTCGGATCACGGGCCTTCAGAAAACCCCGGGTACCTTCTCTAGCAGGCCCATTGGGGATGCCTATGTCAGTCGGTGCAGTTAGATCTAACTATCTCGCCTATAACATCCCATTCAATCGGAACCCGCGGCCTCCGAAAATACTCTGAAAAAAAAACACAAATTACTTCAGAAACTTTGGTCTGTGATGGGTGATAACAAACACTCTATAATTTCAGTGAATATAGGAGGGACGCCCCAACAGAAGTAAAGAATCAGAACTGTAAACCGTACAGAACAATGCTAAACTAGTTTATCTCCTGACAATAAATGGGAGGGGAAATACAGTAAAGAATCAGCAATCGCCTCCCGCCATCCACGAGCTCCTCGAACCGCGCCACCCTGCGGTCACAGAGGAAAATCATCAAGCGCAGAGCGAACTGAACTCCGGCCGCCAGGACAGAATTTCCGGCAGGGCAGAAGAAGAGAGGGTAAGAGAAGAGGGGCACGCGGACGTGGGTAGAGGGGATGTGGGGGTACCCGGCCATGAATTCCCTGAAGATACGGTCGCAAGCGGTTTGCTCTTCTCGTTCCCTGGCAGGATCCGCCGGCGTGTCCAGCATGGCTGGGAATGCTCGCAAGTTTCCGGTGGCGGCGGTGGCTGTGCGTCTGTGAATGCCTCCGAGTTTATACTATCCAGCATTCGGAATTACTAGCAGAACATCATACTGTAATTAGCATATACTGAAATTGAAATTGTACCATTTACTAGCAGAACATTAGGAATTACTTGCAGAAAACTGAAAATTTTAATCATATACTATCAATGAACTTAAATCATTTAGTACTAGCAATCAACATAACACTGAAATTTAAATCAACACAACATCCGATAGCACTGAAATTTAAATCAACAGAACCAGAACCCAACACTGAAAGTTATATCAACCTACTGCGGCTGGGAATAAGACATGGAGAGGACGAGCTCGAGGTCGCCGGTTGGTTGGGGGGTGGGGCGGACGAGGTGGCGGCGACTGTTAGGTCGCGGGTGGACGAGGTGGTGGGCGTCGGAGCGGCGAGCCGGGGGCGAATTCAGCGGCGGCGGGCGGCGGCGACGGTGGGAACCCTGGGACTCAATGCGGGGGAACGTGGACTCGATGCCACGGCTTGCGTGGACTGGGCCGAAACGTTTGCTCTTTTTCTTTTTTGATTTTTTAACTATTCTTTTTTTACTTCTTCAACTATTTCTTTTTTTAGATGCTCATCAACTATTTCTATGCAGTGGCAATCTTTTGTAAATACTAGCAACGACAAGGGAAGCCGTGGATACCATTTCGTTCTATAGGGGAGAAGCTCAGCAATCTCTCCAAAAGGAGGTCGCCACCTCGTCGAACGATTCTAGGTTTAAGCACGATTTGCGATTCGAGGTGAAAATAAGAGCATCAGTATCGATTCTTTTCAGCCAACTCTAGCAGTAATATACTAGGCTAGTGTGACGAAAGAAATGAAGAGAAGCCGGACGGAGCAAGTATCTTTAAAAAATGATATGGCAGGTGGCCCTTGCACACGGTGGGTGAAATGAAATTTAAAATCAAATACTAAAAGTGCGGGAAACTTTCGAACTTTTTCACCCATTCAAAGATAATTTACAGGAAATAAAAAAAGGAAAATAAATCCTAACTAACTACGGTCGGCGCGCCCCTCCGCCGGCATCAGGAGCGCTGCCGCCTACTCCTCATCATCGTCCTAGGTAAGATCGGCGAGCGGGGGCGGCGTCCATGGGCCCTGATGTGGCCAAGCAGGGTACTCCGGGTAGGCCAGTAGCGCTTGCGGTTGCCACACCGGTGGCCCATGCTGTGGCCAAGTAGGGTAGGCCAACGCGTGGCGCCTGTTGCGGTTGCCACACCGGTGGCCCATGTTGTGGCCAAGTAGGGTAGGCCAACGCGCGGCGCCTGTTGCGGTGGCAGCGGGGCCATGTTCTCGAGCCACTCCACCTGCGGTGGCGTGTCACTAGTAGAAAAAGGGGCAACCGTCTTACGAACCGGTACTAAAGGGGGCATTTATACCGGTTCCACTGCCCAGGCGGGCGAGGAACATCTATACCGGTTTGTGAGGGTCTTTTGTTCCGGTTCGTGTTACGAACCGGTACGAAAGGTTTTCAGCCCAAATTTCAGGCGCGGGTGGGGCCAGGGCTGGACCTTTGGTACCGGTTCATCTAAAGAACCGGTACTAAAGGGTGCCTCCCTATATCTTGATCAGCGCCCCCCGATCCCTGCATCTCTCATTTTCTCTTCTCCTCTCTCCTCTCACATTTCTAAATATTTTGCACCTCTCACACTCCAACAAATTTTCTTTTTTTTCTCCACCATTTTAACAAGATTAACGGCATCCATCTATCCAAGGGTTAGAAATATCATCCTTTCTTCCCGCGTTCCTAATTTAGCTCATTTCTTTGCTAGTTTTAACTCGTATTATTTTTCTAGTGCTAGCAAGGTGTTCGATGAAATGCCTAAGTTAGGGATTTCATTTTTTATATGCAATTTGAGCTCAAATTAAAGTATGTTTTGTAGGTTTTAGTATCATCCCCGTCCTCACCGCCGTCGATCGCCAGCCTCGTCCCCTAGCCGGCACCGTACCACCTCGGCGAGTCTCTTCTTTTTTATAGAAAAACTTAGTTTTATGTGATGAACTTGAATATTAATTAAGTTGGTCACTCATATATCCATGATGTTGTGTAATTAATGATTTTTGATATACTTATATAATGCAGATGAATCGACAATGGATGTACGGTGGCCGGTGACATAGGCATCCCTGATGGGCCTGCCGAATAAGGTACCCGGGAGTAATTGAAAGCCCACGACCCGAAGATTAAAAAGCCCGGAAGCCCAATAAAGCGTCGATATGGAAGATAGAGATGTATTAGGAATAGAGACTTGTAATTGTACGGGACGAAATCGAAGAGTCTCCCGCTGTTTGTAACTTGTACATCACGAAACCCTCGGCTCCGCCTCCTATATAAGGAGGAGTCGAGGGAGAAAGAAAGGATCGAATCTTTTGTCAACGCAAACCCTAGTTTTTAGCAGTCGAGCACATTTTCGGCTGAAACCTTCGAGATCTACTTGCCCTCTACTTTCCGCGAAACCCTAGTCTACAATTTGTAGGCATTGACAAGTTAGAACCTTGTCCATTGGCGCCGTCTGTGGGGACTGGAGGCGACAAGAAGCTGATCTCGATGGCATCGACAACATCGTCAACATCTTCGGTAGCAAGCAACGCGATGGACGGAGGTAAACAGATCAAAACTGGTTCCGTTGATTTTGTTCCTCACCCTCCCGCCCCGTTTGGATGCATATGCCGATCTGGAAGAGCCAATGGAGATGACGTTCGGGAGTTTCCACTTCCGTGTCGAAAAAGAAGGATCGCATCGTCTCGCGGCACCGATTTTTTCGGGACCGTTAGCGGCCGATTCCGACTCCTCGGGGTCATCGTCATCGTTCGAGTCAGGCGACGAGGAGATTTCGTCGCCAAGCTTCACCAAGCCCGCCATCGGCGGAGAACTCGCCGATCTGTTCGGCGGCATGTCCTTCGGGTCATCTGTACGCTCTGATTTGAGCAGAGACTCAGAAAGCATCGACAGCTTCGATTTCATCGACAGATCTATTTCCATCGGGGAGGTCTTCGCCGATCTATACGACGGTGTCACCAATCCTGGGGATGAGAAAAACAGAGACACAATATATCATCAAGTGTGTGCAATTGGTGAATCAAGTCGCCAAGAGGATGAGGCGTCAGAGGCTTTCGATGATTTGGGCAATCCATACATCGATCCCGCGGATCTTACGCGCGGATTAGGAAACAAGTACGTCGGGACTACGCCACGCGAGAAAAAGCAACTTCCGCAAGCAGCTTGGGATAGAGCATCAAGAGCCATGAACGGCACAGAGCCAATGACCACCACAGCAACATCATAAGAGCTGCAAGCGTACCAATATAGACTCGCCCGTGTCGGACGAGAGCTCGAAAAACAAAGAGTAATACTCGAACAAAGAAAAGCTGCAGCCTCCGCATTGAGTGCGCGCAGAGCCGCTTTGAGTCAACACTCAGGAACTTCGGAGATAATCACAGAGCAGCACGCGCAAGAGGAAGATCTCGGTTGGCTCATATACCCGAGAATGAGCGAGAACACCTGATCCAGAACCTCGATATGTCTTTTATGTCGATAGATACGAGGGGACACATAATCCCCAAAACACCGGAAGCAGGATATATGGCGACTCATGCCTTTCTACTGGCATCCAAGCCACCTCCCGGAGATCCCAGAGAAGCACTATATCAGATGGCTATGGCAGGAGTTGGCATCATGGGGATGGCGCTGGCAGGTTCAAGCACACCACAACCTGAAAGTGCTCCATGAAGCAATCCAAGGAAAAATAGTCCTCGACCTACTACGGTGGCGCGAGACCCTCCGCGAGAAGATGACGCAAGAAATACGGAGGCACAAGCTCGGGTTGATAGAGCAAGAGAGAACAGATCCAGGCGTCGCTCGCCAGAACTCGACGAAGAAGATATGTGTGGACTTCCCTGCTTCACCCGACGGGTTCGCAGAACTCGGGTTCCCTCTGGCTTCAAGTTACCCGATAACTATAAAAAGTTCGACGGTTTGCAAGAACCAGAGGATTGGTTAATCGACTACCTGGAAACAGTGAAATTGTTGGGTGGCACAAGAGCAACGGCTATGCAGAGCATTCAAGTTCATCTCAGTGGAGCCGCAAGATCATGGATAAAGAAGTTACCAGTAGGATCCATCGATAGCTGGGAAACTTTCGAAGACCTGTTCGTGAAAAATTTCCGTTCCACGTGCAAAAAACCTGCATCTATAGAGCAATTAAGGGCATGCAAGCAGAAGTATGGTGAACCAATGAGGATGTACATCCAGCGCTGGAACATCATAAAAAACTCGGCAGAAAACGTATCCAATGAAAGAGCAATAGACTCTTTTGTTGCGGGGATCCAAAGGAAAGACTTAATCGAGGACTTGGGTAGGTCTAACCCGAGAACAATCGCAGAGCTTATGGAAAGGCTCGGGGGCTCCAACAGCTCAAGAAGCAAACACATCGGAAGATGAAGAGGAACCTGAAGAGGTCATGATGATAGAGGTTCCATGGATGCAGGTTTACGTGTCCTATATCACAAGGAAAGAGATACCCGAAGATCCGGTAGAAGCACGATGAGTTATTCGACGATCTAAGGCGTTCAGCGTGGTTAAGGGAGAACTATACAAAAAGAGCATCTCAGGAGTACTGTAGCGGTGCATCACACCCGAAGAAGGGCGAGTTATACTAAAGGATATACACGAGGGAGTATGCGGCCATCACGCAAGCAGTCGAGCAATAGCAGCCAAAGCTTTTCGGGCAGGATTTTATTGGCTGACAACAGTTGAAGATGCCAAAGACATAGTACGCACGTGCAATGCGTGTTAGAGATTTGCGGCAAAACCTCATTCACCGGCAGCAGAGCTGATGCCAATACCATTGGCGTGGCCTTTTGCGCAATGGGGGCTTGATATGGTGGGAAAATTACACAAGTCCTGGCCAGGAGGACACGTGTATTTACTCGTAGCTATCGATAAATTCACCAAGTGGATAGAGGCAGCGCCAGTAACTTCGGCAGACGCAACATCAGCAGTGAACTTCGTGAAGGGGATAGTTTTTCGGTTTGGCGTCCCTAACAGCATAGTTACGGACAATGGCAGCAACTTCACCTCTCGAGAATTCAAGGAGTATTGCGCAGAAGTAGGCATCAAACTACATTTCGCATCGGTGGCACATCCGCAAACTAATGGCCAAGTCGAGAAAGCAAACGGTGTCATCTGCAATGGCATCAAGAAGAGGCTGATAACACCACTGGAAAAAGCGTTGCACAATTGGATTGACGAGTTACCTCACGTGTTATGGAGCATCCGAACAACACCCAATACAGCAACCCAAGAAACTCCGTTCTTCTTGGTTCATGGAGCTGAGGCGATACTTCCGATAGAGATAGAGCATAATTCTCCAAGAGTCGCAGAATATGACGAAGAAACTTCGAGAAAGGCACTGGAAGATGATGTCGATGCACTTGATGAAGCAAGGGATGAAGTATTGTCCAGAGTAACCAAGTACCAGCAGAACCTCAAGAATTATCATAGTCGACGATTGCGACCTAGATCCTTCCAAGTTGGCGACCTAGTTCTTCGGCTCACGCAAGATAGCCATGAAAAATTCGAGTCTCCATGGATAGGGCCATATATCGTCACTGAAGTAATTCCAGGAGGAGCATACAGATTGATGGACAAGAAAACAGGGAAGGACGAGCCAAACCCGTGGAACGTGGCGCAGCTTCGGCGGTTCTACGCTTAGAAAACAATATAGTCGACTCTGTAAGCATTCATTGTACTGAAGAGCTCGCAAGTTTTCAGACGCACTCTTTTCCTTTCAGGGCACCGAGTGGGGCTGAAAGGTTTTTAATGAGGCGGGCTTGCGATGCTGCAATATAATAAAAAATAGTGATGACATACTTTTTTTTTCTTCTCGCAAGACTCGGGGGCTCGTACCCGAAGAATTCAGAAAATATCTTCGACTCTCAAAATATAGCTCGAAATTATTCGCCTTGGTTAAAACCCTCGCGATTAATACAACATAGATACGCTAACAACGACACTCGGAAGCTCGAAGAAAACAACATACATATAAACTCGCCCTGACTATAAAGGAGTCTCGCAATAAATGTTTATAGTACATATGACTCGCGATATACAAACTCCATACTCTGGTTCAAATCGAGCACAATGGAAGGAAAAGAAGACGAACACCTATAACAAATCATCTATGGTGACTCTTTCACCATCAGCCGGAGCATCCAGGGCATCCGCATAATGATATTCTTGGAAGAAAACAGCATCTACCCTTAGAAGCTCTTCAATCATTTTCTCGGCAATGGGTGTCACCGCATCGTTAAGCTTGTCGACGTTTTTTCTCCTCTTCTGTAACTTGTAGTAGCAGACGTCGATAACATTGCTCAGATCCAATTTTGGATAACAAACTTTCAGCCAGATTAAAGCAAAACGGGCGCCGGCCATCAGCTGAACCTTCACAAACCCGTGGATTTGATGAACATTCTTGAATTTCTTCATCAGATCAGGAAGATTTTCGGGCTGAGGATTTCGAGGAAACATAGCATTGTATACCATGGCCAATGTTCTCGTGCAGAAATCAAGATAATCTCGAACTTGGGCTGCGCGGTCTTGAAATCGTACAACCCGACGAGTGTGGTCTGCTTCAGCCCAGAAGTCAATATTGTTTTGTTGAGCAAGGCGAACAAAAATTTCGGCTCGTACATCAACACGTAGGTTTTCGGCTACAGCATCCGCGAAAGAACCTATGTACGGTAAAGGAACCAACAAGATATGAAGAAGAACCATCAAAAACGTAAAAGGAAAGAAGGGAAAACAAGTGTAGCGTACCCGCCATATCTAGACTTGCGTCAGTCATCAGGTCAAGCATATAATTTTCTCGGGCGGTAGCCTGTAAAGCCTCGGCCACCGCAGCTTCCTTCAGTTCCAGAGCTTGTCGAAGAGCAGTTTTCTCACGTTCGGAGGATTTACGAGATTGGTCCATGACAGTGATAGCTTGTTTTTTCATGGCTTGAAGTTGCTGTCGAAGTTCAGTCAGTTCTTGCTGAATCGAGTCAGCACACGAAGAATCGTCCAAGAAAACATCGCCAGGTATCCGTTCAGAGTGAGGTGCGGCAGGAGAAGCAGAGGACGGTCCAGCGGTCTCAGAATAGTTATCAAATACGAACTGGAAGAAAGAAATGTCGACATTAATCATTCAGTAAGGATCACCTTTTTTCATTAATAGTTGAGATATTTACATAATCGAGACCCCTTACAAAAGCTGACTCCTAACGAGTCGACAAAGATAGTCGCAAATCATAAGGATAGCGACAACTACAAAAGGAAAAAGAAAAGACAAAGGGATAGGTTGGTCTACTTGACCTCCGGCTTGGCAGTGCTAGCAGATGCAGCAGGTTTGTGCCCCAAGAAGGCGAGGATTTTCTTCGAGTGAGGCTTTGCAGCCTTCACCAAAGTATTCCATTTCTCCTTGTTCATCCCCTTGGGGTCACCAGCCTTTGCCCAGTCGACATCTTGGCGGCTGCCGGCAACCAGGGCAATGGTTCCCTCGACTCCAAGCTTCAAGTTCTCCTGCCGATAAACCAAGGCAGGATCTTCTTCACCTCGAAAGCGCTGCACAAGCTCAGAGAAAATCTCGGGCTGTGTCTGCTTAGGAAAGAAGTGAGGAAATAGTCGCTTAAATGCGATACGAGCGTCGGAAATATTAGTGCGCGCCAGGTCACCGTGCAGCTCGAGGATTGAAAGAGTGTCGAGAAGACGATCCTCGGCACCTTCGTGCAGGGTAAAATCCTCACCCATCCTTCCTGCTGGAGCAAAGCAGAAGCTCATCAATATTCAGGGAAGCAAGCAAAAAAAAAGGCGAAGGAAAGTACTTACTAACGAACCGCTGGTTTTGGGTCTCCAAACGATCTATGATAGCATTTTCACGCTCGATTTGCTGAGAAACCTTCTCGCTCAGAGCATTTTCAGCATTATGGAGTCTTCGGCGAAGAGCTCCAACAACAGCGGCATCTTGTTCAGCTTTCTCGCGAGCCTTTTCGCTTTGCTCAAGCTTAACAGCTAGCTCATCAGTGCGTTTCTCGGCTCGGTCGAGATTCTCTGAAAAGACGGTCAAAAGGCGAAAATCCGTTGTCAGAATACAAAACAGGTTTGCCGAGATAAATGGGTCACCCAGAACAAAGCAAGCCTTACCTCTCAAATCTTCGGCTGCGTCACGAAACCCAATAAATTGGGTCCCAAGTTTGATGAGATGCTTCATCACAGGCTATAAAGAGAGCGTCGGGAAAACAAGTTCAGAAGAGGAAAAACTCGACAAACGATCAAAGATAGATTGGCAAAGCAAAATAGCGAATTAAGAAGAAAAAGAAAACTTACATCGTCCAAAGAAGGAGTCGAGGAACTCCCCGCAACAATTGCATGACTATCGCCAGCCGAAATCCTTGCTCTCTTCGGCGAAGGAGCTCGGGGGCTGGCCGTAGGAGTATGCGTTTCCACGTCCTATTGAGGGGGAAGCGAAGATTCTGGGGCGGTGCGCTGCTCCTCAGAAAGAACCATGGTATGGGATGTACTCGTTAGAGCCGTACCATGAACCTCAGGTTCTTCCTTTTCTTCTTCCTCCTCGCCACTGTCAAGCACAGAAAAATGAGTATGCCGAAGAAAAAGGAGTTGGACAACAAATAACAATAAAGAAGCTTACGAGCTAACGGAGCCAGCATCATCGTAAGGGTTAAAGGCACCCTCTTCTTCGGGTGAAGTTTCTTCGGCAGCTGACTCAGTGGGCTTGGAGGTGCCAGAATCTTCAACTTCATCCCTTTTTCTCTTGCTCCTTGGAGAAATGGCGGAAGGAGGAGAGCGGCCTGATTCGGAAGGCTCCGATTCAGTTTCTTTTTTGGAGGAAGCCGCGGATTTGTGAGATCATGCGACTCCACTCTCAGGACGAGAGGGTTCTTGCGAGTCGTCGGTGACAACAGTTCGCTCGTCCACCTCTCCACCTTCAGGAAGGGGAGGAAGGGAAGATAGAACTTGGTGATTCTGTAAGATAAAAAAGCAAGATCGAGGTGAATATACAAAGCAAATGAGGAAGCAGTCGAAAAATAAAAGCACAACTCGAAAGACATAGTTACTTACTTCGGGAAGGGCGTGGCTGCCACTTTACGGCTCCACGTGACAAGAGGTTGGAACCTCGTGTTTCTTGCTTAACGAGGAAAAACGTCGAATAAGCTTCTCCAAGTTCTTCACAGAGAGATCTTTGGACACGCGATCAACGTCTTTCTCGCCAGGATACATCCAAAGGGGGTTTTTGCGAGCCTGCAGAGACTGCACCCTGATCCTAAGGAAATAAGCAGTGATTTGAACACCCGATAGTTCTTCACCGTGGGTGTTCTGGAGCTGATGGATGCGCTTCATCAGAGCATCTGTAGCCTTCTTTTCTTCGGCAGTAGCCTCGGCGTCCCAGGATCGGCGCCTGAGGATTTCTGCGGCACCGTCAAAAGGAGCGATGTTGTACTCCTGTGAGTTTTTGTACTCCTCTTGGATATACAACCACCTTCTGCGCCACCCTTCGACGGAGTCGGGGAATTTGACATCGAAGTAGTCAACGTCGGGTCGGACGCAGATGCACATGCCGCCCACATTATAGGCGACGTTGCGGGAGCTGTTGCGCCGGAGATAGAAAATGCGCTTCCACAGGCCCCAGTGAGGATGGGTCCCGAGGAAGCATTCACACAAGGTGATAAAAATCGAGATATGAAGGATGGAGTTGGGGGTCAGCTGATGAAGCTGAATCCCGTATACAAAGAGAAGTCCACGAAGAAACTCGTGGATGGGGGTGGAACGGCCGCGAACAAGGTGATCGATGAAAGTTACCCGGTATCCAATCGGAGGACGCGGGAAGCTTTCATCGCCAGGAAAGATCAGCGAGCTCTCCTTGACCAAACCAAGCTTCTTGAGGGTCCTCTGGTCCTGGTTGGAGATTTTGGATATGTCCCATCCAGGGATCTCCGCTTTCTCCATCGATGCGCTGGTGCCTGGAGCGGTGTGCCTCATCAGCTTTGTGCGCGGCGGCATGGAAAGTAGCTTTGGTGGAGAAGAAGAGAGATTGGAAGCACGAACGTGAAAAGCTTGAGGACAGCAATGGCGGAGCAAGAGAGAGAAGAGAGATCTGCGGCGCGGCGAAGGGGAAGAATGAGGACGAAGAGGCAGCTTTATAGCGAGCAGTTGATCCGTCGCACCGTTGGATGAAGAGGAAATGAATCTTACACCTTACACGTGTTGATTAGGGTATAATGGTCTTCTCAGTATGAAGTTACTGGACAGGAGTTACTGCACGCGTGCCGTAAATTGCGGAGGACGTGTGTCCCCCACATGCGCAACGTGTCGATCATGCAGAACTTTGGACCCACGTTTCAGCGAGGTGACAGGTACCGTGGTTTCCCAGGGGAGCAATCGTGGCTGTCGTCAGCACTGATGTCACTCAAGAGAAAACTTCGAGTACTTTTAACAAGTATAGTGATAGGATAATGTCGAGTGCTTTGTCAAAAGAAACTTCGAGAGCCCATGATCAAATACAAGCATTTGCCCATATGCTCGGGGGCTACTCTTATCAGAAGTATTGTTCATACTTCTGATAAGAGAATAATGTGGCGCAACACAAGATAAAGTTAGCGACAACATAGCAAAGATTGAGCCTACAACCAAGTACAAGCACTTGGTTGTAGCCTCGGGGGCTACTCCCATCGGGAGCGCTGGTCGCGCACCCGATAAAATTGAAGAAAAAGGAACAGCAGAAAGTAAAAAAAAAGAAATAAAAAATAGCGACAAAGGCAATACAAGCGGAGCCTACGACCAAGTACAAGCACTTGGCCGTAGCCTCGGGGGCTACTCCCATCGGGAGCGCTGGTCGCGCACCCGATGAAATATGAGATCAATACATTCTCGAATCTATATAACTCGAGAATATACTCCCATCGGGAGGTCAAGATATTGTGTCATCATATGACTCGAATAAATGTGCCATTCCAACAGCCGGAAAAGGTACTCGACAATATATTCTCAGAACGCGTCCGCCGCGATAAAATTTCTGAATGCCGTAATCTTTTACGAAGGTAAGTCCCCGGGATCCGTCCTGTGTGGCGTGGTATCGCACATGAATGCGCTCTACTACTTTATCCGTGTCAGCAGACGCGAAGAAAAATCCTAACGGACGCGTTAGGTACTCGATAAAAGTCAACTGGAATTCGGCATATGGTAAGACCTTAAGCGGCGCATGTCGAATTACGCCAGTATCCCGAGGTCGAGTCCAGGGACTTGACCTTGAAGTAGGTTTTTGCGGGATTGCCATAAGAGCAGTTAACTGGTACCTGATCCGTCAGATGAACCAGCTCCATTTACCATTATCCCTGTACAAGATATAAATGCCTCGAGCAAAAATGTTACAAGAATTCATATAACTTATGGATTATTTTTACAATGGAGATTTTACTCGACTCAACATTTCAAGCAAAATCTCGGGGGCTACTGACATAGGCATCCCTGATGGGCCTGCCGAATAAGGTACCCGGGAGTCATTGAAAGCCCACGACCCGAAGATTACAAAGCCCGGAAGCCCAATAAAGCGTCGATATGGAAGATAGAGATGTATTAGGAATAGAGACTTATAATTGTACGGGACGAAATCGAAGAGTCTCCCGCTGTTTGTAACTTGTACATCACGAAACCCTTGGCTCCACCTCCTATATAAGGAGGAGTCGAGGGAGAAAGAAAGGATCGAATCATTTGTCAACGCAAACCCTAGTTTTTAGCATTCGAGCACCTTTTCGGCTGAAACCTTCGAGATCTACTTGCCATCTACTTTCCGCGAAACCCTAGTCTACAATTTGTAGGCATTGACAAGTTAGAACCTTGTCAGCCAGTGCCATCCCGACTTCATTAATGGCATGCATTATTTTCTCAACGTGGCTGAGGCAAACAGGCGGTCGAATGGTTTCATTTATTGTCCATGTAGTTCCTGTAAGAATACAAAGGATTACTCTACCTCAAAGACCCTTCACGTCCACCTGCTTGAGAACGGTTTCATGCCCAGCTATAATTATTGGACCAAGCACGGAGAAAGAGGGGTTATATTGGAAGACAACGAAGAAGAAGAGGATAGTGACAACTATCCTATGTTCACTGAAGACGGTGATAGTAGAATGGGGGAAGATGAAGCTGAAGAAGAGCCCATTTTTGATGAGCCGATTTTTGATGACCCCGATGACGATTTGGGTCGGTCCATTCTTGATGCGAAGATAAACTACGGAAGTGAAAAGGAGAGGTTGAAGTTGGAGAAAATGTTAGAGGATCACAACAAACTGTTGTACCCAAATTGCGAAGATGGCCAGAAAAAGCTGGGTACACGCTGGAATTGCCGCAATGGAAGGCAGAGAATGGTAGTTCGACAAGGATTTGAAAAGTTACTGAAAATAATAAAGAAGATGCTTCCGGGGAGAACGTATTGCCCTCTAGTACGTACGAAGCAAAGAAGGTTGTCCGCCCTCTAGGATTAGAGGTGCGAAGATACATGCATGCATCAATGACGCATCCTCTACCGCGAGGAGTACGAGAATTTGAATGCATGCCCGGTATGTAGTGCATTGAGGTATAAGATCAGGCGAGATGACCCTGGCGATGTTGAGGTCGAGTCCACCCCCAGGAAGAGGGTTCCTGCGAAGGTGATGTGGTATACTCCTATAATACCACGGTTGAAACGTTTGTTCCAAAACAAAGAGCATGCCAAGTTGTTGCGATGGCACAAAGAGGACCGTAAGAAAGATGTGATGCTGAGACACCCCGCTGACGGGTCGCAGTGGAGAAAAATCGACAGAGAGTTCAAGTCATTTTCAGATGACGCAAGGAACTTAAGATTTGGTCTAGATGGCTTTAATCCTTTCGGGGAGCAGAGCTCCAGTCATAGCACCTGGCCAGTGACTCTATGTATCTATAACCTTCCTCCTTGGTTGTGCATGAAGTGGAAGTTCATTATGATGCCAGTGCTCATCCAAGGCCCGAGGCAACCCGGCAACGACATTGATGTGTACCTGAGGCCATTGGTTGAAGAACTTTACAGTTGTGGCGTGAAGAAGGTGTACCTGTGTGGGATGAGCACGAACAAAAGGAATTTAACCTACGAGCGTTGTTGTTTGTAACCATCAATGATTGGCCTGCTCTTAGTAACATTTCAGGACAGTCAAACAAGGGATACAATGCATGCACACACTGTTTAGGTGAGACTAACAGTATATATTTGGGAAACAAGAATGTGTACCTAGGGCATCGTTGATTTCTTCCAAAACAACATCACGTAAGAAAGAGAGGAAAGCATTTCATAGGTGAGGCAGATAATCGAACGAAGCCTACCCGCCCTACTGGAGATGTTATATATGATATGGTCAAGGATTTAAAAGTGATCTTTGAAAAGGGTCCTGGCAGACAATCTGTTCCGCATGATGTTGACGGACACGTACCCATGTGGAAGAAGAATTCTATATTTTGGGAGCTACCCTACTGGAAAATCCTAGAGGTTCACTCTGCAATCGACGTGATGCACGTGACGAAAAATCTTTGCGTGAACCTGCTAAACTTCTTGGGCGTGTATGGGAAGACAAAGATACACGGATGCACGGCAGGACCAGCAAAGTATCCACGAAGGAAACCGAATCCAGAGAAGTATCAAGGTGCTGCCAGCTACGCTCTTACCAAAGTAGAGAAGGAGATCTTTTTGAAGTCCTGAGTAGCATCAAGGTCCCGTCTGGCTTCTCGTCGAATATAAAGGGAATAATAAACATGTCAGAGAAAAAGTTTCAAAACCTAAAGTCTCATGACTGCCACGTGATTATGACACAATTACTTGCGGTTGCATTGAGGGGGCTTCTGCCGGAAAATGTTCGAGTACCCATTGTGAAGCTATGTGCGTTCCTCAATGCAATTTCTCAGAAGGTGATCAATCCACTAACTCTACAAAATTTACAAAAGGATGAGGTGCAATGTCTAGTCAGCTTCGAGTTGGTGTTCCCACCATCCTTCTTCAATATTATGACGCATCTCCTCGTTCACCTGGTTGAAGAGATTGGCGTTCTCGGTCCTGTATTTCTACACAACATGTTCCCCTTTGAGAGATTCATGGGAGTCTTAAAGAAGTACGTTCATAACCGGGCTAGGCCAGAAGGAAGCATCTCCAAGGGCTATGGAACAGAGGAGGTCATTGAGTTTTGTGTTGACTTTATTCCTGACCTTAAGCCGATCGGTGTTCTTGAATCGCGCTATGAGGGGAGACTGCGTGGAAAAGGCACGCTAGGAAAGAAAGCAACAACGTGTATGGACGGACATTCTTTCACTCAAGCACACTACACAGTTCTACATAATTCCAGCTTGGTGGCTCCGTACATAGTGGAACACAAGAATATCTTACGCTCTGAATACTCGGAGCAACGTGAAGATTGGATTGATGGAGAACACATGAAGACTTTCGGCGGTTGGTTGCAAACACGTCTCATGAATGTCACTGATGAAGAACAGCTATACTTGTTGGCCAAGCAACCATCTTCGACTATATCGACTTTTCAAGGGTACGAGATAAATGGGAATACATTTTACACGTTCGCCCAAGATAAAAAGAGCACCAACCAAAATAGTGGTGTCCGCTTTGATGCAGCAGAGGACAATGGGAGGAAGGTCACATATTATGGGTACATAGAGGAGATATGTGAACTTGACTATGGACCTAATTTCAAGGTCCCTTTGTTCCGGTGCAAATGGTTCAACCTGAGAGACGGGGTACAGGTAGACCCGCAGTACGGAATGACTACAGTGGATCTCAAGAATCTAGGGTACGACACCGAACCATTCGTCCTAGCCAGTGAAGTGGCTTAGGTTTTTATGTGAAGGACATGTCTACCAAACCGAAAAAAAGAAAAGAAAGGCAAGAGGACACATCATACGATGAGCCAAAGCGCCACATAGTTCTTTCAGGAAAAAGAAACATCGTGGGAGTAGAGGACAAGACATACATGTCAGAAGATTATAATAAGTTTGATGATATTCCTCCTTTCAAGGTAAAAACTGACCCAAGCATCATGTTAAATAATGAAGATTGTCCATGGTTGCGTCGCAATCAGAAGAAAGGGAAACACACGAAGAAAACTTAGAAGACTAGATAGGGATCATAACTTGTGTATCTCAATATGGAAATCACTTTCCCATTTATTTTTGTGTAATGATGTTACTGTATGTAAGATATTAACAATGGAGATGGTTGACTTTTTTTACTAGTTAAGTAGCTTTCACGGGCTTGCAGGGAAATTTTTCCGAGGCGGAACTTCCGAAGATGCCGTAGGGCGTGAGCACCAACGACATCTTCGAGAAGCTCCGCCACGGGAGATTTCCCAACCCTTTCCCCAACACTGTTAGAGGAGATGGAGTCTTTGACGGGCTTGCAGGAAAATTTTCGAGGCGGAACTTCCGAAGATGCCATAGGGCGTGTGCACCAAGGGCATCTTCGAGAAGTTCCGCCACGGGAGATTTCCCAACCCTTTCCCCAACACTGTTAGAGGAGATGGAGTCTTTCACAGGCTGCAGGAAAAATTTCCGAGGCGGAACTTCCGAAGATGCCATAGGGCGTGTGCACCAAGGGCATCTTCGAGAAGTTCACGGGAGATTTCCCAACCGTTTCCTCCATCCATGGGGATGAAACTCTCCCTAACTATGTTGGCTTGTTGAGCTGCTTGCCATGGTGTATCGATGCTCCTTTTATAGGCACGGCGCCGCTTCTACTTTGTCTTGTTCCTCCGACAGGGCGTCGTGCGCTACATGATTTATCTCATCGAGTAGTGCGTCCACCCACGCGTCCTTATCCTGCCGTCATCTTTAGTCTCGGTTGCACCCACCAGCCGGTACTAAAGTTTACCCACGCGTCCTTATCCCACCGACAGTTTTGTTAGATGACACAAAACCACCTTTAGCCCCGGTTTTACCCACCAGCCGGGACTAATGGTTGCCCGCACAGCCACCCCCCGATAAGGCCCTCCCGGATAAGCCTCCCGATAAGGCCCCCTATCTTTTGTCCCGGTTTGAGTCCCCACCCGGGATGAAAGTTTCCCGCGCCACTGTGTTCCCGCCTATCTTCCCGCCATTTTTTCACTATATATATGTAGGCTTGGCCTCCATTTACATATCACATCTAGACTCATATCTGCAAACCTCATCAATCTCTCCCATGGCTTCCATCATATCTCTAACCCCCCGGGAGGCGGAGGCGCTTGCGCTCGAACCCCTGCCCGCCGGGCTACCGCGTCCCGACAGGCTGGTTACTGAGCGTCGGAGGAGTACCGGTCCCTCCTGTCCCTCTAGGTGTGGTGCGCCAGATGGCCATCACGAACAACTACTACTTCGAGCTCACGCTAGAGCAGCGGAGAAATCCCCAGTGGCATCCCGACTACAGCCCGACTTGGGACGGCTTCTTCATCAATCGGCGTTAGAGTGCGCTTGCCAGGCACGAGGAGGACGGCCCGCCTCGTTCGAACTTCAACGAGGCTGGCCGTCGGTTGTGGTGGCGCGGCCGGACTCTCCAGCGTCATGGCCTACCGTGGCCCCGCTGCGTACCCTCCCAGCCCACGCGTGCTCACCCGCCGAGGTTCGACTACCGTGACCCCGATGCCAGCGACGACGACGTCGGCGACTACGATGACTATAGTGGCGACATTTATAGGGCTAGGCACGAGTATGATTGAATGACTCAAACATTCGAATCTGGCCATGTATCTTAATTTTCAGTTGAGCTCTGTACTTTAATTCCAGTTCAATCGTAATAAAATTTTATTCCCGCCCATTATTTCCTCCCGCGGTGTCGTGGCGGGAAACTTTCCCGCGCGACATCGTGGCGGGAAACTTTCCCGCGCGGACGGCGTCGTGGCGGGAGTAAAGAAAAGAAATAGAAAAAGAAATAGAAAAGAAATAGAAAAAATAGATATTAAATAGAAAAAGAAATAGAAATTAAATAGAAAAAGAAATAGAAAAGAAATAGAAAAAGAAACAGAAATTAAATAGAAAAAGAAATAGAAAAGAAATAGAAAAATAAATAGAAAAAGAAACAGAAAAGAAATAGAAATAGAAATAGAAATAGAAACAGAAAATAAATAGAAATAGAAATAGAAAAATAAATAGACAAGAAAAAGAAACATAAAAGAAATATAAAAGAAAAAGAAACAGAAAAGAAAAAGAAAAATAAAAGAAACAGAAAAGAAAAAGAAAAAGAAAAGAAACAGAAAAAGTAAAAGAAAAAAAAACAGAACCTTTGGTACCGGTGTCTTTCGTACCGGTTGGTGGATCCAACCGGTACCAAAGGTCCCCGCCTTGTTCCCCTTTGCCGTGCAGAGGACCAAATCGACCAAATCGACGGGGACGACACAACAGAGACCGCGCGCCACGTGCTCCGCCGTCGCCGCGTCTGCCCGCGCACCAGCGCCGCGAGCGCCCACGCTCCGCCCGTCGCGTCGCCGTGTTCACGCCACCCTGCTCCTCTCCGCGCCGCCGGCAAGGTACGTACCCGGCCGTTGCGCGCCTTCTCCCTCCCCTTCTCCTGCCCTCCGCGCTCAAGTCATGCCCGCGCGGCCCCTCGCCCGCGTGCTCCACGCGGCCGCCGCGGTCTCCAGCCTCGCCGAGGACCCCTTCGTCGCCTCCTCGCTCCTCCACACCTACCTCTGCCTCGGCGCCCCAGGTGACGCCCGCAGCGTGTTCGACCGAATGCCGGAGAAGAGCGTCGTCGGCTGGAGCGCGCTCATCGCGGCATACTCCGCACGAGGGGACGCCAAGGCCGCGTGGGGCCTCCTGGAGGAGATGCGGAGCACCGGCGTCGAGCCAAACGTGATCACCTGGAACGGGCTGGTCTCCGGGCTGAACCGGAGCGGGCGTGCCCTGGACGCGGTCACGGCGCTTGTGAGGATGCACAGAGAAGGGTTCTCGCCGGACGCCACCGGCGTCTCGTGCGCGCTCTCCGCGGTCGGGGATGTCAAAGAGGTCTCGGTTGGCGAGCAGGTGCACGCATACGTGTTGAAGGCGGGGTGTAGCCACATGGACGTCGCTTCCTGCAATGCTCTTGTCGCCGGGCTCTCTCGCAACGCCTAGGTCTCCGAGGCATTGCTCTTGTTCGGGGAGTTTGTGAGCTGAGGAGTCGAGTTGAACGTTGTGTCCTGGACCTCGATCGTTGCCTGCTGTGTCGCCGCGACATCGAGGAGGAGCGCCGAGTCCGTGGCGGTGCCGAGTCCGTGGCGTTGCCGCCGCGACATCGAGGAGGAGCGCCGAGTGTTAGGGTTAGGGTCGAGAAATAGAGAGAAGAGCGAGAGGAGGAGGGGGAACACCGATTTCGTGTAGATGGAGAGAAATAGAGAGAAGAGCGAGAGGAGGAGGGGAACGCCGAGTCCGTGCCCGTGGCGCTCTCGGCGTCGGTGGAGGAACGCCGAGTCTGTGGGTTAGGGTTAGGGTTAGGGTTAGGGTTTGGTTATTGCTTTATTCATTTGAATTGTTATCCATCTAGCAATCTTTTATGATCATGACATGATGAATGAAATAATTGCACTTAATTTTGTAGTGACATTGAGCTATGGAGGACGGCACCTTCGTCCGAGATGAGGATCAAGAAGAAATTGTGCAGAAAATGATATATGAGAGTGCCCGTGGACCGGAACCCGATGGAGAACCCGATGGAGATGACTATGAGTTCTCACAATTTCTGAACGATGTCGGTGAGGGACTTGAGTCTGAAGAAATTAGAAGAGACAACGAAGTGTCCTTAACAAACTCCGGCGAGGTGTATATTTATATATCAAGTCCATGTTCATCACTAGATGCATTCATTTATTTGTATTGCACTTATTAACGAATCATTTTTCTTTTAGCCTTCTGAATCATCGAGCAAATCTGTTAAAAAACAACGAGGCCCGACGCAACGTCTAAAGGGTGAGGGTAGGTTAGCCCTCACCGCATTTAAGGATAGTGGTGAACCGGTGGATCCCAAAGAGCACAGTCGTAAATTTACAAATCAAGCTGGAGTTCTTGTTAGGGACCATGTACCGATCAGCATTCCAGAGTGGCATAAGCCGAAGAACGCGGGGCCTGAAGCTAGTTATGTCAACGATACTCTGAATTTTTTTCTTTGGGACAGTCTACTGACACACTTCAGCCTACCGGAAGACATGACGGAAGGCCAGAAGAAGAAAATCAAGGAATGGACTCTTAAGAAGATGGCCACACAATTCTAGACCTGGAAGAAAAATTTATGGGACAAATATAAAAATGAAGATCCAGTATTCATTGAAAGTCTAGTGAAGATAAAAGATCACTGGCCCGCATTTAAGAGGTATAAGCAATCGTCTACTGCTGTGTCCCAATCAGTCACAAATACGAAACATGCTTCAAAGAAGGTACATTTCCATCATTTGGGGTCAGGTGGCTACAAGGCTGCCATTCCGAAGTGGAGAGCATTTGAAACTAAACTGATGGAGGTTGGAATCACTCCATAGACATGGGACTGGCCCGACTGGTCCAAGTTCTGGTTGTTCGCACATGTTGTAGGGTTGGACCCAAAGACAGGGCTGATCGTTGCACAAGGAAAATGGAAGGAAAAAATTGAAGCAGTCACGACATAGCTTATAGATGCAATTGAAAAAGTTAGAAAGGGAGAGTACATTCCCAATAGAGAGAATGACGAGCTGACACTCGCTCTGGGAATCCTGAACACGTTGGACGGGTACGAGCCCTCCCAGGTGTCACCATGAAGGAAGCGTGGCCGGAGTGCGCTGACACTTATAGAAGCCGTTCGAGAAAGAAGAAGCAGGAGTCAGACAGGTTAGCGGAATTGATAAATAGGGTGGAGGCGCTTGAGAAAATCAGAGGGCACCTGATCAGCCGCTGTTTCTACAGGATCCTCAAGCCGATGCCGCCCCATCTCAGCGAAGAAGCGGTGTGGGTTCCTCGCATCTTGACGGATGTGGAGGAAGCTACCCCGTGGATTATGTCACGGAGAAGACAGATTGCGAGCTACATATGTCATTGAGGAACGCGTCCGTTAAGGTGGCGGTCGGCTATGTTTACCCAAATGAAGATGGAGCAACGCACCATCATATGCCCATTCCACCTGGCTGTGTTCGTGTCGGGGTGGATGAAGTTGTTCCGGGTTTTGAAACAGTGGAGCTTGATTTTCCTAGAGGCGACGATGAGAAGACAATGGCCGATGTCAAGCACGGTTTCACCCTATGGCCCAAGAAATACATCGTCCTTTTGCAAAGGCCACCGACTCCTCCTCGTAGCAGTCCACATGAGCAGCAATTGCCATCGACTCCTCCTGGTAGCAGTCCACATGAGCAGCAAAGTCCACACCTACCTGAGAGGGACCCCAGCGTGAGTCCACCATCTCGAGATCCTCCGCGTAAGACAGCGCCCGTTAAGCGGAACGGTACGCCGTCTAGGAAGAGACATAGAAAGGAGAAACCACTGCCGCCTATTGAGAAGTTACCTTGGGAAAAAACTATCGAGGAAAACATGGAAACCTGTAAGTCCTAGTTGGAAGCCCATTTTGCTAAGAAAGTGCCAGAGATACCTTTTGAGAAGACTCTATATCCGGTGAAAGTTGTGCGTACCGTTGAGAATCTATATGACCCTGTACCATCGCCGCCATCTGACTATAGGCGTTCTATTGAAAGGTCGTATGACGATATGGTGGAGGCGAAAAAACCCGATCAATCGGTGCTCTCGGAGAAAAAAAGGAAACAAGTGCACCAGCTCGGAGAACAACCCGTTCAATCGGTCCCCCCTCTCAAGGTGTTTGACGAGAAGGCCGTTGAAAGTTCTCGACAATACACAACCGATTACCCCATCGCTGAAGTAGCATATAAATTTGTTCAAGGGAAAGATTTGGTCGAGAATCTCAGGAAGCTACCAACAAGTATGCGTAATTTGCATGTGTGGTACAATAATGCCACAAAGAGAGGGATCGAGTCTATCATGGTGCAAGTTAAGGTAGAGCACTACTTCCAAGAATACTCTTTGAGCGTTGACTTCTGCGAACTTTTTCAGTTATACAATCTCCGGGCCCTCGACAAATCTATCATCAGTTGCTATTGTCTGTAAGTGATTTATTTATGTAATTTGAGAAGTCTTTAGCTCAGCTCGTTCATTGTCTGCAAATTATAATCTTTTGTGCGCTATATTATGCAGATCGAAGATGCTCGAATGCAAAAGGGATGAAATCACGGACATTGGGTTCATTGACCCGGATACAATGCATGAAAGAACCATAGAAGATCCCATCTATAACAAGGATACACCGGAGCCTTTGCTAAGGTTTTTGAAGCGACAACGTGACAAAAAGATAATACTTTGGCCTTACAACTTCAAGTGAGTGTTACTGTCTTATAATACATTCTATTTTGCGCACGAGATGTTAAAATTTTAACTGATGACTTATATCTATGACACTGCATATTTAAACGTGCGCAGGTTCCACTTTATTGTTATCGCCATTAAAATGTACGATGAAGAAGTTGAAGTCTTTGTCTCACTAACCAAAGAGCCTATACTATACAAGACGGCTTTTGATATGCTCAAAAAGTAAGTTTAATTCTTATTGGTTTTTTCGTTAATTTCCTGATATCAACAAATTGATAACTCTTTTATGCATTTTCTTTTGTCGGGCAGCGTATGACAAACGTTCATCCAGGAAGATTCGACCGTTGAATGGAAACCGAAGCTGATATGGCGTGCGAACAAAGTAAGTAGTACTACCTAGATCCACACACCTTTATCATACTTGATTATTGTTTGATTGAATTATATTCTTGTACAGAAATGCGCGAAACAACCAGAGGGGACTAATCTATGTGGATACTACGTTTGCGAGTACATCCACAAGATTGTCAGCGAGAGAATGAATAATCAAAGAAATAGAGAGGTACGAAAATAATATTCACAAATTTATTTTGTTACCATAAGTTGTGCTGAGTTTCAGTAATAATTGTTTGATCGTGATTTGATATATATATATACACACACATAGCTCATGTATTCATTTGTATCGCATTCTTTTACAGTTGGCAAGAAAGCGAGACAAGATCTCAATCAAGGACCGCTTCAAAGCAATTGGCTAGGAATTGGCGGGATTTTTCCTTCGGGACGTCATACCACCATTCGGAGAGTACCACTATGCATGAAGATCTACATGTAACATATAGTTTGACTCGGAGAGTACCACTATGCTACATGTGATAGATAGTATGCCTCGGAGAGTACCACTATGCATGAAGATCGATCTTCATGCATGTACTACTTAATTTGCGATCTTATGCAATTACATGTGTTATATTATATGCACCAAGTTGATATGCATCACCTTGATCTTCATGTACTACATAAACCGAAACGCGTTTCTGGCGCATCGACGCGATATGAAACGGTCTGATACCCCTAAACCCCTACTAAAACCCTAAACCCTGAATTCTCTGCCGCGGCAGAGATTTATGCATTTTCTCTACCGTGGCTGCCAACCTTTGGTACCGGTTCTTATTACAAACCGGTACCAAAGGTCCCTAGCCATGCGCTCTCCTGGGTGCCCACGTGGAGGCCCCTTTAATACCGGTTAAGGAACCGATACCAAAAGGGGGGGGGGGGGGCTTTGTCCCGAATCTTTTGTACCGGTTGCTTAACCGGTACAAAAGCCACTCTGGAACCGGTATAGATGGCTCTTTTTCTACTAGTGTGCGGCAGAAGCGATGCGTGATACTCTGCCAGCAGCACGCTCAGTCAGACGATATTGTCCAACCCCGCCTCCCAGGACCACTTGACGTCCTCCTCGGCATTTGACTTCACAAATGCTCGCGCGACAGCCACATCCTCATCATAGTCCTCTGACAGGAGCGCCTCCGGCTTCACCGCTGGAGGCATGTCGTCGTCGGTGGTTGTGACGAGGTCGTCGTAGTCCTCACCCGGCTCGAAGTCCCTGACTTCCGTCGTCGCTCGGCATGCTTCATGCTCCCATGCAAAGAACGAGCGCCATAAATCACGTCGGTGGTAGGCACGATCGTGGCGGAGCACCGGCATGGACGTTGTGGCGCACATCCGCGTTGAATGCTGACCTGTCAGCCGGTTGAGGCCCCAACCGTTCGGCAGGGACGCGTCATTGTGGAGGATGGCGTCGGCCTGCGCCCGCCTCATAGCGAAGTACATCCGGTAGCACTCGCGCTGGCGTCGCTGCTGGACTTGTACCTCAAAGTCACCGAAGCTGCATCCCTAAGAACCGATGTCTGAATTTGCTTTAACTGAATTTAGAATATGTCTATGCCTGGCTGAAGTGAAATTTGCCAGGTACATCATTGACTCTTACTGCTGAGTGCCCCTCCTGATGACCATGATCTCATCTTGAGCAGAGCATGGTAGATGCTGCTCGATTTTTTTGCTTGTTTTCCAGCACCATTCAGAGTCATGCGTGTCTTCTGCATCAGGGCATGCACGCTGCGGTTTAGCTTACCTCGATGCACACGGTGCAATACTTGTTCCTCTTGACATTACCAATTAAGATCACAGGATGAGGATGGTAATTACTTGTTCCTATGAAAACTAAGGTCATGAAAGAGTAACTGTTCGCGTCCAAGTATGTAGCGACCCAGGAAAATATCCCTATTAGATTTTCACCGTTGTTTTTCTTTTATGCATAGTCATGGCATCATGCATATTTTCGCATCATAAAATTATTTTATTAAACCCTATTTTGTTAGTTAAGCTATTCCCTCTTTTTATCCCAAATTTAAAATCTTATTTTTCTTCTTATTTTTCTGATCTGAAAACTATTTGCAATTGTTCGTAAACAAACAGAAAAATCATAAAAGAGAACAGTTTAAAAAAAAGGGGGGGAGAGTAGCCAACCAACCGGCCAGGCCAAGAGGCCCAGCTAGCGGCCAAGTCCCTAGCCCGCCGGTGGCCCAGCAAGCCCGCCCGGCCAAACCCTAGCTTTCCCCACCAGCTCCCCTGGCTCTTTTGTACGTAGCCCCCCGCGCCGCCATTTTCTTTCGCCATCGGGTCCCCAGCCCCAACCCTCTCTCTCCCGACGCGCAGCGCACGGCCCCGCTCGCTTCCCTGCTCCCATCCTCGTCTCGTACACGAGCACCCGCGCCCCCTCTCCTCCTCAAGCGCCGGCAACCGCAGCGCCTCGCCGTCGGCCTCCGTGGCTCCTCAGGCCCTCGCCGCGCCGCCTCCCGCCATTGGTCTCCGGATGCCGCCCCGTCTCGGCCATCCCCGCCCTCTGCTCGCGCGCGTCCGCGCGGGACGCAGCACCACATCGAGCACGCCCAGCTCCCGCTGCTGCACGCCCCGACCTCCTCCTGCCCTCGTGCGAGCCTGCCGTCCGCCGCCCCTGGCCGCAGTAGCTCGAGCCAGCGAGCTCTTGCCCGTCTCGCGTGTGCTTGGTTCTGCCTCCGCATCTCTGCCTGTCGGCCGGCTCTCGAGCAGCAGCTCGTCTTCTCTTTTCCTCCACGAGCGCCCGACCTCGCCGGCCACCACGTGCTCTGCGCCGTCTGCTGTTTTCCTCGAGCTCGTCGCCCTGCTGTCGCGCCGTCCAAGTCCCTTGTGACGCGTTCCATCCTTGGTATCTGCTGCTCCCGTGCTTGTTTTTGATGTGGTGCTGCAGTACATCTCGCACCTGCTAAACGTTCTCCTGTCGTGAGGTCAGTACAATGATGTACTGGCAAATGACACTTATTTGGTGGCAGTTTTGAAAAGACTAACTACATGAATTTGGCTGGTGGAGCTAGGCTATTTGCATAAAGCCAGTTTTGTCCTATATTTGATAAAACATTTGAAATCTTTGAAATTCATCCTGAGTGTTCAGAGGGCGCACCATGACACACCACGAAGTTTATTAAGGTAACTTTGAAATCCATCATGGGTGTTCAGAGGGCTCACCATGACACACCATGAAGGGTTTCTAGCGCATTTTAATTGACTTTAGAAAACAAAAGGGCGTTGAGATTCTTCAGTACAATCCTTGCCTAGTAGCTCAAATTGTCCATGACCGGGGACACGGCTAAGATTTTAGATTTAACTCTCGAGAGGTTGTGCACTTTCACCTTAAGACCCATCCTACCCAAGAGTAAGATGAGACAAGACCTTTGGGAAGAGAAGTTCACCCATACCAGCCAGACCCGTTACTCCTACAATTCTGCTACCACCCTCTGATCCGACAACAGGATGAACCTCCACAACTTAAGAATCTTGGCAGAGCCATATACCATAAGGCTGCACTGGAAGCTATCTAAAACAGTGAAGACCTACAAATCTCTTTGTTCCTGGGTGGCGGTCCACAAGTGCACTCTCAGGCGAAGACAACCACAATGTGGCCCTGAGTAGCCACTCAACATATGCGCACCCTCAGGCGAAGACAACCACAATGTGGCCCTGAGTAGCCGCCCACCAATCAACCAATCCACCCAGGTGTGCATTAAGGTTGTTAGTTTTCAAAGTTTTGTAAACTTTTGTAAACCACCAAACAAATACAAGAGTGGCGACAATTTTGATAGTAGCCAGGTACGGCAAGGCATTTACCTAACAGGGGGTTTCAGGGTGGCTATCAACTACTAGGTATTCTAGCATTGCATTCACTTTGAAAACAAAAACAACCTATCATGCATACTACTAGAAAACACTAATGCATTATATAAAACTGGGTGAGAAGATGAGTGTCACTTGCCTTGGTCAAAGCAGCCTGAACAATCACAACAATCACAAGCAAGACTCTGGTCCTCCTCACAATCTAACAAGACAAACACAAGCCAAATAAACATAACATTCCACATGCACAACCATAGACATGTATGCATGCATGATATGCACTATTTAATTTCACACATAGGGATGATGTGAAAATGTTGTATTTAGTGTCCTCTGGTATTTAGAATGTTGGTAATGATCTCTGGTTGTATTTGTTTTATTAGGATTTCATTTATAGTACTATTAACCACATAAACAATGCATAACATCAACTAAAATAGCTACTGCAAGGTTTTATGTTTTGTAAAAATCTAAACTTGACATCTCTGGATAGGGTACAGTAATACGAGACTAATGCAATTGGATTCATTCAAAAATAGTTTGTAGAATTTGAATTATTGTCAGAATACTGATTTGAATAGATTTACCGAAGCAAGTTTGTGCACGTATCAACTTTGGCCAACTCTGGTTCCATGATGACCTACATGTTCTAAGGATTCCAGAGACTACAAAATTGTAAATTTTGGACCACTGGATTAATTTACATGAAGTTTATAGTGTCAAAGGGTTAATTCTCTGTTTTGAATTATGGTGCAAAATTCATCACAGAACATGTACTGTATTATTGCATGGTTGTGTTCTACAGGTTTCCAGCTTTCCAACGGTATAAAATTTTCTACATTTGGGCCTATGGTTGATTTTATATCGATTTTACAAGTTAGGGACAGAATCTGGAATTTGAATTCAAATTTGAACAGGGTTTGACCAGATTTGACAGGGGCTGCTGACTGTGCAGCTGACTGGGCGCCACGCGGCTGATTCCGATTGGCAGATACCCTTTCGGTTAAGTGGTCTATTGTGATCTGCTGGATCTAGATCCTACGGACTAAACAAAAAGAAAAAAAAGAAGAAAGGGGATGAGAGGGGGCTGCTCACTGCCGGCCAGAGATGGTGACGGCGGCGGCGCGGGGCTCGGGTCGGGGTGGTCGCCGGCGTTCTGGCGGTCGTCGGCGGCGGCGGGGACCACGACGGGGTGCGGCGCGGCTCGGCGAGGCGCCTGGTGGCGACGGCCCGGCCTGCTGGTGCCTCGGGCGGCCGGGGGCGGCGGCTGATGGCGGCGGCGCGCGGTTCTACTCCGGTGAGCAATCTGCTCAGCCTGGCGGCACTATTTGGTGCGGGGAAGGGGGCAAACGAGAGAGGCGGACGAGGGCTTTATAGGGGTGCTCGCGGACATCGAGGTGGGGGCGTGGGGAGTGAGGGGCGAGTGGGGGAGGTGGTGGCCGGCTCGGGTGCGTGGTGGAGAACGTGGCCGAAGGTTGGGGGGGAGGAGGGTGGATGGGGGAGAGAGAGGAGGAGCGCGCGGGCCGTTTCTGCCCGGCTGGGCCGTGTGGTCGGGCTGGGCTGGCCCAGTTTCGGCCGGCTCAGTCCGTCTCCTTTTTTTTTAAATTTCTTTTCTCCTTTTCTTTTCTATTTTATTTCATATCTTTTGAACCATGGCTCCAATCGAGCTCAAAATTGTTTCTAAAAATTTTTAAATTCCAGAGGATGGTTTTAGGATTAAAACATACAAGAAAAGGTTCATTTGAAAAATAAATAAAAATCAAATTTAGCGCATAGGCTAAATGATAACATTTATGAGATTTTAGGGTTTTAGGGTTTGGCCACTTTGGGCTTGTGATTTCATGTGATTCATTTAAATGCAAGGATGGTATGAATGCATGCTCTTTTAATTTTTGAAAATATAGGGATGTTACAGACTAACCCCCTTAAGATGAAGCACGTCCCCGGGCTTCGGAAAGGCTAGCAAATAGGTGAGGGTGATCTTCTCGAAGATCGTCTTCGCGTTCCCAAGTTGCTTCTTCCTCAGTATGGTGACTCCACTGAACTTTACAGAACTTGATAGTCTTGGTACGAGTATTTCTCTCAGCTGTTTCCAAGATCTTGATTGGTTTCTCCTCATAGGTCAGGTCACTTTCCAATTGAACTTCCTCGAGGGGTACTGTATCATTCAACGGGGTCTCTGACATCTCGGTGTGACATTTCTGTAACTGACTGACATGGAACACATTGTGCACGGCTGAAAGAACTTCAGGCAACTCAATCTCATAGGCTACGTCTCCTTTGCGAGATAACACCTTGAATGGTCCAATAAATCTCGGGGCTAATTTCCCTTTGATTCCAAATCTTTTGACACCTCGAAGGGGTGATACTCTGAGATAAACTCTATCGCCAATTTCATAGGAAACATCGCTGCGCTTTTTATCAGCATAGCTCTTCTGCCTGGATTGTGCTATTTTCAGTCTATCTTTGATCAGTCTAACCTTCTCTTCAGCTTCTTGAATAATATCAGGTCCAAACAAGCTTCTTTCTCCTAACCCACTCCACAGTAGTGGTGTGGTGCATTTCTTCCAATACAAGGCTTCAAATGGTGACATCTCAATACTAGCTTGATAGCTGTTATTGTAAGAGAATTCTGCATATGGTAAGTTGTCATCCCAACTAGATCCATAATCTAGAGCACAAGCTCTCAACATGTCCTCTAAGATCTAATTCACTCTCTCGGTTTGACCATCTGTCTGTGGATGAAAAGCTGTACTGAATTCCAACCTAGTTCCTAGTGATTCATGTAATTGTTTCCAGAAATGTGAGGTAAATTGGGTACCTCTGTCAGACACGATACTCTTGGGTACACCATGGAGGCATACAATTCTCTTCATGTAGATATCCGCTAGCTTCGCACTAGTGTAAGTGGTCTTCACTGGCACAAAGTGAGCTACCTTGGTCAAACGACAGACTACTACCCAGATTGAATCATACCTGGATTTGGTTCGAGGTAATCCAGTTATGAAGTCCATACCAATCTGATCCCATTTCCAATCCGGGACTTTTAACGGTTGCAACAAACCCGCTGGTTTCTGATGCTGAGCTTTCACCCTGCTACATGTGTCACATCTGGCTATGTACTCTGCAATGTCCTTCTTCAAGCCATTCCACCAAAATCTCTCCTTCAAATCCATATACATCTTAGTATTACCAGGATGAATGGAATATGGAGACTCATGGGCTTCTTGGAAAATCAACTTCCTTAGATCGGGGTCTTCGGGTACACAGATACGTTTACCAAACCAAACCGGTCCTTGCTCATCTTCACGGAACTCTGTTGTTCTTCCTTCTGCCAATGCTTCCTTCAAGACTCTTCTGACTTCTTCTATTTCTTTATCTCCTTTCTGGGTTTCTCGGATTTTATCCATCAATGTTGGTTGAACTACTAGTGACGCTACAAAACCTTCTGGTACAACTTCCAAGCTGAGATCCCTAAACGCTTCACACAAATCCTTGGGTAACTCCTTGCTTGACAGACAGTTCACATAAGTCTTACGGCTCAGGGCATCAGCGACTACGTTTGCTTTACCGGGATGGTATTGCAAACTCAGGTCGTAATCCTTGATGAGCTCTAACCATCTTCTCTGTCTCATGTTCAGATCCTTCTGAGTGAAAATGTACTTTAGACTCTTGTGATCGGTGAATACTTCACAACGCTTCCCCATCAGGTAGTGTCTCCAAGTCTTCAAGGCATGAACTACTGAAGCTAACTCTAGGTCATGAGTAGGGTAGTTGCCTTCATGTTTCTTGAGCTGTCTAGAAGCATAAGCCGCTACCTTACCTCCTTGCGTCAACACACTTCCAAGTCCTTGACGTGATGCGTCGCAGTACACTTGAAATTCTTTCTCTAGATCAGGCAGACACAACACCGGTGCAGACACTAATCTTTTCTTCATTTCTTGAAAGCTGGATCCACAAGCGTCAGTCCACTCATATTTCTTTTCTTTCTTCAATAATTCAGAAATGGGTTTAGCAATCTTGGAGAAATTCTCAATGAATCTTCTATAGTAACCAGCCAAACCTAAGAAACTACGGATTTCTCCGACGTTTTTAGGAGTTTCCCATTCTGTCACAGCAGTCACCTTTGAAGGGTCGATGGCAATTCCATCCTTGGATACCACGTGACCAAGAAATCCTACTTCACTCAGCCAGAACTCACATTTACTGAACTTTGCGTACAACTTATGTTCCCGTATCTTCTCCATAATTAGACGAAGGTGTTCCTCATGTTCCTTAACACTCCTGGAATAGATTAGTATGTCGTCAATGAAGACTACGACAAACTTATCAAGAAATTCCATGAACACTTTGTTCATCATGTTCATGAAGTATGACGGAGCATTGGTTAAGCCGAAAGGCATCACCGTATACTCATATGAACCATATCTAGTGACAAAAGCGGTCTTGGGTATGTCATGCTCTCTAATCTTAAGCTGAAAATATCCAGAACGCAGATCGATCTTGGAAAACACAGTTGCTCCTTCTAGCTGATCAAACAAGTCATTGATTCTCGGCAGGGGATATTTGATTTTGATGGTTACTTCATTCAGTGATCGATAGTCCATCACCAAACGCTGACTGTTGTCCTTCTTCATAACAAACAGAACTGGGGCTCCCCACGGGGATGAACTCTCTCTGATGAATCCCTTGCGTTGCTGCTCCTCAAGCTGCTTTTTGAGTTCCTTCAACTCATCAGTGGACATAGGATAAGGTCTCTTTGCTATAGGGCCCGTGCCCGGAAGCAAGTCAATCAAAAACTCCACATCTCTATTTGGTGGCATTCCTGGTAATTCCTCTGGAAAGACATCTGGGTATTCACTTACTATGGCCACTTGGTCTAGGCTAACCTCCTTAAGATGGTTTAGGCTAATCCCCTTAAGATAGTTCAGCCTAATATCCTTAGGTTCCAGTCGAGATTTGTACCTAATCTTCTTACCCTCTGGGGTAGTTAATGTGATGGCTCTATTGGCACAATCTATGACTCCACCATAGGCAGTCATCCAATCCATACCCAAGATAACATCAAAACCTTGTGATGGTAGAACTACTAAATGGGTAGGAAACTTGTGTATCCCAATTTCTAAAATCAGATCCCAGCATTCAGTATTGACTATCATTTCTCCACCCGGGGAACTTATTTTTAGGATCCTTCCCATTAATGTAGTGGTTATCTCATTTTTATTCACAAAAGCTTTTGATATGTATGAATGTGATGCTCCAGTATCGAATAAAACTAGTGATGTGGAGGAGTTGAGTGGGAACGTACCAATCACAGCATCTGGTTCATTCATCACCTCTTCAACATCAAGGTGGTTCACGTGCCCCTTCTGGAATGGATTGGGCTTGATTGTGTCAGAAGTTTTCAGTTCCGGGCAGTTGTTGGAGTAGTGTCCATTCTTCTTGCACCTGTAGCACATGATCCCTGATAAGTCTTTCTTGCCATCTGAGTTGGATTGCTGATGTCCATTGTTCCCATTGCCATGGCCATTACGATGGCCGTTGTGATGACCATTGTGATGTCCAAAAGAGGAGTTGCTCTTGTATCCACCATTGGACTTGTGGCCATTGGAGTTGTGGCCGTTAAAGTTGTGGCCATTACCCTTGTTGTAGTGATCTCCATGACGGTGAAAACCGCGGCTACCACTGCCCTCAGAAGAATGGTGCTTCTTGTGAGAGAACTCAGTGTGGTTCTTGTTGCTGTTAAACTTCCTCTTGCGGTTCTCTTCCTTCCTGATGTTGTTGTCCAAAGTGATGGCCTGATCAAGCAGTGTTTGATAGTTGGGGGCATACGCCACAGACAACGGTATCTTCAGGTCTCCCTTGAGTCCATTGAGGAATTTATCCTTCCTCTTAGCATCCGTGTCTATATCCTCAGGAGCATATCTGGATAGAGCACAGAAGTCATCCATGTACTCTTTCAGTGTCCTACCTCCCTGCTTCAAGGTGCGGAACTCGTCCCTCTTCATGTTCATAATGCCCGATGAGATATGGGCATTACGAAAACCTTCCCTGAAGGTGTCCCAGTCCAGGGTTTCCACAGGATGAGAGACTTGGTAAGTCTCCCACCACATAGCAGCTGGTCCTTCAAGCAAGTGAGCTGTAAATCTGATCTTCTCCGCTTCAGTACACTCACAAGTAACCAAGTCCTTGTTAACCGAGCGGAGCCAGTCATCTGCCACAATAGGCTCGGTAGCAGTAGCGAACTTGCTAGGTCTCAGCCTCAGGAATCTGGTCAGTCTGTCAACATGGGGTGGTGGTGGAGGTGGAGGTGGAGGTGGGTTGTTGTTGTTGTTGTTGTTATTCTGATGTTGGAAAAACTGAGTCATCATCTGCATCATCTGTGCCTGGGCTGCTATCAGCTGCTGCACTACATCATTGTTGTTGTTGGTATTGTTGTTGTTGGCATTGTTGTTGCTATTGTTGGTTCGGCGGGGAGCCATCTGAGGTTTAGCATAGATAAGAATAAGATGGATAGGTACTAAGGAAGAAAACTTCTACCCATGCCCAAACAAGTCATACAATAAACAATCCATAAAACCACAATAATAAAGCATCACACCAACATTCATTTAAAAACTAAAATATTTTTGGGAATACAAATAAACGTGGGTACTGCCATACATCAAGTGTAGGACAATACAAAAGCGTCTAATGGAATACATAGGATTAAAAAGGGGCCATCTAGCGTCTCTTGACTGTTCCACAGCAAGCTAAAGAATATGGCTACTTTATCATCTTCCTCTTCTTCCTTGATGGTTTTCTTGGGGTAGGTCATCTAAGGCAAGAGGGAAAACATTTTTGAAGATGGAATAGATAAGAGTACTAGAAGTTCATAAAGCACTTTTTTTTATGGAATCAAGATTAGATAGATTTTTCATCCTAGGGTCTTCCTATTTCTAAACCAAACCTAGGGTCTCGATCCTACAGGCAACACTATGCTCTGATACCATTTTGTAACGCCCTACCTTTTAACAAAGGTAGAACACCTGTGTTCAGTGCTACTCCCTGGATCACTGATAGCACCACAGTACAAAATATAGCATTCATAGCAATAGTATCAATATTACAACGTAATGATCCGGTACGACAAATAAGGGAAATACAACTTGCATAGTCCAAATGACTAGCATTCAAATAAAGTTCAAATATCTAACACAGCGGAAATAAAGTAGCATGGAGCCTCCATCTTCATCATGCGCCACAGGCAGACATGTTGGAATGTAGACTCGAGATCCTATCAGTAATCTTCATCAGAGCGACCTGCACGTTTGAATATGCAGCCCCACGAATGGAGGTCAGTACAATGATGTACTGGCAAATGACACTTATTTGGTGGCAGTTTTGAAAAGACTAACTACATGAATTTGGCTGGTGGAGCTAGGCTATTTGCATAAATCCAGTTTTGTCCTATATTTGATAAAACATTTGAAATCTTTGAAATTCATCTGAGTGTTCAGAGGGCGCACCATGACACACCACGAAGTTTATTAAGGTAACTTTGAAATCCATCATGGGTGTTCAGAGGGCTCACCATGACACACCATGAAGGGTTTCTAGCGCATTTTAATTGACTTTAGAAAACAAAAGGGCGTTGAGATTCTTCAGTACAATCCCTGCCTAGTAGCTCAAATTGTCCATGACCGGGGACACGGCTAAGATCTTAGATTTAACTCTCGAGAGGTTGTGCACTTTCACCTTAAGACCCATCCTACCCAAGAGTAAGATGAGACAAGACCTTTGGGAAGAGAAGTTCACCCATACCAGCCAGACCCGTTACTCCTACAATTCTGCTACCACCCTCTGATCCGACAACAGGATGAACCTCCACAACTTAAGAATCTTGGTAGAGCCATATACCATAAGGCTGCACTGGAAGCTATCTAAAACAGTGAAGACCTACAAATCTCTTTGTTCCTGGGTAGCGGTCCACAAGTGCACTCTTAGGCGAAGACAACCACAATGTGGCCCTGAGTAGCCACTCAACATATGCGCACCCTCAGGCGAAGACAACCACAATGTGGCCCTGAGTAGCCGCCCACCAATCAACCAATCCACCCAGGTGTGCATTAAGGTTGTTTGTTTTCAAAGTTTTGTAAACTTTTGTAAACCACCAAACAAATACAAGAGCGGCGACAATTTTGATAGTAGCCAGGTACGGCAAGGCATTTACCTAACAGGGGGTTTCAGGGTGGCTATCAACTACTAGGTATTCTAGCATTGCATTCACTTTGAAAACAAAAACAACCTATCATGCATACTACTAGAAAACACTAATGCATTATATAAAACTGGGTGAGAAGATGAGTGTCACTTGCCTTGGTCAAAGCAGCCTGAACAATCACAACAATCACAAGCAAGACCCTGGTCCTCCTCACAATCTAACAAGACAAACACAAGCCAAATAAACATAACATTCCACATGCACAACCATAGACATGTATGCATGCATGATATGCACTATTTAATTTCACACATAGGGATGATGTGAAAATGTTGTATTTAGTGTCCTCTGGTATTTAGAATGTTGGTAATGATCTCTGGTTGTATTTGTTTTATTAGGATTTCATTTATAGTACTATTAACCACATAAACAATGCATAACATCAACTAAAATAGCTACTGCAAGGTTTTATGTTTTGTAAAAATCTAAACTTGACATCTCTGGATAGGGTACAGTAATACGAGACTGTGCCCTCCGGCGCTTCAGTCCAATCGACGAAAAAGTCCACCAAAATCTGAGATTTGATTGAAGTTCTGGCTTGGTAGTTGATGTCGAAGGTGGAAAGTTCTATTCCCCACTTCGCTACGCGCCCTGTTGCGTCGGAGTTGTTGATGATCGTTGACAATGGGGCTTTGCTCACGACTGTCATGGGATGCTCTTGGAAGTAGTGTCTCAACTTCCGGCTACCTAGGAACACTCCGTAGGCTAGCTTCTGAAAGTGAGGGTATCTTTTCTTGGATTCCGTCAGGACCTCGCTGATGTAATAAACTGGTCTCTGGACTCCGTACTCATATCCTTCTTCCTTTCGCTCCACCACGATGACGAGACTAATAACCTTATTGGAAGCCGCCAGGTAGAGGAGCATAGGCTCTGACTCTTCCGGAGATGCCAATATAGGTGGGGAGGAGAGAATTTCCTTCAACCCCTGAAGTGCTGCATCTGCTGCGTCGTCCCAGACAAATTTGTCTGTTTTCTTCAGCAGTTTGTACAAAGGTAATGCCTTCTCGCCAAGACGGCTAACAAATCTACTGATTGCAGCAACGCAACCAGTTAATTGTTGCACATCTTTGAGACAAGTTGGCCTCTTAATGTTCTGGATAGCCTTGATTTTTTCCGGGTTTACTTCAATGCCTCTGTGAGACACAATGAAGCCAAGGAGTTTTCCGGCTGGTACGCCAAAGACGCACTTCAGCGGATTCAACATCATCTTGTACCGTCGGAGATTATTCCTGGAGATCGCTGATCAAGTCGGATCCTTTCCGGGTCATGATCGCGATGTCGTCGATGTAGGCGTGCACGTTCCAGCCAATTTGGTCCTTCAGGCATCGCTGCATCGTACGTTGGTAGGTGGCACCTGCATTTTTCAAACCAAAAGGCATGGTAACATAGCAGTAAGTGTCAAAAGGTGTGATGAATGAGGTCTCCTTTTGGTCGGACTTCTTCATCCGGATCTGATGATACCCGGAATATGCGTCAAGAAAACACAGAAGTTCCGCCCACGTCGTCGAATCAATGACTTGGTCAATGCGCGGCAAGGGGAACGGATCCTTCGGACAATGCTTATTCAAGTCGGAGTAATCGATGCACATTCTTAGTATTTCAGAATTCTTTTTGGGTACAAGGACGGGATTTGCGACCCAATCACTATGGATAACTTCTACTACAAAACCTGCCTCTAGTAACTTTGCTAATTCCATTCCTATGGCGCGGCGCTTCTTGTCTCCAAAGCGTCGCATAGCTTGCTTCACCGGTTTTGCACCCGGATTTATGTTGAGGTAGTGCTCGGCGAGTTCCCTTGGTACTCCGGACATGTCAGAAGGTTGCCATGCGAAGATATCCATGTTAGCTCGGAGGAACTCGACGAGCGCACCTTCCTATTTGGGGTCCAGGCCAGCTCCGACAGACACCTGCTTGGAGTTATCGCCTTCTACAAGGTCAACTTTCTTGGTGTCTATCGCGGCCTTGAACGAGTTCGTTGGAGATTCTTGGTGGTATGCATCTCTTTCGGATCCACCGCGGCCCTGTAGCCTTGCAGCTCCTCTCCAGATATCACCGATTCTGCAAAGGCGGCTTCGCCCTCCTCGCAGTCTTGAGCTTTCTTGTAATCTCCGGATATGGTAATCATACCGTTAGGACCCGAAATCTTGAGCTTGTTGTAGATGTAACACGCCCTTGCGTGAAACTTGTGGTAGGTGGGCCTGCCGAAAATGACGTGGTAGGAGCTCTTGAAGGGCACAACTTCGAACGTGATCATCTCTTCACGGAAATTATTAACATCGCCGAAGGCCACGGGAAGTTTAATGCTGCCCAGGGAGTTTGCCTTTTTACCCGGAACCACACCATGGAATTCCGTGATGCTGTGCTTGAGCTGTTCCTTGGTGATGTTCATCTTCTCCAGAGTCTCCAGGTACATGATGTTCAGGCTGGCTCCGCCGTCCATGAGGCACTTGGAGAAGTCATACCCGTCGATGCGGGGACTCACAACCAAAGCGTAGCACTCTTTGGGGATGACAGTGGGATGATTTGACATGTCGAAGGTGCACGGATTTTCCGACCACTTGACGTACTGAGGCACAGCCGGAAGCGTGGCGTTCAGGATCCGGAGGGCCGATTTCTTGGCCCGGACCGTTGGGGTTCCGAGGAAGGTGTGGTATGCGCCAACACTCTTTTTGACGAAGGGGTTGGATTTGTTAGCTGCGGAAGCCTCCTTGGGATCCGGCGAAGCGTCATCCTCATCCATCGCCTCGGAACTATCCTCGTCCTTTTCCTTGTTCTTGCCCTTGCCTCCTTTGCTGCGCGGGCGGTGTTTCCGGGCACGCTTGTATCCTGCTTCCGGGTCAGTTTTGAGATCATTGACCCACTTGCAGTTGCGATTGGTGTGGGAGGACTTGCTAGTAGCCGGATCAATATGGGCGAAGCATGGCATATCCTTGTATTCATCGTAGGTCTGGGGAGCGCGGGTTCCGGCAACGGTGACCTCGTCAGCGCGCTGCTGGCCCCTGCCGGCTCCGCCACCATGACCGTGGCCTCTTCCGCTTCCTTGACCTCCGCGCTGGAACTTCATGGCGACCATGTCGGATCCGCCGCTCTTCTGGTCGTCGGAGGGGTTCTTCCGCTTGTTGTTGTTGCTGCTGCCGCCATTATCACGGTTCTTCTTTTGCTGGTGCAGGGGTATGGCTGTGGCTGCGAGCTCTCCACCTGCGTCGTCATCAGCGGCGGTGTGATTGCTGGCGATGGTGATCATGTCGTCCAAGGTTAGTTTGTTCTCGTTGATCAGATAGGTCAGCTTGTGCCTAAGCAGCCCTCCCCTCAGCAAGCCACCTATGAAAGCGTGCATAGCTGTGCGATGATCTACGTTCTCGCACTCGTTTCTGGTTGCTAACCACCGGGTGAGAAAGTTTCGTGAGGTTTCACCCTTCTTCTGGATACATGCCTGCAGGTCGCTTGTTGTGGCAGGTCTCTTGTAGGTGCCCCTGAAGTGTTTCTCGAAGGCGATCTTCAGGTCGAACCAGCAAAAGATGGAGTTTTCCTCAAGGTCGCTGAGCCAAGTACGGGTTGGACCAACAAGGTACAGCTGAAACATGCGATAGGCTATTTTCTGGTTCCCTCCGGCAAAGCTGACTGCATTGAAGTAGTCCTCGATCCAGGTATCGGGCCTTTCGCTGCCATCATAGTGCTTCAGGTTTCCGGGTAGCTTAAGGTTCAAGCCTTTCGGCGTTGGTTCCTCTCGAATCATCCTGCCAAAGCATTTTGGGCCAATGTATTCAGATCTGTATTCGTTGAGACGTTCCCGTGCGTCGCGCGGGCCCTTGCGGGGAGATTTTGAACGAGAGCGAGATCTCCGGCCTCCGCCTCCGCCTCCACCTCCTCCACTGGGTGGTGGGGAGGGAGATCTGCGAGGGGGCCGGTGGGACCTTTTGCTTCCGCCTTCAGATTCTCCACGACCTTCTTGCTGCTGACTCTGGCTTTGGTGGCTACCTTCTCCATGATGGCGGTCACCTCCCTCGTTCCGGCTTCTGCGGGGCTCAGGCTCGCGTTCTTCGTTCCGGCTCCGACGAGGCTCCGGCGTACGCTCTGTGTTCCGATTCCTCTGAGGTACCACGTTGTCGCGGATATTGATTCCACCAGGCCCGTGGGGCCTGGTGTTTCCGACTGGACTACGGCGGCGAGGTGGCAGAGGAGGACGCGGGTTTTGGGGCGGATGTGACGGGTTCCGGTACTTGTCCCTGCCAGTGTACATCGGATCCTTACCCTTCTTTGGGTCCATCGGAGGTGTTTTCGAGGGTACGGGGATCGGATTTGGATGTTCCCTGGTTCTCCTTCTGCGCTCCGTGGATCCGGTGCGCGATTCATCGTCACGATGTTTGTCGGGGTAAAGACCCCGGGTATGGCAAAGGACTGAGAACAGCTGGCTTGAGGCCGGCTGGCCCGCGGCAAAGGCCGGCTGAGGAGCAGCCGGCTGGAGCCGTGGCCGGCTGCCTTGCGAGTCGGCTGACCTCAGGTCTACGCTGGTCCGGTCATGGCCGGCTGCGCTATGGCTGGGCCGGCTTCTACGAGCCATATCCGGCTTGGCTTCGTTCTCCCTGACCGGCTCCTAGCTGGTGAGCCTTGCAGGAGAAGGCTCGGGAAGGGCTATCCGGGTTCAAAAGTCTACGCTGAGCTCATCTGCAGTGTAAAGGCGAGGGGCACTGTGGAGCAATAGTGCCCCACGCCAGAGGCCTGCGTCATGCACTGCTGGGCGGCCGGCGGGGACAGCGGGCGCTTCCCGCACGTCGCTCGCTTGTCCCGTCCCCGCTGACCCCGACAGAGGGACAGATGTGATGCCCACGACCGGTGACGCCGCCCCTCGTCAGGATGCGGGAAAGCCGGAGCCGGCGGGCCCGGCCAGTAGGTTATAGGGGTCTCTCTGTAAATGTAACTGGCACTATATAAGCCACACCACCCCTCTCGTGCAGGGGGGATCGATCACTTCACATTCTCATACTTAGCACCGCTCGGGGAGAGAAACCTTCGTCTACCTCTAGCCTCCCCTCGCAGCCGGATACAGCTCAAGGAGCACCATTGTACTTTGATATCTCTTATACACTCTAGAGCAGGAGTAGGGGTGTTACCTCCATACGAGGGCCCCGAATATGGGTACATCGCCGTGTCACTCGTACCCATACCCGCATCCGGAAACCGCCGTAGACCATAGCAGGAACCACCTAACTTAAGCCACCCTATGGCATCTGCCGTGACATTACCACGACATTTGGCGCCCACCGTGGGGCACTCAGCGTCTGCGGCCGGTGTCTTCTTCCGGACGGGCCTCACCACCACCACCGGCGAGCGAGTCGCTTCAGGCTTGATCTGGAGATTCGGCTCCCTCGACTGCGTCAGCGACAACGCTGGCTGCTTCGCCGACAGCCCCTTCCCTGCCGGCGGCAGCGTCATCTCCTTCGGCAGCCACGACGTCTACGTCGCAGCCGTCGCGCCACCGCACTACCCGCAGCAGGTGCTGCGCTGCGCAAGCCCTCCCCCAGGAGCCGGCGCCAGCAACACCCTCGCCAGCCCCTGCGTCGTGCAGGAGGTTATGGCAACCGGCGACGAAAACGCCACCAGGACCACGCGCACCCGCGGCCCTCATCTGGAGCGCAACGCCGACGGCGGCGGCTCCGCCTCCGGCGCAAGGGCACCGCCACCACCGTCCCGGCTGGACGCGGCCAGGGCCAGGCTGAGCACTCCGCTCACCGCCGGCGCGGACCCCACCACCATCGAGGCGGACCTGGAAGCACACCGCCAGCTCCTCCTAACGCAGGCAGATGAGCTGGCTGCTGCCAAGCGCCAGCTGGAGATCACCAGGCGCGAGTTCGACCGCGCCCACAGCTTCACGCCTGCCGCCAACGACCCCAGCCGAGCCGGCCAGATCCACCGCAGAGGAGGCGGCCTAGGCGCCGAGATCGACCGCGACGGCGCGGATTCGCCGGCTCCTTCCATGGAGCTGCCGGCGTACAACACCCCCGAGAAGAACATGCGTGCAGCCGAAGCTGCCGCAGAAGAGCTGAGCCGCCTAGAGGGCGAAGAGCTGCGCCGCCAGACGAGGCGGGTAACGGAGTTGCTCCACATCGCCTCCGAGCAGCAGAAAAACCCAAGGTACGCCGGCAATGTTCATATTGCAGCCGGCCGCCACGGAGGCGGCCCCAGGGACACGGCGGAGTCATCCTCACCCGCGCCAAGCCGGCGCAGGGACTCCCAAGCCACTCACGACAGCCCAAGCCGGCAGAGCCGGCTGAGAAGCGGCGCAAGCGGCCACAGCCGGCCACTGATACGTCTCCAACGTATCTATAATTTCTGATGTTCCATGCTAGTTTTATGACAATACCTACATGTTTTATATACACTTTATATCATTTTTATGCATTTTCCGGGACTAACCTATTAACAAGATGCCGAAGCGCCAGTTCCTGTTTTCTGCTGTTTTTGGTTTCAGAAATCCTACACAGGAAATATTCTCGGAATTGGACGAAACAAAAGCCCACGGTCTTATTTTCCACGGAGGCTTCCAGAACACCGAAGAGGAGACGAAGAGGAGCCACGAGGCGGCCACACCCTAGGGGGGCGCGGCCCCACCCCTGGCCGCGCCACCCTATGGGGTGGGCCCCTCGGGACTCCACCGACATCGCCCCTTCGCCTATATATTCCTCCGTCTCCGAAAACCCTAAAACAGTCGACGATATTCCACGAAGAGTTCCGTAGCCGCCGCCATCGCGAAGACAAGTTTCGGGGGACAGAAGTCTCTGTTCCGGCATGCCGCCGGGACGGGGAATTGCCCCGGAGTCATCTCCATCGACACCACCGCCATCTTCATCGCCATTGCTGTTTCCCATGATGAGGAGGGAGTCTCCCCCGAGGCTGAGGGCTCTACCGGTAGCTATGTGGTTCATCTCTCTCTCATGGTGTGATCTTTATGTGATCATGAGCTTTGTATCACTGTTAATCTATGTGCTACTCTAGTGATGTTATTAAAGTAGTCTATTCCTCCTCCATGATGTAAAGTTGACAGTGTGTGCATCATGTAGTACTTGGCGTAGGTTATGATTGTAATCTCTTGTAGATTATGAAGTTAACTATTACTATGATAGTATTGATGTGATCTATTCCCCTTTCATAGCTATTGTTGACGGTGTGTATGCTATGTTAGTACTCGGTCTAAATTGCAACGGTCTATTATGCAGAGGTTACTTTAATATGAACTCCGGATTCACTCTCCACGGTGTGATGGTGACAGTGTGCGCATGTGTGTGATTCCTTTATGAAGTTGTGGAGCTTGTTTACTCCGGCTTGAGGTGTGCTTTGTAGCCCTACACAATGAATGGTGTTTGTTATCCAACAAGAGAGTGTTTAAGAGTAGCATTTATTTATTCAGTTATGTGATCATTGTTGAGAGTGTCCACTAGTGAAAGTATGATCCCTAGGCCTTATTTCTAAGCATTGAAACACCGTTTCCAACAAGTTCTGCTACATGTTTGCTTGCTGCCATTTTTATTTCAGATTGCAATTACTACTTACAATCATCCATATTACTTGTATTTCACTATCTCTTCGCGAACTAGTGCACCTATACATCGACAAGTGTATTAGGTGTGTTGGGACACAAGAGACTTCTTGTATCTTAATTGCAGGGTTGCTTGAGAGGGATATCTTTGACCTCTACCTCCCTGAGTTCGATAAACCTTGGGTGATTCACTTAAGGGAAATTTTTTTGCTGTTCTACAAACCTCTGCTCTTGGAGGCCCAACATCTCTACAGGAATAGAAGCGTGCGTAGACATCAAGCTATTTTCGGCGCCGTTGACGGGGAGGTAAGGTAAAAGGTATTCACATCCGACTACTAAGCTATTTCCTAGCACCGTTGCCGGTGTGTGAGTGCTCGAAGCTATTTCCTTTAGATCCTGCAATTATATCTTTTTGTTTCTTGTTTTTATTTTTCACTAGTTAGGCTTAATGGAAAACAACAAAAAAATTAGAGATCTTTATGAACTTTATATTGAATTAGGACATGATGTGTTTGAAGAGAGAATTAAAAACCCATGGAACTTTGTTTGCAAAATAGTTGTAGCAATGTTATTAGCATGAACTCTTTGAACACTATTATTGCTAATGCTATGGAAAAATTTAAGCTTGGGGAAGCTGGTTGTGATATTTTTAGTCCCCCAAGTTTTGAGGAGAAAATTTTCTTTGATGATACTTTGCCTCCCATTTATGATGATTATAATGATAGTGGTATTTTGGTGCCACCTACTATGGAGGATAAAGTTTATTATGATTATACCATGCCTGCAATTTATGATGATTACAATGATGGTTGTGATAGTTTTACTCCCAATATTACTAATAAAATTGATTATGCTTATGTGGAGAGTAATGATACTTTTATGCATGTGAATAAGAATGCTTTATGTGATAGTTATATTGTTGAGTTTGTTCATGATGCTATTGGAAATTATTATGAGAGAGGAAAATATGGTTGTAGAAATTTTCATGGTACTAAAACACCTCTCTACATGCTGAAAATTTTGAAGTTACTCGTGTTTTATCTTCCTATGCTTGTCACTTTGTTCTTCATGAATCTATTTGTGTACAAGATTCCTTTTCATAGGAAGTGGGTTAGACTTAAAAGTGTTTCTTATTTGCTTTTGATGCTCTTTTTTTGCTTCAACTCTTATTTCTTGCGAGAGCATCATTAAAATTTGAGCCCATCTTAATGGCTATAAAGAAAGCACTTCTTGGGAGATAACCCATGTTTTATTTTGCTACTGTTTTGTTGTGTCTTGGAAGTTGTCACTACTGTAGCAACCTCTCCTTATCATGTTTATTTCATTTTTGTGCCAAGTAAAGTCTTCGATAGAAAGTTGATACTAGATTTGGATTTCTACGCAGGACAGATTTTTAGCTGTCACGAATTTGAGTTGTTCTCTCTGTAGGAAAATCTAAAAATCTTGAAAAATTCGTGAGTAATCCTCAGATATGCGTGCAACTTTTATTCAATTTGAGCTTTTTCATCTGAGCATGTTAAGTGCCTCGAAAAAATTCGTCTTTACAGACTGTTCTGTTTTGACAGATTCTGCCTTTTATTTCTCATTGCCTCTTTTACTGTGTTGAGTGGATTTCTTTGCTTCATTAAATTTCAGTAGCCTTGGGTAATGTCCAGAAGTGTTGGGAATGATTGTGTCCTCGCTGAACATGTGAATTTTTGATTATGCACTAACCCTCTAATGAGATTGTTTTGAGTTTGGTGTGAAGGAAGTTTTCAAGGATCAAGAGAGGAGGATGATATAATATGATCAAGAAGAGTGAAAAGTCTAAGCTTGGGGATGCCCCGTGGTTCATCCCTGCATATTTGAAGAAGACTCAAGCATCTAAGCTTGGGGATGCCCAAGGCATCCCCTTCTTCATCAACAACTTATCAGGTCACCTCTAGTGAAACTTATCAGGTCCCGAAGCCAGCGGCGGTCGCCAGCCGGCCCACTCCCGGCTGGGCTCGCGCGTCGAGCTGGTTGACGCCAGAAACCGCCTCGACCGGCTCACGAAATCCCGCATCGCGGAGGAAGAAGGGCCGGCCGGCCCGAAATGTTTCGGCCCGCGCATCCTGGGCGAGCCGGTCATGGACGGCTTCCTGCTCCCCAGGGACACCCCCAAGTACGATGGCACCGCCAAGCCGGAGGACTGGCTGCTGGACTACTCCACCGCAGTCGGCATCGCCCGCAACAGTGGGCTTTGCGCTACTCGCCCCTCATGTTGGTCGGCTCCGCCCGCAGCTCAACAACCTTCCAGCCGGCAGCATCAACGGCTGGCTGGACTTCGAGGATGCCTTCATCAGCAACTTCACCGACACCTATCGTCGGCCGGTCGCCCGCCAGCGGGAGATGTGCAAGCAGGAGCCGGACGAGACGGACCGCGCATACCTGGCGCGCTGGTGCGAGATGCGCAACGCTGCGAGGGTGTGCACGAGATTCAGGCCATTAGTTTCTTCATGGCCGGCTGCCGGCTCATCTTTGTGGCACAAGCTGCGCCGCAGCGACCCCAAGACCATGGCGGCCCTGATGGCCATCGCGGACAAATACGCGTTGGCTGAGGAAGCCGGCCAGGCGTGGTCAACAATTCGCCAGCCGCGCCTCGGCGCGATCAAGCCAAGCCGGCCGAGCACAAGCCGGCCGAAGGAGCCTCGCAAGGCAGCCGCCGCGACAACTACCGCGGCAAGAGGCATAGCGACCAGCCGGACCGCCGGTACGGCTCCGCCCACGTGGCAGCCGTAACGGACCAGGCGGCAGCTGGAGGAAGCCGGCGCCAGAAGCAGGACCGGCCCTGGAGGCCGAAGTTCACGTTCGAGCGGATGCTCAACACGCCGTGCAAGTACCACAGCGGCAAGAACCCGTCCAACCACACCACCCGCGACTGCCACTTCACCAGCGGCTAAACAGCGGCGAGCCACGCCGCCTCCACCCCCACCCCACCAGCCGGCGGGCCGGGTGGCCAAGCCGGCGCAGAACGCCAACCTCGAGCACCACGAGGCTAACCAAGTGCACCACGGCTGATACTTGGCCGAAGACGCCACCTACATCGTCTTCACCTCCGAGCCTGAGGACAAGACGAGCCAGCAGCGTCCCTCGAGGTCAACGCGGTCATACCGCCGGTCCCCCAGTACCTAACTGGTCAGAGCAGGCCATCACTTTTGATCGCCGCGACACACCGGCTGTCCTGTCAAAGCCGGGAAGCTACGCCATGGTCCTCGACCCAACCATTGGCACAAGCCGGCGCAGCGTGCGTTTCTCACGCGTCCTCATCGACGGCGGGAGCAGCATCAACATCCTCTACCGCGACACTGCCCGCAAGCTGGGCATCCAGGAGAGCGAGCTGCGCCCCACCCCTACCGTCTTCCATGGCATCGTGCCAGGCCACTGCTGCCAGATCGGCCGGATCATGCTGGAGGTCATGTTCGGGAAGCCGGACCACTTCCGCACCGAGAAGATTGAGTTCGAGGTGGTGGACCTGGCCCCCCTACCACGCGCTCCTGGGCCGGCCGGCTTTGACCAAGTTCATGGCGGTGCCCCACTACGGCTACCTGAAGATGAAGCTTCCGGGCCCGAAAGGGGTCATAACCATAGCCGGCGACTATCGCCGCTCCATGGATTGCGCCACACAGAGCTCAAAGATGGCTCAGACGCTGGTCATCGCTGCCGAGAAGCAGCTCATCCACGACGCCGTCGCCATGGCCAAGGCCGCGCAGACGGGCATGCCGGCTGTCGGCAACCCGGCTGGGACGACTCACTTCCAGCCGGCCAACGACACCAAGAAGATCCTGCTGGACCCGGCGCAGCCGGACAGGTTCGTCACCATCGGTGCCGGCTTGGACAGCAAATAGGAAGGCGAGCTCACCGACTTCCTCCGTGAGAATCGGGACATCTTCGCATGGTCTCCACGAGACATGCCGGGTGTTCCGAAGGAGTTCGCTGAGCACCACCTCCTCGTCAGGCCAGAGGCCAAGCCGGTGAAGCAACCCCTTCGCCGCTTCGCCGAAGAAAGAAGGAAGGCCATCGGTGAAGAAATCGCCCGGCTGCTCGCAGCCGGCTTCATCATGGAAGTACTGCACCCGGAATGGTTGGCGAACCCGGTCCTGGTCTTGAAGAAGAACGGCACCTGGCGCATGTGTATCAACTACACCAGCCTGAACAAGGCGTGCCCGAAGGACCCCTTCCCCCTGCCGCGCATAGATCAAGTCATAGACTCTACAGCCGGCTGTGAGTTGTTGTCTTTCCTAGATGCCTATTCAGGCTACCACCAGATTCCTATGAATCCGGATGATCAAATAAAGACTTCGTTCATCACCCCGTACGGGGCTTATTGCTACACGACTATGTCGTTCGGCTTGAAAAATGCAGGCGCCACCTACCAAAGGTGCATGCAGAGATGCTTGCATGGTCAAATCGGCAGAAATGTCCACGCATAAGTGGATGATGCCGTTGTAAAGACCAAGGAGAAGCTTACCCTCCTTGATGATCTGAGAGAGACCTTCACCAATCTGCGAAGATTCCGGATGAAGCTCAACCCGGCCAAGTGCACCTTCGGTGTGCCAGCCGGCCAACTCCTTGGCTACCTCGTCTATCAGCGAGGGATTGAAGCCAACCCGGAGAAAATCAGTGCCCTCGAGAAGATGGAACTGCCGCAGTGCCTCAAGGACGTCCAGAAGTTCACTGGCTGCCTGGCCTCCTTGAGCCGCTCGACCCGGCTGGGGAGAGGCACTTCCCTGTACCAGTGCTCAAGAAATCGGACACATTTGTCTGGTCGCCGCAGGATGAAGCCTTCCGTGACTTAAAGCGCGTGCTGTCAACCGCACCCGTCCTGGCATCGCCGGCTTCAAAGGAGCCGATGCTGTTGTACATCGCAGCCACCAATCGAGTGGTTAGCGTTGTCCTGGTGGTGGAGCGCAAGGAAGCCGGCAGGGAGCAGCCGGTTCAGCGCCCAGTCTACTACATCAGTGAGGTGCTTTCCAGTCGAAGCAAAATTACCCCCACTACCAGAAGGTCACCTATGGCGTGTACATGGCGGCCAAGAAGCTCAAGCACTATTTCCAAGAGCATCCCATCAAGGTGGTGGCCACAGCGCCCTTGGCGGAAATCATTGGCAGCAAGGACGCCAATGGCCGGGTTGCGAAGTGGGCCCTGGAGCTGGCAGCCCACTCCATCCTCTACGAGCCAAGAACCGCCATCAAGTCGCAAATCCTAGCCGACTTCTTCGTCGACTGGGCCGAGATGCAGTACCTGCCGCCTGTGCCTGACTCCACGCACTGGAAGATGCACTTCGATGGCTCGAAGATGCGCACCGGCTTGGGAGCCGGCATCGTCATCACCTCTCCCAAGGAGACCGGCTGGACTACGTCCTGCAGATCCACTTCGCCGCATCCAATAATGTGGCGGAGTATGAAGCGCTCATCCACGGGCTCAAGTTGGCCAAGGAGATTGGCGTGCGCCGCATCCTGTGCTTCGGCGACTCCGACTTGGTTATCCAGCAAGCATCCGGCGAGTGGGACGCGAGAGATGCCAACATGGCGTCATACCGCTTTCACGTCCAGCAGCTAACCGGCTTCTTCGACGACTGTGAATTTCATCATGTGCCACAGGCCAACAACGAGGCGGCGGACGCCCTGTCCAAGATTGGCTCAACCCGGCAGGCAATTCCGCCAGGCATTGCCCTACAGCATTTGCGGAAGCCATCCATCACACCGTCACCGGAGTCGGATTCCATATTCGTGCCGGCTGACCCGGGGGCTTCTCAGCTAAAGTCGGGGCTTATCAGCCAACCCGCCGGCTCCACAACCCGGCGACCATGCAGTCGAACCCGGGGCTCTTCAGCCGAAGTCGGGGGCTTATCAGCCGAACCCGCCGGCTCCATGCCGAACCCGGCGACCATGCGGTCGAACCGGAGGCTCCCCAAGTCGGGGGCTTATCAGCCGAACCCGCGGCTCCACAGGCCAGACCACGACCATGCAAATAACCCGGGGGCTCTTCAGCCAAAGTCGGGGGCTTATCAGCCGAACCCGCCGGCTCCACAGCCCGAACCCGACCATGCGCCGAACCCGGAGCTCCACGCGGGAGGCCTTGTGGGTAAGCGTATTCGAGATAAGATGCGTACCATCATGGGCACAAGCTTTCCTCTCCTACCTGGCAGATGGTAAATTGCCCGAAGACCGGGTCCAGGCCAGGCAGATTGAGAGAAGGGCCAAGGCCTACACAATCATCAACCACCAGCTGTACAAACGCAGCGTAAGTGGGGTGTTCCAGCGGTGTGTCGAGCCGGCTGAAGGGATTGAACTCCTCAGGGAAATCCATCAAGGAGAGTGCGGACATCACGCCTCCTCCAGAGCCATAGTAGGCAAAGCCTTCCGGCACGGCTTCTATTGGCTGACTGCGCTAAAAGATGCGGAAGAGATGGTGAAAAAATGCAATGGTTGTCAGCGCTTTGCCAAGAAAAGGCACGCGCTGGCTTCCGCCTTGAAAACCATCCCCATCACTTGGCCATTCGCCGTGTGTGGCCTGGACATGGTGGGCCCATTCAGAACCGCCCGAGGCGGCTTGACACACCTCTTGGTGATGATTGACAAATTCACCAAATGGATCGAGGCTAAGCCAATCAAGAAGCTGGACGGCTCCACAGCCGTCACCTTCCTCAAGGACATCATCGTGCGGTACGGCTACCCCCATAGCATCATCACCGACAACGGCAGCAACTTCGCCCAAGGCATCTTCTCTCGCTATTGCGAGGAAATGGGGATCCAGATGGACTTAGCATCCGTTGCGCATCCGGAGTCTAATGGACAAGTGGAGAAAGCAAACGGCTTGATCCTAGCCGGCATCCGGCCCCGGTGGTGGAGCTCAGCGAGCACCGGTGGCTGGATTGAAGAACGCCTTCCGTACTGAGCTGCGCACCACGCCAAACCGCTCCGTCGGATTCACGCCATTCTTCCTCGTTGCGGGGCCGAAGCCGTCCGCCGACTGATATCGAGCACGACGCGCCAAGGATCAAGCTGTACACAGAAGCCGAAGCCAAAGAAGCTCGCGAAGATGGAGTCGACTTGGTCGAAGAGGCCCGGCTGCTGGCCGTGTCCAGATCCACTATATATCAACAAAGCCTACGACGCTCTCACAGCCGGAAGGTCAAGCCCTTAACATTCCGAGAAGGAGACCTAGTGCTCCGGCTGATCCAACGGACAGCCGGACAGCATAAACTTTCATCCCCATGGGAAGGTCCCTTCATCGTGAGCAAGGCGGTGGGAAACGATTCCTACTATCTCATAGACGCCCAAGAGGCCAGAAAAAACAAGCCGGACAGGGCTGACGAGGAGACTAAACGTCCCTGGAATGTCAACCTGCTCCGCCCATTTTACACTTGAGGAGAGGAATGTATGTATCCCTTATATCCCTTTTGTAACCTAGGCTAATGAAAAAGCTTGCGCCGAATGCGCCAACAAATTTTTTCGCATACCTTACTGCTTTTGCCGATTGGCTTGAACCCTCTCACTCAGCCGGATTAGTACCGTGATTCGGCTTCCGGACAGCCAGCTCCCGAACCAGCAGCAGACCGCAACCCGGCTGACCGACTGGCGGGAGTAGATGCTTAAGGAACCAGACACGCGAAAAACAAATAAGGGAAAGAGCAAAAGCGACTCGACTCTTGTCCAAATTTTCATAAAAGCACCGGCATGTTCGACTCGGCTCATTCGACTGAAGTATTACTGGCCTCACCCAGCGGCCCGCTCTTGATCCGGCTGCAGACCGCAACCCGGCTGTTGATCGGCAAGAGCAAAGCCAAAGAGTGGGGTGGATGAGAAAAAGCAAATGGACCGGGGGAAAACAAGCCGGAGCACAAGTGATTAACAAGCACACTAAAGCGTGACTTCATAAAAAAGAGATAATAATATTGTCTTACACCTACACCCGGCATTCCGGGGATTTAACGAGTGTCTTTGGCAAGAGCAAGTAAAAAGGCAGGAAAGTCTAAGCACCGGCTGGAGGAGGACCAGCCGGGGGAGCACTGGGACCGGTAGCCGGATCCGCTTCGGCGTCCGCCATGTCTTCATCTTCGTCGTCTTCCTCCTCCTCTTCAGGCGGATTCGGGTCCTCGATGAAGATGCCCTTGTTGACGAAGTTGGCTATGGCGCAGGCCCGGGCGAGCCGGAAGGTCTTGGTCTCCGGGCTGAGCCCATCCTCCACGCCGGCTCGCCGAGTCTCCAGCTGGTTGAGGTCCACCTCGTCATACCAGGAGAGCACGAAGGAGAGGGCCATGTCGGCCCCAGCACGCGCAGCCGAATCCTTCCAGTCGAGCAGGCGGTCGGGCGCCTTCTCGAGCCACTTGATCAAGTTGGCGAGTTCGCCCGGCAGCGTCTCCGTCGACCACAGCATCCGGTAAAGCTCCTCAGCCGCCTGCCGGAGCTCGTAGCTCAGCATGGTGATCGGCTCGACGCGGGCGGCCATGGAAGCCAGATAATCATCCATGGAGAAGTGCGGCAAGCTCTGCTCGCCGGCCTTCCGCGTGCATCCCGCGCCCTGCCGGCGGCCACGTCCGCGCCGCTCGCGCCTGGGAAAAGCCTGCAAAGGAAGCATGTCAAAGCACAGAAATCCAGTGACATGTTGTGGGTCCTGAAAGGAAACAGTAAGGACGAGAAAAATGCAAAATTTTGAAGTTCAAAGCAACTGGCGGCAACCGGCGGAAACGCGCGCCACCAGGAAGATGCAGATCATTGAAGTCTAAATTCCTGGCGGCAGGCGAAACGCCGGCCAGCCGAAGATGGAGATCATGAACTCAAAGCAAAGAGCGGTACCAGGAAACGTCAGCTCCAAGATGGAGATTGCAAGTCTCAAAGCAAAGCCTACGGTAGCCGGCGAACGCCTTTGCCACCAGCAAGATGGAGATCATCGAAGTCTCAGCAAAGCCTAGCGGCAGCCGGCGAAACGCCGCGCCACCAGCCTAAGATGGAGATCATCGAAGTCTCAAAGAAAGCTCAGCGGCAGCCAGCGAAACGCCGCTGCCACCAGCCTGAAGATGGAGATCATCGAAGTCTAAAAGCAAAGCTGGCGGCAGCCGGCGAGAAACGCTGCCTGCCACCAGCCTGAAGATGGAGATATTGAAGATAAAAAGCCTGGCGGCTGCCGGCGAGCGAACGCCGCCCACCGCCAGCCGGAAGCCGGGGAAATGTTCAAAGTTTTCTAGCTGCCGGTCACCAACAAAAATCCTTGCTGGCAGCCGACAGCCGGAAGCCTGCAAGGGACAGAAGAAAAGTAATGAAAAACGGGACTTACCCGCCAAGCCGCGGTCGAGCGCGCTGATCTCCCCCACCCAGCGTTTGGCCGTGGCCGTCAGCTCCTCCGACTTGGAGTTCACCTCCTCGCGAAGCTTCCGGCACTGCCCGTCCACCTCGTTCAGCCGCCTGCTGAGGTCATCCACCTTCTCCTGCTCAACTCGTTTGACGGAGTCAAGGGCAGAGAGATGGTCGGCCTCGAGCCGGCGCAGGCGCACCAGCTCCCCCTCGGTCTCCTGCGCCTTGACGGCCGCAGCCTTGACCGCCTTCTCGCTCTCGGCGCACTGCGCGCGGGCGGCGCGAAGATCCTCCTCCAGCTGAGGGACTCGGGCAGCAACGGCTGCAAGCCGGCAAATCAAAGCCGTCAGCCGGATAACCCAAAGAAAGAAGATAATCGTAAGGAAAGAAGTCTTACCTTGGGCAGCCTCCAGCTCGCGGGCCATGTCGGCACGCTCGCCTTTCGCCTTGTGGTAGCTGGCCACAAGCCGGTTGTACAGGGCGGTGCGCTTGTCCGAGACCGACTGCGGAAGAAGTCGAAAGTTAGAGCATAAACGAAACTCAAGCCGGCCGCACAGCAGCCGGCCTGCGCCTCGGAGGGCTTCCAGGACAATACCAAATTGCAAAAAAATGGACAAGGATCAACTTACCTTGTGGACCTTCTCTATCCGCCTCAGGCGGTTGTTGGCTTCAGCACCGATGGCGTCGGCGAAGGCGCGGAAGTTGGAGAAGAACATCTCCATGGAGGCCATCCCCTTCCGCTTGTCCCGGCTCGTCACCTCGTGCACGTCGGCGTCGCGCCACTCCTTCTCCATGGTGCCGGCTGAGCCCAGGCTGGAGTCGGGAGCGGAAACGACATTGAGGAGCGAGGCGGCTGGCGAGACGTGCAGGCTCACCAGCGGCTCCTTCGCCGGGCCCTTGTCCTTGACCAACGCCCTGGCGTCCGCGTCGGCTGGACTCGCCGACTCCTCCCTGGACGGCTCCGAAGCTAGAGACGGCGCAGCCCGACCCGCCGGGCCGGGGGCGGCACTAGGCTCTGGCAGAGGCAGCACATCCCCTGACCTCGTGTCAGGGATGACGACTTCGGGTGCAGCCCCGCCGGCTCCAGCTGCCGGCGCCTCGGGCACATTCCCGCCGGCTCCAGCTGCCGGTACTCGAGGCCGGCGGCGCGGGAATAGGTCGTCGATGGTCGGCTGGACGGCGCGGCGAGCCGGCTTGCCCTGAGCGCTGGAGCCAGGAGGCGGCGCAGAAGACCCCGCCCCCGGAGCAGGAGGCGGGAAGATGGGCGGCGTACGCGCCGGCGGCGGAGGCTGCGGAGTCGGCTCCCTCCTCTGCCGCTGCAAAGGTGGCGGCGACACAACGCCAGAGGCCGGGCCAGGGCCGGCACTCTTGTTGAACTTGATGGCGGCCCTGGAATCGGTCGAACAGGAAGATGAGAAAAAGAAGAAAGAAAAGGAATCAAGCAAGGAAAGAAAAAGGAAGAAACTCACCCGGCTGCTTCTGGGACCGGCTTCGGCCCCTTGCGGCGCTGCTTCTTGGCCTCCGCCTCCAGCTGGGCGGTGGTCCGCTTCCGCCCCTTGGGTGCAGACGAAGAAGCCGCGGGCGGCCTCGTCGAGAGGGGCACCGCGGGGATCGGCGCCGAAGAAGCCGGCATGTCCACCTCCTGCTCGTCCGGCTGCGGCGAAGGCGGTGGGTCATCATGCCCCTGGGCGGCCTGTTCAGCCGCCTCCGGGCTCTCGTCATCGCCGGCTTGGTCAGCCGGATCGACGTGATCCGGCATCCACAGCTTCGACGCCAGGTCCCCGTCTTCGAGCTCCTGCCGCGCGAACCTCTGCAAACAGCATAAACACATCAGACCATCCGGCCAAGCGCCAACAAGCCGGCAACCGGCCAAGCGGAGAAGAGCTTACCAACGGCGGCGGATCGTTCCGGCTGAACGGCTCCATCCCCCAGTCCCAGTTGTCCGCCAACTTGGCATTGGAGACGAAGTTGACCCGCTTGGCCACCCCGCTCTTGGTGAGCTCCAGCTTCGACGTCCGGGTCGGGTCGAACCGGCCGCTCATGTGAGCAATCTTGTGGGCGCGTGCCTGCAGCGGCAGCACCCGGCGGGAGATGTAGCAGCACAGGAGGTCGGCAGCCGTCAGCCGCTCTCCGTTGACGTAATCGCGAAGGAGCCGCCAGAGCATGTTCACCTCCTCCTCTTGGTCGGACGGCTTGTAGCAGTGGCCCCAGTTGAGCTTGGCCGCAGGCGGATCGGGGAGTACTCCAGCAGGTTCACCCAGTCGAACCCCGGGTTCTCGCTCTTCACGTAGAAGAACGTCATCTGCCACTTCTTCACCGAATCCACAGTCGGGATCTTCGGAAGCGGTGTCGAAGGGCGCGAGTAGAGGGAGGCGGCGCCGCAGGCCCGCATCTGGCCATCGGTGGTCTGCGCCTTGATGAAGAAAAGCCGGCTCCAGAAGTCGACGTTCGGCCACAAGCCGGCGTAGCCCTTGCAGAAGGCCACGTAGCAGCTGAGCGTGACGTAGGCGTTGGCCGGCAGATGGTGTGGCTGCAGGCCGAAGAAGTCAAGGAAATGCCGGAAGAAGGCGGAAGCCGGCAGCCCGAACCCCCGCTCGAAGTGGGCGGTGAAGACCACCCGTTCGCCGGGTTCCGGCTGCGGCGCCATCTCGTCCCCCGGGGCGCGCGCCTGCACTTGCGGCGGGATCCGGCGGAGGCGCACGAGGCGCGCGATGTCATCATCGGTGACGCTGGACCCCTCCCACGAGCCGCTCGGGAGCGCCATCTCCACCGAGTTCGAGGAGGAGGAAGACGACGGCGAAGAACTTGACGGCGGCGGGCGCGGCGGAGGAGCGCGCGCCGCGGATGGACGTCCACCCGTGGCGCCGAAACTGACGCGCGGCGGCGGCGGATCGGCGGAGTAGCGTGCCCGCGTCCGGATGTGAGAAGCTCGCCAAAGATCCTCCGGCAAAATCAACGAGCGCGCGGAGAAGTGCGAAGGAGCGGAGAGAAAAAGGCCTGGGCGCGAGGAAGAAGAAGAAGTGTGCGGGGAGGCCTCCTCGGTGCCTCCCCGCCGCTACTTATAGCGCGCAAGGCGAGTGGCGACGTGGGGTCGTGGGCCGCGTCGTGGGGATTAACTGCGCCCACGATCTCCACCACGCCGCCGGCAGTTACTAGTAACCCCCGTGCCACGTCGGCCACGCCCGCAGAAAATCCGGGGGGACAATGAAGTGACCAGACGAGGTGACGCGACGGAAAGATTCCGTCAGAGCCGGTCAGTCGGGGCTCAGGCCTCGAGGCGGCGGAGACTCCGGCGCGCCCAAGCCGCAGCCGGACGTTCTCCACGGAGCCGGCCCACGCTTTCCCGACAAGCTGGAGGCATCTCCCGCACTTACAAAAATCTAATCCGTGAAACCAAAGCGGCGTCCAGCTCCAGAGCAGCCGGATGAAACAAGCCGAAGGAGGGCGCAGCCGGCTGAACGAGAATTCTCAGCTGGCCCCTCAAGTGCTTCGAACACGATCGATGGGATCAACGACTAAATGGCCAGGAAAACCTGCCCAGGTCCTTCTCTACGCAGGACCTCGCCAGCCGGGGGCTAATGCCGGGGAAGACCCGGGTATGGCAAAGGGACGAGAACAGCTGCTCGAGGCGGCTGGCCCGCGGCAAAGGCCGGCCGGGAGCAGCCGGCTGGAGCCGTGGCCGGCTGCCTGCGAGTCGGCTGACCTCATGTCTACGCTGGTCCGGTCATGGCTGGCTGCGCTATGGCTGGGCCGGCTTCTACGAGCCATATCCGGCTTGGCTTCGTTCTCCCTGACCGGCTCCTAGCTGGTGAGCCTTGCAGGAGAAGGCTCGGGAAGGGCTATCCGGGTTCAAAAGTCTACGCTGAGCTCATCTGCAGTGTAAAGGCGGGGCACGTGGAGCAATAGTGCCCCACGCCAGAGGCCTGCGTCATGCACTGCTGGGCGGCCGGCGGGGACAGCGGGCGCTTCCCGCACGTCGCTCGCCTGTCCCGTCCCCGCTGACCCCGACAGAGGGACAGATGTGACGCCCACGACCGGTGACGCCGCCCTCGTCAGGATGCGGGAAAGCCGAGCCGGCGGGCCCTGGCCAGTGTTGTAGGGGTCTCTGTAAATGTAACTGGCACTATATAAGCCACACCACCCCTCTCGTGCGGGGGGATCGATCACTTCACATTCTCATACTTAGCACCGCTCGGGGAGAGAGACCTTCGTCTACCTCTAGCCTCCCCTCGCAGCCGGATACAGCTCAAGGAGCACCATTGTACTGTGATATCTCTTATACACTCTAGAGCAGGAGTAGGGGTGTTACCTCCATACGAGTCCCGAATATGGGTACGTCGCCGTGTCACTCGTACCCATACCCGCATCCGGAAACCGCCGTAGACCATAGCAGGAACCACCTAACTTAAGCCACCCTATGGCATCGGCCCGCTTGTCAGAGACCGTCTGAAGAAAAGGAACAAAAGTCAGCAAAGACGAAACCCAGGCTGGCTCCACAACAGCTGGCCCGTGCCTCGGAGGGCTACCAGTACAATACCAATTGCAAAAACGAGCTCAAGCAAAAAAGCTCACCTTGTTAGCCTTCTTGACCCGCTTGAGGCGGCTGTCGGCTTCGGTGGTGGAGCCGCTGATGAAGGCGTGGAAGTCGGAGAAGAACATCTCCATGGAGGCCATGCCCTTCTTGCCCTCCCGGCTCGTCACCTCATGGCCATCGGCATCGCACCACTCCTTCTCCATGGTGCCCACGGAGCCCAAGCTGGAGTCGGAGGCGGAGACCACATTCGCCAGCGAGGCGGCCCGAGCCACGTGCAGGCTCACCAGCGGCTGCGAGGCGCCCTGAGTGTACCAGTCCGAAACACCAGTTATGCATACACATTCACGATCCCATGATCAGTGTGTCGTGAAAGCATAACCGAACTAGTATCAAATACATCATACATTATATTACCGAATAAAAATATTACAACAGGTCACATGACCAATACTTACATAAGGGCCGCAATGGCAGGAGACCAACAATCACACGGAAATGCTTCAGATGAAAGCATGGCCCAAGTCATGCCATAACCCTACAGGCAACTGACTGGGAAGACGTTCCTAGCTCGCATAGACGTCGTCAACTCCTTCTTCATCTGTCGGATTCCACCAAGTCTGGCCAAGTAAATAACCAGGACAACAATGCCAATGAGTATGTTTGAATGTACTCGCAAACCACCTTAGAGAGAAGTAAAGGATATGCATATTTGGCCGTAGCAAGGAACATGCACTACTCTAGGGTTACAAGGAGAGAGAGATATTTTCTCTCGAGAATATGACATATGTAGATCTTTGTTGAAAACCTTTTTGAAAACAAGTTTCTTTTGAAGACTAATAGGTAAGGGTGACCCAATTTTCTTTCCGGTCATCTCAACATGACCAAAACTTCCAACTTTCCACCGTACTTCCCAAGTACATCTCCACCAGTTCCACTGGTATTTTTCCGTACCTCCCAAGTACATTTCCAAAACCTTTTGGAAAACACTTTTCTAAAACAAAACCTTCCTTTAATGCCAAGCAGCTTCCATTCCCACGTCCATAACCGCGGACACAGCTATTCGAATAGTTTTACACTCTGCAGAGGTTGTACACTTTCCCACAAGATCCGAATACTCATCGTGTGGGCATCATCCCCGATAACAACATATGCACACAAGTACCCGATCGTAGTTTTTCGCCTGCTCGCTTAGCCTAAGACATGCCGCCTAGAGTTGTACCTCCCAACACCGAGTCCGAGGTCGTTTACCCAGAGTAGCAAATTCCCGACCAGCTCGACCCTCCGGAATGCGCCCAATGCGGGGCATTATTCAATGGGATCTCATAGGTTGTACCCCCGCCATCTGTCCGAGACGAAAGGCGTCTCGTCGTCGGGAAGGCCACACGGTGGGTGTCCATGCTCGGACTACCCTTACACTTGCAGGACCCAAACTAAGGTGAGACAAACTACTACGCTACGCCCCGTCCCACTTAAGGGTAATGTGGTTGTACTAGCTAGGTCCGGTTCAGGTACTCAGTCACCAAAGGTTTTCGAAAACATTTTTATCTTCACTTGCCTCCAGCAATTTTCTTCCCAAAAACCTTTTCCTTTTCATAAACTCACACTTGGACAGGGCTATCCCATTCCAAGGTTTTCAAGAACTCATTTTCCTTAAAACCATTTTCACAAACCTTTTTCCAAAAGGGCTCCCAACCTATAGTCCAACTTTTCTTGAAAAACGGCGACAAGAAGGATAAGGTGTTAAGCACCATATCACTAACATGGATTTATTTAGTAGGTATCAACAAGGGCTGCACCCGTAAGGGTGGAATAATAAAACACCGAGTGGCAGGACCACTCACATAAATAAATAAACCATGCAATTTATAAAACTGGTAATAATGCAAAAGTAAGATAATTAGGTCAAGATATGCAGCAAGAGGTGGCTTGCCTTTGGTGGCTAATTGTCCTTGGAATTCTTCTTCGAAAATCCTTAAGTACCTCAGCGAAATCCCCCTCTCCTCCTTCGAGAGCAATCACATCTAACGCCACAAAATAAAAGGGAAACAATCAACACATAACCAACACATTTACAATACAAACAACAAGCAAACACAATAAAATCAATCAAGTACTGGTACTAAGAATATTAATGACTTACAGAACCTACAAAGCATCCTTGACTTTTTTTTAATTTAAGAAAAACCATTTTGTTCCTCTTAATAAAGGCAAGAAAGCCTTAAAAATTTGCAGGTGACTCTCAGATTGTCACCAGGAGATAAATGACATACTCTCATGTAGGTAACACCATCTACCCAGGTTTTGTGTCAAAAACATGTACATAAAACTTTTAAACATTTTTAGAAAAAAATAGAAATATTATAACTTCACTTTTAGGTTCTCAGATCACAATTGCATTTCAGCAAACAAACTTTATATCAAAGGATATATATTCAAACAAGGGTTCACCCAAAATTGGAATCACCAATTTTAGAATTACAGATTATTTTTCATAAATGTTTTATTGCAGAATAGACACATTTCAGAGTTAAATGTCACAGGCATTATATGTTGCTGAAAAAAATTTGGTCTCTGGATGTGTTGTAGATATTAGTTATTTGGTGTGCTGAGAGTTGGTCTCACTCCAAAATATACTTTTAATCTCCTGGATTGATTTTTGAAAGGCAGAGTTTTACAAAACTTGATCTGTGTCCTACTGGCATAATAAGATGAACCAGACATGTCCACCTATACCAAAAGGTGGGGAATACAGAGTAGGTTTTACCAAAACTTATTTTGTTCCAAAAAGTGCTATAAAACTTTTTATAATGAATTAAAACTGCCTCTGCATGCTTTTAAGATTTGACATACTGTGAGGATTCAAAGATGATTTTGATTAGTAGATATCTCTTACGTGACAGATAATTTCAAAAGGTACAAGTGAAAATTTGATTCACCAAATTTGAAGTATCCAGGAATATTTGATGGATTTAAACTAAAACAGATCTGGCAGGGCTATTATATCCACAGAAAAAGGAAAAAGGGGACGAACGGGCCGCAGCCAACTGGTCCGGCCTGGTTCGGCACCCACGCTCGAACTGAGCGGGTTCGACAATGGCCCAAACGAGGCTAGCAGGCCAGCAGCCAGCCATGCGCGGGACCGGGCCGCATGCCACCACCGGATTAAGATCCGACGGTCTGCAGAGCGTCCTTCCGCGATGACGGACAACGAGCGGCGCGGCCGCGACCTAGCGACGGAGAGAGGGCAGAGGCGGGTAGGTGCTCACCAACGGGTGCTCGTGGGCGACGGAGTCGACGCAGGGGCGAGGCGAAGGTCGTGGGCGACGCGACGCGGAGGCTCGAGGCGAGTTGAGCGGCCCTCGGGCGGTGCCGGGGCGGGGGCGAGCTGAAGGAAATCGAGCGGCGGTCGGAGACCGTCGTCGTCTATGGCGACCCTCAAGTGGTGCCTAGACACGGTATAAGGTGGCATAAGTTTCGTGGGAAGGAGGATAAAATAGAGGAAGAGAGAAAAGGGGCGGAGTTGGTTCCAACCAAGGGCTCGTCGAGTGAGCATCGCCGGAGAGCTTGAGCGACGAGGACGGAACCGACCAGGGCAACTCGATGACGCGACCTCCTGGCAGTACCTGAGAAGGAATGAGAGGGAGTTACGTCGAGCGGAGAGAGAGGGAGAGAGAGCGTGAGCCGAGAAGGGTGACGGCCTCGTCCGCGACCACACTACGTCAGGTGCTAGAATTGCCGGCACTTTCTTGCCGGCACTTCTCAAATGTGCCTTTATTAGTTTTATTTGCCGACATTTTTTTGGCAGGTGCCAGTAATATCCATTGATTTGTCGGCACTTTTCAAAAAGTGTCGGTAATGGATATGTTTACCGGCAGTTTATCGTGTGCCTCCAGTTGTTTTCGTGGCATTTCTCGAAAAGTGTCGGCAATGCACAGTATTACCGGCACTTTATCTATATGCCTCCAGTTTCTTTAGTGGCATTTCTCGAATGGTGCCAGCAATGCACGGTATTACCAGCACTTTATCGATATGCCTCCAGTTTCTTTACTGGCAATTCTCGAAAAGTGCTGGCAATGCACAGTATTACCGGCACTTTGTCGATATGCCTCCAGTTTCTTTAGTGGCATTTCTCGAAAAGTGCCGGCAATGAACATTACAGGCATATAGGTAAGTGCCGGCAATTCCTTTAGCTGGCATTTTTCAAAAGTGCCGGCAATGCACAGTTCTTTCCAACAAATACATGCATTACAGGCATAACATTAACATGCATTACATACAAAAGCCACAGATAACTAATTATATACATATATAATGCCCACTGGTAGGCATCAAAAGCAGTTCAGCACTTATAGGTCCACATACTTCAGCACTTAGATAACTAACAGTCCATAGATAACTAAAAGTTCTTAGATAACTAACTGGATGACTCAGATGACTCAGGAAAGTTGAGCACTTACTCTGATGACTCAGATGAATCAGACATCTCAGAATCAGAGTCATCAGGTACACTGTGGATCATCAGACCAAGCTTACCTTTCTTGGTAATGAAGAATTCAAAGAGGCAGATGGCTCCTGCTTTGATATCATAGGTCTTCATAGCTTTTGACCATCCAGTTGCTATGATTGCATTCTTGGCCTTTCCCTTTGCCATCTTCATGGTCACATCAAAGCATGCATTGTTGCCTGTGTACTCTAGAGCAACAGTAACAGCATTGCCTGGAGCATGGTCAATGAACCTTTTCAGGTACTGGTCAGTGAACTTCTTTCCAATATCCTGTCAACCATACAATGTATCCAATCAGTTTCAATCAGCAACAATAATAGCATTGTTATAGTAAGGATTAAGGAAGGTTAGGTTTTGTATGTTTACCAGCTTGCATTTATTTTTGACCACTGCTGATTTGGTCATCCTGTAGACATAGTACTCAAATTCCTCCTTTGGAAAGTGGTTGCAGTGCTCATTAAGGAAATTGACTTGACCTTGTGTCAAGTACATGTCATTTCCAAACATGCAGTGCTCATCAAAATCATGCATCCCACTTACCAGTGGCCCTAGTTGTAACAAAGAGACATGTCATTGCTAAGTAATGGAAGCCTACATTAGTAAAAATAAATAAATAACCACATTGATGTTAACCAACATTGATGTTAACCCACATTAGACTTGAGATGATGTTAACCAACAGGAGGAAGAAGGAATCAAATGCACGTTACCTCTGAAGACCCCATTGGAATGACAGTCACATTCAGACATGTCATCATCTGAGCTTGAAGAGCTGAAGTACAAGCTTGAACCACTGTCAGAGCTTGGATCACTGTCAATTTCTATTGGATTGCCTTCAGTGGATCCCATCTAGTAGGTTGAAGTTTTAATATTAATAGACAATTAATAATATGAAGACAGTAGTGCATTAATAATATGAACATAGACAATACAAAGAAGACAGACAGACAGACAGTATTGCATTTTAACTGAAACTCAGCAACTAAATCAAAATAATATGAAGACAGACAGACAGTAATGCATTTTAACAGAAGGTTGGGCTACATTTGCATGTACTATTTTCTAAGGCTAGGAGCTAAACCAACCAGACAATAGGAGGAACTGATCTAGACAGTACATATTTAACTGATCCAGAAACTGCATGGCCACCACAAGCATGTCTTAACCAGACAATAGAAATTACAGAATCATGCACCCATCTTCACCTTCATTTAGTCCATAACCATACAAAATTAAACCACTTCAAACAGTTAAATGCCCAAATGAATCTATCCGATACCTGTACAACCAAGTCTAAAATAACCAAATCCTTAAACAATGTAGCATGTGTTGTTCAATCCAACAATGCCTGATCAATTCACAACCATATTACAGGTGACAAATCAATTAGTAAACAGAGACACTAGAAGACAACTACATTTGCATGTCTATTTTATCACCACAAGCATGCAATAGACGAGGAACTTCATGCTAAACCTAGCTAAACGAGGAACTTCACAGGCGGATCTAGATTTGGAATGGTGGACAAGATTTTGGAATGGGGATCAAAGAATGACCGGTGAACAAGATTTGGAATGTCCAAGATTTGGTTGTACCTTTGTTCTTGTTGTCGCCGGCGTTGTCTCCGACGTGTTCGCCGGCGTGGTCTCCTCCTTCCGGCTCCGTCTCCTCAGCTCCGTCTGCTGAGTGGAAAACCCTAGCTCGTGGGGGAAATGAACGGATAAGCTCGCGGGCGGAGATGAAGAGGCAGTTTATACACGGTTTCATTTTGCGAAAAAAACCCTGCGTGCTTTCTCACTTAAACACTTCCGTCCTCCCACCGCGATGTTCATTTTGCAAAAAAACCATTCCCATGCTTTCTCACTTAAATATCGCTCTCCTCTCTTTGTGCTTTCATTTACTTTCTTCCTCCTTCGACCAAAAAAACCCTAGCTTTCTTCCTCCCGTCGCCGCCGCCGCCGTTCTTCCTCCTTCGCCACCGCCGTTCTCCCTAGCCGACCGCCATGGATTCCGCAGGTCTTTCTCTCCGTCGCAAGCATGCAGAGCCATCGCCACCGGTGCAGCCACCACCAGCTTCACGCCGCAGGATCACCAATCTTGGGCCGCCGTCTCCGTCGCTGCCACCTGTGCAGCCACCGCAAGCTTCTCTCCGCAGGATCCCCGTCTCAGGATCTACCGGAGCAGGATCTACCGGAGCAGGTCCCCATCGCAGGCCCTTCGCTGCCCCATCTCCGTCACCATCTCCGGACCAAGGCAAGGAGAGGAGAGACAAGGTACTGCCCCTCAATTTTCAATCTCGATTAGGTAGATTTAGAAGCTCTGTTGCGCAATTCCAGCTTTCAGAGCATTGATTTAAGTCCTTAGTTGGTGAATGTTTGAAACAAACTGCCTCAACATTTCACCATCTCCGGCGCAGGCACCACAGGCTCCCCTCCGCAGGACCGTCACCATTCCCCTCTCACCAACTGCCTCAACATTTCCCTCCCTGGAGTCCCTACCACCGGGGCAGATTCACAACATCTCCGTCTTACGATCTGCAACCACCGGAGGCGAAGGACACCGAGGAGTTGGTGCATCCCACAGGTTTGTTTCATGAAATTTCTGTTAGTGCATCTGTTTGCCATCATGGTTTTGGTGTTAAAGTTATCTAATCTAGCTTAATTCATCATGTTTGCCCATTAGTGAGAAGCACAAGGAGGAGCCAGACTATGAGACTGAAGAGGATGATCATTACAGTGAAGAGGATGATCATTACAGTGAAGAGGATGATCATTACAGTGAAGAGGATGATTACTTCAGTGCTGATGATGATGATTGGAACACATGGACCATTCTTAGAGGTTTGTTTGTAATCAAAGTTATGTGTCAAAGATGACAAGTGCTGCATTAGCTTACTATTATTCTAACACCACACTATTTTGTTAAATAGGGGCCAGGTTTATCTGGTGATGAATCATTTGACAAGTGCTGCATTTTTGGAAATGAAGTGCAGCTGACTTGTAATCAAAGGAATCAGCTACGTAGCATTGTGGAGGAGCTGCCAATGCCAGAAATGAAGCACTATGTCTGCACATTGATGAACAGCAATGTAATACCAGGAGAAGGTAAAATGGTAAGTGCTACTGCTTTCTTTGCATTATTTTACATAGCAACTGATGAATTCACTGTCTTGTGAATGTTGTTGCTTTCCATGAATTACTTAGGACAATGCCCATTACATTGTAGCATCTGATGAATTCACTGTCCTGTGAATGTTGTTGCCTTCCATGAATTCAAATTCCATAACATTGTAGCAATTTTACTGAATTGACAATGGTCTGGTGAATCTTAGCACATCCAAAACTCATTTAATACAAACACATTGTAGCAATTTTACTTTTACTGAATTGACAATGGTTTGGTTGTTGTTGAGCTTTGCTTGATGGTTTTCATTTACTTTCCCTTCTCCTTTTTTCTCCTGGATGATCTTGCTTAAGTTCCCATGTCTCTGGTTGGATTGGCTTTGGTTTGTTTGGAGGATGATGCATGGTTCCATAACATTGTAGCAATTTTACTGAATTCAAATTCATGTAGGATGAATTACTTAGGATAACATTGTAGCATCTGATTTGGAATTACTTAGGATGAATTACTTAAGTAAATTCTTGTAGGAATTTTACTGAATTCAAATTCGTTACATGAATTTCAGGAGTTTTCACAAGAGTACACAAGTGCATTCCTTGTTAAATTTCTCATGTCACAACAGCACATTAAGTATGGTATTTCTGGTGGAGCTCAGGATGTCGCTGTAGTTGTCAACTGTAGTACAAGCTCTCTAAACAAGTACTGCAGGATGAGGTATGATGGTTCTCGAAAGGCCAAGATCAGTGTTGGCTGGACAAAAACTGTCGAATCATTCAAACTCAAGGAAAGAGATGTTTGCAAGATAACCTTCAAGGATGAGAGGGAAATTCCGTACACTAGGAGGGATCAATTTGCCTGGCTAAGGATGGTGATCACAAAACTTGAAGATTTGCAAGAATGACCTAATGTAGAAGACCAGTGTTGGATGGTTCAGTAGTTATAAGTCAACTGTAAATCAATTGCTGTTTAATCTATGTTGCTTTTTTGTAAGGTTAAGACTTTCATTTTTCTTCCAATCTATTGTGATTTGTAATGTTAAGAGTACTGTCTTAAATGTGTTATGGATATGCTAAGATTCAATTTTAAGAGTACTGTCTTACTACTATATATGTCAATGCAAGAATTCCTAAGGCACTTGTGTTTTCATCACATTTGCATGGAATTTTTCTTGCAACAGTAGCTGCACATTTTGAATATTAATTTGGCTTTATTTTGTTGTTCTTTTTGCCATTTGTATAGGAGTTTCCCAACAGTAGTTGATTTCAAAGTAGTAAATTGGAATTTTGAATCTAAATGTTTTTAAAGCAGCCTTTCATTCAATTTTTCTTGCAACAGTAGCTGCACATCTTCAAAATTGTTTTGGCTTACTTTTGTTGTTCTTTCTGCCATTTATAAAGGACATTTCAAAACAGTAGTTTCTCTGCATCGTGGGCTAACATTGACCAGATCTGGGCCTTCATTTTAATTTTGGGCAGGTCGCCAGCCCATATATATTTCTGTTATAGCCAGATTTTAGCCACATTGGGAGTTGGGCCGTGATTGAGATGGGCTTAGAGGATATGCATATAAAGTGTTTATGAATCGGCCTCGTGCGAGAGTTTGGGCTAGATTGCCCGTGTATCTGTACATTATGATAGATTACGTTTCAGTTAGAATTAAGAGATAGAGTTTGGATCGTACGCAGTTAGGTTTATTCCAAAAATAGAAAGTCCACGGACTATAAATATGTACCTAGGGTTATTGAGAAGGAGGACGATCACGTTCACAACAAACACAATCTAGGCGCATCGCCACCCCTTGTTTCGAGGGTTTTCTTCCGGGTAAGCGCCATGCTCTTGCGATCTGGGCAGTATCAGTTTATTCGTTGTTTTGTGTTGCTCGTACTGAAGCCTTGTTGATGGCGAGTAACACTGTTATCATGGATATGTTGAGGCTAACATCGATACTCTTTTGATATGTTTGCTTAGTTATGCTATCCCTACATATCTAGCTGCCTTTATACCTATCTTAGGTGTAAAGGTAGCAACTTGCTTGATCTTTATTTAGTAGACTTGATCTGTTATGGTTGTTCCTTGTTCTTCAAGGATTAGTTTGATATCCGCATGATTAGGCCTTGCAAACGGGTTGAATGATCCAGCAGTGCGTAAGGTATGGTTTGCCGATCCTAGAGAAGATGTTCCGAGAATCGACCCTATGTTGGTTTTTAGGCCTTTTCTAGGGCTAGTTTTCTGTTATCTTTCGCATCTGTCAGGCTCAATTACGTGTAGGACGTTCCAGTTAGGCGGTGAAAACCCTAGACTGTCGTAGGTCGGTTTAACTTGGTTTTGATAAAGCAGGACCCCCATGTTATCGTAGATCCAATAAGGATCATGGGACAATCGGCTCCTTGAGCCGATTCACAGGTACGAGAGCCGATCGAGGATCGGATTTAATGTTTACGTGTCTGCCATGCAGGAAAATAATCGAAGCAATCCATCACCTTCCTGATCAGGTATAGGTCAGGTGGCACGCCCTCGCAACAGCCAGGACGTGTGCCGGAGTTTTGCGGGCCGTCGCCCGAGGGACCAGGGCCCACCAAGCCCCGGAGCCTCCTCTTCGTGTTGCTCGTCGCTGCCCGCCGGTGGGTTTTGGCAGGCAACACATTCTGGCACGCCCGGTGGGACATTCTACAGCAACGGCGTCGACATCTGCAGCTGTGATGGCGGAGACACCAATCACGTACGAAGAACTGCCTGAGGAGCACAAGAAGAAATATGATGAGATTAAAGTCTCTCGAAGCCGATCTCATCGGCTCTTTTGAGAGGACCCGTAAACATGGCATTAGGTGGAAAGGGTTCTCACCTGAAGGCGTTCTCGATGAAGTGGATCTGTCTATCCCTTCGGAAGAACGCACCAGAGCTCTGCGCCAGGAAGTTAATTACATGGTGGCTCATTCGTTACACCGTCATTCTGAGAGCCTGGTAAACGCTTTCGAGCGCATCGCGGTTCGCGTGGTTCAAGAAATCATGAAGCATCAGTACTCTCCGTCAGGGCCTGCCCTAGGAACTCACCAGGGGGAGATACCGTTCCAAACCAGACCACAGCTGCCATTCGCGCTTGCAGCACCAGCCGCCGGTTCGCCGCATACGTCGTCTACAAGGTTGGAGGCGATCCTAGCGATTACCAGTTCCTGCAAGAGCCGCCTAAAGAGATCCCACACGGATACGTGTGCACATACGTGCCGGACTGCAATAACTTGGCGCGCACGAACCAGATTGCAGCAGGAGGGATTTCTGGAGCGGACGCCGATAAACAGGCGTGGCTAGCTAAATATGCCACCGGAACGAGTCATGAAAGCTCAGCCCCTGCAGCCAATACCATGGAACAAATCAGTACAATCTTAAGAGACCAGTTCGGCATCCTGCCAAAGAGGAGAATGGTCGGCTATTCCAAGCCGTACCCCAACGAATACGATTTGATTCCACTGCCGCCCAAGTATCGGCTCCCTGAGTTCTCAAAGTTCAATGGGTCAGAAGGGTCTAGCTCGATTGAGCATGTGAGCCGATATTTGGCACAGTTGGGCATGATTTCAGCATCAGACCCATTACGTGTGAGGTTTTTTGCGCAATCTCTCACAGGACCAGCTTTTGGGTGGTACACCTCGTTGCCGCCGGATTCAGCCCGGACGTGGAAGCAGCTGGAAGAGCAATTTCATATTCAATATCACTCAGAAGCTACTGAGGCTGGCATTGCCGATCTGGGCGCAGTACGACGTAAACGTGGAGAAATATCGGAATATACCAGCGTGCTGTCAGAACCGATGTTATTCGGCTCGTTTAACCGAGAAAAGCGTCGATCTCGCGGTATTGGCCTCGCCGCGATCAAGGATCTGGCTTTCCAAGTGGAATACAATTCACCGGCGCATGGCTCAGAAATTAACATTGTATGAGCAGCGCCACGAATTGTACCAAGACAAGTTCAAACGCCCGATAGGCCTGGTCGAGACAGAAGAAGTTGGGGACTCTGCAGAAGACCAGGAAGTAGCCGTGGCTGAATGGGCTCGGGGGGCAGATCCCATGTCCTGCAAGTGGGTGAAACAACAAGGGCCTGCAAAAGGGTTCGACTTCGATGTAAGCAAAGCTGAGAAAATATTTGACTTATTGCTTAAGGAAAAACGGCTGACGTTACCCGAAGGCCATAAAATCCCTACGGCGCAAGAGTTGAACGGGAGACCGTACTGCAAGTGGCATCACTCGTTCACCCATATCACCAATGACTGCAAAGAGTTGCGTCGGCAGATCCAAACGGCGATAGAACAAGGCCGTTTGATCTTTGGTCAGTTTGCCATGAAGGTGGACACGCAACCGTTTCCTGGCGTCAACATGGTGGAGCATAATCAATCCACAAGGCGTCAGCTAGATTTCTCACTTGGTGTTAACATGGCAGGGCCTGTATACCACCATAGCAGGGATAAAAAAGAAAGCGGTCACCCACATGGTAAGGAAAAGGAGGAGGCCGGCCCACGCGACCGGCCCCGATATGATGATAGACGGTACATCACCGAGGAACAAGTGAGAAACGTGCGATATCAACGACCGCTCTCCGAGCATCTCCTTAACAAATATGAGCGTCAGTACGATCGACGCCGGCGGTACGATACAGATGACGAAAGGTACCGTCAGTCTGATGTAGACAATGGAAAATATCGTCGGTGTGGTAGAGACGACGAAAGGTATGAGCGTCGCGCTAAGGGGAAGTCAAGAGAGCAGGAAGATATGGACAGACACTGGGATTGTCCTTTCTTTAAGCATTGCTGGGATTCAGGTATGAGCCGATTGCCTACAATCGACAATTGCCCGGAATGTAGACGGCAGGAGGAGGACACGGGTGAGGTTTCAGTGTTCAAACGTCTAGGGCCTCTCCCATCTCAGAACAGACGAGCTGAGTCAGCTCGAGAGGAAGATTTCGAGGAATCAGAAGATGAAGAAGAAGATAGATACCACCGGCCAAGGTGGTGTCCTGATGGACTCAGTCATTCCCAAAAGCGTAGGGTTCAGCGGCTACGTAGCTTGGAGGAAGCCGAGGCGCAATACCTGCACACGCTGAGGAAGGCGCGACCCGATCTGGCCGTGAAAATTCAACAAACCTTGGACACGGAGATGCGTCCACAGAAGAAAGAATGGCGCCCTAAGCAAATAAAAACCGATGCGAAGGCATCGGCTGGCACAAACATGGTGTTCATTCTTCCGTCCGAGTTTTGTGCTCCAAGAATCGAAGAAGCGCCGGTGGCACAGTTGGACTGCGGCCCACGGCCAGTTATCTTTGAGAAGCCACGAGAGAAGAGCTACAAACATTTAAAGGCCCTGTACCTAAGAGGTTATATCAACGGGCAGCCTGTCAAGCAAGATGTTGGTTGACACGGGAGCGGCAGTCAACATAATGCCATACTCCATGCTACGGCGTTTGGGACGCTCTAACGCAGATCTGATCAAGACCAACGTCACACTAAGCGACTTCAACGGACAAGCATCAGAAACGCAAGGCGGATCTGACCGTGGGCCGAAAAACCATCCCTACATCATTCTTCATCGTCGACAGCAAAAGCACCTACGCTGTCCTGCTAGGGAGGGATTGGATTCACGCCAACTGCTGCATTCCATCCACAATGCACCAATGCCTGATACAGTGGGATGGAGATGAAGTGGAGGTCGTTCATGCGGATGACTCAGTCGAGATCTCAATAGCTGGCATGAATATTTGGGACGCAGACGACCAAGAGCCGATTTCTGGAGTCAGTTTGGACGACTGTGAGCGCATCGAAGCTACAAAAAACGGAGTGAGGCTGGTCTTATCCACCGGCCTGACAGAGTAACAAGAGCAAAGTCAATGGACGTACGTGGCAAGGCCGCGATCGGCCCCAAAAAATAAAAAGCAATGACCTCACCTCAAGCATGCCACGTAGTTGTAGTAGGGAGACTCCCTCCCGTAGTAGAGCACAAATAAGTTGTAAACCTTCATTGAGCAATACAATCAAAAGGGGGGCCGATTCCAGAAATCGGCCCAAATTATCCTCCCCATACGTTTTTCCTGTGTTCGGCATCGATCTAGCAGCCGACGGAAAGCTAGGGTATGGATTTACATCGGCTGATGAGCTAGAAGAGATTGACATTGGTCCTGGGGATAAGCCGCGACCAACATTTATCAGCAAAAAGCTAGATCCACATCTGAGGGGCCTGATGATAGCTCTGTTGAAAGAATATCCAGATTGCTTTGCCTGGGATTATACAGAGATGCCGGGTTAGACAGGAGCATCATTGAGCATCGGCTCCCTCTTAAGAAAGGATTTCGGCCGTTCCAACAGCGAGCACGCCAAATGAAGGCCGAAATTTTAGAAGAAGTCAAGAAAGAGATCGAGAAAATGTTGAACGCCGGTTCATCAGGCCATGCAGGTATGCTGAGTGGATTTCCGTATCGTGCCTGTACAGAAAAAGGACGGCCGATGGCGCGTCGCCATAGATTTTCGGGATCTCAATAGAGCCACTCCAAAGGATGAATATCCAATGCCGGTAGCAGAGACATTGATCAATGCAGCCGCTGGACATAAGGTTTTAAGTTTCATGGATGGCAATGCCGGTTACAACCAAATATTTATGGCTCCAGAGATATACACAAGACCGCATTCAGAGTACCAGGTTCAGTGGGCTTGTTTGAATATGTAGTCATGACATTTGGACTGAAAAATGCCCGACATACCAAAGAGCCATGAATTACATCTTTCATGATCTGATCGGCAAGTTGGTGGAGATTTACATTGATGACGTGGTAGTTAAGTCTGTTTCAGTAAAAGGGCACTTGGATGATCTGCGACGCATCCTCGACCGAACTAGAAAATTCGGGCTAAGAATGAATCCAAAGAAGTGTGCTTTTGGTGTAACGGCCGGTCAATTCTTGGGTTTCTTGGTTCATGAACGCGGAATTGAGATCGGCCTGAAAAGTCAGGAGGCAGTGCGAACAATGAAACCGCCTACCACGAAGAAGGAACTCCAGTGTCTCATCGGCAAAATCAACTTCGTCAGAAGATTCATCTCCAATCTGTCAGGCGAATCGAGCTGTTCATGGGATTGGTAAAATTAAATCTGATGAGGAGTTTCGCTGGGGGCAGAGCAACAGCGAGCATTTGACGAGATTAAAGAGTATCTAACGAAGCCACCTGTGTTGGTTCCGCCCCAGCAAGACAGACCATTCTATATTTACTTGTCGGTAGCTGACACTTCCATCGGTGGTGGTCCAACTTTATGATGGTCTGGAGAGAGTTGCTTTCTACCTCAGCAAAGGATGTTGGATGCGAAACTAGGTACCTGAGATCGAGAAGTTGTGCCTCTGCCTATTTTTTACCTGCACCAAGCCACATCTTGTCAGCGGAAATTGTCATCATATGCAAATCAGATGTCATCAAACATATGTGCCGGCTCCTGTGTTGAAGGGCCGACTCGGTAAGTGGATGTTTGCATTATCGGAATTTGATCTCCGGTATCAGCCTGCGAAAGCAGTCAAAGGACAGGCGTTGGCCGATCTTATTGCTGAACGAATCAACACGATATAGCAGCACTGTCGGTGCGTGCATGGGCCATGTTTTTCGACGGATCGGCTTGCGATGATGGTTGCGGCATCGGCATTCTACTTGTATCGCCCGGGGGGCAACATATTCCTTCTCCATCAGGCTACCTACCCCTTGCACCAACAATGTCGCTGAGTATGAGGCAATACGCAAGGGAATGGAGTTGCTTTTGGAGGCCAGGGCAGAAGCAGTGGAACTTTTTGGAGACTCAAAACTGGTGATTTCCCAGCTCACGGAAGAATACAAATGCGAGAGCGAGATGCTCTTCCCGTTATGGATGCAATGCCGTGAGCTGATGGCACAATTTAGGTACATAAACTTCAGTTGGATCCCGAGGTCGCAAAACACCGAGGCCAATGATCTCGCACAGATTGCCTCAGGCTACAAGGAGGTAGCAGGTGGAGCCGATGTTCAGGTACAGTTCCTGGAACCAGATGACTGGAGAGCCGATATCTTCAATTACTTGAAAGATCCGGCTCGGGGGGCACCTAAACGGATAAGGTACAAGGCCATGAAATATGTGCTTATAGGAGATGACATGTTCTACAGGACTTTGGAAGGGTTACTTCTCAAATGTCTGGGACCAGCCGAGTCAAATCGGCTTTTACACGAGGTACACGAAGGCGCCTGTGGAACTCACCAATCGGCTCATAAGATGAAATGGTTGATCAGGCGATCGGGGTTTTATTGGCCCACCATGCTCGAGGATTGCTTTAAGTACTATAAGGGGTGTCAAGCGTGTCAGATGTTCGGGAAAATTCAGATGGTACCCGCATCAGCAATGAACCCCATCATCAAGCCTTGGCCATTTCGAGGTTGGGGTATGGATATGATCGGCAAAATCAATCCTCCATCGAGCAAAGGCCATAATTGGATTTTGGCCATTACAGATTATTTCACTAAATGGGTGGAGGCCGTCCCCATGAAGTCAGTAGCATCACAAGATGTCATCAATTTCGTGAAGGAACATGTCATTCATAGATTCAGGATTCCCCAGACGATCACGACCGATGGAGGTTCGGTCTTCATTTCTCGCGAGTTTAGAAAGTTCTGCGAGGACATGGGAATTAAGTTGATCCGATCATCTCCATACTATGCTCAAGCAAATGGGCAGGCTGAAGCGTCCAACCAGAGCCTTATCAAGCTGATTAAGAGGAAAGTCGACGAGCACCCTAGACGGTGGCATGAGATATTGTCAGAGGCTTTGTGGGCTTATCGCATGTCATGTCATGGGGCGATAAAACCTCGCCATACCATCTGGTCTATGGACAAGAAGCCGTATTGCCCTGGGAAATCACGGCTGGGTCGAGACGCGTTACATTTCAATGATCTAACAACTGAAGAATATGCAACCCGATGAGTGATAGTATTGAGGATCTAACGGAACTTAGACTTTGGTCGCTTGAGAAAATTAAAGAGAACAAAGCCAAGGTAGCCCGCGCGTATAATAAGAAGGTGGGACCAAAGGAGTTCCACGTTGGTGATCTGGTATGGGAAGCTGTATTGCCATTGGGGACTAAGGATGCAGTGTATGGTAAATGGTCTCCAAATTGGCACGGGCCGTACAGGGTCGACCAAGTTTTAAAGGGTAACGCATATATGCTTGAGGAGCTGAGCGGTGTGAAGTTCCCAGTGGCTGTCAATGGTCAGCATCTCAAGAAATATTTCCCAAGTATGTGCGATGACGGATAGTGAAATATGGGGGCCGATGCATGAAATCGGCCGGTAAAAAATATAAATATAAAGCATAGCCGATGCACAGACTTCGACTTTAGAATAAAAAGCCGATGCACAGCCATCGACTCTAGAGGTACAAGCTGTTACGAGCAGTTATCAGATTATATGGAGAGGCTCTATAAAAGGAATGCCTCGAAGGCACGGAGGGCGTCAGCACGGACAAGATCCACCTCGGCGATCTCGGCCTTATCGTCTTCATCCTTGCCTGTCACTAGCTGCTTGTGCAGGTCACGTATTTCTGCCAGATCAGTTTTTAGCTGAGCTTTGAGGCCTTCTGCTTCTTCTTGGGAGCGGGCAATAAGAGCTTCCTTATTAGAAATAAGCTGTTTGGTTGCCCGGACCCTCTCTTCAAGGTCCTCCAATTCCTTTCGCAAGGTCTCAAGTTCGGCGGTGCTGGACAGAGGTGTCAGTTTTGGCATCTAAGGCCGCCTTTTTCTCGTTGAGCCGTTGACATTTGTCTGCAATATCAGTTTTCAACGGAAGTTGGGCGTGGCGTAGCTCGATTCTCTGACGAGCTGACTTCACCCTTGACCTGTAGGCAGACAGAGTCACGACTGGCCAGAGTTTCACCTGCAACGTTACCGGGAGGTGGTGCTGGATTTCTTCAAGAACACTCTTCACTTCCTCGGGGTTTCGACCAACGTCTCGATCGGGGAGGAAAGCAGGGCTTTGAGACGCTGGAATTGACGTTGGACGGCGCTGGGTCGTGGTTCATCGCATGCCGTAGAAGGAGCTGGTTCGATGGATTCAGGGTCGAACGTTAGCAAGCTCGAGAGATCACAACCTGACAAACATAAACAGCGTCAGTATGCAGCAAAAGGGAAGGGTAAGCCAAACGAAAGGAGTATACCTCTCCTGAGACCAGGGGGACAGCCGATGATGAGGCAATCGGCTCTTGTGTTTCTGCTGGGGGCTTGGCCAAATTGGCGACCTTATCAACAGCACCTATAGGGATTACTGGTTCCAGGTTTGCGGAGGGCATCAATACTTCCTTGACTCCCCCACTAGAAGTGTCATCAGTCTGCAAAGGAGGTGGTTAGCCGATACGAGCAGTAATGGTTTGAAAGATGAGCCAGGGAGAGTATGGAGGGTAATTACATTTAAGGCCTCTTGGTTTGATGAAGGGGCTTGCGGTTCCTTTCGAACCTTCTTGGTACATCGGCTCTTTGTGCGTTGATCGCCCTGCCCCGCTCTGATTGGAGCTTGGGGGGCAACAGGTTCAGGAACTGGTCTTTTCCTGGAAGCCGATTGTTGCAGATCTGGCTGGCTCTGCGTGGTGATTTTCCCAGAGTTGCCCGAGCTCGATTCCCCTCGACTGGATTGTGTTTCCTCGCTGGAGTTGTCTTCGGTGGCTTCGGTGGAGGCCTATAAAAGAAGAGTTAGTAAGCACAAGTGTGTTTGCGGAAGCCCATAAGGATAGATGAAATCAGGAAGTGCATGGATCAACGTACGTGCGAGCTCTCTTGGTCTGGAGAAGGGTTCCGGCGCTTCAAAGGTTTCTTGGCGGCTACTTTCTTCACTGCCGTTCTCGCCTTGATTGGGGCTCGGGGGGCAGCTGGCCCGGAAGAGGCTTTGCTCTTGGGAGCCGATTTTGGTGAAATCGGCTGGCTCTGCATCACGACCTTTTTCAAGGTGGCGAGCTTTTCGAGCCACCGGAGCCGGTGGGAGGAATTCAAAGGGAGGTGTGTGTATCTGTTGCTGCAAGGAGACAGAGCGAGGTTATTAAAAATCATTGTAAGCCACTTCAAGAAAATTTGCGAGTGGTAGTACCTGTTCTGCGGGGATATCATATTCGGCATCGAGTTGTCTCAGCAACGGTCCCAGAGCTCTCCTGAAGGCATGAGTTTTCCACATGGACCACCAGGTCTCAAAACCATCGGTTGATGAGGTGAAAGAGAGGTTATTGGGGATTGGGATGGCTAGAGCATCAAAGAAGGAGTAACACCTCTGACCGGTGAGTACATCGGGCAAATCAGCTCTGCTCTCTGTTAAGTGATGGAGGAAGAAGTGAGGAGACACCTGCCCAAGACCAAACTGCCGGGCTGTGACGACCGGCTGATAAGACTCATAACCAGGTTTGATTATCCTGTTTGATGTGCTCATGCCAACTGGAAGGAAGCAGGGACGGATCATGGTGGAATACAATTGTCGGGTGCTGGTGTCATCGGCAAAGCTGTCTAGCTGAAGGAGACTGGATTTTCAAAATTTTCAGATTCCGTGTAAGGGAAGAAGAGAGGATTGTCTAGGCCTTGGAAGAAAATCCTGAACCACTTTGATGCTTCCTTGGGGATCAGTTTACTACCTGGAAGGCTATACAAGGCTTGGTCGTAGCTAGTGCATCGGATCTGCTTCCCGTTAGCATCTGGAAAGGTGCGAGTGGCCAAAAGTGGGAAGTTTGGGATATGGTTCTGGAAATACAGCTGAGCCCATAGCTGAATAAACCACCAGGGACCTCCTGTTTTGACTGTCCGTTGGGAAGATAATTTGACAGACATTAGTTGGAGGTATCGATAGACCTCTCCAAGGAACAGTTTGCCGATGCCTAGATGGGTGCCTCTGGCAAGTTCGTAGGCCAAGGGAAGATAATTCTTGGTCGGAGCGAAGGGCCACAGAATATAAAGTGTTCCAACCAGAAATTCAGAAAAGCCGTGTGTTCTTTCTCTGTTACAGGGCCTTTATTTTTCATGTGGCGTCGAAGGTAAGCACCCCAGTTTGTGCACTCTGTTTTGGAAGAGAGTTTGAAAGGAACCTTTGGTAGCATAAAAGCAGAGGGGCTGAGAGATGTGACGTCTAGGCCGGTGATCATTACCACATCCAGCAGAGTTGGTGTCATGGGGCTGTGGCCAAACATGAAGCAGTTCAGGGCATCAGACCAGAAGTAGCCGATGGTTTTTAGAAGATTTTCATACTTCTCAAGGGGAGACAATGATAAGGACAGGGCATCGGCTATTCCTGTGGTTTCCCAGTTGGATTGGTGAGTTTTGGATACTCTGTACCAAGAAACCCAATCTTCAGGAGGGTTAGGCCAGGCTCGTAAGCAGTCGGCCCAAGAAGTTAGATCTAAGTCCTGGTTCACGAAGGGAATCCTATTGGCTTCGCAAGAAATCAGATGGGCAGGACTCTCGACAGACCGAGGGCCAAGACAAAGAGAGTTTGGAAGAGAAGGATGCGGCAACAGAATGTCTGATACCTAAAATTAATGGTGAAATAGGGCATTAATTCAGATGTTTGCTATGAATTCCAACACTATGCTCGGATGGCGAGGGGCGGTTAAAGATTACCTTCAAGCCAGAGACTGTTGCGTTGGTATTGGACGATTCCGCCATCCGATTTGCTGGCGGATATGAATCTGCGCGGTTGGGGATCTAGGGTTCGCGTCACCACGAGTTGAATTTGTTTGAGGAGCAATTGGGGATTTGAGTTTGGTCCGTTAAACGAGGGTCGCAGGTTACCGTTTGAAGTTGGCCTTACTGGCGTTTTATGGTAAGAGACTGATGCGTTGCCATCGGCTCTTTGCGCGTTGACCTACTTTGACAATCGGAAAAAGTGGACACGGAAGCGTTCTTCATTGATAAGGAGGGTTTTTTACAAAAGGAGCCGATTGCTCACAAAAGGGAGATTTACTACCTAATGTACTACTACTAGCCCTATTCTAGTAGTCCCTAGTCTAGGGGCCGGCGCCGTCACTGCCATCGCTGCCCTCGTCGTCGCCATCCTCGCTGCCGTCGGCGCTGCCCGCGAGGTCCTCGTCGCTCTGTTGAAGCCGCCGGCAGGGGCTTCTTCCTCTTCGTCGTCGTCGTCGTCATCCTCCGACCCGGCGCGGAAGCGCTTCGCCGGCGGGTACTCGTCGGAGGAGGTGTCATCCTCCGCCTCGTCCTCCTCGTCGGAGGAGATGTCCTCGCCCCAGGAGAAGGCGTCGTCGTCGCTCCCTTCCTCCAACTCCCCGTCAACGAGGAACTGGAGGTCGTCTTCCCCGTCGGTCAAGGATTCGTCATCCTCTGACCAGACGGAGGAGTCCCAATCTGCCTCGTCCCAATGCGGTGGGGCGAGGGCCTCGTACGCCGCCATCGGGTCGTACTCCGGCGTCGGCTCACGGGAGGGGGAAGATAGGCAGGAAAGACCCGAAGAAGCAGAGGAGGAGTCCATGGTTGCAGAGGAGGGGAGTCTCGATTGCTAATGTGGAGCAAGAGGATGAGGAGGCGAACTGATCGGGTGCAGTTAAATAAAGGGGATGTAGTGGGAGATGATTCAATGCTGTGGCGGTTTCCGAGGGTGCGGTGCCAAAACTGTCAAATCGTGCAGTGTGGAGGAGTTGAGGAGGCAAGGCATCATGATGGAAGGGCACTGTAGCGGTTCTGATTTGCAATGCGTAACCCGATGAAGGAAAACAGAGTGGTTTTGGAATTATTATTGCCAAAACCAGGGGGGCATGTGTTATAGCCAGATTTTAGCCACATTGGGAGTTGGGCCGTGATTGAGATGGGCTTAGAGGATATGCATATAAAGTTTTTATGAATCGGCCTCGTGCGAGAGTTTGGGCTAGATTGCCCGTGTATCTGTACATTATGATAGATTACGTTTCAGTTAGAATTAAGAGATAGAGTTTGGATCGTACGCAGTTAGGTTTATTCCAAAATAGAAAGTCCACGGACTATAAATATGTACCTAGGGTTATTGAGAAGGAGGACGATCACGTTCACAACAAACACAATCTAGGTGCATCGCCACCCTTGTTTCGAGGGTTTTCTTCCGGGTAAGCGCCATGCTGCCCAGATCGCATCTTGCGATCGGCGTATCAGTTTATTCGTTGTTTTGTGTTGCTCGCCTTGTTGATGGCGAGTAACACTGTTATCATGGATATGTTGAGGCTAAGATCGATACTCTTTTAATATGTTTGCTTAGTTATGCTATCCCTACATATCTAGCTGCCTTTATACCTATCTTAGGTGTAAAGGTAGCAACTTGCTTGATCTTTATTTAGTAGACTTGATCTGTTATGGTTGTTCCTTGTTCTTCAAGGATTAGTTTGATATCCGCATGATTAGGCCTTACAAACGGGTTGAATGATCCAGCAGTGCGTAAGGTATGGTTTGCCGATCCTAGAGAAGATGTTCCGAGAATCGACCCTATGTTGGTTTTTAGGCCTTTTCTAGGGCTAGTTTTCTGTTATCTTTCGCATCTGTCAGGCTCAATTACGTGTAGGACGTTCCAGTTAGGCGGCGAAAACCCTAGACTGTCGTAGGTCGGTTTAACTTGGTTTTGATAAAGCAGGACCCCCATGTTATCGTAGATCCAATACGGATCATGGGACAATCGGCTCCTTGAGCCGATTCACAGTAACCGAGAGCCGATCGAGGCTCGGATTTAATGTTTACTTGTCTGCCATGCAGAAAATAATCGAAGCAATCCATCACCTTCCTGATCGGTATAGGTCAGGTGGCACGCCGCAACAGCCAGGACGTGTGCCGGAGTTTTGCGTCGCCCGAGGGACCAGGGCCCACCAGCAATCCTGGGAGCCTCCCGGCTCTTCGTGTTGCTCGTCGCTGCCCGCCGGTGGGTTTTGGCAGGCAACAATTTCATCCTGGGCTGGGTTGTTGGAAGTCATACCGTCCCCCTACTATATGAACCAGTAGTTCCATCCACTTCTTCCACTTCTCATGTAGCAGTTCCTCGACGGTGACGACTGGAAGCAGTTCATGTAGCAGTTCGTCGACGGTTCTTCTTCAAGTTCATCTAGTTCTTGCCGTCGCTTCTTCTGCAAGGTGAGTTCGAAACAAAAAAACCCCCTCTTCTGCAAGGTTAGTTCGAAACAAAAAAAACCCCCTCTCCTTGCTTCCAGTTCTTGCCGTCTTTTCTGTAAGGTGAATTTTTTTGTGCCAGTTCTTCTTGATTGATGTGTTCGCATGGGTTCAATCTATTGAACATTCTTCATTTCCCCTCTTTCTAATCTTCTTAGATCTGTTCGCATTGGTTCAATCTGTTGAACCTTTTTCCTCCTTGCATGCGTTCATTTGCTTGATTTGACTGCATGGTTCCAGTCCATTTAACCTTTTCCTCCTTGCATGTGTTCATTTGCTTGATAATATAGCATGGTTTCAATCCATTCCACCTTTTTAGGGTTCATTTGCTAGATTAGATCTGTTTCCACCACTGTAAACACTTTTTTAGGGTTCATATCATCTACCACCACGGCACCTATCAATTAATATACTGACATTTACTTTGTGGTAGATTCAAATGGATCAAGGCAACTGTCAGTTCTGCCATCAGCCTATGGCCAACTGCAAGTATTCAAACAGGCGTGCTACATCATTCAAGATCATCATGCAAGAGGACTATGATCACTTTGCGGTATGCAATTCCTTGTACATTGATTATTTGAATTTCATGCAATTCCTTGTACATTGATTACTTGAATTTCATGCTTTGAACAGACTAATCTCACATTGCGTTTCTATTTATATGCAAGACTAATCTCACATTGCGTTTCATGCTTTGAACAGACTGTTCCTTGTTACTTCAAGGAAAAACTGAACAAGTACAGTGACAAGTGGTTGCATGCTCTTGTTGCTGGCCACAGGCTCGATTTCTACTTAGAGAAGAGTACAAACTCCACAACCATGTGTGGCCCCTGGTGGTCTTTTCTCATGATGTCACACCTTGTTGATGTCAACGATGTTGTCACCTTCAAGTTACCTACTGAAGATGACAGTGAAGATGAGATTTCTGATGAAGATGCTGAAGGTATGGAGTATGAAGAAGAGGCTGGTGATGGCATCTTCGAAGTAACTGTTGCAGATCCTGATGGAAACCAAAAACCCTTCTATCTTATGAATGGTATGTACATGACTCCTTTGGAAACTTGTTCATACAGTTAGTTTGCTTATTAGTTTGTGTTCACAGTTTTATAAATTTGTGCAGGACCAATTTATGTACCTGACGAGATCAGAGGCACACTTTACAAGACAGTTTTCTCTGACATGCATGCTGTTGGTGAAGCAGACATGACTGAGATAGTCTGGGAAATGTACAAGGATGCCTCAAAAGATGCAGTTGATGCAGTTGACTCAACTGATGAGCTTCAGTACATTGTTCACAAAGTTGATGCAGTTGATGCTACATCAAAAAGATTGGTAATCTCCATGTATCAAAAACCTTGTTCATACAGTTCATACATTTCAAATTCAGTTTTGCTTAATGCTCTATTCTTGTGGTTCCTATTGCAGGCACTGCCAGAAAACCTTGTCCATGGTTACAATTACCCAAAGAGGGGAATTGCAAGGTTTACTACCAGGCGTATGAGTGAAGACATTGCTGGGCATTACTTCATTCAAACTGGGGTCTTGGGCAGGCTGGTCGTCTGGCTGAATGGAGAAGACATGGACAATTTTTGTGAGGCCAACTCCATAGTTGAAAGCTCTCTTCTTCTTATCAGGGTTGATATGATGCAAGACTACATTGGTGTCTCTATCCACAAGATTGAAGACATCTAATGCTATGCTGATTCAAGATGGTTGCTGACTGAAGATGCTTTAGTTTATGTAGGTGCTTTTGAGTGTAGTTTGTGCAGTATGTAATTACTGTTAGTTTGTGGAAGACATATTGTTGGTGGTTGCTTTTGTTCATGTGCTGCTATGGCACACATCCTGTTGTTGGCTAATGTTTATGTGCTGCTATGGAACACATCTTGTTGGTGTTTACTTTTGTTGATGTGCTGCTTATGTAAGACTACTGTCATTATGTTGTCCAGTCATTGTATGACCTGATGATGGCCTGATCAAATATATGTGTTACTACTATGTGTTAGGAAGTTAACTGAATTTGTGTTACTACTATGTGAATGCAAGACTTCCTAAGGCACTTGTGTTTTTATCACATTTGCGTTGAATTTTTCTTGCAACAATAGCTGCACATTTTGAATATTGCTTTTGCTTTATTCTGTTGTTCTTTTTGCACAAGATGTAGAATTGATCTACAATACATGCAGATGATCTACAAGATCAACATAGCTCTAATGCAGATTGATCTGCACATTTTGAATATTGCTTTTGCTTCTTCATCTGCACAATTTTACTTACTGGCGGGCTTGTAAAAGCATGCTCGAGGGTTTTGGTCATGTTTATAGTCAATTTATAACCCTTTTAAAAGCCCTTTTTTTACTGAGGATTTACACTATTTTGTTTTCTCTCTCCACCTCTGCATTCAAAACGTTTTACCAAATGGTCCTTCCACCGAACTCATTTTTACAATATGGTCCTTCCACCGAACGTTTTCTCTCTCATTTTCCTTCGCATCTCTCATTTTCCTTCGCATCTCGTCCGCCGCCGCTGCCCTGCTCCACCGATCTCGTCCGCCGCCGCCGCCCTCCTCCGCCGTCGCCCTCCTCCGCCGCCGATCTCCTCCACCTCCGCCCTCCTCGACCGATCTCCTCCACCTCCGCCCTCCTCGACCAATCTCCTCCACCTCCGCCCTCCTCGACCGATCTCCTCCACCTCCGCCCTCCTCCACCGATTAGGGTTGCGGATTCCGCGTGGCGACGGCAACCTGAGGTTCCGTAGGCTGACGGCGACCCTCCAGAAGCCATGGTGGATCCTAGTGGAGTCCAAGCCATGGTGGATCCTCCAGTAGCGGAAGCTAAGGTTGATCCGCGGCGCTCATTTCTCCGTCGATTCAGGAACTCAAACAACATGGAGGCGAGTTCGTCTGGTACGTGGTGAATCGAACCTCCACCTACAAATTCCTATATTACTTGGTAACCTATAAATTGACTATGATTTGCTGGTTTGCTTGGTTACTGGATTGCTCTATTACTGAATTGTAGTTGATGGATTGCATGCTAACCTTCCTGTATTACTTGATTAATTGATGTTTTGCTTGGTTACTGGATTGTGCTGGTGCGTGTTAACCTTCCTGAATCCAACCTCCACCTACATTGTTCTGGATTGCATGATAAGATTTAGTAAATTTGTATACAGGACACATTGTACTGTGATAATTAGCCCCTAATTTTAGTTTTACTAAAAAACAGTAATAATGGATAAGAGTTGGATGGAAGCTTCAAGGTCGTGAGATGAGTATGCAGCTGGAGTTTGCTTATTCTTGAAATTTGCTCTAAGAAATGAAGTGGAAGATAGTAATATACTTTGTCCATGCAAAAACTGTGGGAACAGATTCTGGTATGATGTAGAAACTGTCAATGATCATCTAATCTGTAGTGGTTTTATGCCTGGATACAAAACCTGGCTGTTTCATGGGGAACCAGTTGTTAACAATGATCCTGACACACAATCTAGTTCCCCAGAAGATACTAGTAATGCTAGAGATGAGATTGACCAGCTACTGTTAGATGGGTTTGACATGTACAATAGAAGTTCATTGCATTCAGATAAAGAAGAATGCAGTGAAGATGATAGTGAAGATGGAGATGTGGAATCATACAAGAGGTTAGTCACTGATGGTGGCCAGCAGTTGTACCCAGGATGCAAGAAGTTTTCTAAGCTGCAGTTTCTAGTAAGATTGCTCAACATTAAAAATGTCAGGGGAATGACAAATGCTGCATTTGAAGATATCCTGACACTGTTCAGGGAAGCACTACCTGAAGGACATTCTCTGCCGAAGAAATTTCATGAAGCAAAGCAGTATATCAGAGGAGTTGGACTTGCATATGATACTTATGATGCCTGTTTCAATGACTGCATAATTTTCAGAGGCATCCATGCCAACGCCAATGTCTGCCCAGTTTGCAAAACAAGCAGATGGAAGACTGAAAGAAGTGTAGTAGGTGGGAAGAGAATCAGTAGGGTGGCTAGGAAAGTTATCAGGCATTTCCCACTGAACAAAAGAGTCAGGAGGTTGTTCATATCTAACAAAACAGCAGCTCTGATGAGTTGGCACAATGATGGGAGAACCAAAGATGATTTCATGAGGCATCCAGCTGATTCACCTGCTTGGAAAAACTTTGACAGCAAGTACAGGTGGTTCAGCAAAGAGCCAAGGAACATAAGATTTGGATTAGCTACAGATGGATTCAATCCTTTCAGGAATATGAACCTATCTTACAGCATCTGGCCTATCATTCTGATCCCATACAACTTCCCTCCTTGGATCTGCATGAAGGAGACAAACTTTATCTTATCTGTCATTGTACCAGGAAGGAGATCACCAGGGAAAGACATTGATGTATACCTGCAACTAGTAATTGATGAGCTACAGGAGTTGTGGCATCATGGAGTTCTAGTGCATGATTCTCATTTTGGTAAAAAGTTTAGAGTCCATGCTGCAATGCTATGGACCATCAGTGATTGGCTGGGCCGTGGAATATTGAGTGGTGAAAGTATTGTTGTCTGTTCTCATTGCCTCTTAGGAACTTGTTCTAGAAAGTTGAAGCATGGACACAAAGCATGTTTTTTAGGTCACAGAAGGTTCTTGTCAATGGATCATGCATTCAGAAGAGATGAGGAATCTTTTGATGGTACAACTGATTTCAGGGAACCTCCAGTGCATCCTACAGGGGAAGAAATTTCTGCTATGACAATGGATATCCAAACTGCATATGGGAAACTGCAGAAGCAAAAGAGGACTGGAAGGAAGAAAAGGAATAGAGGTGTAGGGGATGAGGATTTGGAGAATAAGGAGGAAGTACATACTGTTGAATCAACTTTCAAGAAGAGAAGCATTTTTTTCCAACTAGAATATTGGAAATTTTTGCTTGTGAGACACAACTTGGATTCAATGCACATTGAGTAGAATGTGTTTGACAACGTAGTCAACACTTTGCTTGATGTGGATAAAAGGTCAAAAGATAATGCAAATGCTAGGATGGATATGAAGAGAATGAAGATTAGAGAACATTTGCACATCGATGAAACACAAGAAAAACCTGACTTGCCAGATGCAGTGTACTACATGGAGTCATCAAAGAAGAAGCTGTTCTGTGGACTGGTGAAAAATGTGAGATTTCCAGACAACCATGCTTCCTCAATGTACAACAAGGTAAGGTTAGAGGAAAACAAGTTTGTTGGGCTGAAAACTCATGATTGCCACATTTTGTTTGAAGAAATCTTACCTCTGGCTGTAATGAAGACATTGCCTGAAGAAGTTGCATTGCCCTTGGTGAAGTTGGCCAAGTGCTTCAAAGTCATTACTTCGAAGATCGTCAGCAATAAAGAGATAGCAATTGTTGAAGAAGAGTTGCCAGAGATATTATGTGAACTTGAGAAGATTTTTCCTCCAACATTCTTCGATATAATGGAGCACCTAGTTATACATCTCCCAGCTGAAGTGAGACTTGCTGGGCCTGTTCAATTCAGGAACATGTGGTCCACCGAAATGTTCATTGGCAACATGAAAAACTGGGTACACAATAGAAGCCACCCTGAAGGATCTATTGCAGAGTCATATTTGTTCGATGAGTGTTTGACATTCTGCTCTAGATATGTGGATGATTGTAACACCAAGTTCAACAGAGCACCAAGACATGATGATAATATGACAAGTATTGCAAAAAAAAATTACAGCAAGTACCTGACGATTTTTGGAAGACCATTATCAGCTTGCAGTACTTCTGAACTGGATTACCTGTCATGGACACAAGCACAGAAGTATGTACTCTTCAATTACGAACACATCAATTCTTACACAGAGAAGCATATGAAAGCTTTAGCTGCTGGGAAAAAGAGAAAAAGTAAAAGACATGTAGAAGCAAAACATCACAGAACATTCCATATTTGGTTCAATGACCATGTGCAGTCTTTGCTTCTTAAAGGCACTAAATTGCCAGAAGAAATTGTTTTGCTAGCAAACAAGCCTTACATGATGGTGAAGAAGTACAACAGCTACAACATTAATGGTTGTGTATTCCACACAAAGGAGTTTGCAGCAGGCAAAAGCACCCAATGTGATGGAGTGTCAAACTCAGCTATGACTTCCAGTTATTCTAGTTCGAAAGATAAGAACCCATTAAAGGGACAAGTAGAATATTATGGTAGAATAGTTGAGATTGTTGAGTTAAATTATTCCAACCAAGGAAGTGTTGTATTGTTCAAATGTGAATGGTCAAAACCTGCTGGAGTTAAAAACATTGCCAACTTTGGGGTAACACAAGTAAACCTGAAGCAGTTAGAATTTGGATCAGAACCATTCGTATTTGCAAGTCAAGCTAAGCAGATATACTATGTGAAAGATGCTGTAGATGATGATTGGTACTCTGTTGTCTGTCCTTCAATTAGAGATTACTTTGACATGGAGCCTAGAATAGACAGTTAGTTTAGGTATGACAGTCCTGTTTGACATGTTCTTACTTTTCTTTAAAGTTACTATATGTGCAGGAACAAATAATTCATTTAATATATGTGCAGAAACAAATAAGTCAGATACTCAAGATTGGAAGGAAAAGATGATCCAAGTAGGTGAAGCTGCAACAGCTGGAAGTAATGGTGCTAATATCTTTGAAAGGTTCATACACATAGCAAAAGCTACTGGATACTACACAGGGAACCGGCAAGTAAGTAATGAATTCTACATCTCAACACCTTTGAACACAACCAGTTTTGCAGGATTCCAAGATATTTTTCTAACTATTACTTGTAAATTTCCTTTGCTCAGATTGCTGAGAATGAAACTATATATGAACAACTAGAGGAAGATGAAGATGATGATGATTCTGAAGATGACAGTGATGAAGAGGATGATGAGGAAGAAGATGGTGCTGACGATGGGCAGAGAGTAAATGATGGTGAAGGCTATGACAGTGATGCAACTATTGATCCTGGTGATGAATATGAAGATGGATCAATTAAAATTAACAACACTCCAGGCTAGATTCTTGATCTATCAATGTTCTATCTTGTCAATGGAAAGAAATATAGTATATCTAATCTATTATAACAATTATGGTTTTAGGCACAGAAGAAGAGAAATCCCATAGAGGTCCAACACAACTGAAGGGGTTCTGGAAACATGTTAATCCAAACTGCAAAATAGATGTAGAATTCAATGACAATGGACAGCCTTGTGGTCCAAACACCAGCCAGTTCACCAATTTTATTGGAAGTTTAGTTAAAGGAAAAGAAATTTCAATGGCAGCAACAAGCTGGAGCAAAGTACCCAGATGTGACAAAATGAAGTTGTGGGAAACTGTTAAGGTATTTAAACTGCCTTACATTTATTTCTCAACTGCAATAACAGTGGAAAGGTTTTTTTTCCTAACTGTTGCTACTTATGTATGGCAGGCATTCTTTAATGTTGAAGAAAGACATAGGTACTGGGTACTAAAATCTGCAGGTAAAAAATGGAAAGATTTCAAGTGCTACTTAAAGAAGAAACATTACAAGTCCAAGTTATCAATAGCAGAGAACGTTGCGAACGGGTGTGGCCAAAGAATTCCTGAAACTCAATGGGATTGGTTGGTGAAGCGTTGGAAGCAAAAAAAATCCAAGGTGCATCATTAAATTTTCAAACTTTCAATTTGAAAATTTATGGTTTCTGAACTTACCATTAATTGAATTATTAAACTTAAATTGCAGAGATTATCAAAGAAGAACAAAATTGCAAGGAAAAGCCAGCCAAATGGTACACACACTACTGGGTCAAGGAGCTTCGCAGTTGTACAAGACCAAACAGTAATAATCCAAACTAATCAATTCAGACTTAAAGTTTCTGCATTTTACTTTGTGTACAACCTTATCATTTGAAATATTTGTACAAGTTCATGAGGGCATAATCCATGTGCTTTGCAGGAGATCCTAGAAGGTAAAAAAATTGGGAGGGCTGAGCTGTACAGGATCACTCACACTAATAGCAAAGGACTGCCAGTTGACGATTTTGCTGCTGGAAAAATTGTAAGTTTCACCTCTTGTCACTACTGCCAGCACACATACTTGTTCTTGCAACAATACCTGCCATGACACTGTCTTCCTTGTAGAATGAAATTAATGACAAACTTAATGCCAATCCTGAACTGCATGGGGAGGAACCAAATCCCAATGACCTGTATTCAACATTGTTTCCCAAAGCAAAGAAATCAACAAGGTATGGTCTAGGCATGGTAGTTGGTGGAAAAGGATCAGAAAATCTAGCTGAAGCACTAGCAGCTCTTGAAGAGAGTAGGAAAGAGACCAGAGACCTCAAGCTTGTGGTCGAGAACATGGCGCGAAAGACTGATATCATAGAAGGGCAATTGAGTCAACTAATGCTAGTGTACCAAGCTAGCCAGAAAATACAAGACAACCAGCAACAGCAACAGCAGACAAGTGAAGAGGGAATGGAAGGTATTCCTACAATCCAGGTACAGTACAACTTCTTCATTCATGAGTAATTACATGGTCAACATTATCTTCCCACAAAGTCTGGTGATATCTAAATTTGTGATATGATTTGCCTAATGTAGGTTACCAAACCAAATGTTGAGAAAGTCACTAGCAGTGAGGTTACAGGTTGCAAAGCAAATGTAAATTACAACTTCTTCTTTCATGATCTGTATTGTAATCATACTATCCAGATGGTGCTGCTAAGTATTTGATAATTTTGTTTAAATGCAGGAAACTAGATCAAGTGAAGAAACACATGTGAAAACAAGCCAAAAACCTAGTCATAACTCAGAAGTTGGAGGATCACAAGCCAAGGTAAAGTATCGACCGTTTCATGTTCACTTGGCTCCTAGATGGTCCTGTTAATTGTGTGCTCTGATTGTTTAAATGTAGGAAACTAGATCAAGTGAAGGAACACATGTGAAAAGAAGTCAAAAACCTAATCATAACTCAGAAGTTGGAGGATCTCAAGCCAAGGTAAAGTATCGATAGTTTCATGTCCACTTGGCTACTAGATGGTCCTCTTAATTGTGTGCACTGATTGTTTAAATGTAGGCCACCACAACTCATGAAGATAGAAGAGCCAGAAAAATAAAGGAGAGAAAGAGTGTGAAGGAACCTAAAAGTTCTGTACCAAAGGTATGAGCTGCTAACATTGGTATATTTTTAACTGGTGATAGTAGAAATGGTTATTATAATGTTGTGATATTATTGTTAACTAGCATGGTGGCCCTCGCAAATGCGAGGGCATCTTCTATTGTAAAATATGTTAAAAATTGTTTGAAATTATTTAAATATTTTTCTTTCTATTCATATCCTTAATTGTGAAATTATTTTAGAAAATAGATACATTGGTACCGGTTTAATTTGTCTCCATTTTGTAAATTAATATAAATGAAATATCTCTTAGGCAAATAAGATGGTAGTGGTTTATGTTTTCTCAGTAATATTTTTTTAACACGAAAATTCTGGAGCTGCCACACCAAGAAACTAAGCTGCAATCTCCGTATGCTCTGGGGTGGAGGTGGTCTACAACTATGCATATTTATCATTTTACACATAGCTATATACAATCCAATCTTGTTGGTATCGTTGTTGCAAAAAAAGTTGGTACATATGAGCTTAGTTTTTTGCTCCCATGTACAATTAGATATATCTATTATCTATAAAAATATTTAACAAACCGATTCATGATCACCACACACTCTTACATGGATACTCTGCAGGTTTTATTTCACATAACATCTCATGTTACTCAAATTGATGTTTTGTTTTCACTTCGTGCATCCATCTTCCCAAAATTTTGTGCTCAATCTCATCTTACACAAGTTTCCCCCGACACTTATCCGTGTAAGAAAAATGACGAAAAGGAAATTTATAGAATGCTGGGTTGCATTTCTTGATATGGAGTTTTTATGAAAAAGAAATCAGGTTTTTTCTCTCATTTTTTGATTCCGAATTTCACAGAGAAAATGACGAAAAGGAAATTGTAAATGTTATAAAGCTATGGATATATATGATTGGATTGTACCATTCATCCACCTAAGTTTATATATCAAATACATTTTCGGTCTGCATGTACTATCGTGCAAAAAATATACAAATGTCTTAATAGTATGATAATATTAATATGCAGATGTGTTAATATGATATATTAAGAAATTTTAATTTGGTTCCCGAGCTTCACTGAGATTGCTTAAAAAATCAAAATAACTGTTTTAGTTTTATCTAGATATGAAAAAGCAATTTTTCTGAAAAGAGTATCACTCTGTCCACGCTAAAAATAAGTGTCTTAGTTTTATCTAAATACGAATGTTTCTAGATTTATTTAGTTGTAAATACAGTCATATTTATAAAAAAGTAGGATACTTATTTTAGAATGGAGGAGAAAACTTATTTCATGATATGTAAATCAGTAGATATAACTTTATTATTTGCACGCATGTATCTGGACTTATGGTGATCAGCCCGTGATGGAGTCCTTTTGTTTTTGCATGTCCCTAGTGGTGTCCTAGCGACACACGCTATAGCTAGCTTTGTCTAGTTTTATTCTTTTTAAATTGGAATGGATCTGTTTCAGGACTTCATGTATGGAAATTTGGATTTTTTTTTGTTGGGTCGTGGCCAGCTAGATCTCCGGCATCTTGTTTTTTTCGTTCCCAAGTGCTCAGATCGTGAGGCTTACTAACATCTTATACGTGATGGTTTTTTAAACGTAAAGGATTTCTGATACGTGACATACTTGACATGTTTGTACCAACCACGATTTTACGTAACCTTTGTTATCTTTAAATCTCCACCATAAATTATAGATCTAACAGTCCCAATAATTAGAATGATGTGGATTAACGTGGTGTCTCTATTTTAAACAACCGCATTTTGCTTTTAGTATATAATAGATTGAAGGTACCAAGACATGAAGCAATTTATACCCAGGAAGGTGTCTTTTATAGCCAAGAAGATGTATACAGCCAGGAAACAATGTACAGCCAGGAAGGAATGTTTACCCATCAAGTAGAAGGGAATCAGTCAAAGACAACTTACAAGCAACTAGAGGCAAAGGTTAGAAATTACTCCAACAGTTGTACTTACTAAATGATTGATGCAATAACTGAGGCTTATATAATGAAATAATAAAATCTGTTATCTGCAGACAGCAAGTGTGAACAAGATCATTAAATCTGTTAAAATGGAGAAGGCACAAGAGAATAAGGTGAAAAACAGTGAGGTGAAGAAGAAAAATAACAAAGGAACAGTCAAGGTGACAAAAGGGATGGATGTTGCATTAACTTCACCAACCAGTGAAGCAGTAGTTGCTCTTGGGACTGTTCAGAATGCAGACACAGATGAATTCATTGAGTTTATGATCAACATGGTCTTGAAGAGAACCACAAGGTTACCACAAGCAAAGGGGAGAATGACACTACTAGGTCATGCTGAGGCACACTCAGTCCAGTGGCCAAGAAAAAATGTAAGATCAACTTGCCTCTTGCCTTTTGAGAATGTCAATTATCACTTGTACTTCACATGATCAATACTTTACTGTCATGAATCAACCATGTGACACAAAACATGCTTGCAGGTCAGCACTGAAGAAGTGGACATGACTCATGCATCAATTATGAGCTCCATGGACAAGAACTTGCGCATTCATTCCAGATCAGATGGTAGAGTGCTGACATTGGAGGAACAAGCAGCGAATCAGGATATGAGGAGGAGAACAGAAAACCTTGACAGTCAGACAACTAAGAGGAGGAGAACCTTCACCTTCAAGTCAAAAGCCTCCATAGCTGATGGAGATCAGGCTGATGAATTGCTGGATGATGTGTGACCAGGTTGATGTGTAATCCTGCCATGTGTGTTTTATGACTGAATGCAATGTGTTTTATGACTGAATTGCTGGATGATGTGTGACCAAGCTTGCTTGTAAGTTATACAATGTGTTTTATGATTGGATGTTTCAAAATGTTGACTGAATGCTTGCTTGTAAGTTAAATGATTTGACTGATAAATTGCTTGATGTCTGCTGGCAGTCCAGTAATTCAAAATATGCCTGAAAACAAATTTGGAAGCATTTGCAGAAATGCCGGCAAAAACTTTGAACGGCATCTCTGTCGCGTGCCAGAAAAAGATTCCGCGGCATTTTTAGCTAGAGCCAGGAAAAAGATTCCGCGGCATCTCCAAAAAGTGCCGGCAAAAACCTTCCACCGCACAGACCAAAAGTGCCGGCAAAACACTTAACAGGCACAAACTGGACTGCCTGAAATAGTAATTACTGGCAACACTGCTTGTGCCTTGACATACATACGGCGGCATTTCTCGAAAAGTGCCGGCAAAGACCTACCTCGACTGGAGCAAATACAACACTTTTTTTTCTGCCTAGAAAAACCATTGCCGACACTTTTGGTACAATTACCGGCACTTTTTTGTGCCGGCAATCTGGGTACCTGACGTAGTGCCAGCTGCCAGAACAACGAGCTCCTCCTTGTTCCCTCGCCGGACCGAGAGGGAGATGAAGCAAGTTTCTCCCCCGGAGTTTACCGAGAGAGAGAGGAGGGTGAAATGGTGAATGAAGTGGTGTGGACAGAAATAGAGGCTCGGGCTTCCTTTTGATGGCTGGACAGTGGTGCGTACCACGGTGCGGTGCACGGGTAAGGAGCGACGCGTGCGCGGACACTATTGGGTGGGTGCGCGGTGTCAACGTGCACGGCATAGTGCCGCAAGTGCCCTGAGATCTACGGGAGGGAGAGTGGCGAGGCAAAGCGACCGTAGAGAGGCGATGTTCCAGGCAGACAACAGGTGTTCGATCGGTTTCGCGGAGTAGATACAACACGATGGTGGGATCTAGTTGCTGCGTTGTGCTACAGGTGCGATGCCTTAGAGGTGGAGAGTTTGGTGTGGCCTCTGGTGCTCTAGAGATTTGGGAACGGAACAGTGTCCACACGCATGGTGACCACGGGTATGTCCAGCACCGGCGTGACGGCAGTGTAGCAGGAGTGGCCTCGGGAGCGTGCGGCTCAGAGAGAGGATGGACATAACGTTACCCTGGCGCTGCCTTGGGAGCTGGGACGGTCTCCTCCTTGCTGCCCGAAATTCGGTGTCCAAAGGAGAGAGACAAAGGACGGAGATGGAGAGGCTCCCAGGTGCTCACGCTGGTGCTGGCTAGAGGGAAAAAGGGAGCTGCAGCAGCAAGGAGAAAGAAAGAGGAAGCAATGCCGGGCATGCAAGGCATCGGCATGCCTCTACATCTCCCAAAAACATACAGCCAAAGGAATACTGTAGCATCGGCCAGGGTCCAGAGAGAGGAGTGGTAGGGCTCAGCTAGGAGGGGACAGGGCAGAGATGTAGAGGTACAGGAGGGACAAGGTGCAGTCGGGCCATTGGCCAGCCAAGAGAAGAGAGAGAGCAAGAGAGGTGAGACTTTCCTCTCATGAATCCAAACATGGCATGGCCGGCCGTCCCTCCTTGCCAAGCACGAGTTGACAAGGTGCGGCCACAAATGGTCATGTAGAATGACCAGAGTTAGTTGCAGATAGTGGATCACTAAGATAAGTTTAGAGGGTAATTAGAAAGGGCTTTATATAGATAGAGATAGGGATCAATTATTTGAAAGGATCAACTCATCATCTCTATTGATGAAGGCTTGGTAGATGATGATGTTGTTTTTGATAGATCAGATAGGTACATTTGATGTCTAGGTGGTATTATTCGAATTTTGATTCATTTAACATTTATTTGGATCACTTCCTATGTCTATAGACAATTTAAAAGAAAGTCATTTGAAATAGATTTTGAAAATTTAGAGGGAATAGCAAGGTAAAAATTTGAGTTCAAAAGGTTCGACTCGCTTATCTAAGCATAAAAGGTTTTTCTCAAGTTTTAAATAAGCAAGAAAATGAACTAACTAGCACAAGTACCATAGACAAGCATTTTTATTTAAAATAAAAAGAAACAAAGAAAATAATTTTCTAGAGGTTCTTTTTGGGTGGAAATGAGATGATATAAGATACCAACCACATTTCCAGTATTATTTGAGAGAATAATTTTGGAAAGTATTTGATAAAACTAGAAATAGTTTTGTAGTGAAAATAGAGAAGAAGAGAAATAGGGTTTTATGGGTTGGAAAGTCTTGGAGGGAACTCCAAATTTTGAAAACTTGATTTGGGGCCAAAGAGCATTGGTATTGTTTTTCATAGAAGATGGTTGGTTCCTATATTTCTTTAAGAATTCATCACATAAGTTTCAAGCACATACAAGTATTTCAATCAAGGTCAACTGAGCCTCACAAGGTCAACTCAACCAAGAGCAATACACACAACTATCAAACAAATCAAGAAGAAAATGTTGAACAAGTGCTCAGAGAGATTATGTCAAGGTAGGGTTTTCAAGAAGGGGTTTTAAATAGAGGAGCAAGGCTTTGGAAAGATTTTTCCAGAAAATTCTGGAGACAGGAACATCTCCATTTTTAAAGCTTTTCAAATGTGTTTGAAATCCATTTGTAAAATACTTATAAAACAATGGTTTGAAAAGTAGTGGGATCATACCAACTTATAGATCACTATATTTTTATAAAAAACCTAGTTTGGAAAACCTTTGTGTCAAAATAAATCTTGGCTCCTTGTTTTAGAATCCAAATCACTTGAAAAGAAATAGGAGTTGCCAAATGAAGCTTTCTCAACATATAGTAGTAGTTTTGAAAAAAAAACATGATCACTAAGGCACAAGGAATGGTGTTGTTTCACAAGCTACTTCAACAATCCACTCAAGGAGACAAGCATAACACATCAAGCAAGACAAACATGCAAGAAACACTGTGTCAAGAGATTAACACACAAAAAAAAGTTTTTGTTGGCCCTGATTTTTGAAATCTGGACAATTAAACAAGGTCACAAAAGTTGGGGTGTTACACTGAGGCTCCACCGCGGGGCCCTTTGGCCTTGATCAGCGCCCTGGAGTCGGCGCTGACCGAGCGCGCTGGCTCTTCCCTGGCCAGCTCCGAAGATGGAGGCGGCACGGCCTGGCCTGCCTGGTCAGATGCGACCGTAGGCTCCGGTGGCGGCGGCGTCACCGTTGGGCCCGAACCGGCCCTGGCTCCAGGCGCGTCCACACCTGCTCCAGTCGGCGGCGCCTCCTGCCGGCGGCGCTGCACCATGTCGCCAATGGTTGGCTGGCTGGTGTGGGAGCCGGAGGCGGAGCTCGCTGCGGGCGGCGCTGAAGATGAAGTCCCCGCTCCCACCGAGGGCAGCGGGAAGACAGGCGGCGTGCGCGCCCGCTCCTTGGCCGGAGGCTGCGGGGTCGGCTCCCTCCTTCCCCGTGGCGGAACAGGCGGCGGCGAAACGGTGCCGGAAACCGTGCCGGCCCCCGTGCCCTTGGAGAACTTGATGGCGGCCCTACGCCAAGAAAACTACAAGAAGACAAATAAGAAACTCACAAAGATGTGCAAATGGAGGGGAAAGAAAAGGAATCAAACAAGTTAAGAAAGAGAAGAACTCACCCAGCCGCCTCCGGGACCTGCTTCTGCAGCCGACGCTGCTTCTTCACCGCGGCTTCCAGCTGCGCGGTGGTCCTCTTCCGCACCTTGCTCGGCTGCCCGGCGTCGGCCGCAGGCGGCACCACGGACAGGGGAGCCATGCGGAGCGGCTCCAAGACGGCGACCTCCTCCTCCTCCGGCTGCGGGGGCGAGGAAGGCTCGGCCTGCTCCTCGACGGCTGGGTAGGCGGCCTCCGGGTTCTCATCCTCGCCGGCTGCACGGTCCGCCGGGTCGGCGTGGTCGGCCTCCCACACCTTGTCCTCCAGGTTGCCGTCCTCGATGAGCTGCCGAGGGAAGTTCTGCAGCCGGCAGAGAAAAACAAAACTATAACAGCTAAAACCAGGCAAAGGAAAAAGCCACCGCACACCGGCAAGCCGGCAAAAGTACTGCATGCTAACCTGAGCCGGCGGATCCTGGCGGCTGAAGGGCTCCATCCCCCACTCCCAGTTGGCCGGCAGCCGGGCGTTGGAGATGTAGTTCACCCGGTTGGCCACGCCCTCGCCGGAGAGCTCCACCTTGGACGTCCGGGTCGGGTCGAACCGGCCGCTCATGTGGCCGATCTTATGGACCCGCCACTGCAGTGGCAGCACCCGCCGCCTGGTGAAGGTGCAGAGGAGGTCCGCAGCCGTCAGCCGGTCCCGCGTGACGCAGGTCCGCAGGAAGTCCAACAGCTGGTTGACCTCGGCCGCCTGCTCAGTCGGCCGGTGGCACTAGCCCCAGTTATTCTTCGTGGGCGGCGCCAGCGTGAACGGCGGCAGGTTGAGGCGATCGGAAGCCGGGTTGTCGTTCCTCACGTAGAAGAACGTCGTCTGCCACTTCTTTACCGAATCCACCGTAGGGATCTTCGGGAAGGGCGTCCCCGGGCGAGGGTAAAGGGATGCGACTCTGCAGGCGCGCAGCTGGCCCTCGGTGGTCTGGGCCTTGATGAAGAAGAGCCGGCTCCAGAAGTCGACGTCCGGCCACAGGCCGGCGTAGCCCTCGCAGAAGGCAACGAAGCACGAGAGGGTGATGAAGGCGTTGGCCGGAAGGTGGTGCGGCTGGAGCACGAAGAACTCCAAGAAGCCGCGGAAGAACGGGCTCGCCGGCAGCCCGAACCCGCGGTCGAAGTGCGCGGTGAAGACCACGCGCTCACCGGGCTGCGTCACCGGCACGGTCTCCTCGCCGGGCACCCGCACCGACACCCCCGGTGGGATGCGATGAGTTCGGCGGAGGCGCTGTACCTCGTCAATAGTGGTGGTGGAGCCTTCCCACGAGTCGCTCGGGTGCGCCATGTCCTCCGTGGTTGATGACGAGGAAGATGACGGCGTGCGGGACGGCGAACGAGCGCTAGGTGCGGAGCAGCGACCTCCCGTGGCGTCGGAACGGCTACGCGGCGACGGCGTGTTGAGGAAGCAGTTCCACCGCGTCCGGATGCGAAGTTTCGCCGGAGCTCGCCGGTGGAACGGCGCGCGGCGCGGAGAAGCGAAGGAAGAAGAAGAGAGAACAGCGCGCGGAGGAGAGCGAGGAAGAAGACCAAATGAGCACTGGGCGCCTCGGTGCCTCCCACACCCCTATTTATAGCGGCCGGCAAGTGGGGGTCGTGGACGGCGACGTGGGATTAACTGCGCCCACGATCCCCACTAACTCCATACGTTACCGGTAACTGTTCCGAGCCGGCGGTTTTTCCGGAGGCCACGTCAGCCCTGGCCGCAAAAGATCCCGGGCCGGCAGCGATGTGACTACACATTGGGCTGGGCCCAGAGAATCTCGCCAGAACCGGTCAAGTCACGGCCCACGCCCCGAGGCGGTGCTGAACTCGGAGCGACCAGGACCAAGCCGGCCACGTCGCTTCGGCACCAGCCGGCGTCCGCTCCATCAAGCTGGAAAACTCCCAACACTTCATGCGAAGAAAACTTGCAAAACCGAATCGGCATCCGGCTCGAGAACAGCCAGACGATGCAAGCCGGAAAGGGTGCAGCCGGCCGGAAGAAATTCCTAGCCGGCCCCTTCAACTGCTTTTCAGCAAGATCCATGAGATCAACAACAAACAGCTAGGAAAAACCTGCCCAGGCCCTTCTCTACGCAGGGCCTCGCTGCTTCAGGGGCTAATGTCGGGGGGAAGACCCCGGGTATGGCAAAGGACTGGGAACAGTTGGCTCAGGGCCGGCTGGCCCGTGGCAAAGGCCGGCTGAGGAGCAGCCGGCTGGAGCCGTGGCCGGCCGCCTTGTGGGCCGGCTGAAACCACGTCTACGCTGGCTTGGTCGTGACCGGCTGGACCACGTCTAGGCCGGCTTCTACATGCCATGTCCGGCTTGGTTCCACTTTCCCCTGACCGGCTCGGAGCTGGCGAACCTCGCAGGAGAAGGCTCAGGAAAGGTCATCCGGGTCCGGAAGGTCAACCAAGGACATCAAATCCCACGGATCGGGCACTATAGAGCAACAGTGACCCGCCTCTGGACAGGCCGTCATGGCCCGGCTTCCCCGGGCGCCGCAGGCTACGGGCGGCGCTAGGTAATGGCCGCAGGCTACGGCTGCTACCTAGATTCGCCTACGTCACGCCGCCCTTGGCACGTCCTGTCCCTGCCTGGCGCGACAGGAAGGACAAGACAGGGCCGACAGCCGGGCAGCATGGTGCCTCGTGAAGGCGCGAAGGAGCCGGAGCCGGCGGAGCCGGCACCATAGGCTTAGGGACTTCTTTGTAATATTCCAGGCTCTATATAAGCCGGGCTACCACCCCCTTGCATGGGGACGACAGACGATCGATCGATTGATTCTCGCTTCATACTTAGCACCGCTTGGGAGAGAGGCCTTCGTCTACCTCGAGCCCTCTTCCCAGCCGGATACAGCTCAAGGAGCACCATTGTACTATCTCATATCATATACACTCTAGAGCAGGAGTAGGGGTGTTACCTCCATACAAGGGCCCCAAACCTGGGTACGTCGCTTGTGTCGCTCGTGCTCATACCCGCATCCGGAAACCGCCGTAGGCCAAGGCCGGATCCACCTGACTTGAGCCACCCCAAGGCTTATGCTGTGACGATACCACGATAGCCGCGGCTTACACTGCTCATTCGAAGCGATGGAGCAAGGTGACAGCAGCAACTCGAACACGCACACGTATGTTCTTACTTCTGGTCCGCTGGCAAACATCATTTTGCGATCAGATCTCCTTACCACCGCTCGCATTGCATCTGGTATACCGGAAATGCGTCATGCCATCGAGGAAGACCAAAGCCTCCCGTTCGGGTCGCCGTGCATTATACATGGTGAACGACCGCAGGAGTATTCTATTGATCAGAACTCGCATGTATATATTTTCAATTCTATTTTTTTTAATGTTAGATTTTTCAACTACTGTGAGATTTATGATGCAAAACTCCTATAGGGAATTGACGCTTCCCTGACGCCGTTAGACTCTGCCGCGGTATCAGCATTCGTTCCATGTAGGGTGATCGGCCGTAATAATAAGCACTGGGTTGGTGCGAATGGGGAATGGGTTGCATTTGTTCAGGATTAGGCACGATGGACCTTACTGAACGTCTACACAAAGGCGGAGATAACACTTCCTTCTATTCGCAATGTTGGGATCCATCTCGATGACCATTTCAGGTATTGCTGCAGAAGTCAATTCATCATCTTTTGATTCATTTAATCCAAAAGTTCTTAAAATACCACTCAGGTATCATTGCGAGATGGCCAGTCTCGTGTTACTGAAGATCCAGATTACTGGTGAACCATTCTTGTTTGAAGGTAGATGGCACTACTATGCCATAGCAGTGTTTGATAAGATAATAGCAATCATGATGGGTGGAAGGGACTTTGACTGGAGAATCCTAAAAAATGACTTCCTTCGTCCGTCATTTTATGCTGATGCCAACCTTGATGAGGGTAGGATCTATGCTGTTACGGAAACCCGTGGGGATGTACTTGTGTGGGAGCCGCTGGAATATGGTAAGTTCATATTTTATTTACTTTACAACCCTTTTGCACTTTTGGTCTTTATGCCATCAAATACAGTTCATTGTTTCTTAGTTTAATTATCAGGCAGTCTGCAATCAAAATTTTCTCAATCACAACTATTTTACCATGCATTGTTTATTTTTTCATAATTCACTTGTTTTTACTTCTAACTCTATAAAAATTTAGTAATTTCATAAATAGTATATCATCAATGCCACGTTCTTTACTCAAATAACTGTCACGTTGAATATAATCACTACTAGGAAAACCATTATAGGTAGGAATATCATCTGTGGCGCACCTAAAAGTGCGTGCTCCACAAAATTAATTCTGTGGCGCATAGAAATACATGCTCCACAGAAATTTTTAGTTTCTGTGGCGCATGCAGGAATGGTGCGCCATAGAACTTTGCCTTTCTGTGGCGCATGTGGTGCCACAGAAAGTCAAAATTCTGTGGCGCATGTTGGAACATGCGCCACAGAATACCTTGTGGGGGCCCACCATTGACTTCACGAGGCCACAATTCTGTGGCGCATGTGCCAATATGCGCCACAGAAGTCCAAATTTCTGTGGCGCATATTGGCATATGCGCCACAGAATGTGAATAGTACATCTAGGGCTTTTAGGCAGCTTTCCCCTCTCCTCTACCACCCCACCACCCTTTTCATTCTTGTCTCCTCCAACCAGCTCGTGTTGCTCCTCTCTCCCACTCCGTTTTGGTCATACTTTCCTCCATTGTTGATAGCTCTAAACCTATTTTGGTTGACATATTTGTGAGGGGAAGCCACTCCAACTTGTAGAAGGTACTAAAAACCACCCTTTTCTTTCCTCCTCCACATCCCTCTTGCATGATCCATTTTTTATCTCCACCACCCCATCCTCTTGCTCCACCATGCTTGGTAGATTTGTGAGAGGTTGAGTAGTATTGGATGCATGTTTTGTGTGTATGGATGTTTTGTAGGTGAAGATTATCGCGCTCTCGGGCGGTGTGCGATGGCGAAATGATGTTTCTACATTGAGCTTTGTGTTGTGGTTGAATGTTTTCTTGCGAAGAAGCTTATTTGTGCCGGCATGGTGCATGGATGTTTGCCAAAATGTTGATTCATTTCCATTTCGGCAAATTTTTGCACTAGCCATATGTCCTACTTTTAGGATAGGTCATGCCAAAATTTTCCGGCGATCATGCATGCATGTGTGTTTGTGCATGGTGTGTGCGGTTCTAATTAACATACTCTCTTTTGCTCTATGTATGACGCGCGCAGGCAACCATGGTCGTCCATATGAGGGGGCCAAGTGGTTAGATACAAGGTGAACGCGAAGGCCGACATGGTTAGGAACAACAGGACCCTGATAAGATGCCCGTGTCGAACATGCGGACTCCAAAAGTGGATCGACCCTGATTCTGGACAACTGGAGGAACACCTGCTCATGCGCGGTTTCATGCTCGGCTTCAATGAGGAGCCGGCGGCAAATGGTGGTCATGAAGAAGAGGCCGACATCTGGCGAGAAGACGAAGAGTCTCCCGAACATGGTGTTCATCATGAAGAAGGAGATGCCGATGAAGGAGACGATGATGCCGGAGCAGATGGTGGTGGAGAAGTCGAGAGCATGTAGACGCCGCTAACGTTGGCCTTGCGGGACCCTCATGTTCAAGAACTGCTCCTCAAGGACATGGGCAACGCCAAAGCTGAAGCCAAGTTGGCGCAAATGGAGGTAGACGGGATGACTCCATTGTATCCTGGGTGCCGGCCCGAGGATACACGCTTGAGTGTAACGCTCGAGTGTCTGGAGATGAAGGCGGAACACAAATGGACCGACAGTAGCTTCAATGATAACATGAAATTCTGGCACGCTCGTCTTCCCAAGGACAACACATTGCCAACAAGTATCGACGAGGCAAAGAAAATAGTTTGCTCACTCAACCTACCGCACGTTAAGTATCACGCATGCATCAATGATTGTGCACTTTATCGGGATGAGTACAAGGATAGAACCACATGTCCGGTGTGCGGCCAAGGACGGTACAAGAGAGGGAACAAGAAAGTTCCTCAAAAAGTTGTCTAGTACTTTCCTATCACTCCCGGTCTGCAGTGGTATTTCGTAGACCCTGAGGAAGCAAAGCTCATGCAATGGCACACGGAAAGGGAGAAGCCCGCAGATGATCCGGAGAAGGGCAAGATCCTGACACACCCTGCAGATGCTAGCAAATGGAATGCGTTGGACATTGAGTTCGCAGATGAGTTCGGGCGCGAACCGAGGAACGTTCGTTTGGGCATGAGCACCGACGGACTCAATCCCTTTGGAAACCAGAGTAACACGCATAGCACCTGGCCCGTGTTTGTATGGCCGTACAACCTCCCCCTGGCTATGCACAAAGCAGCGGTACGTACACATGAGTATTCTTATTCAAGGGCCGAAACAACCGGGTATCGACATGCATCTGTATCTCGGTTGAAAGAGGAGTTAGCCACGCTGTGGGAGACGCCGGCCCATACATGGGACGCCTACAAAAGAGATTATTTCCCTCTCAGAGCCGCATTGCTCATGACAGTGCAGGACTATCCTGGTTACGCATATGTATCATTCCAGGTGAACCACGGATTCAAGGCATGTGTCAAGTGCATGGATAAGACCCCGCATCTGCAGCTGCCGAAGGTTCCCGGGTCTTCTAAAACTGTGTTCCAAGGGACTCGAATGTGGCTTCACTTGGATCACCCGTGGAGAAAACGCGGAGACCTATTCCATGGCAAAGAGGAGCTCGGAAGAGCCCCACGACCGAGGACCAGCGAAAAAATATACGAGCTTTTGGAAAATTGGGAAGAGTGCCCTGCGCCGGGAAAGAGGCGACCGAGGGAATCGCCGCTGCTGGGCGTATGGAAAGCGAGGTCCATTTTCTAGGACCTGCCGTACTGGAAGGTCCTCCACATGTCCCATAGCCTCGATGGCATGCACATCATGAAGAACGTTACCGAGAGCCTACTTGGCACTCTGATGAACATGCCGGAGAGGACCAAGGATGGCCCGAAAGCAAGAACCGACCTGAAATTGCTTGGCCTCAAGAAAGAACTTCAGTACCCCGGTAGTGCTGATGATGATGATGATGATGATGATGATGAACAGACGGAAACGACTCAGGGTCGCCACAAAAGGGCTAAGAAGAATGAGGTGGTGGTGCTTAAAGCTACGTGCTTCACTCTGAGCGAGGAGGAGCTCGAGGGGTTTTTCAGGTGCCTCCTAGGAGTCAAAGTTCCTCACGGTTACTCTGGGAAGATAAGCAGATATCTGGACGTAGCGAAGAAGAGGTTTAGCGGGATGAAGTTTCACGACGGTCACGTGCTGATGATGCAGATACTTCCCGTTGCGATCCGAGGGATAATGGACGACCACGTCCGCGAGACACTGTTTGGCCTCTGCAACTTCTTCGACATCATCTCTAGGAAGTCCATCGGCGTGAAGCAGCTCAACGGGCTATAAGAAGAGATCATCGAGATACTATGAGAGCTCGATATTTACTTCCCTCCCGTGTTCTTCGACATCATGGTGCATATGCTTGTCCATGTAGTGGATGACATCATCCACCTCGGGCCGACATTCCTGCACAACATGATGCCATTCGAAAGGTTGAACGGTGTCATCAAAGGATTCGTTCACAACAGGGCCCGTCCAAATGGAAGCATAGCCAAGGGCTTTCTGACCTACGAGTGCATCTCCTTCTGCCAGAACTACCTAAGCACCGAGAACGAGGATGCCGGTCTGCCCACCAGGAAGCACCTCGGCAGGCTCGTAGGGTTTGGTCAACGCGAGGGCTACCATGCACTGCATGTCGGCATCGCTGATCGACGTGCCTACTTTGACAGGGCACACCGAGTCGCGCTACAACACATAGAATTGGTCAGCCCTTGGGTGGATGAGCACAAAATCTTAATCAAGCAGAAGTTCATCGACCTGGGCCGGCCGAGGAAAACGGGGGATGTAACCAAAGAGCACAACTCCAGCTTCACGGGGTGGTTCAAGAAAAGGCTACTGAAAAGTCCCACGCTGACGCCTTCTACTGAAGAGCAGAAACTCATATTCTCCCTGTCACAGGTTCCCGTGCACAACGTAAAGACCTATCAGTCGTACGACATCAATGGCTATAGATTCTACACCGAGGAGAAGGACAAGAATAGCGAATATCAAAACTCGGGAGTAACTATGCTATCGTACACCGATGATGAGACTGATGTCAAGGAAAGATTCTATGGAAGGATCGAGGAGATTTGGGAACTCTACTACGTTTGAGAGACGATGCCGATGTTCCGTGTGAGATGGGCCAAGAGCGCCGAAAAAGATGGACGGTATTTCACCACCATGGTTATACCCGATGCCAAATCGAAGACCCCATCCGCGAAAAATGAGCCATGGGTGCTCGCTAGCCAAATTGACCAATGCTTCTTCATTACCGACCCGTCAAAGCCCAGCTATGTTGTTGTGAGGAGGGGCAAGAGGAGCATCATCGGAATGGAAGGAGCCGCCAACAAGCAAAACATCGACAAGAACGGCGATCCGAAGATCAAAGAGGAATTCGACAAGTACTTTGACATGCCTACTACTTATTCTAAAGTAAGAAGGAAGACCACCCTACCGGCTAAAGGTTGCCCATACACGAGAAGAAATCTCAAGGTGGCCGGGCTAAAGTATTCAATCGCCATGAAGAAGGGCAAGAACATTGTCAAGAAATGCTAGCTAGCCACCGATCGGAACCGAGAAGATGATTGTGGCTTTTTTGTGTACTCTAATGCACACATATATTTACTTCGGCAAAAACATGTGTGTATATGTGTGTGACAAGCATGCATGTGTATATTATGCGAGGTATATTTTGAATTATCTATATTAATTAACATGCATAATTGATAGATATAGAACCTTCATTTATTTCTTGAATAAAACACTAGGAATGTATTAAAGGAAATACTTTTAGAAATAAAGCACTAGGAATATATTAACATAATTGATGACTAAGGAATGTGACTAAGGAAGGAAATCCGGGATATGACTAAGGAAGGAAATTCTGTGGCACACCTAAAGCAATATGCGCCACAGAAGTTGAAAATTTTGTGGCGCATATGACCTGTGGTGCGCCACAGAATGTTCGAGATATGACTAAGGAAGCAAATTCGGGATATGACTAAGGAAGGAAATTCTGTGGCGCACCAAAGGCCATATGCGCCACAGAAGTTGAAAATTCTGTGGCGCATATGACCTGTGGTGCGCCACAGAATTTTCTTCCTTAGTCATATCCTGAGCGGTTCGCCCCCTTTCTTTCTCCCCTTCTGCACTTCTTCCCTAACACACCACTCGCTGCCGCCGCGCTCGCCGCTGCGCTCGCCTCACTGCCGTGCTCGCCTCGCCGCCTCGCCGCCTAGGACTAGCCCGACCGAGCCCAGGACCAGCCCGACCTCGCGCCCACAGGAGGAGATCCTGCCGGAGAGAGATGAGATCGAGGAGAGGAGGAGCAGGAGCAGCCCGACCGAGCGCCCACAGGAGGAGATCCTGTTTGCCTCGCCGCGCTCGCCGCCCGCCGCCCACAGGACTAGGAGGAGGAGGCCCGCCGCAGGACTAGGAGGAGCAGGACCAGGAGGGAGCACTGCCCCCACCTCATCGACGACCACCTCCCCTTCCCAGGCAAGCCAGTGGTAAAGCTCCACCCCCTCTCTTCTCTCTTCCTTCCTCTGCTCCAACCTCCACCTCCCCTTCCTTCTTCCCTCCATGCCCACTGCACAATTCTTGATGAGCATGAGGTGCACGTCACAATGTTGCTGTTGCTTAGCCATATGCCCTATTGGTTTGCAAACGTATGATATGCATATGTGGAAGTCAGTAGATATTTGTGCAATTGGTGCCCCCATATTTGTTACGTTGGTATAGATTTCCAGTGGCTCGAAGGCGAAAACTTTGTATATGTTCCTATGAATTCACATAATTTTCCTAGGATTTAAATATTCAAAAGCTTGGAAGGGACATCATTTTAGATTGAAACCCAACTCTGAATTTGGTCCAAAGAAACCAATATTTGGGTTAGTACAATGGCTGTTACTTTGCATTAATATATGTTAGCTGCAGTCTCTAGATACACAGAAAATTCCAGTTTTATATGCTACCAGGGAACTCAATTCTCTGGTTGGTGTTTTAAAACATAATTGAGTAACCATATTTACAACCACTGCTAGGGGCAGTGGTTGGTGTTTGCATTTTATAAGTCATTATAAGTAATTACAGTGGTTGGTTAGTCATTATAAGTCATTATAAGTCATTTTATAAGTCACTATATGAGCAGTGGTTGGTGTTTTAAAAACATAATTGAGCAGCCAGGGGCAGAAAAGTTAGTTTGCATTTTATAAGTCATTATAAGTAATTACAGTGTATAAGTAATGATTTCATAGCAACCATATTTCTAATGTATTATTAAGTAACCATATTTAAAACTGTTATTAAGTCATTACAAACAAGAAAATCGACATAAATTAAACCTATGATAAATATGTCTTGCAAATTGGGATACACTAGTAAGTTGACAATATGTGCATGTTCTATACTTGATATTAAGTAACATTGCGTATTGAAATTATAGTGACATAAAAATAGAGAGAATTGAGTTCCCTGGTCCAATGGTACTGGTATCAATAGAGAGAATTGAGTTCCCTGGATACTGGTACTGGTCCAATGATACTGGTACCAATGGTACTGGGGTACTGCTGCTTTATGTTGGGTCAAGTGTATGTACTGTAAGGTTTATTGATGTAAGATTTATTGCTGCTTTTTTGGAATTCTTTAAATGGTACTGCTGCTTTTTGGAATTCTTTAAATGTATTGCTGTAAGGTTTATTGCTGGTGCACATTAATTAAGTGTATGTGCTGATGGACCTGATGGTATGTATGTGCTAGTGATGGTGATGGACCTGATGGTGTGTATGTGCTGGTGATGGTGATGGACATGATGGTGTGTATGTGATGGTGATGGACCTGATGGTGTATATGTGCTGGTGATGGTGATGGTGTATATGTGCTGGTGATGGTGATGGTGGTACTGTGTATATGTTGCATGTGTATATGTTGCAGGGATTTCAAATGAGCTGCCCATTTCTCCCGAAACGTTGATTCACTTCCGTTTTGGTTGAGAAATGGAGCTCCCATGTCCAAAAATTAGGAAAGGTCATGCCGAATTTTTCGGCCGACAATTGTACTAATAGATTTAATGCTTTTCTTTATAGAAAGTGCAAACATGTCGGCCAACGACAACGTGGCCGGCACTTCTAAGGTCGCCATGAGCCTCGAAGAAAAAGCCAGAGCGGTGAACGCCGAGTTCTGGGAAGTCCCCTCCCGTCAAGAGGAGGTGGAGGTGGAGGCGGAGGAAGTCGGAGCTAAATGGCGGATGAGTGAAGCCCGGGAGGAGGATGAACCCACCACCACCGACGGCGGCGACCACACGGAGGGTGACTCCACCGATTTTGGCGACCGCACGGAGGATGACGGTAGCGGCAACTCGGCCGCTAAGAAGAAGAAGAAGAAGGAAAGGAAGGATCGGAAGCCGATGGTGCTCACCAACACCAACACCAAGATCACTAATGTCTCAGAAAGTGGGCTTCCCTTGGAGGCTACGGATGTTGCCGCTGGGTACGGCATGCAACTCGGGTGCATTGTCCGGGAAAGCATGTTGATCAACACGAAGCACCTCCGAAGTGAAGCCAATGCGCGTTTGGTCGAAAAGTGCCTTCAGAAGCTTCACCGACAGTACACGTTCCCTGGTGACTACAATACCTTGTCAACATCGAACAAGGTGAATAGATTGGCCATCACGAAGATGAGCAACGCCCTGAGCAGCTGGAGAAGCCGGGTGAAGAACAAGATTCAGAACGGTGAAAGCTGGGAGCAGATTAAGAGGGGTGAGCCGATGCTGGACGAAGCAGAGTTCGAGATATTCAAGGTGGAGATGGCTAGTGACGAGGCCAAAGCATGGACGGAGTGGGGTTAGCAAATGCGGGAGCTGAACTTAGGTAAACCGTAAACACCACCTTGGAAGCGGCGGTTATAGATCAAAGCTTCCTGTTTGGGAAAAGGAGGACGCCGAGCTTGCACGTCTCGGGAAACCGAACCCGTGGTTAAAAATCACCAACTTGCAGGTGAGGAACTTTGTTCGGGCCTGCTACTATCTGGACAAGGAGACCATGGAATTCGTTACCGATGATGACGACATGAAGAAGTTCAAGGAAAAGCTGGTAAGGAATTTACCCGCGGTCCATTGCGTTCATATTACATAAGGTGAAGGCAATTTTCTAAATGTGTTCACCTTTCCTTGTCTGCAGAACGAGGAATTGGCGGCCGAACGCGCCGAGGACTCGTCGTCCCAGGGCTCAATGGGTGGGACACGTCTTTCAACAGGGAGATCAACGCCTACAAGAAGAGGCCGAAGTTCGAGCTGCCGACGTCGGCTGACCGTGTCTCCGGCTTTGGTACAAGCATGAAGTTTCGCGAGTACTACAAAGAGGACGCCAAGAAGAGAAAGGAGAGAAGGAGCGCGATGTCGACTAAGGATAAAGCCGAGGTGGAAGAGCTGAGGCAGAAGGTCGAGATACTAGAGGCAAAATAGGCAACACAGATGGATAAAGCCGAGGTGGACAAGTTGTTTGAGTAGAAGCTCTGAGATTTTCTACCCCCCTCGGCTCATGGAGGGGATAGCTGCGTGGAATGCGGCCGGTCAGGTGGGGCCGATACAGGTGCTTAGCGCCGGCGGCAGCAACTCGAGCTTCAACGTGTTGCCGGATCTGGTTACCCGCCGCCCACCATCGCCGCGGCGCAGCCAATGGAATTGGATGCACCGGTGCCCCCTCCTGCCGAGGTTACCAAGGCGCAGCCGGCGACGGTGGTGCTTCATAATGCACCTGAGCCGGAGAAGATTGATCGGCCAGCCACCGCCCCTGTCTCGACATTAGAACAACTCAACGCCATCACCAAGGTACTTAACTAATTAGTTAGTCCATGCCATCTCCTTCATGCCTTCGATATCCTAAGATCTAATGATGCCCAACATTACTCAGGACACTCGTTGCGTGCTCCTCCATTAAGTGTCCGGCAGCGAGTTGAAGGTGATGGGATTCGTAGCATAGAAAAAAAAAATTTCCTACCGCAAGAACGAATAACAAGCCAAGATCCAATCAAGAAGATGGTAGCAACGAGATGAAGATGAGACTAACCCTCGAAGATTTCCAAAGCCTACGAGATTAGATCTCATTGTTGATGTAGTCGATCACTTGCCGCTTGCAAAAGCGCGTAGAAGATCTTGACGGTGCCACAATCGGGCAGCACCTCCGTACTCGGTCACACGTTCGGTGTTGATGACGATGTCCTTCTCCCGTTCCAACGGGCAGCGGAAGTAGTAGATCCTCCTCGGAATCCCGACAGCACGACGGCGTGGTGGCGGTGGTGGTGGAGATCTCCGGCAGGGCTTCGCCGTAAGCGCTGCGGGAGAAGAAGGAGGAGGGAGAAGCTAGGGTTTGGGAGAGAGGGGTGGCTAGGGGCGCCGGCCAGGGGGCCCCTTTGGTGGTGCGGCCAGGTGTGTTCAGCCCCCTCCCTCTCCTCCTCATTATATAGGTGGAATCCCTAGGGTTTGCCCAAAAGATCTGAATAAGACCCCAATTCAAAAAGTGCCATATGGACGAAACCTAGAGGGACAGGGACTCTCCCTTTCCCCCTTAGTTGGCCGAAGGAGGTGGAGTCCACCATGGACTCCACCTTCCCACTTGGTTGGCTGGTTAGGGTTGGTGGAGTCCTTCCGGACTCCACCTTCCATGGTGATTTCTTCCGGAAGGTTCTAGAACATTTTAGAGCCTTCCATAAATGCACCGGATCATTTCCAAACTTGGAAAGTGACTTCCTATATATGAATCTTATGCTCCGGACCATTCCGGACCTCCTCGTGATGTCCTGGATCCCATCCGAGACTCCGAACAACATTCGAACTCCATTCCATATTCCATATCTACTTAAAACGACATCAAACCTTAAGTGTGTCACCCTACGGTTCGTGAACTATGTAGACATGGTCGAGACTCCTCTCCGACCAATAACCAATAGCGGGATCTGGAGATCCATAATGGCTCCCACACATTCAACGATAACTTAGTGATCGAATGAACCATTTACATACGATACCGATTCCCTTTGTCACGCGATACTTTACTTGTCCGAGGTTCGATCATCGGTATCTCCATACCTTGTTCAACCTCATTACCGACAAGTACTCTTTACTCGTACCGTATGTCATCTCTTGTGATCTTAATCACATGCTTGCAAGCTAATCGACGACATTCCACCGAGAGGGCCCAGTATATCTATCCGTCATCGGGATGGACAAATCCCACTCTTGATCCATATGCTTCAACTCACACTTTCCAAATACTTAATCCCATCTTTATAACCACCCATTTACGCATGGCGTTTGATGTAATCAAAGCATCCTTCGGTGTAAGTGATTTACATGATCTCATGGTCGAAGGACTTAGGTAACTATGTATCGAAAGCTTATAGCAAGTTGAACTTAATGACTTGATCTTATGCTATGCTTACTATGGGTGTGTCCATCACATCATTCACCTAATGATATGATCTTGTTATTAATAACATCCGATATTCATGATCAGGAAACCATGATCATCTATTAATCAACAAGCTAGTTAAATGAGAGGCTTACTAGGGACTCTGGTTGTTTACACAACACACATGTATCAATGTTTCCGGTTAATACAATTATAGCATGGAGTGTAAACATTTATCATGAACACTAAGATATAACAATAACTATTTTATTATTGCCTCTCGGGCATATCTCCAACAGTCTCCCACTTGCACTAGAGTCAAATAATCTAGTTTACATTTGTAAAGATATAACACCTTGGCCTTCTGGTGTTTATCATGTTTTGCTCACGGGAGAGGTTCCAGTCAACGAATCTGACACGCTCAGAAACGTATGTATTTTTGCAATTCATTTGCGTCTTCACGCATCACTCATTTTCCAAATGAGTCGGCATTTAATCGTATATGTTCGGTCTTCTGGTGGAACCTTAATTCCGTGGTCTGAAATATGTCACTAATATTGTCACACACAATATAGCTTCAAAGTTCTGACACTTTCGGAACTACACCAAGTTCTCAAAGAACTTCTTGACTTGGATGTTTTCCATTCATCCCCCTCTTTCATCCTAATTTGATGATAACCACTACGCAAATCAATTTTAGAGAAAACAGCAGCACCACTCAATTCATCTAGCATATCCTCTAAACGGGGAATAGGATGACGATATCGAATAGTAATGTTGTTTATCGCTCTACAATCTACACACATGCGCCAAGTACCATCTTTCTTAGGAACTAGAATAACAGGAACAACACAGGGACTAAGGCTTATGCGGATGTAACCTTTGTCGAGTAGCGCTTGTACTTTCTTCTGTATCTCCTTCGTCTCTTCGGGGTTCGTCCTATATGGCGCCCTGTTGGGCAGCGAGGCTCCGGGGATCAAGTCAATTTGATGCTCAATACCACGCAATGGTGGCAATCCTGCGGGCACCTCCTCCGGAAACACATCATGGAATTCCTGCAAAACATGAGAAACACCAAGAGAAATAGGGGTCATGTTGTTAGAAACCAAAACCTCACCCTTGTACATGAGCACAAGAGGCACGGCTATAGGATCCTCTCTAAATTCTCTCATATCCTCACTGGTGGCTAGTAGCACTAAGGAATTCACTCTCTCACTTTTTGTTATATCACTCACGATATTACAATTCTCTCGCCTATCTATGGGAGCATCCTCCAAGTTTACTTCAACTTTCTGACGAGATTCATTGACAATTTGTTGTGGTGACATAGGCTGTAAGTTGATTTTCTTGCCCTTGAACTCCAAGTGATATGTATTGGCACGGCCATTGTGTTGCACAGAACGGTCATAGAGCCATGGCCGACCCAATAGTAGATGACACACCGTCATAGGAACCACATCAAAATCAACGGCATCCTTATACGGTCCAATCTCAAAATCAACACGCACCATGTGGTTTACCTTCATCTCACCATTTATCACTTAACCACTGAATATAATATGGATGCGGGTGCGGTAGATACTTCAGCTTTAGCTTGGCACACAACTCCTTGCTTGCTAGATTGCGACAACTCCCGCCATCAATAATGACCTTGCAAGCTTTATCAGGACCAACTAGTGCCTTTGTTTGGAACAAATTGCAGCGTTGAGTAGATGCACTCGGCTACACATTAAGAGCACGCTGTGACACAACAATAGTGCGAGCTTCAGAAGGAAAAGCATCTACACCATCACTTTTTTATAATCATCATCCTCTGGAGCATTTGGATCAGCATCATCTCCAGTCTCATACTCATCATGGTCATTTATGATCATCACCTTTCGGTTAGGACAATCTCTCTTGAAGTGACCCTTGCCTCCACATGTATGACAATTCATATCGCGGTTGCGCGCCGTAGACATGCTAGAACCACTTGTACTTGCAGCAGGTTCGGGCTTCTTTGTGTTGGACACATTGGAGACCGGCTTGCTAGATGAAGTAGGCAAAGGTGCGGAACGCGAATATGGCGCCGGAGCCAAGGATGGGGGCGCCCTAGGCGTGTAGCATCCAGCTCCCGTAGTACGGCCTTTGACTTGCGCCTCATCAGCCAACTGTGCTTCAGCTTCTCTTGCATGATGTAACAACTGATTCATAGTAGTGTAAGTTTGATAACGAACAATGCCTTTGACCTTATATGTCAGACCATGTAGAAAACGCTGCATTGTCATCTCAAGTGACTCACGGACACGACCACGCTGCATAAGCATCTCCATCTCCATGTAATAAGCATCAACTGTCATAACACCTTGTCTCAAGAGGGTCAACTTGTCATAGATAGATCGCAAATAATTAGTGGGAACGAAACGAGCTCTCATTGCCTCCTTCATAGTACGCCATGTAATAATAGGTGGCTCACCATCTTCTTCGCGAGCACGAACAAGTCCATCCCACCAACGCAAAGCATAGCCATCAAATTCAGAGGAAGCAAGCTTGATCTTCCTATCTTCAGTATAGTCATGTAAACGCCACAACTTCTCAATTTTCAGCTCCCAAGTGAGGTATTCTTCAACATCAGCACCTCCTTCAAATTTGGGTATGGAGAACTTTGGCTTACCCAACCCATCATCTTGCGGTTGTGGAGGAACACAGCGTCCGAGTTCAACAAAGCCACGACCACGGTGACCACGTCCAACACCATGACTAGCACCACGTGCTTCATCTTCAAACTCAGCATCTTCATCCTCATGGTGTTGTTGTTGTTGTTGGGTCAAATTCTCAACAGCTAACATCATTGCTTGAATATTGCGCTGAATATCTGTCATTTGATCTTGCATTGCATTGACAGTCTCATTAGAAGTATCCAGCTTCTTGTTGGCCTCCTCAACGGACCCCTTTAGTTCTTCGTCCTGATTGCGGAATTCACGTCGCATCTCATTACGAAGAGCTTCATACTCCCTCCATGTCATCACATCAGCTGCATCCTTGTTTTTCTGGTTAACAATTTTTCATCACTAGAAGACATGGTTAGTAGATTAGTGCACTAAAACAAATATATATGGTGGTACTCTCACAGCTCACTCAAAACTGATAAGAAAAGGTAGTCTTACCGCTCCAAAGTGAATTAGTATTGCTTACCACTTGTAGGGACAACTAGTGCACGGATGTAGCGAAGCGAATATCAAGGGTATAAGAACAATCACACGGCAAAGCAAGATATATGTGGGGCTGTAGGTAGGCTACCTATTTGCACCAATAACAAGCTCTAGCGCTGACCGTAGACAACCAATGATACTCACACAAGGCGATAAATGTGGAAATGCAACTATATGGATGAAAAGGTTGCAATGCACTCGAGAGACGCTAGCAAAGCTCAACGGGACAGGCACAAGATTGCTCAACTACAGGTGCAGTTAAAGAAAACTTAGGCCTTCACTTGATTCTACTAGCACGTCACTTTTTCTTTTTGGATTTTCTTTTTATCACACGCAGTACTTGTAGCTCTTTTTGCTTCTTTTCTATTTTCTCGTTTTTTTTGATTTTATGACTCAACTCCTTGAACACGGCCAACAGATAATGCAAAGCACCAAAACCGTAATGAGCAGCTTGTCGAGCGGTAAAACTAGTCTCTTCTGGGGAAGTTCCTAGTCACTTATATCGAAAGGCTGTGTCTATGGTTGGGAACAAGCACACTGTACGCTATGTGGACTTGGAGAAAACAAAAACTGAAAACTAGATGATAGCGGAAACACAAACCCTAACAATACTAGATGGACGAAAAAGATACGCAAAAACAACTACGAAAAGCAACTAAAACTCGAAATTAGTGCAATCTAAGGCTATGGCAAATCCTAACCCTAACTTTTTATGGCTTTTTCTGGATAGGAAACACTCACAACTCAACTATGGGGTGGATTGTGGATGGCTTACCGAGGAAACACTGAAATCTGATACCAAGATGATAAGGGGTTGCTCGATCTTCTCAGTAAGCGACGGTGGTAGTGATGAACACACGATGAACATAGCGGATGGAATCGATGATAAGTGGATGATAACTTGTATGACGCTGACGAGTCTCTCGGCAGATCCCTGTCGCCAATGCAACAACTCTCAACCCTGCAAGATATTCGCAACTCCACACACTTGCGCACGTAGCCGCCGACCACGAAGTGGTAAGTTGCAACCGTCTAATTCCCAATGGAACAGCAGATCACACAAGACTTTCAGTAACAAAACACCGAATCAATGCGGATTGGTGTAGAGATTCAATAGAGTTGCAAAGCAATCAACTATGAACTAGGGTTTATCTTAAACATGGTCTAAAACCTAATTTGGGGGCGTCCTGGGCACTTATATAGGGGTTCAGGACGACCAGGATTCGAGAAAACACTTAGAAAACCGACCCAGAACAGATCTGGTCGAGACAGACTCGGACACGGCCGGTCAGGGGGGCGGTCGACCGGGCCTAGGACCGGGTCAGGCTGGTCGGAACCGGGCCTGGCACCGGGTTGTGACCGGGCTAGGGGTCCAGACATACTGGATGTTGCCCGGTGTGCCAAGGTGGAGACCCCGGTCGGAACCGGGCTGGCCCCGGCGTGGCGCCCGGTTGACCGGGCGGATGACCGGGCGCGCCGGCGTGGCGGCCGGTTAGACCAGGCCTGGCGCCGGCCTGGACTTCGTCTTCGTTCCTCGCGCTTGCCTCCCTCTCCTCCCTCGCGCGTCCATGGGATGTCTTCATGTCCAGCTTCATGGCGAGCTCCACGTCCAGCTTCACGTTCATCTTCTTGTCCAGCTGCTCCTCTCCTCCTCGTGTGATGCTTGCTCAGCTCCCTCTTCATACCTGATCATACATAAGTAACAGGACTTAGGCAGTATAAAGTTCTCATCGATCAAAGTATCACTTAGGAACAAGTTCACCTGTTGTTTGAGTAGCTTCGCACGAGCTCTTGTCATAGGTCCAATCCTAACTTCATTGGACTTGAGCTTCATAGCAGCATTGTCTTCATCTTGCAATGACGGAGGTAGTAGTGTAGTAGGGATGTCCTCATCATGCTCTCTTAGTGGTGCATAAAGTAAGAAGGTGAAGACTCAACATAAAAGTAAAAGAAAGGCCCTGCGCAGAGGGAAGCATGGATCACTCATGTGCTAGAGCTTTTTATTTTGCATAAAACAGAGGTGTTGAAAATGTATTTTGAGAGGTATGTATGTCTATGTCAACAAATGGCATCAAACAATCTACCACCCTTTCATATAGTGACCTCAAGAGCGTCTCCCATGTAGTTCTCCATTGCACACCATTATTTAGGATCTCTCCAGTACATAATGTGTGGAGCATTATTTGTTTATTTTATATTTTATTTGGGATGGGCACCCAGTTGCCTTGCTCTTTTTGCAATATTAAGAACTTTAGCACATTATGTATGCTAGTCGAGGTGTGAGGTCATGAAAAGACAATAAACCATTCAATACTTCATCATGAGCTAAAACAAAACACAAAATAGGTAATAATTTTGAAGGTTTAAAGGTAGCACACAAGCAATTTACTTTGGAGTGGTGGTGAAATACCACATATAGGTAGGTATGGTGGAAACAATTGGCAACTTTGGTTTTTGGTGGTTGGATGCACGAGTAGAGCTCATACTCAGTATGCAGGCGAAGGCTAGCAAAAGACTGGGAGCGACCAACTAAGAGAGCAATAATAGCCATAATCATGCATTGCGACAAAACATTATTAATCAAAGCATAAAGTGATATTACAAGTCAAAAACTAAATGATCATAGAGGCTTAAGGTGACTGGTTTGTAGTCATAACATGGTGTAAGCATGTGCCAAGTCGACCCAATAACAACATTAAAGGAGAATACCGCAATACTATGCTTTTGTATGATGGAAACAACACATGATTCTTTCAATGGCGCATTAAGCACTCTCAAATATTTGAGAAAAGTCATGCTACAACAATAATTACTAAGCATATAATAAGAATAACATCCAACATGACATGCTAAAGTCTATGCCACAGTCTAAACAAGCTTCCTTTTGCATCACTATAAGCATGAAACATTTTACTCGTCTCCAACACCAATCAACTTTTTTGAAATAGCTCTCATAGATGAAAATCAATATGGACCAGAGAGCTAATCATACATAAATAAAGAATACTAATTAGCTCTGAACATAATAAGAATGGAAAACCAAGAGCTAAACGCACTACTAGAAAACTAGAACACCCGCAAAATAATAAGAGTAAAAACTAGAGTGTTCTATGCAATTAAAATGGAGCGTGTCTCTCTCCAAAACAAATATGTTGGGGTCCAACCATATGCTACAGTAAACAAAACAAAAGAAAACAAAAAACACAAATAAAAATGCTCCAAGAACTACACATAGCATATGAAGCAATAAAAATATAGCGTACTGAAAGATGACCTGGTATTTTTGGTAATGAAGAAGGGGATGCCTTGGGCATCCCCAAGCTTTGACGCTTGTACCTCTTGGATATTTATTGGAGTGCAGGGGCATCCTCAAGCTTGAGCTTTTGCCATTCTTCATCTCATTACATCATTTTTCTCTCCCTACACTTGAAAACTTCCATCATACAAAACTCCACACAATTCTTATTAGCAGCATTAGTATAATCAAAATAACAAATCCACTTGGTTCAGTTCTAACATAATCAAACATCCATTAAAACATTTATCTACTGTAGCAATTTATTTGAAAAGCTCCTTCTCTCAAAAAAATTCAAAAAAATAAGAAAAGGATCAAGAGGCAAATGCAAATGGTGATAGAAATCTGTCAAAACAGAACAGCAGGTAAAAATCGATTTTTTCGAAAATCTTCTGTTGCTCATCTCGAAAAGTGGTCAACTAACTAAAGTTAGATAATAACCCGGAGCATATGCATGAAAAATGGAAGCTCAAAATTCCGCTCTGGCTATGTTTACGAATTTTTATGGTAATAGCACAGAATCTGTTTCTGGACAGCAACTTCCACAAATCTTACTTTCTTCCTATTAGAGGCTATTTTTGGCACAAAATCGAAATAAAAATGATAAGGAGAGGTTATTATAGAGATAATAACTTCCAATACTCAACATAAAAAAATTATAGTAATAAAACAATGGGTTGTCACCCATAAGTGTTTTTCTTTAACGCCTTTCGGCTAGGCTCAGTAATTTGAGAAAATGCTCACATAAGAAATATGAATTGAAGCAAAAGAGAGCATCAAAGAGAAAATATGAAACACATTTAAGTCTAACCCACTTCCTATGCATAGGAATCTTGTACACAAATAAATTCGCAAAGAACAAAGTGACAAACATAGGAAGACAAAACAAGAGTAACTTCAAAACTTTAAGCATATAGAGAGGTGTTTTAGTACCATGAAAACTTCTACAACCATATTTTCCTCTCTCATAATAATATTTAGTAGCATCATGAATAAACTCAATAATATAACTATCACATAAAGCATGCTTTTCATGATCTACAAACACATAATTTTTATAAAGCTCAAAAATAGTGGGATTAAGACATTCAAACCCACTTTTAATAATTTTATAACAAGATGACTGATCATTCTCAAGAGGTATGGGGCTCCAAGATAAAGTCAAGACCCCTACAATATCATTTTCAATAGTAGTAAAATTAATATTATCAAACAATATAGGATCATCGTCTAGAGCTTTATCATAAACATTTTCTAAGCAAAACTCTTTAGTACCATGCATTTTGAAGTTAGGCACAAATAAAGGATTATCATAAGATTTATCAAAATAGCATGGATTATCATAGATAACAAGAGCATAATTATTATCACAAGTTTTACTCATAGTAAATATTTCAAGAGAACCCACAGGAACATAAGATTCATCCTCCTTTGGTATGCATGGGGGACAATCAAATAATGTAAGGGATAAAGAGTTACTCTCATTAGAAGGTAGGCATGGGTAGCTACTCCATTTTTCCTCCTTTTGTTCATCACTCTCCTCCTCTTTTTCATCTAATGAGCTTTCAGGTTCAATTGTTTCTTCTTCCACAGGTTCCTGCAAATTGTGGATACATTCTTGTGCATAACCGAGTCTCTCTTTACAATGAATGATATAACAATTATTGATGAAATTTTCTATGCAATAATCAAGGATAGAAGAGACATATTCTTTAAGGTCTTTACAAGCAACACAGGTTTCATAATTTTTAGACATGAAGGATTCTATTTCAGAAGCTCCCATAAATAAGACAAATTGTTCTACTTCTTCAAACCCAAGATGAATATAGTTATTCCAATGATAGTTCACAATTAAAACTTCTTTACTAAAGCCACATTGGAATTTAAGATGTTTAGTATCCTGTTCAGAGCAACAATTTATATCATGGCGTTTAAGATTTTTTTTAGCAATTAGATCCAACTTTTTTAACACGGCTCTCATGACTTTACCCTTATATGATTCTCTTATAAATGATTCCATAGAGGGTCTAGTAGGTTCTTCCATAACAACAGTTTTTTAGATTTTCGGTTTTTCAAGTTTTTATGGATTTTTTGGTATATAAGAAAAATAAAACACGACAAAAATAAACTAGACAAAAGTAAACTAAACAAAACACAACTAAACAGAAATAGACTAAGCACAAATAAACTAGACAAGACAAAATAAAATAAAACAGAGAGACAGGTAAAGTGTACTCCCCATGTGAACTTATGAGTAGAGCTATGTCTCCTCGACAACGGCGCCAGAAAATAGTCTTGATGACCCACAAGTGTAGTGGATCGCAACAGTCTTCGAGGGAAGTAAAACCTAAATTTATTGATTCGACACAAGGGGAGGTAAAGAATACTTATAAGCCTTAACAGTGGAGTTGTCAATTCAGCTGCACTGGAAAAGCACTAGTAACAGGGGTGATGTGAAAGCAACAGATATGAGAGCAATAATAGTAACACAGCAGCAGTAGCAGTAACACAGATGAGATGGCACCGGAAAGTATTCCAGTGCGTAGTTGACTGTAGAGCAATCATGATGACAGAAGGACCAGGGTTCCCAGCTATCTACACTAGTGGTAACTCTCCAAATAGCATGTGTTGGGTGAACAAATTACAGTTGGGCAATTGATAATTGTGAGGGCATGACAATGCATTCTATGATAAGATAAAGTTACTGTAGTATTTAATTGGGCATTACAACATAATACATAGACCATAATCCAACTGCGTCTATGACTAATAATCCACCTACAGGTTATCGTCTGAACCCCTTCCAGTATTAAGTTGCAAGCAACAGATAATCGCATTAAGCAATGTGTGTAAAGTAAACAATGGAATTATCCTTAGACAAAACATTGTTGTTTTCTCCGTAGCAGCAACAACACATCTACAATCTTATAAGTTAAAGTCACTCTTCCAGAAAACTAGAGGCATGAACCCACTATCGAGCATAAATACTCCCTCTTGTAGATACATGCAACTACTTGATCAAGGTAACTACAAGTACCGGAGAGCATGCAAGATCTTAAATAACAGTAGTATGATAATATGATGAACAATCTGATCACAATTCCACAATATATCGGATCCCAACAAACACAACACCAATTACATCATATGGATCTCAATCATGTAAGGCAACTCATGAGATCATTGTATTAAAGTATATGGGAGAAAGAGTACCAACTAGCTACAGCCGAGAACCCGTAGTCCAGGGGGGAACTACTCACGAACCATCATGGAGTCGAAGGAGAGGCGGTGGAGTCGATGGAGATGGCTCCGGGGGACAATCCCCGTCCCGGCAGGGTGCCGGAACAGGAACTTCTGACCCCCGAAACTCGTCTCGACGATGGCGGCCGCGGTGGAACTTTTCGTGGACAGAGGCTTGTATATTCAGGGGTTTCTCGTCGAAGAGAATTTATAGGAGGAATGGCAAGGTCGGTGGGTGCCAGGTGGCCCCACACCATACCTAGGCGCGGGCCAAGGCCAAGCCGCGCCTAGGGGTGGTTTGGCCGGCCCCTGGCCCCCCCCCCCCCCCTCCGTCTCTCCTCTGGACTCTGTCTTCGTTTTGGTAAAATAGAAACTTCGGCTTTTGTTTCGTCCAATTCAGAAAATATTTCCTGTACAACTTTTCTGAAATACAAAATATCATAAAACAAGGAACTGGCACTGTGGCATCTTGTTAATAGGTTAGTGCCAGAAAATGCATAAAAGTGCCACGAAGTATAAACAAAACATATTGGAATTGGTGTATAACAAGCATGGAGTATCAAAAATTATAGATACATTTGAGACGTATCACTATGCCAATCTCATTTCTCGTGAATGTTCTCCAACTATAGTATCAAGCATAGACTTAGACATTGGGTTTAAAGCATGGTAAAATAATGTAGAATCAGCCACTCTTCCATCCTGTGGTTGGGACAGTTTCTTACGGACTCCTTCAACCTCTCCCATGTGAGCGCTAGTAGATCACGGTCTTCTTGTCTAAAACCTTTGATGTTAGAATGTAGTGTAGGAATTCGTAGCAAAAAACAAAAATTCTAACGTAATGCAAACCTTGATTTTTCCCAAGATCTATCTACTAGTAATGATGTAACGGGAAAGTTTCGGTGACATACCTTGTAGACCGAAAGCGGTAAATGTTCCGCTATGAATGTTGATGATGTAGTCGAACATGAAGCCGGCCTCAGGGTCGAGTAGAAGTTCATGTACGACATGGAGTGTCGTATCTCCGGTGCCTCGTAGTTTTCGCACATGTACGGTGCTCAACGACGTTCCTAGCTTCGGTCCAACAGAGTTGCAGAAGTTGATCTTCGAGATTCGGATCCCATCAGCGCTCCCGGGTTCTGGGTAGGGTTATCTCCCTCCCTATGCATTTCTTCAGGGAACCGCACGGAGAGAAAAACTAGAGAGAGATTTCTCTATTTTATTGTGTATTTTTCTCCTCCCAATTAGACACTATATAGGGGCCAAAGGAGGGCAAGGGCACATGGCAGTGCAAGGTGGGACAAAAGAAGAGGAGGAGGTGGAGTGGCCGACGGCCAGCCCTACCAAGTCGGCCCCCCGATCGGCCAAGTCGGCCTCCTTTCCCCATGGGCACCCTTACCAAGTGGGGCCCAATTAGGGTAGGGAACTTTTTAATTAAATAAATCATATTTTTAATCAATTAAATATATTTTAATATATTAACTCATTTAATTAACATACCAAACATATTCTTTTATTGCCAATCATCCAAGACACCTCCCGAACTATTCCGAACACCTTCGGATACCCCCGGAACCTTTTCCAGCGTTATCTCTCTTTTTCCCGGTGAATCCAAAACTATCCTTTGTTTCGTTGAACCCGTAAGCGTGTTAACCTACACTTCGAGAATACACAAACATGGTTGAGACACTTCTCCTATCAATGATCAACTTCGGGTTCTGGAAAATGATGATGACCCCTTTGCATTCTACGAAGATATGATCGTCATATGAACCTCTACTCCATGTGCCATTCCCTTTGTTACTACTATAGCAACATTTCTCTGGGATGTGATCATCGGTATCGTCATACCTAGTTCGATCTCGTTACCGACAAAGCCATTCAACTTATTCCGTCTGATTCCTTCCCTATGACCTAGTCATATGCTGCGCAACTCTATGGATGTAATCTCACCGAGTGAGCCCAGAGTATCTATCCATAAAATGGATGAGTGATACGTCACAAATGTATCTATAATTTTTGATGCTCCATGCTTGTTTTACACCAATTCCAATATGTTTTGATTACACTTCGTTGCACTTTTATACATTTTCTGGCACTAACCTATTGACAAGATGCCACAGTGCCAGTTCCCTGTTTTCTGCTATTTTTGGTTTCAGAAAAGTTGTACAGGAAATATTCTCGGAATTGGACGAAACAAAAGCCAAAGTGCCTATTTTACCGTAATGAAGACGGAGTACAGAGGGGAGTCGAGGAAGGGCCACAGGGTGGCCATACCATGCCTAGGCGCAGCCTGGCCCTGGCTCGCGCCTAGGGGTGGTCTGAGGCCACCAGGACTCCACCGACCCCGCCCTTCCGCCTATATAAAGCTCCCGGCGCAAAAACCCTAAATAAATCTGCCTCCATACACGAAAAGTTCCATAGCTCCGCCGTCGCTGCAGACCAGATCCGGGGGACAGAAGTCTCTGTTCCGGCACCCTGCTGGGACGGGGAATTCCCCAGGAGCCATCTCCATCGTCTCCACTGCCATCTTCATTGCCATTGCTGACTCCCATGATGAGGAGTGAGTAGTTCTCCCCCGAGGCTAAGGGTCTACCGGTAGCTATGTGGTTTATCTCTCTCTCCCATGGTGTGATCTTTATGTGATCATGAGCTTTGTAATCTAGATGTTGTTATGCTATTCAAGTGGATTATACTTATGTGATCTCCGGAGACTCCTTGTCCCACGTGTGTAAAGGTGACAGTGTGTGCACCGTGTGGGTCTCTTAGGCTGAATACTTGTTCACTGAATTATGATTTGAGTTGCATGTCTCTATGAAATTGTGGTGTGTTAGTACCTCCTATTAATGCTCAAAGTGACAGTGTGGGGTGTTCATTAGTACATGGGAATAAATCTTTAAGGTTTGCTTTTGCAGCCCTACGCAATGAATTAGTGTTCGTTATCCAACCAGAGAGTAGTTCAGAGTAGCATAGTGAAGTGCTTATATTTATATTCCTTTATGATATCATTGTTGAGAGTGACCACTAGTGAAAGTATGATCCCTAGGCCTTGTTTCCAAACATCTAATCACCGTTTATTTACTGTTTTACTGCATGTTTACTTGCTGCCATATTTATTTCAGATTGTTATGACCACTCATATTCATCCATATCACTTGCATTTTACTATATCTTCGCCGAACTAGTGCACCTATACACCTGACAAGTGTATTGGGTGTGTTGGGGACACAAGAGACTTCTTGTATCGTAATTGCAGGGTTGCTTGAGAGGGATATATTTGACCTCTACCTCCCTGAGTTCGATAAACCTTGGGTGATCCACTTAAGGGAAACTTGCTGCTGTTCTACAAACCTCTACACTTGGAGGCCCAACACTTTCTACAAGAATAGAAGCGTGCGTAGACATCAAGCCCTTTTCTGACGCCGTTGCCGGGGAGGTAAGGTAAAAGGTACTCACATCCTCTGGCTACTAAGTTTTTTAGTTGTTGGTGAGTGCTCGAAGTTATTTCCTTTAGATTCTGCAATTACATCTTTTCGTTTCTTGTTTTTATTTTCACTAGTTAGGCTTAATGGAAAACAACAAAAAATTAGAGAGCTTTATTGTATTTATCTTAAGACATGAGGTGTTTGAAGAGAAAATTAAAAAACCTATGGAACTTTACTTGCATGCTAGTAGCAATGTTATTAGTATGAATTCTTTGGACACCATTATTGCTAATGATATGGAAAATTCTAAGCTTGGGGAAGCTGGTTTTGATGAGCATGATATTTTTAGTCCCCCAAGCACGGAGGAGGAAATTTACTTTGATGATACTATGCCTCCAATATATGATGATTACAATGATGATTATGTTATTTTCAGTCCACCTACTATTGAGGAGAAAAGTAATTATGATTACAATATGCCTCCTATATTTGATGATTATGGTGATGAGAATAATAATGATAGTTATTTTATTGAATTTGCTCCCACTACAATTAATAAGAATGACTATGCTTATGTGGGGAGTAATAATTTGATGCATGTGGCTCATGATAAGAATGTTTTATGTGATAGTTATATTGTTGAGTTTATTCATGATGCTACTGAAAGTTATTATGAGAGAGGAAAATATGGTTATAGAAGTTTTCATGTTACTAAAACACCTCTCTATATGCTGAAAATTTTGAAGTTGCACTTGTTTTGCTTTCCTATGCTTGTTACTATGTGCTTCTTTGATTTATTTTCTTACAAGATTCCTATACATAGGAAGTGGGTTAGACTTAAATGTGTTTCATATTTGATCCTTGATGCTCTCTTTTACTTCAATTCATATTTATTATGTGAGCTTTATCTTGGGTAAGTCCTAATGATATGACTCCATTGGCAATGACGTGTGTGTCCATGATCGGGAAACCTCGACCAACAATTGACCTTAATGAACTTTCTTCGAATGCTGACTAGGGACCTTGGTTTGTTTACAATTCCACACGTGTATTAACGTTTCCAATTAATACAATTATAGCATGGCACACAATTATGATGAAACTCTGAGATATAATAATAAATATATCTTATTATTTTCCTCTAGGGCACTATCTCCAACATGTAGTTGCATAGTTTCCCTCTAATTGATCAAGGAGATAAGATCAGTTTTACATCATTGGGATTGACATCCTTAATTCATATCATAACACATGTTTTGGTTAAAGTATTCAAAAGCTTATCTGCATCCACATAAGAAAACCTCCAAGTTGATTTTGCTGAACCAAAGTTAAAAGGTGATGTTCAATTTCATACTTTTTTTGCATCTACAGCGTGCTGAGTGATGGGTGCACGCAAGTAATCATAATTGGGAGTTGCAAACTCCCCAATCTTCTTTGCTTCCATGCATACACTACAATTGTTTTTGGATCTTTAGATATAAGTAGACTAAGAACAAGAAAGGTAAACTAATACTTTTGAGTTTTCAAACAAGAACACAAATAAAGTAACTAACAAATAATACACTAAAACAAAAAGCAAACTATTAAAAGGAATCTCTAATTACCTTACCAGGGGTAGCAATTGCTTCCCTGGCAACGGCGCGAGAAAAAGGGTTGATACCTTCAATTCAGATTATAGATTGTTGTACTTGAATCTTTTCCCTGTAGACCTAGGTTTATCGAATCCACATGAATGATTGCTTTTGGTGTAAGATCACTCGAACAAGACTTCTAGTTTTAGTCTAGTGTTTTTTTTACCGGACCAACAATTTTTCTGTTTGTGTATCAGAAATTTGGAGATAGGCCAGGGCTTAAGGTTTCACCTGCAGTTGTGCATTAGGAAATGGGATTCAAAGATAAAATAAACCTCACATGTGTAAATAGGGTGAAATAAAGATACTCATACACTGCAGGTGATGCGTCCTAGAAACACCATAATGCTGCAGGTCGCAGTCTTTATGGATGTACTATCCACCTCGAATTCCTACACAACACACAGACTGTTGGTATTGAGATAAATCAGACAATAATATTAGGATCAGCGACGTCACCGTTACACCCTAGAAAATAGTAACACTACCAACCCATGAACGCGTTCACTTGAACTCGATGTCGGACCATGAAACTACTCTACTCAAACTTCACAATACCTTTACCGATCTTTGCGAATTTAGGTACCTATAAAAGCTTAGGACGAGGCAAGAAGATCGGATACTAGAAATGGATCTTGGTTACCATACTACACAACATCCCATAAGTAAAATATATGCACTTGCGAGGCTAGGCCTCAGCCCAGCTCATGAGGACTACTCACACATGATTATATCAACAATCATAAAATAGTGTATTAGGAATCTCAAGGAGATGCATGATAAATAATCATACAATGTCACCAATCGTGAATGAATCAAAATTACAAGTTGGGAGAGAGAGAGAGGATGGAGATGGTGATGATGATAAGTCATAAGACGGTGCAGTCGATGTGGATGGCGACTGAGATTCGGTATAGGTTGGATCTGGTTATAGCGGCGGCATAAGGTTTTCTATCTATGTCTCTCTAATACCCTAGGTGCGTTCACATTTTATATTGGGTTTGACAAGACGAAACCACCAATACATGGTACGGTCAGCCGTACGGGTGGGGCACAACTGTACCAGTGGTCGTTAAAACTTTTGTGGATCATCTTCGAACCTTGGTTGACTTGGTGATAGCTCCAGCTGGTAATTCTTCATTAATTTCCCTTGATTTTCTCGTTAATACATCCATTTATGCAAAAAAAAAAATAAACAAGGAGATTTGCATATCTTGTCATTGATTAGTAATTTATAGTGGGGTAGGAAGATATTTGATTCATACTGAGACAAGATACCCTAGTTTATATAGAGATAAAATGTTCGTTTTCACGAGCCATCATGTAAAATCAAAGTCTTCCTATGGCAGATGATTAGGGGCAGGCTTCCATCATATGAGTAGGTGGCCAAGCAGAATGGCCTTTGTGGAGATCTTGAAGATTGTGACCACATATTCTTCAACTACCATTTAGCAAAGTTCATGTGGTCGGGAGTGTGGGAACTCCTAAATTGCAACTACAATCCAACATGAGCCGAGGATTTCCTTGCCATCGTTCAGGGTTTATCGGGGGACCTTCGGAGATTATCTTGGTTACCTTTCTGGCCTAGAGCTAGGCATTTTGGAACATATGTAATAAGCTAACTATTTAAGGGAATATTATCAGCAACCCAGCTGGCGAACTGTTCAAAATATCTATCTATATGTAGAGGTGGAGAGTACTTGCCAGACCAAGGGACATGGAGATGCAAGACCCGGCGCTGGACAAGGTTAATTAGGAGGCTACATCCGAGGATGAGGGCTTAGAAGTGCGCAAATGCAGCTTTCATGGTTACTCCTTTGGGTGCTTTTAGCGTTGTACTTAGAACCCCTGAGTCTTCATGACCTGTAATGTTTTGTATGGAACTGGGTGGTCATGTGTGTGTTTGTATTGGATCTTGGTTATCGTTGAGGGCTTGATGGCCGCTAGCCTTATGTATTAAAAAATATTGGAGAAACGGTAATGGCGGAGGGGGTCTTGGATATGATGAAGTCTTTGCTTCATATGTGCTAGTGTTCAAAATTGTCTTGTGGAACTTTTCCATTCACTTCGGATTTGGTACATATGATCCTAGTGTTTAATGACTTGCAAGAGCAGCTGCGGCAAGTGGAGTCGGCGGAACTAGAGGTGTTCAAGCTTGGTGGGGCTCCTTGCATGCCGAGTCGTGTCCTCATGGTGAAAAGTTCTAACCTACATTGGTTGTGCTTGGCAATGGCTTTGCTGAAGGTATTGTTTTGAGAGCTCGACTTTCTTAAGGGTAAAAAATGAGATCTTGGATCGGGTGACGACGTGGGTGTGCACTGTTTCCCTCCTTGGTGGCATTTTTAGCGGTGGTTTGTGGGATACTATGTGGATTTTATCGATGTGGCGGAGCCTTTTGTTTTCTTTTTTTAGGTTGTGTGCGTCCAGCTGTTTTGTGGAATTTTGTTGGTGCGGAGGCTAGATGTAATTTGTATCTTTGTAATTTAATATATTCTTTTTGATAAAAAAAATACCAAGCTTTGGCATTGGACTTAACATGACATGAAAGACTAGCCGTATCACCTCGATAGAGAGAGAATTGAAATACAAAATCCGGCCAAACTCTGTCATGAATACTGTAGATAAAGTGCCCAACACGGTTTGAAACCACGGAGAAACGAAACCTTTGGTCACTTAGTTTGAATAAACAGAAATTCTTATGATTGCCACCCAAACAACATTGCAAAACTACTCCAACCGATTCTTCACACAGGGGAAAACAGGCTGAGGAGAAAGAACCCACGAGGAAGAACTCCTTTTATTTCAAGGCATGGGAGAAGTTGATGGGAGAACGAAGATGTCGACACACATGTGCCTTGACGGCAAGCCCGGGCGAGAAATCCTAGTGAAGAAGGGCGTTCATGGAGGAATATCTTCACCCTAGACATCATGGCTCACTGTCAAAGGGGATGGTGAGGTGGTGGAGAGGAGAGATCTCCATTTCAAATGACTTTTATCACGCCCAAAAAAGGCATCAATGATCTGTACCCAATTGTCTTGTCTTTAGAAAATATTATTTTACCTCTTTTGACACGCTTTTTTGGGGCTAGTCAACTGACATTCTCGCTTTTTGAAGCTCTTTGCTGAGTCTCATTATTTTGTGAGTGTTTTTTAGAATTTCGCCAAGTGTTTCTCGCTCTACACTCGGCACCAGGAGGATGTTTGCCGATTTCCAACCTAAATACACTCGGCAAACAGCCGAACACACACAATAAAAGGTAACAAAACATAGTTTTTTTCGAAATGGTAGCATAGGCCCGTACCTCCGCATCAATTGATGCACACATCCATTTATTACGGAATTTCGATATGCAGAGTACAAAGTATAAAAAAATTACAATTCATGGGTCACCCAAGGTGAAAATAAAAATCAACCAGCTGAAAAAAATAAAAAGTATGACGATTGTGCATTTTGAATCGTCCTAGTAAGCCGCCAGCAACCCAGGTTGTAGATATCCCGAGCGACCGTCTCCAGACGACTGCATCCAATATCCATATGTGCCCGTTGTGCCTCCGGTATAAGGTAGGACCATTCGTGAATCCAATGTGTAACCATGCGGATAACCTGTAGAAAATGAGCATTCGTACTTTTGTTAAAAGTAACGTCATTACGACAATTCCATATAGCCCACATCAAAGCACTAATCCTTGTTCGAATATACTCTTTAGATCTTTTGTCAACCCCGTTAAGTCAATTTCCAAACATATTTGTAACGTTGGCTGGTGGGGGGACATTAAACGTGTATTGAATAGTCCTCCAGATTAATCTAGCGAAGGGACAATCGAAGAATAGATGGTTGATTGATTCCTCAGCATCACAGAGAGCACACTTTTTACAACCGTTCCAATTTCTTCTAGCAAGGTTATCCGTAGTAAGAATCACTTTTCTATATAAGAACCACATGAAGATCTTAATCTTTACTGGTACTTTTATTTTCCAAATATATTTGCGTAGGAAAACTGTATGCCCATTCATCATATCCGCATACATCGATTTGACTGAAAACGCTCCAGCATTAGTTAGTTTCCACAAAAACACGTCTGATTCTTTGGTCAAGTTAATAAAAAAGAGACATCTTATAAGATGCAGCCAAGCCTCCCATTTATTGTGTGATAACACTCTTCTAAATTCGATATTTAGAGGATTACCAGTTAAAACATCAGCCACCAAAACGTTTTTCCGGCGGGCAATGTTATATAGAGAAGGATACTGTCGGGCTAGTGGCGGCTCTCCTAACCACGTGTCTTTCCAGAAACGAGTTTTCTAGCCATCGCCGACCTTAAAAGAACCTCGCGAGAAAAAAACATCTTTAACCCCCATTAGTCCTTTCCAGAAACGAGAGTTGGTGGGTTTTGCAGTCACCTTGTGATAGTGTTTTGTTACCAAGATATTTATTATGCAGTATCTCCTGCCATACCCCATCTTCGTTCAGGAGCTTAAACAACCATGTACTGAGTAAGCATCTGTTTTTTATATCTAACACTTCCACACCTAGTCCCCCCTGATCTTTGGGTCGACAAATAATATTCTATTTTGTTAATCGATATTTACGCTTATGATCATAGTTTTGCCAAAAAAATCTTGACCTATAAAAATCTAGCCTTTTCCTTACCCTCTTAGGTATTTCTAGAAAAGATAGCAAAACATAGTATCAACCTACACCAGTTTGGCAATGAACCAAACATGCATACATGACTACAATTTGGCAAACTGAATAAGTTTTTGAAACGGATTAGATTGATGCATGGCGTGTTTTTCAAGGTGACACACTAGAGGTACCAAGAGATGAGCCTGCTGAGCATCTGTGCACTGGAGGGCTTCGTGGCGGCGGGGCTGCCGAGGAGGGTGCCATTGTCGCCGTTCCTCAGGGAGCAGGACGTTGGTGTCATCTACCTATTCCTGCCACCGGCCATTGTGAAGTCCGAAAGAGGGTGCTATCTCATTGGCATCGACGTGCGAGACAGCAGCCTGCCGCGTCTCCTGCTGCCCCGACACCTTGCGGTCGTCCCGTGGGTATTCAACGATCAGCCCTTGCTCTTGGCTCCCGACTTCTTCGAACGGCACCGCAACCATAAAGAAGCTGCTGGCCAGCCGTAGAGAAAAAAACACGAGTGAGGATCATCCTATGATTGATTTTTTTTTATTCACCACTCCCTCTTCCAAAACTAGAAGGCATTTTTTTTTGTCAAAGTCAAAATCTTTCAAGTTTGATCAACTATATAGAAAAAAAAGTGTCAATATTTATGATCTCAAACCAAAAAATTGAAATGTATAATTTCAGTTTGTGTGCATTTGGTATTGTAGATGTTTATTTTTTATTTAGTTAACCAATTCTTTTTTACTTTGACTAAAAACTATATACATCCTATTTAGCGAAATATTGGACATTAAATAGTGAACGGTCGTGATGAAAAATTCAGGCCAATCCTCACTGTCCGCACTGAAAATAACAACATAAATTCAATGAAAGAAGTAACTCATGTTAAATTTCTAGAAAACAGAATAAGTGTAATACAGAGTACAAATCAACGGTCCTTGGGTTATTTGACCTGTAGAAGTCAAGTGTAGAGAAAATAGAGCAAAATGCAAAGATAACTTCACCAAATATCAGTTCATTGACATTACAAGCAATAATTTAAACATTTATTATTTTTTCTTGGAATCTCTAAACACCTCTTCTATTCAAGAGCACAAAACACTACGGTAACAAATGGGTTGTCTTCTGTGAAACATTTTTATTTGGTTGTTTTCTTGATCGCATTGATCTTCAAGTCTCATTAGGATTTGGGTTGACTCGGGACAGCCATAGTAAGCCTACCCCATGAAATCAATCATACCCCATAAACTTGGTGCCGAGGGACCTTCTAATCGTCTTCTTTAGGCCATCTGAGATATATCAAAGCGATCCTCGAGCGAGCTCCCAGTTTGTAAACCGTGGTTTTTAACAAAGATGGCGAGAAATGCTTACTCGTGTGATTCCATGGCCCTCAAATGAGCCTCCTAGTTCGTCGGCTCGGCCTGCATTTCCAAAGAACAAGGAGGAGCAAGACATTGTGGCTAGGCGGGTCACGGATGGCACATTTGTCTCGGGCCAAATAGATTTTGATGACTGAGGAGCTGTAAGCATGGATAGAGTGATCATGCATAAAGCTATAAGGGTAGCTAGAAAGAGAGGTTGTTCGATACAACAATCCTGTATACATTCACTTGTACAATGACATTCGTTGGTACATGTACAACGCCACAACGGTAGGATCACATGTTTGTTTGTCATGTAGATATGGCGACAAATCCTGTAAACGAAACAGAGATGGCAGAAAACATATTATAGACAATGTAGCAAATATATATCTCTATGAATCTACAATGTCTCGACCAGGGACTACTTGGAAAGAGTGTCATATATATTAGTTTGTTAGCCATATGTTAAGGTTCAGGCTTCCTCAGTGCCTAGGAAAACATCATGCCTGCACTACAAGAGGTTTGGAACGTCAAGTCCGCACCGAGTGAAGCCAAATTCGAAATTTTCCCAAAACTTTGCGATTTAAAAATCAGAAAAAATGGTAAAGTTAGCAAACTAATGGAAAACAAAACAGCCGTGAAGTTAACAAATGGGTGTTGCAGAACAGTTGTTCTGGCAAAGCACACGGCTGGCTTCTGTTTAATTTTGGCGGCGTGTACCAAAGAAATTGGGATCTAGGAAAACAGGGCGATGCATCCACGGGATGGACAGACGTCTATTCTCCACAAGACGCATCACATCGCAGCTGCTACTCAAGTCAATGCCGACAAGGTGAGCGTAGGCACCGCCAGCCGTGTAGGGCTCGGGTAGTAGTACGTAGAGGACGCCGTCTCCGGCAGCCCCTTCTCCCTGAAGCCATCCAGCTCCCAGATGGCCTGCATCTTGAACTCCCTGCGTGGGTGCCACTTCTCCTCCTCCGACAGGCGATCCAGCGTCCACACCTTCACCGTGGTTTCGCCTGAGCAGTCGTACGATGACTCGATGATGACGAACCAGATGGAGTCGCCGACGCAGCCCATGCTCCGGTACACGTGCTTCGGCGCCTGATCTGCGTAGTTCGTGTCGTCACTGTCCCGGCACTCGCTGGGCAGCATGTTGCACTTGAGATCCGCAGGCCCCGGGCCATGGATCAGATAGCCGCAATCGCAGTAGAGGATTCCTCGCCCGAGATCGCCCCATACTGCACTGCCCTTCCACAAGAACACCACGCTCGCGCTGAACCGCTCGGCATTCTCGCGCGCACGGGCCACGGGGTTTGAGAATCCACGGGCATGTGGTGCCCAATTGGCAGTTCCATCTGTTGTCGGGCGATGGTGGCGGTGGCGGTGACCATGTCAAGATAACGGGTTGCGTGCAACCACCGGGGATCGACCTCTCTGCCATGAGCACCAGGGAGTACTTGTCTTCTCCTACCTTGAGAGGGAACGTGGTGCAGAGGCACTGGCAGTCGTCAGGCCGGCGGGGGAGCAGGAAGAGCGCCGCGGCGGCGGAGTCGTGGACGAGGTAGTACGACCGGAAGGCGGCGGAGTCGTGTCTGGCGATGAAAGAGACGCAGATGACCATGACGTCCCCGGCGACGGAGTAGACGTTGCCGAAGAGGCGGATATGCCTCCCGTATATCTCCGCCATCTCGTCGTCGATCTCGGACCCGACGCAGCCGTACAGTTGGTCGGTGGCGCGGATGCACAGCCTGGGGTACAGGTCTGGGTCGTCGTCGGGACCGGCCCGCATGAACAGGGTCAGGCCGTTCACGATGCGGTCGCCGTTCACCCCGCAGCCGTAGGCCTCCCGCCTCCGGCAGTCAACGCTCACCCAATCTTCCGGTAAATCCACGAGCTTGAGATCGTGCACGATGTCGCCCATTACCAGGAAGGGCCGGGAAGGCTCCTCCTCCTCCGCCATGGATCAATACGGCTCTGCCGACGCCTACGTGGGATGCTTGGTCTTGGATGCAGGACTACTGTATGCAGGACTGCGGTAAGGTCTGTACTTTCTTTTTGCTACAGAGAAAGAGTAGCCAGATCCGATCCTATTTCTACTCGGCAATCGATTCGGTAGACTGATTCCAAACAAACTCGTCTCGCCACAGCATATAATATGCATGATTGGCAATTCTTTCTCTTCGGTTGATGTTAATTGCACGTGCCACAGATATTGCATGCTGATTTTGATTTTCGATGAATGAGTCTGTGGTAATGCTTTTATCTCTATTCTATAAATCTTTAAAAAAGATATATTAGGGCTATACGGATTCGAACCGTAGACCTTCTCGGTAAAACAGATCAAACATATTATTATCGAAATGATTCGAACTGTTCCAAAGACCCAACTTGCAATTTTTTTTTTTTGCATTGGGCTCTTTCATAAACTGATTTAAAAATCAGTTAGTCCACCATAGTTTTTCTTTACGGAAATATAAAGATAATGAGATGGCTCTCTACGCTCTGATTGATTATTTGTATTATGATCTATCTAGGAGCAATACCAAAGTGTTTCAAACGAGGATTTCCTTGACTTAGGTCTGCCCCCGGCCTAAATTAGATCAACCTAAGTGAAATGGAGTCTCTATCAAGAGTTAACTATAAGACTTCTGTCAACACCCGGATTTTTAAGTCCAGATGCCTACTATGCCATACATCGCAATCCCAGGAAGATTGTTGTTGCGAGACATAACAGTTGATATCATAAGTCATCATTCATTACAAACCATAATCGTCTTACAAAAGGAGATCACATGATCCAATATTACACAAATAGTTGATCTAATGATCAACGAACACATTACATAGCGGAAGCGTAGTAGTAGTGGACTAGCTAATTCCACAGGCCAACGCTTGACGTCAGCAAGAACTCCTAGTTGTTGTAGCCGTCCTGCTGGCCATCATCTTCATACTGCTGCTCCTCTTCATAGTCTGGCCATTTGAATAGCCAGGGACACAGCCGTGAGTACTTTAAAGTACTCGCAAACTAATACTAGTGTAAGTACTACCCATTTTAGTAAGGGGGTGCTAAGCTCTAGGTTTCTTTGCATAAAGCCAGTTTTATTTCATAAGCATTTATCAAAGGACTCTCCATATGCTAACTAACTCACGTGGGAACATTAGTGTCATTCCCACAACTTAGTTGTGCTTCAATTCAAGTCACCAATCAAATCATCAACCCTTTTCAAGAAAACCTCTGACAATGGAACAGTATGGCCTTTCCAACCGTCCGTAACCGTGGACACGGCTATTCGAATAGGTTTACACTCTGCAGAGGTTGCACACTTGTGCCACAACATTTGATTTCATCCGTCGAGATAACCCCGAATAATCGTAACTCAGTACGCGGATCATCAACCATAACCTTTCACTTACATACCCTAGTATAGGCACCTCTCCCCATGAGTTTGGCCTCCCAGTGAAGACCAACTGTCAACCTGGGAACTGCACAGGGCTTGACCGTACAATTCACCTCAATTCACATCATTTCTCAACAACGGAGGCAGCCTCGGCATAACCCCTATGATGCTTGTTCAGAGGGAACCCATACTAAGATGTATAAACTTCTAGTTAAGCCCTACCCATAATCAGGTATTGTGGGGGTACTCAAAAATTGGAAAGGTATCGCATTCAAACCAATATCAGTTTTATTAAAAATCACCATCTTCTCTTGGTCATATTCACCTTCAAAATTCATTCAATGGAATGAATCATCATTCCAAGGTTTCAAATTCAAAACAAGTCACATGTTCCCATCTAGAGTAGCCACTTTTATTTGTTAGCACTAGCAACTAGTCTTGATGAGTGCCACTTAACTCATAAGCTTCTTAGGCTAAGTTTGGTACTCTTGTTCTACTCTATACTTAGACCAAAGTTAACTATAAAAGTAAGCTTTAATAAATAAAGTAAAAACTTTGCAAGAATAAAACTTGGGATGGGATTATGAAGCATAAAGTAATAGGTGAGTGTGCCTTGCCCTGATAGAGCTTTGCACTTTGCAAGAATATCAGCTTGCCTTGGTTGGTGTGCTGATCAAAGTGGTCTTCTTCTCCTTGGAAGTAGACCTCCTCCTCCTCTTGGTACTCCTCGGTACTAGCGTCTAAAATACGAATACGGGGTATACAATCATCATACCAAACTTTAGTACTAAACTAAGCACACACACATGAGTCACTCAATTTAAGCTAGCATCACACCTTACTATTAAGTGGGTGGACTTGTTTTCTTAATTAAGAAAAATAATTTCCTCTGATACTAATTAAGGTGTTATTTTTAATTCCTTAGACAATAATTTCCTCTCATTAACTTATTACCATTTAATTTCCTTCATGAAGAATATATGACCTAGGTTGACCAAAGTCAACCTCTTCATACTCCTCATTTAGGAAAATGATTTAAATGAGGTGAAGCACCTCATACAATTTAATCCTAACATAGAAATGTTTTAATATCATCAAACAATTTCACATGAGACCTAAATGACCAGGGTCTCTACCTCATTTTGAAATGCTTGTGACAAGATTTAAATGAGAGAGAAGATCCCATATGATTTTTAAATAGTTCTGAACAATATCTTTGGCTAGAAATAGCCATATAGTCCTTTAATTAAACTAGGCCATGATCATTCAAAGTAAGCATGGCATATTTTTGCAGAAACAATTAGTGCAAGTGAAATGTGATTTATAGGAGTTGGAATCAACTCAAAAGCATTTTTGGTTGATTTTTAAATATTATTTTAAGTCACAAAAGTCCCTGCCTTGTTTATTTTTCCACTTTAATTCTGCAACAGATCTAGGGTTCAATCCAGTGGTATTGTGTAGATAAAATTCTAAGCTTTCCAAATATATAAAATTTGTAAAATTTGGCCAAGTAGATTTGTCCCTATTGATTTTTGAAGTTGACATCAGATTGCAATATTTATCTAATCTGGAATTTTGAATTCAAATAGTTGGGCTGGCGGGAAACGAGGTGGGCTGCACAGCAGGAGAGAGAGTGGGCCGGCCCAGCATCGCAGCGGGCTGCCTGACAGTGGGCCCCGCTTGTCTGCGGGTGCTCACACGCGAAGCGGTACGCAGTGAGGTGAGCCGTTGGATTAGAGGGAGGATCGACGGCTGTGGGTCGCCACCTTCCTCGACACGGCTCGCCGGAGAGCTAACCCTACCGGCGGCCAGACTAGGGGGTCGGGGAGCTACCTGGAGGCGGGCGAGCGTCGGCGAGGCGGGCAGAGGTCGTGGAAGAGGACGGTGAGGCTCCTGGCACCAACAGCGGCTCCAATGGGGGCTCCAATCGCCGGCGAGGTAGCAGGGGTACTGGCGGAGCTCCGGCAAGCAATTCGTGGGCTATGGCTCAAATTGGTGGGCGGCGCTGCTCGAGGAGAGATTGTGAGATGAGGGAGGAAGATTGGCGTGCTCAGATCGATCGGAGGACGCCTCTATTTATAGAGCGAGGGGGTGGCCGTGGCGCTCGGGGCAGGTCGTCGATGCGTCGGTGTTCCAGGGCGGCGAAGGGGCAAGTGATGGGCGCGGCGTGTTCCTGGTGTCACGGTGAGCACGACGCGCATCCAGGAGAGGCCAGGGGTGGAGTGGTCGCGTCGTCATCGTCATCCCAGGGTACTGCGGCGGATGGTCGCCGTCCGTGTCGTCGTCTACAGGGCTGGCGCGTCCAAGTGGAGTTGTCTGGGAGTTAGAGGGTACCTTGGCGAGGCGACTGGGGCATGGGGAGAGCGAGGGGAGGCGTGAGGCGACGGGTCGAGCAGGCGTACTGGCGCGCTCCGGAGCGTCACCATGCGCGTCCTGGCGAGCGTGGGCGTCTCTGGGCGCGTCTGGTCCTGGCCAGTGCCAGCGTCTTCTGGGGTCAGCGCGTGTATGGTCGCGATCAGCAGGGTGAGGGCAAGCTCAGAGACATGATGGAGTGACTTGGATGTGAGAGGAGAGGAGGTGAGCATGTGGAGTGACATGAGGGCCGGCATGGTCTTGGTTTGGTCAATTTGGTCAAGCAGAGGTGAAGGCAAGTGGTGGTGAGGTGAGAGGGTGCTGCAGGGAGGCAGAGGAGAGCCAGGGCTTGGACTTGGTCTCCTCAAAACTCAGCATGGGCCTCATTCTCCTCTCTGCCCACCATGTGTTTGATAAAATGCCCGAACGAAATTAATTTTTGAAATTTGCAAATCTTTTTGGTGGGTTGTAATCATATATTATTTGAAGTATATTGGTGGTGGTGGTGGTCAAAATGAAGTTGAAATGCAAAATCACATATTGCATATGATCATGAATTTGTTTCAAAGTCTCCACTTGGCTTGCTTCTCATTTGAATTTGAGACCGAGTTTGGGGTGATGGTTTTGGGCAAAGTTGTTCTCCTTGATGGTGTCTTGGATGAGGTGCAAAGAGTTGGCCAAGTGTAGAAGTGAAATCTCAAAAACCAGGGGCTCAAAGTGGGTATCAGGCTGGAATTGGCACAAGTGACCATAATCACATGTGAGCTCAAATTTGATTCAAATTTGATTTGATTTGAGTTTCTTTGATTTCAAAAGTCCTAATAAGTGTTTAGTAACCATTTACAACCAATGGTGCAAGCCAAAGTGGGCTAGGTTAAGAATTGCAAAAATGGCATAAGCCATATGTGTGTGTTGAGAAGAATTTTATAATCTCTTTTCTAATTTCTTTTCTTTTGGATTTGGATGATCATGAGATCATGGTTAGGGTTTTAGAGTAGGTGTAAACACATAAACAAGCATCATGGCAAAATGCACACTCAAATAATTAATAGGGTGAGCTATATGCATAGCACTATATGATGAGAAAAAGTTTTTGTTGGTTCTCAAATTTGGGTTTTTGAAACTCTCTCTTTCTTCTTTATTGAAAAGTTGGGATGTTACAAACCCTTCCCCCTTACAAAAGATCTCGTCCCGAGATCTAAAGAAAATTAGGTACTAAAGAGATCTGGGTATTCCTTCTTCATGTCCTCTTCGCGTCCCAAGTGGCTTCGTCTTCAGTGATTGCTCCACTGAATCTTCAGGAACTTGATACTCCTGGTGCGGGTGGTCCTGAAAGCTTCTTCAAGGATGCGAATAGGAACTTCACGGTATGTCAGGTCCTTGTTGATATCAATAGCTCTGTGGTCGATGTTCTTGAACACTTCGGTCTTCTCCGGCACTTCTAGGCACTTCCGAAGTAGTGAGATGTGAAACACATTGTGCACCGCGGACATTTCTTCCGGTAGTTCAAGCTGATATGAAACTTCTCCTCGCGACTCAGAACTTTGAAAGGTCCAACATATCCGGGGGCGAGCTTTCCTCTGAGTTGGAACCTCTGCATTCCTTTGAGGGTGAGACTTTGAGATACAAAAATCTCCGATTTCGAATGTCATCTCTCGGCGTCTCTTGTCGGCGTAGCTCTTCTGTCTGGGCGGTCTTGAGGTATTCACGGATCTTGTGCACCTTCTCTTCGGCTTCTCGGAGAACATCTGGGCCGAAGACTTGGCTATCTCCGACTTCCGACCAGTTCAAAGGGACGGCACTTTCTTCCGTACAGGCTTCAAAGGGGGCCATCTGTAAGCTGGCTTGATAGCCGTTGTTGTAGGAGAATTCTGCATAAGGTAGGCAGTCTTCCCATTTGGATCCATACTCTAGCACACAGCTCTCAACATATCTTCCAGATCTGGTTGACTCTCTCGGTCTGTCCGTCGATCTGGATGATAGGCAGTGCTGAAATTCGACGGGTTCCTAGTCCTTCATGCACTTTTTGCCAATCTTGAGGTGAATTGGGATCCTCTATCTGACACAATTGACTTTGGGGTTCCATGCAGGGCGACTATTCTGGAGATATATAACTCAGCTAACTTGGGGCCTTGATAGGTGGTCTTGACAGGGATAAAATGGGCTACCTTAGTCAATCTATCAACTACTACCCAAATGGAATCATTTCCTCCGCTAGATTTGGGCAATCCAGTGATAAAATCCATTCCTACTGAATCCCACTTCCATTCCGGAATCTGTAACGGTTGCAACAGTCCTGCGGGTCGCTGATGTTCTGCCTTGACTCGTTGACAGATATCACACTTGGCGATGTAGCTTCCTATCTCTCGCTTCATTCCATGCCACCAGAATTGTTCCTTCAGGTCTTGGTACATCTTGGTTCCTCCGGGGTGAATGGAATATAGGGTGTCGTGAGCTTCCTTCAGAATGACTTGCTTCAACTCTGAATCTGAGGGTACACAAAGGCGTCCGTTGTACCAAAGAACTCCTTCTTCATCTATGGTGAATCCCGGTGCTTTTCCTGCAGCTATCTGACTCTTGATTCCGTCAATGCTGGCATTTCCCTTCTGGGCTTCCTTTATCCGACTCATCAAGGTGGGTTGGAGCTCAATGCTAAGAATCCTTCGCTCACTAGCTCTAGTCTGAACTGTTCAAACTCTTGATACAGGCTGGGTTGCTCTATTGCGATCATGGAGTTCAACTGACACGGCTCAAAGCATCCGCTACCACATTGGCCTTGCCGGTGGTAGTGAATCTCCATGTCGTAATCCTTGATTAATTCTATCCATCTGCGCTGTCTCATATTCAGCTCCTTCTGGGTGAAATATACTCAAGCTCTTGTGATCTGAATATATCTCGCATCGATTACCCATGAGGTAATGACGCCAAACTTTCAGGGCTAGGACTACGGCTGCTAACTCCAAGTCATGAGTTGGGTAGTTCTGCTCATGTTGCTTCAGTTGCCTTGACAGATATGATATCACCTTGCCTTCTTGCATCAACACACATCCAAGACCAATCTTGGATGCATCACAATAGACGTCGAAGGGCTTGGTGATATCGGGCATGATCAGAATAGGGGCTGTGGTCAATCTTCTCTTGAGCTGCTCAAAACTCTCTTCACATTTATCAGTCCATTCAAACTTCTTATCCTTTTTCAACAGTTGGGTCATTGGTCTAGCTATGCTTGAAAAGCCTTCCACAAATCTGCGGTAATATCCCGCTAATCCAAGAAAAGCGCGGACCTCGGTCTGGTGGTTGGGGCTTGCCATTCGGTAAAGGTCTTGATCTTAGCGGGATCTACGGCAATACCTCCGGCAGACAAGATATGTCCCAGGAATCCTACTTCCTTCAGCCAAAACTCACATTTGCTGAACTTGGCATACAACTGATGCTATCTAAGGGTTTCTAGGATAATCTCTAAATGTTGCTCATGTTCTTCTTCGGATTTGGAGTAGATAAGGATGTCGTCGATGAAGACAACGACAAATTTATCCAAAAAGTCCATAAATATCTTATTCATGAGATTCATGAAGTAAGCTGGGGCATTGGTCAATCCAAATGACATGACATTGTACTCGTACAATCCATATCGGGTGGTAAAGGCAGTCTTAGGGATATCTGTGGCACGGATCTTCAGTTGGTGGTAACCAGTCCTAAGATCAATCTTAGAGAACACTTTGGCACCGGCCAGCTGGTCAAACAGGTCTTCTATCTTTGGCAGGTTCTTGATGGTGACATCGTTAAGCTTACGTACATAAACGAGTGGCACCGTCCTTCTTATCCACAAACAACACCGGGGATCTCCAGGAGGCACTTGGTTGGATCAAACCTTTGGCTAGCATATCATCCATTTGCTTCTTCAGTTCCACTAACTCTGCGGGGTTCATGCTATAGGCTCTCTGGGCTATAGGTCCGGTTCCGTGGATTAACTCAATGATAAACTCGATATCCCGATCTGGGGGCATACCAGGTAAATCATCGGAAATACATCGATCGACAGACGACCGATCTGATCCAAGGTTGGTGGGCTATACTCTGGTTGCAGGTAAACTTTCTGGGCAGCCTTTCAGATACATGCTCTACTAATATTCCGGTGCTACTAGTCATGGTGATGGCCTTCTTGGCACAGTCAATCACTCCATGGTGTTTTGACATCCAATCCATACCCAGTACTACTTCCAAACCTTTTGTTCCCAGAACAATCAAATTTGCATAAAAATCTACTTCATGCATTTTAATAGGCACATCTTTGCAAATTTTTCTAGCTTTTGTAGTTGACCCAGGTATTTGAACTATCATGACATGTTTCAAGCTGATTGGTTGAATCTTACTAGTGCCAACAAAATCTTCTGTAACAAATGAATGCGATGCTCCTGAATCAAACAACACTCTTGCTGGTATTGAGTTAACAGAGAACATACCCAGCACGACATCTGGTGCTTCCTGGGCTTCTTCGGCGTTCATGTGAAAGAGGCGGCCGTTGCGGTTGTTGGGGTTGTTGGGGGTGAACTTCTTGCCGGTGGAGACACGGCGTTGCTGCTGAGCAGGTGCAGCGGCGTTGGCGGCATTCTTGGCTAACCTTTTGGGGCACTCATTGGAGTAGTGTCCCACGACTCCACACTCGTAACAAGTGATGGTGGACTTGTCCTTGGGGGTGACGGGGATGGCGTTGCTCCCAGTCCTCGGAGCGGTGTTGGTGTTGTTGTTGTTGTTGGGGGCTCTCGGTGGAGCGCGGTTGAAGTTGTGGTTGTTGTTGTTGTTGTAGTTGCTGTTGTTGTGGTGGCCTCCTGGCCTGGGGTGTCCTCCACTCCGGTTCTGAAAACCCGGACGTGAAGTCTGCATCTGGGGCTTGTTGTTTCTTGGGGCAAAACCTCCGCTTGAGCTGGGGCGATACTTCTGAGTGTTGCTGGGCCCACTTTGGTGCATCATGCGGCGTTTGCGGTTCTCGTTGGCTTGGTGAAGTTTGCCTTCCATCTGGATGGCGGAATCCACCAGGGCTTCAAGGTCGGGAAGGGGATATTGACCAAGACTGTCCGCATCTCATCATGCGACCATTCAGAATCTCTCCTTTCTTTTTTCGGTGTCGGTTTCATCGGGGCGTACCTTGACAGGGTGAGGAACCTGTCGCGGTATTCTACCACCGACATCCGGCCTTGCTTCAATTCACGGAATTCATCCCTCATCTTCTTTATCAGACCCGGGGGCACATGGTACTTGCTGAACTTGAGCTTGAAATCTGCCCAAGTCATGAATTGTCCCGCGTTCATGGCACGGGTGCTTGTCCACCAAGCTCTTGCTGGCCCTGCTAAGTAGTGCGTGGCAAACAGCACTTTCTCATTGTCGTCAACTCCAGCTACTTCTAGATTGTTTTCCATAGTCTGGAGCCAATCATCGGCATCCTGGGGTTCTTCAGTTTTGCTGAAAACAGGGGGATTAGTGTTTTGAAAGTTCTTGAGTTTTGATCCTGGGTGATCATGGTTTCCATGGCCTTGATTGTTCTGAGCTAGCTGCTGTAGTGCGGCAAGATTGGCCTGTCTTTCGGCTCTTTCAGCTTCTCTATCAGCCATCAAAGTCTGCAGCAGTTGCATCATGGCATCTTGACTTGCGCTGCGAGTTGGAGGGGCCATCTGAACATGGAAATAGATCATGAGATGAGAGGGAAATTTCTATGGCTTATTTTGAGTCGGTTCAAAAATTTAAATCTTGAATTCTTTGGATGGTAAACACAAACACACATTCATTCATTCAAACATCACATGTTACAAGCTAATACCTCCATGGTTTTAAGAACCATTTACTCGCGCTACGATACAAAGGACGGGACACAAACTCACACCTACTCAAGTGATCAAGTGCAACTACTCATCATCCACATCGATCGGGATAAAGTCATCTTCTCCGGCCTCCAGGAACTCGTAGTCCTCCACGTCAGTGTTCTCATCCTCTTCGAAGTCATCATCATCGCTCATGAAGGCTGCTCCTCCCTGAATGTCTTCGCCTTCTTCTTCCATCTCCCTCAACTGGTTCTCTTGGGTCTGAACAGTTGCCTCCAAGGATGCTATCTTTGCGCGGAGGCGCGCAATGGTAGCGTCCTTCTTGGCACGCTGCTGGCGGAGTGACTTGCGGTCCTTTGCAAGTATCTTGATAGCATCGGCATGCTCAGCTAGGTGGAGGTGAGTCTGGTTGGCGTAGGCACGGGAGTTGTCCAGCTCCTTCTGGGTCTCGTGCAGCATAAATTCCAGGTGCTCCACGTGGTGCTTCAGCTCGGGGTGTGACTGCAGGTCCATGGGCCCTCCAATGGCGTCATGCCTCGCAAAGTGCGCGAAGCGATGACCTTGGATTGCCACCACATTCTGCCCGCACAGACGGGCAAGTGCTTCCTGAAGAGCACGAGCGAGTCCATCCAGCCAGTTGCTTTCCCGATGGAAAAGAGGATCCTCTCAGAGGTAGGAGGCTCCATCTTGCCCCTCGATCAGCGGTGATAACCCACTGAAGCTCCCCTCCGGGCTGGTCGTTGACCTCGACTCCGTGGAACTCTGGGTGCGGGCGTCCAAGAAAGTCAGACAGGGCATTCAGGTCCTTCTCGAAGATCAGGTCACCGTCATTGCCCAGCTGGTAAAACTTGGTGTTGGTTGGCTCCATCTGAAAGCGAAATGGATGAGTAAGTTAGAGATGTGTAAGTGTATCAAAATTTTATGTAGAATTGCAAGGTGAAGCATGAATTTCCTCCTTTGATAAAAGTCTTCAGGGTAAGAGGGTGAATAAGTTTTTCGTAAATATTCCCTTCATTTGTTTTTGAAACTAAATTTTCAGACGTCCATTCTAACTAGGGTCTCCTAAGGTCAAACAATGGCTCTGATACCAACTTGTCAACACCCGGATTTTTAAGTCCAGATGCCTACTATGCCATACATCGCAATCCCAGGAAGATTGTTGTTGCGAGACATAACAGTTGATATCATAAGTCATCATTCATTACAAACCATAATCGTCTTACAAAAGGAGATCACATGATCCAATATTACACAAATAGTTGATCTAATGATCAACGAACACATTACATAGCGGAAGCGTAGTAGTAGTGGACTAGCTAATTCCACAGGCCAACGCTTGACGTCAGCAAGAACTCCTAGTTGTTGTAGCCGTCCTGCTGGCCATCATCTTCATGCTGCTCCTCTTCATAGTCTGGCCATTTGAATAGCCAGGGACACACCCGTGAGTACTTTAAAGTACTCGCAAACTAATACTAGTGTAAGTACTACCCATTTTAGTAAGGGGGTGCTAAGCTCTAGGTTTCTTTGCATAAAGCCAGTTTTATTTCATAAGCATTTATCAAAGGACTCTCCATATGCTAACTAACTCACGTGGGAACATTAGTGTCATTCCCACAACTTAGTTGTGCTTCAATTCAAGTCACCAATCAAATCATCAACCCTTTTCAAGAAAACCTCTGACAATGGAACAGTATGGCCTTTCCAACCGTCCGTAACCGTGGACACGGCTACTCGAATAGGTTTACACTCTGAGAGGTTGCACACTTGTGCCACAACATTTGATTTCATCCGTCAGAGATAACCCTGAATAATCGTAACTCAGTACGCGGATCATCAACCATAACCTTTCACTTACATACCCTAGTATAGGCACCTCTCCCCATGAGTTTGGCCTCCCAGTGAAGACCAACTGTCAACCTGGGAACTGCACAGGGCTTGGCCGTACAATTCACCTCAATTCACATCATTTCTCAACAACGGAGGCAGCCTCGGCATAACCCCTATGATGCTTGTTCAGAGGGAACCCATACTAAGATGTATAAACTTCTAGTTAAGCCCTACCCATAATCAGGTATTGTGGGGTACTCAAAAATTGGAAAGGTATCGCATTCAAACCAATATCAGTTTTATTAAAAATCACCATCTTCTCTTGGTCATATTCACCTTCAAAATTCATTCAATGGAATGAATCATCATTCCAAGGTTTCAAATTCAAAACAAGTCACATGTTCCCATCTAGAGTAGCCACTTTTATTTGTTAGCACTAGCAACTAGTCTTGATGAGTGCCACTTAACTCATAAGCTTCTTAGGCTAAGTTTGGTACTCTTGTTCTACTCTATACTTAGACCAAAGTTAACTATAAAAGTAAGCTTTAATAAATAAAGTAAAAACTTTGCAAGAATAAAACTTGGGATGGGATTATGAAGCATAAAGTAATAGGTGAGTGTGCCTTGCCCTGATAGAGCTTTGCACTTTGCAAGAATATCAGCTTGCCTTGGTTGGTGTGCTGATCAAAGTGGTCTTCTTCTCCTTGGAAGTAGACCTCCTCCTCCTCTTGGTACTCCTCGGTACTAGCGTCTAAAATACGAATACGGGGTATACAATCATCATACCAAACTTTAGTACTAAACTAAGCACACACACATGAGTCACTCAATTTAAGCTAGCATCACACCTTACTATTAAGTGGGTGGACTTGTTTTCTTAATTAAGAAAAATAATTTCCTCTCATACTAATTAAGGTGTTATTTTTAATTCCTTAGAGCAATAATTTCCTCTCATTAACTTATTACCATTTAATTTCCTTCATGAAGAATATATGACCTAGGTTGACCAAAGTCAACCTCTTCATACTCCTCATTTAGGAAAATGATTTAAATGAGGTGAAGCACCTCATACAATTTAATCCTAACATAGAAATGTTTTAATATCATCAAACAATTTCACATGAGACCTAAATGACCAGGGTCTCTACCTCATTTTGAAATGTTTGTGACAAGATTTAAATGAGAGAGAAGCTCCCATATGATTTTTAAATAGTTCTGAACAATATCTTTGGCTAGAAATAGCCATATAGTCCTTTAATTAAACTAGGCCATGATCATTCGAAGTAAGCATGGCATATTTTTGCAGAAACAATTAGTGCAAGTGAAATGTGATTTATAGGAGTTGGAATCAACTCAAAAGCATTTTTGGTTGATTTTTAAATATTATTTTAAGTCACAAAAGTCCCTGCCTTGTTTATTTTGCCACTTTAATTCTACAACAGATCTAGGGTTCAATCCAGTGGCATTGTGTAGATAAAATTCTAAGCTTTCCAAATATATAAAATTTGTAAAATTTGGCCAAGTAGATTTGTCCCTATTGATTTTTGAAGTTGACATCAGATTGCAATATTTATCTAATCTGGAATTTTGAATTCAAATAGTTGGGCTGGCGGGAAATGAGGTGGGCTGCACAGCAGGAGAGAGAGTGGGCCGGCCCAGCATCGCAGCGGGTTGCCTGACAGTGGGCCCCGCTTGTCAGCGGGTGCTCACACGCGAAGCGGTACGCAGTGAGGTGAGCCGTTGGATTAGAGGGAGGATCGATGGCTGTGGGTCGCCACCTTCCTCGACACGGCTCGCCGGAGAGCTAACCCTACCGGCGGCCAGACTAGGGGGTCGGGGAGCTACCTGGAGGCGGGCGAGCGTCGGCGAGGCGGGCAGAGGTCGTGGAAGAGGACGGTGAGGCTCCTGGCACCAACAGCGGCTCCAATGGGGGCTCCAATCGCCGGCGAGGTAGCAGGGGTACTGGCGGAGCTCCGGCAAGCAATTCGTGGGCTATGGCTCAAATTGGTGGGCGGCGCTGCTCGAGGAGAGATTGTGAGATGAGGGAGGAAGATTGGCGTGCTCAGATCGATCGGAGGACGCCTCTATTTATAGAGCGAGGGGGTGGCCGTGGCGCTCGGGGCAGGTCGTCGATGGCGTCGGCGTTCCAGGGCGGCGAAGGGGCAAGTGATGGGCGCGGCGTGTTCCTGATGTCACGGTGAGCACGACGCGCATCCAGGAGAGGCCAGGGGTGGAGTGGTCGCGTCGTCATCGTCATCTGGTACCAGGGTACTGCGGCGGATGGTCGCCGTCCGTGTCGTCGTCTACAGGGCTGGCGCGTCCAAGTGGAGTTGTCTGGGAGTTAGAGGGTACCTTGGCGAGGCGACTGGGGCATGGGGAGAGCGAGGGGAGGCGTGAGGCGACGGGTCGAGCAGGCGTACTGGCGCGCTCCGGAGCGTCACCATGCGCGTCCTGGCGAGCGTGGGCGTCTCTGGGCGCGTCTGGTCCTGGCCAGTGCCAGCGTCTTCTGGGGTCAGCGCGTGTATGGTCGCGATCAGCAGGGTGAGGGCAAGCTCAGAGACATGATGGAGTGACTTGGATGTGAGAGGAGAGGAGGTGAGCATGTGGAGTGACATGAGGGCCGGCATGGTCTTGGTTTGGTCAATTTGGTCAAGCAGAGGTGAAGGCAAGTGGTGGTGAGGTGAGAGGGTGCTGCAGGGAGGCAGAGGAGAGCCAGGGCTTGGACTTGGTCTCCTCAAAACTCAGCATGGGCCTCATTCTCCTCTCTGCCCACCATGTGTTTGATAAAATGCCCGAACGAAATTAATTTTTGAAATTTGCAAATCTTTTTGGTGGGTTGTAATCATATATTATTTGAAGTATATTGGTGGTGGTGGTGGTCAAAATGAAGTTGAAATGCAAAATCACATATTGCATATGATCATGAATTTGTTTCAAAGTCTCCACTTGTCTTGCTTCTCATTTGAATTTGAGACCGAGTTTGGGGTGATGGTTTTGGGCAAAGTTGTTCTCCTTGATGGTGTCTTGGATGAGGTGCAAAGAGTTGGCCAAGTGTAGAAGTGAAATCTCAAAAACCAGGGGCTCAAAGTGGGTATCAGGCTGGAATTGGCACAAGTGACCATAATCACATGTGAGCTCAAATTTGATTCAAATTTGATTTGATTTGAGTTTCTTTGATTTCAAAAGTCCTAATAAGTGTTTAGTAACCATTTACAACCAATGGTGCAAGCCAAAGTGGGCTAGGTTAAGAATTGCAAAAATGGCATAAGCCATATGTGTGTGTTGAGAAGAATTTTATAATCTCTTTTCTAATTTCTTTTCTTTTGGATTTGGATGATCATGAGATCATGGTTAGGGTTTTAGAGTAGGTGTAAACACATAAACAAGCATCATGGCAAAATGCACACTCAAATAATTAATAGGGTGAGCTATATGCATAGCACTATATGATGAGAAAAAGTTTTTGTTGGTTCTCAAATTTGGGTTTTTGGAACTCTCTCTTTCTTCTTTATTGAAAAGTTGGGATGTTACAACTTCATACACCTTAAAGTTCATAGAACGAAAAGAAATCTTTTGGAGGCTCTTATCCTCATTACGCCTAGCATGTAGTGGGTTGAATATTTACCTTATCAACTAGAAAATCCATAAGGGTTCTATTTGATTAGGCACCTGAATCGGACTGAACCGACTGTTTGTCAGGCTAATGTTCTCCTATTCTCTCGATCTATGAAGTAAGACATTGATTTTGCAATAAGATCAATTATGTTCACCGCATAATAAGCTCCTTTGAAAAAGCATTGGCGCACGTGTAAACGAGTCGCTCTACCGAACTGAGCTATAGCCCTTATCAAGGATATCTTAACATATAGATAATTTCTTGTCAAAATGAATATTCTCTAATGTCAGAGGATATCCCTTTGATCTATATCTATTTAGTATATACAGACAAATAACGGAGCGGTATTGCTTAGAAAAGTGATTCAATATATAATCGATCGAAGTAATGAGTGTTCCTTTGTGGTGATAAATTGCCTACTCCCTCCGTCCCAGTTCATAGGGCTTGCGCGTGTTTCTAGGTCGTAAATTTAACAATGATAATACAAGATATATATTACAAAATATATATCATTAGAAAGATCACATGTTCTACTTTCTAATGATATAATTTTTGTGTTGTACAATTGTTATTATGTTGGTCAAATTAAGAATCTTGGGATACGCGTAAGCCCTATGAGCTGGGACGGAGGTAGTACTTAACTCAGCAGTTAGAGTATTGCTTTCATAGGGCGGGAGTCATTTATTCAAATCCAATAGTAGGTAAGTAGGTAGAAAAATTACTAGATAGCGTTGGACTTACTTCGCTTCACTATCTAATAAATTTTTCTACCCCTATTCTCTTTTTCTTTGTATGAACTATATAAACCATTGGATTGTCTTCAATTGGATGGGGGAATCCAATTGACAGCCTCAATTCGTATCCCGGCTCATCTGAGAGCTAGCTTCGCTTCAACCAATTCTTTCGTACCCTCAGATTTACTCAAGTTAGTTTTGGCTATTTCAAGTGCCTGTTGAGCTTCTTCCGGATCAATATCACTACCCAGTTCCGCATCATTTCCTAAAATGATGATTTTATTATTAATTACTCTCGCAAAACCGCTCCACAGAACCGCCGTTAACCATTGGTCGTTGGGAGGTGTATTCTCAAAGGACCCATATCTACTGTTGTGTTAATGGGGCGTAGTTTGGTAATACGCCAATTTGGCCACTATTAGTGGATAAAATGATTTCTTTTACTTCACAATCCCAAATAATTCGCTTAGGAGTCAGTACATAAAGATTTAATTTCATTTCTTCGATTTGTTCTCCTCTTCTAAGGTTATAGCTTCCGTGCTAGCTTCATTGATGTTACCCACCAAATAAAAAGCATGTTCGCCATCTAATTCTCCCAAAAGTATTAGTTGAAATCCCCTAATAGTTTCTGCAAGACCAACATACTTTCCTGCGGAACCGGTAAAAAACTTCTGCCACAAAAAATGGTTGTGATAAGAAACGCTCAATTTTTCTTGCTCTTGCTACAGTTAAACGATCCTCCTCCGATAATTCATCCAACCCAAGAATAGCAATAATGTTCTGAAGTTCTTTGTAACGTTGTAAAGTTTCCTTAACTCTTTGCGCAGTTTCATAATGTTCGTTGCCAACAATCCTAGGCTGTAACATAGTTGAGGTTGAATCTAAAGGATCTACTGCTGGATAAATACCCTTGGAGGCGAATCCTCTAGAAAGTATGGTAGTAGCATCCAAATGTGCAAATGTTGTGGCAGGAGCAGGGTCGGTCAAATCGTATGGAGGTACATAAACTGCTTGAATCTAAGATATAGATCCTTTTTTAGTAGAAGCAATTCTTTCTTGCAAAGAACCCATTTCTGTACTAAGAGTAGATTGATAACCCTTCTTCTTGACCAGACAGGCCTTTAGTAGATGACCCTGAAACATCTCTCCTGAGCGTTGTCCCTTCCGCTTCGGTTTCAAACTGGAAACTGCATAGTATGACCTCCATGTGAATAATCATTCTTGATTCAATTACAATTTGAATGCTTTGTATCCAAAACATTACATAAGAATAGAAACATCATATACAACAAAGTTCAACAAGCCATTTTAATCAGGATTTTCGATTTTTTGGGGAAAATCGAGAGGATTAGTCCCCCTTGATAAATTTGATTGGGCTGTTGTTCTTTCTATCATTTTGTACAAGATTTGTGTGCCAAATAGCAATGTCTTTTAGTTTACATAGTACCAGTTTCAACAGTTCAATCCCTATAGAGATGAAGATTTCAGAAGACCTACATGATAGCTGTCGAATTAACGCCAAGGTATGAAATTACAATCTGCATGTTACCTCTGTAAAATCACTAAATTTTTACATGATCAGGAAAATGCTACTTGTACTAGTGCATTCGTAACTTCAGACTTATGCTACCATACCAATGCGTTACACCCTATCCGCGGTACAACATGTTCTCAATGACATAGGCATTCCTGATGGGCCTGCCGAATAAGATACCCGGGGATAACTGAAGGTCCACGACCGGAAGTCTTTGAAGTTCGGAAGCCCAATAAGTGTTGATATGGAAAATAGATGTATTAGGAAGTCTTGATGTAATACGAGGAGGACTCGTGTAAACCTTCTGAATATTGTAAACTTGTACGACACGAAACCCTCGGCTCCACCTCCTATATAAAGGGGAGCCGAGGGAGAAAGAGAGGATCGAATCATTATCAACATACACCCTAGTTTTTCATAGTCGAGCACCTTTTCGGCTGAAACCTTCGAGATCTACTTGCACTCAACTTTTCGCGAAACCCTAGTCTACAACTTGTAGGCATTGACAAGTTAATACATTGTCAATTGGCCCCGTCTGTGGGGATTGGAGGCGACAAGGAGCTGATCTCGATGGCACGTTCAACATCGTCAACATCATCGGTGGCAAGCAACGCGATGGACAGAGGTAAACAGATCAAAACTGGTCTCGTTGATTTTGTTCCTCACCCTCCCGCCCGTATGGATGCATATGCCTATCTGGAGGAGCCAATGGAGATGACATTCGGGAGCTTCCACTTTCGCGTCGGGAGAGAAGGATCACATCACCTGGCGGCACCGATTTTTTCGGGACCGTTAGCGATTGATTCCGATTTCTTGGGATCATCGTCATCAATCGAGTCAGGCGACGAGGAGACCTCGCCGCCAAGCTACGTCAAGCCCGCCGCTGGCGGAGAACTCGCCGATCTACTCGGCGGGATGTCTTTCGGGTCGTTCACGGATTCTGATCTGGACAGCGACTCGGAGAGCATCGACAGTTTCGACTTCATCGACACATCTACTTCTATTCGGGAGGTCTTTGCCGATCGTTACGACGGTGTCACCGACCCCGAAGATGAAAACACAATAACAAAATATCATCAAGTCTGTGCAATTGGTGACTCAAGTCACAAGGAGGATGAAACATCAGAGGCTTTCGATGATTTGGGAAATCCATACATCGATCCCGCTGATCTCATGCGAGGATTGGGAAATAAATACATCGGGCCCACACCGCGGTAGAAATTACAACTTCTGCAGGTAGCCTGGGACAGAGCAACAAGAGCCATGAATGGCACGGAGCCGATGACCACTACAGCTACACTACAAGAGATGCAAGCGTATCAATATAGACTCGCTCGTGCCAGACGGGAGATAGAAAAAGGAAAATTTGTACTAGAGCAGAGGAAAGCTGTGGCCTTAGCATCGAGTAGGCGCAGAGCCAACCTGAGCCAACATACAGGAACCTCGGGAGATAGCCACCGGGCAGCACGCGCAGGAAGAAGATCTCGGCTAGCTAATGTGCCTGAGCATGAAAGAGAGAATCTGATACAGAACCTCGACATGTCCTTTATGTCGATAGACACAAGGGGGCACATCATCCCCAAAACACTGGAAGCAGGGTATATGGTGACACATGCTTTCATATTAGCATGTAAGCCACCTGCAGGAGATCCCAGGGAAGCATTGTATACCATGGCCATGGCAGGAGTTGGAGTCATGGGGACAACGATACAAGGAGCGAGTGCACCGCAACCCGAAAGCGCACTAAGGCAAAATAACCCTCAACCTACTTCGGCAGCGCGAGATCCTCCTCGAGCTGGGGACCCAAGAGACACGACGATACAAGCTCGAGTCGATAGAGCACGGCAGGAGAGAAGAGAACGACGACAGTGACCAGAAGTCGACGAAGAGGATATGTGCGGGCTCCCTTGTTTTACTCGAAGAGTCCGCAAAACTCAGGTTCCTTCTGGGTTTAAGTTACCCAATAATTACAAAAAGTTCGATGGCTTGCAAGATCCAGAGGATTGTCTGGTAGATTACCTGGAAACGGTGAAGTTAACAGGTGGAACTCGAGCAACTGCCATGCAGAGCATCCAGGTTCACCTCAGCGGAGCCGCAAGATCATGGACAAAGAAGTTACCGGAAGGATCCATCGATAGCTGGGAGACCTTCGAGGACTTGTTCGTGAAAAACTTCCGATCAACGTGCAAAAAACCTGCATCAATAGAGGTGTTGAGGGCCTGTAAACAGAAGTATGATGAACCAATGAGGATGTACATCCAGCGGTGGAACATCATAAAAAATTCGGCAGAAAACATATCTGACGAAAGAGCGATCGACGCATTTGTCGCGGGGATCCGAAGAAGAGACTTAATCAAGGATTTGGGCAGATCCAGGCCAAGAGCAATAGCAGATCTCATGGAGATAGCGAATCGTTGGGCGGATGGTGAAGATGATGTTCATAATAAATGGCACAGATCACCCGAGGAAGATCGCAACAGAAACAACAATCAAAATAGGCGATGATATTCTCGTCAGTTCTCAGATTACGACGGTCCCAGCCAAGTGGCGGCTGGCTTCCGAGGAAACAGTGGAGGAAATCATCGGGATGATTACCAGAGAAGTAACGAGCAGCGCAATGATCATCGAGATGCGCCAGGCTCCAGCAGACAAAATAATCGGCCAAGGTTCCCGAGGCCATACAATATATCACCCGAGGATCTTCTGAACGGGCCATGCCAGATGCACTTTTCGTCGATAGTGACGGGAAAAGACAGTCAGGGCACCTTCAGAAGGACTGCCGAACATTCCTAGCTCTGCATAGATATGCGCAGCATGCAAATGCACAAGCAGTAAATAGGGGGCCAAGGAGTGAGGTTCACTTACCACCACCACCCGCAATTACTAGCAAAAATCAACATCAGTTGCAATTGGCGGCAGCTCCAACAAACAACGGTCCTTACATTGACACAACAGGAGCAGTGTCGATGATTCAGAAAGGGAGACCCTCGAATAGGACGCAAAAGGTAATTTCTCGATAGGTATATATGGCAGAAAAGATGCCTCCACCAACCATCGAGTACCTCAATAGGTCGGGGCAGGACATAGGATTTACTCAAGCGGACCACCCACCCCAAGTACCACGACCAGGACAAGCAGCCATGATTTTACCGGCAGTGATCGCAGGATTCGAGGTCTCGCGTATATTCATAGATGGAGGGAGCAGCTTGAATCTCATATACGTAGACACTTTGAGGAAGATGAATATCTCCCTAGCAAATCTGACTCCAACAGATACGCATTTTCATGGCATCACACCAGAGAAGCTGAACTATCCTTTGGGAAAGATAAACCTCGACGTGCAATTTGGAACTTGAGAAAATTACAGAAGGGAGAAGTTGGAGTTTGAGGTTATCGATTTTCCATCACAGTATCACGCTATATTGGGTCGACCCGCGTATGCCAGATTCATGGCTGTACCGCATTACACATACTTGCTATGGAGGATTCCTGGTCCCAAAGGTCCAATCACAGTGAAGGGAAGTTTTGGTCTAGCAGATAAATGTGACAAGGACTTTCATAAGCTTTCCGAAAATTTCGGGATGCAGGCTGAGTATGCAGCTTCTTGACTCACCACCGACTACGACGTGCTACCCGACGGAGGAAGGCTGCTTAAGGAGCAAACCTTCGACACCTCTAAGAATTCCAAGGAAGTGCAGATTCACCCGACGGATCCTAAGAAGATGACAGCTATCGCAACAAACATGGATAGCGCATAGGAAAGCGCGCTCGTCAAGTTCCTCCATGAGCGCTGGGAAATCTTCGCATGGTGTCCAGCTGACATGCCAGGAGTACCCAGGGAACTTGCCGAGCACCCCCTTAATTTGGATCCAAGGGCTAGGCCAATCCGACAACCTTTGCGGCGTTTTTCGGAGCCAAACCGCAAAGCTATGCTATCAGAAATAAATCGACTTCGAGAAGCAAATTTCATCAAGGAACTACTTATAGAGGCCACATGGGTCGCTAACCTAGTTATGGTCCCGAAGAAAAACACTGATGTCCTTCTCATGTGCGTCGACTTCACGTGTCTCAATAAACATTGTCCAAAGGATCACTTTCCCCTCCCGAGGATCGATTAAATTATCGACTCCACAGCGGGATGCGAACGTCTTTCCTTCCTGGACGCATATTCTGGTTACAACCAGATCCACCTAAAAGAAGAAGATGAAGTCAAAACAGCTTTTATAACCCCTTATGGCGTATTTTGCTACAGAACAATGCCCTTCGGGTTAAAAAACGCGGGAGCTACATATTAGAGGATAATGCAGAAGTGTCTCGCCACGCAGATTGGTAAGAACGTTCAAGTATACATCGACGACGTCGTCATAACAACAAAGCAAGGGCTATCTTTGATTGATGATCTTAGAGAAACCTTTGACCACCTCGACAAGTTTCGCCTCAAGCTAAACCCGACGAAATGCTCCTTCGGTGTTCCTGCGGGAGAACTCCTGGGGTACTTGGTATCAGCCAGAGGAATCAAAGCAAATCCCGAGAAAATATAGGCCATCGTGACGATGAGGAAGCCAACCAAGCTCAAGGAGATACAACAGCTGACAGGTCATGTCGCAACTTTGAGCAGGTTTGTCGCCAGGCTAGGAGAAAAAGCGCTGCCCTTCGACGCGCTCATCAAGCAAGGAGAAAAGTTCGAGTGGAACGAAGAAGCAGACAAAGATTTCGAGCATCTGAAGCGCACAATTTCGACACCTCCACTGTTGGTGGCTCCGAAGGAAAAAAGAACCACTCCTGCTGTACATTGCGGCCACACCTCAGGTGGTCAGCACAGTTCTCGTGGTGGAACGAGAAGAAGAAGGGAAGATTCATGGAGTTCAGCGGCCAGTATACTTCATCAGCGAGGTGTTATCACCATCCAAGCAACGTCAGAAACTTGCGTATGGAGTATTTACAACAGCAAGAAATTTACGACACTATTTTTCGGCACACCCGATAATAGTAGTCAATGAGGCACCTCTGTCGAACATCCTGAACAATCCCGAAGCCATGGGACGTGTCTCCCTTTGGGGCATCGAGCTTTCCCTCGGGACATCACGTACGAAAAAAGAAAGGCGATCAAGTCGCAGATTCTGCCAGACTTTGTCGCAGAGTGGAAGGAATTACAAAATACGGGACCCCCAGATTTGTCGAGTACTTGGCACATGAACTTCGACGGGTCCAAGAGATTGGAAGGAGCTGGAGCAGGCGTTATACTTGTATCACCCCAAGGCGGCAAAATGAAATATATACTGCGGATGACGTTCCCCAATGCGTCCAATAACGAGGCAGAATATGAAGCCCTCATACACGGGATGAAGATGGCAAAGGCGTGCGGCGCAACCCGATTAAAAATCTTCGGCGACTCCCAATTGGTGGCTCGACAGGTGATGAACAAGTGCGACGCGGTCAACGATAGCATGATAGCATACTAGGAGGTGTACAATGAACTCGAGAAACTCTTTGATGGTTGCGAAGTCAATCACATTAGCAGACTTAGCAATGACGAAGCCGACGTTCTGGCAAACATCGGTTCGCAATGCTTACCAATACCACCAGGCGTTTTCTGGGAGGAGATAAGTGAAAGATCAACTAAGGCAAAAAAAAAGCACCAAAGCAGCCGAAGAAGAAAGAAAAGGCCAAGGAAGGCTCGGGGGCTCCAGCAGCTCAAGAAACAAACGCATCGGAAGATGAAGAGGAACATGAAGAGGTTCTGATGATACAAGTTCCATGGATGCAGGTTTACGTAGCATACATCACAAGGAAAGAGATACCCGAAGATCCGGTAGAAGCACGACGAGTTATTCGACGATCTAAAGCGTTCACCGTGGTCATGGGAGAATTATACAAAAGGAGCATCTTAGGAGTACTGCAGCGGTGCATCACACCCGAAGAAGGGCGAGTTATATTAAAAGATATACATGAGGGAGTATGCGGCCACCACGCAAGCAGTCGAGCAATAGCAGCCAAAGCTTTTCGGGCAGGATTTTATTGGCTGACAACAGTTGAAGATGCCAAAGACATAGTACACACGTGCAATGCGTGTCAGAGATTTGCGGCTAAACCTCATTCACCGGCAGCAGAGCTGATGCCAATACCATTAGCGTGGCCTTTCGCGCAATGGGGACTCGATATGGTGGGGAAATTACACAAGTCCTGGCCAGGAGGACACGTATATTTACTTGTCGCTTTCGACAAATTTACCAAGTGGATAGAGGCAGCACCAGTAACTTCGGCAGACACAACATCAGCGGTCAACTTCGTGAAGGGGATAGTTTTTCGGTTTGGCGTCCCTAACAGCATAGTTACGGACAATGGCAGCAACTTCACCTCTCAAGAATTCAAGGAGTATTATGCAGAAGTAGGCATCAAACTACATTTCGCATCGGTGGCAGACCCGCAAACTAATGGCCAAGTCGAAAAAGCAAACGGTGTCATCTGCAATGGCATCAAGAAGCGGCTGCTAACACCACTGGAAAAGGCGCTGCACAATTGGATTGACGAGTTACCCCACGTGTTATGGAGCATCCGAACAACACATAACACAGCAACCCAAGAAACTCCGTTCTTCTTGGTCCATGGAGCTGAGGCGGTACTCCCGATAGAGATAGAGCATATTTCTCCGAGAGTCGCAGAATATGACGAAGAAACTTCGAGAAAGGCACTAGAAGATGATGTCGATGCACTCGATGAAGCAAGGGATGAAGTATTGTCAAGAGTAACCAAATACCAGCAGAACCTCAAGAATTATCATAGTCGACGTTTGCGACCTAGGTCCTTTCAAGTTGGCGACCTATTTCTTCGGCTCACGCAAGATAGCCATGAAAAATTCGAGTCTCCATGGATAGGGCCATACATCGTCACTAAAGTAATTCCAGGAGGAGCATACAGATTGAAGGACAAGAAAACAGGGAAGGACGAGCCAAACCCATGGAATGTGGCGCAGCTTCGGCGGTTCTACGCTTAGAAAACAATATAGTCGACTCTATAAGCATACATTGTACTGAAGAGATCGCAAGTTTTCAGACGCACTCTTTTCCTTTCAGGGCACCGAGTGGGGCTGGAAGGTTTTTAATGAGGCGGGCTTGCGATGCTGCAATATAATAAAAATAGTGATGATATATATTTTTCTCGCAAGGCTCGGGGGCTCTAACCCGAAGAATTCACAAGACATACTCGGCTCTCACAAAATATAGCTCGAAACTATTTGCCTTGGTTAAAAAACCTCGCAAATAATAAACATAGATACGCCACCAAAACACTCGGGGGCTAGAGGAAAACAAAAAACCTATAAACTTGCTTTGACTATACATAAGTCTTGCAATAATGATTACAGCTCATATGACTCGCAGTATACAAACTTTACACTCTGGCTCAAAATCGAGCACGATAGAAGGAAATGAAGATGAAGATCTATAACAAATCATCTATGGTCACTTTCTCACCCTCAGCAGGAGCATCAAGGGCATCCGCATAATGATATTCTTGGAAGAAAACAGCATCCACCCTTAGAAGCTCTTCAATCATCTTCTCAGCAACGGGTGTCACCGCATCGTTAAGCTTGTCAACGTTTCTTCTCCTCTGTTTTAACTTGGAGGAGCGGACGTCGACAACTTTGTTCAGATCCAGTTTTGAGTGACAAATTTTCAACCAGATCAAAGCAAACCTGGCGCCGGCCATCAGCTGAGCTTTCACAAAGTCATGGATATGATGTACGCTCTTGAATTTTTTCATCAAATCAGGAAGAGTTGCGGGTTGAGGATTCCGAGGAAACATAGCGATGTACACCATGGCCAAAGTACTAGTGCAGAAGTCAAGAAACTCCTGAACTTGAGCGGCACGATCTTAGAACCGAACAATTCGTCGAGTACAGTCCTCGCTCGCCCAGAAATCACTACCACTTTGTCTAGCAAGCCGGAAAAGGACCTCAACTCGCGCGTCAACGCGCTGATCCTCAGTAACAGCATCAAGAAAGGAACCTAGAGCCAATAAAGAAAAACAAGATATGACAAAGCACACGAACAATGTCGAGGAAAAGGAAAGATGCAGCGCAATGTACCGGCCATATCTTGACTTGCTTCAGTCATCAGGTCAAGCATGTAATCTTCACAGGTGGCAGCTCGCAAAGCCTCAGCTACCGCAATTTCCTTTAACTCCAGAGCTTCTTGAGCTTGTCGAAGAGCAGCTTTCTCACGATCGGAGGATTTGCCGGATTGGTCCATAACAGTGATGGCTTTTTTTTCATGGCTTGAAGTTGCTGTCGAAGCTTGGCTAGCTCCTGTTGAGTTGAGTCAGCACACGAAGAATCATCCAAGAAAACATCGGAAGGCGTCCGTGTTGAGCGAGACGCGGCAGGTGAAGCATGAGAAGGTCCAGCAGCCTCGGTATAGTTATCAAATACAAACTGGAAGAAAGAAATATCGACATCAATCATTCAGCAAGGATCACTTTTTCATTAATATTGGAGATATTTACATAATCGGGGTCCCTTACAAAAGTTTGACTCCTAGCGAATCGACAGAGATAGTCGCCAATCACAAAGACATCGACAACTACAAAAGGAAAAAGAAAAAACATAGGGATAGGTTGGTCTACTTGACCTCCTTCCTGGTAGTGCTAGTAGATGCAGCAGGCTTTGGGTTCAAGAAGGCGAGGATTTTCTTCGAATGGGGCTTGGCAGCCTTCACCAAAGTCTTCCACTTTTCCTTGTTCATCCCTGTGGGGCTACTAGCCTTCGCCCAGTCGATGTCCTGCTGACTGTCGGCCACCAAAGCGATGGTTCCCTCAACTCCAACCTTCAAGTTTTCCTGGCGAAAAACCAAGGCAGGATCTTCCTTACCCAGGAAGCGGTGGACAAGTTCAGAGAAAATCTCAGGCTGTGTTTTTTTAGGAAAGAAGTGGGGAAAGAGTCGCGTAAACGCGGCACGAGCATTGGAAATATTGGTGCGTGCCAGATCGCCGTGCAACTCGAGGATTGAAAAAGTGTCGAGAAGACGATCCTCGACCCCCTCGTGCAAGGTGAAGTCTTCACCCATCCTTCCTGCTGGAACAAAGGACGGGTTCATCAATATTACGAGAAGCAAATCAAGATAATACAAGGACAGTTGAAGGAAAAAACTTACTAACGAATTTACGATTTTGGGTGTCGAACCGATCTGCTATGGCATTCTCGCGCTCGATCTACTGAGTAATTTTGTCGCTCAAAGCGTGCTCAGCATTTTGAAGTCTCTGGCGGAGGTCCCCAATAGTAGCGGCATCTTTTTCGGCTTTTTCGCGAGCCTTTTCGCTAAGCTCCAGCTTAGCCGCAAGATCGTCAGTGCGTTTTTCGGCCCGGCGGAGCGCCTCTGGAAAGGTAGTCAGGGAGCAAAGACCAATAATCAAAAAACAGAAACATGCGCTAGGCTAAGAAATTAAGTTACCAAAGATAAGGCAGGTCTTACCTCTCAAATCGTCGGCTTCATCACGGAACCCAATAAACTGGGTTCCAAGGTTGATGAGATGCTTCATCGGAGGCTGTAAAAAGTACGAGTCGGGAAGCAAGTCCAGAAGAAGCAAAGTTCGACGGCAAGAGAAAAACAGACAAGTGATGCAAAACAGAGAATCAAAGTAAAAAGGACTTACATCGTCCAATGAAGGAGTCACTAGTAGGAAGAAGCTCATTAGTGGCGCACCAAAAACCACATTCTGTGGCGCATGGGCTGTGCGCCACAGAAACTTCGCTACAAAAATAAGATTTCTCTGGCGCACCGGCCCATGCGCCACAGAATTAAGGTTTCTGTGGCGCACCAGTGCTTCGGTGCGCCACAGAAACAGGTGCGCCACAGAATTAATGTTCAGTGCGCCACAGAATTTGCTCGTATTATACACGATTTTGTACTGCCTGCTATACATATACAGGTTATATACAGCAATATACATATATTATACAGATTATATACAGAAATATGCAGATATAATATAAATAGCATGTACATTGCACAGATATAATATAGACATCATCATCACATTACTTAGAGCCCGATCGAGATACATATATAGTGGCAAGTGTCAAATGTTTTACATACAACTCTTAATTCATACAAATTTCACCATTTCGAGATACAAAGTGGTCTTCATCCGGTTCCTCCTTTCCTCCCTCCTCTCTACCCGCCAGGCTCGCTTGCATCGGGGTCTTCATCCGGTTCCTCCTCTGATTAAAATGGAAGAAAAACCATATAATCAATAAATGCCTCATACATTGTTGATCAACACAAATATTAACATTCAGGGATGGCGTAAGTGAGACCAAGTCCGATGCACAAGAGATTGATATTTGTGCTATCTTACCAGGCTCACTTACGCCACCCCCGACGTTGACCAAACATTTTAATCATCGGCGCTATCTCGAAGAAAGACCAAAATAAACGAATAAGTCCAACTCAAATACGAGCCAAGTAGTATCAACTAGATAGCATATGCCTCATACATTGTTGGTCAAAACAAATATTAACATTCCGGGATGGAGTCAGTGAGGCCAGGTAGGATGCACAAGAGATTGATATTTGTGTCATCACACCAGGCTCACTGGCTCCACCCTAGAGTGTAAGAGTGACCAAGCATTTTAATCATCGGCATTTTCAAATACCAAAGCAAATGGAATGACAAGGGACTCATACATTGTTGGTCGAAACAAATATTAACATTTAGGGAAGGCGTCAGTGAGGCCAGGTAGAATGCACAAGAAATTGATATTTGTGCCATCGCACCAGGCTCACCGCCCCCAAGTGTAGTGACCACAAAATTTAATCATCGGCACTAAAATGGAAGAAAGGACAATGCAATTAAGAAGTGCCAACTCAAATAAGAGATAAGTAGCTAGTATGAACTAAATGGAATGCCTCATACTTTGTTGGTCGGAACAAATATTAACATTCGGGGATGGGGTCAGCGAAGCCAAGTAGAATGCACAAGAGATTGATATTTGTGCCATCACACCAGGTTCACTGGCCCCACCCCAGAGTGTACAAGTGACCAAACATTCTAATCATCAGCCATTGCAATTAAGAAGTGCCAACTCAAATAAGAGACAAGTAGCTAGTATGAACTAAATGGAATGCCTCATACTTTGTTGGTCGAAACAAATATTAACATTCCGGGATGCTGTCAGCGAGGCCAGGTAGGATGCACAAGAGATTGATATTTATGGCATCACACCAGGCTCGCTGGAGCCACCCCGAAGTGTATAGGTGACCAAACATTCTAATCATCGGCACTAAAATGGAAGAAAGAGCCAAGTGGTATCAACTAGATAGCATATGCCTCATACTTTGTTGGTCGAAACAAATATTAACATTCAGGGATGGAGTAAGTGAGGCCAGGTAGGATGCACAAGAGATTGATATTTGTGCCATCACACCAGGCTCACTTGCTCCACCCCCGATTGTACGAGTGACCAAACATTCTAATCATCGGCACTAAAATGGAAGAAATAGCCCAGTGGTATCAACTAGATATCATATGCCTCATATTTTGTTGGTCGAAATAAATATTCACATTTAGGGACGGAGTAAGCGAGGCCGGTAGGATGCACAAGACATTAATATTTGTGCCATCACACCAGGCTCGCTTGCGCCACCCCCAAAGTATAAAGGTGACCGAACATTCTAATCATCGGCACTAAAATGGAAGAAAGAGCCAAGTGGTATCAACTAGATATCATATGCCTCGTACTTTGTTGGTCGAAACAAATATTAACATTCAGGGATGGCGTAAGCGAAAGTAGGATGCACAACAGATTGATATTTGTGCCATCACACCAGGTTCACGCACGCCACCCCAGAGATTAGTGATCGACCAAACATTCTAATCATCGGCAAGTACAAATAAAATTAAAGACCAAATCATTTATAAAGAGAACCATGAACAACATATACACATATATATAGCAACCAGTGAGCATTAGCATTCATTTTGAAGGTGTAGGCTATGTTCAATAAATAATGAGTGAGAACAGAATTTTTTTCACAACAAAATGGATATGATGCATACTTGATGCGACTAATATGGTTGGAAATACCAAAGAACTAGGTAGGAGAAGGGGAGGAAGAGAAGTAGGAGATGCGGATGGTAATAAGGGAGCACCCCTAAGCCGTAGGAGAGCCTCCTGGTCCAATCCTAATATCACTCACGCGGACTGAATCATTTACCTATATTTAACTAGAAAATGTCTGACCAAAAGAAAAACATCTCGTATCATACAGAGAGAAAATAACCCTCTGATTTCAAACACCACCCCTTTTTTTTGTCCTCGACAGTGGATGAGCTAGTAGCTCAGAGTCTAGAGCATGGTGGCGTGGTCCGGCCGGTCATAATTCGATTCCCACGGGCGCAATACTTTGTGTGGGTCGGGCTCGGTTCTCGGGCTACCTTAATTAAGATGCTATGGGCTCTGCCCGGTGGTCATCAAGATGATTAACTAAAACTATACATAATAGTACCGCCCTCCTAATTCTGTCTAAATTATCATCAGGGATTTTTATCTTCTGTTTGTGTTTTCTCATTTATGGAACAACAAATTTGTTGGAGTTAACCTTGTTGATTAGCTATTCATCATGTAGAGCGTGTTGAAAAAAATGAGTTCGACAATAACTTAAGGTTGTTATAAACTTGTTGCCAATCTTTGTTGCATTTCTTTGTACTTTATCTCATCAGCATTTCAACCTGTCTACTAGAGTACTAGTTAATTTTGCAAGCAGGCTCCCAAATTAGTTTATTTTATCGAGAGGAAGAGCATTCAGAAATCTCCTTACACTATTCACTCGCAATTTTTACGTGTCGTCGTGGTGAACAGACAGATGCCATGGGATGGCTTAAGTTGGGGCCGAATGTGCGCTAGAGGATTCGGGGGAGGGTTTCCGGAAGGATGCCCGGTTGCTTTCCTATGAAGGACCTGGCCTTGGCCTGAGGTAGAAGAAGAAGAACACACCAACTACTTCTCCCTCAGATCTTTCTATTCATCGATCACAAGAGATTACAGGTTTGTGGATTGCCTCCAGCCTAGAACGTCTCATCTCTCACGTACCACGTATCGCCTCTTCTAACATACCTCCTCCCCGTGCAAGGGTGTGCCCCCTCTCCTTATATAGGGGAGAGGGTGGCTTACAGGGGAAGAAACCCTAGGAAACCCTAATGGCATCTTTGACTAGACAAACTACTTTACAAAGCCACTTTGGCTACCGGTGACGCCGGTATCTCTTTAATCAGGGGCGCCGACATCATCCGGTACCTTTTACGTCACCTTCTGCCTTTGGCGCCAGGGCTTCGTTTAAAGCTGAAGCGTTTCACTCATCCTTGTCCTCTAGCTTTGGAGAGAATCTTGGACCAGCTTTGCCGACGTGCTACAGTGTAGCCTGTACGGTACTCCGGTATCTTCTTAGCCGGTGCCATACCCCTCCTGGGATACCGCACGGTTCACTTCGCGCAGAGCTAACTCTTGTTAGCCGGAACAACCATTAAACCGGTATCTTGATGGTTTAAACCATCCGGTTTGGCATGCCTTTGGCATACCGGGGGTCATCCCCCCAACATTAGTCCCCGAAGCTGGTATAGTCCGGTGGATCCTATCCAACGGACCATGCCAGGTTTCTATATTCACGATACCGGTTTAAACCTTCCGGCAACCAGTCTGAAGCTTCCGGCCTCTGCCGATTTCAAACTTTGCATAGTCCAGCGGATTCTATCCGATGGACTACGCCAAGTCCTCATCCTGATCGTACCGGATTACTCCTTCCGGTTTCCATTTAAACTTATCCGGTTCCTCGCCTTATCTTTCCGGTAGCTTCGTCATTAAGACTTTCCTCGACGAAGTCGAGAATTTCTCGGCTGCAGTGCCTGTTAGTGACATGCGCCACTGTACCTGACGCGCCGGTGTCAGGGGTCACTTCCCTTCGACTTCTGCGCCCTCATTAAATGCGGCATACCGGATCCGTGTGGCGAGCCTGTGGCTTTTTGTTTTTCCCCCGTGTATCCTTGCGCCACGTGGTGGCCCACGGAGCGAACCGTCGCGGCCCAACGGTTGCCAGCCCACTGGCTTTTTCTCCTATAAAAGGGGGAACCGCTCCTTCTTCCTCCCTTCTTCGTCTTCCCCAGTTCTCCGCGCACACAGAGCTCTTGCGCCCTTTGCCATCTTCGGCCATCGCTTGAGCTCCGCCGTCCGGTGAACTAGCGCTGCTGCTCCGCCCAACTTCGCCAACCCTTGCTGTGCGGAGAATCGCTGCTGCGCACCTGCTGTGGCCGCCGCATTCGAGCTCCGACAACCTCTTCTTTCGCCTCCTCATCGCCGGACTTTTCCATCAACCACGAGCCCATCGCTCCGCCGGTGACCTTCTTCCTCAGCATCTCCGCTGCCTCAGGTTAGGCTAGAATTGCCTTACCCGTCTCTCCTTGGCTTTTCAGATCTTGGGCCGGTTGGATATTTACTTCCTTTTTCTTCTGCTTTTGCTCTTACTCATAGATCTTCGCGCGAGGGTAGATCTGGGGAAAACTGTTCTTCCGGGTAGATTTGCATGTCTAGTGAAGAGTATCTTTCCGAGTCCTCCTCCAGTAGCCAACAAACCGAATCATCCGACGGGCTAAGTGGTGAACTTGCCCGGATGGAAACCGAGACCGGCATGGATCAAGCCGGCAGCTCTAGCCAAGCCCCCGGAACAAGTCTTTCCGGTATCACACGCGGAGCCTGGAGAGGTTCCGACATCACGCAGCACGAAATCGATTGGCTTTACCGGTCAAGAAGGATACCGGAAGGAGTATCCTGCCGGCTTCCCCGCGACGAAATCGAACCGGTACTCCAACCCGGTGAGTACGTCGTGTTTCTTGCCCATTTCGAGCGCGGCTTCGGCCTTCCTGCCTCTGACTTCTTCCGCCAATTTCTTGATTTTTACGAACTCCAGCCTCACCATCTTCCCGGCAATGCCGTTTTCTATCTTTCTTGCTATGCCACCTTCATGGAAGCTTACATCGGCATCCGCCCCACTCGCGAGGCCTTTGCTCGCTTCTTTTCTCTCAGGATTAATTCCGTTCAGGGCAAGGACGTTCCCAAGCCCAAACCCCCCGTACAATGCGGGTCCTGTATCATCGGTTCCCGTCAAGGGAGCCCTTTCTTTAAATTTTCCGGTCTCGAATCATGCCGGTTGTGGCAAGAGACTTTCTTTTATGTGAAGAACGACGGCAACCCTGATCTCATCAATCTACCGGCTTTCAATCCAGCGCCGCCCAGCAGGGTCAACTGGAGCTACTCTCCCGGGGTGACTCATATTGAGACGAACCGGGTAGTACGCTTTATGGAGAAGCTGATGAAGGAGACCAACATCTGCTCCGATGATATCATCCGCACCTTCATTTCACGCCGGGTGCTTCCTCTTAAGCGCCGGGCTCACAAGATGAGTGAGATGTACGGTCCTGGCGATCCCACGAAGATCACCGGCCTCCCTCTTAGCAAGAAGGATGTAGTCTATAAGGCTAGGCAGATCTGCCAGACTGCCATGCCGGTTGACTGGGAGTGGGGCTTCCTACCTCTCAGCTCCACGAACCCGCCAACCGAGGAAGTAAGAGATTGTGCAACCCGGGTTCTTGTACCGGTAACTTTCATGCTGTGACTAACTTGTTTTTCACATGTTTTCAGGCCAAGGGCCGCTTCCCCCGCATCGAAGCGGACCGGCGAGGCCCTTGCCGGAAGCGTCCTCTGGACCGGGTGGACCCTGATCCATACATTCATTGGCCTGACCTCAAAATGGGCCGGACTCACACCTCGCGCCCTGGTAACCTTTCATCTGAGGCTCCTGGCTCTGTCGACGACCTCCCTATGCTTGAGGTAGCTTTCTTTTCATGTCTTTCATACTTTGCCATTATTTCTCCTCTGTAGATGCCCGCTCAGCCGGCACCCAACCGCAGGTCCATGAGCATGTTGCTCCCTTGGACGCCGAGGCCGGAGACGAGTTTGTGAAGAAACTCGCCCCCCAGGGCAAGAAGAGCAAGGCCCCGGCACCTGATGCCGGCACAAACCAATCTCTTCCCTCCAAACGCTTCCGGACGGAAGTTCTTGCCGGGAAAGAGACGAGCAAGAGGCGCTACAAGGGCAAGCAGATGCCGGTAGCATCCGGGTAAGACTTCTGTTTCCCTTCGCTTGTTTGGCTCTTTTCCACTTTTCCTTCCGGTTGCTTTTTTCAACCTTTCTCTGTCTCTTGTTTAGCCCTGCGCTCAAGCTTGGCCCAAGGCCTGAGAGCTCTGAGGGAACCGTAAGGACCTCATCTCTTTCTCAACCAAGCCCGGCACCGTCTGGTGCCGGCAACGCTTCTGCCTCCGCCCTGGGAGGCACTTCAAGTTCGGGGCGCGCGGCCCCTACACCTCCAAAACACCGCGCGGAGGAGGAGCATGTCTCCCCTCCTGGAAAACAAGATACAGGCGCCAGCAACACTGGTGCCGACTCCGAAGCTGCCGGGAGGGCGGAACCTCTGGTTCCTCCCGTCCCCAAAAAGAAGAAGAACAAGACCGCGGAGTCTTCCCCCTCGAAGCCGGTGCCGCCGCCGGAAGCCCCCAGCGCCAAGTCAACCGGGGCCACGACTTCCGGTACCTCCGGCGCCGGCCCGCAGCAAGTGACGCTGCACGCCGGCCGCGCTGCTGTCGCAGCCGGAGGCAAACCTTCCGGCATCTTGGGCCGGATCACCGATTTGAAGCGCGGAGGCCGCGACCTGGGGCCCTTGCTCCCTTATGCCGAAAGGTGGAACGCTGCGGATGTATCCGTAGCTGCACGCGGCCTGGGAAAGGAGCGGCTCCCGGCGCTGGACCCGTCTGGCCCCCGTTGCACGGAGGAGCATTTCATGCGGCTACGGCGCGCCGTGCAGGAGCTGAGCGATGCGTGGCATGATGCCACCAACAATGTTGTGGTAAGTTTCTCCGAACTCTTTCCATTTTTTCAATTCATGCCGGTTTATCTTTCCGGATCTTGTCTATCTTCCCAGTCCCCGAGTTTTGTGTTGAGAGCGCAGCTCTTAGCGCAAAACTTAAGTAGACACTCGAAAAACCGGCATGTCCAGTCCCCGAGTTTTGTGCTGAGAGCGCAGCTTTTAGCGCAAAACTTAAGTAGACACTCGAAAAACCGGCATGTCTAGTCCCCGAGTTTTGTGCTGAGAGCGCAGCTTTTAGCGCAAAACTTAAGTAGACACTCGAAAAACCGGCATGTCCAGTCCCCGAGTTTTGTGCTGAGAGCGCAGCTCTTAGCGCAAAACTTAAATAGACACTCGAAAAACCGGCACGTCCAGTCCCCGAGTTTTGTGCTGAGAGCGCAGCTTTTAGCGCAAAACTCAAATAATAGCCCAGAGAAACCGGCTTCACTTTTCTAACATCTTTTCTTGAACAGAGCACGGCCGACACCCGGAAGCACCTCTTCGAGGAGCTTCTGTGGGAGCACCGGGATCTTGCTGAAGCGCACAGCAAGTGCCAGGGTGAGCTTTTGTGCCTCCGGCATCTTTTTACCGAAAGGTTTTCCCTTCTTAGTACTTATAACTTTTCTGCTTAGCAGCTACCCCGGAATCTTCCGTCGAAGCCCTCAAGGCTCAGGTCGCCATGCTCGAAGGTACCGTTACTTCTTTTCCGGCTTATTCTTCATTTTACCAACCGCAATTTTGTTGAGACTTTCTGTCCGTGCTCTAGGTGAAAAACAACATCTCCTCCGGCAGCACCGCGTGGAACTGACTGCCCAAGAGACCTACTCCCGTGGGTTAAAGGAGCAGCTGATCCAGCTCGAGCTAAAGCACAGCGAGGCGATGAAGGCTGCCGAAACCGCTGCTGAAGCTAGGCTTAACGAGGCCTTGGAGGATGCCAACAATTCAACCGCCGTGCTGCGGGCGGAACTAGAGGAAGGAGCCAGGGCGCGGCAAGCAGCCGAGGATGCAGCCACGCGCTTGAAAGCAGAGCAGCAGGAGTATGACCTTTTGGTCATGCAAACCGACGCGCTCGCCCTCAGTAAGTATCTTCTCTCTTTCCCGGTTTTGCTTATAAGCTTATCTCTTCCGGTAGCATGTACTTATCTTTTTCTTTTGTTCGGTAGGGCTCTTCCCAGATTCTCAGGCATTCGCCCTGAAGAAGGTGGCGGAGCGCCGGGTGGCCCAAGCATTCAAGAACCTGGATGCGCCCTGGGACCCTTATGACCATCTGGTTGCGCTGTCAGCCCGCGTTTCCCACATGCGCGCGGTGGACCGGAATCTTTCCGACATCCCCGAGGTGGCCATCCAGCTCCTCAAAGTGCTTTGGCCTGAGGAGGAGGTGCCGGCCAATCTGTCCCTGACCCACGACCGCCTGAAAGGTGCCGGTCGGAGGATCCGGGAGTGGCAGTGCTCCGCGGCTCGTGCCGGAGCGGATTCGGCGCTGCGCGTCGCCTGCTCCTGGTACCCGGACCTGAATCTGGATGCCCTCCTTGGCGTGCGCGAGAACGCTCCAACCGACCTGGATCCGGACCTTACCGCGAAGCGGCAAGATCGGGCCTATCGGATCGCGGAGTACGCCGAAGTTCGCACCTTCATCCCCCCTCCTCCCAACGTCAAGGACTACCTCAGCGATGAGGAAGAAGAAGACGAGGAAGGTGATGATGCCGGCGACGCGCCTCCGGAAGCTTCAGGAGCCGGTGCTACTCCTCCTTCTGCTTAAGTGCCTCTTGTATACATTTGCCTGTTAACTCAAGACAATGCTTATCAAATTCTACCCCGGTATGCCGGGGTCTTATGATGTAAATAAAACTTAGCCTTTCTTTTGGTGTAAGACAACAATTTATGCCGGTATGTTATACCGGTATGTTATTAAGTTATGCTTGTCTTATCGATCTAGCACTTTGCTTACGTTTTGTCTTTTTTATCTTGCACTGTGAAGATTCCGAAATTGTCTCGGCATTCAATCCGATGCACACTTGGCTCTTTTGCCTTGGCTCTGCCTACCCTCTGGGTTTTTTGGCGTATGAGTCACAAAGTTCTTTTACCAAGCAAGCACTTTCTTGAACTTAGAAATAACTCGAAATTTTTCACAAAAAACCGGTATAACCGGGGTTAGTTAAACCTTTCCGGATTGTTCGTTCCCACTCCCTCTTCTCGTGGTTCGCGTGTTTAATCCTTACCGGTTTATCTTGCTTGCCATGAAGCCGGGTTCGGACAGCAGCAGAGTCGAAGACTCCGGTAAATTTAACACGCTACTGAACCGGAAAGAAAAAATGTTCACTAAGCAACCGGTAACTGAAAAAATAAACATACTGGATTGATTGAGTGGTAAAGACTCCGGATTCATTCTCGCATCCAATCTAGTGCACGCTTGATTCTTTTGCCAAGCAAACACCTTCTTGAACTTAGAGAAAAAATTCGAACTCTTTTGCCAAAAAACCGGTATAACCGGGGTTAGCTAAATTTTCTTCCGGATTGTTTGCTTGCGGTTGCTTTTCCACTTTTCACGTGCTTAGAACTTTCCGGTTTATCTTGCTTGCCATGAAGCCGGGTTTCGGACAGCAGCAAAGTCGAAGACTCCGGTAAGTTTGGCACATTACTAAACTGGAAAAACGAACCTTAGGCAAACAAACCAGTGTACTGAAAAAAATAAACATATTTCATGCAATTTTGGTAGAGGCAGTCCCCGAGATTCATTCGAGGTGCCGGCATCTTTTATTTATAGCCAATAAGGTACAAAAAGGAACTTCTTACAGCACATCTTCAGGAATAGAAAGGACGTAGCAAAGCTATGTTCCATGGGCGCTTGGTTTCGTCTCCGGACCTGTCCGCCTTTCCCTTCTTTGATTCCTGTGCATCGATTAAGTAATATGCATCATTGTGTAGAGCCTTGCTCACAATGAAGGGTCCTTCCCAGGGAGGTGAGAGTTTGGCGCCTCGTGCGCTGCACTAGGCGTAGCACCAGGTCACCTTCCCGGAACACCCTCGGATTAACCTTCCGGCTATGATAGCGTCTGAGGTTCTGCTGGTATATGGCTGTCCTTGCCAAAGCCAACTCTCTTGCTTCCTCTAGCAAGTCCACATCATTTTATCGGGCCTCTTTTACCTCTTCTTCGGTATAGAGTTGAACCCTTGGTGAGTCATGTATGATATCGGTTGGAATTACAGCCTCAGCACCGTAAACCATGAAAAATGGAGTGTATCCGGTTGACCGGTTTGGTGTTGTTCTTATGCTCCATAGTACTGACGGCAACTCATCTAGCCAGCATCCCGGTGTCTTTTCAAGTGGTTCAATTAACCTTGGTTTGATACCGGAAAGCACCAAAGCATTGGTTCTTTCCACCTGGCCATTGCCTTGCGGGTGTGCTACCGAGCACAAATCCAACCGGATATTGTTATCTTCACAAAATCTTTTAAACTCACCTTGAGCAAAGTTTGTGCCATTGTCAGTGATAATGCTATGCGGGTATCCATACCGCAAGATGACATCTTTCAAGAATTTCACGGCTGTGTGCCCATCACATTTTGCGATAGGCTTGACCTCAAGCCATTTAGTGAATTTATCCACCATCACTAAGATGTGGGTAAAGCTGCTCCTAGCAGTTTTGAATGGGCCAACCATGTCAAGGCACCAAACAGCGAATGGCCAAGTTAACGGTATAGTTTTTAAACCGGACGCTGGGGTATGATTTTGCTTGCACCTCCACCCGTTGCATTTTCGTACCAAATCCTCAAATTTTCCAGCGCGGTAGGCAGAATCCATGCCGGAACACTTTACTAGCGCCTCGATGAGGCATGATGCCCACATTCTCCTTGGTGAATTTCCACCAGCATCTCTTTTCCTTCTTCCGGTTCCACACATCTTTGAAGGACACCGGTAACACTTCTTTTGTATACCTCTCCATTGATGATGGTATAGGCCTTGGATCTCCTCTCGGATCCTTCTCGATTCATTTTCAACCGCAAGTGTCGTTGATCAGGAATTCCTTAATAGGTTCAACCCAAGTTGGTGCTTCAACCAAAATCGCACGTCCACCTCCATATCGTCACCGATAGCTTCTTCCAGATCCGGCAGTCCCGTTTTTTAACAGTCCCCGGTTTCCCTCGTCATGTCCATTGGCACAACGTGTGACTCCGGTACAAAAATTGATTCAGATTCCGGACTCGGTTTGATGGATGGTACCCTCAGGTGAGCCAACGCTACTCCGGGAGGAATTTCTGCCGGGAGGATCCCAACTTAGAGAGTGTATCCGCGGCCTCATTTTCCGCCCGCGGCACATGGTGGAACTCACATCCTTCGAAGAATCCGGCAATCTTTTGCACATGAAACCGGTATGAGGCCATGTTGGCATCTTTTGCGTCCCAATCTCCGGAACATTGTTGCACCACAAGATCTGAATCACCGTAGCAAATGATCCGGTGTGCACCGATTTCTTTTGCAACCTTGAGCCCGTGAATTAGAGCCTCATATTCAGCGACATTGTTTGATGCCCTGAAATGCACTTGTAAAACATACCGGAGGTGATCTCCTTTTGGTGAAGTAAGAACTACACCGGCACCTAGACCCTCTTTGAGCTTGGATCCGTCAAAGTGCATCTTCCAGTACTCCATCTTTTGTTCCGGTGGTTTGTATTGCGTTTCCGCCCAATCGCCCAGAAAATCAGCTAAGGCTTGGGATTTTATGGCTTCTCGTCTCTCATACACCGGCACATATGGTGATAGCTGAATTGCCCACTTGGCAATCCTGCCGCTAGCATCCTTGTTGCACATGATATCTGAAATGGGTGCCTCGCTCACCACCGTCATGCTCTTCAAAGTAGTGCTTAAGCTTTGTGGCAGCCATGTACACGCCGTAAGCCATTTTCTGAAGTGAGGGTAGTTTTGAGAGGAGAGCACCTCGCTCGTAGTACCGGCCTCTGCACGTTTTTCTTCCTCCTCTCTTTCTACCACCACCACGCTCACGACCCGGTTTGTTGCGCTATGTACAACAACATGGGTTCCCTTTCCAAAGGTGAAGCCCGGTGCAGTTGCTAGCATTTTCTTTAGCTCTTTAAACGCTGCGTCTGCCTGCGGGGTCCAGACAAAGGTATCGGATTTTTTCATCAAAGCATACAGCGGCAAAGCCTTTTCGCCCAACCGGCTTACAAACCGGCTTAGCGATGCCAAGCTTCCGGTAAACCTCTGCACATCTTTGAGATCTCGCGGTATGTTCATTCTTTCAATAGCCCGGATTTTTACCGGATTAACCTCTATCCCGCTTGACACGAGGAAACCAAGCAGTTTGCCGGCAGGAACACCAAAGGTGCACTTTGCCGGATTAAGTTTCATCCGGAACCTTCGCAGGTTGTCAAATGTTTGCCTTAGATCGCTGATCAAGGTTTCTTTTACTTTAGTTTTTATGACAACATCATCTACATAGACCTGCACATTTTTCCCAATTTGATCGAACAAACATTTTTGCATACAGCGCTGGTACGTTGCACCAGCGTTGCGCAAACCGAATGGCATAGTGACATAGCAATAAGCCCCGTGCGGGGTAAACGCAGTCTTTATTTGATCTTCCTTTTTCAAGGGAATTTGATGGAAACCGGAATAGGCATCCAGAAAGACAAAGTTCACAACCAGCAGGTGGAATCGATCACTTGATCAATCCGGGGCAAAGGGAAAGGATCTTTTGGGCAAGTTGTTCAGGTTGGTGTACATGCGCCACCTTTGGAGCTTTGGGGTCTTCTTCCTTTTTCTTCTCGACCAGCACCGGATTGGCCAGCCACTCAGTGTGACTTCCACGATGAAGCCGGAAACCAGTAACTTTGTTACTTCCTCTCCAATGATCTTCCTCCTATCCTCAGCGAACAAAGGGGTTGCCGCACCGGCTTCGTCCTTCCGGACATTCAGAGAGTGCTCAGCCAACTTCCTGACACCCACCAAGTCATCAGTAGACCAGGCAAAGATGTTCCATTCTCACGGAGGAAGTTGACGAGCGCGCTTTCCTACGCCTCACTCAGGCCGGCACCGATACGAACGGTACGCTCTGGGTAAGCCGGATCCAGCACAATGTCCTTCGTTTCTTTTGTCGGCTTGAAAGCCGGTGAACCGAGCTGACCGCTCATTGCCGCTAAGTTCAGCTGGGAGGATTGAGCCAGCAAACTGCAGTTTGCATTCTCCTTTTTTCTTCTGCTATCACCAGTGATTCGGCCAGATTCGACCCGGCGGAAGCGGTTTCCAGCGAGACTTTGTAGTTTCCCACCACGGTTAATGGTCCGTTTGGTACCGGCATCTTCATTTTAAGATAGGCCGTATGAGTCGAGGCCATGAATGCAGCCAATGCCGGTCTCCCCAGCAATGCATGGTAAGGACTGTCCAGGTCCACCACCTCAAACAGGAGATTTTCCACCCGGCAATTGTCGCGTCCCCCAAACGATACATCCACCCGGACTTTTCCCATGGGCGAACAAGACAACCCCGGAACAATTCCGTGGAACGTTGTGTGAGTGGGCTGAAGCATGTTTCTGTTGCCAAGCGTGTGCATGGTGTGCCGGTACATAATGTTTATGCTGCTCCCATTGTCTATCAGCACTTTGCTGAACTTCACACGAGTTGTTGGCCCCTGCATGATTGGGTCCACAACGAGAGCATAGCCACCTGGGTTCGGCATGATTTTCGGGTGATCTTTGAATGACCAGGTAATTTCCTGATCTGACCACAGCATGTACTTTGGCACTGCCGGCATCACTGCGTTCACTTCCATGGAACGGCGATGCAAGCTTTGCTTATCGGTTGGTTCAGTTACGAACACAACACAGCACATGTCTGGATCTTGATAAACATTCCGACCTAAAGGTGCTGGTTGTGGGGCTTGGTTAATACCTTGTGCCACCTGATGAACCTGCTGCTGCTGCCGGTTCGGCTGAGGGTGTACCGGCAAAGCATTTGCTCCGGTAAGCGGGGGTGGTGGTGGAATTCTTTCGGCACCATGTTCCTTGGCATCTTTCATCATGCCTTTTTCCATCAACCTCTTGGTCCAAGTGCAATCTTTTGTCAAGTGGTTCGCAGGTCTTGCCGGATTTGGTGTGTGCCACCGGCATGGCTGATCCATTGCGGATTCCATGGTGTACCTCTCATCGTTTTGCCATGGTTTCTTTTCAACCCATTGTTTTTTAGGACCCGCCCACGGCTGCGATCCGGTCTTTTGCCTCTGGCTTCCGCGGCCACGGCAGTTATCCTGCACCGCGGCAACTTGCTGCGGGCCATACCTCCGATCCGGAAAATCTTCCCGTCTTTTGTTGTGCCGGTTGTCCCGGTACAGTTCTTGGCGCGGTTGGCTTGTTTGTGCCGGTTCAGCTTGAACCGCCGGTTGCATTGGGTCTCCCAATGCGTAGCTATCTGCCACACGTATCATTTCTGCCAAGGTTGCCGGCATGTTTCTCTGCAGCTTTTGCCACAGAGGTGAACCTCTTCTGCACCCATTACAGAACCAAGCAATGGCCTGCGCCTCGATCACACCCTCACAGGAGTTCCTTGTGGAGTTCCACCGGGTCAAGTAATCCCGGTCTGTTTCATTTGAGCGCTGTACGCACAAGGCGAGCTGCTGCGGCCTGTTTGGCCTCCGGTATGTACTGCTGAAGTTGCTTACGAAAGCTTCCTCAAAGTCCAACCAGCCATTTATGCTTCCTGCCGGCAAGTTGTTAAGCCAAATGCGTGCCGGTCCTACCAAGAATGATGGTACGATCCTTACGGCCCAGCGCCGGTTTCCTCCACCTCTCACGGTTCCACCGCCGCCAGCGACGTATACCGCGGTTACGTAATCCGCAAGCCAGTCTTCCGGCTTGGTCGTGCCATCATACGTTTTTGTGTCACGGGGCAACTGGAAGTTGCGAACCGGTGGTTCCTCTTTCATGATTCGAGGACCAAAGCATTTTGGACCCGGAGGACCCTCTGCTTCAATCATCTCTGACAAGTATACCCTGTCCAGCCTGTGCCTTGCATCCCGGTCTGGCAGGCATCTTTCTCCTACACGCACCCCCAGAGGGTTCCGGTAGGCTGCGACTCTTTCTGTTCCAGAATCAGCTTCATCATAATATTCCGGTACCGCGGCTCTTGCCTGCCGGCACCTTGGTGGAGGCATTTCCTCCTCATCATACGCTGCTCTTGCCGCGCGATAGTTTTGCCCGGCTTCTCCCCTGCCGGCATATTCATTTCCGGCATAGCCATTCCCGGCATAGCCACGAACTGCCCCTCGGCTTTTTCTTCCGGCCTCGTGTTGCCCGGCTTGTTGTTTTCCGGCAAGTACCGGATCATACACAGTCATTTGCTGTTCATTCACATCTTTTTCTCTTCTTTTGTCCGGATGGGGGGATGCCTGCCCATGGGACTTGCTTCCGGCATTTTTTGCCGAACGCACCGATTTTGATGCCACAACTTTGTTCATTTTAGCAAGTTGCTCAGCATGTTGCTCCTGTATTATGTCAAGCAACTCCCTAACACGATCTTGTTGTTTCACTAGAGCATCTCCGGTAAGCGAATCACACATCTCTACAGCAGCCCTAGCAGCTTTTATAGTTTTATCCGGACTACTGTACTTAGGTTTCTCTACAATGCTCAAAGATGCCGAGGCACTTTTACCGGTAAGAACCTCCTTACGTAGATCCTGATCTAGGTTGCGAGCTTTTAGCCGGTTTTCCGGTATCCTAGCAGGCTGAGCGCTAACAGAAGCAAAGCCATGGGCAGCGTTATACTCACGTAGGGTTAGGTTCAGCTCGCGTTGCGCCCGGATGATGTCCGCGCCGCCGGAGAGAAGTTTTTGTCGTTGCGCCTCCAGCTCCGCCTGAGCCGCTGCCGGGTCGATGTTCTGCGCGATGGGCGTGGCCAGCACGTTCATGGCCGCTTGGAGAGGAGTCTCCGGTGGCGCTGTAGATGTACCCGCGACCTCCTGGTCGCGCTCGGTCGGTGGCTTGGCCGTGCGCGTGGACCTTGCTTGTCCAGCGCCTTCCGCCGCAGGTTCCTTGCCGGCGCCAGCCGTGCCAACCACCAGCACTTCCACGCTGCCGGCGGCGTGGCCGCTGCGAAGCGCTGACCTTGGCGGATCCGGAGCCACCAGCACCGGCGAGGGGCACTGGCGCTCAGGGACGGTGCCGTAGTAGACGCGGAGGCTGCCGAACTCGATGATGCTGCCGTTCTTGGGGAACTTACCTCCGTTGGCGAAGCATCCCGCGTTGTCGTTGACGAAGTCCAACGAGCCGAGGCGCTGGACGAGACCAGACACCACGCGCTCGCCGGAGACGGTGAGGAGGCCCTTCCGAATGTAAACTCCAGCAAGCGCAGCTGCTGGCCCCACGGTGGGCGCCAACTGTCGTCGTGGTGAACAGACAGATGCCATGGGATGGCTTAAGTTGGGGCCGAATGTGCGCTAGAGGATTCGGGGGAGGGTTTCCGGAAGGATGCCCGGTTGCTTTCCTATGAAGGACCTGGCCTTGGCCTGAGGTAGAAGAAGAAGAACACACCAACTACTTCTCCATCAGATCTTTCTATTCATCGATCACAAGAGATTACAGGTTTGTGGATTGCCTCCAGCCTAGAACGTCTCCTCTCTCACGTACCACGTATCGCCTCTTCTAACATACCTCCTCCCCGTGCAAGGGTGTGCCCCCTCTCCTTATATAGGGGAGAGGGTGGCTTACAGGGGAAGAAACCCTAGGAAACCCTAATGGCATCTTTGACTAGACAAACTACTTTACAAAGCCACTTTGGCTACCGGTGACGCCGGTATCTCTTTAATCAGGAGCGACATCATCCGGTACCTTTTACGTCACCTTCTGCCTTTGGCGCCAGGGCTTCGTTTAAAGCTGAAGCGTTTCACTCATCCTTGTCCTCTAGCTTTGGAGAGAATCTTGGACCAGCTTTGCCGACGTGCTACAGTGTAGCCTGTACCGGTACTCCGGTATCTTCTTAGCCGGTGCCGGCATACCCCTCCTGGGATACCGGCACGGTTCACTTCGCGCAGAGCTAACTCTTGTTAGCCGGAACAACCATTAAACCGGTATCTTGATGGTTTAAACCATCCGGTTTGGCATGCCTTTGGCATACCGGGGGTCATCCCCCCAACATTACGGGAGGGCATAGTTTCCCTCTCAAATTAGCTGAAAGTTTGCAATTTGTATTAATCGAGATGGCCATTAAGATTAGGATCAGCTTAACATTCTTGCCACTCCTCGCCTTGCAGGCTCTCCCATGATGTTTCCCCCGGGCCCTAACCTTCCCCGTCGGACGTTCATCGTCACCGCGCACCACATCCACCGGCTGAAGCAACGCATCTCCGACCTCACAACCTTGCCTCCATCAGAGCAGACCGCGCCGTCTAGCTTCGTGGCCATCGCGGCGCTCACCTGGGTGTCCTTTGTCCGGTCCAAGCATTCACACTGCGGCGCTCAAGTGGATTGCTCGAGAGATGCCACTACAAGAAATATGTTGACCTACGACACTCCATTTTCGTCTCTAAATCGTCACAATATTTCATCTATGACGATTCTATGACAAAAAATTGATCATCAAAAACGGAGCGTCAGGAATCAACCAACATGACCTTTTACTTTGAATCGTCATAGTCGTCTATGACGATATTGGATCGTCGTAACCACTATGACGATCCAATATCGTCACTGGCGATCTGGCCATGCCACATCAGATCCTACGTGGCTAGTCCGACGTGGCAAAATTATAACAAAATCAAATCGTCGTAATCCAAAATCAGCCCAATCCATTGACTTTACTCCTATGGCTGGCATCTAGACAGCAAGCACACACTGTTGTAGTAATCAGTAAAAGGACCCTAGGAAATCATCTACACATTGTTGAACTAATACACGTTGTGTCAGGTTTGATACAAACCTAGAGTAGTACTAAATTAATTCAGTACCTTGCATACTTGGTATAATAATTGCCTCCAGACAGCAGCAAATACTCATGTGCCACAAATGAGCAAGGGAATACACAGACACGCATGGAACAAGCTAACAAATTAATAAACACTATCACCAACTTGGTTTGCTACCAGAAAGTTTTTCCCTAATCCACTGATAACAAATGAAGGACATTTGAAACAACAACACATATAAGCTTGATCAGAGGTCCAACCAAAGCCCGTTCCAGAAGGGCAGCAGACATCAGCAGACAAAACCTCTTCCTCTGTTCATAGGAAAACACACATAAATAGTTAGAGAACAATGTGATTGACATTTCCAGGAACCAAAATTTCTATAAAATTCCCATCCACGCAGGCAGCAAACAAGTTATCAAGTTTAGGAGAAGGTGAGACAAACCTCCTCTCAGACAGGCACCAAAACCAACCTAGCGATGTTTCCAATGGATCCACATGCAGCTCATCCAAATGGATACCCAAAAACATCTAGTGACCTACAACTACGTAAATTTTTCCCACTTGGAAATAAAATAAGCATGAGCAGAAATTGATATCAAATCTTGATTCATAATAAAGAGGATTAATATTTCCACAAAATTATTGATCTGAATAAATATGCAATGAAGGAAAGACTAGACAACAACAATATAGCATGAATGGATTCAATGAATCCTAGCTAGAATAAAACGAGGAAGGTGATTTTGTGCCCATGAAGCCCGTGCTGTTATTCAGAACAAACCTAAACAACAATTTTTACCAACTGAAATGGATCTGCATCTAGCTTAGCGAGATGCACTGCAAAAACCTCTACAGATATACAGCCAAACAATACAAACTAAAACACAGATGAGCACACAAATCGTGATCTATACCTAATCTCCTCTACTGTTCTACTGCAAGTTTTTAGCAGACACGGGAGCCAAATCATCTACTGCTTTATGAGGCTACTGCTAGGCATATGGCGCGTAGTCGAAGTAAAATACCAACTGCACGCTGTTGTTGGCGGTCCTGCAGAACATGGGACCACCATCGTCGGTGGAGGCAAGGGCTTGTAGACCTACCGCATCTGTCCCGTAGGGTGAATCCGGTCGCCGAACATGTTCAACACCACCTGTTTCCTCCCTTGTCGTCTGGTTGTTCCCTCGACCCGAAATAGGAGGATGGGAGGCAGCGGAGGGGCAACGGGATGGTAGGTCGGCTGGCTGTCGAAGCCTGGCCACCGGCGAGAAGGGGCAGCACGGCGAGCGTGCTCCCTCGATCTATATGGGGTCGGTCGTAGGGGAGAAATCCCACGAGGGGAGATGGGGGTCGACCGGTCGAGGGTGAGGGGCCGGAGGTGGTGCGGAGGGGAGGAGAGGCGCCGGAGGTCTGGGGTGGCCGGCGATGTGGCGTCGGGGAAGGAAGAGATCTTAATCAAGGTGGAGGCGGCGCGCGAGGGTGTGTGGGAGGAGACGAGGGAGGGATCTGTGAGAGGAGTAGGTGGGGTTGGATACGGGCTGCCCTAGAAAAATTTCAGGCCAAATTTTGGTCTCCCACGGCCCAAAATCGAAAGCCTGTGGCGCCAACACCAATTTCACAACGCGGGCAGATTCGCTCCAAAATGTCGGTGCGGTGAAGAGTGAGTTCCCAAGCGTTGGATCACGCTATTGTAGATGGCTAAGATCCATTTTGATGGGTGATCCGTGGGTAGCCTCCTTCATGCATTCTGATTGGCTAGAAAAAAGTGTCCACGGAATTGCTGGATAGCTTTATTTCTATTGCCATCGCATCAAAAATGTTCCATTCATGCCACGCGCGAGTGTGTTGGGTTCGAATGTACAGGTCAATGGGCTACATGTCACTGAAGTTTATTATTTGTGGCCCACATGCCACATCATTTTGTATCACTTAGTGTCAGGTTCGTGTGTCCCATACCTTGTATGTTTTGTCCGTATGACATATGGGTTTCACACGTTAGATAGGTCAAGTGGACACATAAGCGGAATTTGACACGTGGACATGGCACGTAGGTGGAAATTGACACGTGGACACGACACATAGGCCAAATAGCTGAGCTGTTATATTATGACGATTTTATGTTATGAAATAATGACGTTCTTGACTTAGATCATCATAATTTTCTAGGATTTTCAGCTTCAAAACAGCTTATGACGATCCGGTGCAAAATCGTCATAGATCTATGACGTTTTCATCCACGGTCACTATCAGAAGGTCACAAGTTAACACATTTCTTGTAGTGTGCAGAAGCAGGTGGCCGCTACAGTCCACGCCCCAATCTAGCTAACGCGGGCATGCATTTCGTCGAGCAGGTTGTGCTCGCGCGGGAGAGGAAGAGGGAGGGGAGGGGAGCGCTCACCGACGAGGGCGGCAGGGGTCGAGGACGAGGTTGACGACGACGGCAGGGGTCGAGGACGCGGCGGCCCCTCCTCCTTGAAGCGGCGGCGCCCCCTCCTCCTTGACGCGGCGGTGGCCCCTCCTCTTCCACGCCGCAGCGGGTTGTGCTGCTGGTGGCGTGGATGCGTGGAGTGTGGCGGCATGCGGCCGTCGCGGAGGAAGGCGGCGGCGGCGCCAGCGCGCCCCATTGCCGGCGGTGGCGGCGATTTGTGGAGAGGGTCGGGTATGGGGCGACGGAGGGGTACGGGGTGGGTTATAAGGACATTATTTCTGTGGCGCACCATGCCCAGTGCGCCACAGAATAGCTTATTTCTGTGGCGCATCAAACCCAGTGCGCCATAGAACACCTTATTTCTGTGGCGCACTGAGTCTGATGCGCCACAGAAATAAGGAAACCAATGATTGGGGCTGGCAGGGTGTGGGCCCCACCTTATTTCTGTGGCGGATTTGCTTGCGGTGCGCCACAAAAATAGCTTATTTTTGTGGCGCACGGTGTCCGGTTGTTTCTGTGGCGCATAAGAGGCTGGTGCGCCACCGAAATAAGATCTCATCTATAAGGCTTTTCCTACTAGTGAGTCGAGGAACTCCCCGCAATAATCTAATGACTATCGCCAGCCCCAATCCTTGCTTTCTTCGGCAAGGGGGCTTGGGGGCTGGCTATAGGAGTCGATGTTTCCACGTTCTGTTGCGGGGGAGGTGAACAGTGTTCTTTGGAAAGAACCACGGTATTGGACGTGCTTGTCGGAGCCGTACCATGAATCGCGGGTTCTTCTTCTTCTTCTTCGGAGCTGTCAATATAGAAAAATGAGCATCCCAAAGAAAAAAGGAGTTAGACAAAAACATAAAAATAAAGTGACTCACGAGCTGACAGCACCAGCGTCATCATAGGGGTCAAAAGCACCCTCCTCTTCAGGCGAAGTTTCTTCGGCAGCCGGTGTAGTAGGCCTTGAGGTGCCGGAATCCTCGACATCATCTCTTTTCCTCTTGAGCCCAGGAGAAACGGCGAGAGGAGGAGAGATGGAATGGTCAGAGTCAGAACGATCTGACTCAGTCTCTTTTTCGGAGGACGCCGCGGATTTTTGAGATCCTGCGACTTCACTCTCAGGACGAGAGGTTTCTTGCGAGTCGTCGGTGACAACGGCTCGCTCATCTACCTCTCCACCTTCAGGAAGGGGGGAGAGAAGAAAGAATTCGGTGGCCCTATACAATGCAAAAACAGGACAAACGGTGATTATACAAGGAAAACACAAAGCAGTCGACAAAACTAGTTAAGCAACTCGAAGGACAGCCACTTACTTCAGGAAGGGCGTGGGAGGCGCTATATGGCTCCACGCGGCAGGAGGAAGGAACCTCGTGTTTCTTGCTCAAGGAAGAAAAACGTCGAATGAGCCTCTCCAAGTCTTTCACAGAGAGATCCTTGGACAAACGATCAACATCTTTCTCGCCAGAGTACATCCAAAGGGGGTTTTTGCGAGCCTGCAGAGGCTGCACCCTGATCCTAAGGAAGTAAGTAGTTATCTGAACACCCGAGAGTTCCTTTCCGCGGGTGTTCTGGAGCTGATGGATGCGCTTCATCAGGGCTTCGGTAGCCGTCTTTTCTTCGGCAGTGGCCTCCGCGTCCCAAGATCGGCGTCTGAGAATTTCTTTGGTAGCCTCAAATGGAGCAATGCCATACTCCTGGGAGTTGACATACTCATCCTGGATGTACAACCATCTTTTGCGCCACCCTTGGGCGGAGTCGTGGAATTTGACGTCAAAATAGTCAACATCGGGTCGAACGCAGATGCAAACGCTGCCCACATTGTAGACGACGTTGCGGGAGTTGTTACGCCGGAGGTAGAAAATGCGCTTCCACAGGCCCCAATGAAGATGGGTGCCGAGGAAGCACTCACACAAAGTGATAAAAATAGAGATGTGGAGGATGGAGTTCGGGGTCAGCTGGTGTAGCTGGATCCCGTAAACAAAGAGAAGACCACGAAGGAATTCGTGGATAGGGGTGGAGAGGCCGCGAATGAGATGGTCAATAAAAGTTACCCGATATCCGATTAGAGGACGCGGGAAGCTCTCGTCGCTAGGGAAGATCAGCGAGTCCTGCTTATTCAGCAGGCCAAGTTTCTTGAGCATCCTCTTGTCCTGATTGGAAATCTTGGAGCGCTCCCATCTAGAGATCTCAGCCTTGTCCATTGGAGCGTTGGTGCCCGGAGCTATGTGCCTGGTCAGCTTCGTGCGCGGCGGCATGGAAGAGCGCTTTGGTGGAGCAGAGGAGCGAAAGGGAGCGAGGATTTGAAGAGCTCAGAGGAACATCAATGGCGGAAGCAGAGGGAGGAAGAAGATGTGCGGCGCGGCGAAGGGAAAAAAGGTAGAAGGTGCGCTGGCTTTATAGCAAGGAGCTGATCCGTCGCGCCGTTGGATGAAAAGGAAATGCATCTTAAGACTTACGCGTGTCCACAAGGGTACAAAGGTCTTTTCAGCGAGAAGTTACTGGACAGGAGTTACTGCGCGCCTGGCGGAAATTACGGAGGACGTGTGTCCCTGTAAGCCCCAGGAGTAGGAAAACCCAGAGCGCGCAGGTATGAGGGGTTTATGTGCATGAGGTCACTACAAGGGACCGTGAGGTCGCCTCGCATTCCCAAGCTTATGGGTAGGCCAAGCAACAGCTCGACACGCCCATGCACACATCACCCACCTCAAAGGCTCACGTTAGGCTTTCCAAGCCTGAGTGCTTCACCTTCCTGTGCACTTCACACATACACGCACGGTGCACAGGATACAAGGGTAGAATACAGATTCAATATCACAACAAGACTATGTAAGACACAAAAGATGGAAATAAAGTTCATATATAGCAACGCTCCTCTGAGCAAGATCCAAATGACACTCAAAAGGGAAACATATCCCAACAGTACATCATACATAAAGATAGCAAATAGTCTGGGTACAGACAAGATCCAAATTGGACTAAGAGTCCTGAAGATAACCAAGCGGGATCCATAACCAACAAGCCACTGCTGCCTTAGGAACGATCCTGCTACGCAACGAAGTCGTCGTCCGTGAACTCGACAAAGTAGCCTCCTGCGTACTCTCGTCACCTGTTTGTCGAAAAGCGGGTTCCGGAAAAACAGAGAGAAAAACGAGGGTAAGTACCAAATGGCACGTACTTGCGAGACAAGACCAGCTATGCTTGCTGGGGGCGGTATAAACTTCGCCCGGCTATATGTGGAGTTTAGCGGCAGCAAAGCAACTAACCAATAGAGACACGCTACAACTTTCGTCTATTAGAGAAGATGAGAGAGCGCATAAGCTAACAGTTCTATACTCTGCAAACAAAACCCAGCCAATGCGATCCCCCTTAGCCAAGAGGTACTGGCAAGGCACTCACACAGTTGACAATTTTATTCCATATCCGTTGTAGTAGTACTATCTTACTACACAGATTATTAGCAAATTATTAGCGACAAGATTAGGTGTAAGTTGTTCTATGATCGAGTTAAGCAGCTCCAAGTCGTCCATAACCGCGGACATGGCTTATCGATAAGATTTACCCTGCAGGGGTGCACCAATGTTACCATACGCGCATGCTCGAACCCGCATAGTCAAGTGCGGAGTCTCACAACAAGACCGTTCCCAGATCTGCAAGAATGCCTAGGGGGGCCACCCAACTAAGCTACCGTCACGAAGTTCGCCGTACTCCGAGACGGACCCAGCGTAGGCGTCTAGGCGGGCACTAACGGCCAAGCACTAGATAAGTCGTCTAGCAATTATGCGGTGCAGTACAGAATAAAACACCCGAAGGCAACAGGAAGTAAACACCCGAAGGCAACAGTATATAAACATGCATGCGCCAAATAAAACCAAGGTTGTGGCCCCCTTTTCAACAGACTTGAGAAAAGGTAAAGGGTGATGGGGGATCCCGATAAAATCTCCCGCGAGTGGTTAGCGCGCTCAGTCTTAGAACAGATAACAAGAACTCGGGTCCTAGGGGACACAAGCGAGACAAAAATCCGTTGCTTTCGCAAAGGGGCTCACCGATGCCTCTGCAATATTATTATCCCATATCAATTTTAAATTGTAGCAAAAGTTATCAACTTCATTTTCGAAAAGGTAGTGTATGTGTCAACGTCCCAACAAGATATCCCGAACATTTCGAGATATCAACAAAACCCTAAACTCGCCTACGACTCGCAAAGCTGGCAAACAACAAACAACGGTAGGGCGAGGAGGTGTAACTCGGATATATAGGTAACAGGTGGAATAGGACACGTGACACAACAGAATCGCAACATAGGGATAGCAATAGATCAAAAGAGCATGAAAATGTAAAATAGGTGAAGAGGTGGGCTCGCCTGTCAGATCAGCGGTAGAAGCACAGGCACGATCCTCCTGGGGTGCTCGTACTCCTCGTACTGCTCTGCGTCGGCGTCTACTCGAGAAGAACCAAATAGCACATACAAGGAAATTATAGCACAAATCAATACAAGTAAATGCAATGCGCAATATGATGCATGATGACATGGCAAGATGATATGTGCAAGGCAAAATTAAGCGGGGTGCTCTATTGTCACATGAAATGATAGGCACCCTCACATAACAACTTAGTTCATATTGCAATTTTACTTTGGACAATTCAGAGATGATGCCAATGATGCATGATAATGCAAGATTTGAAATCCTCTCGCTTTTCTGATGAAAATAGATATAAAGTTTGTTGAATTTGGAATTATAGAAAAAGAGTTATGAATTATGCCATAATACTCAATTAAATTCAGATTTTAATTATGTCCAAATTTTAATTATCCAAAAACCAAAACAAAGTTCATATTTGAATAGACCAAGAAAAACTGATCAATTTGGATATATGGTTTGTCAAATTTGGATGTAGGAAAGTGCAAAAATAAATAGTTGAAAAAGGGGACAGATTTCATATTAAGAATTTAGAAAGGAATTTGAAATTCGAAAACTGACACAGATTTGGGCGGGAGTTATTTTTCACAGAGTTAGGGCTAGCCCTGGTCGCTGACCAGTGGGTCCCTGCGCCACGTAGGCGTGCCCGCGTGGCAAACCAAAAAGGTGTGGCTTTTTCTGCGCCCGCGGGAGTTCGAGCCTGGGTCTGCGCGTGTGAGAAGCTAGGCGGCAGCCACTGGGCTGCCGCTTCGGATTTGTCAGTATACAGGGCGCAGACAAGGTATAGTGTAACGCCGGTTAACTGAATTTTAACACTTGCGCTGATGAGGTGACAGTAGCAGATTACTGTATAAGGTTTTGTGCACAGTTTTTAAAGCGGCTACTGCGACAGATCTGTGCAGCTCTAGGCGATACTATGATGTAGTTGAGCAAGAGGGATGTGGGGTGGACCGATTGGAGGTGGAAAGGCTCGGTTTGGTGCACCGTGTCGACGGCGAGGTTCGCCGGAAAACGGGTGCACGTCACAGAGAAGCTGTCGGAAAACGAAGAACTATTTCCTGGAACGATCTTCGGTCGAAGATGACGACGAAACTACGGAGTATCAGCGGAAGATGTAAACATCAAACATGTAGCTCGAAGTCGTGGCTTTGCAATGGTGCAAAGAACTCGTGCTGAGGTGACCCGTGCCGGCGGCAATCTTCGTCGGAAAAGGGCTCCGTGTCACAGACATAAAAAGGCTCGTTTTTCGTTTTCTCGTTTCGATTCTGCCTCGGATTTCTCTTCTCTGTGGTGATCCAGCAACGTAGATGCATGTAGGGATGAGAGGAGAAGGTCTTTCTCACCCTGGGTTGATCGACGGCGAGGAAGAAACGGCAGAGGTGGCCGGAGACGGAGAAGGAGAGGATGGCCGGGGGGTAGACGACGCAGAAGTAGACGAGGACGAGCAGATCTTGGAGGCTTGGCCTCCGTGAGGAAGACGAAGATGTAGAGGAGACCTTGGGGACCCCGTTCCACGGCTCAGGTGGGTTCGAGGGCGTCCATGGCGACGGCGGCGGACGGTAGACGGCGGCGACGCTCTCGGTAGGTTTTTCACCGAGAGGAGAAAAAGGAGAGGGTCGCGGCGCTCGATGGGAGGAACTGGGGCTAGGGTTTGGTGGGGAGCTGGTGGTGCTTAAAAAGGATGGGGAGCGAGCAGGTAGCCGTCAAGGTGAGACGACGGCGTCGCTGGTTTGTGGCCAGAAAAAGGGTGGAAGCGACGACGTCGAACGGTAAAGGGAAGCTTCTGTTTACTATATAAAGGAGAGAGAGGGGATGGCGTGGTGGATGGTTTGGTTGGACCCAGTGTAGCTGGTTGGGTCCGGCTGGGTTTGGGTTAGGGTTAGGTTAGGTTTTGTTAGGTTAGGGTTTAGCTAGAGTTTTGTTTTATTTTTCTTTCTCTCTTTATTTTTCTGTTTTTATTTTCTTTTCAAAACCGAAAACAATTTTATGGATATGAAAGTGTTGTTTGAAATGAAGGGAGAAGAATAGGAGAAACATCATATCACATGTGATGATGAAAGAAGGAAAGAAATAAAAGGGGTTATGCATAGAGCCGAAAGGAAATAAAGGGCTCCATGATTTCATGTGCAACATAATTGTAGTTTTACAAAACAACCAATTACTTGAGATGGAGTGTCTCCAACCCAATCATAAATTGGTTTGGCAAAGAAGAGGTTAGGGTTGGTTCCAATTTTTAGAAAATTTAGCCATGACCCTTTTGTATTGTGTTAAGAGAGAGAGAAGAATTGGGTGTGGTGCTTTTCTTGGAACATCACAAGAGGAGGGGGATGAACCAAGAAAGGAAAAGGGAGGAAGAACAACATCAAACAAAATAAAGCCAAAAACCAAATGCAATTTATAAAAGCCAAGGTGGTGTAATGCATGAATGCAACATGATGGCATGAACAAAAAATGCAAGAAAGGTACAAAGGGTTCTATGTATTACTCTTGGGATGTTACAAACGCCCCCCCTTGAAGGAATCGCGCCCCGAGATTCTCAGGAAGAAGAGAAGAAGGACGGGTACTCGGAACGTAGTTGATCTTCCCGCTCCCAAGTTGCTTCTTTATCAGAATGGTGCGACCACTGCACCTTGAGGAACTTGATAGAGTTGTTGCGAGTTCGACGTTCAGCTTCATCAAGAATACGAACGGGATGCTCTTTGTAGGAGAGGTCTTCTTGTAGGTCGATGGACTCGTGATCAACTGCACGGTCCGGATCTTTGAAGCACTTCTTGAGCTGTGACACGTGGAAGACATCGTGCACTTTGGAGAGCTTCTCAGGAAGTTCAAGGAGGTAAGCGACTTCACCACGCTTTGCTAGAACTTTGAAGGGACCAATGTATCTTGGCGCCAGCTTGCCTTTGATACCAAAACGATGTGTGCCCCTCATTGGAGTAACACGGAGGTAAGCTTGATCTCCAGGTTGATAGATCATATCACGGTGCTTGCTGTCATAATAGCTTTTCTGCCGAGATTGTGCTATCTTCAGATTGTCACGAATGATTCGCACCTTTTCTTCAGCCTCGTTGATGACATCGGGGCCAAAGATTTGTCTTTCACCAGTTTCAGACCAGTTTAGAGGTGTTCTGCATTTGCGACCATAGAGAGCTTCGAAGGTGCCATGCCCAAACTGGCTTGATAGCTGTTGTTGTAAGAGAACTCAGCGAATGGAAGGCATTCTTCCCATTTCATGCCGAAGGAGATAACACAGGCACGGAGCATGTCCTCGAGGATCTGATTGACTCTTTCGACTTGCCCACTCGTTTGCGGATGATAAGCTGTGCTGAAGAGCAGATTGGTTCCCATAGCTTTCTGAAAGCTAGCCCAAAACCTGGAAGTGAAGATACTTCCGCGATCAGAGCTTATTTCCAAGGGAACACCATGAAGAGAGACGATCTTTGCAGTGTAGAGCTCGGCCAACTAACTAGCAGATATTGTCTCTTTGATAGGAAGGAAGTGAGCAACCTTGGAAAGACGGTCGATCACCACGAAGATAGCATCATTGCCTTTTCTAGACTTTGGAAAACCAGTTACAAAGTCCATCTCAATCTTATCCCATTTCCACTCAGGAATCTTCAGGGGTTGGAGGACACCGGCAGGTCTCTGATGTTCTGCTTTGACACGGCGACAGACATCACATTCCGAGACATAGCGAGCAACATCCCTTTTCATCCTAGTCCACCAATAGGTAGACTTGATATCGAGATACATCTTTGTGCTTCCAGGATGTATAGAAAGAGGAGTGTCGTGAGCTTCTTTGAGAATGAGGTTTCTCAGGTCTGGATCGTTCGGAACAACAAAACGACCTTGGAAAAACAGAGTTCCTTGATCGTCGATAGAGAAGGACTTGTACTTGGGCTTGTGCATATTCTCTTTGATGTTCTTGCTGCAAATATCTCGCAACTGTCCTTTTCGGATCTTATCTTCAAGAGTCTGCGTGATTACCAAGTTTGCAAGGTAGCCTTGGGGAACGAGCTCAAGATTCAATTTCCTGAATTCTTCATAAAGAGCAGGTTGACTTTCTTGAATCATGAGGTTGTTGCAATAGGATTTGCGACTAAGGGCGTCAGCCATGACATTAGCTTTGCCTGGAGTGTAGCTGATAGACAGATCAAAGTCCTTGATGGTTTCCATCCATCTCGTTTGACGGAGGTTCAAGTTGGGTTGCGTGAAGATGTATTTGAGTCTCTTGTGGTCGGTGAAGATCTCACATTTGTTGCCCAACAAGTATTGGCGCCATGTTATTAAAGCATGTAACACGGCTGCAAGATCAAGATCATGTGTGGGATAGTTGAGTTCATGCTTTTTCAACTGACGAGAAGCATACGCCACAACTTGACGTTCTTGCATGAGGACAGCACCTAGACCATGAAGAGAGGCATCACAGAAAATCTGGAAAGGTTTAGAAGTATCTGGAAGAACAAGAACAGGTGTGGAAGTGAGCTTCTGCTTGAGGAGGTCAAAGCTTTCTTGGCATTGAGGAGACCAAAGGAACTTCTTGTCTTTCTTCAGGAGATCGGTAAGAGGCTTGGCGATCTTGGAGAAATTCTCAACGAAGCGGCGGCAGTAACTTGCCAAATCGAGGAAACTTCTCACTTGCTTGACATTCTTCGGAGGAAGCCATTCTACGATCGCCTTGACGGTTTCAGGATTGACAGCAATGCCTTTTCCAGAAATGACATGACCAAGATACACGACTTGAGGAAGCCAGAATTCACATTTAGAGAACTTGGCATAGAGACGATGTTCACGAAGCTTCATGAGGATGAGGCGAAGATGCTCTTCATGCTCCTCATTGGACTTGGAGTAGACAAGGATATCATCGAGATAGACTACCACAAACTTGTCGAGGTACTCCATGAAAATGTAGTTCATCAACCGAGAGAAAGTGGCAGGAGCATTAGTGAGGCCAAAGGACATGACGGTGTATTCATAGAGACCATAACGAGTTTTGAAGGCTGTCTTGGGTACATCCTCTTTGCGGATTTTGATTTGGTGATAACCGCTTCTCAAATCCATCTTAGAGAACACAGTTGCACCCGCAAGCTGATCAAAGAGCTCATTGATGCGAGGAAGAGGATATGTATTCTTGATCGTTTTCTCATTGAGAGGGCGGTAGTCAACCACCAATCGATCAGTTTTATCCTTTTTCTTGACGAAGATGGTAGGACATCCCCATGGAGAAGTGCTTGGTTGAATGAAACCGAGTTTTTGCAACTCATCAAGCTGCTTCTTGAGTTCAACCAACTCATTTGGACCCATTTTGTATGGTCGCTTTGAGATAGGAGCTGTTCCAGGCTCTAGTTCAATGACGAACTCAACAGCCCTGTCAGGTGGCATACCTGGAAGTTCTTCAGGAAAAACATCAGGAAAGTCGCAAACCACCGGTATAGACTCAAGCTCCGGAAGAGAACTAGGATTCAAAGCAAAGAGCTGAACGGAAGGTGTTTGAGAAGGTGTGTATGTCAAGGTTCCTATCGGAGTAGGAAGAGAAACTGAATGCTCAGCGCAATCAATGACAACTTTGTTGGCCTTCAACCAATCCATGCCAAGAATGACATCGATACCAGAAGATCTTAGCTCGATGAGGGACGCAAGGAACACATGGTTTCCAATCTGAATTTGATTGCCATGACTTATTATTAGCGCTTCCAACATTCCTCCGGGAGAAACAACCGTGAAAGATTTGGACAAGTACTCGACCGGTAACTCATGCTTTTGAGAGAACGGAAGCGACACAAAGGAAAGTGAAGCTCCCGTATCAAACAGAACTTTTGCAGGAATAGAGTTAACGAGCAAAGTACCAAGCACGACGTCGGTAGCTTGTTCAGCTTGCTCGATGTTGAGGTTGTTGACGCGAGCAGCCCTCGGACCTTGCCTGTTGTTGTTGTTGTTGAAGGCACGGCCCGGAGCTGGTGCACGAACCATCGCTTGTGTCGGAGTAGAGCGAGGTGGCGGTGGAGGCAGCTTCTGAGGACAGAAGGTAGAGATGTGCCCAACCTGACCACACTTGTAGCATGTGGGGTCGGCACGTGGACCCATCGGCCTTGGTCCACTATATGCAGGCCTTGGCGGAGTTTGGTAGGTCCTCTGCGCCAGCTGCGGGGTGGGAGGGCAGGGAGCATACCCAGCGTGTGCGGCGCGGGGAGTATACCCAGCTTGAGCAGCTTGTCTTGACGGTGCGGGATAAGGAACCCACAGCCTGCGCTTCTGAGGCGGCGCTGATGCTGAAGGAGCAGCAACCTCTCGAGTATGCTTGCGCGACTCCTCGAACGCAAGCCTACCCGACTCTTCCTTGACAGCAGTGTTGACAAGCTTGTCGAAGGTTTCTGCCGTGACATGAGTGAGCGCGTACTTGAGTGCCGGCTTGAGGCCATTACGGAACCTCTTCTGCTTCTTGGCATCAGTAGACACTTCTTCACCACCATAGCGAGCTAGCTTGGAGAACTCGATGCTATATGCCATCACATCTTTGTTGCCCTGAACAAGACTGAGGAATTTCTCCTTCATCCTGTCCTTTAGCCCTTCAGGAATGTGGTGGCTCCTGAAAGCTTCCCTGAATTCTTCCCATGTGACATCAGGCGCATTGGCGGGACGCATCTCGAGAAAGTTCTCCCACCATGCGGCGGACCCTCCTGTCAGTAGGTGAGTCGCAAACCGCACCTTGTCTTCTGGGGCGACTCCCGCTGTGTTGAGCATGCGGTTGACATCGCGCACCCAATCATCTGCATCCAGCGGTTCAGGAGTAGAGTCGAACGATCGCGGGTTCAGCTGCAGGAAGTCCCGGATCATCACTCGGCCATAGCCTTGACGAGCTTGATCAAAGTTGTGCTGGGTTTGCTGCATCTGACCCAACAGCTGAGTCATATGCAACAGGGTTGGTCCCAGCTCAGGGGGTGGTGGAGGTCTAACCATCCTGTTGAGGGAAAGCATTAAGACAGTTGAAACAACATATGAAAACAAAGCTTAGAACAAGGATTCAAGATCAGATAACACATCGATCCATAGAATTCATCAAGGTACACCATACAAGGTTCAAGTACACATGAGATCCATACAACCGGATACAAAGGATAGAACAACTAGAACCAACACAAGGATACAAAGATAGCAAATCTAACACATCCACTCAACCCATGGGCTGGTAGTCACCACGATGCCTGTTGGTACGGCGGCGACCACGACTGTGCTGATCCACGGGAAGATGGAGCCTCGGAGTGTACAAAGAGTGAGCCTCAGGACCCTGCTCTCCGTACAGAAGTGGCCCTCGGTGGTGTGGGTCGACCGAGAGAAGCTGCCCACGGTCAGGCACGTACCCTCCAACATCTGAAGGAGCACAGGTGGGAGGGAACTGCACACTCTGCGGGTAGGAGGGGTGCGACGGCTGAGGAGTGGTATAAGCTGCCAAGTGCTGTCGTGTGCGCCAGAGCTGCTCAGTGACGAAGTCCAGCTCGTGGAGAAGAGCCTGAGTAAAACGGTCCTGGCACTGCACGAACTGAGCTGTCATGAACAGGCGACTGTTCTCCAGCTCCGGGTCAGCGTACCCACCAGTGTGGTACCTCGCCTGCGTGACACGAACCCCAGACGGAACGTAGCGGTACGGAGACCTCTCGAAGCAAGTGTAGGTGGAGCGCAGCATAATGATCATGCAGTACGCTGCTCTCTGCACAGCCATCTCAACAGAGCTCGCTGTGGCCTCAGCAAGGTGCTCCGGGAAGTAGCGGAGGTCATCAGCAGGCACGTGGACCTCAGCTCTGTAGTGGTGCTGCTGGTCTTCCCGAGGAATCTCGGTCACTCGATACTCAGGGTACCAGACGTAGCCCAAGTAGCTGAGCATCTCGCGTAGTAGCACCGGAAAACCACGGGTGTCCTCGCACTGGGTCATACGAACGATCTGTTGATACGCCATCTGCATGAGGATATCGGAAAGAAGTCAGGCGCCAGAACAAGGAAGTGGTCAAGATATCAACAGAACAACAGAGAGAAGACATGTTAGCATGAAAATACCAACATGGCAAAGGAACAGATTATATGTGGAGATTGACAACGGATGATAATGAAGCAACCATAGTACAGAAATTTTTCAAAACACTTTTCCCTATGGCACTACGGTTACCCAGAACACGTCCAAACCTAGGTGAAACAAGATAAGAACAGAGTAAAACCGTTACACTTCCTTACCAGAGGGAGGGTGGGTGGGGTAAGAAATAAAAGCAGAATTCCTACTCTCGCGCACAATTTTTCCTATGTAGCTACTAAAATATGAGTTTCTAGACACAACTTCGTCCGCTGCAAGGGCTCCTAAAGGCAGTCCTGCTCTGATACCAAGTCTGTAAGCCCCAGGAGTAGGAAAACCCAGAGCGCGCAGGTATGAGGGGTTTATGTGCATGAGGTCACTACAAGGGACCGTGAGGTCGCCTCGCATTCCCAAGCTTATGGGTAGGCCAAGCAACAGCTCGACACGCCCATGCACACATCACCCACCTCAAAGGCTCACGTTAGGCTTTCCAAGCCTGAGTGCTTCACCTTCCTGTGCACTTCACACATACACGCACGGTGCACAGGATACAAGGGTAGAATACATATTCAATATCACAACAAGACTATGTAAGACACAAAAGATGGAAATAAAGTTCATATATAGCAACGCTCTACTGAGCAAGATCCAAATGACACTCAAAAGGGAAACATATCCCAACAGTACATCATACATAAAGATAGCAAATAGTCTGGGTACAGACAAGATCCAAATTGGACTAAGAGTCCTGAAGATAACCAAGCGGGATCCATAACCAACAAGCCACAGGCTGCTGCCTTAGGAACGATCCTGCTATGCAACGAAGTCGTCGTCCGTGAACTCGACAAAGTAGCCTCCTGCGTACTGCTCATCATCTCGTACCTGTTTGTCGAAAAGCGGGTTCCGAAAAAGAGAAAACGAGGGTAAGTACCAAATGGCACGTACTTGCGAGACAAGACCAGCTATGCTTGCTGGGGGCGGTATAAACTTCGCCCGGCTATATGTGGAGTTTAGCGGCAGCAAAGCAACTAACCAATAGAGACACGCTACAACATTCGTCTATTAGAGACGATGAGAGAGCGCATAAGCTAACAGTTCTATACTCTGCAAACAAAACCCAGCCAATGCGATCCCCCTTAGCCAAGAGGTACTGGCAAGGCACTCACACAGTTGACAATTTTATTCCATATCCGTTGTAGTAGTACTATCTTACTACACAGATTATTAGCAAATTATTAGCGACAAGATTAGGTGTAAGTTGTTCTATGATCGAGTTAAGCAGCTCCAAGTCGTCCATAACCGCGGACACGGCTTATTGAAAGTATAGAGATGGTAAACCTAGAGGGGGGGTGAATAGGTTTCTACAAGTTTTAATTCTTTCTTTGCAATATTAGGCTTTGCGGAATATAAAGGTGAGCCTAATGCAAACTAGGTGAAACAACCTATATGAGGATACAACTAACTCGAGCACGAAGGCTCTCACAGGCATTAAATCACAAGTAAGGAGTTCGGTTAGAGATAACCGATAGCACGCGGAGACGAGGATGTATTCCCGTGTTCCCTTCCTTTGCAAGAAGGTACGTCACGTTTGGGGGGTGGAGGTCCCACGAAGGATTCCCCACGCCACGAAGGCTCACCCTATTCTCCGGAGCCTATCCCACGAAGGAATAGCTCGCTCACTTGTGGTAGACTTTGAGGTAGCCTCCAAACCTTCACAATCTTGTCCGGAGCAAATCCACAGCCCGGAAGCTTCCGGACCTCTCTTGCCCACCTAGGGTTTCCAAGGAACCCTAGGAAGCAAGATCTCGATGAATACAAGGGGGAATGAGATTTGGCTTGGTAGAACGGTAGATCGGGTCCTCCTCTATCGTTTCCCGGAGGGATTTGAGTTTGGGTGGAGGAGGAGGGAGATCTGAGGCTTTTGGTGTTTCTAGCAATGGAGTATGTGAGAGGGAGCTCAAGAACAGTTTGTATTGTGTTGCCTAACTGTCCAGAGGTAGGAGAAGGGGTTTTTATAGTGTCACTTGAAATATGGCCGTTGACGACTTGCCACCTCAGTTTTTCCCCGAGAAATCCGGTTGACCTGGTCTGGGACCGGATCGTCCGGCCGAGGGCCCGGTCAGACCGGCCCAGTGACCGGTGCACCCGGTCCAAACCGGATCGTCCGGCCGAGTGCCCGGTCAGACCGGCCCAGTGACCGGTGCACCCGGTCCAAACCGGACCAGAGACCGGGCGGCAACCGGACGCATGGAAAAGCCCCCTGGATGGCTCCCGGATGGCACCGGACCAGGGCCCGGTCAGCGCCGGCGCATCCGGTCGAGGACCCGGTCAGACCGGGATTCTGACCGGATCGGCCCGGTCGCACGGCCGGCTGACCGGGCGGCTGACCGGCCACCTTGATGTGGCCACCTTCTCTATTTTTGTTGAAATGGGGGGTCTCCCTTCTCCTTCTTGTTCCATTGATACATCATCTATGCCTCTTTAGCTAATACCTGAGATTAACTTCATGAACATGTATTAGGTCAAATACTCTAGCACGGTGTCATTGTTACCAAAATAATGGATAAGGGTAAAATACCCTTACAATCTCCCCCTTTTTGGTATACGATGACAAACCGAGCTAGGGTCACATATAGATATTATGATAAGCTTTAAACCTTGATTCCATATAAGATATTAAGATAGCTCCCCCATAATGTGTGCACTTGGAGAAATTGCGTTTGAATGCAAAGTGCACCATTTGTGGAATATGAGAAGCTCCCCCAATATCTTTAGGAAACAAGCATGGTATGGACATGTGTATATCAAGACATATAAGCATAAAGGCATGATCATCCTAATAGAGATTTAAGCATACAAGTACTTGTCCATACACGAATTATATAAAGTAGCAAATTGTTCTTGGAAAAGCAAGCAAATGAGCACAAGCCAACTAAGAAGCAAATAAAGTGTCAACCATGGTTTGTGCAACCCAACAAGGAACCCCGTGATCCTAGTCTACTCTCTTCTCCCCCTTTGGCATCGGAACACCAAAAAGACAAGGAAGAAAGAGAAACACTAGCGCCCATATCAGTAGAACTCAGTCCCAGCAGGTGGAGAGCCATCTTCCTCATCCTCATCATCATCACCGTCCTCATCATCAGACTCGTCGTCGTCAGCAGCATCAGCTCCTCTACTGACAGAGGGATCAGGGTCCTGAGCAGATCTAGGGGGAATACCACCATGAGCATACATGGAGAGGTCAAAATTCTGGAGCATCTCATCAGTGAGGGGAGGCATCTCCCAAGAGGGTGCAATCACAGGCGCCATCTCAGGTCCAGGAGGAGGCACAGGGGCATTCCTTGCAGCCATGAACTCATTCTGTCGCCTCCTGGTCTCCTGGTTCAAGGCTAGACTTTGATGGGCAACATCATTGGTGTTCTTGCACATCTGCCACAAGCTAGTGAAGAAGCGAGAGGCACCACGCTTGGGGCGCCTAGTGTAGCTGGAGCTAGCTTCAGGGTCATGGCGCTCCTTGGAACGACGTTCAGAAGCCATCATAGCAGGAATTTCTGGCTTAGCTCCAAGCTTTGGAAACTTGAATGCCTCCATCAGGATGAGTTGGCCTTCTTTGTTGTGAGGAGCAGGCACAACCGTATTGATGAGCTGCTGAATGTACTGAGCATAGTTCGGTGTCATGCGGTCCCGAACGGAGCGCCTCATCTCACAATAGAGAAAGTCGCAGCCATCAATTCTCCTTATGTTCTCAGGACGGCAATAGAACATCAGATTGAGGTGGTAGGCACGAACTTGAGAGGTATCCCCTGACTTGCTGATAAGGCTTTCACGGAAGAGCTTGGCAAGCACAAGGTAGGAGTAGTACATCCCAGAGATAGTGGGAGGATCAGCTGAAGGGTTTGAAGGATAACAGAAGGCAATGTCCCCATGAGTGAGCTTGTTCTGAGAGTGAATCTTGAACCCTTGAGCACGCCCAGCACCAAATCCCATAGCTTCACAAAAATCAAGGTAGTTGCAAGAGTACTTTGCTTTACCACTCATCCAAGTCATGGTCCGGGCGGGATCATCATGAAAGAAAACGGTGCAATGGAATTGGCGCACAAGATGTGGACAATAGTACCCAACTCCTTGTTCATCACCGGGATTCAAGCACACAAGGTCATAGAGCCCCATATTCTTCAAAGTATCAACCACAAAGCGGTATTTAGTGGCTTGATGCAGGGAAAGCGTTTCCTTGATGATGGCCTTGGGCATCACAACAATACCATTCTTCATGCACTCTCTGTTGTTGTAAAAATCTATCCATAGGTGCATTTGAGTGTTGGTCCAGAACATCTTGTCCCCACCAGTATAAGTTCGGTCCACAAACCGATAAGGATTTTCATCTCTAACACTTCTCCAATTAGCAACATGCGTTGTGCCAACATTGAATTCAGGTACCATTTCAACAAGATCAGCATCATCATCATCATCATCAGCATCATCATCAGCTTGAGCAACATTCTTGCCTTTGCGTCTCCTGACAGCTGACTTGGTTCTAACTCTAGCTGAACCATCTGGACCTGTACCTGGAGGAGCTTTAGAGGGCTGGCGAGTGCTAGTCCGGCACCCCGGAGGCCTCTCAAACCTCCCTCTCTTGGAAACTGTACCCCGAGCACCCTCACTTGAATCACCTGAGAATGAGTAAGCAAGAGCAAGAATAGCAGTGGGATAAGTGTACACGTCATCAGAAATAAAGAGGCCAAATAGCATAGTGTATATTCAAGTGTTGTGATGAAGATGTGCGAAAAACTGGGTGATCCGGCGTACGGTCCGGTCCAACCGGACGAGAGACCGGATCGCCCGGTCTGCCATCCGGTCGACCGGGCCGCGCGCCGGACCGGCCGGTTGAGAGGCCGGTTGACCGGGCCAGGCGCCGGATCCTGCGGATTTGTGAGATTTGCCCAGTATTTCAACCACAAAAACATCCATAAACTCATAAACTTGAACATATACTATAGCAATAGAGTGGAATATGTGCATAGTGGTGTGAGACACTTTAATGGCATGAGGACTTACAAACTCTAACCCTAACCCTAAAATTTTTGTTTAAAGTCTTCCTCAAGAATATGCAATGGAGAGGAGGACAAGAGATAGAGATAGAGGGAAAGGGAGAGGGATTTACCCGAAGACATGGTTGTCCTTGTTCAAAGAAACAAAGAGAACACCTAGGGAGGGCTTGAGGGCCAAATCCTCAAGATCTCCAAATGTAGCTTGAGGGGGACAAAATCCTTTGGTGAAGATGATGCACGTGCCCCGATCTACGATTTGGTGAAGTTTGAGAGGATTCTAGTGGTGGGAAGGCCCTAGGAAGAGGTGGGGGTGATGGAGGCGGCGGCCATGGTGTCTATGGTGGTAGGGGGGAAGTGAGGAAGAGGAACACCAAAGGGTACCCTCCTCCAAACATAACCAGCCGCACGACCGGTCGGTCGCCCGGTTGACCGGGCGTGTGACCGGATGGCCCGGCGCACAGACCGGTCCAACCGGGACACAGACCGGCCACTGCAAAAATGCCCTGTTTTGCCTGATTTTGCCAAATTTTGCCTCATTTTGCCCCTAGATGTTGTGCAATTATGTGTGTATGTTCAGAAGATGACATGTACATATAGATAGATAGATGAAAGATGAGATGAGCATAGACATGGGGTGGAAACACAAAGTTCTCTAGGCATACCCATTGGAGTGAAAATCCAAACAAGATACAAATAGCAACAATGGGCATGATTCGAAGTAGATCAAGAACCATAAAACATTTTGAAATAGTTTTTGTAGTAAGATCATTTAGCCTTATATAGTCAACTCAAGTTGTAATTGAGGCTCAATGAGGGGCGGGGGATTACTCCCCCTATGTGAAAGCGCAAATGTCATGAGACCTCGAAGAGACATGCTTGGGTCCATATAATGACATTGGGTCTATTTATGTTGCACACATAGGTATGCATCATACCAAGACATGGTAAGATGACTATCCCCATATGTGCTATGCCTCTAAGCTAGATAGCAAGATAAATGCAAGAATATAGTGCAAGAAGGTAATCAATCCAAGTTTTTAGGATCAAGAATACCAAGTTCTCTTCTCAAGTTAACAAACCGGGCTTCATCCAAAGGCTTAGTGAAAATATCCGCCAATTGGTAGGTTGTTCCCACATGAGTGAGATCAATATCCTTATTGGCAACATGATCACGTAGGAAGTGATGGCGAATGTCAATATGTTTGGTGCGACAATGTTGAACCGGGTTATTGGCGATCTTAATTGCACTTTCATTGTCACAAAGAAGAGGCACCGTACCAAGAGACACACCATAGTCTTTCAAGGTTTGCTTCATCCATAACAATTGAGTGCAACAAGATGCCGCGGATATGTATTCGGCTTCGGCGGTGGATAAAGCGGTAGAGTTTTGTTTCTTGGATGACCAACTCACCAATGACCGGCTAAGAAATTGGCAAGCCCCGGAGGTAGACTTCCGGTCAACCTTATCACCGTCCCAATCGGAATCCGAATAGCCAATGAGTTCAAAGGTTGACCCCTTTGGATACCATAGCCCGAGAGTAGGAGTGAGAACAAGGTATCTTAGAATCCGTTTGACCGCCATTAAATGGCTCTCCTTAGGAGCGGATTGAAAATGAGCACACATCCCTACACTTAGCATGATATCCGGCCTAGAGGCACAAAGGTAGAGCAAGGATCCTATCATGGAGCGGTATACCTTTATGTCCACATCCTTCTCACCGTCACATGAGCCAAGTTGCCCCTTTACGGGCATGGGTGTCTTCATTGGGCTTGCATTGGTCATGTTGAATTTCTTGAGCATGTCCTTCACATACTTTTCTTGAGAGATGAAGGTGCCTTTTGCAAGTTGCCTCACTTGGAAGCCTAGGAAGAACTTCAACTCTCCCATCATGGACATCTCAAATTTCCTAGTCATCAATAGCTCAAAAGCTTTGTTATGATTGGGGTTAGTTCCACCAAAGATAATATCATCAACATATATTTGACATATAAATAGGCCACCCCTTTAACCCGCTTGGTGAAAAGGGTGGAATCGACCGTACCCATGCAAAACCCATCATGTAGTAAGAAATCCCTAAGGAACTCATACCAAGCACGTGGAGCTTGCTTGAGACCGTAGAGTGCCTTATGGAGTAAATACACGTGGTTGGGTCGGCATGGGTCTTCGAAACCCGGGGGTTGAGCCACATATGCGGTTTCTTTTAGGGGACCATTCAAAAATGCACTTTTCACATCCATTTGATATAGTTTGAAATTGTGGAAAGATGCAAATGCAAGTAAAAGACGAATAGCTTCAAGACGGGCTACCGGCGCAAAGGTATCCTCAAAGTCCATACCTTCTATTTGGGCAAACCCTTGAGCCACTAACCTTGCTTTGTTTCGTATGACAATGCCATTCTCATCTTGCTTGTTCTTGAATACCCATTTGGTCCCAATAACATTGATGCGATGATCCTTGGTCTCTCAACTAGAGACCATACTTCATTACGAGTGAAACACTCTAATTCTTCTTGCATGGCAATTACCCAATCCGGATCAACCAAGGCTTCATGTACCTTGAGTGGTTCAAAACTAGACACAAAAGCATGGTGTTGACAATAAGTGATAAGTAATGCATGGTGTCTACGAGTTACCACTCCTCTTGAGATGCTACCAAGGACTTGATCTACTTTCATGTCACTTGCCCTTGTAGCGGCCTTAATCTTCCGAATGGTTCCTTCATGATCAATGAATTCATCTCTTGCTAGTACTCGATCATGAGGGATCACTTGAGCTTGATCATGAGTTGAGGATGTTTCTTGATCATCATCATGGTCTTGCTCCGTGGAATGAGGATTTTCTTCTTGTTCTTCGGAGTGTGACTCATCTTGAGTAGAGGATGGTTCTTGAGTTGTACTTGATGGTTCGGCTTGAGTTGAGCTAGGCTCCACTTGAGCCGTGCTTGATACATCTACTCCATCATCTTGATCATCATTATGAACTTCCATGGGCCGGATGTGTCCAATGCCCATAAGCTTGATGGCACTAGATGGATCATCATTATTACCTGCAACACATGGAACAACTTGCTCCACTTGGGAGCCATTATCCTCCAAGAACACCACGTCACAAGATACTTCAATAGTCCCAGTGGACCGGTTGTAGTATCTATAGGCGTGAGAGTTCTCCGCATATCCAACAAATATACCCTCTATGGTTCTAGTTTCAAATTTACCGAGCTTTCCTTTGTTGTTCTTAACAAGACATTTGCATCCAAAGACACGAATGTACGTGACATTAGGTTTGTTACCGGTGAGAAGCTCGTATGGAGTTTTGTTGTGGAGAGGACGGAGGAAGAGCCGGTTGGAGTAGTGGACGGCCGTAGAGATGGTTCTTGCCAAAAGTTGTGGGGTGAGTTGAATTCACTCAACATGGTTCTTGCCATCTCGATGATAGTCCGGTTCTTCCTTTCTACAACACCATTTTGTTGAGGGGTGTATGGCGAAAACTCATGCTTGATGCCCTCATCATCAACAAACTCTTGCATGGTGTAGTTCTTGAACTCGGTACCATTGTCGGTCCTAATCGCCTTGATCTCGGATTCATACATACGTTGAGCTTTCTTGGCGAAGGTGATGAACTCTCTATGGGTCTCGTCCTTAGACTTAAGGAGAAAGACCCAAGAGTATCTTGAGTAATCATCAACAATGACAAGTCCATACTTGCTCCCACCAAGAGTATCATAATGTGATGGCCCAAAGAGATCCAAATGAAGGAGCTCCAAAGGCCTAGATGTGGTGACGATACTCTTGATAGGATGTTTCTTCTTGAGTTGCTTTCCGGCTACACATGCACTGCAAACACGATCTTTCTCAAAAGAAATGCCGGTTAGTCCCACAATGTGCTCACCCTTTAGGAGTTGTTTAAGATTTCTCATGTTAACATGACCAAGGCGGCGATGCCACAACCAACCTTCGTCATGCTTGGCCGCCATTAGACATGTGGAGGGAGAGGAGCTCTCTTTCGAGAGGTCAACCACATAAAGGTTGTTCTCCACATATCCAACAATGACCAATTTGAGATTGTCACTCCTAAAGACTTTCACACAATAATTAGTAAAGTATGAATTGTAACCGGCATCGGCAAGATGATATATAGAGAGTAAGTTATAGCCAAGGGATTCAACAAGCATGACCGTCTCAAGGCACAAGTCCTTAGAGATTGCCACCTTGCCATACCCAAGTACCTTTCCCTTTGAATTGTCACCAAAGGTAATGCTTGACTTCTTGTTGATATCTTCAATGAATTGATCAAGCACACCTCTTCCTCCGGTCATATGATTGGTGCATCCACTATCAAACACCCATTTTGGACCACCGGAGGAATACCCCTACAAAATCAAGTAGAGGATTTAGGAACCCATCGATTAATGGGTTCCTTTGCAATGGCAACAATATCTTTTGGTACCCAAATTGAGTACTCTCTATAAGCATAGCCATTACGAGGACCGACATAGCTAGCATAAACATCACCATAATAATCAACAAATAAAGCATAGTGATTGTTTGGCCCCGTGCGATCACCACTAGTGGCTTTGCCCTTTGAGGCTTTGCCATCATTAGTGACCTTCTTGTTCTTATCTTGAGCGGGCTTCTCCTTCTTGTAGTTGTTCTTCTTGTAGGACTTGGGAGTATATCCAAGTCCAAACTTTTGATTGTTTGACCTTTGCTTACTCAAGAGGTCATCCAATCCCATCTTGTTCTTGGTGGTGGTGAACTTTGCAAGTTCCTTTGTTAACCTAACATTTTCCTCAAGAATAGATGCTTGCTCACAAGAAGATTCATTAGGATGATAGTCGAGACCATATTTAGTCACCAAGGATTCAAGATATGCATTGGTCTCAACATGCAAAGAGAGTTCCTCTTGTAAACGAACATGTTCCTCAACAAGCTTAGCATGCTCACTAGTAAAGGAAGTGGAGGAGCTAGCAAGCTTTTCTACAACAATGGGATCCTTCATTGATCCAAGAGCTTTCTTGTAGGTTTCTTGGAGAAGATCATGGTTCTCTCCAAGTTTCTTGAGCTCATCCTTAACAAGCTTGTTAGCTCTTTCAAGGTGGTCAAGATCCCTAGTGAGAGAAGCATGAGCAACTTCAAGCTCCTTCTTTGAGTCATTGAGCTCTTGGGTCAATGATTGAGCCCTATCAATAGTTTCTAGGTCCTTAACTTTATCAAGTTCATAAGTTTCAATTTGTTGCTTAAGGCCTTGAGATATGCACCTTTCGGTTTTTAGCTCTTGTCTTAGGAGATTGAATCTCCGTTCTTTTTCATTCAATTGATATTCTAATTCCTCAAGGGACTCATCCTTTTCTTTGAGGGAGTCCATCAAGAAATCAAACTTGACAAGAGCTTCACCACGAAGGGTGCATCTAACATTGTAGAGTTCCTTAAGCACGATTAACTCTTCTTGATTTTCAGTTTCATCATCAAGGACACTAGATAGAGAAGGTGGGGATTCCATTACCTTGGTTTCTCTTGCCATAAGACAAGAGCCGACAATTGTAGAGGAGGGAGAGTCATCGGAGTCATCATCTTGAGTTGTTCTTGCCATGAAGGACGAGCCCACATCATTTTCCGTGGGGTAATCCTTGGAGTAGTCATATGTGAAGAGTGACCGGGCTTAGAGAAAGCCAGACCGGCCACTCCGGCCTCCTTCTCCTCATCTTCTTCTTCATCGGACAAGTACTCGGCCCCAACAAAAGCTCTTCCCTTGTTCTTCTTGTATCGATCGTTGATCGGGTTTGGCTTCAATCTTGGCTTGACCCCTTTGATGAACTTTGGCTTGTCTACCCTTTTCTCATAAGGGCACTCATTTGCAAAGTGGCTATCTTCATCACAGTTGTAACAAGTTCTCTTCTTCTTCTTGTCATTGAGGAGCATTGGGAACTTTGCCTTGTACTTCTTGGCAAAGAAGGCAAAGTCGGTAGCAATGTCACTAGTTGAGGTCATCTCTTCATCTTCTCCAATTTCATAGTCTTCTTCTCTTCCATTGTCCGCTCTAGCTTTAAGAGCAAGGTTGTGTGACGCTTCATGGTTGTATAGAGATGGTAAACCTAGAGGGGGGGTGAATAGGTTTCTACAAGTTTTAATTCTTTCTTTGCAATATTAGGCTTTGCGGAATATAAAGGTGAGCCTAATGCAAACTAGGTGAAACAACCTATATGAGGATACAACTAACTCGAGCACGAAGGCTCTCAAAAGCAATCAAGTAAGGAGTTCGGTTAGAGATAACCGATAGCACGCGGAGACGAGGATGTATTCCCGTGTTCCCTTCCTTTGCAAGAAGGTACGTCACGTTTGGAGGGTGGAGGTCCCACGAAGGATTCCCACGCCACGAAGGCTCACCCTATTCTCCGGAGCCTATCCCACGAAGGAATAGCTCGCTCACTTGTGGTAGACTTTGTGGTAGCCTCCAAACCTTCACAATCTTGTCCGGAGCTAATCCACAGCCCGGAAGCTTCCGGACCTCTCTTGCCCACCTAGGGTTTCCAAGGAACCCTAGGAAGCAAGATCTCGATGAATACAAGGGGGAATGAGATTTGGCTTGGTAGAACGGTAGATCGGGTCCTCCTCTATCGTTTCCCCGGAGGGATTTGAGTTTGGGTGGAGGAGGAGGGAGATCTGAGGCTTTTGGTGTTTCTAGCAATGGAGTATGTGAGAGGGAGCTCAAGAACAGTTTGTATTGTGTTGCCTAACTGTCCAGAGGTAGGAGAAGGGGTTTTTATAGTGTCACTTGAAATATGGCCGTTGACGACTTGCCACCTCAGTTTTTCCCCGAGAAATCCGGACCTGGTCTGGGACCGGATCGTCCGGCCGAGGGCCCGGTCGACCGGCCTGACCGGCACCGGTCCAAACCGGATCGTCCGCCGAGTGCCCGGTCGACCGCCCAGTGACCGGTGCACCCGGTCCAAACCGGACCAGAGACCGGGCGGCAACCGGACGCATGGAAAAGCCCCCTGGATGGCTCCCGGATGGCACCGGACCAGGGCCCGGTCGGCGCCGGCGCATCCGGTCGAGGACCCGGTCAGACCGGGATTCTGACCGGATCGGCCCGGTCGCACGGCCGGCTGACCGGGCGGCTGACCGGCCGCCTTGATGTGGCCACCTTCTCTATTTTTGTTGAAATGGGGGGTCTCCCTTCTCCTTCTTGTTCCATTGATACATCATCTATGCCTCTTTAGCTAATACCTGAGATTAACTTCATGAACATGTATTAGGTCAAATACTCTAGCACGGTGTCATTGTTACCAAAATAATGGATAAGGGTAAAATACCCTTACACTTATCGATAAGATTTACCCTGCAGGGGTGCACCAATGTTACCATACACGCATGCTCGAACCCGCATAGTCAAGTGCGGAGTCTCACAACAAGACCGTTCCCAGATCTGCAAGAATGCCTAGGGGGCCACCCAACTAAGCTACCCGTGACGAAGTTCGGCCTTACTCCGAGACGGACCCAGAGGTTGCGTAGGCGTCTAGGCGGGCACTAACGGCCAAGCACTAGATAAGTCGTCTAGCAATTATGCGGTACAGAATAAAACACCCGAAGGCAACAGGAAGTAAACACCCGAAGGCAACGGTATATAAACATGCATGCGCCAAATAAAACCAAGGTTGTGGCCCCTTTTCAACAGACTTGAGAAAAGGTAAAGGGTGATGGGGGATCCCGATAAAATCTCCCGCGAGTGGTTAGCGCGCTCAGTCTTAGAACAGATAACAAGAACTCGGGTCCTAGGGGACACAAGCGAGACAAAAATCCGATGCTTTCGCAAAGGGGCTCACCGATGCCTCTGCAATATTATTATCCCATATCAATTTTAAATTGTAGCAAAAGTTATCAACTTCATTTTCGAAAAGGTAGTGTATGTGTCAACGTCCCAACAAGATATCCCGAACATTTCGAGATATCAACAAAAAACCCTAAACTCGCCTACGACTCGCAAAGCTGGCAAACAACAAACAACAGGTAGGGCGAGGAGGTGTAACTCGGATATATAGGTAACAGGTGGAATAGGACACGTGACACAACAGAATCACAACATATGGATAGCAATAGATCAAAAGAGCATGAAAATGTAAAATAGGTGAAGAGGTGGGCTCGCCTGTCAGATCAGCGGTAGAAGCACGGCACGATCCTCCTGAGGGTGCTCGTACTCCTGTCGACGCTCTGCGTCGGCGTCACTCGAGAAGAACCAAATAGCACATACAAGGAAATTATAGCACAAATCAATACAAGTAAATGCAATGCGCAATATGATGCATGATGACATGGCAAGATGATATGTGCAAGGCAAAATTAAGTGGGGTGCTCTATTGTCACATGAAATGATAGGCACCCTCACATAACAACTTAGTTCATATTGCAATTTTACTTTGGACAATTCAGAGATGATGCCAATGATGCATGATAATGCAAGATTTGAAATCCTCTCGCTTTTCTGATGAAAATAGATATAAAGTTTGTTGAATTTGGAATTATAGAAAAAGAGTTATGAATTATGCCATAATACTCAATTAAATTCAGATTTTAATTATGTCCAAATTTTAATTATCCAAAAACCAAAAAAAAGTTCATATTTGAATAGACCAAGAAAAACTGATCAATTTGGATATATGGTTTGTCAAATTTGGATGTAGGAAAGTGCAAAAATAAATAGTTGAAAAAGGGGACAGATTTCATATTAAGAATTTAGAAAGGAATTTGAAATTCGAAAACTGACACAGATTTGGGCGGGAGTTATTTTTCACAGAGTTAGGGCTAGCCCTGGTCGCTGACCAGTGGGTCCCTGCGCCACGTAGGCGTGCCCGCGTGGCAAACCAAAAAGGTGTGGCTTTTTCTGCGCCCGCGGGAGTTCGAGCCTGGGTCTGCGCGTGTGACAAGCTAGGCGGCAGCCACTGGGCTGCCGCTTCGGATTTGTCAGTATACAGGGCGCAGACAAGGTATAGTGTAACGCCGGTTAACTGAATTTTAACACTTGCGCTGATGAGGTGACAGTAGCAGATTACTGTATAAGGTTTTGTGCACAGTTTTTAAAGCGGCTACTGCGACAGATCTGTGCAGCTCTAGGCGATACTATGATGTAGTTGAGCAAGAGGGATGTGGGGTGGACCGATTGGAGGTGGAAAGGCTCGGTTTGGTGCACCGTGTCGACGGCGAGGTTCGCCGGAAAACGGGTGCACGTCACAGAGAAGCTGTCGGAAAACGAAGAACTATTTCCTGGAACGATCTTCGGTCGAAGATGACGACGAAACTACGGAGTATCAGCGGAAGGTGTAAACATCAAACTTGTAGCTCGAAGTCGTGGCTTTGCAACGGTGCAAAGAACTCGTGCTGAGGTGACCCGTGCCGGCGGCAATCTTCGTCGGAAAAGGGCTCCGTGTCACAGACATAAAAAGGCTCGTTTTTCGTTTTCTCGTTTCGATTCTGCCTCGGATTTCTCTTCTCTGTGGTGATCCAGCAACGTAGATGCATGTAGGGATGAGAGGAGAAGGTCTTGCTCACCCTGGGTTGATCGACGGCGAGGAAGAAACGGCAGAGGTGGCCGGAGACGGAGAAGGAGAGGATGGCCGGGGGGTAGACGACGCAGAAGTAGACGAGGACGAGCAGATCTTGGTGGCTTGGCCTCCGTGAGGAAGACGAAGATGTAGAGGAGACCTTGGGGACCCCGTTCCACGGCTCAGGTGGGTTCGAGGGCGTCCATGGCGACGGCGGCGGACGGTAGACGGCGGTGACGCTCTCGGTAGGTTTTTCACCGAGAGGAGAAAAAGGAGAGGGTCGCGGCGCTCGATGGGAGGAACTGGGGCTAGGGTTTGGTGGGGAGCTGGTGGTGCTTAAAAAGGATGGGGAGCGAGCAGGTAGCCGTCAAGGTGAGACGACGGCGTCGCTGGTTTGTGGCCAGAAAAAGGGTGGAAGCGACGACGTCGAACGGTAAAGGGAAGCTTATGTTTACTATATAAAGGAGAGAGAGGGGATGGCGTGGTGGATGGTTTGGTTGGACCCGGTGTAGCTGGTTGGGTCCGGCTGGGTTTGGGTTAGGGTTAGGTTAGGTTTTGTTAGGTTAGGGTTTAGCTAGAGTTTTGTTTTATTTTTCTTTCTCTCTTTATTTTTCTGTTTTTATTTTCTTTTCAAAACCGAAAACAATTTTATGGATATGAAAGTGTTGTTTGAAATGAAGGGAGAAGAATAGGAGAAACATCATATCACATGTGATGATGAAAGAAGGAAAGAAATAAAAGGGGTTATGCATAGAGCCGAAAGGAAATAAAGGGCTCCATGATTTCATGTGCAACATAATTGTAGTTTTACAAAACAACCAATTACTTGAGATGGAGTGTCTCCAACCCAATCATAAATTGGTTTGGCAAAGAAGAGGTTAGGGTTGGTTCCAATTTTTAGAAAATTTAGCCATGACCCTTTTGTATTGTGTTAAGAGAGAGAGAAGAATTGGGTGTGGTGCTTTTCTTGGAACATCACAAGAGGAGGGGGATGAACCAAGAAAGGAAAAGGGAGGAAGAACAACATCAAACAAAATAAAGCCAAAAACCAAATGCAATTTATAAAAGCCAAGGTGGTGTAATGCATGAATGCAACATGATGGCATGAACAAAAAATGCAAGAAAGGTACAAAGGGTTCTATGTATTACTCTTGGGATGTTACAGTCCCCCACTTGTGCAACGTGTCGATGGTGCAGAATCTTGGGCCCACGTTTCAGCGAAGTGACAGGAGCCGTGGTTTCCCAAGGAAGCAATCGTGGCTATCGTCAGCACTGCTGTCACTCCAAAGAAAACCTCGAGTGCTTCTATCAAATATAGCGACAGGAAAATTTCGAGTGTTCGGCAGAGAAACTTCGAGAGCCCATGATCAAATACAAGCATTTGCTCATATGCTCGGGGGCTACTCTTATCAGAAGTATTGCTCATACTTCTGATAAGAGGACAAGGTAGCAAAGAAAAAGATAGAGCTGGTGAAAAATAGCAAAGACTGAGCCTACAACCAAGTGCAAACACTTGGGTGTAGCCTCAGGGGGCTACTCCCATCGGGAGCGCTGGTCGCGCACCCGATTAAATTGAAGAAAAAGAGAAGGAGCAGCATCAAGTAAAAAAAAAAGATAAAAAATAGCGAAAAGGCAATACAAGTTGAGCCTACGACCAAGTACAAGCACTTGGCCGTAGCCTCGGGGGCTACTCCCATCGGGAGCGCTGGTCGCGCACCCGACGAAATATGAGATCATCACATTTTCGAGTTATATATATAACTCGAAATATACTCCCATCGGGAGGACAAGATATTATGTCATCATATGACTCGAATAAATGTGCCATTCCAACAGCCGGAAAAGGCACTCGACAATATATTCTCAGAACGCGTCCGCCGCGATAAAATTTCTGAATGCCGTAATCTTTTACGAAGGTAAGTCCCCGGGATCCGTTCTATGCGGTGTGGTATCGCACCTGAATGCGCTCTACTACATTATCCGTGTCAACAGACGCGGAGAAAAATCATAACGGACGCGTTAGGTACTCGATAAAATTCAACTGGAATTCGGCATACGGTAAGACCTTAAGCCGCACATGTCGAATTAAACCAGTATCCCGAGGTCGAGTCCAGGGACTTGACCTTGAAGTAGGTTTTTGCGGGATTGCCACAAGAGCAGTTAACTGGTACCTGATCCGTCAGATTAACCAGCCCCATTAACCATTATCCTTGTACAAGATATAAATACTTCGAGCAAAAATATTACAAAGATTCATACTTATGGATTGTTTTTACAATGGAGATTTTACTCGACTCTACGATTCAAGCAAAATCGCGGGGCTACTGACATAGGCATCCCTGATGGGCCTGCCGAATAAGATATCCGGGGATAACTGAAGGCCCACGACCCGAAGTCTTTGAAGTTCGGAAGCCCAATAAGCGTTGATATGGAAAATAGATGTATTAGGAAGTCTTGATGTAATACGAGGAGGGCTCGTGTAAACCTTCCGAATATTGTAAACTTGTACGACACGAAACCCTCGGCTCCACCTCCTATATAAAGGGGAGCCGAGAGAGAAAGAGAGGATCGAATCATTGTCAACATACACCCTAGTTTTTCATAGTCGAGCACTTTTTCGGCTGAAACCTTCGAGATCTACTTGCCCTCTACTTTTCGCGAAACCCTAGTCTACAACTTGTAGGCATTGACAAGTTAATACCTTGTCACTCAAAGTACTTAACACACTGTACATAACATTGTCAGACACAACTTTGAAAAAACAAATATACAAAAATCAAACAAACATACAAAAAAGCTTCAGACATTTGTCATTCCTTGAGAAAATGGCTTTGCCAGCAGCAGTCCAGAAATGAAAGACCAGGAGAGAGACCCAACTGCAGCAAGGTATATCAAATGCAACCAGTTGGAGATTGACTACTCAGGTAGTATGGGTTGCAGCAGCATCAGTCTGCAGCTGAGTGCAGCGACGATGAGGAGAACTTTCACAGATGCTTTATCGGGGGAATCACCAACCCGAAACATGAGCAGACCGGAGACATAGGTAACTAGGAGGTGTCACTTGCAATGATGCAGCCAGGCGCACCGAGGCAGAGGGTGTATCTTTCAACACGGAGAACTTCAAACGGATAAGACCGGCAGCTGCTAGATGCAACACCCAATGCCTATTCTGAAGGTATGACGAGAAGAACATCCGGTCTGCATAGATGTTGCAAAAGGCTACACATTAGGCAGCTCGCAAAGGAACAAACATGTGTCTTAATGTCTGAAGTCTATTTACGGTCATACCTGTAGCCCATCCTTGGGTCCTTGTTGTGGGTGCATTGATTGCAGTAGCACGAGCAAGCATGGCATCAAACTAGGGATGGCACCCGCAGGGTATGGGTGCGGGTGGAGCCACCCCATACCCGTACCCATCTCTTTCAATCTCACCCATCACCCGTACCCATACCCGTTGACGGGTACAAAATTTTCCCATACCCGTCACCCGGCAGGGTAAATGGGTACCCGCGGGTAAAAAATACCCGGGTTTAAAACACATCAAATTGTTGACAATATACTTGTCGACAACAATATATGACCATAATTTATAAACAGCGGCACAATAATAACTTGAAGTACATAAACTCACAAAAATATAGAGGTAATTTAACCGTACGTAAGGCCACAAATAAGTATTACAATAAAGTGTGAACAATATAAAAGTTCAACCGAAATAAACTTGAACAATTCGATAGCAGCAAAACAAAGACCATGACATGATACTTATTTAATCTTGACCACCATGAATTGAAATGAGTCACGTGACCATGCTTCCGCTCCAATCTCCACAACTCAAATGGCCAAGTCCTAGTGAAAAAACCGAATGCATTTAGTTGTTAGAATTTACATTGTACAAGATGCGCTCAGATGGCCGTCTCGATCGTCGCGAGCTGCAACTCCATCTCTCGATTGGCATCGTCGGCAGCGTCCATGGCATCGTCGGCAGCAAGTCTGCAAGGCAATGCCAAAGAAACGATGGTCAGTTTCGGAGGAGGCCACCAAGCTGGAGGGGGCGGCGGTCTGACCCTAGCGATGGCCTCACGCTGACCCTCGCGATGGCCTCGCGATGACCCTGGCGGCGGCCTCGCGTTTCTTGTTTCCAGGAGAGGTCGAGACGAGAGGAGGAGATCGATCTGGGACTCACTAGCCTTAGAGCCTACCATAACTATATGCGGTAATCATGGGATACTATGTCAAACAATAATTTCCTGAGATTATGGAGGAGTTATTAGTGTGATCATATTTTGGACTTTTTTGGTACGTTAGGATATTATTACGATATATTATATAAAATCCCACATGTCAGCATATTGAGCGGGTACGTGGGTACGCGGGTATGGGTTCTACCATCCCATACCCATCCCCACTCTACCCAATGGGTACAATATTTTTCCATTTGTATACCCATGGGTAATTGTTTATCCCATACCCGTATTTTTATTGGGTTTTTACCCGCCAGGTACACGGGTGATGGGTACCCATTACCATCCCTACATCAAACCTCGTATGTATTCTTCCAGCTGATGGAAAACTTTGTAAACGTGTTTTACACCATCGCACGGGTGTGACCGTGTGCGTGACGTGGATATGGAAGTAGTTTTGTAAATCAACCAATACCATCTCTGGCCAGCATCTTCGCATCAGTTCAGGGATCGTTATCTACTGATGCAAGGAGTTGATCCTCGTCTATGGATAACTTCCTTAAAGCTTTAGACAGTGATGTGTATCTGGTGACTACTTGCCTGTAGAGCCCATGCAGTTGCTTGAGTTCTGCTGCAGTCAAACTTTCAGTTTCTAAGTCCATGAAAGGGAATCTGGAACCTGCTAAACTGAAAGATTGTGATTATGGAGCAAAAGGAAGCAAAACTGAACCTAAATTGTCGTGCGGATGAAGAGCATGACAACCACTAAAAAGAAATCTAGAGATATAATATAGTTTCAGAAAAGAAATCTAGAGACAATTCTTTAAATTTATTGATTGGTGTATAGAGCTATCCAGATAAGTAGACACGTTGCAGTGGATTACAACTAAAACAAAAGATAAGTAGACACGTATTGTGAAACCTAGAGCGACATTCATTCATCGGTTACAGTTACACGGTCAATTACATCATGAGAATGCAGTCTGCAAAGAGACACATACATAACGAAAAATCACCAATCGCAGCACGAACCTACTGTTTCCACATGACATGAGCTTATAGAGCCTTGAACGCAAGTGAGAACAGAGCACGCCGGCTTACCAGCCACGAGGCCTCGTTGTGCAGGACCTTGGGTATGTCCAAGTGCTCCGGCCTGACGAACCGCTGCAGGAGGCCGATCCTCTCCGAGACCTCCGCGTCGGCGGCCGCGTCCTCCGCCGATGCCGCGAAGGTGCGGTCGAAGAGCTTGGTCATGACGTACTTCTCGAGGCCCTGTTCAGAATCAAAGCTGAGGCGTTCGATTCAACGCGACGCGAGCGACAAGAAAGGAAATTCAGCAGAGCGCGTGGTCGATTTCCTGGTGGGTGGCGTTGGCCCAGAGGGGGTGCTCCCTGAAGGCCGCCTCCATCGCCGAGTAGAAGGCCTGGACCCTGGCGCCGTCCTCCTCGGCGCTGGGGTCGTCGAGCGAGAGGGAGGCGAGGAAGCTGCGGGCGTTAGGGTGAGCTCGGTTAGATCCGTATGAGGCCATGATCGTTGATCCAAGTAAGCAGTGTGCGAATTCGTTGGGGGAACGGCGGGTGGGGTGAGTACTGGCTGACCTCTTGATGGAGCGGAAGAGGCCGGCGGCGGCGGGGCGGCGCATGCGGTCGAGGAAGCCGTAGAAGTCCACCCGCGATGCCGCCGACGCCGAGGACGGGCTCTCCATCGCCGCCCGCCCGCCCGCGCAGAGAGAAAGAGAGAGATTTGGAATTCTGTCGGAGACGGCACAGTCACCAGTCTGAAGAATCAAAAACTTCTGAAAGCTCTTTTTTCTTGATTGACAGGTTTCTGAATCCTCTTTTCTAAGGCCACTAACTTAATTAAATAGAAACCAACCATATATACTCCCTCCGTTCCATAATTTTTTACCTAAAACCATATATAATTATTTGTGTTCCATGTACTAATGGCAGTGGTTGTCTCGTGGCATTCTCATCGCTGAGATGCACAGGTCAAACTACTTAACGCGTGGAAATAAAGCCAAAACTCACATGATTCATATCAGACCAGACTATGAAAAATCCAGATTATACTTCGCGTTGTTCGGCCCACCAAAACGATACATTCAAACAATGCATTCCCCCATAGAAATCCAAGTGTGTCATACTTCCTCTAGTAAATACAGATGTTCCTGGAGTCCTCCATACTACAATCATGAATTACACACGCCCGCTATCCAGCTGCACAAGTTGCTGGGCATGATCTACCAACAACCATGGGCCCAAGGGTTTTTATGGGTGGTACGATTTCCACGCGAGATTCATCAAGTCGCCATCCAAGTAAGGACGCAGATCCCACATAAGGCAGTAGCCCTCGAGCTCCGCGGATGATGATTTAAGGGACAGTGACCTGACAACCCTTTCCTGCAGGTACAGTCAAACAAACAAAAAAAGTGGATGAAATCAGTCCGTATTTTCCTTTCCGTATTTGGGACACGGTAATTCAAGTCGAAAGCACGGGAGCAAACAAACAGGAATCCGCAAATGGATGGACAGATGCGGATTTACCTGCATTGTATAGTCAAGCTTCAGCATGTTATGGACATGGATCATCACCATAACGAGCGATGAATCGCGGTCGAGCTGATCTGCAGGCTGCTCCTCCTTTTCCTGCCACATGGAAGAATGTTACTTGGCGCAGTCATCAGTGCAAACAGCAGCTCCTCGTCTGATGAAAATGCTGTAGCAATTAACAGTGTCGAAAGGGAGAGGTGACCAGGACAGAGGCCTCTACCTCCATGAAGTGATACTCATGGTTCATCTTGTTATCAGCAACACTATAGTCCGAAACTTTTGTAGCACTAAGATTGGCTGTTAGCAGGCCCGTATCCGGAGCGTGTGCAGCCTGTGCACTCGCACAGGGCCTCCAAAAACTGGGGCCTCAAAATTTCTGATTAGTAGTACTAGTTTTAGTTTTAGTGGATGTATGACCATCGCATAATCAATCATTAGGCAATAAAAAATCATACTATACTGTAACATTTACTCCCCTCGGGACATGGGTACACACGCATAGCAACTTTTGGCAGTGATAAAGACTCGCTGTTCACTGGTTGGAAACTTGGAATTCTAGACGTCTAGGCACAGTTCCACAGGAAGCGTATATAGACTCATCGATATTTTTAGAATTCAAGAACAACTAGATAATAGTATAGTACTTCTGCCGTTTGTAAAAAGATATTTTTTCCGGTTTAAAATACAGTAATTGTTTAAAAATGGATGTACTTCTGCCCTAGATACATCTATTTTTTCGCAATTATTTTAAACCTGAGAAAGTATAGTACTTTTGTATGGAATAATTTATGTGGTAAGTGTTCCAGTACGTCACTGTTGCACAGGCAAGAAAAAGTATTTCTAATAAAAAATATTGATACCTACTCCTGAGCATGTTTGATTGACTATATATGACAGAGATACAAATACCAATTGCCTTTTAAGGTCTTTACAAATGCTCCACATTGTTATTGATAGTTACTCCACATTACAAATATCATACTATTTTTCCTATGTGGTGCATAATTAAATAATGAGGAGAGAAGACAAAATCGTCTTATATCTAGAAATCATCTCTTACGCTAATAAAAATGGGGTCTGTTCTAATCAACATATCTGCATATTTAAGATATAGTATATTGGAGATTAGTACTCACTCTATATCGGTTTATGAGGGTAACAAAGTTTAACTATAAATTTTGTCAACTAATATAAATTAGTATACCATTCATATTAAATTATATTTCTTGACCAGTTTTATACCATTCGGAGTGTGTACCTGAAGATGTACAATGGTCTATGACATGTTTTTTCTAGGGTTGCATTTTAGGTTGCACTTTAGCAGGGCCATTGTTCAATTTCGCACAGGGCCTCTGAATTCTCAGATACGGCCCTGGCTGTTAGTGTAGCGGCATAGGCATCTTCCACTAGGCATTGAAGTTCTTCGAGCAGTGCATTCGCTGAGCAGAAAGAAAAGGACAGCATAGAGGTTAACTGGAGTTCAGAGACATAAGAATTTACTAGTGCAACTTGGTGATAATTACTTCAGAAGCAAACCTTATACATCCGACACTATAACAGCAACAAAATGAAGAAAAAACAAGAAATCACAGTGGAATTGTGTGCCATTCTTATAATCTTTAGCAGAATTTGGAGCCAAACAGCCCGGTACTGGACAAATAAATAGAGCAGGGACTATCCACTGGCTAGTCAGCATTAAGATGATACGTAGTATTTGACAGAGACCTCTTGGGAACATTAGTTATAGTTATTCTATCATATAAAACATGTTCGGCCTTCATATAAAACATGTTCGGCCTTCCTGTTTGACATAGTTGTGTCTGAGCATTAGGCCTAATGCTGCCTATTCTACCCTAATATGCAGTTTTCTTCCCTTTCCAGCATGAGGATATGAATCTCTAGATAAAAGAGCTTTTGTACTATAGTAGGACCCTCCCACATCGAGAGGGAGACTTGGTTGGGTGAAGATGTGCCCGCTCCTAGCCCCACCCTCCCACCTCTAGCCCCGCCGCCGCCGACGAGCCCCTACCGGTAACCTCTCCTGCCCTCCACCCTCCTAACCCCGCCGGCGCCATGCCCTCCTCCGACGGGAGCAACGGCGACCGCCACCACCGGCGCAGCAACCGCTGGCACGGATCCGATGGCGCCTCCTCGAGCTCCGCCTCCCGCTCCTGCAGCGACGTGGCTCGCTCCCCACCGCGCGCTCCCACCCCCACCCCGACGGTGCCGCCGCAGCCCGCGGCTGCCACGACGGCCGAGGCCCGCCGGACCCCCGCCGCCGCCGCCACCACCGCCGCGCGCCCCGGACCTCGCTCTGAAGTTCACCGCGCCTCCAACACCGCGCCGCGTGGACCAGATGCTGATGGTTGGGAGCAGCCCCGGCGCAAGAACCACCAGCGCCGCCGCCCTGGCCCTGGCCGCGTTGGAGCCCAGCAGCGCAGGCGCAGTGGAGGCAGGGCTCTGCTTCCGCTGCCTCGAGGCCGGCCACTCCGTGCGCGACTGCCCGAACGAGATTCGCTGCCGCAGGTGCCTCCTTTCAGGCCATGGCACTCGCGGCTGCACACCGGAGCAGCGCGCCCACGACCGCGCTCGCGGTCCAGGACGGCGTCCCCAGGACGGCCGACGCGCGTCCAGCTGCGCGCAACCCACCCCCGCCGCCGCCGCCACCTACACACGCGTCGCCTACACATGCTCCCCCTGGCGCCGCCGCTGCGCCCTCCACCGACCCCGACGATCCGGTTCGAGTCATAATCTCCCGCTCGGTCAAGATCGAGGAATCAGAGAGGATGCTCCAGCGTGCGTTCGTGGCGACCATCACGGGCACCAGGCCGGAGGTCTCCGTCGACCAAGTGGAAGCGCTGCTCTGTGCCTCCTTCGAGTTGGTCGTCGGCGAGTTCTCCGTCATGTTGCATCACCCCGAGGATTTCCTTATCCTCTTCCATTCCAAGGCCGCCTCCGACCGCGTGTCCGGCGAGCACTTCATCAGCGGCCCCAGTTCTCCCTCCTGCTCCGCCCCTAGTGCAAGCTCGCCCACGCCGACCTGGGAAGGTTGGATCACCGCGTCGAGCTTGAACTCCGCGGCATCCCCGCCCAGGCCTGGCACATCTCCATGGCTGACATATCCTCGGGAATGGATGTTGGATCGAGCAGCTCCACCCCCGCACGCGCTCGCGCGCCGACCTCGCCACCTTCCGACTGACGGCGCGCACCAGCGACCCGCGTTGCATCCATCGCCGTGCTGTTCTGGAGATTGTCGAGCTCATCCCTGCGAGGCAGCACACCGACCCGCCGACCCTGAGGACGCTAAAGTACCCCATCGCCATCAGGCGTGCCGACCCCATCGACGCAGACGCCGCCACACCACCTGTCCATCCCACGGCCGCCGATGACGATGCTAATGGCGGCCGCGACGGGGCCGACCACGGCAATGACTCGATGCGTCATGGTCGCCAGCGGCGCCGCGGCCGCGGACGCAAGAGACGCCGCTCTGGCTCCGCCCAGGACGGGCGTGCCGACGGCGTGGCGGTCGACTCCGCCGGTTGGACGGGCGCTTCCCACACCCTACGCACCGATGGGGTCGCCGTCGATGGCGGCTGGGGCCACGGCCGCCGCTCCCGCCCGGGTCCCGACAAGCTGAGATCGCTGGACCCATGTCCTGGTCAGCGTGGGCCACGCCGCCCTCGTCGTAGAGCCAAAAAGGGAAAAAGAAGGGAGAGGCAAAGTGGTGGCTAGGGCATAGATGGGACCGGTCAAGCTGTGGATCTCTCGGTCCCCTCCCCGACAGGATCTGCCTCCGCTGCGTTGGCCAATGGCCAATCGACACCCACGTGTGGTCCCCCGCCCACGAGAGAGGATCAGGGACAGTCCCTGTCGCCTAGCGCCCGAGACAAAAGCTGCGGCCACTCCTTTCCCTCCGCAACCTCCCCGATCGAGAATGGGGATCAGAGTGCCACAACGGCCGTAGAGCTCTCTGACAGCGAAGTGCCTGATTCCATGCTGGGAGAGGACGACGTTGGTCCTGGGATGGATCGTCTGCCGGCTCCTGGCGACGCTACCCCCACCACGGCGCCCGCCTCCCACTTGGCTGCTTCTGCTGACCAGTCGCCGCTGACGCATGAGGGTTGTGCACCTCAAACAGGCACGAGTTTTCCCGCCACCGACGTAGCAGACGCAGATGCAACGGTTACTCCTCCGAGGATGATTCTACAGCGGCCCACGGCCCATGTATGCCCCAGTGCACCACGCGGAAAGCCAAGTCCAACACCCGGCCAGCCACAACCCAGTGCGGTGCCATCCACGGCCCGCAACCCATCTCGTTTTGCAACTCCGCTGATCACGCTGCGCCGCCGTGGCCGTGCCACACCCCGCTCCTGGACCTTGGGGGAATTTCTCGCTGAGGCCACCAAAAACCTCACCGCCGCCCTCCCTACCCCTGGTCGACGCTCACGGAGGCCGCCGCTGAACTTCTCGCCGCGCCGGGGCAGGTCTGCGACATCTGCTCGCGCTAAGAACGCAGCGCCACCCACTGCGGAACGACGCGCCCAGGTCCAGCTCCTCCGCACCCTGGGGATCATCGGAGCCAACCAGAAGATCACCGCCGCTGAGCTCAAAGCTTACGATGGCCTCTTCGCCGTGCCGATCCCGTTTTCTGTCCTCGCTGCCGTCACCGCGCTGGTTGACCGCGAGTTGCCACAGAACGTCGACGCACCCGCGATCAATGTGCTGCCGTTGGGCAGCCCCGCTGGGGTTTAGCGTCGTTGCGCTACCTCTCCTGTCGACCTCTTTGCTTATGGAGCACGGTCTTAGGATTATTTGTTGGAACGTGCATGGGTTGAACGCGCGAGTCCATCGCCTAGCTATTCGCACGCTGATCGACTCTTCTGGCGCCACGATTGTATGTTTCCAGGAAACAAAGATGGGGTTGATTTGCACGTCGGTTGTGCTTGAGACACTGGGACCTGAATTCGACGAGTATGTGTACTTGCCAGCCCTTGGCACGCGTGGTGGGATCCTGCTCGCTTGGAAGTGCCAGGTTGTGACTATCACTGATCCCGAGTTCTCCAAGTACACGCTCTCCGCGAGGGTGGCCGTGACTCGCGACTCCCCTGCCTGGTGGATCACGACCGTCTACGGGCCGCAAAGCGACGCCGAAAAAATTGCGTTCTTGCGCGAGCTTCACGACGTGCGTGCGGAGTGCCCCGGACCTTGGTTGCTATGTGGTGATTTCAACCTCATATACCTCGACGAGGATAAGAGCAACGACAACCTGAACCAGCGGATGATGGCCAGATTCCGACGTCTTCTCAACGACCTTGCGCTCAAAAAGCTATACCTAAATGGGCGCAGGTACACGTGGTCGAACGGCCAAACACTGCCTACGTTGGTGCTTCTGGACCGGTTCTTCTGCACCACCAATTGGGAGGATTCCCACGCCGACGGCCACCTCCGGTGCATGGCCTCTGTGGTCTCTGACCACTACCCGCTGTTGCTCGACTGCGCTCCGCTCCCACTCGCGCGCCGCGGGTTCCGGTTCAAGGAGTTCTGGATGCGGCTGGATGGATTCCACGAGACAATGGCGACGGCTTGGTCATATGTGCATGATCCTGACCCGTTCCGTCGGCTAACGCTGCGTTTGCAAGCCACCGCACGTGCTCTAACGAGTTGGAGCGCCAAGTCCGTGGGCGGCGTCAAGCTCAAGCTCGCGATCGCCCGGGAGCTGATTCTCAAATTCGACGCGGCGCAGGAGGATAGGGTGCTGTCTCCGCACGAGTCCTGGCTACACAAGCAGCTCAAAGTCGCGTACCAGGGATTTGCCTCGCTGGAGCGAACCATCGCCCGGCAGCGCTCCAGAATCGCTTGGCTGAAAGATGGGGACGCGAACACAGCATTCTTCCACCGCCAGTGCAGTTACAGACGACAGAAGAACATGATCAGCGCGCTGCAACATGGCGACTCTCTGCTCACCGGGCAGGCTGATATGGCGGAGGCTGCGTTCGCGCACTTCGATGACATGCTGGGCACGGCTGCTATGCGCGAGCACACGCTCAACCGGGAGCACCTCATTGCGCCGGATGCCGACCTTGACGACCTGGTCGCGCCCTTCTCGGCGGATGAGATTTGGGAGACGGTGAAGCAGCTGCCGGCGCACAAAGCCCCCAGCCCGGACGGATTCACCGCGGAATTCCTCCGTGCGTGTTGGAGCATCGTCAAGCACGACATCGTCGACGTCTTCCAGCAACTCTTCGAGCTTCGTGGCCGTGGTTTCCACCACCTCAACCAAGCGCTGTTGACCTTGCTCTCGAAACGCGCCGACGCGAGCTCTGTCGGCGATTACCGGCCCATCAGCCTGATTCACCTGATAGCCAAGGTGTTCACGAAGATGCTATCGCTTCGGTTGTCGCCTAAGCTCGGACGGCTGATCAGCGCTAATCAGAAAGCGTTCATTCCGGGGCGGAGCCTGCACGATTAGTCCATAGGGGTTGTCATTAATCACCAAAACCACACATAGGGGCAATATACCCTTACAGTTTGCGACCAAGACGGCTGATGCTAATTTATAGCTTGACCTTAACCAGCGCCTTCCCGATTGATGCTAGGAGTCCACCACCCATGAGCCAAGAAGAAGCCACCGAACCTCCCATGACCCAAGATGAACCGTTGGAGAAGGAGTATGACGAGCATGAGCATGGTGACAATGATTTTGAGATCAATGAAAACAATGTTGGTGATTTGGACGCAAGAGGACATGTACCACTCCATTCCTTATTCCCGATGTTACGCCTCGGACTCGGATGATGATGGTCCCGATGAAGATCTTGATGAGGATGGGTTGATGGCTAAAGAAGCCGAAAGAGCCGACATCTTCAAGAAGGTAACTGGACGGGATATTCGGATAACATTGTACCGAGATGTTAGTCTTGCGGATGGGGCCGTGGTTGATGGTGGCAAAAGTTTACTTCTTGGAGCTAGGTCAATTTCCAAGCGGGATGTGGATCACAGGATGAATGTGATAGTTAAAGGGCTGACGTTCGATACTGTGGTGACCCTGCATACCACTGCATGTTGTAGTATGCCAGTCGTTGACATAACATGTGCGAAGTACCATTCCGCAAATATTACATCCCTCGGAGTGATACAACAGAAAAACATAGCTGGTCTTTATTTTACTCACATAATATTACAAGCCACATATGTACATCACATTGGAGCTCCTCATGGGTCCAGAGAGGATAACTCGGTAGTTCTAGATGAATCTTACTTAACCTATGAACTATAGGTAGTAATAAACGAAGTACCATTACTATTCGAGCAGCTAAATACTATAGAGTTCGGTACTGCTCGACTACTGCTACTTGCGGTGCCTAAGAGTTGTTCCCTTCTGGAACCTCCTCCGTTCCGTAGACGATAAGGTAGTCCACCCCTTCTACCCCTCCGGATAGATCTGGTTCTTCATAGCAGATCTCATCTGCTCCTTCCACTCCTTCATTTGCTTCCTCTAAGTGATTCAGGCAATCTAAGCAGGGGATTATAAGAGGGATGAGTACGAGCGTACTCAACAAGTTCATTATAGGAAAGCGGTGTTTTATGCACTAAATACAGCACTAGACCAGAAAGTCGTAGGCCAATGCAGGTTCTTGTAAGTATTTCTTCAAAAGGTTGCTTTTATTCTGAAGAGCTATGTCCGTCAGCCTTCACAGTGTCTAGAACTTCATGGAGTTCCTTTCCGGCTCGCAGTTCCAAAACCCGGAACAGGGAGTGACAAGCTACGATTTGATACACTCTGCAGAGGTGTGTTGCTTTACCCATAAGAGATCTTAACCTTGGTGCCAACCGGGCAGCTTTCCTGTCCACACTTCCGTGGTGTGAGTCCCGGTATAAGGTCTTAGCCAATCATTGCATTTCTCCGTGACCCCGCACACCCACCCTTGTTACAGTTTCGACCTTGGGTCCTCGCCGGTCTGTTCCGACCTCGACTAATACCCCCGTCGGTCAGCATACCCCATTGGGTATCATCCGACCTCGGTACCTTCGCCGGTCTTCTGCAACCCATCATACACCACATTACCGTGAGGACTTAAAGGTTCCCCACCCATCCGGTTGTTCCCTCGGGACACAACTGCTACGGTAAGCGCATCCTTTGATCTGTGAAAGGAAGAAACACAACTGACTACTCTGTTCCACTCCAGATCTTATGGTTAACACGGGTATTACGGCACAAGAATCACTGGACGATATTTGTTGTTAATCCTAGATGGATATAAACCCATTGCAATGGAACCTCCACCACACTTATACCATGGTTCCATTGCCCACCACATAGTCATATTCATAGTTGTGAAAATAATACTTTGCTTTTAATGCAGTAGTGATAAGTATAGTACTTTGCAAGTAATTTGGTAAAAATACTCAAATTGACATGAGCAAGCGATGAACTTGCCTGATGACTGCAAGGTAGTGCAGTTGGATTGTTTGGACTTACCCTGGTCCTCTGTTTCTGAAAGATAACATTATTGTCCGGTAAGGCCAATGGTTAAAGATCCAATTATGCATGCTTTTAGGGTTTTAGTGTTGGTTTCCCCCCAGTTGATGTTTATTTAATGTCAGAGTTGGCGAATAAGCATGATTTAGGGATACTCCTTAAGAGTTATAATCTTTTGATATTTTTAATCAAGAGTTCATTCCAAGAAAATATTTATTTTCTTTGATTCAAGTATTAAAAATAAGATGTGGTTTAAATTCTCCTTTTTTCTTATTTTAAGGTTTAGAATTTCTTTATACAATTTTATTGGTATTATTTATAGGGATTTCTATTTTCGTGCCCTCGGGTCCTTAGTTGTGCTCAGTTTTCCCCAGCCGCTTAGTTTTTCCTCAATTTTGCCCAAGCCCTTATCTGAAACCCTCACAAGTGCTGGAATGGCCGGGTTCGATGGGTCAACAACTTTGACCATTATCTGCTGACTAGTGGGGCCACGTAGAGCCCGCAAAGACATGTCAGACCATCCATCTTTGTTTGACCGTAAGCATCGCTGTATCCCTGACCAAAACGCGAACTAGTGGGGCTTCGGTATATCGAATGACAAGTGGGGCCATGACGCTGATACAAGGGGCAATACACGGGTAGGATTAGATTTTTAAACGAAGCTCTACAGCGATGGCACGGATGAGGTGGCCTGCGGGGTGCCGGACGTCCACAAAGAACTGCATGAGGCGAGACCAGACGCATTAGATAGATATGAACTAGACGCGTTTAACCATTCAAAGAAGAGAAGAATTGGTCGAGGACATCGACGACTACCTCAACACTTTGACTGACGGTGTCATACACGAACGCGAGCAATGTAGAGAAAACTAGTGTCTCTCCTTTCTGGCGTGTATAGATGGGTGCTAGGGAGTGTGGTGGCGAAGGGAAAGACCTCGCGGTGGTCTGTGGCGTCCAGCATAGCGGGCGGCGTGGCCGTGACCACAGCGGCGTGCATGTTCGGCATTGGCATCGCATGTACGTTCGGCATTGGCCTCGGCGGTATCTCTGGTGTGTCGTGATCGAATGTGGGGACGGGATTGAGGGTGCATCCCGACGGTGACCTAGCATTGGCGGCGAGCATAGCTGTTCCGACCATGCCGATATCGGCATCGGCATCGTTTGGAGGCTGTGGTGCTCGAATCAAGGTGGGATTTGTTTCTTGTACGCCAAAATGAATTTGAAACAAGTTTCATGTTGAAGGTTAGGTAAAATACGAAAGTTTGTAACTAAAATTTTTACTAGCACCATGGTGAGGTTCTTTTTGATAGAGCCATACGGTTCGTCAAAAGTTTTTGACACTTTTTAGATATTCCTTGTTGTTACAGGTATGGCATCATGTATGCCAAACGTGGGGTCATTTGGAGATGTTCGAAAAAATCAGTTTGCTTAAGCGCATGCTGTTTGGTCTCACTGAAACCAGCTTTTGTAACAAGTTAGGTCTTTTCGACCTTCTCTAAATGACCTCAAAAATCATACAGATGATCTTCTATACAAAGATAGATAGATTGTTTCGTTTTTACATTTTTCGAACTTTTTATTTCCCTTTATAATACCCAGTTGATTTCAGGTCAAAACCTCGAAAACAGCATCATGTATGGCATCATTTTCACCCTAAATTTCGAATTTTGTGAAACTTTTTAGATATTCCTTGTTGTTACAGGTATGGCATCATGTATGCCAAACTTTGGGTCATTTGGAGATGTTCGAAAAAATCACTTCGCTTAAGCGCATGCCGTTTGGTCTCACTGAAACCAGCTTTTGTAACAAGTTATGTTTTTTCGACCTTCTCTAAATGACCTCAAAAATCATACAGATGATCTTCTATACAAAGATAGTTAGATTGTTTCGTTTTACATTTTTTGAACTTTTTTGCGTGAAAAGTAATGGCTACAACAAATCGGTGATGGTTTATCATTTTTTGCGTGAAAAGTAATGGCTACAAGAAATCGGTGATGGTTTATCATTTTTGCGTGAAAAGTAATGGCTACAAGAAATCGGTGATGGTTTATCATTTTTTGGCCGTTTCAAATTACCAAAACTATATTCCCTAAAAGAAAAGGAATGCTAAAGATAGTTGATAATTGTTAGGGGGGTGATAAATAATCCATTCACCGAAATCCCTCAAATATGTATGCCTCATGTTTATACCAAAATGTACTTAATTGTGTTTTAGGTACATTGGAGATTCAATGGATGCTTGTCTCATTTATAAGGAAGGTGTTTTCACCATATGATGATAGGAGTCAAGCTAGGATGATCGATGAACTCTTATCCACTACATCATCGATCTCATTGCTATCTCGGTAACAAGTATCTCACTCATGCATACTCATATAGCATCCAACCTCTTGTAGGTTGCATCTTGGCATGAAATTCTTTATTTGCAAAATTTGTGATTCTTGCAAAAGTCTTTTAAGAAAACTTCTTATTGCATATTTGAGTAATTTGAGAAGATGCATACAATGGGGAATATATATAAATCATGTTTATGATTCACCTTTCCCAAATATGCCTTTTAGCAATTTATTGCATATCAATTCCTCAAAGAGCTCTTATGTGCAAATATTTGATGAAATTGCAAAATGAATCCCTCTTTATGATGCTTGTTGCCTTTCTCAAAATATCCCAACTAACTCTAGTTCCCTTATTGTTAGTTGTGATGTTTTTGAGATTTTCTTGTTTGAAGTTCATTTATATACCATAAGTGAAAATTGAAGCCACATGCTATATATGCTTTTAAGCAAACATCCTTTTGGTATATTTTATGACTTCCTCTCTTGGATATCATGTCTTATTTAATTTTATTAACCTCTTGTGTATGCATGTTTCTCTATGGATCATCTTGTCCATTTTAGAAACTTATATACACAAGAGTGTTAATCTATCAACATGATATTGTTTTGGACTCAAGTCTTTCTTGATAAGTATTCTCTTTATCTTGTTTGTGTTCTACATAATATAGAGGGAGTGAGGATTCCATGTTTGTGCATATTGTATTCAAATGCAAACATTCTAAATTATGCACGAACCTTGGGGAGCTTCCTTATTTCATTTAGATCACTATTTCTCTCTTACCATGACATCTTGTATTTGTCCAATTGGTTCTTTGGATCATTTGATTGCTTGCTTCATTCGTTGAAGTTTCTTCACCTTGTTACCTTTTGCAATCTTTGATCCTCAATATATTGTGTTTTCCTCCATGTATTCGTTATTGGATACGTGCATTTGATTCCACTCATTTTATGAGAAATGCACACCTTGGGGAGGAACTCACTCTATATTGGCCTTCTAAATTTGTTCATCCATTTTGTCACTTGATGACAATGGGGGAGAAGTTTAGAGGGTTTAAGGGAAATGGTTTTATACTTAAGTTTGGTTTGTGCTTAAGTGTTTTGCCTCTCATGCATTTCATATTTATTATGCTTTGCATGGTTGAATATATAGTGGAAACTCTCCCGAAGGTTAAGCTTGACAATGTATGCAATGAAATTCAAGTTCATCACACGTGCATACATTGTGGGGGAGTTTGCTCTATATATGTTGGTTCTACTCACATCCCTTGCATTAGTTATAGTTGTGTGAGTAGAGCTGGTTTTGATATGGGCTAGTAGCTTTGTGTTACTAGACCATATCAAATACAACCTCTTGTATTCAACTTATTCTCGGATAAGTTGCATACTTGTTTCTAATATTCATCATATAAACCCTCTTGTTGTGGTTGTCATCAATTACCAAAATGGGGGAGATTGTAAGGGTACATTGTCCCTATGGGTGGTTTTGGTAATTAATGACAACCCCTATGGACTAATGTTTTCATTGAGTTTATATGAACGAATATTCCATAGGCAATACTTGTAGTCCATGTGTTGGATTCAAGTATGGATGCCATGAAGATAAAGATATATCTTGAGTATTGGTATCAAGATCATTGATTTGAAGACATATATGTGATATGATCAAGAAAAATAAATGAAGATGGAGTTCTTATGTGGAACTCAATATTAGCCATGCTCTAGCTTATTTGTTAAGCAATGAATGATCAAAATCTTGAGTGCTTGATTCCAAGTGAAGAATTCAAGATATGGCTCTAAGTCGTGTCATGATAGTCTCATAAGTTGAGTTATGGTTAACTAAGATTTAGAGCATGCAAACAAATGAAGAGTTCTTTATACACCTCAAGATAGTATGGTAGAGCATGAGAAGATACAAGGTTGATCAATACGAAGAGTGAGGAATAGATTCAAGTTTGGTCAACACATGAAGCATAAAGAATGTGCCACGTGAAGTCATGTGGTATGGTAAGCTTTGTCAATTATGCTTTATGAACTAACCCATCATATGTGTGCCTTTGTGTTGTCTATGTGGGTTAGGTATCTTTCCATGGGCGTGCATCAAAAGTGAGATTTAATATAGCCCATGAGAGGATGAGATCAAGTGGTGATCATCATCAAGGTTGAGTTGGGAAAGTTCAAGATGAGCATCTCAAAAGGATCATATGCTTGAAGCTTTGCCGTCCATTTGGTGATAATGGACATGTGAAGATGTGCTTAATGAAGATATCCCATAGTGGCGTATGGGGGAGCAAATTATGTGTCTTCACGAAGCAACAATGATCTAGTCAGGCTTTCCGGCTTGAATGAAGCATAAAGCATCATCATCAATATCAAGCGGGATGTGCAAGGCAAAGGTATGGCCTTGCTAGGTTTTCCTTTTACCGGTCTCAAGGTGGTTGTTGGGAGACCGGGTTATAGGATAGATAGCCGCACTATCAAGAGGGCTTTCGGTTGGGTAAGTTGATCACATCGTCTTAGGGAGATCAACCCTTTGCATGCTTTGCATTCCATAAATCTTGTTGCTTCTTGGTGTTTCTCCGTGCGAGGTTCTTGAGCTTGTTGCTAGCTTCACAACAAGCCCAAGTTCATCGAAAATGGAATCCATATGCATCTTCTATTGCGTTTTCGAGTTTGGAGGTTTTACCGGTGTCTCTTTTATAGATAGGTCAAAACATTCATCTTGTGGTTTTTACTCCATGGGTGGACAATGATGTTTCTATGCATAAAGTTGTAGGACTTGTTGTTCTGATTCCAACAAGCCCAAGATCATCGCAATCGGAGTCCGGACGCAAAAGATATCACTGTTTTTGTAAACATGTTTTCCTGTTGGCGAGGCTCCCGGTCGACCGGCCGCCCCACCGGCCCACCCGGCACCACGCCCGGCGTCGCCGGCTGGCTCACGGGCTGGCCCGGCACAGATCGGCTCCCAATCCAGGGAGCACTCAGTGCCGCCCGGCGTCTCGCCCGGTTTCTGCCGGGCTGGCCCGATGCCACGCCCGGCGTGACCGGCTCTCCCACCAGGCGGCCCGGTGCCACGCCCGGCGTGCCGGCCCTCCCACCAGGCTGCCCCGAAAACTCTCAGATTTGCCCCAAACGGTCATATTTCTTTTGGCTATAAAATGGGCTTCTTCCCCAACAGTTTTCTAGGGTTCTAGGGCACGTTTTTAACCACCATTGTTGAACCTCTTGAGCTTGCTTCCCCTCCCTTCCCTCCTATGATTCTTGCATATTCTTGGGGGATTTGAAAGAGGAGATTTAGATCTACAACCTCCTCCAATCCATTCCTCCTCTAAGTGAGGGGAACTCTTGGGATCTAGATCTTGGAGTCATTTGTTGATTTCCTCCATTGTTCTTCCTCTCCAATTCCATCCTAGCATTTGTTGCTTTGGTGGGATTTGAGTGTGAGGGATTTGAACACCTTTCGTGTTCTTGCTTTGCATCCTTGTATAGTGTTGAGCTCTCCACCACGATTTGTTCGAGTGAGAGACCGTGAGCTTGTTACTCTTGGAGGGTGACCTCCTAGTTGGCTTGGTTGGTGTCCCGGTGACCTCTTCGTGGAAGGTTGTGAAGGGGCCCGGGCTTTCTCCTTCGTGGAGCTTGTGAAGTGGTTGTGGAGTTTGCCATCTCCGGAGTGGAGGAAAAGCTAGCCATAAGGAAAGGGCCATTATCCTTCGTGGAATTGGCTCGAAGAAGAAGGTGAGCCTTCGTGGCATTGGGAAATCCTTTGTGGGATCCCCACCTTTCCAAACGTGACGTACCTTCTTGCAAAGGAAGGGAACACGGGAATACATCTTCGTCGTGCCCGGTTATTTCTATACCCGAGTTTACTTTCCTTTGTGATAGCCATCGAGGTTGAAGTACTTATTATATCTTGCTATCACTTGTTGTTCATATATATATTGTGCCTATCTTGCTTAGCTCTAGTTGTTGTTGTTCCACTTAGTTGAGCCTAGCATATTTAGGGTTTGTGCTTGTAAAATAAACGTTAGTTTAATTCCGTCTTACAAGTAAGAGTTTTTAAAACGCCTATTCACCCCCCCCCCTCTAGGCGACATCTCGTCCTTTCACAAACAAACCAATGTTAAAATCCAAGTTAAATACATCATATTACAAAATAGCGACAAATGAGGTCATGCCCGTGGAGTACTGTACTCGTGTCCTTCCATTCCGGCGGGCAAGGCTGAAGTAACCCATATTGTCTCATAACCCGATGTGGCATATGATGCTCAACAGCCCACATGCATACCAAGGGGAAATGCATATACCAAAGAGTAGCTTCCACCATGCACGCTGGGTTTAGCGCGAACGTTAAAGGGTCACCAAACTTCGACCTAGGACCATATGGCTCCCATTCCACCTAAATCGTACCACAAATGATGTCAACATGAGAGTTCACATAATGATGTCAACATGCAATAGAGTTATGGGATTGGGAATATTCACCTGCTCTGGGGTTAGGTTATCAAACTCGTTGGTGTAGGTCCGATAGGCCGCTACTGGGTCACCACTGAACTCGGAGACCACGTCCCACTTATAAGCCCAAGTGGGGAGCCGCAACTGGTTGCCGTGATCCTCATAGTCTTTGTAATCAAATACCTTTGGCCTTCCAACAGGGAAGCGCTCCTAGCTCCAGATCGATAGAAGAAGCAACGGACCACCAACGCCAGCGTCTTTATCGGTCCTACAACAAGCTTCGTCCAACTACACATGAAGGTAAACAAATATTAGTCATGGTACAAGTTGGAGATGCCATGTATAAATGTACAAAATAGAAACAAGTGATTACCTGACGGTACAAAAAGGCCAATGCCGCCGAACCCCAACTCCATTTAGTCTCCATATTGCTTAACGCCTTTAGCCAGTGCCACTGAGCGGTATTCCCACTGCTGTCAGGAAAGAGAGTTCTGGTGATAACATACCACACGTACACACGTGCGTACAGCTTAACAACATCCTGGCTGGCTCCCTCCGGGCATGTCTTGAAGTTCTGTGAGATCCAACTGAAAGTAGCCCCGGCGGAGACCCTTAATTTTTCACCCTTCTTGTTTACAATATCATCGGGAACCTTGCCAATAAGGTCAAACATCTTGCCGTGCCAGTCTTCACAAGATGTGTCAATGCAGAGTTGCTTCCCCTCAACGGGGAGTGCAAGGATCAACGACATGTCCTGGAGAGTCACGGTCATCTCCCCGGTTCGGAGGTGAAAACTATGTGTCTCCGGTCTCCAACGATCGACAAGAGCGGTGATGGCGGAAGGGTTCATGTTCGGCGTCGACCGGGAAACCATATGAATGTATGGGAGGAGACCTAGCTTCTGGATGTGCTCCGTGTATCGCTCATCGTATGGCATCTTCCTTGATGACGAGGCCTCGTGACACCTAAGTCGGAGGGGTCCAAAGACCTACACACAAAGACACTCGATTATTACATATGCATATTTAGCATTGCAAAACAATATGTACTACTAGGTTCAATCCTATTACCTGCTTCTTCTCGGACATCAAGTACGCACGGTGTCTATCATCGTAATGAGGATCGAGAAGCGACATCCTACACATTATAGCATGCCAAAAGACAAGTGTGAGCAATAGTAACCATATAACAACTAATATGTGAGCAAAATTGACAATACAAAAAATAATATGTGAGCATATCTAGCACACAACTGACAAACAATAGTCGTACAAATGATATTTCAATAAACATACAAGATTACAAATGCATATAAATTTCTACGTTATTTTATGAGCTAGGGTTTTCCTAAAATAATATGTGAGCATTTCAATTCAAAATCTAGGTCAAACAAGACCTAACCATTAGTCACACACGTGCTATTGACATCCTACAAATTTGGTTGTGCACATAAATTCCTAGATTTTAGATGAACTCGGGTTTCCCTAAAATAGTTAGTTCACAGGTGGTGAGTGCAGCGCCTCGCGCGGTACAAAAGGGTTAGTTCTTGAAATAGTTTCGCAGAAGGTTTATTTTTTGAAATAGTTTAGCATTTGGGTTATGTTTGTCGAATTTGCCGCTGGGGCAGGGCGCGTTGCTATGTGTTTCCTCTGTGTGTGTGTGTTTGTTTGGGAGGGTGAGTGTGGATTGGAAGGCTGCGGACGGCCGAGATCGATCGCCAAACTTTGGTGCGGTACTGTGATTGGGTGGAGAGGGCGGATGGAGCACTAGTGGAAAACGGGGCTATAGGCCCGGTCCATTTGGGCCTTTAGTCCCGGTTTCCAAACCGGGACCAATTAGGCGGGACTAAAGGGTCCCCCTTTAGTCCCGGTTCAAAGTTGCACCGGGCCTAAAGGCCGCGCCACGTGGTGCGGCCAGGCGCTCGCGGTGGATGGCCTTTGGTCCCGGTTCGTGGTACGAACCGGGCCTGAGAGTTTCTCGCGGCAGAAATAGCAATTTCTCTGCCGCGGCACAGGTTTAGGGTGGAGCAGCGTTTCTCTGCCGCGGCAGAGAAACTGGGCGTTTCTCTGCCGCGGCAGAGTTTCAGCAATGCATACATCATTCAAGAAAACCACAAAACATCGTCATGAATATATAGACATCATCAACGGTACATGTAATGTATGCATATTTATAATATAAAGTCGGACCTCTTTACTAAATCTATTCCCACAATAATGCGTGACCACTACGTCGTTCAAGATCTACGAGCTGCCGATAGTACTCTCCATTTGGGGCAAGGGCCTCGTTAAGAAAGAATCCCGCGAGTTCCTCTTGAATTGCTCGTATGCGATCCTCCGTTATGAGAGAGTCCCGCAGGCGTATCATCTATAATAAAAAAGGAGATCAATATATATGAATGGAACTCAATACAATTGATGGTAATAAGATTAATTGTGAAATATTGTTCACGTACACGAGTGTGGTGTATAGCGTCCTCCGCATCCCTGTGACTTGCCATCTCACGAATGAAGTCGCAGACGTAGTATCCACATAAGTTATTCCCGGATTCCTGCCTCATACACTTTACGAAAAAATAGTTCGATCAAACGAATAATCAAGCATCGTATTGAAAGAAAATATCAAAGAGATTCACGGACATAGCTATATATATAGTACTACTTACAGGGTAATCTTTAAATGTAAGTCCGGTTTCCATTTACCCGGAACAGTATTGATGAACGTTTCCAAGCCCTGCCCGGCAAAGAAAAAATGAGTAAATGAGTTATTGATTAGTTGATGATATCGTCGAATTAGAACAGATGAAGATGCCGATACGAAATTGATTGAAATTACCTCTGGAGGATGGCAGCCATGTCCGCCCATTCCGCATGTTCTTTACGTTTCGAGTCCATGACATTTACGACTCATTTCTTAAGATCAATGATTAGGAGAATAAAGTGGAAGCTGCACAAGCATAGCTCAATGATTACGAGAATAAAGTGGAAGCTGCACAAGCATAATGTATGTTATAACACTCACTTGAAGTTGTAGGGAAAGTATATATCCTCTTTGTTTGCTTGCTTCAAAAACAGTAGCATGTTGTCCTCTGTGTCCTTGGGGTACTGTCGAACCGTGACTTCATGAACTGTGTTTGGGTCAATGAACCCGATGTCATGGAGCTTACCTCTTTTGCATTCGAGCTTCTTCATTCTGCATAATTAATATATAGCGTACACAAAGAATATAGTGAGGATAATTGTTAGTGCAAATGAATGAGCTGAGCTACAGACTTAATTACATAAATAAATCACTTACAGGCAGTAGCAACTGATGACAGCTTTGTCGAGGGCGTCTTGATTGAATAACTGAAACAGTTCTTCTAACTCAAGGTTTATCTCCTCCCGCCCCGGAAGTAATGCTCATCTCTAAGATACACCGTGAGGTAGCGATCACCTCTTCGGCTTTCAGGTACCATTCATGCAACCTTCGCATCTGAGTCCCTAGACGCGCGAGCTCGCCAGGTTTGACGAGATCATGTCCGTATCTATACTTGTTTACGACTTCAGCCGTTGGATAGTAATCTTCGTACTGAACATCTGCTCCCTGACGTCTAGCCTCCCGTTCGATCATCGATGCCGTCTCTGGATCATCATAGGACTGCACGACGAAGTGGGGTATGGACTGATTCCCTGTTGTCCAAGCTGGGCGACTTTTTTCGCTTTGCTCGCTCTAGAGGACTGTCCAAGAGAGCGGTCATAATCACTTCTCGGCTCAGCTCTCTTTATTCTCGTCTCGGCAAAGTGCTTCATTGTATGTGGTGCAATAAACGTCTTCTTCGGCGCAAGAAACGCCTTTGCTCATCAGTCTTCATGTGGTAACAACTCGAGTCTGTGCCCTCATCGGAGTTGATGATCTCTTCGGAGTGTAGGGTGCCGCGGTTAGCTTCCTCTTTTGCTTAGGTGGAGGCGGCGGAGTCTCCCGAGGAGGAGGAGGAGGAGGCGGCGAGGTCACGCGGAGGAGACTGCTCATGCACAGGGGAATCATTATCGCACATAGGAGAATCATCACGCGGAGGAGACTGCGTAGGTGGCGGAGGAGGCGGACGAGGTGGCCTGCTTGGTGGCTTCTCACCTGGAAACACAATGTTCTCCTTCCGCCATTGCACGGTGGTTCTGCGGGCTTCTCCCAGTTCTTTGATTTCCCCATCTTCACCTGCAGGGTGCTCAAGCACCAACTCCTCATAATCTCTCAACACTTCATCCACCATCACAACAGCGAAGTCGTCTTGGACCGGACGGCAATGGTAAGTCCTTGTAGGTAAGAGGATGCCGACCGCCGCCTTGAACGATAGGTTGAAAACTTTAACATGCAGCTCACAAGGACGGCTCTCAGTGAGATCATCCACGGGGGTAGCGAGGAGGCTCGACCACCTGGTCATCATCATCATTATCCACCTGCTGAGTGGAAGCCACGCTGCTTTTCCGGTGTTGAGATTGCAGCGGGACGATAGCATTGAGCAATGCAGGATCTACAGCCTGCCCCCGAGCCATCTGGGATGTAAGTACTTGGGTTACTATGGTTAATTGGGCTTTCATGGTGCTCATAGAATCCTCTAAGGACGCTAGGCGGTCTGTTTCCCTTGCCTTTCTCCTCTCATGGCTTTTATCGGAAATCTCTTCCTTTCCGCAGAAAGCCATACTTCGGAGCCTTCTGTGCCCCGTGTTCGTCCGCCGTGTTCTTTGTTCCCAAGGGCGCGTGTCAGCTCATCGTTCTCTCTTCGGGTGGAACCTCCCCTCCTCCACATCCTTATGTGCTTGTTCCAGGGCTTCAATGGGATGCTTCAGATGAGCTTTCTTATAGATGCACTTCCCTGTTTCTGGATCCAACTTTCCCCCAATCCCGTAGAACCACTCCTTCGACCGTTCGGTCCAACCGTGTGTCCCTAATCTGATCCCTTTCCTGGTCAGTTCCGCCTCAGCTGCCTGCCACTTAGGACGGTTAGCCCTGTATCCACCTGGACCCATAACTTGGTGATATTTCTTCAACGCAGCATTTGCCTTATTTGTTTCCGACCTTTTCTTAAATTCTTCGACTCCGTGCTGTACTTCACGAATTCATCCCAGTGATTTTTTACCTTCTCACTGTCCGGAGTCTTGTCTTTCTTGATAAGGCCGCGCAATCTTTTCTTGTGGTTCTTGAATAGTTCGGCCATCTTCTTCTTGGCAAAGTCGCGGACTGCCTTCTCCATCTTTGCCTTTTCATCGGCATCCCCCTCTGGAGGTACTATGTTGAAATGTGCCATGAGCTTGGTCAGAATGCTGTCTTTGGCTACATCATCGATATAAAGACCTTGAGCTTCTTCCTCTGCAGACAGCACTAGTCCCTTCGGCTTGTTCCACTCTCGAACGGTGATCGGGACGTGGTCCCTAACAAGCACTCCGCATTGAGCTATAAATGACTTTGCATGGTTCTCGGGAGCAATCGGTTTACCATCCTTAGCGATATGGGTGATGTCGTGCCTAACACCGTCGTCCAACTTTTTGGCCGGGCCTCGCTTCTTCGACTTTACAGAAGAAGTGCTCGATCCGGAGGGCTAAAAAAGAAATAATTCATCGTCAGTACAATTTAATTAGTTAATGCATCTAGTCGATCAGCAGCGGCTTAATTTATATACCTGGGTGATAACTATGGTTCCGGAGCCATCTTCTGTTCGCTCAATATTCTCCGCTCCTCACCGGAGTCATTCAAAAAAGTTGCGGTGACATCGTCACGCCATCATCTGGAATAACGCCGTCGTCGCGATCATCCAGAGTACCGTTGGCTATGAGGTCAGCCATGAATTTTTCTGTGGCTTCGTCTCTGTATCCGTCCATGCTTTCTACAACGACTTGCAAGTTATATATAGGAACCATCATATGATCAAATTAAGGATAATGCAGATAACTGAAAATGGAGTTACATATGTAGTTCTTAACTAAGGATCGATAATAGCTGAAAGCAGATAGTGCAGTTACATGCATACATAGATCGGGTTCATGTTTATTTAACCCTAATACATCAATCACTACTACAACCTCTCAACCGCGCCGACCGGGTCCTAACGCGCCGACCGGGTCCTGAGCCGCGCCGGGTGAACCCCAAAGCCACGGAACAGTAACGGGAGCATAGCTAACATGAGATCCCTGCATAACTGACCATCCGGTCCTATACAACATGGTGTCTAACGCATACATGTAACGGCGAACGTGCTCGTCCTCCGCTGCAATGCGCTGAGCTACCTCCTCCGGCGGGGCCGGCTCCCTCGAAACGACCGTGGCCCATAAGACCTCCACCAGAGAATATCCGGGTCGACGACGGGACCCGGATTCCGCACCAAGGTGCGCGCCCGGAAGCTAAGACCTCCCAGTGCCACCCCGGCGGAGCCCAGTCCCGGACCTCCCCCATCTGCTGCATCTCCTCTAGAATAGTCAGACCACGGCGCGGCGGCTGTCGCGGCATCGTAGCTACGAAAACAAATCATATATATATGTACCAACATTAACATAAATAAAAAAATAACTTCACTACTTTTATGTTAGTCGGCGCCGGCACTACCGTTTGGGGGGCACCGGCACTACATACTCTATTTTGGGGGCGCCGGCAGGGGCGTCGGCACTACCATATTTTGGGGCGCCATCGCGAGTGTAGTGGTTACCGGCGCGGCGGCCCTCATAACGGCGCGGCGGCCCTCATAACTTCCACGTCATCATATATAACTAATTTTACTAACTAATTTTTCTAACTATTGTTTCTAACTTTTTATCTAACATATAATAAGAAAAGAAATTTTACTAATTTTACTAACTAAATTTTCTAACTATTGTTTTAACTAATTTTTCTAACTTTTTATCTAACTTTTTTATGTAACTATTGTTTCTAATTTTACTAACTAATTTTACTAACTAATTTTACTAACTAATCTAACTATTTTTCTAACTATTTTTCTAACTATTTCTAACATATAAATATTTCTAACTATTTTTCTAACTACACTAATTAACCTAACAAATAAATTAAAAAAAAAAACCTAATTTATTGTGGCCGGCCGGTCGCGGCCGGAGGAGGAGAACGGGAGGCGCTACGGGCGACCGAGCCGGCGCGGTGGCGGGGAGGCGGCGACGGCGAGGGAGAGGCGCGGAGGAGGCGCGGTGGCGGCGGGAAGGAGGCGCGGCGGGACGGCGGCGGCGGCGCGGCGCGCGGGAGATGCGGGCGGGGCGGCGGAGGAGAGGCGCGGAGGGAGGCGAGGCGGCGGCGGGCGGCGCGGTGGCGCGAGAGCGCGGCGGCGGCGCGCGGTGGGGAGGCGCGAGGCAGCTCGGCGGCGCCGGCTCTTCGTCTCCGCGGGATTGATCTCCGCGGAGACGAAGGGGCGAGCCGCCACTCCCTTTGGTCCCGGTTCGTTTCACAAACCGGGACCAGCCTTTGTCCCGGTTTGTACACAAACCGACTAAAGGCTATTTTATGCGATTTGCGCGCGCAAAATAGGCCTTTAGTCCCGGTTTGTAATACAAACCGGGACCAAAGGCCAATTTTTTTAAAAAATTTCGTTCCCGCCTTATTTCAAATCAAAAAAGGCCACGTACTGGCCACCGCCGCCGCCGTGCCACCGCCACCGCCATCCCGCCACCGCCACCGCCGTACCACATGTGTCCACCGCGCCGCCGCACGCCACCGCCATGTACGACCACGCGCCGTGCCACACGTGTCCCTCCGTGCCACGTGTCGCCGCCGCTTCCACGTGCCTCGCCCTGCGCCGGCGTGCGACGTGTAGATGCCGCTTCCACGTGCCACGCCCCGCGCCACCTGCCGCCGCCAAACTTGCCGCGTCGCGTGCTATAAAGCGCCGCGCGCGCAACCACACGTCGTCGTCGCCTCCGCTCATTCGTCGCCGGATGCCGCCGCGCCGAGGCTCGTCCGGCTTCGTGGCGTCCGAGCGTCCGAACGGTAGGTTCTACGCCGAGATGCGCGCCGGTGGCTTCCGGCTCACTCGGCACGTACAACACCCCGAGCTGGCGGCGCGCGCTACGACGCGGCCGCGTGGCGATTTCGGCGGCCACGGCGCGACATGAACTTCCCGACGTCGAATCGCTAGAGGAGGCGGAGTTCCTCGCGCCGACGCCGTGCCTCGTCGAAGACGAAGACCGTCGCCGCCACCGCCGGATCTCCATCGCCGAGCACGACAAGGAGTTGATGCGCCAGTGGAGGGCGCAGTTCCCCACCGACGTCGACAACACCGACACGTTCGTCGCTGACCTCCGGCACATCGCAGGTCCAACAGCGCCACCGTCGGGCCGTCGCCGAGTTCGAGCTCGACAACCCGAATACAACTTGGGCCGACAACGACCCTCGGTGGGACGACATTTGGACCGAGACAACCTCCGACGACGAGTAGATCGACTAGACTAGTTGTTTATCTATTTTAATTGTATTTTCAATAAAGTCGTTGTGGCAGACGCTGATGATGAGAAAAGTTTCCCGCCACGACGGCGCACGTGAGGAAAAGGGCGGGAAACAATGGGCGGGAATAAAAAAAATTATTACGATTGAACTGGAATTAAAGTACAGAGCTCAACTGAAAATTAAGATACATGGCCAGATTCGACTGTTCGAGTCATTCAGTCATACTCGTGCCTAGCCCTATAGTAGTCGCCACTATAGTCATCGTAGTCGCCGTCATCATCGTCGCGCATCGGGGTCGCGGTAGTCGAACCTCGGCGGGAGAGCACGCGTGGGCTGGGACTGAGTAGCGCAGGCGGGGCCACGGTAGGCCATGACGCCCTGAGAGTCCGGCCGCGCCACCAGCCGACGGCCGGCCTCGTTGAAGTTCGAAGGAGGCGGGCCGCCCTCCTCGTGCCTGGCAGCGCCTCTCACGCCGATTGATGAAGAAGCTTTCCCAAGTCGGGCTGTAGTCGGGATGCCACTGGGGATTCCTCCGCTGCTCGGCGTGAGCTCGAAGTAGTAGTGGTTCGTGATGGCCATCTCGCGCGCCACACCTAGAGGGACAGGAGGGACCGGTCCGATGCTCAGGAACCAGCCGGTCGGGACGCGGTAGCCCGGCGGGCAGGGTAGTTCGAGGCGCAAAGCGCCTCCGCCTCCCGGAGGGTTAGAGATACGATGGAAGCCATGGGACAGAGTGATGAGGTTTGCAGATATGAGTCTAGATGTGATATGTAAATGGAGGCCAAGCCTACATATATATAGTAAAAAAATGGCGGGAGGACGGAGGCGGGAAGCAGGAAAGCGCGGGAAGAAAAATAGGCGGGAACGCAGTGGGCGCCGAAACTTATCCGGGGAGGCTTATCTGGTTTCTGCATTATCTGGGAGGATTAGTCGGGCAAACATTAGTCCCGGCTGGTGGGTACAACCGGGACTAAAGATCCTTTTTTTGTCATCTAACAAAACTGTCGGTGGGATAAGGACGTGTGGGTAACCTTTAGTCCCGGCTGGTGGGTGCAACCGGGACTAAAGATCCTTTTTTTGTCATCTAACAAACTGTCGGTGGGATAAGGACGTGTGGGTAACCTTTAGTCCCGGCTGGTGGGTGCAACCGGGACTAAAGATGTCGACAGGATAAGAACGCATGGGTGGACGCACTGCTCGATGAGATAAAGCATGTAGCGCACGACGCCCTGTCGAAGGAAAAGACAAAGTAGAAGCGGTGTCGTGCCTATAAAAGGAGCATCGATACGCCTTGCGCATCAACAAGCCAAGCAGAGTTTCATTCCCATGGATGAAGGAAAGGGTTGGGAAATCTCCCGTGTCGCAGCTTCTCGAAGATGTCGTTGGTGCACACGCCCTACGGCATCTTCGGAAGCTGCGCCTCGGAGTTTTTTCCCTGCAAGCCCGTGAACGACTACATCTCCTCTAACAGTGTTGGGGAAAGGGTTGGGAAATCTCCTGGCGCAGCTTCTCGAAGATGTCGTTGGTGCACACGCCCTACGGCATCTTCGCTGCGCCTCGGAATTTTTTCCCGCAAGCCCGTGAACGACTACATCTCCTCTATATATATGGTACAAAAAGCCAACCACATCTCCACTTTTAATATCTTACATACAGTTACATGATTACACAAAAATAAATGGGAAATTGATTGCCATGTTGAGATACTCATTTGTGCCATGCACATTCTTCAATTAACTTGATGATGGAGCATCTTCATCATTTAACCTTCTTCGGCCGTAACCATGGAGCATCTTCATCATTTAACTTGATGCTTGGATCAATGTTCACTCGAAGGGTGGAATTTCATCAAACTTATTATAATCTTCTGACATGTCTGTCTTGTCCTCCACTCCCACGATGTTTCTTTTTCAGAAAGAACTATGTGGCGCTTTGGCTCATCGTTTGATGTATTCGTTTCCTTATGTTTCCTTTTTCTTGGTTTGGTAGACATATCCTTCACATAGAAAACCTGGGCCACATCCTTGGCTAGGACGAATGGTTCGTCTCTATACCCAAGATTGTTGAGATCCACTGTTGTCATTCCATACAACTTGTCTACCTGAACCCCGCCTCCTGTTTTGTTGACCCATTTGCACCTAAACAAAGGGACCTTAAAAGAAGGTCCATAGTCAAGTTCCCATATATCCTCTATGTAACCATAATATGTGTCATTTGGGCCTTCATTGATTATTGCATCAAATCGGACACCACTGTTTTGGTTGGTGCTCTTTTTATCTTGGGCGATCGTGTAAAATGTATTCCCATTTATCTCGTACCCTTGGAAAGTCACTACAGTCGAAGATGGTGTCTGGGCCAACAAGTACAGCTGATCTTCAATATCGATGTTATTCAGGAGATGTTTTTGCAACCAACCGCCGAAAGTCGACATGTGTTCACGTCTAATCCAATCGTTCGACTGCCCCGGGTTCTGGGAGCGTACAAAGTTCTTGTGGTCACCGATATACGGAGCCACCAAGGTGGAACTTTGTAGAACTGTGTAGTGTGCTTGAGTCAAAGAAATCCCGTCCCTACATATCATTGATTTCCTTCCTAGCGTGCCTTTTCCACTTAGTCTTCCCTCATGCCGCGATTCATGAACACCAATCGGCTTAAGGCCAGGAATAAAGTCAACACAGAACTCAATGACCTCCTCTGTTCCATAGCACTTGGAGATGCTTCCTTCTGGCCTAGCACGGTTATGAACATATTTCTTTAAGACTCCCATGAACCTCTCGAAGGGGAACATATTGTGTAGAAACACAGGACCGAGAATGGAAATCTCATCGACCAGGTGAACGAGGAGATGTGTCATAATATTGAAGAAGGATGGTGGGAACACCAGCTCAAAACTAACGAGACATTGGACCACATCATTCTGCAACCTCGGTAGAATTTCTGGATTTATTACCTTCTGAGAAATTGCATTGAGGAATGCACATAGCTTCACAATGGGCAGTCGAACATTTTCCGGTAGAAGCCCCCTCAATGCAATCGGAAGCAACTGTGTCATTATCACGTGACAGTCATGAGACTTCAGGTTCTGGAATGTTTTCTTCTCCATATTTATTATTCCCTTTATATTGGAGGAGAAGCCAGACGGGACCTTGATACTGCTCAGACATTCAAAAAATATTTCCTTCTCTGCTTTTGTAAGAGCGTAGCTGGAGTAATGACGTCCTTTATCTCTCTCATGCAGTTTTTTGGGGTCTTTCCTACGTTGCTGGTCCTCCCGTGCTTCCTGTATCTTTTGTCTTCCCGTACACGCCGAAAGCCTAGCAGTTCACGCAAAGATTCTTCGTCACGTGCATCACATCGATTGAAGAGCGGATCTCTAAGACTTCCCAATAGGGTAGATCCCAAAATATAGATTTCTTCTTCCACATGGGCGCGTGTCCGGCAGCGTCATTTGGAACAGACCGTCCGCCAGGACCCTTTCCAAATATTACATCTAGATCCTTTACCATACCAAATATATCAACACCATCACGATGGGGAGGCTTTCTCCGGTGATTAGCCTCACCGTTGTAATGCTTGCCTTTCTTTCTTACGGGATGGGTATGCCTAAGAAATCGACGATGCCCCAGGTACACGACCTTCTTACATTTTTCCAAATAATCACCTTCGAGCTCATGTAAACAGTGCGTGCATGCATTGTATCCCTTGTTTGACTGTCCCGAAATGTTACCAAGAGCAGGCCAGTCATTGATGGTTACGAGCAGCGCTCGAGGTCAAATTCCTCCTGCTTGTGCTCGTCCCACACAGTACACCTGCTATGGACCACAGCTGTAGAAGTTCTTCGACTAATGGCTTCGGTACACATCAATGTCGTTCCCGGGTTGCTTCGGGCCTTGTATGAGCACCGGCATCATAATGAACTTCCGCTTCATGCACAACCAAGGAGGAAGGTTATATATACAAAGAGTCACAGGCCAGGTGCTATGGCTGCAGCTCTGCTCTCCAAAAGGATTCATGCCATCTATACTTAGACCAAACCTTAAGTTCCTTGCATCCTGTGCAAAGTTTGGGAACTCTCTATCGATTTTTCTCCATTGGGATCCATCAGCAGGGTGCCTCAACATCACGTCTTTCTTACGGTCTTCTTTGTGCCATCGCAATAACCTAGCGTGCTCTTTATTTCTGAACAAGCGTTTCAGCCGTGGTATTATAGGAGCATACCACATAACCTTGGCAGCCCTCTTCCTGGGGCGCTCGCCCTCAACATCACCAGGGTCATCTCGTCTGATCTTATACCGCAATGCAGTGCACACCGGACATGCATCCAAATTCTCGTACTCACCGCGGTAGAGGATGCAGTCATTAATGCATGCATGTATCTTTTGCACATCTAATCCTAGAGGGCAGACAATCTTCTTCGCTTCGTACGTACTTGCGGGCAATTCGTTACCCCTTGGAAGCTTCCTCTTAATTATTGTCAGCAACTTTCCAAATCCTGAGTCAGTGACACCATTCTCTGCCTTCCATTGCAACAATTCCAGTGTGCTGCCTAGCTTTTTATGGCCATCTTCGCAAGTTGGGTATAACAATTTGTTGTGATCTTCTATCATCTTGTCGAAGGCCAACCTTTCCTTTTCAGTTTCACATTCTCTCCTTGCATCAGCAATGGCCCGACCAAGATCATCATCAGCAGGCTCATCTGGTGCCTCTTGATCTTCTACTTCATTGTCTTCATTGCCTTCTGCATCGTATTCAGGGAAATTGGGATAACCGTCATCATCCTCTTCCTCTTCTTCATTGTCTTCCATCATAACCCCTCTTTCTCCGTGCTTGGTCCAACAATAGTAACTGGGCATGAAACCGAATCGCAGAAGGTGGCTGTGAATGAGACTCGAGTGAGCGTAATTTACGGTATTCTTGCAATCAACATATGGACAATACATGAAGCCACCATGTTTGTTTGCCTCCGCCACGGCCATAAAATTATCCAGGCCCGAAGTGAACTCGTCAAACCGTCGGTCAATGTACATCCATTGCCGATTCATCTGCATGATATAATTAAGCTGATCAAAACCATTACAGAACATCACGATGTATATATACACATGCATTTTATCAATTACAGATGAAAAGGATAAAGTTGTTAACCTCGATGAAGAAGAAAAAGCAAGTTAAGTGTGGCTTGATTTGTGTAAACTCAAGTGGCAAATCCTCTTAAGCATTTCATCGAACACCTCTTGTGCATGTGAATAAGAGAGGAGAGCAATACACCCTCTTGTGAAGAAAGTGAAAAAATGGCCAAGTGTGGCTCACACTTGAGCAGGGGCAAGGTTATATAACCAGATTGAGGACTTTGTCCCGGTTTGTAATACAAACCGGGCCCAGGGGAGGCTGGACCGGTTTGTATTACAAACCGACTAAAGGTTCCACGCGACACGGGCTGCCGCGCTGCGATCGACCCTTTAGTCCCGGTTTTTAGTACAAACCGGGACCAAAGCCACTACCGGACTAAAGCTAGTGGGGTCGCCGGAAACGAACGACCAATGCCCCATTGGTCCTTTGGTTTACTGACATTTGCTTTGGGCCTCTTCTCCACTAGTGGAGGATGCGTTCCGTGGGGTAGAAAGTTTGGTGTTTCACAAGATTTTGGTAGAAAGCGCGGGTCTAGCGACCTGATTGGTCCGGTATTACTTTTGGCACGCGCTAGGCGTCGGTTGCCGGATTCTCGAGCTAAAATCGGTTGCTTCCTCTTCCCTCCGATTAGCATCCCACGGCCAAAAATCGTCCATATTTAGGCACGTCGCTTTCAGGTACTGCGCCATGTCAGACGGGAAGTGAGGTCGCTTTCGCACTGTCGCCGCATGTCTCTTTCCTCCTATCCCACTGCAGGTTGCTCTCCTGCCACACGTCGCTATCCACTCAGCTATCCAATGTAGGCTAGCCCACCTACTAGTCAATGGTGCTACGGTTGGGTGTGTACTTCCTCCGTCCACAAATAAGTGTACACGTGGGTTTTCCAAGACAAATTATAAAGTAGAGTGAAAAATGCATTGAAAATATGCATCTCTCAAAACAAGCAAACCAAACGACCCCCGCGTCGCTCGAGCGGAGCGACTCGGGGGAACCCTAACCGCGTGTTCGACGCGAATTTGTACAAGTCGCGGTAGTATTTCATCGCAGGCTAAAATTGTACTGAGCAAGCAGACTATGTACATGGAGCTGATCATTCGATCGCTGCATCGAGCTAGTAGTTCAAGGACGTGTCAACTCTCACGTCCAGGCAGCTAGCACTAGCACGTGTATGAGCGCCTAAGTACAGCGTATCATGTACGCGTACGCTGTACAGAATACCGGATGGCTTTGCCTACTACGCAAGATATGTGTGGCAGCTGAGGGAGAGCGATCGATCGATCGTGTCGACTTGGTGGGTGGCACGGCTCGAAGACCGCTCGAACGGACGGCGATCTTCTTGGAGTGTTAGCGCGTGCGGGTGTCGAGATAATCATCTCCGCCGGGATAATCTCCGAAGGAGATGCGCCCGTAGCTATCCATCCACCATCGCCCACTGCCTATAAAAGACGTACCTGAGCAGAGACGCCTGGGAGAACTCTCACCAGCCGGAGAGAGTCAGGACGCACAGCTCTCGCACCCGAAGACCGGACGCACACAGCTAGCCAAGATCGATCGGGAGCGCCATGGAGGAGAAGCTGCTTAACGGTGAGAAATACGGTTGAATCTCTCCCTCTCTCTTTGCATTGCATGCACACGTACACCTCGTGTGGTGACACGGCCGTGCGAACCTCGCCGAGAAGACGACGGCGCCGAGGCTGCCAGCGTGCGGCTTGGCACCCTCTCCAACTCCGCTACACCGACTACACCAAAGACGACGGCGCCGGGCTGCCGGCGTGTAGCCCGGCGACATCCTCATCTCCGCAAGACGCGACGACAACGCCCGCGCCGGGGCAGCTGGTGTGCATCACGGCGCCCTCTACACCATGCCACCGACGACGACGTTGGGGCTGCCGGCGAACAGCCCGGCGCCATCCGCCATAGCTGGACGACGACGACCTTGACGAAGCTGCCGGCGTGTAGCGCGGCGGCATCTCCACCACCGGCACGACGCAGCGTCAACATCCGTGCCGGGGCTGCCGGTGGGCAGCGCGGCGCCATCTCCACGGCGCCCACGAGCTGGACAACGACGACCTTGACGGGGCTGCCGGTGTGTAGCGCGGCGCCATCTCCACCACCGGCGCGGCGCAGTGACAACATCCGTGCCGGGGCTGCGGGCGGGCAGCGCGGCGCCATCTCCACGGCGCACATGAGGCGCGACGACGATGACCTTTACGGGGCTGTCGCCGTGTAGCGCGGCGCCATCTCCACCACCCGCGGGGCGCAGCGACAACATCCATGTCAGGGATGCCGGCGCGTAGCGCGGCGCCATCTCCACCACCTGTGAGGCGCGACGGTGACGCCCATGAGAAGGCTGCCAGCGTACAGCGTGGCGCCCTCTCCACGACGCCCATGAGGAGGCTGCCAGCGTACAGCGCAGCGCCCTCTCCACGACGCCCACGAGGCGAGAAGACGACGATTTCGTGGCGCCATCTCCATGGCACCCGTGAGCCGTGATGCCGGTGTCCGTGACGAGGCTGCCGACATGCAGTGCGGCGCCATAAACACTACTCCCGTGAGCCGCGACGACGACGTCGGCGACGTGGTTGCCGCCGTGTAGCACGGCGCCATCTCGATCATACCGCGAGGCGCGATGACGACGAGTCGAGTTCGTGCCCAGCATGCCGGCGTGCAGCCTGGCATCATCTACACTACCAAGAACGGTGCCAAAGAGATGGTGCTGAAGCTGCCAGCGTGCCGCCTGGTGCTATCGCTGCTGGGACGACGGTGGCATGATGAGCTGCCGGCGTAGCCCGTTGCCTTGTTTACTACGTCAAGCCAGCCGCGATCGGAGACGCCTCAACCGGTGCTGCATGCGCCATGACTCCATACATAGCTTAGGCCGGGGTGGAGGAATCCCATGCCGCGGTGCTTTAGCAGAGAGCCGGCTGGTGTGCATCGCGCGGCACCTCGCGGCACAAGCTGTTCATGCATGTTGAGGCATTGCGTCCCCGGTTCGGCACGATCGGCTTCCTACAGCGAACGTACCAGGAGTCCAAAAGGACACATACTGTGTATACACGGACATGCATACGTGAATGTTCCATGCCCGCGTCTAGGCTACGCTGGACATCCTCACGTGAGCTTGCACACACGCGGGTGTGGCATGGCACGGCCTTGGACGTGTGTGATCATGCTCGTGAGCTGATGCTAAGATCGCACCTAGCGAGTGAGCGCCTTGGCGCATTGATCAACAGCGTCGACATCAACCACCTCACCACCAACATGATAGCCACCCTTGGCGCGTTGGCGTCCGCATGGCTACCTTCCGAGCCGATATGCCGCCTCCGACACCATTCTCTCCCGAGAGCCTGTGAGACGGCGATCTTGTCTACGCCGATAGCCATCAACTTGGCGTTGGTCCAAGACGAGGTGCCGACCACACTGGCTACACCAACTTGCGCATGTGTCGGTTTTCACACCGACACCGATCTCCATCAACAACATACTCCCGCGAGGCATACCCCCACATCCCGACGAGGCTGTTGGTCGTCGAGAAGTCCTAGCTGAACTAACCCATGCTACTCCAACTCCAACTACATCAACACCGTCAAGACCGACGAGGCGTGACGGCGAAGGCGGGCGTGGCCGGAGCAAAGGCCACGCTACATGCGGCGCGTGTACCGACGAGGACACGGGCTCTGCCGCCGCCCACACACACCACCACCACATCATGCATGGGGAACGCGAAGCGAAGACGACCACACGGCTTAATCGGAGGTGTCTCGCGGCGTAACCCGCGGGAGTAATTAACCGGGTGCCTTCCGAGGCCCCGGGAACCAGGAGATCGCAATCGCCATAGTCATACTGGCCGTGCAAGCAGGCCACGGAGCGCTTTGTATTCGGGAACTTGTACTTTGTTTCTCAAAGAGAGATTAATGAAATGCATGCTTCCCTATCTGTTTCTTGTGTACTACGGTACACTGGCACGCCCGCACTTCTTCTATTTTACTCCGGCGCATGAGAGAAACACGCTACCATTCTTCCCCCTCAACGTAGCGCATCTGTCTTTCACATACATTTTTCTCGTGTCAAACAAATTGGCACGCCCGGTGGGACGTGGTTCTCCTCCCATCTTTGCTTCGATGTGGTCGTCAAAGTCGTCTTCGCCGGTTCATCCAATCCACACAGCATCCTGCATGAGAAGCCACCAGCGTGGAGCTCCGCTGATAAAGAATCCTCTTCATGCAGGAGGACTGTCCTACGCCAACACCTCGGAGCCTTGGGTGATCCACTTTGGATCCAAGCTGCCTCCCATGGTCGTCATCACGCATGACGCCAAGACCTACATGCACCAAGCCCAGGAGCCAGCGCAGTTCCAAACTGTGCAATCCAAGATGGCACAAAGGCGGGCATCCGCCACGGCACAGAAGGTGCGCCGCGAGCTAATGCTCGAGGCACGTGCCCTGTTGAAGGAGTCAACGAGGGCCGGCATCAATGGCGACGTGGAGGCCTCTCAACGCCTCCAAGCTAAGGCCGCAAGTAAGAAGGCGGGTGCGTCGTCACTTCGCGCCCCTACGACGACTTGGCGCACCGAAGTGGAGCTCCTCAAAGGCTTGGAGCATGCTTCACATGATTTGCGGAGGCTTGTGACGAACGCACGTTCGTGTGATAGCCCGCATCCACTACGCAACTACAGGAGGAAGTATCGCAAGGTGCGACGACTCCACCAACAAATGAGTTTCCGCATCGCTCGGAGTGTGGTGCAAGAGGAGGATTGGTCCTTCGGCGCTAAGGACCTCGCAGACAAGGTGTTCACACGTGACTTGCCCCCCGGCGATGGGGCGAGTGGGTCATCAAGAGCAAAGGAGGTGGTGAGACGAGCCGTCATGAAGGAGTTCTGGAAACGGTGCCCCCGCAAAGAGCCTGTTCTGGCAGGCTATACGGTCTCTACCAACTCCGAAGACGCTCGGAGAGGCATGTGTGCACCATGCTTCCACACTTCGGAGGTAGGCGGACGTTCCATACGCAACGACAACAGGTTCGCCGTTCTTCGGAGCGAGACGCCTGCACCACGCGGAGAGGACCTGCGGCAGGAGTTCCGTCGGCTACAGGAGCATATGGACCATATCCAAAGGCGGCTCCGCGAACAAGGAGCGCCAAGTTCTTCATCAGCGGAAGCTGGGGGAAGGATGAGGCGCCAGGCCCCTAACCATCGTCCTCAGCATGAGCGCCAAACGTTGGGGCCTCGACGACAAGCTTCACCCACTCGACACGTTCAGCGGGGGCATCCTTACATGCCCCCACGTTGGAACCGGTGGTCATGTCACCAAGAGGACGAGAGGAACCCTCGTCCCGCTCAACAGTGGAGACCCCGGGATCCTCCACGAGTTCCACTTCCTCCTCGAGCTTCTTCACCCGCTAGGCGTGGAGATCGACTTCACGTGCAACCTTCGAGGGAAGGGCCTACCTCGTCCACGAGGCGAACTGCACCACCACTTCTACCTACGCCATCTATGTCTCCTAGAACCCATGCCGCTCCCACCGAGAATCAACGCAAGCGTGAGAGGCACCGAAGGAACCGCCGAGTTCTATACAAAGAACTCGAGGACTTGGTGCTCCGTCATACCCAAGTGCGGGTGCGACCGGATGGCGGGATCGCTCGAGAAAGTGACAAGATTGGTTTTCGTATCTCCCCAGAGTTGGAGCGGCATGAGCGGTACAATTACCTGCTCAACCGCCTGGCTCCAAAACCGCGCAAGGCATCCGCTGGGGGTGCCAAACAAAGGAACACGATGGCTGCACCGCCACTTCCTTCATCGACTCCCAAACGGGATGCCCAGCAAGTGAAGGAGGCCTCTACGTCCTCACCTTCGGGACGACAAAAGACACCAGCACCAATAGCTACGCCAATGGAGGGCGTCAAAGAAACTCCCGCCTCCTCCAACACGAAGGCGGATCTTGGGGAAGCAACCACCGTTGCCCCGGGACAAAGCGCGATGCCTCCCAATGAGCCATCTCTTTCCCCTCTTCAGAGAGCAGAGCAGGAGGAGGAAGCTGTCCTTCAGCGGGAGGCTGGGGGTGATAATGGGGCAAAGGAGAAGAACCTCGCCTTGTGCGGCACTGTAGCAGTGCGCCCTAGGCTCGAGCCGAATGATGGATGGCAACCACCTCAGGTCACCCATTAGTTTGGTTATCCCTCGGATGAGGAGATCATGCCAAACCCAAAGGCGGACTTCAAGAAGGGCTTCCTGCCACGCCTCGGCCATGTACGCTCATGGTTCAAGGGTGCCGAGGCGGGATCATCCGCGTCACAAGACGAAGCGAGATCGACTGCACCATGCCTACCTATCATGACAGGGAAGAGCTCGCTATCCGACGGTGACTCGGGATATCATCCAGATATATCGCCGCGTCGCTACACTGACATCACCTCAAGACTACCTCAGGATCCCGACGAACTGTTACATGTTGCAAGTCGGTCTGGACCCAACACATGGCTACGATCCATCGCACGACAAAATGTTGCTGTTGGGTCCGCTGACGAGGAGGAGCTGGACGACGACGACGATGATGAAGAAAGCTTCTCCGACTATTCTTCCTCATCTTCATTGGTGAAACTTCCAAGCTCTCCTCCCTATCACGAGCTAGCACCGTCCGTGCTATCAGACTGTGAAGACGGACTTGAAGATCTGCACACTGCGCCCGCCCGAATGGCGGTAGACGGCGTGGACAAGGACGTAACGGCATCCACGGAAGCTAGCACATCAACGGCGCGAGAAGTGGCCCTTGAAGAACAAGTGAAGAAGCAGGGCCAAACCCTTGACCAACTGGCGTCAAAACTCGATCGATTCATCGAAGCTATGATGAACAACAACAATGGTGGCGGGGGCATCGTCCCACCACAAGGAATGCCACACGCGGCGGTAGACCCACAAGAAGAGGAGTTACACGGCGACGCTCTAGCGACAGGGGGGCTGAATGATGGGCGCCAACATCAAGAACCAAGCACCCAACGTCATGAACCAAGCGCGCAGACCCGACAGTGGGCTAGCCTAGCCGGTGCTTCAGGCGCAGCACCACAACCAAGCATGTTGAAAAGCTACCACGACATCGTCGAAGACATGGTGGAAAAGAGATTTAGGCAACTAACGATCGATCAAACACCTCGCACTTCAGAGAGCGAGCTGGAAAAGCCATATGAAGTGTGGCACGACCGAGTGTCATTCCCCGCTGGATGGCACCCACCGAAGTTCCGTCAATTTGATGGTACTGGCGATGCAAGGGAGCACTTGGCGTACTTCGAGGCGGCATGCGGCGACACTGCAAACAGCTCATCACTTCTCCTTCGCCAATTCTCGGGGTCGTTAACCGGCCCTGCCTTCCACTGGTACAGCCGTTTACCGGTTGGGTCCATTGGGAATTGGGCGGGCATGAAGGAGGTCTTCAAGAAGCACTTCGTCGCCATGAAAAAGGACTTCTCTGTCGTTGAACTGGCACAGGTTCAACAACGACGAGACGAGTCCATCGATGACTACGTCATTCGCTTCCGCAACAACTACGTGCGTCTTGCTCGGGAGATGCACCTTGAAGATGCTATAGAGATGTGCGTCCACGGGATGCAGCAGCACTGGTCACTTGAAGTCTCTCGGCGTGAGCCTAGAACCTTTAGTGCTCTAAGCACGGCGGTGGCGGCCACGAAGCTGGAGTTCGAGAAGTCACCACAGATCATGGAGCTCTACAAGAACGCCAGTGCATTCGACCCCACCAAGCGCTTCGCCTCAACGTCCAAGCCAAGCAACAATGGCGCCAAGATGAAGGCACCCGCGGAGGCGAATGCCACCAGAGTCTTTTCCTCCACACCGCAAGGGAATGTGCCTTTTTTGGGTGCACGATGCGAGCAAGCGGGAGGAAGACAACGCCCATCAATGCAAGAGCTCCTCAAGAAACAATACATCTTCCGCAGGGAGCTGGTGAAGGATATGTTCGACCAGCTGATAGAGCATCGAGCGCTGAACCTGCCAGAACCTCGGAGGCCCGATCAAGTGAGGATGACTGATAATGCTTTATTCTGCCCATATCACAGGTATGTGGGGCACGTCATTGAGGACTGCGTCGCCTTCAAAGAATGGCTCCAAAGAGCCGTTAACGAAAAGAGGATCAACTTGGATCCAGAAGCAATCAATCCAGATTACCATGCGGTGAACATGGTGAGCATATCGTCCTCATCATCAAGGCAAGAAATGGAGCGCGCAGATGCATGGGTGCCTCTCTCCCAAGTTGAAGGCCAGCTATCCGACCTCATCCTTGATTCAACATCGATGCCTCTCCTTCAACGGGATACGGCCCCATCCATGTGCAAGGAAGAGCCATGGAGCACGGTTCGCCGAAGGCCCTACCCGAGGAACCTGCCTCCCCGACCTCTTCATCAGGCATCATCAACACACGCTCCCCCGACAATTCTAAGGCGAGTTGATCCAAGTCAACGTCGCCCTCCACCAAGATTTATCCCCAAGTCTGAGGGGGATGAGTCATTCCCCCGACCGTGGTGGGTTCTGCCCACCTTGGCGCACTTCATCCCGCAGGACCGGAAGCAAGCGTCAACGCAAGAGATGGAGGGAGGACAAGATGGAGCCAGCTCCTCGCGACCGCCCAACATGGAGAGTTGCAACGTCGTCCTCGACTACAAGGACACACCTAGCTCCGACTCCAACGACATGCTCACTCCTGAAGAAAAGGAAGCCTTTGATGCTAAAGGCGCCATGAAGAATTTGTAGGTCGAAGAGGTGAACATGAACCTGCGTGGGGGAAAGGTTCTACCTGACCCCGTGAAGGCCAAGCAAATGAGGGTGGACAAGACGGCAGCCGAGAAGGAGGCGCCTGCACCTGAAGAAGCGCCCAAAGGGCATGATGATGAAAAGACGAAACCACATGACGTCGACTACAACATCATCGCCCACCTCAAGCAGATCCCCGCACTTCTTAGTGTACATGATGCACTCATGATGGTGCCGAGCCTGCGTGAAGCCCTTGTCAGGGCGCTCCAGGCTCCGGAACTCTACGAGGTGTGCATGGCGAAACACCGTCTCTTCACAAACCCCTTGTTCGTGAATGAGATCACGTTCGACGAGGAGGACAACATCATAGAGGACGGTGCCCATAACCGTCCACTCTACGTGGAGGGGAACATCGGCTTTGCGCACCTCCGACGGATCCTCATCGACCCGGGGTCTGCTGTGAATATACTGCCTGTTCGGAGCTTGAAACGGGCAGGTTTCACGGTGGATGACCTGGAGTCCACCGACGTGATTATTTGCGGCTTCGACAACCAAGGAAGGCCAACACTGGGGGCCATCATGGTGAAGATCCAAATGTCTACCTTCAGCTTCAAGGTGCACTTCTTCGTCATCGAAGCAAACACCTCCTATTCCGCTCTCTTGGGAAGGCCGTGGATCCACAAGTATCGAGTGGTGCCCTCTACCCTTCACCAATGCCTCAAGTTTCTTGACGGCAATGGCACACAACAACGCATCACCGGCAACACCAACCCCTACACCGTCCAGGAGTCACATCACGCGGATGCGAAGTACTACTTTCCCGTTGAAGATAGCGACCAGCAACTTGGGCGAACAACGCCAGCGGTTGATGTCTTAATCAAACCAGGCGTCGCACCCGTGACTGAAGCACGGCGCCTCATCACGCCGTCTTCCCCCACCAGCGCACGAAGTTCATCATCTCGAAGCCGCAGGAATCATGAGCGTAGAAGGTCTTCAAGTACGCAAGAAGACTTCAAGACATCCTTCCCGGAGGGGATTGGGAGTTCTGCTCCAATCTTGATGGGGGCAGGTTCGTCTGCACCTGCCCCGACAGTCCCATTACTGCTGAAGGCGAGGTTCCCACCATCGACGCGAATCACGTTGAGGTGTCCCGGAAAGTCCGAAGACGTTGATCGGCAGTAGTAATGCGCCATCAACCATCACGCTACGGGTACGCAACGCTCCAAAGGAGGAATGTGTACCCGCACAAGGTGGCGTGGTTAGAAGAAGAATCAAGGAGATAGAAGAGGCCGCAAGGGGAGCTCGAGACATGCAGCCCCCATCCCTCTACGTATCTGTGGCTTCTCCATTGGAGAAGACGCTTCGTCAACAATGAAGGCCGAGCCCAAGGTGGCTCGCCTGTTGGAGAAGGCTGGGTTTACCCTTCGGCGAAACAACCGGATCCCTCCGCCCCCCGCAGTGTGCGAGGCGTGGTGGAGGCAATCCGAGGATCTCATCAAGAAGAAGCACAAGGCGCGAACCAAGTTCGGGCTCGGTTACATCGACCTTGGCGGCTCCGACGATGAAGAAGAGGGGCCATCCTACGTCCCACGAGCTACGTGCCATGCTACGTCTGTCTCTTCAGGAGACGACACCGAAACTTCACGTCGTGGTCTCCATCGACGAAACTACAATGACAACGACCAAACCGAGGTGGGGGAGCTTGACTCGACATCAGCCCCGCAAGAGTTAGAAGACGGTGGGCAGCCCACAATCGACGAGCTCGTGGAGGTCAACCTTGGGACAGAGGATGATCCACGCCCCACTTTCGTTAGCGCCACGCTGACGGAAGAGGAGCGTGAAGGCTATCAAAGCTTCTTGATGGAGTATCGAGATTGCTTCGCCTGGAACTACAAGGAGATGCCAGGGCTAGACCCTCGTGTTGCCACTCACAAGCTGGCGATTGATCCACATCATCGCCCGGTCAAGCAGCCTCCACGACGCTTACGACCTGAATTTGAAGACCAAGTCATCGCCGAGGTAGATAAACTTATCCTTGCAGGTTTCATCAAGGAGGCCAAGTACACTCGGTGGCTCGCAAACATCGTGCCCGTAGAGAAGAAGAACGGCCAGGTGCGGGTCTGCCAGGACTTTCGCGACCTAAACCAAGCATGCCCCAAGGCCGACTTTCCCTTGCCCATCACGGAGATGGTCGTCGACTCCACCACGGGTCATGGCGCACTGTCCTTCATGGACGGTTCGTCCGGCTACAACCAAATCAAGATGGACCCAGATGACGCCATCGACACCGCGTTCAGGACCCCGAAGGGCAACTTCTACTACACCGTCATGCCGTTCGGCTTGAAGAATGCTGGTGCAACGTATCAGCGGGCCATGATGTGCATCCTCGGCGACCTGATCCACCATTCGGTGGAGTGCTACGTTGACGACATGGTGGTCAAGACCAAGGACCGCGAGGATCATCACAAGGACCTTCAGGTTGTCTTTGAGCGTCTACGACAACACCAACTCAAGATGAACCCATTAAAGTGCGCATTCGCCGTACAATCAGGCCTCTTCCTAGGCTTTGTTGTCCATCATCGAGGAATAGAGATCGAGCCCAAGAAGATCAAGGCCATCCTCAACATGCCGCCGCCTTGTAACCTCAAGGAGTTGAGGGCATTGCAAGGGAAGCTGGCATACATCCGCCGCTTCATCTCCAACCTCTCCGGACGTATCCAGCCCTTCTCATGTCTCATGAAGAAAGGAGCTCCGTTCGTGTGGGATGAAGGGTGTCAAAGAGGCTTCGACGACATCAAGAAGTATTTGCTTAACCCACCTGTTTTGGCAGCTCCTGTGAAAGGGCGCCCTCTTATTCTTTACATTGCAGCGCAGCCTACCTCGATTGGCGCCCTACTCGCTCAACACAATGATGAAGGAAAGGAGGTGGCTTGCTACTACTTGAGCCGCACCATGGTGGGTGCTGAGCGCAACTACTCTCCAATAGAGAAGTTATGCTTGACGCTCATATTCGCACTGAAGAAGTTGAGGCACTACATGCTAGGACTCCAAATCCAGCTCATTGCAAGAGCGGATCCTATAAGGTATGTGCTAAGTCAGCCCGCATTGATGGGGCGACTCGGTAAATGGGCGCTGCTCATGATGGAGTTTGACATCACGTTCCTCCCTCAGAAGGCAGTCAAGGGTCAAGCCTTGGCGGAATTCCTCGCGGCGCACCCTGTCCCCGACGATTCCCAACTCATCACCAACCTTCCAGACGAGGAGGCGTTCGCTGTTGAGTTGGAAGCGCCATGGGAGCTCTACTTCGACGGTGCTTCCCGCACGGAGACCGACCCCGACGGAACTCCTAGGCGAAGAGCGGGAGCAGGACTGGTGTTCAAGACTCCACAGGGAGGGGTGATGTACCACTCATTCTCCCTCCTCAAGGAAGAGTGCTCCAACAACGAGGCGGAGTACGAGGCGCTCATCTTAGGCCTTCTCCTAGCGCTCTCCATGGAAGTCCGTTCCTTACGGGCCTATGGGGATTCTCAACTCATCGTTCGGCAAGTCAACGACATCTACGAGGTACGCAAGCCTGAACTGGTGCCGTACTACAACGCGGCCCGGAAGCTCATGGAGAAATTTCAACAAGTCCAGGTGCTCCATGTTCCGCGAAGCAGGAATGCACCTGCCGATGCGTTGGCGAAACTGGCATCGGCACTGGTTCTCCCAAGTGACAAATCCACGTAGGTGACGGTTGAAGAACGGTGGCTTCTTCCCGCTGTTTTGGAGCTCGTCCCGGAGGAAGGCGAAGTCAATACCATCACGACAAATGTCGTGGAGGAGGATGAGTGGCTGCAACCCTTCCTGGACTACTTCAAGCACGGCAGCCTCCCCGACGACCCCGTCAAGAGGCGCCAACTGCAGCGACGACTCCCATTCTATGTCTATAAGGCCGGCGTCTTGTACAGACGGTCTCATGGGCAGGAGATTTTACTTCGGTGTGTCAACCGAGGTGAAGCTGATAAGATCCTGCAGGAGATGCACCACGGAGTTTGCGGTGGCCACCAAGGCGGGGCCAAAATGTACCATGGCATACGCCTAGCTGGGTACTATTGGCCCGACATCATGGCCGACTATCTTCGAGTGGCCAAGTCATGCCATGGTTGCCAAATCCATGGCGACTTCAAGCATCAGCCGCCGGCGCCTCTACACCCTACCATTGCTGCATGGCCATTCGACGCCTAGGGCATCGACGTCATCGGCCCTATTGACCCTCCATCTTCCGGGGGACATCGCTTCATCCTTGCAGCGACCGACTACTTTTCCAAGTGGGCGGAGGCTGTCCCGCTGCGGGAGGTGAAGAGCGACAACGTCATCAACTTCCTAGAGCGAAATATCATATATCGCTTTGGGATTCCACACCGCATCACCTCCGACAACGCCAAGGCCTTCAAATCCAGCAAGATGCATAGGTTCATGGCGAAGTACAAGATCAAGTGGAACTACTCCACTGGCTACTACCCTCAAGCCAATGGGGCGATTGAAGCCTTCAACAAGACTCTAGGCAAAATACTCAAGAAGACGGTGACAAGGCACCGAAGAGACTGGCCTGATCATCTCTTCGAGTCCTTATGGGCGTACCGTGTTACAGTCCGTACCCCAACTCAGGCTACACCATATTCCCTCGTCTACGGGAGTGAGGTCGTGCTTCCACTAGAAGTCCAGCTACCCTCTCTGCGGGTGGCTATCCAAGACGAACTCACCAAAGACGAACAGATACACATGCGGTTTCAGGAGCTCGACGCCCTGGAAGAGGAGCGACTTCATGCCCTACAAAATCTGGAGCTTTATCGCCAGAACATGGTGAGAGCTTATGACAAGCTCGTCAAGCGGCGCGTCTTCCGGAAAGGCGAGCTGGTCCTTGTGCTCAGGCGCCCCATCGTCGTCACACACAAGCCATCGAGAAAGTCTACGACGGGGGTGCATACCAGCTGGTCGATCCTCAGGGAGCCTGGCCCATGCCTCCAATCAATGGAAGGTTCCTCAAAAAATATTTTTGCTAAACATTTGCCTCTTCCATTGCCCTTTTTTTGTTTTTTTTAATAATGGGGAATCCTTGGTCGGCTCGATCTATGGTGCATTCTTATATGCATAGCGTGGATATTTATTTTCCCCATTTTAAAACGGACCATGTCCAACAACAACAAAAAACTGGCTTTCCCCCAACACACCACGCTTGTGATTGAAGATTTGGCTACCCTGGGGCTTGTCGGAGGGTGGCACAATGTGTCAAGCTGCAAGTTGAGCGGCTCTTACACCCATAAAGCACGGCACGTACCAAGTGTATGCTTCCGGAGGCAGTGGAGAAGATTACTTGGGCACTTCATCGTACCGAGGCTCCACGCCCCGTGCTTCCCGGCGTGCCACTCTCTCACAGAGGCTCACGCTCCGCGGAAGGCCTTAGGAGAAAGATCATGAAAGGCCTACCCAACCCAGCACAAGTTGGACTAGGTGTGGAGCCACGTGACAACCCTGGGGCGTGCCACCATAAGCTCCAGATAAAGTGCTAGAGGGTTTCGTAGTCCACCAAGGTGAATGGTTGCCTTCCAAGTTCTCAAGATGGGTCCCCAAGCGAGCGAAGAAGAGTCTCAAAAGTTCAAGCAAAGAAGAATTACAAAGAAGCTCAAGCAAACAAAAACTCCAAAAGAAGTCCAAGCAATCTCATGAAGTTCATGGTCATTCAAATGGCCCGTACAAGCAGCCCTCACAAGACGGCAAACATCCAGAAAATCCAAGAATCAAGTATAAAGGTCCCGAAGATCAAGGGAACCCATCGGAAAGAAGGCGGAAGGTAGCTGTTCACCACCCCTCAAGAAGGCATCGAAACTCCCAAGCCATGTGTCCCAAAGCCATTTAGCCCCGTCCTACCATGCCCAAGCCTCGGGGTCCGTGGGGCATCATGCTGGGGGCATGCTGAGCTGTGGGTTCCTCGGTACCATGATGGGCTAGGGTGTGACTCTCTACTGCCTCTCGGAAGCATCTCCGAATACGGCGCCTCCACGCACACTTACACACAAGGACAAGATATAATCATCATGGTCTTTCGACGGTTCCCAATGTCAAGTCCTTCAGCAGCCTTTTCGGATATCACACATATAGCTAGTGTATAACGGGAAAGCCAACATTTAAAAAAAATCCCAAACCAAACCCATTCTTTTTGTTACTCTCTACCTTGCTTCGTATTTCCTTGCTCTTGTTTCCTCGAACCCGAGAAAGTACAGGGACACGCTTTCAGAAGTTAAGTTGCGACTCGGCGCCCATGATGATGGGCTCGCCACAACCTTCAAATGTCTACACCGACCTACTTCGGCAATACCGGGGCGGCGTTGACGCCGATGACTTTCCGGCGGCACATCTACATCAACACATGAAGGTACGGGAGCAGTGCAGCGCGCCAGTGCGGCTAGCGTGAATCTGTGAAACCCTTCAATCTAGTCGGCTGGCACCATGATGGCTACATGGTCCCGGCTGGATTGATAAAATTTCTCCATGACACGGCATGTTATTTCGCCGTGGAATGAAGATGAAGGAAGACTAACCGGTTGGTTGGCATCCCACATGATCCCAACCAGTCTTCTTCTAAATGTGTACGCGGACGTACCTTCCTGCACCAATGTACATCAACACTCAGCTCTCGCGACTGCCTCTACATCAACACCTGGCAGCCGCGACGCTTCCTCCATATCAACGCTCGGCACTCGCGACACTGCCTCTACATCAACAGGAGCGATGCGATGCATGCATCGTCGACCCCACGTAGGTATCCCGCGATGCCTTGATGGAACTGCATCAGGAACCGTGGCGCTTCCACGAGACAAAGGTCTGGCCGGTCGCTGGCTAGCGTCGGTGCCTGTTGAGGCCATGACGAGCTGCGGACCACGGCGTTGCTTTCTTGCCAAAGCCGTGCCTTCAGGCTTGACTGCAATTTACACTTTGCACGTTCTAATGATGAGGCACACGTGTGTGTTTCTGAAGAAAAGTAGCCTGATGAGTAACAATACGTTTCATCAAACTGCCGCGGCGCTTGCTAGCAGAAGCAGAATGGATGGACGCGCATGTTGCTCAGTATGATGGCAGGTGTACATTCTATACTAAAGAAACGGAGAGCATACACAGATGAAATGAAATTCGAGCAATCAGACATATTACTAAGAAGCCATCATTTATTGAAGATAAAAGGGAGGCGTATGAGACGCTACAACGGTGAATGGAAAGGAATTAAACAAATTGTTTGAAAACAAGCAAACTGATGCGACTATATGAGCAGGTAGCTCATGATTAAGCGCTCTCTAAGAAGGCCTAAGAAAAAGTATGATGGCTGCATCCCACGAGGTCTCACTTCCCAGGCTTGTAGGATAAGATGATCTGCACTTCGGGAAGTCCACCATCGGGCGGGCTGCCGTTGGTCTCTTCCTCGTCATTGTTTCCCAGGAACGCGGCCATCTCATCACGGCTCTTCGCTAGTGCGTCAGCTTCTTTCATGGAGGTGGCGACGGCTTCGTCATGAGCTTGCACATGTATGTTATAGGTCGCCGCGATCCCGGCGACCTCCTTCTCCCGCCTGCGAGCTTCCGAAGCAAGCTCGTCGTATTTCGCGACGCATGTTTGTTGCTTGGCGCGCGCATTCTCCAGTTCGGCAACACGCTTCTCAAGACGGGGTCTGTCAGCCTTCAGCCGGGCAATCCCATCACTGGTTTCGGTGCAAACAGCTTCAAGCTGCTGGAGGAGCGGACGTGCCTGAGAAGTCAGGGAGGTTGCCTTGCCGGGGGACGGCGAATCTCCCTCAAGACGAGTCACCAAGGCTTTCAGGTGACCCATAAGGGCCTGAAGATCAGCAGGAGGCGAGCCCTGGTATACCTCAACCCAGGCTATGAGGTTGTACTCAATCTTGCCGATGACGTCGTCTTTCTCCAGCGGCACGGCGCGTAAAGCTGTTTGGATATCCTCTAGGTCGCCGACGATGTTCCTCTTTGTACGCTGATCGGCCTGTGTCGCGTCGGGAAGGACAAGCGTCGGCACGCCCGACGTCTCGCCGCTTGAAGGGCGGCGTAGGACAGACAGGATGTCCGCCGCGCTCTCCTGGAGCTTCTTGTTCTTTTCAAGGCGAATGCGGAGTGCCCTAGCCTCCGAAGAGTAATCGGAGGCGCTAGAAGGCGCGTCGCCCGAGGAGTCTGGAAGTGACAACAAAGGCGGTAGCTGGTGAGTGCTTGCATCAAGCAAGAAGTGAAGACGTGAAGAGCAAAGTGAGCATGTGCGCTTACCATGGTCAAGCGAGCGCGGCCTCTTTACAATTATCCCGTCAACTTCATCCACACAGGTGAAGAGGCAGCATGCTTTTTCTCCTCAGTCAGGATGGCCTGAACAGGCAGACCCGTGGCAGGGACAGGCACCGGCGCCGGCGGTGCAGCAGGATCGGCACTGGGAGCGTGGCTGGTCTCTCCTTCGGCGAGCCAGTCGAGGGCTAGCTCCTCCGCCTTGCCTGGGAGGTGTTGCAGAACATCCTCCAGCTTATCCTGCGCTTGAAGATTGGGAGACTTAGTTCATGAAGATGGACGTACGGGAAGAGGAACCATGAATTGGGCCATACGTACCTCAGGTATGGCTAAAGGAGCTTCAGTGTCAACATTAATGACCTCATTAGAGGCAGCAGCAGTGCTGCGACTGGTGCTAGAACGCCTGCGCGTTGGCACCGACGGAGGGGGCGGCGACTCTCTGGTGTAAACCACGGCCCTTCCACTTGGCCTTGGCGGTGGCGGAGGAGGGATGATCTCAGCTGCCTTTCCGTTTGGACTGGTTGATCTTTCAGCACGGCCTCTGTGTGGTTTGGCGGAGCGGTGGTCCTTCTTCTCGAGGCCGCCGCCGGGCTTCCTGCCGTGGGACTTGTCGCGCCTGTCCATCTCAGCCTGTGTACACGCAGGGTCATGAAAGCATCAAGTAAGATTCAAAGAAAGAGTGAAGTGCTATAAAGAAAAAAAAGTCGTGGGCAGCTAGTCATGCTAGCCGCTGCCGCTGGCTGATGATCTGCGGCCAAGAGTCAACGCCGGCGGCCGTTCCGGCAGGTAAGGTTCTCGCCTTGCCATCGTCAAGGAACATGTACGGCTTAAAGGAGGCAGCTACAGATGAGATTGGTTTACTTGCCTTCGGAGTTCGCTGCAGCAAAGGACTCGTGGCGTCGTGAAACTATCGTGGAAGGAAAGCTCTGAAGGGCACGGCATTATATAGCCCTTCGGCCATCAGAGGATCACGACGGATGGCGGATCCCAACTGCTGAAGAGATTGGCTACGTGATCACAACCTCCTAATGGGTGTGGCTACGTGACAGGAACAATGGTATAAATGAAGCACAGGCATCTGTTGCGCCGAAGGTTCCGCCAAGCCGACGCCAACTCGCTTCGCGCGTGACCTCGCCTCGGCGGGGGGCATTTGTTCGACGCGAATTTGTACAAGTCGCGGTAGTATTTCATCGCAGGCTAAAATTGTACTGAGCAAGCAGACTATGTACGTGGAGCTGATCATTCGATCGCTGCATCGAGCTAGTAGTTCAAGGACGTGTCAACTCTCACGTCCAGGCAGCTAGCACTAGCACGTGTATGAGCGCCTAAGTACAGCGTATCATGTACGCGTACGCTGTACAGAATACCGGATGGCTTTGCCTACTACGCAAGATATGTGTGGCAGCTGAGGGAGAGCGATCGATCGATCGTGTCGACTTGGTGGGTGGCACGGCTCGAAGACCGCTCGAACGGACGGCGATCTTCTTGGAGTGTTAGCGCGTGCGGGTGTCGAGATAATCATCTCCGCCGGGATAATCTCCGAAGGAGATGCGCCCGTAGCTATCCATCCACCATCGCCCACTGCCTATAAAAGACGTACCTGAGCAGAGACGCCTGGGAGAACTCTCACCAGCCGGAGAGAGTCAGGACGCACAGCTCTCGCACCCGAAGACCGGACGCACACAGCTAGCCAAGATCGATCGGGAGCGCCATGGAGGAGAAGCTGCTTAACGGTGAGAAATACGGTTGAATCTCTCCCTCTCTCTTTGCATTGCATGCACACGTACACCTCGTGTGGTGACACGGCCGTGCGAACCTCGCCGAGAAGACGACGGCGCCGAGGCTGCCAGCGTGCGGCTTGGCACCCTCTCCAACTCCGCTACACCGACTACACCAAAGACGACGGCGCCGGGCTGCCGGCGTGTAGCCCGGCGACATCCTCATCTCCGCAAGACGCGACGACAACGCCCGCGCCGGGGCAGCTGGTGTGCATCACGGCGCCCTCTACACCATGCCACCGACGACGACGTTGGGGCTGCCGGCGAACAGCCCGGCGCCATCCGCCATAGCTGGACGACGACGACCTTGACGAAGCTGCCGGCGTGTAGCGCGGCGGCATCTCCACCACCGGCACGACGCAGCGTCAACATCCGTGCCGGGGCTGCCGGTGGGCAGCGCGGCGCCATCTCCACGGCGCCCACGAGCTGGACAACGACGACCTTGACGGGGCTGCCGGTGTGTAGCGCGGAGCCATCTCCACCACCGACGCGGCGTAGTGACAACATCCGTGCTGGGGCTGCGGGCGGGCAGCGCGGCGCCATCTCCACGGCGCACATGAGGCGCGACGACGATGACCTTTACGGGGCTGTCGCCGTGTAGCGCGGCGCCATCTCCACCACCCGCGGGTCGCAGCGACAACATCCATGTTAGGGATGCCGGCGCGTAGCACGGCGCCATCTCCACCACCTGTGAGGCGCGACGGTGACGCCCATGAGAAGGCTGCCAGCGTACAGCGTGGCGCCCTCTCCACGATGCCCATGAGGAGGCTGCCAGCGTACAGCGCAGCGCCCTCTCCACGACGCCCACGAGGCGAGAAGACGACGATTTCGTGGCGCCATCTCCATGGCACCCGTGAGCCGTGATGCCGGTGTCCGTGACGAGGCTGCCGACATGCAGTGCGGCGCCATAAACACTACTCCCGTGAGCCACGACGACGACGTCGGCGACGTGGGTGCCGCCGTGTAGCACGGCGCCATCTCGATCATACCGCGAGGCGCGATGACGACGAGTCGAGTTCGTGCCCAGCATGCCGGCGTGCAGCCTGGCATCATCTACACTACCAAGAACGGTGCCAAAGAGATGGTGCTGAAGCTGCCAGCGTGCCGCCTGGTGCTATCTCTGCTGGGACGACGGTGGCATGATGAGCTGCCGGCGTAGCTCGTTGCCTTGTTTACTACGTCAAGCCAGCCGCGACCGGAGACGCCTCAACCGGTGCTGCATGCGCCATGACTCCATACATAGCTTAGGCCGGGGTGGAGGATTCCCATGCCGCGGTGCTTTAGCAGAGAGCCGGCTGGTGTGCATCGCGCGGCACCTCGCGGCACAAGCTGTTCATGCATGTTGAGGCATTGCGTCCCCGGTTCGGCACGATCGGCTTCCTACAGCGAACGTACCAGGAGTCCAAAAGGACACATACTGTGTATACATGGACATGCATACGTGAATGTTCCATGCCCGCGTCTAGGCTACGCTGGACATCCTCACGTGAGCTTGCTCTTTGTTCTGGAACAAACGTTTCAACCGTGGTATTATAGGAGCATACCACATCACCTTCGCAGGAACCCTCTTCCTGGGGTGGACTCGCCCTCAACATCGCCAGGGTCATCTCGCCTGATCTTATACCTCAATGCACTACATACCGGGCATGCATTCAAATTCTCGTACTCCCCGCGGTAGAGGATGCAGTCATCACTAGTAGAAAACCTCTCATCCATCTAAGCCTTTAGTACCGGTTCCCTTACGAACCGGTACGAAAGGCGTTATTAATACCGGTTCCAGGGGTGGGACATTTATACCGGTTCGTTATGGACCTTTAATATCGGTTCGTAACACGAACCGGTATTAAAGGGTTTCTGCCCAGTTTCCAGTCGATGGTGGGGCCAAGGCTGCACCTTTAGTACCGGTTCATGTAAGGAATCGGTACTAAAGGGTCCATGCCTCAGCGCGCCGCCGCGCGTCCGAGCTCCCTGCATATCTCATTTCCTTCTCATCCTCTCTCACATTTCCAAATATTTTGCACCTCTCACACTCCAATAATTTTCATTTTTCTCCACCATTTTAACAAGATTAATGGCATACATCTATCCAGGGTTAGCAATATCATCCTTCCTTCCGGCGTTTCTAATTTAGCTCATTTCTTTGGTAGTTTTAACTCGTACTATTTTTCTAGTGCAAGCAAGGTGTTCGATGAAATGCCTAAGTTAGTGATTTTATTTTTTTATATGCAATTTGAGCTGAAATTATGGTATGTTTTGTAGGTTTTAATTAGTATCATCCCCGTCCTTACCGCCGTCGATCGCCAGCGTCGTCCCCTAGCCGGCACGGTACCACCTCGGTGAGCCCCTCTTCTTTTTTATAAAAACAATTAGTTTTATGTGATGAACTTGAATATTAATTAAGTTGGTCACTCATATATCCATGATGTTGTGTATTTAATGATTTTTGATATACATATAAAATGCAGATGAGTCGACAATGGATGTACGGTGACCGGTGCCATCCCGAGTTCATTAATGGCATGCATTATTTTCTCAACGTGGCTGAGGCAAACAGGCGGTCGAATGGTTTCATGTATTGTCCATGTAGTTCCTGTAAGAATATGAAGGATTACTCTACCTCGAAGACCCTTCACGTCCACCTGCTGGAGAACGGTTTCATGCCCAGCTATAATTGTTGGACCAAGCACGGAGAAAGAGGTTATATTGGAAGACAACGAAGAAGAAGAGGATAGTGACAACTATCCCTTATTCACTGAAGACGGTGATAGTAGAATGGGGGAAGACGAAGCTGAAGAAGAGCCCATTTTCGATGAGCCGATTTTTGATGACCCGGATGACGATTTGGGTCGGGCCATTCTTGATGCGAAGATGAACTGCGGAAATGAAAAGGAGAGGTTGAAGTTGGAGAAAATGTTAGAGGATCACAACAAACTGTTGTACCCAAATTGCGAAAATGGTCAGAAAAAGCTGGGTACCACGCTGGAATTGCTGGGTGGCAGAGAATGGTACTTCGACAAGGGATTTGAAAAGTTGCTGAAAATAATAAAGAAGATGCTTCCAGGGGAGAACGTGTTGCCCTCTACCACGTACGAAGCAAAGAAGGTTGTCTGCCCTCTAGGATTAGAGGTGCAGAAGATACATGCATGCATCAATGACTGCATCCTCTACCGCGGGGAGTACGAGAATTTGAATGCATGCCCGGTATGTAGTGCATTGAGGTATAAGATCGGCGAGATGACCCTGGCGATGTTGAGGGTGAGTCCACCCCCAGGAAGAGGGTTCCTGCGAAGGTGATATGGTATGCTCCTATAATACCACGGTTGAAACGTTTGTTCAGAACAAAGAGCATGCCAAGTTGTTGCGATGGCACAAAGAGGACCGTAAGAAAGATGTGATGTTGAGACACCGGGTCGCAGTGGAGAAAAATCGACAGAGAGTTCAAGTCATTTTCAGATGACGCAAGGAACTTAAGATTTGGTCTAAGTACAGATGGCTTTAATCCTTTCGGGAGCAGAGCTCCAGTCATAGCACCTGGCCAGTGACTCTATGTATCTATAACCTTCCTCCTTGGTTGTGCATGAAGCGGAAGTTCATTATGATGCCAGTGCTCATCCAGGGCCCGAAGCAACCCGGCAACGACATTGATGTGTACTGAGGCCATTGGTTGAAGAACTTTTAGAGTTGTGGCGTGACGAAGGTGTACCTGTGTGGGATGAGCACGAACAAAAGGAATTTAACCTACGAGCGTTGTTATTTGTAACCATCAATGATTGGCCTGCTCTTGGTAACATTTCAGGGCAGTCAAACAAGGGATACAATGCATGCACACACTGTTTAGGTGAGACTGACAGTAATTATTTGGGAAACAAGAATGTGTACCTGGGCATCGTCGATTTCTTCCAAAACAACATCACGTAAGAAAGAGAGGAAAGCATTTCGGAGGTGAGGCAGATAACCGAACGAAGCCTACCCGCCCTACTGGGGAAGTTATATATGATATGGTCAAGGATTTAAAAGTGATCTTTGGAAAGGGTCCGGCGGACAATCTGTTCCGCATGATGTTGACGGACACGTACCCATGTGGAAGAAGAAGTCGATATTTTGGGAGCTACCCTACTGGAAATTCTTAGAGATTCACTCTGCAATCGATGTGATGCACGTGACGAAAAATCTTTGCGTGAACCTGCTAAACTTCTTGGGCGTGTATGGGAAGACAAAAGATACACCGGATGCACGGCAGGACCAGCAAAGTATCCACGAAGGAAACAACCTGAATCCAGAGAAGTATCAAGGTCCTGCCAGCTACGCTCTTACCAAAGAGGAGAAGGAGATCTTTTTGAAGTCCTGAGTAGCATCAAGGTCCCGTCTGGCTTCGTCGAATATAAAGGGAATAATAAACATGTCGGAGAAAAAGTTTCAAAACCTAAAGTCTCATGACTGCCACGTGATTATGACACAATTACTTCCGGTTGCATTGAGGGGGCTTCTGCCGGAAAATGTTCGAGTACCCATTGTGAAGCTATGTGCGTTCCTCAATGCAATTTCTCAGAAGGTGATCAATCCACTTACTCTACAAAATTTACAGAAGGATGTGGTCCATTGTCTAGTCAGCTTCGAGTTGGTGTTCCCACCATCCTTCTTCAATATTATGACACATCTCCTAGTTCACCTGGTCGAAGAGATTGGCGTTCTCGGTCCTGTATTTCTACACAACATGTTCCCCTTTGAGAGATTCATGGGAGTCTTAAAGAAGTACGTTCATAACCGTGCTAGGCCAGAAGGAAGCATCTCCAAGGGCTATGGAACAGAGGAGGTCATTGAGTTTTGTGTTGACTTTATTCCTGACCTTAAGCCGATCGGTGTTCCTGAATCGCGCTATGAGGGGAGACTGCGTGGAAAAGGCACTCTAGGAAAGAAATCAGCAACGTGTATGGACGGATATTCTTTCACTCAAGCACACTACACAGTTCTACATAATTCCATCTTGGTGGCTCCGTACAAAGAGGAACACAAGGATATCTTACGCTCTAAATACCCAGAGCAACGTGAAGATTGGATTGATGGAGAACACATGAAGACTTTCGGCGGTTGGTTGCAAACACGTCTCATGAATGTCACCGATGACGAGCAGCTGTACTTGTTGGCCAAGCAACCATCTTCTACTATATCGACTTTTCAAGGGTACGAGATTAATGGGAACACATTTTACACTTTCGCCCAAGACAAAAAGAGCACCAACCAAAACAGTGGTGTCCGCTTTGATGCAGAAGATGGCAATGGGAACAAGGTCACATATTATGGGTACATAGAGGAGATATGGGAACTTGACTATGGACCTAATTTCAAGGTCCCTTTGTTCGTGCAAATGGTTCAACCTGAAAGACGGGGTACAGGTAGACCCGCAGACGGAATGACTACAGTGGATTTCAAGAATCTAGGGTACGACACCGAACCATTCGTCCTAGTGAAGTGGCTCAGGTTTTTTATGTGAAGGATATGTCTAGCAAACCGAAAAAAATAAAAGAAAGGCAAGAGGACACATCATACGATGAGCCAAAGCGGCACATAAAAAAAAAAAAAAAAAGAAACATCGTGGGAGTAGAGGACAAGACAGACATGTCAGAAGATTATAATAAGTTTGACGATATTCCACCCTTCAAGGTAAAAATTGACCCAAGCATCATCTTAAACAATGAAGATTGTCCATGGTTGCGTCGCAGTAAGAAGAAAGGGAAACGGACGAAGAAAACTCAGAAGACTAGCTAGCTACATATAGGGATCATAACTTGTGTATCTCAATATGGAAATCACTTTTGTGTAATGATGTTACTGTATGTAAGATATTAACAATGGAGATGGTTGGCTTGTTTTACTAGTTAAGTAGCTTTCACGGGCTTGCAGGGAAATTTTCCGAGGCGGAATATATATATAGGGCATGTGCACCAAGGGTATATTCGAGAAGTTCCGCCACGGAAATTTCCCAACCCTTTCCCCAACATTGTTAGAGGAGATGGAGTCTTTGACGGGCTTGCAGGGAAATTTTTCCGAGGCGGAACTTCCGAAGATGCCATAGGGCGTGTGCACCAAGGGCATCTTCGACAAGTTCCGCCACGAGAGATTTCCCAACCCTTTCCTCCATCCATGGTGATGAAACTCTCCATCCATGTTGGCTTGTTGAGCTGCTTGGCGTATCGATGCTCCTTTTATAGGCACGGCGCCGCTTCTACTTTGTCTTCTTCCTCCGACGGGCGTCGTGCGCTACATGCTTTATCTCATCGAGCAGGCGTCCTTATCCTGCCGACAGCTTTAGTACCGGTTGCACCCACCAGCCGGTACTAAAGGTTACCCACGCGTCCTTATCCCACCGACGGTTTTGTTACATGACAGAAAACCACCTTTAGTACCGGTTGCACCCACCAACCGGTACTAAAGGTTACCCACGCGTCCTTATCCCACCGACAATTTTGTTACATGACAAAAAACACCTTTAGTACCGGTTGCACCCACCAACCGGTACTAAAGGTTTGCCGCGCCATTGCGTTCCCGCCTATTTTCTTCCCGCGCTTTCCACCGGTTCCCGCGTCTTCCCGCCATGTTTTCACTATATATATGTAGGCTTGGCCTCCATTTACATATCACATCTAGACTCATATCTGCAAACCTCATCATTCTCTCCCATGGCTTCCATCGTATCTCTAACCCCCGGAGGCGGAGGCGCTTTGCCTCGAACTACCCCTGCCCGCCGGCTACGCCCGACCGGCTGGTTGCTAAGTGTCGAAGGCGTCCCTCCGGTCCCTCTAGGTGTGGCGCGCGAGATGGCCATCACGAACCACTACTACTTCGAGCTCACGCCGGAGCAGCGGAGGAATCCCCGGGCATCCCGACTACAACCCGACTTGGGAAAGCTTCTTCATCAATCGGCGTGAGAGGGCGCTTGCCGAGCAGGAGGAGGGCGGCCCGCCTCCTTCGAACTTCAACGAGGCCGGCCGTCGGCTGTGGTGGCGGCCGGACTCTCCAGGGCGTCATGTCCTACCGTGGCCCCCGCGCTACCCTCAGTCCCCACGCGTGCTCACCCGCCGAGGTTCGACTACCGCGACCCCGATGCCAGCGACGATGACATCGGCGACTACGACGACTACGGCGACGTTTATAGGGCTAGACACGACTATGACTGAATGACTCCAAGATTCGAATCTAGCCATGTATCTTAATTTTCAGTTGATCTGTGTACTTTTCATTCGAGTTCAATCGTAATAAAATTTTGTTGCCGCCCTTTCTTTCCCGCCTTTTTTCTCCCGCGCGTCGCGGACGTCGTGGCGGGAGTAAAGAAAAGAAATAGAAAAAAAAATAAATAGAAAAGAAATAGAAAGAAAAAGAAAAGAAAAGGAACATAAAAGAAAAAGAAAAAGAAAAGAAAAAGAAACAGAAAAGAAAAAAACAGAAATAGAAATAGAAAAAGAGAAATAGAAAAGAAAAGAAATAGAAAAGAAAAGAAACATAAAAGAAAAAGAAAAAGAAAAGAAACAGAAACAGAAAAGAAACAGAAAATAAAAAAGAAATAGAAAAAATAGCAAAAGAAAAGAAAACAACAAAAGAAAAGAAAACAACAAAAGAAAAAGAAAACCAAAAAAAAAGGCTTTGGTACCGTTGGTACCAAAACGGTACGAAAGAAAGGTTTTCGTCTTGTGGTACCAACCGGTACCAAAGGTCCCTCGTCTAGTTTCCTTAGCCGCCTGAGGCCAAAACACACGCACAACACACACAGACACGCGCGCGCTCGCCCTCGCCGTCGCCAGGACCACGCCGTCGCCGCCGTCGCCAGGACCACGCCGTCGCCGCCGTCGCCGCCGCCGCTCCCCCCTCCACCGGCAACTTGCAGGTTCGACCCCCGCCCCTTCTCCCCTCCTCCGGCCGGCAGCGCCTCCCGCCGCGCGCTGCAGCCACCGCCTAAACGTCGGAGCCATCCACCTCGCCGGCATGCTCCAAGCGCCGCCTACGCCGCAGCCATCCACCTCGCCTCCCTGCGGGCAGTGGCGTGTGCTGCCGCGCCCTCACCGCGTCCGTCGCCCGCCACCTGTTCGATGAATTGACTGCGAGGGGGAGGACGAAGTTTGGACCATGAGGCGCTGGCTGACGACGTCGATGGGGGTCCAGACAACCTGCGCGGCGACGGCGGCGGACACGCCCGCGGCGGCTGAGGCGATGGCCGAGGCGGCCGGCTCGGAGACCCGCCATGTAGAGCGCGCGCGCCGGGACGGTGCCGGCGAGGGAGGCGCCGAAGCCGCGGTAAAAGCCGCGGAGGCCGTCGCGGGAGAGGATGGCGCGGACCTGCAGGTAGAAGCCGCGGAGGCCTTGGGTGATGAATGCGCCCTTGGGTGCGAGGAAGTATGTGGCGAGGCGCACGGCGTCGATGACGAGCGCGGACTGCGTGGTGGCCTCCTACGCCCATGCGCCGCCGATGTTGGGGGAGCCAACGTGGAGGACGACGTCGAAGGCGGCGACGCCCCTGGAGTCCATGAGCTTGCGCACGGAGGAGCGGCACATGGAGGTGGTGATGTCCTCGGTGAGGGAGTGGGCGCCGCGGATGGGGCGGATGGGCACGAGGTCGACGCCGACGACGAAGGCGCCGACGGGGGCGTGCTTGACGGCGACCTGGACCCAGCCCCCCGGCCTGGAGAAGATAGCCTTGCCCGGGTGGAGCGGGTTTTTGTTTGGTCGGCGGTGTCGTCGTCGTCGTCGCTGAAGGCATTGGCCGAGGAGTGGCTCATGGTGTGGTGATATAATAATAGTGATGTGCGTCGTCGCAGAAAATAAGTTCACAGCTCCAACAACAATTTTATCCCATTGCTGCAGCCGTTCACTGCTAATATAATAGTGATGTGGTGTGTACTTCTACTTTATATGTGCACAGATAGTCCTATATATGGTTCTTAGAAGATCGCTCTGCAAAAGTACAAACTGATCATTCAAGGGTAAGGAAAATGGACAAGCTATGACAGACTAGGTAATTTCTTACAACTTTTCAAAACCAGCGACACCCCAAGGACTGATCCTCTTACAAAACAAATATGGAAAATCTATTTGTCGGGGTCATGGCTCATAGCGTCGTGAGCCGGCGGTGATCCTGCCGACTGGCCTCATCTGTAGCGAGCTCGTCTGAATAGTTTTTGCACATAAGCTCGCTCTGAACTACTAACATGTTGGAATTTTGTATTTTTTCTAGTTTGAAACACTATGGTAGTTTTATATTGGGAAGTTTAGTGAACCCTTGCACACTCTTCTAATCTGTTATATATATGATCATGACATGATGAATGAAATACAATTGCTTTCTTAATTTTGTAGTGACATTGAGGTATGGAGGACGGCACCTTCGTCCGAGATGAGGAGGGGGAAGAAGCGGTGCAGAAATTGATCTATGAGAGTGCCCGTGGTCCGGAACCCGACGATGGAGATGACAACGAGTTCCAAGACTTTCTGAATGATTTCGGCGAGGGACTTGAGTCTGAACAAGTTAGAAAAGACAATGAAGTGTCCATCACAAACTCCGGCGAGGTGTATATCTATGTATCAATTAGTCTGTGTTCATCCCTAGATGCATTCATTTATTTGTATTGCACTTATTAACGAATTTTTTCTTTTAGCCTTCTGGATCATCGAGCAAGTCTGTTAGAACAAAACGAGGCCCGACGCGGGTGCTAAAGGGCGAGGGCAGGTTAGCCCTCACGGCATTCAAGGATAATGGTGAACCAGAGCATCCCAAGGAGTTTTGCCGCAAATTTACAAGTCAAGCCGGAGTTATTGTTAGGGACCATGTACCGATCAGCATTCAAGAGTGGCATAAGCCGAAGAACGCGGAGAGTGGTGCTAGTTATGTCAACGACACGATGAAAACTTTTCTTTGGGACACGCTACTGACAAAGTTCAGCCTACCGGAAGACATGACGGAAGGCCAGAAGAATAAAGTCAAGGAATGGACATTGAAGAAGATGGCCATACAATTCCAGACCTGGAAGAAAAATTTATGGGACAAATATAAGAATGAAGATCCAGTATTCGATGATAATCTAGTGAAGATAAAAGATCACTGGCCCGCATTTAAGGAGTATAAGCAATCGTCTACTTTTGTGTCCCGATCGAAGAAAAATACCGAAAATGCTTCAAAGAAGAAACTTCCGCATCATTTGGGGTCAGGTGGCTACAAGAGTGCCATTCCGAAGTGGACAGCGTTTGAGAATAAACTGATGGATGCAGGAATCACTCCACAGACATGGGACTGGCCCGAACGGTCCAAGTTCTGGTTGTTCGCTCATGGGGCAGGGTTGGACCCAAAGACAGGGCTGATCGTTGCGAAGGGAAAATGGAAGGAAAAAATTGAGGCAATTGTACCGAAGCTTGTAGATGCAATTGAAAAGGTCAGAAAGGGAGAGTACATTCCCGATCGAGAGAATGACGAGCTGACACTCGCTCTGGGGAACCCTGAACACGTTGGACGGGTACGAGCTCGCCCAGTCTCACCATGAAGGAAGCGTGGCCGGACAGCGCCGACACTTATAGAAGCCGTTCGGGAAAGAAGAAGAAGGACGCCGACATTGTAACGGAATTGTTAACTAGGGTGGAGGCTCTTGAGAGAAATCAGAGGGCACCTGATCAGCCGCTGTTTCTACAGGATCCACAAGCCGATGCTGCCCAATCTCAGCGAAGAAGCAGTGTCGGTTCCTCGCATCTTGACGGATGTGGAGGAAGCTACCCCGTGGATTATGTCACGGAGAAGACAGATTGCGAGCTACATATGTTATTCAGGACCGCGTCCGTTAAGGTGGCGGTCGGCTATGTGTACCCAAGTGAAGATGGAGCAATGCACCATCATATGCCCATTCCACCTGGCTGTCTTCGTGTCGGGGTGGATGAAGTTGTTCCGGGTTTTGAAACAGTGGAGCTTGATATTCCTAGAGGTGACGATGAGAGGACACTGGCCGATGTCAAGCACGGTTTCGCCCTATGGCCGAAGAAGTACATCGTCCTTTTGCAAAGGCCACCGACTCCTCCACATGAGCATCAAAGGCCTTCGACTCCTCCTCCTAGCAGTCCACATGAGCAAAGTCCATACCTACCTGAGAGGGACCCCAGCGTGAGTCCACCACCTCGAGATCCTCCGTAAGACAGCGCCCGTTAAGCGGAACGGTACGCCGCCTAGGAAGAAAGCTAGAAAGGAGAAACCACTGCCGCCTATTGAGAAGTTACCTTGGGAAAAAACTCCCGAGGAAAACCAGGAAGCCGTTCAGGCCGAGGTGAAAAAAAATTTTGCACCGAAAGTGCCAGAGATACCTTTCGAGAAGACACTAGATCCGGTGAAAGTTGTGCGTACCGTTGAGAATCTATATGACCTGTACCATCGCCGCCATCCGACTATAGGCGTTCTATTGAAAGGTCGTATGACAAGATGATCGAGGCGACAAAACCCGTTCAATCGGGTATCAGGGAGATAAAAGGGATACACCAAGTCTACCAGCTCGGACAACAACCCGTTCAATCGGTCGCCCCTCTCAAGGTGTTTGACGGGAAGCCCGTTCAAAGTTCACGACAAGACACAACCGATTACGCCTTCGCTGAACGAGCATATCAATTTGTTCAAGGGAAAGATTTGGTCGAGAATCTCAGGAAGCTACCAACATGTATGCGTAACTTGCATTCGTGGTACCTTAATGCCTCAAAGGAAGGGATCGAGACTATCATGGTGCGAGTTAGTGAAGAGCACTACTTCCAGGAATATGTGTGAACGTTGACTTCAACGAGCTTTTCCAGTTATACAATCTCCGGGCCCTCGACAAATCTATCATCAGTTCCTATTGTCTGTAAGTGATTTATTTAATTTGAGAAGTCTTTAGCTCAGCTCGTTCATTGTCTGCAGATTATAATCCTTTGTGCGCTATATTATGCAGATCGAAGATGCTCGAATGCAAAAGGGACGAAATCACGGACATTGGGTTCATTGACCCGCACACAATGCATGTTAAAACCATAGAAGATCCCGTCTATAACAAGGATACACCGGAGATTTTGCTAAGGTTTTTGAAGCGACAACGTGACAAAAAGCTAATAATTTGGCCTTACAACTTCGAGTGAGTCTTACTGTCTTATAACACATTATATTTTGCTCACCGTATGTCAAAATTTTAACTAATGACTTATATATATGACACTACATATTTAAACGTGCGTAGGTTTCACTTTATTCTTCTCGTCATCAATATGCAAATTGGAGAAGTTGAAGTCTTTGACTCACTAAGCAAAAAATCGGAACTATACTTGTCTTGTTATTTAATGCTCAAAAGGTAATTTTAATTCTTATCGGTTTGTTTCGTTAATTTCCTGCTATGAACTAATTGATAACTCTTTTATGCATTTTCTTTTGTCGGGCAGCGTGTGGGAAACTTTCATCAAGGAAGATAAGTCCCATGAATGGACACCGAAGCTGCGATGGAAGGCGAAAGTAAGTAGTACTACCTAGGTCCACACACCTTTAATTATCATACTTGACTATTGTTTGATTGAATTATATTCTTGTAAAGAAATGCCCGCAACAACCACAAGGGACTGATCTCTGTGGATTCTACGTTTGCGAGTACATCCACAGAATTGTCAGCGAGAGAATGAATAATGAAAGAAATAAAGAGGTACGAAAACAATATTCACAAATTTGTTTTCTTATCATAAGTTGTGCTGAGTTTCAGTAATAGTTGTTTCATTGTGGTCTGAATATATATATATATATACACACACATAGCTCATGTATTCATTTGTATCTTATTCTTTTATAGTTGGCAAGAAAGCGGAACAAGCTCTCAATCGATGACCGCTTCATAGCAATAGGCGAGGAATTGGCGGGATTCTTCCTTCGGGACGTCATACCACCATTCGCAGAGTTCCACTATGAATGAAGATGTACATGTTACATATATAGTTGACTCGAAGAGTACCACTATGCTACATGTAATAGACATATATAGAGTACGCCTCGGAGAGTACCACTATGCATGAAGATCGATCTTCATGCATAGTGCTACTTAATTTGCGATCTTATGCAATTACATGTGTGTTATATTATATGCACCAACTTGCTATGCATCATCTTGATCTTCATGTACTACCTAAACCCAAACGCGTTTCTGGTGCATCGACGCGATATGAAACAAACCGATATCCCTAAACCCCTCCAAAAACCCTAAAAATCCAATTCTCTGCCGCAGAGATTTGGGCAAATTCCCGCATGGTGGGAACCTTTGGTACCGGTTCGTATTACCAACCGGTACCAAAGCTCCTTGGCCCTGAGCTCTCCTGGTGGCCCACGTGGAGGCCCCTTTATACCGGTTCGTAAGCAACCGGTAAGGGGGGACCTTTAGTGCCGGATAATTTATACCGGTTGCTCAACCGGTACGAATGCCCCTCTGGAACCGGTATAGATGAGCGTTTTTCTACCAGTGCATTGATGCATGCATGTATCTTCTGCACCTCTAATCCTAGAGGGCAGACAACCTTCTTTGCTTCGTACGTGCTAGAGGGCAACACGTTCTCCCCTGGAAGCATCTTCTTTATTATTTTCAGCAACTTTTCAAATCCCTTGTCGAAGTACCATTCTCTGCCTTCCACCAGCAATTCCAGCGTGGTACCCAGCTTTTTCGACCATTTTCGCAATTTGGGTACAACAGTTTGTTGTGATCCTCTAACATTTTCTCCAACTTCAACCTCTCCTTTTCATTTCCGCAGTTCATCTTCGCATCAAGAATGGCCCGACCCAAATCGTCATCCGGGTCATCAAAAATCGGCTCATCGAAAATGGGCTCTTCTTCAGCTTCGTCTTCCCCCATTCTACTATCACCGTCTTCAGTGAATAAGGGATAGTTGTCACTATCCTCTTCTTCTTCGTTGTCTTCCAATATAACCCCTCTTTCTCCGTGCTTGGTTCAACAATTATAGCTGGGCATGAAACCGTTCTCCAGCAGGTGGACGTGAAGGGTCTTTGAGGTAGAGTAATCCTTCATATTCTTATAGGAACTACATGGACAATACATGAAACCATTCGACCGCCTGTTTGCCTCAGCCACGTTGAGAAAATAATGCATGCCATTAATGAACTCGGGATGGCACCGGTCACCGTACATCCATTGTCGACTCATCTGCATTTTATATGCATATCAAAAATCATTAAGTACACAACATCGTGGATATATGAGTGACCAACTTAATTAATATTCAAGTTCATCACATAAAACTAAAAAAAATTTATAAAAAAGAAGAGGCTCACCGAGGTGGTACCGTGCCGGCTAGGGGACGACGGCGATCGACGGCGGTGAGGACGGGATGATACTAATTAAAACCTACAAAACATACCATAATTTCAGCTCAAATTGCATATAAAAAAATAAAATCCCTAACTTAGGCATTTCATCGAACAGCTTGCTAGCACTAGAAAAATAGTACGAGTTAAAACTACCAAAGAAATGAGCTAAATTAGGAACGCCGGAAGGAAGGGTGATATTGCTAACCCTTGGATAGATGTATGCCGTTAATCTTGTTAAAATGGTGGAGAAAAATGAAGATTATTGGAGTGTGAGAGGTGCAAAATATTTGGAAATGTGAGAGGAGGAGAAGGAGAATGAGATATGCAGGGGGTCGGGCGCTGCGCGCTGTGGGTGACCCTTTAGTACCGGTTTCTTACACGAACCGGTACTAAAGGTGCAGCCCTGGCCCCACCTCCGACTGGAAACTGGGCTCAGACCCTTTCATACCGGTTCGTAACACGAACCGGTATAAAAGGGCCTTTACGAACCGGTATAGATGTCCCACGCATGGAACCGGTACTAATGCCCCCTTTCGTACCGGTTCGTAAGGGATCCGGTATTTATGGCTTAGATGGATGCCCATTTTTCTACTAGTGTGCGCTACTCTAATCATTATGCTCAGGTTCATAAACCTTAGGATAACCAACAAAGACATTCATCCGATTTTGGTTGTAAACTTATTTACTTATGCTATGCATACCAAAATTTAAGAAAGGACTATTAGGGTTCATACCCATGCCATAACTCGTATGGTGTCATTTCAATGGATCATGATGATGCTCTATTCAGTGTAAAAGCGGTGGTCTCTAAAGCATAATCCACAAAAATATAATGGCATCAATATTTTATCTCATCATTGATCCAACAAGGTTTGGATACATCTCTCGGATACTCCATCACTACTATGATACTCCAAGAAACGTGAGTTGTAGAACAACTTCATAACTCTCTTAGATGTTCGCTAAAACTCGTAATTCAAATATTTCCACCATGATCCTATCATAGATATTTGACTTTTCTATTACGATGATTTCCACTTCATGCTGAAATTTATTTGAATCCATTCAAATGTTTCAAACTTCTTCCTTATCGAATATATCCACATATATATACTCAATTCATTGTTGGAAGTTTTCATGAAGTAGAAGAATCTCCCGCACACAACTATGCCCAGTGAACCACATACATCATCATGTATGTTTCCACTAAGTTAGTTGCCCGTTCAACTCTTGGCCTATGAACGGTATTTCAGTCATTATCTTTAGAAGAGATTTGCAAGCGCCAAATGATTCAAAAATCAAATGACTCCAAAAATCCATCTGCATGGAGTTTCTTCATGCGTTCCTTTCTAACATGACCTAAATGGCGGTTCCACAAATAAGTGAAATTCAAATCATTTGCCTTATGGCATTTTAGCGTCAGTGTTATGTATGTGTGTTTCACCATTAAGATTTATAATAACTTATCCATCGTACATGAAGTAATGTCATAATTTGAACAACTCATTGTTTTCATTTGACCGGAGCAAAATAACAATTATTAAGTTCTTTATTATAAATCCTAAGGGCTAGGTAGAATGCCAACGACAAACATAATAACACTTTATTATGTTCCAGACGTGCATTATTACCATATTCCTTATCAGTCACTTAGGCCATCGTATTCTTGTATTGCGTTGTATGACATCTCATACCAACCAATCTGGTACAAATACCCAAGAATTTCATTATGTGACCAAACAAGGAATACATCCATAACATGTATATCATTTATATACACCTGAGCTAGACTTTCTAGTCTTTTCTTTCTTTCTGCCAAAATATCTTTTGTAGTTTCTCTTTTAGCTTTCCTCATTCTCAGAAAAACACTTCAACATTAATAACTTCTAGGTTTGTCGGTCAAATACCAATAACCTTGAGGTTCTTACTTTGAAGTTGATCATCATATGACAAGTGTTCCAGATTTCACTATTAGTAACTTTGTAATATGATGAACAATTTCACTCATAATTTTATCCATCATATCATGACGACTTTCCGAGACCATGTCTGTACATGCTAGGCTCGTTTTAACCTTAGTATTCGCATGTGCAAATCTGGCTTGCACCCATTGTATGCACATAGAATCTATAACACCCGATCATCACGAGATGCTTCAAACGACGAGTCTTAGCAACAGTGCATACTAAGGACGATCAATTCATGGATATGCGAATATCGTTAGTGCCCCAATAGTTGGAGGATTGGGACGCTGGCGTCTTCAACCTTCATACATTCCCATAAAACTTATGAGTTTATGTAGTCTCACCAAATTATATTCTATCACGTTGCAACAAGGTCTTAGATATCACATATATCTCATACCTCGCTTATTTCTGAAAACAAAATTTTCAGCTCCTTACTTTTCAAACAGATTTGAACTTCAAGTTTCACGGAGACAAGATGATTCTAGGTACTAATTGAAACCATTGTTCTTTGAATCAGCAATGTGAGGTTTACTAAAAGTTTGCAATAGAACTTAATCATTTCTTGATTCTTTAACAATACGGTACCAGTCCGTAAAGTTTCTTGTCAGACTTAACAGTATTTCTATCTCAATTACAAGACTAGCGCATGGTAGTAAACGGATGCCAATACTATAAAATTAATTCAAAATACTACTCAGACTATGTTCATGATAATTAGTTCATGTTTTAATCTAATTACTAATGAACTCCCACTTAATACAACATCCCTCATAGTTGTTAAGTGGTACACGATCCACATCCACTACACCAAAACCGATCATCACGTGAGATGATGTAGCTTCAATGGTGAACATCAACATGTTGATCATATCATCCATATGACTCGTGTTCAACCTTTCGGTTTCCGTTGTCCCGTGGCCATGTCTGTACATGCTAGGCTCATCAAGCAAACCCAAGTATTCCTGTGCAAACATGGCTTACACCCGTTGTATGTGAACGAGAGTCTATCACATATGATCATCACGAGATGCTTCAAACGACGAACTGTAGCAACGCATACGAGGGAGAACACTTTATTATCTTGATATTAATGTGAGGGACCATCTTATAATGCTACCGTCGATCTAAGCAAAATAAGATGCATAAAGGATTAACATCACATGCAATTCAGATGTGATATGATATGGCCCTTTAGTCTTTGCGCCTTTGATCTTCATCTCCAAAGCACGGACATGATCTCCATCATCAACGGGCATGATCTCCATCATCGTCGGCGTAGCGTCAAGGTCCATGGCGCCGTCTTCATGGTTGTTCTCCATGTATCAACTATTACAACTACTTTGAAATAATACTATTACATGAAATATAAAGACAACCATAAGGCTCCTGCCGGTTGCCACAATACAATAATGATCATCTCATACATATTTATCATCACATCATGGCCATATCACATCACCAAACCCTGCAAAAACAAGTTAGACGCCTCTAATTTGGTTTGCATATTTTACGTGGTTTAGGGTTTTCGAGTAAGATCCAATCTACCTACGAACATGAACCACAACGGTGATACTAGTGTTGTCAATAGAAAGAGTAGATTGAATCTTCACTATGGTGAGAGACAGACACCCGCAAAGCCACTTATGCAATACAAGTTGCATGTCGAACGTGGAGCAAGTCTCATGAACGCGGTCATGTAAAGTTAGCCCCGCTTCATCCCACCATGCCGCAAGATGCAAAGTACACGAACTAAAGACAACAAAGCATCAACGCCCACAAAACAATTGTGTTCTACTCGTGCAACCAATCTATGCATAGACACTGCTCTGATACCACTGATGGGATTCGTAGCATAGAAAACAAAAAATTTCCTACCGCAAGAACGAAAACACAAGCCAAGATCTAATCTAGTAGACGGTAGCAACGAGAAGATCATGAGACTAACCCTCGAAGATTTCCTAACGAGATTAGATCTCGTGGTGGATGTAGTCGATCACTTGCCGCTTGCAAAGCGCGTAGAAGATCTTGACCGCTTGCAAAAGCTCTGAGAAGAACTTGACGGGCAGCACCACTCCGTCACTCGTCATGTTGATGAAGACGACGTCCTCCTCCTGTTCCAGCGGGCAGCGGAAGTAGTAGATCCTCCTCGAATCCCGGCAGCACGATGGCGTGGTGGCGGTGGTGGTGGAGAACTCCGACAGGCTTCGCCTAAGCGTGCGGGAGTTGTATGTGGAGAAGAGGCTAGGGTTTAGGGAGAGGGGTGGCTAGGGCGCCGGCCATGGGCAGCCCTAGGTGGTGCGGCCAAGAGTGGCCCCCTCCCTCTCCTCCTCATTATATAGGTGGAAATCCCCAAGAGTTGTAGTTCAAGTCTTCGAATAAGACCCCAACAACAAAACCTCCCATAGGTGGGAAACCTACTCAAGGGGGAGTCCTACCAAAGGTGGGACTCCCACCTTTCCTTTAGGTGGGGTGGCCGGCCACCATGGTGGAGTCCACCTGGGACTCCACCCCTTAGGGTTTGGCCATGGGTGGAGTCCCTCCGGGACTCCACTTTCCATGGTGATTTCTTCCGGACTTTTCTAGAACCTTCTAGAACCTGCCATAAATGCACCGGATCATTTCCAAACTTGGAATATGACTTCCTATATATGAATCTTATTCTCCGGACCATTCCGGACCTCCTCGTGATGTCCTGGATCCCATCCGAGACTCCGAACAAAACTTCGAACTCCATTCCATATTCCATATCTACTTAAACGACATCAAACCTTAAGTGTGTCACCCTACGGTTCGCGAACTATGCGACATGGTCGAGACTTCTCTCCGACCAATAACCAATAGCGGGATCTGGAGATCCATAATGGCTCCCACATATTCAACGATGACTTAGTGATCGAATGAACCATTTACATACGATACCGATTCCCTTTGTCACGCGATATTTTACTTGTCCGAGGTTTGATCATCGGTATCTCCATACCTTGTTCAACCTCGTCTCTGACAAGTACTCTTTACTCGTACCGTGGTATGTGGTCTCTTATGAACCATTCATATGCTTGCAAGCTAATTAGACGACATTCCACCGAGAGGGCCCAGAGTATATCTATCCGTCATCGGGATGGACAAATCCCACCGTTGATCCATATGCCTCAACTCATACTTTCCGAATACCTAATCCCACCTTTATAACCACCCATTTACGGTGGCGTTTGATGTAATCAAAGTACCCTTCCGGCATAAGTGATTTATATGATCTCATGGTCGAAAGGACTAGGTAACTATGTATCGAAAGCTTATAGCAAATGAACTTAATGACGTGATCTTATGCTACGCTTAATTGGATGTGTCCATTACATCATTCATCAATGACATAACCTTGTTATTAATAACATCCAATGTTCATGATCATGAAACAATGATCATCTATTAATCAACAAGCTAGTTATACAAGAGGCTTACTAGGGACTCCTTGTTGTTCACATAACACATGTATCAATGTTTCGGTTAATACAATTATAGCATGGTATGTAAACATTTATCATAAACATAAAGATATATAATAACCATTTTATTATTGCCTCTTGGGCATATCTCCAACAGCGGCGCGGGATGCCGGGGCGGCGGCCCCGGGCTTCGACGGCGGGGGTGGCTCGTTGGGTGCGGTGCGGCTCGGGCCGCGCGCCTGGCGTGCCCGGTGTGGCGTGGGGCGTCGGAGGGGCTTCGGCGCAGCAGGCTGCGGGTCTTCCGGCGGCGCCCGGGCGTCGGCGGGCTGGGTGGCGCGGCAGCAGGTGCCGGCACTGAGCTTGGCGGCGGCGCCGGTGGCGCGGCCAGGGCCCGCTCTGGGCTCGGAAGGGCCCGATCTGGGCCTGCTCGGGCTGGGAGGCGTGGGCGCAGGCAGGCCGGGGCGGCGGCCCCGGGACGCGGTGGTGGCAGAGGGTCCAGCCTAGCTTCTCCTCTGCACGGAGGTCATGTGGAGGCCGGGGATCGGGGCTCCCGCGCCCTGATCTGCTGGAGCTTGGTGGCTATGGTGTACCACCGTGTGTAGCAGGTCGGCCGGGGCGCGGCCCGGCTGGCATCTGCAAGCCGTGGTGGAGGTGTGCCACGGTTCAAGGACGGCGGCGCGGCGGCGCTGCTTTTGGTTGGCCAAGCGCTGCAACAGCGCCTTGGGGACGGCGGCAAGGTTGGCGTGAGGTGTTGGCCTGCTGTGCGTGGAGGCCGGAGCGGCGGCTCCGGAATCGTGGTCGTGTTGATGGTTTGCCTCTGGCTGTGTGGGCGGCAGGGCATGCTTCCGTGGCGTGGACGGCGTCCCTCTGGTCGGTAGTCTGTGCTTGTCCGGTGTTTTGGGTTGTCCTTGGGACAGTGGAGGTGGTGCGGGTCTCCGGACGAAAGTCCTGCTTGACTTGGTCGGTGCCGGCAACGGCGGCGCTCGAGGGCGTCGTTTTTCTTCCTTGGAGGCGTTGCTGTGGAGTCCCGTCACCCCTCCGCCCACCATTCTAGGGTGAAAGCCCAAATCCGGCTTTGCCGGATTGGATGACGGCGGCGTCTTTGGATGTCGTGACCTCCTTGGAGGCGTCATTTCTTCGGAATGTTTGGGAGCCATCACGGCAATGCCTTGGCTACTGCTTGGGTCGACGTTTTCGGGTTTCCGTCGGTGCGCGAGTGCCGCTGGCTTGCTTTTGCGGCCTGCCTCACCCCTCGAAGCTTGAAGGGCCTAGCCGTCTCTTTCGGCTCTGACTTCCTTTCCAGGGACGTGGACCGGGCAGTCGCGGCGCTCGCTGTTGCCGTCGTGCTGGTGTCATTCGGCGGCGCTCCAGACCTAGTTGCTATAGGTCGTGTGGCCAGGTGTGTGGTTTTCGCCGGTTTCTCCCTGAAAACTGTGCCGTATGGTTTTTCTTGTCTAGTTTTCCTTATAAACTGGACACGGGTGTTGCGTTAGTGTCGGTTTTCGGTCAGTTTTCCTTATAAACTGGTCAAATTTCCCTCTTCTTAATGAATAGGCAGATGTCCTGCCGGTTGCTCCAAAAAAAAAATGCATCTCTCATCTTTAATTTTTTCACCCCCAATGAGCTAAGTGCATGTAGAAAATAAGGAGAACATATGTTCAATATTATTGGGTTTGATTTCCGTACGATGAGAGAGAAGCAATTAAAATGTATTGGGAAGATAGGAGTACACTCTTTTGCGGACAAAATTTAGAGCTAGATGTCCACTTATTTGAGGATGGAGGGAGTACAACAAAAGTAATCTAACAAAATGGGATATTTACAACAATACTCAATGGTGATTTCAACATAAAGCAACAGTTTCAGCACATTTTTTGTACCAAAAATATCTTTACAATTAATCACCATAATATTTACAACAAATAAATTAACAACAAAATCTTTTGGGGTCCGTCCCCGCGCTTCGTGTGCCGAGTCAACGCGCGACTGACCGAGCGCTACAAGTTTGGGTCTTTGCGTGACTGACCCGATCGATCGACAAGGATTCCATGCATGCGTCAGATGTAATACATGGCATGGACGTGCTTCAATTCAATCGATCCGGAAAAAAGAAGAAAAAAAAGGAGTATGCGGATACAGTCTGTGCCCATGCACAACACGAGGACTAGAGCCGTACCTTAGCTCTGACACCGTGTCGCTCGGGCAAGGACTTGAGTGGCAAGGTCATCGCTGCAACCATATAAATTCACTACTACCCCTGCTAGATGTTCACGCACACAAGGCTGGTTAACAGCTCAATGGCCTCGCAAACCATGTCTTCCCGCATTCCCATGATCATCTTCCTGCTACTCCTACTCTCGGCCGTCTCTTATTCTTCTCCCAGTCCGACCAACGGCAGCGACACCGACCTCGCCGCCCTGCTGGCTTTCAAAGCCCAGCTCGCCGACCCTCTCCGCGTCCTGGCCACCAACTGGACCCCCGGCACCTCCTTCTGCCATTGGTTCGGCGTCTCGTGCAGCCGGCGCAGACAACGCGTCACCGCTCTGTCGTTGCCAGAATTGCCTCTTGTTGGATCTATCGCGCCTCACGTCGGTAACCTCTCTTTCCTGTCCATCCTCAACTTCACTTACGCCAATCTCACTGGCTCCATCCCAGTTCAACTCGGTAGGCTACACCGTCTTAGATATCTCAGTCTTGGAGGGAACAGCCTATCCAATGACATACCTGCCGCCCTAGGGAACCTCACGAGGCTCGAGTCTCTGATTCTTGCTTCGAACCAATTGTCAGGCCAAATCCCTCCTGAGATGCTCGTGCATATGCACAACCTTAGGAAGATCTCTCTCATCGGAAATGACTTGAGTGGCCAAATACCACCAGGTTTGTTTAACAACACACCTTCATTGATGATCATCCAGTTTGGAAATAACAGTCTATCAGGTCCTATACCACACTCCATTGCATCCCTATCCAAGCTTGAGTACCTGATCCTACAGGTTAATCAACTGTCGGGAACAGTACCACGAGGTATGTTCAACATGTCTATGCTGCGATGCATAGCACTCGCACTAAACGATGACCTAACGGGAACGTTTCCAAACAATCAAAGTTTCAGCCTCCCAAAGTTAGAATTTTTCTCGTTGGCTGGTAACATTTTTTCCGGTCAGTTTCCATCAGGGCTTGCATCATGCCAACATCTACGAGTAATGGATTTGTCCGAAAATTCTTTTATGGACGTTGTGCCAACATGGTTAGCCAACTTGTCAAACCTTGAAGTTCTTGATTTGGGTGTTAATCACGTTATTGGATCGATACCGGCGGCCCTAACCAATCTCACAAAACTTACTATACTAGAACTCCAAAACAACAATCTAACGGGGGAGATTCCACCAAAATTAATTCTTATGCAAGAACTCTCAGTTTTGCATCTTGGAGGCAATCAATTGACTGGAGAAATTCCAGCTTCCCTCGCTAACTTATCCAAATTGTCTTTCCTATCTTTGCGGGAAAATCACTTGTCCGGCCAAGTACCACCAACACTTGGAGAAAATACAGCTCTGTACATGCTTGATTTGTCACACAATAATTTAGTGGGAAATCTAGACTTCTTCTCGGACCTTTCCAAGTGTAGACAACTCCAAACACTTATTCTACAAGTAAATTCTTTCACAGGCTCCATCCCGAGCAGTGTTGGAAATCTCACTTCACGACTAGTCAATGTCATTCTAAGTTACAACAAGTTAAAGGGTGGACTTCCGGTAGCAATTTCAAACATAAGCAACCTTGAATGGATAGACCTTTCTAACAACCTATTAACCAAGCCAATCCCAGAATCTGTAGGTATGTTGGCGAATCTCGTGCAGCTTGATCTATCTGGCAATGACATGTTAGGCCAATTACCAATACAGATGGGTATGCTCGGGACTCTAGAACGGTTGTTTCTCCAATCAAATAAGTTCTTGGGCTCTATACCAAACAGCTTTGGTAATCTTAGTAACTTAGAATACATTGACTTGTCTAAGAACCAGTTAAGTTCAGCCATACCTGCAAGCCTTTTCCACCTAGATAAACTTATTCAAATAAATCTTTCTCACAATTCTTTTGTTGATACACTACCGGTCGATGTTTCTAGTCTAACTCAAATATATCAAATAGACCTTTCTTCCAATCTCTTGTTAGGAAGCATCCCAGAATCATTCGGGGAACTTAAGATGCTAACTTACCTAAATCTATCATGTAATGCCTTCAAAGGCTCAATTCCGGGTCCACTCAAAAAACTAAAAGACTTAGCATCATTAGACCTCTCATATAACAATCTATCTGGTACTATTCCCATGTTCCTTGCCAACTTTACCTATTTGGAAATTTTGAACCTCTCGTATAATAGGCTAGAAGGACCAATACCTGAGGGAGGTGTTTTCTCAAACCTCACATTGCAATCTCTTATCGGGAATGCTGGGCTATGTGGTGCTCCACGACTGAGAATTTTACCATGCCTTGAAAGTTCTCACCCAAATTATAGACACTTGTTGAAATTTATACTCCCAACACTCACATTAGCTTTTGGCTCCATTGCCATTTACATGTACATATGGTTCAGAAAGAAAATTAAGAGTGGAGAAGACAAAGCTTATGTTGATCCAACTGATGTAGTAGGCCATCAAAGAGTCTCATATCATGAGCTTGTTCGCGCCACCAATAGTTTCAGTGAAGAAAATATCTTGGGATCTGGAAGCTTTGGAAAAGTCTTCAAGGGCCAAATCAGCAGCGGTTTGGTGGTTGCAATAAAAGTTATTGACATGCAGCTAGAGCGTGCCATTCAAAGTTTTGATGCGGAGTGTCGAGTGCTTCGTATGGCGCGACACCGCAATCTGATAAGGATACTTAACACATGTTCCAACCTTGACTTCAGAGCACTAGTGCTTCAATACATGCCAAATGGCAGCTTAGAGATGCTCCTTCACGGGTCTGAGAGTACAAGAATGCGCTTGGGATTCCTTGAGAGACTAGGCATCATGCTTGATGTGTCGATGGCCATGGATTATCTACACCATGAGCACTATGAGCTGGTCTTGCACTGTGATTTGAAGCCTAGCAATGTGTTGTTTGACGAAGAGATGACGGCGCATGTGGCGGACTTTGGCATTGCAAGGTTGCTTCTAGATGGCAACTCCATGACAAGTGTGAGCATGCCTGGAACCGTTGGGTACATGGCACCAGGTATTTAATTAGCTAGCTCAACTAATTTTTAGTGAAACCACTGATAAATTATGACTCAACTCAAATTAACATGGTTGTGCAACTACATTTAATTTTTATTCTCGTGCAGAGTACGGATTACTTGGAAAAGCATCGCGGGAGAGCGACGTTTTCAGCTACGGGATAATGCTCCTTGAAGTCTTCACTGGAAGGAGACCGACCGACAGTATGTTCGGTGCAGAGCTAACCCTTAGGCAATGGGTTCAATGGGCATTTCCTACAGACCTTCATCAGGTTGTTGGTGGTAGCCAGCTATTTCAAGGCTCCTCTCTTTCTAGCTGCAGCTTGGACGATGGCTTTCTCGCGTCGGTATTTGAGCTTGGTTTGCTCTGTTCCAGCGAGTCACCTGAAGAGAGGATCACGATGCGTGATGTGGTTGTGACGCTGAAGAAAATCAAAGCCGAGTACATCAAACGGATAACAACGACGACCTCAGGCAGCACACACACTAATTGATCTCATTGTTGGTTGCTACCGTCTCATCTATAACTATGCCTGTTCGGAGGCTTCATTTGGTTGTATTATATATTTGGCATGTACCGCAATTCGGGCGTGCAAAAAAGATTTGCGATGTATAGCTATTTCAGCCTTCGGTAGGTTAGATGTTAGTTCCAAATAAAGCACACGAGACAACATCAGTAATCAGGTTAACAATGGAAGCATAATTGGACATCAGAGTTGTGAAAATATATACATATGCAATGGCGTGTATCTTTCTCGCTTGTGTTTCATAGAGCTCAAGTACAGACAATGTCAAGCTTCAGCTTGTCCTACCTTATTGCTCACTATTCGCATATTAGTTTTCCCTATGAGGAATTACTTTTTAATAGAGATATTCCTATCTTTTGCAAGAACAGGAGTGCACTGCTGATGGACAGGGGAATGGGGAATGCTGGACGCTCGCAAACAATCTGAAAACATTTTATTTTTTGAATTTTCTATCATTTTCTTTTCTATTTTACAGTGTTAAAAAAGGCGATCCACGGGGGGGTGAAGGTGCGTGGGGAGTAAAAAACCTGGAGAAACCTTTAGTCCCGGTTGGGGACACCAACCGGGACTAAAGGGTACCCTTTAGTCCCGGTTGGCCTGGCCAACCGCGACTAAAGGCCTTCGGCCAGGCCTGAGGACCTTTAGTCGCGGTTGGCCTGGCCAACCGCGACTAAAGCCCCTTCCGTCCGCCAGCTGTCGACCGAGCCCGCTGGGCCCAGACCTTCGGTCGCGGGTCGCCTCCCGAACCGCGACTAAAGACCCCTTTAGTCGCGGTTCGAATATTTCCGCGACTAAAGGGGGCGTCTGGAAGCCTCTTTTTCTACTAGTGAGTGGGGTCTGCATTTCTATGAGCCAAGATATCTGTGAAATAAGATGCATATGAAGGTATGTAAAAGTATGGGTGAGCAGTTGGAAAAAGACGCAAGCCCAGGAAAGTAATGCCAACGATTCAAAATAATTACGCGCGTGGTGGAATAGGTTGAGATTTCTGAATAAAATTCAAAGGGCGCATGAGGTGGAATAGGTTGAGCTTTCTGAATAAAGTTCAAAGGGCATAATGCTAACAGGTCTTTATTAGTCATTCGGAATTATCTTTAGCAAGTAGAAACAAATAGTACTACATACAAACAAAGTTCAGCAAGCCATTTTAATTAGGATTTTCGATTTTTCTTGGGGGGGAATCAGGAGGGTTAGTCCCCTTGATAAATTTGATTCAGGGCACGGGGCCGTTGTTCTTTCTATCATTTTGTACAAGATTTGTGTGCCAAATAGCAATGTCTTTTAGTTTACACAGTACCAGTTTCAACAGTTCAATCCCTACAGAGATGAAGATTTCAGAAGACCTACGTGATAGCTATCGAATTAACACGAGGTATCAAATTACAATCTGCATGTTACCTCTGTAAAATCACTAAAGTTTTACATGATCAGGAAAATGTTACTTGTACAAGTGCAGTCGTGACTTCAGTCTTATGTTACCGTGACAGTGTGTTACACTTTGTCCACGGTACAACAACATGAAGTTCTCAAAGTACTTAACAAACTGTACAGAACATTGTCAGACACAACTTTGATAAAACAAACATACAAAAAAGCTTCAGACATTTGTCCTTCCTTGACAAAATGTCTTTACCAGCAGCGGTTCAGAAGTGAAAGACCCAACTGAGAGTCAGCCGTACTATAGCAAGGTGTATGACATGCAACCAGTTGGAGATTGTCTACTCAGGTAGTAGTATGGGTTGCGGCAACATCAATCTGCAGCTGCGCGCAGCACTGATGTAGGAAACTTCCATGGATGCATATTGAGGGATTGCCAAACAAAGCAAGAGCAGATCAGATTACGCAAGTACTATGGATTGCAGCAGCATCGGTTGGCAGCTGAGCGCCGCGCCGATGAGGAGAACTTTGACAGATGCTTATCGGGGGAATCACCAACCCGAAACATGAGCAGACTGGAGGCATAGGTAACTAGGAGGTGTCACTTGCGATGCCGCAGTCAGACGCACCAAGGAAGAGGGTGTATCTTTCAGCGCGGAGAACTTCAAACGGATAAGACCGGCAGCTGCTAGATGCAACACCCAATGCCTATTCTGAAGATATGACGAGAAGAACATCCGGTCTGCGGAGATGTTGCAAAAGGCTACCCGTTAGGCAGCTCGCAAAGGAACAAACATGTGTCTTAACCTCTGAAGTCTATTTACAGTCATACCTGTAGCCCATCCTTGGGTCCTTGTGGGTGCATTGATTGCAGTAGCACGAGCAAGCATGGCATCCAACCTCACGTTTTAGACAGCGGATGGAAAACTTTGTACACGTGTTTTACACCATCACACGGGTGTGAGTGACGCGGATATGGAGGCAGTTTTGTAAATTAACCGATACCGTCCCTGGCCAGCATCTTCACATCAGTTGACGAATCATCATCTACTGATGCAAGGAGTTGATCCTCGTCTATGAATAACTTCCTTAAAGCTTTAGACAACGATGCGTATCTGGTGACTACTTGCCTATACAGCCCATGCAGCTGCTTGAGTTCTGCTGCAGTCAAACTTTCAGTTTCCGAGTCCATGAAAGGGAATCTGGAACCTGCTAAACTGAAAGATTGTGATTATGCAGCAAAAGCAAGCAAAACTGAACCTAAATTCTCAAGTGGATGAAGAGCATGACAACCACTAAAAAGAAATCTAGAGATATAATATAGTTTCAGAAAAGAAAGTTCATTTACAGCCACTGAGCATATATGCTGGAGTAGGTACATTGGTTCTTACTCCCTCCATCCCCAAATTGAGTTAAAAAGTCAACACTGTTAATTGAATTTTTAACCAAATTTATATGCTACCTATTTGAGGATGGAGGGAGTACATAAGACCAGAAGAAATGACATTATGCACAGGGGAAACCTTATATGCCTGAATAAAAACTTATACTAATCCAAAACTGTTTCAAATAAGCAGAAAGTGTTAACAACGGACCTTGTGTATCAGTTTGCTTTTGTAGTCCCCTCGTAGATGTAGCTGACCCCTGCGGACTACTAAGGCTTGCAGCACATATTTGAGTACCTAGTTTTGCAGTTTCCATATGCATCTGAAACTCATTCTCTTCCATGGATAGCGAGCGGCCATCAACATTAACTATAAACATCTTTGCTGAAATGAGGTTTGTGAGATAGTATTCCACTTCAGAAACAAGCTTAGTTTCTCTTCTAAAAAGCTGAACAAACTTCAGATTTGAGTGCAGATGAGGAGGATTGGCCTGCATTAGTTTTTCAGGTAGTTTGTCAAATATACTCAATTTAGTAAAAAAACATGAAAACCAATAGGTTCCGTAGTTCTTCCTAAGGTGGATAAAACAAAGTACCACAAAGACATGAAGACATACTGGTGTGAACTTATATCCTCCTTAGTCCCTACAGATTCTCATATACTTTGGTGAAATCCAAGGAAGACAAAATTAAAACCATAATTGATAATGGTTCAGAAAAGGGGAAAATAATTTCAAGTGACAACAAACAGCACCAATGAAAACAGATTATGCAATTTAATTGCACTGTAAGATCACGACAAGTTCATTTCACAATGCGCACATGACTAAATTGGGAACTGAAGGTACTCTTTTTCACAGTTTATAGCGATGACTAAATGGAACTGAAGACTCAATGTTCATCTCCTGCCGTCTGGTCCATTAAAATTCAGTGAAAAATGGAATCAACAAGGACAATGAGCCAGCAAGCCTGGTCATTCACAATAATATTTACCAAAGAGGTGAAAATAGGCATCAACAAAGATCACATTACATTTTATAAGCAGTGCTTCTCATTTTAGCAACAACAAACATAATATTAATGAAGAGGTGAAGACTGAAGACTTCTTCTGATTCTCAACCCTAACTACAAATCCTAAACAGCAAAATCTAAAGAATACTATTTTTGGTTCATTGCTACAAATCTTAATGGGAACTGAGCTAGAATAAAAACAATGTAGAAAGATAAACTTGCCTTTATAGTAATATAAATGAGAATAGGAAGAAACTCATCAGCCCCGGATGGTGTTCGGTCATTTGACATCGACACGTTTAGCAGCAAGTTGTTGATGACTTGGCAACAGCTCATAACACATAGAAGCTTATCTCGTGGCGATTTGAAGGAATTGATCTTCTGTAACTCCTTAACTGCAAGCTAGAGTGGAATCTGAGGGCAGAGTTAGCTTGAGCCATGGTTCTAAAACCGCTTTAGATGTTGATGAACCTGTTAGGTACCGCACGATACAAAACAGTGACATTTTACTAGTATGTAATTCAAAGAAAAAGCATGAGCAAGGTAACAAGAGAATCTGGAACTGAATAACAAGTAACTATCTTTAATCAGGTCTACCATATATTCTGCAAGATGTCCAGAAGGCAATCCTTTAAATTTATTTGATCGGTGTATAGAGGTGTGCAAATAAAATAAGTAGACACATATTGTCAAACCTAGAGTGACAACCATTCATGAGCTTAGAAAGCCTTAAACGCAACTGAGAACAGAGCACACAGGCGTTACCAGCCACGAGGCCTCGTTGTGCAGGACCTTGGGTATGTCCAAGTGTTGAGGCCTGACGAACCGCTGCAGGAGGCCGATCCTCTCCGAGACCTCCGCGTCGGCGGCCGCGTCCTCCGGTGACGCCGCGAAGGTGCGGTCGAAGAGCTTGGTCATGACGTACTTCTCGAGGCCCTGTTCAGAATCAAAGCAGAGGCGTTCAGAAACGTACATCGCCCAAAACAGAAAGGAAAATCAGCAGGGGGTGTATGCTGAGACCTCGAGCGCGTGGTCGATTTCCTGGTGGGTGGCGTTGGCCCAGAGGGGGTGCTCCCTGAAGGCCGCCTCCATCGCCGCGTAGAAGGCCTGGACCCTGGCGCCGTCCTCCTCGGCGTCGAGCGAGAGGGAGGCGAGGAAGCTGCGGGCGTTAGGGTGAGCTCGTTGATCCAAGTAAGCAGTGTGCGAATTCGTTGGGGGAACGGCGGGTGGGGTGGCTGACCTCTTGATGGAGCGGAAGAGGCCGGCGGCGGCGGGGCGGCGCATCCGGTCGAGGAAGCCGTAGAAGTCCACCCGCGACGCCGCCAAAGACGGGCTCTCCATCGCCGCCCGCTCTCCATAGAAAAGGAGATTTGGAGTTCTTGTCGTTTTCCAACCAGGGTACAGTCAGCAGTCTGAAGAATCAAGAATCTCTGAAAGCACAAACCAAATTATTTTTTCCCTCAAAAATAAAATCTCTGAAAGCTCTTTTTCAACAGGTTCTGAATCCTGACTTAAAATTTACTTATGCTTCATCTAGTACTGTCAAGGGTGCAACTCGTGGTCTCTGCATCACTAGATGCACACGAACATCCCCACGAACAAAAGTCAGCATCAAAGTAAAACCAACACCAAAAAAACGGTGTTTCGCACGATTCGTATCAGATCAAACCAACGATGAGAAAAATCCAGATTATACTCAGATAGACCTTTATTATTCCTTCTGTTAAAAGGATCTATGCAGATTTCAGAATAGGTATCCCCATAACAAATTGCAGTCTACCATACAAATCTTCCAGGAGTGTCAGTGCTACAATCATAAATTACTCAGAGTGTCGCTGGGCGTGATCTACCAACAACCAGGGGCCCAAGGGTTTCTACGGGCATGATTTCCACGCAAGATTCATCACGTCGCCCTCGACGTACGGCCTCAGATCCCACATAAGGCAGTAACCATCAAGCTCCGTGGATGATGATTTGAGGGACAGTGACCCGACAATCTTCTCCTGCAGGTAAAACCGACAGAAAAAAAAAAGATGAAACGGTCTGGCATTTTTCTCAGGAGCAAACAAACACATATCAGCGGATGGATGGACTGACAGGAACTCACCTGCATCATGCAATCAAGCTTTAGCATGTTATGGACGAGGATCATCAATGTAACGAGCGATGAATCGCTGTCGAGGTGATCTGCAGGTTGCTCCCCCTTCTCCTGGCACATGGAAGAATGTTACTTGGTGTCGTCGTCAGTGCAAATAGCAGGTTCTGGTCTGTTGAAAACGCTGTAGTAGTAAACAGCGGCCAGGATAGAGGCCCCTACCTCTCTGCAGTGGGATTGGTCGGTCATCTTGTTATCAGCAGTGCTCTCGTCTGGAACAGGCATGGCACGTAGATTGGCTGTTAGTGTTGCGTCATAAGCACCTTCCACTAGGCATTGAAGTTCTTCGAGCAGTGCCTTCACTGAGCAGGAAAGAAAAGGACAGCATAGAGGTTAACTGGAGTTCAGAGACATAAGAATTTTACTAGTGCAACTTGGTGATGATTGCTTCAGAAGTAAACATTATGCATCGGACACTATAACAGCAACAAGAAAGAAAAGACCAGGGAATCACAGTGGAACACTACAAGAACCTCTTGATGATGGAACAAATATTAACAAGCTAGAAAGGATAAATATTAGTAGTTACTGAAAACAGAGGATAGCAAATACCTTTGTGTATACAACCTTTGAGCTCTCCCTCGCATGAATTTACTTCTAATACAAAATGAAAGATTTAGTATCAAGCTGACAAAACTGCATACTGTAGATCAAAAGTGAAGCATGATGTCTGTGAGAACTTCATGGCGGAAGTCAAGAATTGCAAGAGAATATTGATAAAATTTTGCTCGAACGTTTGATTGTGAAGACATGAAATGGGCCAGGTGTCTATAATCGCCACACGTGTAGTCGTAGTTATATGAAAATGAGAGTGAATTTATGATCTGCTGAGAAACTTCTGTATACTAAATCCTTTACCCTGGAGAACTCAAAATTTAATTCACTCAAACCAACAAGGAATGTTTCTAATACGAAGCAAGGACATATCTGCAGACAACCTACGAAAATGCAAAGAGCCTCTAGGCTGCCACTCATTCGATACTCTGTACTTTTGTAGTCTGAACTGGCGTGGCGGATGAAAAATTGAGAATTCTTGTGAACGTCATATCAGAATTGCATGGACATGCTTCAATATTCACGCATTTCTCCTGATTCGTTAAAAGTACCAGGTCACGAGTAAAAATATGTTAATATATTTATGCCAATTTGACAGTGAGGCACAAACTGAATGAGCTTAAATTGGGTTTGGTATGTTGATCAGAGGGGCCAGGGAAAGCTACATACTATAGCTTTGCGCGGGTACCGCGAAAGCAACATTATATATATCAGTAAGCTTGTGGAAGGCTATTTGGCCAAGTTAAAAAAAATACAACATATGATTACCTGCAATAAGATTTTACGTCTATATCCAATTAAAGAGGACTGGAGAAACATATTTATTAAATTAGTTTTCATTATTCCAACATACTCCGTGTGATAATTACTCCTGGTGCAGCTACGGCAAAAAAATGTGCATTGTTTAAAAAAACACATTTGGCACTTTGTTTCTGATAGGCTGAATATAAAGCATATGGGATAATAAACCTTTAGCACTTGATTATAACTCACACTGGCTCAAGTTGGAGATGCTCTGGCAGTGAAGGCTGCAGCCTGATTCGAGATAGGACTTCATCCTGTCGGTGCAGTTAGATCTAACTATCTCACCTATAACATCCGATTCAATCGGAACCCACGGCCTCCGAAAATACTCTGAAAACAGAACACAAATTACTTCAGAAACTTTGGTCTATGATGGGTGATAACAAACACTCTATAATTTCAGTGAATATAGAAGGGACGCCCCAACAGAAGAAAAGAATCAGAACTGTAAACCATACAGAACAATGCTAACCTAGTTTATCTCCTGACAATAAATGGGAGGGGAAATACAGTAATCAAATATAACCTAGCTCTTGCTGGAATCTCGTCAGCAATCGCCTCCCGCCATCCACGAGCTCCTCGAACCGCGCCACCCTGCGGTCACAGAGGAAAATCATCAAGCGCAGAGCGAACTGAACTCCGAACTCCAGGACAGAATTTCCGGCAGGGCAGAAGAAGAGAGGATAAGAGAAGAGGGGAGCGCGGGTAGAGGGGGTGTGGGGGTACCCGGCCATGAATTCCCTGAATATACGGTCGCAAGCGGTTTCCTCTTCTCGTTCCCTGGCAGAATCTGGCGGCGTGTCCAGCATGGCTGGGAATGCTCGCATGTTTCCGGCGGCGGCAGCGGTGCGTGTGTGAATGCCTCCGAGTTTATACTATCCAGCATTAGGAATTACTAGCAGAACATCATACTGTAATTAGCATACGCTGAAATTGAAATTGTGCCATTTACTAGCAGAACATCATACGGAGTACTGTAATTAGCATACGCTGAAATTGAAATGGTACCATTTACTAGCACAACATTAGGAACTACTAGCAGAAAACTGAAATTTTCAATCATATACTTACTATCAATGAACTTAAATCGTTTACTAGCAATCAACCTAACGCTGAAATTTAAATCAACAGAACCAGAACCTAACACTGAAAGTTAATACTCAAGTTATATCAACCTGCTGCAGCTGGGAGGAAGACATGGAGAGGACGAGCTCGGTTGGCGTCAGGCGTGGGCGTCGGGACGGCGGACGAGGTGGCGGCGGCTGTTAGGTCGCGGGTGGACGAGGTGGTGGGCGTCGGAGCGGCGAGCCGGGGGCGGGTTCAGCGGCGGCGGCGACGGCGACGGAGGTAGCCCTAGGTGGGACTGAATGCGGGGGAGCGTGTACTCGATGCGGGCGGCTCGCGTGGACTGGGCCGAGACGTTTGCTTTTTGTTTTTTTTTTGTTTTTTTAACTTCTTCAACTATTTCTTTTTTTAGATGTTCTTCGACTATTTCTATGCAGTGGTAATCTTCTGTAAATACTAGCAACGACCTCAGTTTGCATATGAACTAGACTTTGCTGTCACATTGGGTTTGAACTTGCACACTCTCTCAACAACACTACATCACGTAAGTAGGATTTATAATAATTCCAGGTAGTTGAGAATCCCAAAAACCGCCCACTAGTGTACTACTATTCATTCATTAGAAAGAGTGTAATACTGCTCTTAATGTGATGTGGCCATCTTACAAGGCAAATACAACGTCCTGAAGACTCCTACCTTGTCTGCAGGATTCCACCACTCCGCCCCATCTGCCTCTCTATGAGACTCACTCACATAGGCTTGTTTCCTTTGCAGTGTCTCTTGATTCCCCAGGAGTTTCTCTATCGTCATGGTCCTCTAGCAATGTCAACATGACTCTTATACACGGTGTTTTTTCTAGCCCTGGCGTTCATCCCATAGCCTTGGGGGGCTTTTTGCGGGTGGCGTTAGGCCTCACGAGACTCCGGTGATTTCCTTTTACCGTTGGTTGACATTGGCTGCTTGGCCATTGACTAGGTCGAGTTCTTTCGTTGGAGGTTGGGAATGGCGAAAGCTTTTTAGGTCTTTGGACTCTACTGGCGACGACGATGCTCATGGGCGCCGTTTTTCTTCTTGGAGGCGTCGTTGGAATCCCCTTCCTTTGGATTCTCGAGTCCTTCTAGGTTGCAAGCCCGATGTTGACCCCCCTTGGGTGGCGGTGTGGGGGTGGTGGAGGTTAGTTGGTGAAGACAGTTTCGACGATGCTTTCAGGCAACAGAAGTCAACGCTCCGTAGCTTGATCAAGCAGTACTTTTTTGCTTGTTTTCCTTACTCTTTGTAATCTTCTGTTGTTAGGGTCTTGCAATGTAAAGCCGGTATCCCCGGCGTGTTCCAAGGGTGTGTGTAAGTTGTAATTCCTAGCCGGTTGTTGATGGCTTCGTTAATTTAAAACCGGGCTCATTTCGAGCCTTCCATTGTGTGTCCTACTCCGCTAGTGCACGCACGACGGCCGCATCCTTATCGTAGTCCTCCGGCATGAGCACCTCCGGCTTCACCGCTGGAGGCGCGTCCTCGTCGTCCTCGTCGTCGTCGTTGGTGGCCGCGGCGAGGTCGTCGTAGTCCTCGCCCGGCTAGAAGTCCCTGACTTCCGTCGTCGCGCGGCGCGCCTTGTGCTCCCACGCGAAGAATGCGCGCCGGTGGTAGGCGCGATCGTGCTGAAGCACCGGCGGGAGGCGGTTGATGTGGCGGCACATCTCAGCATCGAATGTTGGCCCGTTAGCCAGCAACGGCGACACCTGCACCCTTGCCCGGTTGAGGCCCCAGCCACTCGGCAGGGACGTGTCATTGTGGAGGATGGGGTCGGCATGCGCCCACCCAGCAAAGTACATCCGGTTGCGCTCGCATTGGCATCGCTGCTGGAAGCCCACCGCCCCGTAACGGCCATCGGGCCGACGAAATCTGTCACGCGCGGGGGCGGTGGCAGGTTGCGCGTAAGCTAAGAGGGAGGCGGGGTGACGATCGGCAGCAACCCGAGGACGAGCTAGCCTCGTGGTCGTTGATGGCTTTCTTGAACCAACCAGGCATCTTTGTCATGTTGGCGACGACGATGGCGACCGAGGTGCATCAGAGTCGGAGGAGGCAACGATGGTGACAACTTTTCGGCTTTGGAGGTGGCTGTCGGCGCAGGTGCGGTGATGTGGGGGAGAGACCGGCGCAGGGCCCATATAAAAATCACGTGCTATCAATGCCCACGCTGGTTCCAGTGCCTTCCGCATCAATGGCACCGTCTGAAAGTGATCGAGTTGCATGCAACCACGTCTGAGTTTATGACTTTTAGAGCAAATACAATAAGTTCTAGTAAGTTGGCTATAAAAATTAAAATAACATATTTGTGTGTAGTTGGAGGAGAGAGAAGAGGGGAGAGAATATAAGTGGGCTCTTATGCCTCTAGCACGTGTTCCTAGGTAAGTTGTGTCAATAAAATATGGGTCATTCATTGAAAAAATAGTATATTTTTATAGCCAACTATTTGAGTCGGCTAGCTTCGTCACAGAGGAGGAGCATTAAAAATGTAGTACATTTTTATAGCCAACTATTTGAGTCAGCTAGCTTCGCCACAAAGGAGCTAGGCACTGAAAATGAACATGCCCACCTGCTCTCGTCCTTGCACACCGCTTCAGTTAATCCTATTAGATCAATAGCTAAGCAACAATAAATAATCCCTCTTATAGCTTAAGATTTCTGGTCGATTCAACAGAAAGTCAGTTCCTGCAAGTCTGTAACTACAACTGAACACTCGCCTGCCTCTTCCTGTCAACAACATGGAGGATTACCTATCAAGCAAAGCATGTTCTATGTTTAATTTCACCTGACCAAATAAGAGGCTGCTCACCAAGGAAATCTCTTCATTTCCCAGATGAAGCAAAGCAAAACTGTGTATTTACCGGTGATTGGTGGAGAATGGAACTAGCTAGTAACACATTACTGTATATCACTAGCAGCAAAAAAAAAACACATGTGAAACTATTCCATATAGGACAAACTAGCTAGAGGATCAACCGATCTCCGTATATACATGGGATGCCCCTACCAGTATACTATATAACAAGAGGCTTGGCTAGGCTGAATCAATTAATTACCAAAAAGATCTACATCTTGACTCCACAAAAGCCAAAGCCTCGTGCATATTGAGAGCCCTGTGCGAGAGAATAAGACCACGAGATCATTCGTCATATTAACATTTCGTCAACTCCTAGATCAGTTCATTAGTCCATGACTCCACCGTCGAATGGAAATCACCCAAGACATCAACCGCAGTGTTTGTCACATTGCTATACCTGAAAGATGCACGCAATGATAAGGGCCAGGAACATGAACCTATAATAATATAAGAAGAACAAGGTAATGGAAATGAAAACATGTGGTACCAGAAACAGGAGCAATGCGACTAACTAAAATCATGGCATTTGGCAGTCAACCCTATATATAACCAAAAAAGAAGCTAGGGACTGAAAATGGCAATGCGCACCTGCTCTGGTTCTTGCAGACAACTTCACTGAAATCGATTAGATCCACCGCTACTTTCAACCCATATTTCGGGTCCTTTATACCCCGTAATTCCCTGTCTAAGCTGGTTACTGTAATCAACCTCATCCTCTTCTAAAACATCGTCATAATATTCCGGGTCAGCAGCGTCTTTCAGCCTTCTCATAACAGCCTGCAGGTACTTCTCGAAATTCTTGCCGATAGCAAGAGCAATCTCTCCAAAACATTCCAAAATGGCCGGTTTAAGCATCGGCTCTGAGAGACCTCTGTAAAGAACATCCATCATATAATCACAGTGTGGCAGGATTTCATCTCCCAGGACAAGAAAGATGTCACCAATCACCTGTAAATAAATTGGGAAGAGTAGCTTCACATTAAAATGCTGCAGCAATATCGGCATGTGATCCACAAAATTTGGACCGACAGCATGAGCGAGAGCACCAATGGCAAGCGCTGCTTTATCACGTGCAGCAGAACTGTCGAAGGTTAAGACACGGCAAAACAGAAGCAGCACATATGGAGTACGCCACACTGGAAATGTGTTTCCCAGTTTCTGGATTAGGACATGCAGTAGGCCACACACCAAAACCAGAAGATTGTATTTGTTCCTCTTGTCACCTGATGAATTTGCTTTGGCACCAAGCACCTCGTTCAATCTTCTCATGATACGAGGCATTAAAACTCCAATAGCCGCTGAAGCTTTATAATCTTGTATGTTGCTTACTCTCACAACCTCACACAACGCTTCATAAGCAGGTGCAGATGTTGGAAGCCTGAAAGGGGTCTCCTTAGCAAGTGCTGAAGTAGAACAGAGAACATCGAAAATGTCACTAAGAAAAGGTGAAAGCTCAGATGAATGGCCTAGCTCAGATGAGCTCGACTCATAACCTTTGGCAAGAAAATATATAGCTCTACAGGCTTCCTCAGACACTTCTGGAACATCTTTACTTCTCAATCCCAACACAGCTACGATGCGAGGAAGGTTTTCATATGTGAAAATTCTATTTGCACAAGCTGGAGAATGTAGAAGATCAAACACCCGCCGAAGAGTGCACACAGCGGTGCCTCTTACCTCTACATTTCGGTCCTCCATCCTGTCAAGCAACAAACGGACAACGGGAGAAAGTTTCTCAATAGAGGGACCTTGAAGGATACCGGCTATCGCAAATGTAGCTGCCCATCGACTCTGCCAATCTGATGCTTTGATATTAACCTCGACAAACTGCATTGCAATGGGGACAATTGCATCCCCAATAGTTATAGCGACGAGGTCTAGGCATGTCATAGCACTGATGAAGATTGCATGTGCATCATCATCTCTCTCTTTCTTTAACAGAGTTTTTAGCAGAACTGGAACAAGTGAAGAGAGGGGCTTCTCAATAAAGCTACAATCTACAGTTGAGATAGCATGAGCATCATGCTTGTTTTGTTTTCGGAGTTCAATCACTTTTTCACAAATAGTGATCCAGAACTCGATACATTGGAGTGCCCCTGATTCCACACCTCCTTTCAAAGCTTCAGTTGTAAGACTGAGTATGGATTCCGTGTAAGGTTCTAACATTCTATAATATTTGGATGCAATTGCAATAAGGCAGCCGAATGCTGCATGTTTGATCACCGCTCCATCGGATTTAGCTGCATCACATATTGCAGTCATTATACAATTTCTGAAATCATCATTTGCGAAGTTAGCAAACATAACAACATTCTGTAGAGCTTTAACCGCTGCAAGACGGAGTTGAGAACTTTGCTCTGCCCGGTTCATTGCCCGGATGACGGCATCCAGAACATCATCAATTTTATCCTGCTCCAACCCCAAGAACTCCTCAAACATATACTCAAGCGCCTCTAGAGTTGCTTGCTGTAGTGGAGGAGATGTGCCCTGCTCTGCCATGTTGCCCAGCAATCTTCCAATGAGATCTTGCCAATCCCGGCTGGTAACTTTTTCGGATGTAACTTTTTCCCACGATGATTTTGATATATTATACGTTTTTTCCCGACGTCGTATGCAAAAGTTAATGCGGTTTTACCATTTTTCAAACCTTTTTTGCAAAAAAGTGAAAATTCGAATTTCTTAATTTCACCGAATAGTAGGTTGCATAACATACAAGAATCTGAAAACATTATATTTTTTGAATTTTCTATCATTTTCTTTTGTATTTTACAAAGCAAAAAAAGGCGATCCACGGGGGGGTGTAACGGCCCCGGAAAACACCTACTAGATCTGCTTGCTCTTTTATTTTATGCATCATCATAACATCATGCATGCATCATATCATCCTTGTTTTACAAAATCAAAACTATTTCATCAAACCCTAATTCAGTTTTTCCCCCTCTCATATGGTCTTATAATAAAACATTCCCCCCTATCTCTCTTTAACCAAAACCCTAATTTCCAATAAAACCAAACCCTACCCCTCTCACCTTGGGCCCCTCTCTCCCCCGGCCCAGTCCTCTCTCTCTCTCTCTCTCTCTCTCTCTCTCTCTCTCTCTCTTTTCCCTCTCCCTCTGGTTTCTCTTTTCCCCGACCAGCCCAGCCCATCTGCTCCTCGGCCCGTACCCCTTCGCAGAGAAAAAGATCGAGCCCCCCTTGTCTTCTTCCTCCAACGCACGCACATGGCGTGCTTGCTTTTCCCTCACCGAGCCGTGGTCCTCCCCTGCCTACCTGCTCCCTTCCCCGCATGAACCTCCCCTTCCTCTGCCTTATCTGGAGCCAGCGCATCCACCAACCCCACGCCTCTTCCCTTCCCTTCCTTTCTTCCTCTCCAAGAACAGGGGAGAAACCCCACGGTACCGCCGCCTCCTCGCCATGGCCTCGTCGACTCCGACCTCCCCCAGATAATCTGAGGCCACCGTCGGCTTCGCCTCGCCTTCCTCGTTCGCCTTGTGGCCTCAATTCGAGGCGGGAGCCTCTACATCGTCGCCTGGACCTCATTCCCCAACCCCGGCCGCCGGCGAAAAATCCCCAAATTCCGGCGCCTCCCTCCTCCTCTACTCTCGCCGTCGACGCGTCGAGCTTTGGGGTAAGCCAGCGTTTCCCCTGGACCCCTTCTCCTCCTCCCTCTCTTCCGTTTTCCCTCTCTCACCGTGGTCGCCGACCCGTGCCTCCGCAGATACTCGCCGCCGTCCTTCCTCCGGTGAGCCCCACGACGGAGCGCCGCCAGTTTCTAGTTCGCGGCGACGAGGCGCTTCATTGACGCCCTTCAGCGCTTCCTGGGACGCCCGCAAACGGCGAGGCCGCGCTCACCTTGCCACGGTGACCGCCCTGCCGCGGCGCGTGCGGCATCGAACCCCTGCCGAACACCTTCCGCGCGCGCCTCGCAAGGTCCGCCAGCGTGGCAGCCGACGTGGCGCCTGGGCCCGCTCGTCAGTGACCGCGGGTCAAACCCCCCTCGGTGAGAAAATCCTTTAATTCCAGATCTGTACACTTTTTGCAAAAAGAACCCTGCCCTTTCTTTTACCTCAACCCGCGGTCCTAGCCGCTGAAGGTTTTCTATAAAACCCCCTGGATCATCTGCAAACTAACCCGGGGTCCTCCCCCCTGTACAAAACTATTTCTAGGTCCTTTTCTATTTTAATAAAATCTGTTTTATTTATTTTAAACACTAAAAACTATTTCTTTAATAACTTTTAATCTGTAACTCCAATTAAAATGTGTTATATATCAATTTTGATCAGAAAAATGAGATGAACATGAATATGCCATCCATGCTTGCTGTTGCATAATGCATCATACAATCTCGTGATAGTTTGCATTATCACCTAATATGGAACATATGGAATAAGTGGGATATAACTATTTGTTGTCCCGGTTCCATTTAAACTTGAAGTAGCTCACCCTTGCCATGTTATGCCATGCTAAACAACACTTAACTTTGCCGGTAGAAATGCAACTTCAACTGTAATTGTTTGTCCGGGGTTTCGACTCCGCTTAACTGGATAAGTTGCATCGCCGCATCATGTTTGCCATATCATGCATGCATACCATACCTTGAGCATGCCGGTTCTTCTTCCGTAGTAGTAAGACTTGCATCCGTTGTTTGTCCAGCATTTGCTTCTTCCCAGATAGGATCGCGAAGTGGTGTTGTGAGATACGACAAGTCTTCCGGCTGTTCCTCGGCAATCTCTAACAGGCAAGCATTTCCTAAACTCCTGTCTCTGCAGGAGTCGCTCACCTATTTTATTTTGCCTTCTCCCTTATGCTAGCCTTGAGTTGCGTTCTTGTCACGTGTCCTATCCACTTGTTACCTCAAGCAGCCTATATTGCCACCATCACCTCCTACAACTATTGTTTGGTTATCGGGTCTGCCTTGCGAGTCGTAGTGCATGCTAGTGCTGTTTTATCCCGTTACCGTTATTGCTATCTTATCGGGTTATCTGTTGAGGGTAACATGGTTACTTGTTAATAGTTGCTTAGCGGAGGCATCGGTGGGTCAGCTGCTCGTTTTGTGACGGCTCACTTGTGTTTCCTAAATAACTTAGGACCCGAGTTCTTGTTATCTGTTCCGAGACTGAGCGCTCTAACCACACGTGGGTATGCTTACCGGGTCTCCCCTCGACCACTGCCGGAATCTACAGCTTTGTCCAGTGGCCACAATTAGTTTCATAATGCTTTGTTTCTCCCGGGCGTGCAAGCATGTTTCTTTGTGGTCAGATGATATGATATTACTTTTGGGGAAACCGTGAGTGCCTTGTAACACCGTTGTCTCTTGCACGCTCGTAGGATGCGGTACGTATTGTTAAGAGGTCATCCTCTAGTGGGCTCTGATCCTCTTAGCCGTAGACGCAAACAGCTAAATCCGCTTCGGAGCACGGCCGGACTTCGATACGGGTTAACTTAGTTAGGTGGCTTCCTGGACATTGTTGTGGTGAAGGAGAGTGCGTGTCGTGATATCCTTCCCTTGCTAGGTTGGATTGATCGTGCGTGTGGGCACATTTGGGCACCCCTGCAGGGTTACAATCTTATCGATAAGCCGCGTTCGCGGTTATGGACGACTTGGAACTGTATGACTCGACCATAGACAACTGACACCTGTTGTTTCATTATTAATAACTTGCGTAGTAAGTTAGCACAACTTCAATAATAAATGGTTAAAACTTGTCAACCGTGTGAGTGCCTCTGTAAGTACTTCCTTGCGAGGGGAACGCATCGGCTGTGTTATGTTTGCAGAGTATAGAACTGATAGCTTATGCGCTCTCTCACCTTCTCTGATTAGACGACTGTTGTAGAGAGTCTCTATAGGTTTTTAGTGCTTGCGCGCTGCCGCTTAACCCCACCATATTGCCTATGATGTTCCTCTTGCGTCCTCTAAGTCCCCTGCGTGCCTCAAGTACAAAGGACGACTGGTTGACGAATGCTTATACGTCTTGAAGTCTTGTTAAGTACGAACCCGTACTTATTGCTGCTTCTTTGGGACATAACCGGGCATGTATGAAGTTATGTTCGATGAAGACGACGTTAGCAAGGTTACCCTTCCGGCTTGGCCTGGGCAGGGTTATGGACGCCATCGTTTATCTTCAGGACTCTTAGTCCAATTTGTATTTTGTCCGTACTCGGACGTATTCGATCTTTCTGTATGATTCGGATCTTTGTATTGTATATTTGTATCTTGACTCGTTGGAGTTGTTGTTGTAATATATGTTTCTTGTGGGCTCTATTGTAATCCTGTTGTAATGTTACCGCTCGTGTTAATTCCTCTGGCATCACGTGTGTGATTCGTCGCGCACGTCGTGTCGGAGGGCGTCTCGAATCGATATCGTGCGGATTTCGGCGGGATCGCTGGAATCCTCATGGTACCGGTTCCGGGGCGTCACAAGTTGGTATCAGAGCCTCAGGTTGACGGTACCCCACTAGTCCAGCCTTTAGGATAACCTTGCCAATGGTCGTTGAGTGTAGAGTGTCTAAACCTATTTCTGAAAATTCGTTGGATAGTTCTGATTAGCTCTGAATTTTCTCCTTACCTAAATTCTTTCTCCTCTTACCTTTGCGAGTTTTGAGTCTTCTCTCTTACCCGAGTTTTTCTGAGTCTTAGGTTCCGACGTGGGTTGGACGATCTTTGCCTTCATCCTAATAGGTTCGATCTTCGGAGGACCCGACAGAAGCGCATCATCAACAACGGAACAACGACTTCTTGTTGGTGGTGTCGACCACCCAAACTGGAGCAAGACCTCTTGTTAGTGGTGTCGAGGAGTTCGACACGTCGCCTGAAGATCCGATAGTTCACCTCTCTCCCCCGTACCTGGACGTGGAACCTCGGGGCGAGGTTCCTTGTTAGTGGTGTCGATTGTAACGGCCCCGGAAAACACCTACTAGATCTGCTTGCTCTTTTATTTTATGCATCATCATAACATCATGCATGCATCATATCATCCTTGTTTTAAAAAATCAAAACTATTTCATCAAACCCTAATTCAGTTTTTCCCCCTCTCATATGGTCTTATAATAAAACCTTCCCCCTATCTCTCTTTAACCAAAACCCTAATTTCCAATAAAACCAAACCCTACCCCTCTCACCTTGGGCCCCTCTCTCCCCCGGCCCAGTCCTCTCTCTCTCTCTCTCTCTCTCTCTCTCTCTCTCTCTCTCTTTTCCCTCTCCCTCTGGTTTCTCTTTTCCCCGACCAGCCCAGCCCATCTGCTCCTCGGCCCGTACCCCTTCGCAGAGAAAAAGATCGAGCCCCCCTTGTCTTCTTCCTCCAACGCACGCACATGGCGTGCTTGCTTTTCCCTCACCGAGCCGTGGTCCTCCCCTGCCTACCTGCTCCCTTCCCCGCATGAACCTCCCCTTCCTCTGCCTTATCTGGAGCCAGCGCATCCACCAACCCCACGCCTCTTCCCTTCCCTTCCTTTCTTCCTCTCCAAGAACAGGGGAGAAACCCCACGGTACCGCCGCCTCCTCGCCATGGCCTCGTCGACTCCGACCTCCCCCAGATAATCTGAGGCCACCGTCGGCTTCGCCTCGCCTTCCTCGTTCTCCTTGTGGCCTCAATTCGAGGCGGGAGCCTCTACATCGTCGCCTGGACCTCGTTCCCCAACCCCGGCCGCCGGCGAAAAATCCCCAAATTCCGGCGCCTCCCTCCTCCTCTACTCTCGCCGTCGACGCGTCGAGCTTTGGGGTAAGCCAGCGTTTCCCCTGGACCCCTTCTCCTCCTCCCTCTCTTCCGTTTTCCCTCTCTCACCGTGGTCGCCGACCCGTGCCTCCGCAGATACTCGCCGCCGTCCTTCCTCCGGTGAGCCCCACGACGGAGCGCCGCCAGTTTCTAGTTCGCGGCGACGAGGCGCTTCATCGACGCCCTTCAGCGCTTCCTGGGACGCCCGCAAACGGCGAGGCCGCGCTCACCTTGCCGCGGTGACCGCCCTGCCGCGACGCGTGCGACATCGAACCCCTGCCGAACACCTTCCGCGCGCGCCTCGCAAGGTCCGCCAGCGTGGCAGCCGACGTGGCGCCTGGGCCCGCTCGTCAGTGACCGCGGGTCAAACCCCCCTCGGTGAGAAAATCCTTTAATTCCAGATATGTACACTTTTTGCAAAAAGAACCCTGCCCTTTCTTTTACCTCAACCCGCGGTCCTAGCCGCTGAAGGTTTTCTATAAAACCCCCTGGATCATCTGCAAACTAACCCGGGGTCCTCCCCCCTGTACAAAACTATTTCTAGGTCCTTTTCTATTTTAATAAAATCTGTTTTATTTATTTTAAACACTAAAAACTATTTCTTTAATAACTTTTAATCTGTAACTCCAATTAAAATGTGTTATATATCAATTTTGATCAGAAAAATGAGATGAACATGAATATGCCATCCATGCTTGCTGTTGCATAATGCATCATACAATCTCGTGATAGTTTGCATTATCACCTAATATGGAACATATGGAATAAGTGGGATATAACTATTTGTTGTCCCGGTTCCATTTAAACTTGAAGTAGCTCACCCTTGCCATGTTATGCCATGCTAAACAACACTTAACTTTGCCGGTAGAAATGCAACTTCAACTGTAATTGTTTGTCCGGGGTTTCGACTCCGCTTAACTGGATAAGTTGCATCGCCGCATCATGTTTGCCATGTCATGCATGCATACCATACCTTGAGCATGCCGGTTCTTCTTCCGTAGTAGTAAGACTTGCATCCGTTGTTTGTCCAGCATTTGCTTCTTCCCGGATAGGATCGCGAAGTGGTGTTGTGAGATACGACAAGTCTTCCGGCTGTTCCTCGGCAATCTCTAACAGGCTAAACTCCTGTCTCTGCAGGAGTCGCTCACCTATTTTATTTTGCCTTCTTCCTTATGCTAGCCTTGAGTTGTGTTCTTGTCACGTGTCCTATCCACTTGTTACCTCAAGCAGCCTATATTGCCACCATCACCTCCTACAGCTATTGTTTGGCTATCGGGTCTGCCTTGCGAGTCGTAGTGCATGCTAGTGCTGTTTTATCCCGTTACCGTTATTGCTATCTTACCGGGTTATCTGTTGAGGGTAACATGGTTACTTGTTAATAGTTGCTTAGCGGAGGCATCGGTGGGTCAGCTGCTCGTTTTGTGACGGCTCACTTGTGTTTCCTAAATAACTTAGGATCCGAGTTCTTGTTATCTGAGACTGAGCGCTCTAACCACACGTGGGTATGCTTACCGGGTCTCCCTCGACCACTGCCGGAATCTACAGCTTTGTCCAGTGGCCACAATTAGTTTCATAATGCTTTGTTTCTCCCGGGCGTGCAAGGATGTTTCTTTGTGGTCAGATGATATGATATTACTTTTGGGGAAGCCGTGAGTGCCTTGTAACCCCGTTGTCTCTTGCACGCTCGTAGGATGCGGTACGTATTGTTAAGAGGTCATCCTCTAGTGGGCTCTGATCCTCTTAGCCGTAGACGCAAACAGCTAAGTCCGCTTCGGAGCACGGCCGGACTTCGATACGGGTTAACTTAGTTAGGTGGCTTCCTGGACATTGTTGTGGTGAAGGAGAGTGCGTGTCGTGATATCCTTCCCTTGCTAGGTTGGATTGATCGTGCGTGTGGGCACATTTGGGCACCCTGCAGGGTTACAATCTTATCGATAAGCCGCGTCCGCGGTTATGGACGACTTGGAGCTGTATGACTCAACCATAGACAACTTACACCTGTTGTTTCACTATTAATAACTTGCGTAGTAAGTTAGCACAACTTCAATAATAAATGGTTAAAACTTGTCAACCGTGTGAGTGCCTCTGTAAGTACTTCCTTGCGAGGGGAACGCATCGGCTGGTTATGTTTGCAGAGTATAGAACTGATAGCTTATGCGCTCTCTCACCTTCTCGATTAGACGACTGTTGTAGAGAGTCTCTATAGGTTTTTAGTGCTTGCGCTGCCGCTTAACCCCACCATATTGCCTATGACGTTCCTCTTGCGTCCTTTAAGTCCCCTGCGTGCCTCAAGTACAAAGGATGACTGGTTGACGAATGCTTATACGTCTTGAAGTCTTGTTAAGTACGAACCCGTACTTATTGCTGCTTCTTTGGGACATAACCGGGCAGGTATGAAGTTATGTTCGATGAAGACGACGTTAGCAAGGTTACCCTTCCGGCTTGGCCTGGGCAGGGTTATGGACGCCATCGTTTATCTTCAGGACTCTTAGTCCAATTTGTATTTTGTCCGTACTCGGACGTATTCGATCTTTCTGTATGATTCGGATCTTTGTATTGTATATTTGTATCTTGACTCGTTGGAGTTGTTGTTGTAATATATGTTTCTTGTGGGCTCTATTGTAATCCTGTTGTAATGTTACCGCTCGTGTTAATTACTCCGGCATCACGTGTGTGATTCGTCGCGCACGTCGTGTCGGAGGCGTCTGAATCGATATCGTGCGGATTTCGGCGGGATCGCTGGAATCCTCATGGTACCGGTTCCGGGACGTCACATGGGGGGGGGGGGGGGGGAAGGGTGCGTGGGGATTAAAAAACCCGGAGAAACCTTTAGTCTCGGTTGACAATTTTCTCCTTCTCCACTAGTGTTGCGGCTAATGCTGACCCTCCTTGCTTGCAGAATTCATCACAGTCCATGTACCATAGGCCTCTACGTCTGGTTCTGGTCCCAATCTTCCTTCCACTCAGTCTCTCCTGAATGAGGAACACATATTTGTCAACGATTACCCGATAATCTATCTCATTGACCAAAGCACTTAGGGAGAGTAGATTCACAGGAAATGCAGGTACACGTAGGACTGATGATAGCTTAATATTTGTGGTACATTGAACTACCCCAGTTCCTTTGATTGGATGAGCAGTACCATCAGCCGTTTGAATTGTTTGTTGATGCATTGGAGAAGATGGACAATATGATTCAAATTCCCCAATGCTACCAGCAACATGTTTGGTTGCTCCAGAATCCAATACCCATTCTGAATTTAATCTATGCATAGCTATAGATGTGCTTTCAGTCTTACCTTCACCAGTGTAGACAAAGTGGGCAAAGTTTCCAAAGCTTGTATCAGTCTTCTCCTCTTCCTTCTTCCCTTCACTATATCCCGAACTGGACTGTCCTTGCCCTTCCTCCATGACTGACATGTTTGCTCTAGCACCTTTTTGATGATTGAAGTTGCTGAAATTGCTGAAATTTCATGCATTTCTGCCTCTAACTCCTCTATAATTTCCTCTTCCATACCCTCTTCCACGGCCATGTCTTGGAGCGGGACAATTATCACTTAGATGCCCATTCACTCCACAATTGTAACAATCTCGTGTCTCTTTCCTATATGACACGTAGTAACCTGGCTTAGGTACCACCTCCACTTTCTCAATCTGTTTCAGCCTTGTTTCTTCCTATGTCATGGCTGCAATGGCCTCTTCCAGTGTAGGAAATTGCGTAAGATGCATAAGAGCAGCCCTCCTGCCCTCAAAAGCCATGTTCAGTCGCTTCAAAAATTTGATCACCCTTCTGTCCTCTATACACTTCTTCAGAGCTGCCACACATTCAGAATGAGGCAGCATCAAGGGGGCAAGGTGATCCAGATCTGCCCATGCCCGTTTTAGCTCTCCCACATATGTCATCACCGCCTTTTCACCTTGAGTCGGATCGTGAATTGTGTCTTCGATCTGAGAGACCAGCATGACATTTCCCTTGCCTGAATACATCTTTAAAAGTGCATCCCATACCTCCGTTGATGTGGAAAGCGCTTCCACAGAAGATGCTATGGCAGGTGTCAAAGAATTCAGCAGCCAGGTGAGGACTAATGAGTCTGTAGCATTCCATCTCTTCCACTCCTGTCCCTCCTTATTTTCAGGCTCCATGACCTTTCCCAACACGTACCTCAAAATCAGCATGCCCCTCCTGGACCAACTTAGGTAATTTCCAACCCCATCTAGGTTGATCTCATTTGGCGTGAGCTCAAGCTTATATTGTACCTCCCCATGTGGGTCAGGCTGCCTATCTCCCTTAGAAGTAGCAGAAGATGCCACATCTGTTGTCTTTGCAGCCAGTAAATTGGCAAGCATGTCAAGCACCTTGGCTAGATCCTCAGACATCTTCTTCAACCTCCCTTGAATCTGCTGCAGCCTGCAGAAGATCACTCACCACCCCACGCTTGCCACTCAGATCCACTGCAGGGGCACCATCATCGCTGCCCTGGTTGTTGCCAGTGGTGCCGGTGGCTCTGATACCATGTAGATTGTGGATGACGGCTGGGAGGGGTGGAACTCTCTGTTCTATCTTGTATTAGGGTTCCCAGGTAGGGACAACATATATACTTTGTTGCATGGGCCTCATGGGACAGGATAACACACACTCACACACAGCAGGTTACAGCCCAACAGGAACTAGAAGCTGCAGTGTTGGCTCAACAAAAATATATAGCTCTCCAGGCTTCCTTAGACACTTCTGGAACATCTTTACTTCTCTTTACCAACACAGCAACGATGCGAGGAAGGTTTTCATATGTGAAAATTCTATTTGCGCAAGCTAGAGAATGCAGAAGCTCAAACACCCGCCGAAGGGTGCACACAGCGGTGCCTCTTACCTCCACATTTCGGTCCTCCATCCTGTCAAGCAACAAACGGACAATGGGAGCAAGTTTCTCAATAGAGGGACCTTGAAGGATAATGGCTAGTGCAGATGTAGCTGCCATGTGACTCTGCCAATCTGATGCTTTGATATTAACCTCGACAAACTGCATTGCAATGGGGACAATTGCATCCCCAATAGTTATAGCGACGAGGTCTAGGCACGTCATAGCACTGATGAAGATTGCTTGTGCATCATCATCTCCCTCTTGCTTTAACAGAGTTTTTAGCAGAACTAGAACAAGTGAAGAGAGGGGCTTCCCAATAAAGTTACAATCTACAGTCGAGATAGCATGAGCATCATGCTTGTTTTGTTTTCGGAGTTCATTCATTTTTTCACAAATAGTGATCTAGAACTCGATACATTGGACTGCACCTGATTCCCCACCTCCTTTCAAAGCTTCAGTTGTAAGACTGAGTATGGTTTCCATGTGAGGTTCTAACATTCTATAATAGTTGGATGCAATTGCAATAAGGCAGCCGAATGTTGCATGTTTGATCACTGCTTCATCGGATTTAGCTACATCACATATTGCAGTCATTATACGATTCCTGCAATCATCATTTCCGAAGTTAGCAAACTTAACAACATTCTGTAGATTTTTAACCGCTGCAAGACGGACTTCAGAACTTTGCTCTGCCCGGTTCATTGCCCAGATGACGGCATCCAGAACATCATCAATTTTATCCTGCTCCAACCCCAAGAATTCCTCAAACAAATACTCCAGCGCCACTAGAGTTGCTTGCTTTAGTGGAGGAGATGCACCCTGCTGTGCCATGTTGCCCATGAATTTGCCAATGAGGTCTTGCCAATCCTGGCTTGGTATATCAATATATGCTAGCTTCGCAATAACCTGTGATGAGGCGCGCCAAGCATCAGGCACCGAAGACCCTAGAGTTGTCAGCAATGACTCCTTAATCTGCGATTTGATAAGTGGATCCAGGTTGATCCATTGTTTGATGTTTAGGTTGTTATCTTCAGAATACTTTCCTTCCACTGAATTCTTAAGGATAATGCCAGCAAGCCTTCTACATTCGGGTGGGCTTTCATTGCTCGCGAGCTCTGCTGATAAGGATAGGAGGAAGTTGGGAAGATCAAGCTGCTGGAGCTCACTGAGGTCGCCTTCTGCTGCGTACCGTATGCTGTCATCCAGGCCCTGAGCATCTCGCAGAATCTTAGTGAGGCTCATGGTTGTGTCAACTGTCCTGGCAAACACCAAATAATCAGAACTTATCAGATAGCGGAAAATATAAGCAATCATGTGCAAATTAACTCTAAAAAGGTGGTATACATGCATGGATAGTCCTGAGGGCCACTCGACCAAATCGGCACAGCTTAGTGAGACTTTTTGCACATAAGGGGCATGAAAGCCACACCATTCTATAAATTGTGTCCGCTGAATTAGGCAACAGAGCACCTAGATCCGTAAGATGTAACCGTTTTGTGATAATAATCTCCAGCGTGCAGTGAGAGCGGCAGTTCGCGTGCAAAGCAGTAACTCTAACCACGTGGATCGGCAATTGTTACCGCTGGCCCACCACAGAAAACAGGTTTTCCCTCTCAAACCATGCATCATGCTGTCTACTACTATATCACTTGATGGAGAAAAAAAGGATCACATGCCGCTCGTCGAAAATATTCCATCCAAGCCACACGTGCCTACAGGCAGTCATTCAGATTATGCTCCATATAGAGCTATTTTCCAGGAGAGCGGCGACTCTAATTGGCACTTTTAACTGCTGGCATGCCACATAACACAAGGTACGCAACTCGAACCATCATGAGTGCAACACCTGATGGAAAATAAGTACAAGAACCACACGGCGCTTCTCGAAAATATTTCATCGAAACCACGCATGCCTACAGTCAGTCATGCATATGGTGTTTCATGTAGGGAAACCACAAACGTAGCTCGAGCTACATGTAGCCCGTTTTTTGAAAAATTCAAAAATAATATTTTAAAGTTTCAAAAAAATCTGAAAATAAATATAGATGTAGACAATCTTGGGTTCTACCAACATGTAAAATTGCAATTCGAAATACCATATATTCAAGGCTGTGCAACAATCACAAATCCTGTAATCTATAATAGTGAAAAGTACAAACTCTCACAATCTCAAAATCTGTCAGATTTTGTCTTTTTGTGCAGCCTCGAATATATGATATCTCGAGTTCAAATTTTACATAGTGATAGAACTCAACATTGCCTACATCAAGATTTTTTTTTCAGATATTTTTTAAACTTTAAAATGCCATTTTTGAAATTTTCGAAAAAACGAGCTATGTGTAGCTCTTCCTACAAAAGTCCACACTCGTTTCATGTATAGACATTAACATGTTCTCAAATTCTGGGCACGCCACTACTATTATTAGTTCAAAAAGAGCTGTCTGACACTAGTATTCCTGGCACGACATCACCACCAATGGCACCAACAAAGCAGGATTGCTAAGCTAATTAAGTGAACATGACCTAGGAATCCCAAATCCAGCGAGCCATGAGTTAATTTACAAATTTCTTGGCTGAGCATGAATTCAAGTTGATATATACTACTAGTAGCTGTAGGTATGGACGATGCAGAGACCGGTGCGTGCGTTGGTCTCCGCAAATCGGAAGGGAAATTGCAGGAACAGATCGGTTTCCCCATCACGCGGAGTGGACAGTGGAGGACGAGGTGTTAGGTGGTGGCGACTAGGGTTAGGATGGACAAGGCAAATTAAACCCACGTACGCAGCCAGGAGCGATCGATCTTACCTTCCAGCGGAACGACCCGGCCTCCTTCTCGAGCAGAGGTGGGGGCTCCGGCGGCAGGTTGGCGACATACCCAGCGGAACGAGCCACCGCTGGCCCGTCAGAAGAGAAGGAGGCTCCGGCGGCAGTCTGGGTCCGGGCCGGCGTAGTATTTTTTAAGTGTCGGACCGTGGCTGGCCGGTCTTTTTAATTTGTCAACAATAAAAATAGTAAGATAAAATCGACCAGAACGGCTGAGGAAATTCACAAAACTAATTATTTTTAAAACTTCACCGAATTACTGTATGTATGAATAAAACAATCATTTTGAAACTTCACAAAAATACAGACCGCTCGCAATACAAAAAAAATTACGGACCGCTCGGCTCAAGCTGGGCATAAAACCTGATACATGAAGCCTGACCCCAAACTCTGAATTTCCCCAACTCGAAAAACCCAAGTACGACTTCCGTTAGCAGGTTTGAAGACCTGACTTTTATCCGGCCTGTCATCCACATTGTTTTTTTGTGCTTCTCTTCTTTTCTTTGAAGCTCGACAAGCTCTTCGGCAGAATAAAACGCATGAGTACAACTCCTCCACCAACAGTGTTAATCGCATCGGCGGCTCCTCTAGCAACAACTACCGGGGTGGCGGGTCTTTCGGCGGTAACTCTTCTCGCCCTCTGGCCACTCAAGGTAGAGGACAAGGACAAGGTGGCTACCGCAGTGGCCGGGATGGCGGCCATCACTATAGCAACAACGATGGGAAACAATGGCGTCCCAAGTGTCAAGTTTGTGGCTAGTTCGGACATGTCGCCCTGAAGTATAGCGAGCGCTTCAACCACGCCTACCATGCGGATGCCGCTCATCATGGTAGGGTAGGGAATCACACTTAGGTAATGACAGTGTCCTCGAGTATATATTGTACATGTCAAGGCTTTCCAACCGTATGCAACAAGGATATATATCTTCCAAATTTAGCTTATTAGATACTAATAAAGGTTAGAAAATAATGTTACAATGTGACTGATACATTGTTTATCACCGTCCATGACACGCTACGGTTCATCGACTTCAAGCTCATTGAGCGCTTTTCTCATCAGTATCCTAGTGTTCCCTCCTTTTTTCATTTACTTCTCTAGAGTGGCCAGATTGTTCCACTCTAGCGACTGTTCTGAGGTCAGCCTGACCATCAACATGAGCTTCTAGGTGATGAATCTAAGCTATGTCTAGCAGAGATGTGTGCTACTGCTGTCTGGCTCAATCCAGCCTATGTACGAACCGACATCATATCACACATATTATATTCGCTGTGTTATCTAATGTAAATATCGTCGTTTACTAAGGTATTGACGTTTAAACTAGATATCTTATGGATTCTCCAACATTGATTATATTGACACCATCTGCCAAAGCTATGAAACAACGTACGCGGCATGTTGCCACGCAAACCCTTCCTAGTTATACTGGTATTCATGAGTGTGAGCGTCAGAGCGTGTAATGTATATGTTATTGTGACCCTCTCACAATACCAAGGTTCACGTAAAAAGCTAACACCAAATTACGATCAAGAAATATATCTAAACCTTGCATCATCATGTACACTAGCCAGACATAATTTGAACTATTGGGAAACCCCTTTCTTGTATGTATCTATATAGCATATCATGTACACCCCGGCAAATTCTGGATTCAAAGCTTGATCATGGACACGTCGGTCTACATATGCTTTTTAGTGGTTCACAAAACCTTCATTCCGTTGGTGTATGAAGTAGATCACGCTGTAGAGACAAATCATCAAAGAAGTGAGACATCTTTAATGTTTTCACTAGAAATAAGATATCTAACTTGAGCTTAAAGATGAGACAAGCATACCTTCCCAAAGGGTAACATATCCTTCGAAGAAGGAGGCATTGAACGGATCAACCATCGACAGGTCATGGGCAAGCTGATTGTTATTTCTGAAGGTACTGCAGGTAAACCTTTTAAATATGAATCGAGCATCACGAGAAGCTCGGTCTTCCAAATGCAGCTGCGTGCCATGATTAAACCTCCATTCGCCTTTGTGATCATCAACGATTCCAAATTCAATTATGTCTAACACTTTTGCATTCAAAACAAAGAACCTCGCGAAGTTAACTTCTAGACCCTCGCCATGGTAGAGCCTCAATGCCACTTTCTTTAGATGGAACTTGAGGCATTCAACTGGATCATCTGGTAAGGCGTACTTCCTGATAGTTTTGATATTCTTTGGTGGGTATATTCCACTTTTAGAATGCGGACATGGAAAATCTAACTGCAAATAGAAAGAAAAAAAATATAAAGATCATTTTTTCTAACAAGTTAGTGGGACGATATGTAGTCAAACAAGAAAGAACATATGAATACTCATGACCATATAAAGCCTCTCCAAGCACGGAAAACACCTGAGGAAGTCAAGAACCACATCTAAATCGGGGCCAACGTCATCAAGAGCCAAAACCTTCACGGTGGGCATTGTGGATATATATATATATATATATATATATATATATATATATATATATATATATATATAATAGCCAGATGCCCACATGGCTAGCTACCCATGGGGTCCCAACCGTTGATCCGCCCCATAGATGATATAGGGAGCATGCATGTGGGCAGAAGATTCCAACACCGGCAGTAAACTCCGTTATACCAAGAGCATGATCCATACAGCATCTTCATGGCATGATATGCTACTCTCGTCTGGTGCATTCAAATTCAGCAGCACATGATCAAGCTGCATCGTCATGACGTCCACATGTGAGCCAGGTGCCTTCCTTTTTTGCGCTGACGCTGAATAGCAAACAAACAAGCTTGGTCATGTGCTGCCATTATTAGTAGGAATGGATGCATGTAAACCACATGTGGGATGGATGCCTACGCATGATGTCTTTGGCTGGCAGGAAGTTCTGCTAAACAATGGAACGCAAGGACGCGCTGACCGGATGGTTTATTCATTACGCTTGATTTTACGTGTGTTGTAGTTGCCACCAGACTGTATGCACCGTATCCGTGTTGTCTTCATGGAACCAAAGCCATTGCAACTAAACCAAAGAGGTTTCAGCAAGCAACTAGAGGCCAGACAAAAATACTCGAGTACAATGGTGTTTTGCAACATGCAACCCAACGGAGCAACCAGACTAGACGGCTTTGTTTTGTGCGTCGCAGACAGTGTATTATTGGACACCATTCTTCTTCGTCCTCATCATACGGAGCCATATTCTTCTCTATTTTTCAGAACCATAAGTTCATAGTTTTGAAGTTTATCAATTTTTGTTTCTTGGACAATTTTGTCGAGATGCTTGTGGGCAGCAAAATCAGCTGACAATTATTTACTATAGGAGACACCTTTTGGTACCGAAGCTGACGGTACCAGCAATGTAAAAATTTGCACAACCAAAACAATCACGGTCAAGTGGATGCCACGGATGGCAGAAACACTAGCCAGGAAAACAAACCAACATGGCCTCCCACTGATGGAATGCACACATCCCACGGACAGAAAAACAGCAAACACACGGCGGCATGCACTTACTGCAGAATCGTACGTTAACAGTACTAACCAGATAAGAAACAACGACCTATAGTGATCTGGCAGCCAGCATCATGTCAACCAGTAGCAATCGTGTGGCAAGAAAGATGCAGCTAAAATTTTGAGAATCTAACGATCGATCCATAGGTAGAAGCAACAAAATGACATGCAGTGGACTTGTCTCAACAAAACCGTGAAGAATTCAAGTTGTCATGCCAGATATCTACTCATGATGTTTTTTTCTCAGCTATGCTAGTGTTAAAGTCTGTTCAGCTACACAGGTTGCCTTGCCTCTTCTGCGCCAGTGCATGTGCCCCGTACGGCAAAAACATCACGAGTAAAGCGGTAGAAGGAACAGGATGACATGCGGTCTACTTCCCCTCGCCAAAATATCCATGCATGAAACGATGTTGCTGGATTTCAGCTTGATTTGCTCATGATGCTTTTGCACTTCCATTCCAGTGTTCAAACTCCATGCAACTAGACGACGATCCCCTGCCAGCTGTGTGTGTGCCAGTGCATCCACCCCGTGACGGAGCTCACGGCGTTGGCTCCCCCACAAACTTCCAAAACACACCAATCTGCTACGTTGAGAGCTCATACTCCCTGTATCCAACGACAACCCACCTATGCACAGCTAGCCATGCGGTTAGAAAATCCGCGTCGATATATATATATATATATATATATATATATATATATATATATATATATATATATATATATATATATATATATATATAGCACTCGAGAACTAAAGCTGCAATGAACAACTACCTGAAAAACCTTGTTCCAAGGTGAAGCTGTGACGTGTCTTTACTAAGATGACCCAATATCTCGAGTTTAGGAGCGAGGACCACCCGGATGGTCGCCGGGCCATAGTCCGGGTTGAGTGGCAGTAACCTCTGGAGGCAAGAGGCGTCCTCGATCGATGACCAGCCCTTGGACTTTGATGGTGCGAGAGTAATAAGAGTCAACTTTTCTGTCACAGTGAGCGCAAAAGCCGATGCTGCGGAGAGCTGGGGAGTTGATGCGGAGGCGGTGAGAGCCCCATAGTCTCCTAGAGCAGGAGGCTCCTCAACGCAGGGCAGCCGGCGAGCACGGCGGCTAGGGTCTCCTCCGTCAGGCAGACCCTGTACATGCTGAGTTTCTCCAGGCTCGGCAATTTCACGACGAGGTTGGACGGGAGGCTGCAGCGGCGGAACGTGGCCTCGCGGAGCGCAGGCGTGAGGTGGAAGACGGAAGACGGCTGAAAGCAATAGTAGTAGTCGAGATCGAGCACCTGGAGGCCGGCGAGGACGTGCATGTTATCCGACATTCGTATTCGAGAAATTGAAAATGGAAATGGTAATATCCGAATCCGAACGTCCGTGAAAATAGATATGGTAAATATCCGGATCCGTTTTACCAAAACAAATACAAATGTGGTATTAAATTTTGAAGCAAATGTGGATATGGAAATGGATATATCCGTATCCGAATAAGATTTTGTTAGCCAATTTTACTAATTCGACCCCAATATACCAATTACCTAACCTATAAAAACTACTATACATTATAGTCAAATGTTGGACGTGATTGGTGTATGCAATCTAATTCGACCCCAATATACCAATTACCTAACCCATAGCATAGTGGAGCAAAAAAAAAGATATTGGACGTGATTGGTGTATGCAATCTAATCTTTCCAAAAATAATGATGTGATTTATTTCCTTGATTGGTGGCGAATGGTGGACGGGATTGTTTCCTTGGTTTATAGCGATATAATTGGTAGCCAATAAATTATGAATTTCTTTTCCATCCGGAGCGGCGTGGGTTTGATGGGCGATTTGATAGATGATTAACGGTTAAGATTGCTCCAATGTTTGATGTCAAAGTGACACATCATCCCCAACTTCAATATAATAGTAAAGATTTCTCTAGTGGTCTGTACTTGGAATCCTATAAGCATATTTGGTCAGTGAAAATTTGGGTTTAATGTTTCAGATTCTGGAAATCACGTGAAAATCTGGAAAGCGAGAGGTGTAGTGCAAATATAACATGGACCTCAAAAATGAGGTGGGAGGGGAAGTTTGTAATTTTGATAGCACGAATCTCCAACAAATGAACGGGAGAGATAGTGCCGGGGGGGGGGGGGGCAAGTTATATCAAGAATAGCATTTCTGCTCACGGCGGGGCTCGAACCCAAAATTTGGAGAAGTGATTTTTCAAGGGATTAGAGGTGTAGACGAGGGGGCGGTAGGCTTAGCAAGTTTTTATTTTGGTAGGCTTCTTTATGTTTGGCCTAGGATATTTGATACTCCGTAGATACATGCCTAGTAGTAGGGTCTTACGGAATAGGAAAGTAATGATCATTCTTCTATATTTTCCTAGAGCGTGCTTCCTGGAATAGGAATGGTGTCTTGCTAATTACCATTATTGCCTAAAATAGGAGCACCAGGTCGATAATAAGAAATTCCTTGTCTATATATATAGAGAGATATGTTGTGTGGATGGTGAGAGCACACGTCAGGTACTATTCGTTGTAAAATATTCTGTCTCGTAAGCAAAGTATTGGCCGCATGGACAAGTACATGAATAATGCGTGCGCACTAGTGTTTGTGCTCCTTTTCATGACCTTTGTTACCCATGCACAGTGTAAGTCGCAGATACCATGCTATTTCGATACTTGTGTTCTTTGGTATTCTTTCTAGTGTTAATTTTCCAATACAATGTGGGGTGGGTTGCTTATATCTTTTTGTTCTTTGGATGTGTGTATCAATACCGTTTCTTAGATGGTCGTGTTTTTGCATCTTTGTTGTTGGATCAGTCCATTACGTGTTAGTCAATAGTAACATATGATTTTTGTGTGTGGATATTAACGGATTATTCTCTATTCCACAGGCGCATCCGTAGAATATATGGACAACAAGAAGATTAATTTGCCTGATGGACTATGCAGCCACAATGGATCAGTTTGTGACATTGGGTATTGTTTCTGCTGTTTGCTAATCAACAAGTGCTATAAGTCAGTGGACGAGTGCAAGCTTAACTGTAAAAAAACATCTTATTCAGGCATAGTAGCGGATGCAAATAATACTCGTTTGACTTCCTATAAGACTTAATTATATGTTATCACAAGTGATGTTCTTGCATGAACAATTAATGTCCAATAAAAGGCAGTATTTTAGTTACATTTTCTCTTATCATTAGTGATGTTATTTCATAGTTTTCTGATATTGTTACCCTAGATATCAATCCTTGATTTCTTGACTCCGAAATCAAAGACGGATGCCATCCAATAACCAAAAGTATTTTTTTGATATTGAGTTGCGTAAAAAGTATAGTACTGCAATCAAGACAATTACAACTTTATTTCTTGATTCCAGTTCTAGCAATGTGATCCACTACATATTGAATCTAAATCACGTATGTAAATTTGAAGCTTAAGCTTATTATAATTCGGAAAAGAATGGTGGATGTGAAGAAATACACAAGATATCATTGTAATATTCAGTATTGTATTCTTAGCTATGCTTCTCAAAAGTCATCTATGCGCTCATGAAGCCAAAGAAAAATCATATGTTCACCTCGGCAGCTCGACCTAACTCCAACATGGGTACAAATTATGTTTTAGTGTCCTCAGTAGGAACGAAACTACAATCGATTGTATTACAATTTACTAGTCCTATTGACTAGTAGTATTTTGGATAATTAATAGGGTAAAAAAATCATGATACAGATTTCGATTGATTTGTTACCATCTAAATGCAATTGTGCCACGGTCAGAATTTGAGATACCGATGCTACTTACCAACATGCATGTGACACGATTGAGTTCAATATCACTTTTTGGTCCACAAGATTTCAATTAACTCACACCTAGCACTTGGACAAAAATATATGCGACAATTTTTTGGATGCATGGTTGTTTCGTGTACTGAACCTGGTTCACCCTAAGTGCACAGGCAGTCTGCCATTATTTTGGATTTTTTTCACACATGACTAGTACTGTTTTTTTAGTAGATACTTCATCAGGGATGCAACTGAATTACGCGTGCCTGCTGTGGAGAAAAATGTGGAGAATTCATGTAAATTTTCAATAAATTCTGTTCGAATTAAAAATACCAAGATCTGAAATGTTTTCAGCAATTAACAAAATTTCGGTAATTTTAGTAGTAACGAAAATTTATTTGTATACGCAATATTTTTCCTTCGTCCTAAGAGCATACCAGCCGTTGCCCCAATCTGGCATGACGGGAACATTGAACATAAGCCGGAGCAGACGCGGTAGGCCAGCTATGTCATTGACACAAAGCTGGTCAGCGTAATTTAATGTCGGCCAATTTTGATTAATGTGTCGACGGATTTCCAAGCGGTGGCAGTCGAGGTGTCCTACCATTGTTGCGGCTTCCCATGCGACAATGTTAATGCGCGCCGCCATCGCCTAGCATACCTCCGGTGTTTATGTAGGCTCCAATGTAGCCCCCTATCGCTCGCATTCCCAAATACTACGGCCCACGGTATCGCCCACTCAAATCACCGGCGCAAACGCTAGCGAAGCCAACGATGTCTCTGGGTGGTAATGGAAGCCGTCATCGCAGCGGTGGCGCTGCGGAGAATGATTTTGGCTCACAATTTGATGGTTGAAGAGGTGTGGGCGCTCTACCACCATTGAGAGGAGGCACTAATGGACATGAAGCACACCGGACTTCTGTGGGATTTCAACACATGGATCATTTATAGTCCTTCTTCTTCCTATGTCGGGCTCTGGAATTCGTCCGCCATAATGGAAGCCCGGTCCCCTGAAGAACAAGAACCATCAGGGCCACTGAATGGACCGGTAGCCGACTAGAGGGGGGGTGAATGGTCGCTACACAATTTTTCTGTCTTTTTCAATTTTATGCGCGATGCTGAAGTAAGGTGATAGCTTTAGTGACTACGGTGAACCTAGGATGATGCTATGCGATGCAACAAGTAAAGGAACCGGCAAAGGAATAAGAGAGAGGAGCGGGACAACCGGGGTAGCGGAGAGGAGACGCGATTTGTTTCCCGCAGTTCCTCCCACGAAAGGGAGTACGTCTGCGTTGAGGAGGTGTGGACCACGAAGGTCCAACGGCCACACGGGCCTCACCTTCTTCCTCGAGAAAACCCCACGAAGGAGCTTTCCCTTCTCCACTAAGTAGCCGGTTGAGGCGGAGGTTCCTTCATAAGGTTGGGGCGAGCTCCACAACACCGGAGGCTCCGAACACCCTATGGGGCTAGCACAACTCCAAGCTAGCCTCCATAGGAGCACATCTCCATCAGATCCCACAATAGGAACCCTAACATCAAGATCCACTAAGGATTAGGTGATATTGGCGAATTCTGACTTGGTGGAACTATAGATCAGGGTCTCCTCCGCCAATCCTCAAAGTTTGGGCATGATTGGTTGGATGGGGAGGAAGATCCTCAAGGTTTTGAGCTCAACAACAATGGACGAGAAAGAGAGAAATCTTAGGTCGAGTTGGGGAAGAAGGCTCCCTTTTATGGGGGCCCTCAAATCCAACCGTTATGTGTAGTTCCCGCACAACCGGTACTACCGTATGTGGGAGCGGTACTACCGGTCTGAATTTCAAATCAGCCTGCAGAAGTGCCACGTGGGGCACAAGTGGTACTATCGCTTCCGGTACTTAGGTACCGTAAGGGTCGTCAGGGGCTACTAGACTCCTCGCGGTACCACAGCGCTACAATGGCGATAGTGCCGTATCGGTAGATACGGTACATATGCGGTACCAAGACGGAAGTACCGCTTGGGAGCAGTACTACCGCTTGAGGTACATTAAAGGTACCGCACTTCCTTCTACAGACCTTTCCACGTGTACTGTCAGAGCGGTGTCAGTGACCAGTACCAGTAGTGATAGCGGTAATACCGCTATTGGTACCGGTACTACCGGTCAAGCTGGAACTGATTTTTCCTCTTTTCCTCTCCAACCATGTTGCCTCGCGACACACACACAAAACCGGAAAACCTATCAACTACTCTTGAGTCTTCCGGTCCTGAGATTATCAGCGAGGCCACCGTGCACCTACAAATCTTCCAAAACATATTATACATTATAGTGGAGCATAGTAACAAATTAGTCAAATGTTCTTTTATATGATTCAACTTGAAACTACTATACATTATATCAGTATATTTATCTTTCTACTATTCTATAGCTGGCTCATTACGAGACATGAATCTATTATTTTCTTATATTCGTATCCGCTCTGAATTGAGAAAACATCCGATCCGTATTCGTATTCGATTAACATCCGCTCCGAATTCATATTTGGCAACATCCGTATCTGCATCCGTATTCGTTTTGAAAATATGGAAACGGATATGGAAAATGCACTATCTGATCCGCATCTGATCCGTTTCCACCCCTAGGTGTGAGTGTAGTTGCATGTAGAAAGATCTAACAGAGAATCCTTTCTTTGGATCTGGGATCCAAATCAAAGAGTCTATACTATTATATACGAGTTGGTGATGGTGGTATGTTGGTCGTCGCAATTCGGGGTCATCATTGGAAGCATCCGAAGCGTCCGATTCACATCCAATGTCTCGCAGATCCCACGACCAGATAAGGCAAGATCTAAAATAAAATCACATCACGAACCAAAAATCACAGATTACATGCACAATTAATGCACAAAATCAGCACACGATCTCATCCTTGCTATGTAGGCATATGTCTCCTTGAAAAAAGGAATGTGATTTCATTGTTTCTGCTATCACGAATATTTCCGAAAATATGGGGACGCGATCAGTCCTTCCTTTTAATAATGTATCTTTCCAAAAGAAAAATGGGGACTCGATTCCATCTCCAAAATTCTGGACGTGATCCCCTTGCTCCCTTCAATCTCACCTCCAGTATATGCCCTCATGGGTTCGCCTGCTCCGTAGAAAATTATATGCTAATTCTATTTCCTGCTCCCGGCTATTGTTCTGATTGGAAAAAAATAGTTTATTCTAGCACAGACGACAACGTTGCTGGATGTGCGGGAGAGAAGCAGGCAAGCGGCATCGGTTATGACCATGCTGGGTACGACCTTGTTGGAGCTGTCCATTGTGAATTAGGCAGCGGCCAAGGTGTTGCCACACGCGGTTATGTAGGCAGTGGCGGGCATGGAGATACCTGGCGTTCGTATGCATGACCCTGGTGCATGTGGGCGTAGTGATGTCTGTTTGTGGTTATAGTACCGGAAATCACGGCGCATGTGGGTGTGGTACTGGCCTTCGTGGCCGTAGTAGAGGATGTCTTCGACTTACTAGGCCAGGAATCATCGGTCATGGTATCCAAGAACTCAACGGCGGTAACGATGGACATGTGGTCGCTGGATTCAGACTAGCAAACGTGGCCATGTCGTTCATGGCGTGTATTCTTCGTGGGCATGCACACGGCCATGGCAACGACGATGGCACACGGCGTGCAATCTTCTCATTCTCGTTAATCTCTCAAAAACAAGCCTCAATTCTCTATATGCCTCCTCCGATCCGCAACACGTGAATGCCCTAAATTACGGTTTAGTTTGACATCTCCACGCTCTCATCACCTTATTTCCCGCATACAGTTTCCTCTCTTTTACGCCACCCTTTTAAGATTGGTTTCAAGATTTTTTTTATGGCAGCACTGGATGCCCAACTATGACGAGGGCGAGATAGCCAAGTGGATGGAGGGCATATGAATTAGGCAACGTGCGACTTTGCAAACGGGGACGTCTGTGTGGCGATGAGGAAGGCCGCACCTACGCGCACGTGCACACCCACGCACCATCATATGCTCTGGCCACGCATACAACTAAAATTAAGTAGTGCATGGGTACATATTTTTTTCCAGCTATTTTGCTCTGAATTGCTAGGACAGTATGTACACTAAAGAAAATTAGAGGATTTTTTTTTGAAAGAATGCCTATAGCAACGAGTCTGGTTATTTTATTTTTTACATTATGCTTTCATGTAACGGTAAAGAAATGGTTCATCCAATATGCCTGGTGGGCATTCTACGTTGCACTTTTTTATTTCTTTCACGTGAATTATACATGCTAGTGACAATTATTGTTGTGCAAAATATTATTCTGCTCAGGACGAATTTTTTTGTACAATTGCTCAAGTACCATAAATATGAAGCGGAAAAAAAAATTCCTTACATTGTACGACAGTATCAAAGGAGCATCGAGGAGTATAAAATAATTTGTCAAATTCTTATTTAATATTTAAACTATGTCAATTATGACGGTTGTCAAAATATAATTCAGACGAGTAATATCTTGTGTCTTTTTTATACACATAATTCTTTACATCTATTATATTAACGTATATTGCAAGAAAAAATAGAAGCCGTAGCAACGCACGGACATTCAACTAGTCATTGTCATTTAACAGTCTCACAGTATCAATTTCTTTCTTCATATTCAGAAACATTTCCAAATACACACCCCACAGGCTACACCTAAATTACAATATCTGCTCACCACTAGACACAATAGCCTCAACTGTCACATTTCGTGATCTAGATATGGCAAAAAGCAAAGCCTATCATACCTCACCGCTAAAGTCGAGTCACCTAGCCACACATCCTCCCAGAACCTTGTGTGTTTCCCATCCCCAATTTTCCTCTTACAAAAGGTGAGGAAGAACTCTTTCACATCCATTAAGCCATTCCAAAACTGGGACTGTCCCGGTTTTTCCCAGCTTACGACAAGGTTTGATTAGCAAGGTATTTTATGCACAAAAGATCTCGCCAGATACCCTGCTCATTTTCTAATTTCCACAACCACTTCCCCAGTAAGCATATGTTCATCAGTTTCAAGTTCAGAAACCCCTAGACCATCTAATTCTTTTGGTCTACAAACCGTCTCCCAATTGACCAAATGGTATTTTCTAATACCCACATCTTATTGCTAGAGAATCTTTCCTCTCACCTTATATCTTCTGGTCGCTGGTCCTCTGCTGCGATGGTCGTTCGCCGCCGTCGGTTCGATTCGCCGCGTTTGCCATGTGCGTGTTACCACCGGGTACGTGAACGTGATGGACCAGGACGGCTTGTGCTATGGCTTATTTATATCTTCTGCCAAGGGAGGGTCGTGGGCTGTTTGTATACGTCCGGTCTGCTTTCGGACCGAACAACGACATAGCTTCAGGCCAGGTACGTTACGTGTCTCTTTCCTATATGGGTCAGTGTCCAGATTCAGCAGGCGGACCTGTTTGCCTCAAGACTCACGAGAGCAGCGGGATGAATAGCAAGGGGGGTGCTGTGTGCCGACATGGTCGGCACGGACTAGGCCCCGCACACCCCCAGGCGGGTGTTTGGGCCGGCCCATTGTTCCTCTCACCTTTTTTCTGTTTTTTCTTTTTTTTTTCTATTTTTTCTTTTTATGTTTTTCAAAAACTGAAATATTTTAAATCAGATTTTCAAAAAAATTAAGTTTTAAAATTTTCTTTTTTTCTTTTTTTAAATTTTTTTAATCTAAATATTTTCAAAATTTGAACATTTTTTAGATTGAATATTTTTTAAAATTTAAAATTTAATTTTTTCAAAATTTGAACATTTTTCGAATATTAACATATTTTAAATTTGAATATTTTTGGAATATGAACATTTTTTGAGTACGAACAATTTTTAAATTTAAACATTTTTTAAATTTGAACACTTTTTAAGTTTGAACATTTTTCAAATTTACACGTTTTTCGAATTTGAACTTTTTCAAATTTGAACGAAAAGAAAAATAAACAGAAAAAGGAAACAAAACAGAATAGAAAACAGAAAAAGAAACAAAAGAGAAAAGAAAAGAAAACAGAAACATAAAACAAAAACAAAAACAACTTAGTTTAAATTTTAAAAGCACAACTATCGCCCCAGTGGCGGAGCATGAGCTTCATCTTAGCAGGGGTCAAAATAGTCTAGAACAGAGGCTAAAATAGAAGTGTCACTAATCCAATGTAAAAATTGTTTTAGCTGAGGTCTGGGCCACTATGGCCCCAACTAAGCTCCACCCCTAACATTTCAATCTTTAGAATTGCAAACTGATGCGTTCCCAGTGAAATTTCGCAATGAGTCGCTCCTCGGCATTGACTAGCTCCTCAAACCGTGCCACCCTGTGATCACTAAAGCAATCATCACACATGGAGCGAACTGACGCCCGACATTCATGAGATAGATAAGATAAGAGAAGGGGAACACATAAGTAGAAGGGAGGTAGGGACACTAACGCTGGAGGGAGATGCGCTATCTGGCATGGTTTCCTCTTCACACAGTCGAGTGGGTGCCAGCGACGCGCCCGACGTGGTTAGTTGTGCTCGCGAGTTTCTGTAGCCGGCACCGTGTGTGCTTGCCTCCGAATGTCGACCCACGAATCTTACCAGTTACCAGTTACCATTTTTGGGGTGGATGGACCAATCTTACCAGTTACCTGTTACCAGTTACCAGTTACCACGAATGTGTGACCTTGCCATTTTTGGGGTGGATGGACCAATCTTACCAGTTACCACCACAGCATTCCCACGCAAGGACCAAATATCGACCCACGAATTGTTTTCTAGCCCAGTTTGTTTGGCCACGACGAAGTTATGTTTACATGTTGCGTAGAATTGGCCAAAGTTTGAGCAATGCATCTTAGTGAATCGCCGATGAGGACTTGTGGAAAATTTTATGGAAGATTGGAGTAGTCCCAAGATACGGATATTTTGGTGCAGGGCTTTAAAAGGCATCATGCCAGCTGCTGTATAATGATTGGGTTCAGATGAAAATAATAAAATTTCCGAATCCTTCATTAGTCTAGTCTGAAGCACGGCCTATTAGTGAAAGATTTCACGGTAAGCAGGGGAACTGAACCTAATGACTAAACACTGTAGCTTCACCACTGATCATGCCTGCTTTATCGATCCTCACCCGACGCCATGTCAAGGAAGATATGACTTGTGCGATTTGCAAGGCAACTACTGAAAATATGATGCATGCTTTGATTGGGTGCTCCCATTCTCATTTGTTTTCGACAGCAGCGAAGGAGATTTTGAACATTAAGCTCCCGGGGCTCCATCCGGATACATGGGCAAAGGATATACATGTGAAGATTATTGCAGAGGACAATAGACCAGCGATAATTACTATAATGTATTCAATTTTTTTGATTCTAGTAATAAGATGTCATATCTAGAGTTGTCGGTGGCCTAAAAGGTTTTTCCTCCTATAAGGTTGGTGTGCACTTGGAAAGAACCACCGACGTACGGGGACAACAAGATCAACTTGGATGGCGCTATGTCGGTTGCAGACGGGGTAACATGTGCTGGGGGCATCGCTCGGGACAATACTGGTTTCTTAGGATCCTAGTGAAAAGTGTATCTAGGACTATCCGATCTCCTAACTATTGAAGCTTTGGCCCTATGAAATGCTGCTTCTTTTGTGGTGGACAGGAACAATAATCGGGTAGTGTTCGAATTGCACTGCCCCGAGTTAGTCTGTATTTGGAAGGGATGCACAAGTATCGTCCCTATCCACATCTAGGATCGATGAAATAATGGAGCTACAATACCGAGGAGCCAATAAACAACCAACATCAATTAATTAATATTAGAAAACCCAACTAAACCAAGTAGATTACATGCAAGCACAATGAAACAAAATTTAGGCTATAGGAAAACACCTTCCCTCCTACGCAAAACATCATCATGCACACCAAGTTTGATCTTGGGCACGTCCGTCCACATATGCTCCTGAGTGAGCCGCAAAACATTCATTCTATTGGTGTACGTATGAACTAAATCACACTGTAGTAGAGACAAATCATCAAAATGCTGAGTCAGTATCAGAAAAAAAAGGTGAGCCAACTTTATAGTATCGAGTAGAATAAAGATATAACATGCTTTGAAGATAAGACAAGGATACCTTCGAAAAGGGTAACATATCCATCCCAGGACGTGGGACCGATCGGATCAGCCATTGACATATCATGAGTACACTTATGCTTATTACTAAAACTATTTGAAGTTAACCTTTTGAATTCAAATCGAGCATCTCGAGAAGCTCTGTCTTCTAATTGTAGAAGCGTGCTTTGAGTAACTCTCAAGTCATCCTTGGGGTCATCAACGAGTCCAAATTCCATTTTCTCTATCACTTTCCCATTCAGAACAAAGAATCTAGCAAATTCAACTTCCATACCCATGCCATAGTAGACCTTTATCGCCACTTTTTTAAGATGGAACTCGAGGCATTCACCTGGATCATCCGGTAAGGCATACTTCCTCACATTTTCCATATACTTGGGCGGATGATTTGATAAGCGGGGATGGTAGGCCCATGTATCTAATTGAAGATATACATAATAAAATTAAGACAGTTGCTAACAAGTTAACTGGTAGCGTGATAGGCATTTAAGAAATAAAGGTAGCAGATATGATCATATGAATACTCACACGGATATACAACTTCTCCAAGCAGGAGAAACACTTGAGAAAGTCTAGAACTGCATCCAAATCTGGGCACTATATGCAAGAGCTAGAACCTTCACTGTGGGCATTGTGGTCGTCAAGCTAACATCGTTCCTTTTCTACAAGAAAAGGGAGTTTAGCAAATGCATGTGAAGAATAATACGTTAGACTACATATTTAGCAATGGGAGCATGCAACCGCAATTCAGAATTATCGACTGAACCTACCTGAAAAACTGTTTTTCCAAGGTGGAGTTGTGTTATCACTCTACCGAAAGAACCGAGTATCTTCACGTGGTGGGATCATGAACCACCCGGACTGTGGTTTCACGTGGTGGGATCGTGTAGACATCGTTAAGCATAAGTGCCCTCTCAAGGAAAGGGGCATCCTCGATAACCAGCTCCGTAGAGTGAAAAAAGCTGATGCTCCGTAGAGCCGGGGCACTGATGCGGAGACAGTTAGAGCCTACATTCGTCCGCAGGCTCCTCAGTGCAGGGCAGCCGGATAGCAGGGCACAGAGAGCCTCCTCAGTCAAGAAAATATTGTACAGGCCAAGCTTCTCGAGGCTCGGGAAATCCACGGCCAGGTTGGCCGGCAGGCGGCAGCGGCTGAACGAGGCCACGCGGAGGACGGGCGCAAGGCGGAACACTGAAGGCGGCAGCACCTCGCTGTAGTAGCTGTAGCCTATGTCGAGCACCTCGAGGCTGGCGAGGACGTCTCGAGATCCGACCCAGCCATCGATCCTAGCGTCACCGCCGGCTTCACCGATAACCTCGTGCCGCGTGTGGTACCAGAGGGGGCCGATGCCGATGATGTGGATGCGGCGGACGGGGCCGAGGTGGCTGGAGAGAACCTTGGAGAAGTCATACTCAGGTAGTTGGCCGCGCCGATCGCGGCGGCCGGCGGCGAGGTTGAGCGGCGCGGACCGCCAGATGTGGCGCCACCGGCGGGAGAGCCCCTGCGTGCGGCAGCCGTCTCTTGTTGGGAGGAGGGAGACGATGGTGCCGAGCACCGCGTCGGGTTGGTTGCTGATGAGATCGGGGGCCGCCGCCATGGTTGCGGCCGCGCGCTGGGAGTACGTGAAGATCGATAATGCTACACCTATGGAAGGTTACGGACGGTTTACGCGATGATAAGGATCCAATCCCACGTGTGCGTGGCTGCTGAACGGAAGAGAGAAGAAAAATCCCGCTTACAATCCCGGTTATTATGCAACAAAAAACTGAAACTGCACATAGATCTTGCCATTCGTTCAGATCGACCAGGACACCAAACCGAGTTGGTTCATCGCGTCGTCGTTAAAGTCCACGACGCGCCGGTAGCTCGCTATCTTCCTAAACCCGCAGGTAGACCTCGCCGGCGTGTCGCCGACGGACCACGGACCGGCCCGGCCGCACGCAAGTACCGGACCGCGGACTCACGGGAGGTCGGGCTGCTCGAATTCATGCAGGTTTGCCCTCGTTCAGATCAACCCAATAGAACCTTATTGAATTTTGCTACAGCTAAATGTTGAGTACTTGGCAGCGATCCTAGCTGAGGGTGTAGAAATATTGAAGCAAACGATCAAAGAACGGAAATCTGAAAATGTCATATGAAAGGCGGCGGCCATAGGCTAGCAGCAGATCCGGCCCTACCACGCCAACCAAGAAGTTCAGGGTAGGCGGCACAGGGGATCAACCCATATCAGATTTAGGTTTCATCCAAACACCACCCGCCCCAGCCCTATAGTGTGCATCACTCTATCCACACGATTTCCACCATCTTTTATTTCTCATTATCTTCGCAAACCACTAGTACCAAACACCATCTCGCAAACAGTCAAAAAGGCTAATGACCCATGATCATGGGTCCATCGGCCCCGATGTGGAAGGCACATCACAAGCTTAGGTATCACCATTTTCACCATGAGCCACAACAGTTCACAGGCAACAAATATATGCGATGTGGTAACATATGTTTGCATTGTGGTACCACATCGCAAATGGCCTTTCCTACCAACCATGTGCATTGAAATTTCTATGTCACACAATCGACCTTGTTCAACTATGTGCCTTGTGGGAGACTGTGCAATGTAACAAAAAAATGTTTTCTAGCAACACAACATAATTCCTAATCCATCTCATCTATAAGTTAAATTCCACTCATTCACAAAAATCCATCAATTCACAACAAACACACATAAGATCACAACCATTACAAATCATGGTCATGTGACATACAAGATTACTTCAATTTAAAAGTGTTTAAACATACTAAGTAGGATAAAATAAATCGGCAAGTGACTACATGGTTAATGGATTCATATGAAGATAAGGATATATGTGCTCAACACAAACTAGGGGTCATACAACAATGTCTTTCCAAGACCCTATTAAAATCTCTCGATTCCATACATGCATAAGATATGTATACATTAATGTAACGATAGATATGATATACAATTAAATTAAACATAGATATTTTGAAAGATCTGAGTTTTGGAGTGAGAGGATAGAAATGAGACCATTCTCATCCAGCAAAAAGTTCGATGTGTTTGTACAATACAATTTAAATAGAGCTAAAAGAGGCTTCCGGTAAACTGAGTTGAGAATAAATTGATGATTATTATCGATGCATTTACACATATCCATATAAATTATGTATAAACTTTGGAAGACAACAACTTGGCAACGTAGGAGTACTAGCGGTTCTTCTAGAACGCTCGACTCTTACTATATAGGGAAGGATTCGCGAGTAGAAAAGGGAAGTGAATAGTGTGGAATCTAGGATCTACCCATCTAAGGGATTATTTTCTTCATTCGGTGCAATTTTCATATCAAATTGGATCGGGATCTACCTGACAATCAAGATGAGGCTCATATAATAACCCCTTTCAAGCTCTAACCAACCTGGAGTTTACAACAAAAAATAAACCAAAGTAACTGTACGACTTTCTACGGAATTAATTGCAAGGCCGGACATAGGGTTATTAACCACATTAGGACTAAAAAGCTATGTATGTCATGTGTCCCCCCCTCTTCGCTTTCGTTCAAGTTCATCTGCGAGATCCTTGTATCATCATAACATCTACAACAATAGAAGTGAATCGTGCTTGGACAATGTTTGTAGCTAGTATATAATAATTATATCCAGTTTAGGAAAGAAAGACCAAACAATAAATATTTAATTCACTAATTATAGTAGGTATTATAAATCACAATTTCGAGGGACAATTGAAAATGTAAGTTCCAACCGCATAGAAGAAATGACAATATAAAAGGCACACGTGGGTAGAAGGGAAATGAACTCTGGGAAGATGCAACGGCGAGCTATTTTGTCCCCGCGAGCTTGCATCATCAGCACGTATGCTCACAAATTTCGTTGTGTGTGTGACACTACTGCATCTGAGTAGGGGCCCCAAGCCACTCTTGTGGTTGATATGGACCAGATGATCGAATCTCAAGAGCATTTCGGGCCACTGTGGCACCAAATTTTAAGTGGCTTCATGCCCGATTTTTTTCATCCACCCAACTTTTCGTTTGAGGGAAACATGGATTTTATTTATTGTCAGCAATAGTTACATGGTTCCCGTAAAAAAGAAAAACAATAGTTACATCGTTTATAAGTTTGCTCAAAATGAAACTAGGAGGATCAGCTATCCAATTACAAGAGATTTTATCGAGAAAACAAGACCTATTTAAATCGTGAGCAACTTCATTGACTTCTCGTGGATAATATTTAAAAGAAACATTTCTGATCTGCATCATGCAAGCATGCATGATGTCCACAGCTGATGCTTAACCCCACCAAGCTGATGCTTAACCCCACCAAGCTTCTTCACCCATGCAAGCATGCACGATGTCCATAGAATCAGATTCCGCTTCAACATTGGTACATCCCATGCGATTAGCCAGGGCCAACCCTTCTCTCATCGCAATTGCTTCAGCAACAAAGCCGAATTTAGGATTGGGAGACAGGCAGACGTGGCCGCTAGGAAATGTCCTTCGGAGTCCCTCGGAACCACTTCCCAAAGAACCTGCATATACTTCAGACTGATAAGAACCATCTACATTTACCTTAACATGCCTAGGTTGCTTTTAATATATATCAGCAGTAGGAGCCTCTCCTGATGTAAGTTGTCAAAAAAAAACATGCCTAGGTTGCTTTCGTTGGTTGGATTTGCTCAAGCCTTGGCTGCATTAGCAGTAATAGCCAGAACGGACATCATACAATGGTTCATAGGCAGGACCAATTCATCATGTGTTCTTCTCCTACGAATCCACCATAGATCCCAACAAGCAACAGCTAGAGTTTCTTTCAAACCAATGTTGTCAAAACCTGGCAAATTATTATCAGGTAATCTCAGAAAGTACTCAAGCACGGCCGACCCTGATCTGTCAACTGTGTTGTAGCCTCTACAATGATTGACTCAACATTTAGTAACTCCCGATTGACTCAACATTTAGTAACTCCCACATAGACTGAGCTGCCGGACACTTAAACAAAAGGTGCGGAACATCCTCCGCTGCTTGGTTACAAATTGGGCATTGTCCACTTGTTCCTATGTGACGGCTTGTAAGAATAGATTTAAGAGGGATAATCCCATGAAGAGCAGGCCACACAAATATTTTACTTTGCTACGGATTTTGAGTTTCCAAAGAACCTTCCAAACTGGATTATTTATCGATAATCCAGAGAGAGCAAGCTGATCCCCTCTCAGTCCAACCTGATGTCTTCATTGCATCTAATACCCTGATCGGACCGAGTATTTGCCATGCCTAGTACCACTCCAAGCAATAAAATCATTGAACCCCTGTGTATTCAATGGAATCTAGAGTATACGATTCGCATCAACTTTCCAGAATAATGATCAAATTAGTTATTCATCCCATAAACTTCTTTTTACAGGCCATGTAATGTTTTTTCAGATAAAAATTGTTTTTGAACTTTTAATCAACGTACGATCACACCATAGACCTCAAAATATGTTGATAAAAAACAACATTATATCAGACGTGCATGCTTTTGATACTGTGTTATGTAATTAAGATTTTTGACATCTTGCCAACTGAGAACTCGCGATATCTTCTCTATTAAACTATTATTTATTAAAAAGGGCGGTTAACATAGTTGTTAGTGGCACGAGCTACAATACCAATGAGCAAAGAAAGTAACCAACATCCAATAGAAAAGAAAACTAAACCAACTCGACATCATCATCATTCACATGAAGTTTGAGTTCGGCTCCTTCAGTCCATATATGCTTTTCTGAGTGGGCCACAACATTAGTTCTATTGTTGTACGAAGTAAATCACAATGTAGTATAGACAAATCATCAAAATGGTGAGTCAATGTCGAAAAAAAGGTGAGTCAACTTTATAGTACGGACTATATTAAGGATATCAACATGGTATCATGTTGATACAAGGATACCTTGGAAACGGGTAGCATATCCATCCTAGAAGGAGGGACCTAGTGGATCAGCCATTGACAGATCATGGGTACGCTCGTTCTTGTTTTCATTGCTCAAAGTATGTGAGCGTAACCTTTTCATTTCAAATCGAGCATCACGAGAGGCTCTGTCTTGTAATTGTAGAAGCGTGTTTTGATTAGCCCTCCAGTCATCCTTGGGGTCTTCGACGAGTCCAAATTCCATTTTCTCTAGCACTTTTGCATTCAGAATAAAGAATCTTGCGAATTCAACATCAATAGGCATACCAAGGTAGTGCTTAAATGCCACTTTTTTGAGATGAAACTCGAGACATTCAACTGGATCATATGGTAAGGCATACTTCCTTACATTTTTCATATACATTGGCGAAATATAATCTAGCTGGAGATAGAAAGAAAAGATTGTAAGGACAATTGCTAAGGGCAATAGACATTTTAGGCAGGCTAAATAAATAGTAGTATGAATACTCACAGAGATATACAGGCTCTCCAAGCATGTGAAACACCTAAGGATGTCCAAAACTGGATCCAAATCAGGACCAACATACTCAAGAGCTAAAACCTTCACCGCGGGCATTATGGTTGTCAAGCTAGCAGCTATCATGTTCTACAAACGAAATATGAGTTCAAGAAATCCACATATTATAGATTCAATGTGTGAGTATGCAACAATGATTGGTAAAGTGCTGCTGCAACTACGTACCTGAAAAACTGTGGTTCCAAGGTGGAGCTGAGACATGCTTTTACTTACCCAACCTAGTATCTTGAGTTTGGGAGCATGAACAAGCCGGATAGTGGTTCTGAAAGGCGGGCAACCGTAGTCCAGGTCAAGCAGAAGCAACCTGTCAAGGATAGGGGCGTCGTGGATCACAAGCTCTTGGGCCTTAAGGGCGCGGGAGTAATAGAAGCCGATGCTCCTTAAAGTCGGGGAGCTGATACGGAGGCACTCAAAGCCCACATTCTTCTCCAGCAGGAGGCTCTTCAACGCAGGGCAACCGGAGAGCACGGCGCGAAGAGCCTCCTCCGTCAAGGTGACGCTGTAGAGGCTGAGCCTCTCGAGGCACGGGAAATCTACGGCTAGGTTGGCCGGCAGGCGGCAGCGGGTGAACGAGGCCACGCGGAGCGCGGGCGCGAGGCGGAACACCGACGGCGGCAGCACTTCGCCGTGGTAGCTGTAGCAGAGATCGAGCACCTCGAGCCCAGCGACGATGTCCCAGGAGCCGACCCAGCTGTCGACCCTGGTGTCGCCGGATTCGTTGATGACGTCCCACCGCGTGCGGTACCAGAGGGGGTCGATGCCGATGATGTGGATGCGGCGGAAGGGGCCGAGGTGGCTGGAGAGGATCTTGGAGATGTTGTAATCAGGTAGTCGGCCGTTCCATCCGCGGCGGCCGGCGGCGAGGTTGAGCGGCGCGGACCGCCAGATGTGGCGCCACCGGCGGGAGAGCACCTGCGTGCGGCAGCCGTCTTTTGTTGGGAGGAGTGAGACGATCGTGCCGAGCACCGCGTCGGGTTGGTTGCTGATGAGATCGGGGGCCGCCGCCATGATTGCGGCCGCGCGCTGGGAGCGTACGTGAACGCGACGGAGGAACGAGGCCTTTACCCGTTTTTTTTCTTCTGCTTTGTCGTGGCTTAGTATTTCCGCGAGCACGTCCGAGTTGCTTTCGAACCCAACAAATCGGATGGTTTTAGCCTCCATGTATGATCGGTGATCCACATATGCCAGCTGAGTCAGCAAGTGGAGCCCATAAGCTGAAGACTCCTGAGCTGACACCAAGCCGAAGAGGATGAATACTAGCAAGCAACGTGTTGGCCTCTCGAAAATAACGCAAAAATAGGTGCCTTTTATGTCATCTTTTCCTTTTGAGATTATGATTTGTGCGGCTGCGTACATCTTGATTATGCAGAGGGTCAGTTGTAATGCTTAAAATATTTGAGTGATAAAACACCATTATTGAAAAAAAAGGAAGTCAAAATTATTACTTATGTGTTTGTTAGCAAGTATTTTTGAAGTTCTTGAGAAATACTACAGTTTTTCCAAATTATTGCAGTTTAGAATATTTCGATGTGTTTGGCAGTGATTAAAAACTGTGATATTAATATCGAAGTATTCACAAACTATGGTTTTTTGAAGTACTAAAAATCAACTCGGGGCCTCTTTTTATGAAGCGGAGAAAGCCACAAAATGACGTCTCACTCATTACATCCAGCATCCTGTTTTCTCATGAGATTCCATCGATGATTCTTTAAACGTAGGTTGTGGCGCTACGAAGGACACAAGATTCTCATGCAGACGTCCCTGTGAAGGGTTTATGAGCTCAGAGACAGTGGAAAGAAGATGATTTCCTTGCCGAGTTCTTGGCCAGCGTATACCACCATTTGGGATTCAAGGGTCTGTCCATATCATTATTTTACTTTCATCTCCAACAGGCAGCCTGCTTCAGAACTGGATTACCTGACAGTACGCTCGGCCAAACATAGCTCATGCCCGTTTGGGGAGTTGCTTCTAACAGAGAACCATCTTCAAAGTCTTTTTAGCAGGATGTTCAGTTTCTACATACACAAAACAAATGAGATTCATAATTCACCTAAAAATATTAGACAAATACATCAATCAAGTTAGGAGTAAAATATTTCCACTCTCAAATATACTACCTGGCAGGTGAATATAACAAGCTTAAGGCTGCTTCAGAACCTGGGACCTAAAGCAGCAGAATGGAGCTCAAACTGAATATGCACAACAAAAGATACATAGCAACCTCTAGGATGATCTCATCCATGGCTTAATCATACTGAAGGAGTGATGGCTGCACCAATCGTCAGAACTATATATGATACGAGTATGCACATGCACTCTTTACACCATCCCAAAAACTGAAAAACTAAACCATTTGAAGAAAAGCTCCTGACGTCACAACAAACGCACTGCACAAATACACATTCCAACAAGCTCTTGACAGCTTCCCCTTGTACACTTATCATCAGGTTTCTCTTTCTCAGACCTCATAGTCATGCACTTATCCTCAAGATACGGTCTCTTGCAGTTACCAATTGTGCATCCAAACTAGTAATCTTGCTCATAAGAGAGCCCTCGCCATCCACATTAGGACGTAAGAAGGTATCTAACTCTGCAACTATTTCTCTGTTACTGTCACCGTCATCCATCAGAGCTTTGCTGAGGGACTTGAGTGCGGCAACAAGCATAGAGGAAGCTTGTTCTGTGCCCACAGGACCATCGTTTGGGAATTCAGTTTCTGATTCCTCCTGTGAAAAACAGAGATTTCAGTGCACGTATAAGAAACAGAAGTGTTTGCGTAAAGAAAGTCTGCAAGGCTATATATTTTGGTGATACAGCACCAATCTATTTAGGCTTTTACACAGGAAGGGAAGGGGAAGTATGCTATTGTTCCACCAGAAAGTATACATACATGGCATTTTAGTGGTGAAAATTCCAAACCTCAAATTTGTGCAACACAGCACTACTGTGCTATCATGTAACCAGTAGAAAAAACTCAGGGTAAAATTTTAAATATTGCATCCTTGTACTACTAACATCCAATCTGCAATTGAAATCTCAAAACTATGATTTATGCAAATCAGCCATGTTAAGGTGTGATCAGAACCTATAGGAGCATTTAAGCTTTTCCCAATAATAGCGCATTAAGCCAACACACAAAAGCATGGGCCTGGCCTCACCTTGCTTTGTAACAGAGATGGAGGCCATGCCATGACGTAGGGATGGGCATCCTCGTTCTGCCGATATGCACCTTTATAGAGCTCGCTCATCTCTGATGTTTCCAGGCACAAGGATAGGTGCAACTCACAAGATTGTGTGTCAATGTAGTAGAAAATGGACAGGTACACAAAGCCACTGATGACCGCCACAAGCTTCACCTTGACAGGAGAACCCTCTTCGTCAATCGAGCACCCAGTGAAATCCTCGACAATCGGGTGCAATGCATGGAAACTCCTTGTACAACATCCACGTCTCCAAGTCACTATCATCGTCGGCTGTCAGGAAATGAGAAACAAGCATGTTATCCTTTATATCCACGACGATGCAGAGCTTCCCATCCCTGGTCTCCCCAAGCTTATATGTGGGTTCATCGCGTTCCGTCGTCAACGGCGTCGGCACATCGATTAGATAGAACTGAAAGTTGGCGGTGTCGAGCACCCCGATTTGGCCATCCCCCATCCATCCAGTTTGGCGTTGGCCACCAGATGAGTCCACGCATGGCCGTGCCGGTCCTGGCCCCGTCACGCGGCGGAATCGTGTTCTTGGGAGAAAATCGCCACTCCATGGTGTCAGATGAGAAGACGGCGGCGCGCTCCGGCAGCACCGACAGTCGGTGCTTGCGAATGACACAGACCACACAACTGAAGGTCATAGAAATAAAGGTGCAGGTCCAGGGCCTGCGTCAGCGGGTTGTAGGCGGCTCTCCGGCTAGTGCTCGGCAGGGTGCCCTTGTCAAGGATGAGGTAGCCGCCGGCGCTAGGCTTGTGGCGTTGGATCTCCTACCCGGTGGGGAGGGGTGGGAGGCGGATGCCAAAGGAATCGGCGGCGACGAGGTCCGGATCGCGGCGGCAGCAGGGGGAGGAGAAGACCGGGACGACCTCAAAGTTGGGCTCGAGGAAGAGCGCAAGGAGGGGCGGCGCGTGGAGCGCGCGGAAGCTGCGGCGGAAGGCCGGGGAGGAGCGGACGGCGCGGCAGGCGAAGGCGGCGCAGACGAGGCTCGGGAGGGCGGACGCACAAAAATACCCAGGGTGGGCACACACCTCTAATTTCTATTTGTTTTTTCTAAAACGTTTTTCTATGCTAAAAATAATGCATCGGTCATAGGAGAGGAGAGGAGAGCGAGCACCATGGCCGGCCGATGGCGTGGCGATGGCCGTCGTGATGAGCAGTGATGGCCGGTGGCAAGATCTCGGATATAGGTACGTATGTATCCTCGATGGTTACATCCTTTTATGGATGGAGAAGTCCATAAAAAAAGATTCTAATTTACATGTCGGATATATACACTCTTCAATATATAAATACATCCGAATCTAGAACAATTTTCTACATCCATCCTTTTACGGATGGAGGAAGTACAATTACTCCCACAGTTCTATAAAAATTGTCTCAACTTTGTCCAAATTCAGATGTATCTACAAACTAAATAGTGTCTAGCTGCATTCAAGTTTATATATATATATATATATATATATATATATATATATATATAAGACAAATTTCTTGAAATACATACTACTACTCCCTCCGATTTATATTACTTGACACTAATACGGATGTATCTAGACACATTTTAATTCTAGATACATCGATTTTAGCGGCAAGTACTATGGATATCAAAGGGAGTACAAGAATCCAACTCAGAATCACAAGTTGAATAATTAAGCAACACCACATAATTGCAGTCCACAGCTAAACAACTGGACAATTCATTCCATTTGTCTCACTACAGCGCTTCACCAGAAAACAAAAAACAAAAAAGGAACGCTACTAGTATAAGCTTGCAACAGTCTTTAATTATCTTCCATGGCTGAAATCAAGACTTGTATTCATGAATGTGGTCGTTATTGCAGCTAAGCCATCGAGAAGAAGGTGGAGATCGACCGTGTCGCCAAGGAGAACCTTTAGGGTGGATGTGCATCTCAGGGTCTCGTTCTCTGGTGAGATTTTGAATCTGTATTCATCTTTACCTATGATACACTAGTACAGAACAGGGCTAATATCGCGGGCCGTAAGCTCCTTTTGTCGCGGGCGGCCAGCCGCGACAACGGAGGTGGGACAAAAGGTTCACCCTTTTGTCGCGGATCGCTTACCACCCGCGACATATGGTCCACCACGTGGCAGGCGCGGGGCGCCCAGGGGACACACCCTTTTGTCGCGGGCGGTATTACCACCCGCGACAAAAGGACCTCTACGTGCCGCGCGCAGAACGCTGCTGCTTTAGGGTTTGAGGGTGCAGCACCCTCCCCCCCCCCCCCCCTTTATTTCATTTTTTCATTTTAAAATAAAAGTTGCATATATTTGTACGCTACTACAAGTTGTACACGTTCATTCATTATATATAGATCGAGCAAACAAATATTGGAAGCAAAAGTCTATTCGTAAATTTCCCTTACACATATACATGGAGCTCACTACCACCAGGACTAAAGCCCGTCGTCTATTCGAACTAATACATGGGGATCATTTGTTGCGCCTATTTGGACTAAACAAGCCGTTGTCGTCTATTACTTCTCTCATCAGAAGTCCCGCCAATTCCTCCGTAATTCCTAGTATGTGCTCGTGTGGTTGGAGCTTCTCCCGCATGAAGTCGACCTATATAGGAAAATGAGATGAATATGACTATATCAATCTTGATAACGAAATATTGACGATAATAAATTAAAGTTGTGAATGTTATTGCTTACGTTGAATCTATTATCGTTGTGCTTCTCAGTGGTTAACATGCGAATGGACTCGCGTATCCACATAGATTTGTCTCATGTGGCTGCTGGGCGCACGGTACAAGAGTAAATGTTAGCTTCTCTGCGAAGTTACCCGTAATATTCTTCTTCAAAGCTCTCCAAACCCTGTCAGGCAAAAGAATGATTGAATGAGTGGATAATTAATTAATATCTCACGAAAGATATAGCGCGGCAATGATTGAAATTACGTCTGGAGAATCTTCTGCAAGTCGCGGAACCCGTCCAGGCCTCTACTCAATGGGTCCCTTACTTCAACTATTTCCTTATCAACTTGAATGTTTAGCAGAATCCAGTGAAAACTGCACATGTTTATATATATACGTCATGAATTACACATAACATCGAGTAAGAAAAATTGAATGTGCACAACAGATCAGTAAGACTCTCACCTGTAGTTGTAAGGAAACAGTATTGAATCACAGAAGCTTTGCTCCCTATAAACCTTAGTAGGTTTCCCCCGTTTCTTCGACTTTATTCTTTACCGTGTCATGATGTACTTTATCTGGGTCAACAAACCCAACATTGAACATCTTATTACTTCTGCATTCAATGATCTTCAGTCTGCATAAGAGAACACATAAGATATAATGAGTATATGCAATGAACAGAAACAACTGAATGAACATGAACTTATATGTAGTTAACAACTTACAAGCAGTAGCAACTCATGAGAGATTTGTCGAGGGCGTCTAAATTGAATAACTGCCAGAGTTCATTCATCTCAATATGGATCTCCTCCTTTCGGAAGTAATCTTCTGGGATATCCGCCACGATGTAACTTGTGTTCTCCTTGCACGCATCAAGGTACCACTGATGCAAATTCCGCATATGCGTTGGCAGTTTATGCAGCCTCTCTTTGCTGACCAAGTCGGCCCCATAGACAAATTTAGGAGCTATATCAGCAATGGGTACTGCAGCATCTGCGGCACCCAGCAAATCCTCCACAGTACAGCCACCTTCAGCCGCTAGCTTTGCAGCTTCTTCCATATCGAAAGCACCATGTTCCTGGTACACCGAGGGAACATCTAACACTTTGAGTAGTGGGATCGATTGTTTGGCCTGTTCTCCGAGCTGGGGAACTTCCTTTCTTTTTCTGCCTGCTGTCGCTGCTTGCTTGGCCTTGAGGGGTGCACTTGTTGAACTTGATTTCTTCCCGGCTACACTTGTAGTTGATGATTTGCCCGTGCTAGCACTATCCTTCTTAGCAGTATCCTTCTTCGCAATTACCCTCGCAAGTGTGTGTGTATAGTCATCCTTCTTCTCGTGTAAGTCATATTGCGATGGTGTGTTCAGAAAATCAAGAGCATATGATTTTTGCTTCACGGTGTATGGCGCTGGCGCTGGGGGTTTTTCCTTATGAAGCTGTTCATGCGTGTGTTTCTTTACAACGGCCTCATTTTCCTCGATAGTAAGATCGTAAGGACGGGGGGGGGGGAACCTTTGGTACTTTTGAAAGGGGCGACAGCTTGCGGACAGGACTCTTGAAATGCTTCCGCTTGGGTGCATGCCGAGTCTTAGTGGGCGCAGGCGGCGGCGCAGGAGATGGAGATGGACTAGGGATGTGGTGGTCGTACCCATGGGGTGATGGTGGCGACATGTGACCAGTCGGAGGAGGTGATGGTGGCCTGCGATCACTTGGAGGAGGTGATGGTGACTGGGACGACTAGTAGGGGTACCCAGCCTGGAAGCCTGATGTTTTTCTTCTCCCAAAGAATGAGGTCACCCAGTACGTCTTGGAGTGTAACCTGACCTTCACCTCCCGGGATTTCAAGCTGCAATGACTCAAACATCGGTACAATTGAATCCACCCCGACACGAGCATAGCCAGCTGGAATCTCATTGCCACGCCATAGTGCCGGCTCACCTTCAGGTCCTAATGCAGGTAAAACATAGCCGACCGCCACCTTAAGAGATATGTTCCTGAACACCTCATGGAGATCACAAGGTGTTTGCTCCTTGATTCCATCCACGGGGTAGCCAGGACCGCCATCTATCATCCGTGTACATTCAGGCGGGGCCTCCGAGTCGGCCACGCTGCTGCGCCGCTGAGAGATATCTGGCGGTATTATCGGCTCGCTGTCCTCTAAGTTCATTAATCTGCCATTGCTGCTGTTGAATCTCCCGCTGCTGCTGGTCAAGTTGGCGTTGGAACTCGGCCATCCGGTCATTGCACCTGCAGTGCGTTGTTTTGCTCTCGCTCGGCTTCTATAAGTCTCCGTCGTCCGGAAACCCAAGCGACCATGGAACACTAGGGCCGAAGCCTCTTGTTCGTCCTCCCTTTTCAGGATTACCGAGGACAAGCGTCAGCAAATCTTTCTCTCTATCGGGAGCAAACTTCAGTTTTCCCGCTTTAATATCTGCCGTCACTTGAAGCCATTTTTCCCTGGGTATCTTAACCTTGCTGTCACTTTCAACAAGGTTCCCTGTCTTCATGTCATACTCACAGCCATGCCCAAGGAACCAATTTCGAGCCCTAATGTCCCAGTTTTCTCGGATGGGTTCTGGAATGATCCCATTCCGCTGCATCTCAGCCTCTTGTGCATCCCACTTAGGCATGGCTACTTGGTAGCCCCCTCGCCCCGTATGATGGTGATATACCTTTCCACTTGCATTCTTCTTGTTTTCCTTTGACAATGCCACAGCATCCTCTGAGCCTTTGTACTTCACAAATTATTCCCAGTTATGCTCCTGCTTCGATAGATAGCCTTCGAATAATGGAGGCTTCTTCTCGGCCTTATAAGTTGCCCATAACCGGTTCTTCCACGCCCGGAAAAGTTCCCCCATCTTCTTAAGAGCCCATTTCTTCACTAGCGCCTTCTGCTTGTCCATCTCAGACTCCGATCCCAAATCTGGCAAAGTGAAATGTGCCATGAGGTCGTCAAAAAGCGTGTCTTTGTACCTATCGGCAACCTCACTTTCGGACACATTCTTGGTCTTGTTCCATTCTCTAATAGTGATCGGGATGCGATCCCTAACCAGAACTCCGCACTGATTTTTAAATGTCGTTGCGACAGCTTTGGGTGCCACCGGTTGGCCTTTAGGTGATATAGTTGTAATTGTGAAGTGGTCTTTTTTGGTCAACTTCTTTGCCGGGCCTCGTTTCTCCAACTTATCTTCGGAGGCCTAAGAGAATAAAAATTAATTAATTTATATACATATGTACATATAGAATTCCATTAATGCCTCTAGTGATCGTATACCTCGCCATCACCGGAGCACTCGGCTTCTCCATCACCGGAGCCATCGGCTTCTCCATCACCGGAGCCGCGGTCTTCTCCATCACCGGAGCCGCGGTCTTCTCCGTCGGCTTCTAGACCATCGCGGATTATGTCCTCGACTAGGTCTTCCTGTTCCAAGTCTCGATGGAATTCGAATGGATCCATTGTTTCTGCAAAAAATTAAATCGATAAGTACATGTTCTAACCCTAACCAAACCCTAACCCTAACCAAACACTAACCAAACCCTAACCCTAACCACGGATGGGGTAGGCTCAAGGAGGGGAAGGCGGCGTGGAGCAGGGAGAAGAGGGCGCGTGAGGTAGAGGATCTCGACAATGCTCACGTGAGGAAGAGGGTGTTCGCGAGAGGAGAGGGTGCGTGAGGGTGTCGGCGACTGGTGTTTGCGAGAGGGTGTTCGCGAGAGGGAGAGGGCGCGTGAGGGTGTCGACTGGTGTTTGCGAGAGGGAGAGGAGAGGGAAGTTGCGGCGTTTCAGAGGTAGAGGAGAGGAAGTTGCGGCGTCGGGGTGTTCGCGAGAGGGAGAAGAGGGGTGTTTGCGAGAGGGTGTTCGCGAGAGGGAGAGGGCGCGTGAGGGTGTCGGCGACTGGTGTTTGCGAGAGGGAGAGGAGAGGGAAGTTGCGGCGTTTCAGAGGTAGAGGAGAGGGAAGTTGCGGCGTCGGGGGTGTTCGCGAGAGGGAGAGAAGAGGGGTGTTTGCGAAAGGGAGAGGGCGACGGGTGTTCGCGAGAGGGAGAGGGCCGGTGTCGGCGTCGGGTTCGTCGGTGGAGGAGTCGTCCGCTAGGGCTATACATATACTAATTAATTATAAACTAACTACCTAATACATGAACTAATTAACTATAAAAAACTATACTAAATACATATACTAATGAACTATAAACTAACTAACTAACTAAATATATATACTAAATTACTAACTAAATACATATACTAAAAAACTATACTAAATACATATACTAATTAACTATAAACTAAATAACTAACTAAATACATATACTAAATTATTATACATATACTAAATTACTATAAACTAACTAACTAACTAATTACATAAACTATACTAAATAAACTAACTAATTAACCATATACTAAATAACTATAAACTAATGAACTAATTACACAAAACTAATTAACTAAATAACTAAAAAATAAAAAAATGGCCGAGGCCGGTGCCGGCGCCACTGCTGGCGCCACCTGAGCGGCCGGCGCGGCGCCGGAGGCTCGAGGAGGCGGCGTGGCGCGCGGCGCGGCGCCGGAGCTCGAGGAGGCGGCGCGGCGGCGAGCGAGCGAGAGGAGGCGGCCGGCGCGCGCGGGGGCGGCTCGAGCGGCGCGGCAGCGGAGGAGGCTCGACGGGCGACGCGCCGGAGCTCGAGGTGTGACGCCGGAACCGGTACCATGAGGATTCCAGCCGATCCCGCCGAAATCCGCACGATATCGATGAGACGCCCTCCGACACGACGTGCGCGACGAATCACACACGTGATGCCAGAGGAATTAACACGAGCGGTAACATTACAACAAGTTTACAATAGAGCCCACAAGAAACATATATTACAACAACGACTCCAACGAGTCAAGATACAAATATACAAAACAAAGATCCAAATCATACAGAAGATCGAATACATCCGAGTACGGACAAGATACAAATTGGACTAAGAATCCTGAAGATAACCAGTGGCGTCCATAACCCTGCCCAGGCCAAGCCGGAAGGGTAACCTTGCTAACGTCATCTTCATCGAACATAAGTTCATACCTGCCCGGTTATGTCCCAAAGAAGCAGCAATAAGTACGGGTTCGTACTTAACAAGACTTCAAGACGTATAAGCATTCGTCGACCAGTCATCCTTTGTACTTGAGGCACGCAGGGGACTTAGAGGACGCAAGAGGAACGTCATAGGCAATATGGTGGGGTTAAGCGGCAGCGCGCAAGCACTAAAAACCTATAGAGACACTCTACAACAGTCGTCTAATCAGAGAAGATGAGAGAGCGCATAAGCTAACAGTTCTATACTCTGCAATCATAACACAGCCGATGTGTTCCCCTCGCAAGGAAGTACTTAAAAAGGCACTCACACGGTGGACAAGTTTTATTAGGTAGCCGTTGTAGTGATGCTATATTACTACGCAAGTTATTAGCAAATTATTAACATCAACATAAAGGTGTAAGTTGTTCTATGATCGAGCTATACAATTCCAAGTTGTCCATAACCGCGGACACGGCTTATCGATAAGATGTACACCCTGCAGGGGTTGCCCAAATGTAACCATACGCATGCTTGACCCGCTTCTTACAGGCGATGTCTCACAACAAGACCGTTCCCAGTTCAACAAGAAAGTCTAGGGGGGCCACCCAACTAAGCTACCCGTGACGAAGTCCGGCCGTACTCCGAGACGGACCCAGAGGTTGCGTAGGCGTCTAGGCGGTGTAACATCCCAAGAGTAATACATAGACCCCTTTGTACCTTCTTGCATTTTTGTTCATGCCATCATGTTGCATTCATGCATATCACCACTTTGGTTTTACTAAATTGCATTTGCCTTTGGTTTTGCTTTATTGCTTTGGTTCTTGGTTTTCTTCTCCTCTCTCTTGGCACTTTCCCTCACTCTTGTGATGTTCCAAGAAAGGCCACACAATTCTCCTCCCTCTTTTATCACAATACAATAAGGCCATGCCAAAATTTTCTAAAGTTTTGGTGGCCTCTTTTAAACCTCTCCTACCCCTTCTATTTTACAATACCAACTAGAATTGAGTTGGAGATACTCCATATCAGATGGTTGGTTTAATATTTTGTAAAACTACTATTGTTGCACATAAAATCATGGAGCCCTTTTTTTATTCCTTTAGCTCTATGCATAATTCCCTTTTAATTTATTTCTCTTCCTCTTCCCTCCATCACATGTGATACGAGGTTCTTCTCATATTCTTTCCCCTCTTCAAACATTCAAACAACACCTTTTCTCAATTTCAGAAAAGAGTTCTTATTTGAAAAGAAAATAAAAACAGAATTCAAAAGAGGAGAGAAAGAAAAATAAAACCCTAACTAAACCTAACCCAACCCTCTCCCAGCCGGCCAGCCCAGCTGTTTCTCTCAGCCCAGCTGCCTCTCTCCCCGTCCAGCCCACCAGCTAGCCCAGCCCACTTACCAAAGAGGTAAGCCTCCTCTCCCGTCGCCACCTTTCCACGTCGGAGCTCTTCACCAAATCGAGCATGGCGACCCCCAGGCAACTCCACGTCGCCAACTCCTCCATCCCACGGCCTCCCCTCTCCTCTATTAAACAGCAGCACAGCACCAGCCACCCTCCTGGAACCCTAGACCTCGTCTCCTCCTTCAACAGCCGCCGCCACCCTCTCTCTGTCTCCAACGCAAAACTACCGAGAGGGTTTTTGCCGAGCACGTCGCCGTTCGCCGCCGTCGCCATGGCCACCGGCGAGTTCACCTGAGCGCGGGGATCGCATCACCTCTCCCTCCTCTTCGTCCTGGACATCCTCACGGACACAAGCCGCCAAGATCTGCGCGTCCTAGCCACACCATCGTCGCCGTCTACCCCGGCTTCTCCCTCTTCTTCGACTCCGGCCATCCCTCCGCCGTTTCCCCCTCGACAGCGACAACTCCAGGGTGAGCACCGCCACAGCAAACCTCCTCTTTTCCTCCCTGCATGAGTGCATGCCCGAGATCGAGATCGAGATGAGGAAAAGGGTGCACTTTTATCTGCTTCTCGGAACCCAACTTCCGATGAACCTCGCCGGCGGCACACACCTCCCCTTAACGCGCCGTCTGCGCCAGTCGACGCACGACATCGCGGGCTACAGCTTTGCTGTGGACACCATCCCAAAACGAGGCACGCACGCGACGCCCACGTCGACGCAAGCTGGTACCGTGAGCAGATCTCGCCACTCCGTCACCGGCGTGGTACCTTTTTCTCCGGCGTATCACCGGCAACACAAGCCGTTCCAGCACGAGATCCTTGTACCTCTAGATGCACGGTACCTCAGGCTACATCTGCGTTTTTGAATCATCCAAAACGGTCGAGTATTGGCGTCGCCACCGTCTCCCAAAGTCGAGGCCAGAGCAGGGTCGAGATCTCGTTTTCAGTTTCGTCGTGACGCTGCTCCCTTTTCCGTTGATCACCGCCGGCGCCACGAAGCTCCGTCTGCCACGAAATCTGTCCCTATTTAATCTTGATATGTTCTACATACTCAACTACATCAGAGCCATGCCTAACGCTAACCAAATCAGTCGCTAGCACGACTTTAAAATCTGTGCACAAATACACCTACAGGAACTGCAACTGTCATGTTCCAGTTTCGTCTGTCACAAATTCAGTTAGCTAGCCTTTACACTATACCTTGTCTGGATCGCGTATATGTTCAGATACGAAGCAGCAGCCTAGTGGCACTGCGCCACGCCTCACCTCCGCGCGACCCAGGCTCGAATCCTGGCCGGCGCAGGATAAAAGCCACCCTTTTTGCTCTGCCACGCTGGCATGCCTACGTGGCCACGGACCCCACCAGTCATTGACCCAGGCTAGGTTCCAGCTCGGTGAAAAATGACTCCCGCCCAAATCCTTTCCAGATTCGAAATTCTATTCTTTTCTTTTTCCCAATTTGAAATCTGCCTACTTTTTCACTATTTTATTTTGGCACTTTTTGAATTCCAATTTGTACAAACTTTATGTCCATTCCGATCAACTTTTCATGAACTATTCAAATATGAACTTTGTTTGGTTTTTTTGAATAATTAAAATTTGGACAAAAATTAAAATCTGAATTTAATTGAGTATTATGGCATAATTCATAACTCTTAATTCATAACTCCAAATTGAACAATTTATATATCCATTTTCATCAGAAAAGCGAGAGGATTTCAAATCTTGCATCACCATGCATCATTAGCATCATCTCTGAGTTCTCCAAAGTAAAATGGCAATACAGAACTAAGTGTTATGTGAGGGTGCTTATCATTTCATGTGAGTTATGAGCACCCCACTTAATTTTGCTTTGCACAAATCATCTTGCCATGTCATCATGCATCATATTGCGCATTGCAGCTACTTGTATTGATTTGTGCTATACTTTCTATGTATGTGCTATTTGGTTCTTCTCGAGTAGACGCCGACGCAGAGCAGTACGAGCAGGAGTACGAGCACCCTCAGGAGGATCGTGCCTGTGCTTCTACCGCTGATCTGATAGGCGAGCCCACCTCTTCACCTATTTTACAGTTTCCTGCTCTTTTGATCTATTGCTATCCCTATGTTGCGATTCTGTTGAGTCACGTGTCCTATTCCACCTGTTACCTATATATCCGAGTTACACCTCCTCGCCCTACCTATTGTTTGTTGTTTGCCAGCTTTGCGAGTCGTAGGCGAGTTTAGGGTTTTTGTTGATATCTCGAAATGTTCGGGATATCTTGTTGGGATGTTGACACATGTACCACCTTTTTGAAAATGAAGTTGATAACTTTTGCTACACTTAAAAATTGATATGGGATAATAATATTGCAGAGGCATCGGTGAGCCCCTTTGCGAAAGCATCGGATTTTTGTCTCGCTTGTGTCCCCTAGGACCCGAGTTCTTGTTATCTGTTCTAAGACTGAGCGCGCTAACCTCGTGGGAGATTTTATCGGGATCCCCCATCACCCATTACCATTTCTCAAGTCTTTGAAAAGGGGGCCACAACCTTGGTTTTATTTGCCTATGCCATGTATGCCATGCTTTACTTACTGTTGCCTTCGGGTGTTTACTTGTTGCCTTCGGGTGTTTATATTCTGTACTGTACCGCGGGACGTTTAGCGAAGCGTGTGGTTCGCACGCCTAGCCGCCGTCGCAAACCCTGAGTCCGCTTCGAGTACGGCCGGACTTCGTTACGGGTAGCTTAGTCGGGTGGCCCCCCTAGGCATTCTTGTTGATTTGGGAACGGTCTTGTTGTGAGACTCCGCCGTAATTAAGCGGGTTCGAGCATGCGTGTATGGTAACAGTAGTGCACCCCTGCAGGGTTATATCTTTTCGGAAAGCCGTGTCCGCGGTTATGGACGACTTGGAGCTGTTTAACTCGATCATAGAACAACTTACACCTAATGTTGTCGTTAATAACTTGCTAATAACTTGTGTAGTAAGTTAGTCCTATTATAATGGAATGGATATAAAATTGTCAACTGTGTGAGTGCCTTGCCAGTACCTCTTGGCTAAGGGGGATCGCATTGGCTGGTTTTGTTTGCAGAGTATAGAACTGCTAGCTTATGCGCTCTCTCATCTTCTCGATAGACGAATGTTGTAGCGTGTCTATATTGGTTAGTTGCTTTGCTGCCGCTAAACTCCACATATAGCCGGGCGAAGTTTATACCGCCCCCCAGCAAGCATAGCTGGTCTCGTCTCGCAAGTACGTGCCACTTGGTACTTACCCTCGTTTTTCTCTCTCTTTTTCCGGAACCCGCTTTTCGACAAACAGGTACGACAGATGATGAGCAGTACGCAGGAGGCTACTTTGTCGAGTTCACGGACGACGACTTCGTTGCGTAGCAGGATCGTTCCTAAGGCAGCAGCCTGTGGCTTGTTGGTTATGGAACCCCGCTTGATTATCTTCAGGACTCTTAGTCCAATTTGGATCTTGTCTGTACCCAGACTATTTGGCTATCTTATGTATGATGTACTGTTGGGAGATGTTTCCCTGTTGAGTGTCATTTGGATCTTGCTCAGTAGAGCGTTGCTATATATGAACTTTATTTCCATCTTTTGTGTCATACATAGTCTTGTTGTGATATTGAATCTGTATTCCACCCTTGTATCCTGTGCACCGTGCGTGTATGTGTGAAGTGCACAGGAAGGTGAAGCACTCAGGCCTGGAAAGCCTAACGTGAGCCTTTGAGGTGGGTGATGTGTGCATGGGCGTGTCGAGCTGTTGCTTGGCCTACCCATAAGCTTGGGAATGCGAGGCGACCTCACGGTCCCTTGTAGTGACCTCATGCACATAAACCCCTCATACCTGCGCGCTCTGGGTTTTCCTACTCCTGGGGCTTACAGGCTTGGTATCAGAGCAGGACTGCCTTTAGGAGCCCTTGCAGCGGACGAAGTTGTGTCTAGAAACTCATATTTTGGTAGCTATATAGGAAAACTTTATGCGTGAGAGTAGGAATTCTGCTTTTATTTCTTACCCCACCCACCCTCCCTCTGGTAAGGAAGTGCAACGGTTTTACTCTTTTCTTATCTTGTTTCACCTAGGCTTGGACGTGTTCTGGGTAACCGTAGTGCCATAGGGAAAAGTGTTTTGAAAATGTTCTTGTACTATGGTTGCTTCATTATCATCCTTTGTCAATCTCCACATATAATCTGTTCCTTGCCATGTTGGTATTTTCATGCTAACATGTCTTCTCTCTGTTGTTCTGTTGATATCTTGACCACTTCCTTGTTCCGGCGCCTGACTTCTTTCCGATATCCTCATGCAGATGTCGTATCAACAGATCGTTCGTATGACCCAGTGCGAGGACACCCGTGGTTTTCCGGTGCTACTACGCGAGATGCTCAGCTACTTGGGCTACGTCTGGTACCCTGAGTATCGAGTGACCGAGATTCCTCGGGAAGACCAGCAGCACCGCTACAGAGCTGAGGTCCACGTGCCTGCTGATGACCTCCGCTACTTCCCGGAGCACTTTGCTGAGGCCACAGCGAGCTCTGTTGAGATGGCTGTGCAGAGAGCAGCATACTGCATGATCATTACGCTGCGTTCCACCTACACTTGCTTCGAGAGGTCTCCGTACCGCTACGTCCCGTCTGGGGTCCGTGTTACGCAGGCGAGGTACCACACTGGTGGGTACGCTGACCCGGAGCAGGAAAACAGCCGCTTGTTCATGACAGCTCAGTTCGTGCAGTGCCAGGACCGTTTTACTCAGGCTCTTCTCCACGAGCTGGACTTCGTCACTGAGCAGCTCTGGCGCACACGACAGCACTTGGCAGCTTATACCACTCCTCAGCCGTCGCACCCCTCCTACCCGCAGAGTGTGCAGTTCCCTCCCATCTGTGCTCCTTCAGATGTTGGAGGGTACGTGCCTGACCGTGGGCAGCTTCTCTCGGTCGACCCACACCACCGAGGGCCACTTCTGTACGGAGAGCAGGGTCCTGAGGCTCACTCTTTGTACACTCCGAGGCTCCATCTTCCCGTGGATCAGCACAGTCGTGGTCGCCGCCGTACCAACAGGCATCGTGGTGATTACCAGCCCATGGGTTGAGTGGATGTGTTAGATTTGCTATCCTTGTATCCTTGTGTTGGTTGTAGTTGTTCTATCCTTTGTATCCGGTTGTATGGATCTCATGTGTATTTGAACCTTGTATGGTGTACCTTGATGAATTCTATGGATCGATGTGTTATCTGATCTTGAATCCTTGTTCTAAGCTTTGTTGTCATATGTTGTTTCAACCGTCTTAATGTTTTCCCTCAACAGGATGGTTAGACCTCCACCACCTCCTCCGCTGGGACCAACCCTGTTGCAAATGACTCAACTGTTGGGTCAGATGCAGCAAACCCAGCACAACTTTGATCAAGCTCGTCAAGGCTATGGCCGAGTGATGATCCGGGACTTCCTGCAGCTGAACCCGCGATCGTTTGACTCTACTCCTGAACCGCTGGATGCAGATGATTGGGTGCGTGATGTCAACCGCATGCTCAACACAGCGGGAGTCGCCCCAGAAGACAAAGTGCGGTTTGCGACTCACCTACTCACAGGAGGGTCCGCCGCATGGTGGGAGAACTTTCTCGAGATGCATCCCGCCAATGCACCTGATGTCACATGGGAAGAGTTCAGGGAAGCTTTCAGGAGCCACCACATTCCTGAAGGGCTCATGGACAGGATGAAGGAGAAATTCCTCAGTCTCATTCAAGGCAACAAAGATGTGATGGCATACAGCATCGAGTTCTCCAAGCTAGCTCGCTATGGTGGTGAAGAAGTGTCTACTGATGCCAAGAAGCAGAAGAGGTTCCGTAATGGCCTCAAACCGGCACTCAAGTACGCGCTCACTCATGTCACGCTGGACACCTTCGACAAGCTTGTCAACACTGCCATCAAGGAAGAGTCGGGTAGGCTTGCGTTCGAGGAGTCGCGCAAGCATACTCGAGAGGTTGGTGCTCCTTCATCAGCGCCGCCTCAGAAGCGCAGGTTGTGGGTTCCTTATCCCGCACCGCCAAGACAGGCTGCACAAGCTGGGTATGCTCCCCGCGCCGCAAACGCTGGGTATGCTCCCCGCCCTCCCGCCCCACAGCTACAGCAGAGGACCTACCAACCTCCGCCAAGGCCTGCATATGGTGGACCAAGACCGATGGGTCCACGTGCCGACCCCACATGCTACAAGTGTGGTCAGGTTGGGCACATCTCCACCTTCTGCCCTCAGAAGCTACCTCCACCACCACCTCGCTCTACTCCGGCACAAGCGATAGTTCGTGCACCAGCTCCGGGCCGTGCCTTCAACAACAACAACAGGCAAGGTCCGAGGGTTGCTCGCGTCAACAACCTCAACATCGAGCAGGCTGAACAAGCTACCGACGTCGTGCTTGGTACTTTGCTTGTTAACTCTATCCCTGCAAAAGTTCTGTTTGATACAGGAGCTTCTCTATCTTTTGTATCTGATAGTTTTGCTCAAAGTAACAACCTCCCTATGGAAAGCTTACCGTCTAATCTCTTGGTTCATTCTCCCGGAGGACAAATGTTATCTTCAAAGATAAGTCATGGCAATCAAATTCAGATTGGAAGCCATGTGTTCCTTGCATCCCTCATCGAGTTAAGATCTTCTGGCATTAATGTCATCCTTGGCATGGATTGGTTGAAGGCCAACAAGGTTGTCATTCATTGCGCTGAGAATTCAGTTTCCCTTCCTACTTCGACAGGAACCTTGACCTATACACCTTCTCAGACACCTTCCGTTATGCTCTTTGCTTTGAATCCTAGTTCTCTTCCGGAGCTTGAGTCTATACCGGTGGTTTGCGACTTTCCTGATGTTTTTCCTGAAGAACTCCCAGGTATGCCACCTGACAGGGCTGTTGAGTTCGTCATTGAACTAGAGCCTGGAACAGCTCCTATCTCAAAGCGGCCATACAAAATGGGTCCAAATGAGTTGGTTGAACTCAAGAAGCAGCTTGACGAGTTGCAAAAACTCGGTTTCATTCAGCCAAGCACTTCTCCATGGGGATGTCCTACCATCTTCGTCAAGAAAAAGGATAAAACTGATCGATTGGTGGTTGACTACCGCCCTCTCAATGAGAAAACGATCAAGAATACATATCCTCTTCCTCGCATCAATGAGCTCTTTGATCAGCTTGCGGGTGCAACTGTGTTCTCTAAGATGGATTTGAGAAGCGGTTATCACCAAATCAAAATCCGTAAAGAAGATGTACCCAAGACAGCCTTCAAAACTCGTTATGGTCTCTACGAATACACCGTCATGTCCTTTGGCCTCACTAATGCTCCTGCCACTTTCTCTCGGTTGATGAACTACATTTTCATGGAGTACCTCGACAAGTTTGTGGTAGTCTATCTCGACGATATCCTTGTCTACTCCAAGTCCAATGAGGAGCATGAAGAGCATCTTCGCCTCATCCTCATGAAGCTTCGTGAACATCGTCTTTATGCCAAGTTCTCCAAATGTGAATTCTGGCTTCCTCAAGTCGTCTATCTTGGCCATGTCATTTCTGGAAAAGGCATCGCTGTCAATCCTGAAACCGTCAAGGCGATCGTTGAATGGCTTCCTCCGAAGAATGTCAAGCAAGTGAGAAGTTTCCTCGGTTTGGCAAGTTACTGCCGCCGCTTCGTTGAGAATTTCTCCAAGATCGCCAAGCCTCTTACCGATCTCCTGAAGAAAGACAAGAAGTTCCTTTGGTCTCCTCAATGTCAAGAAAGCTTTGACCTCCTCAAGCAGAAGCTCACTTCCACACCTGTCCTTATTCTACCAGATACTTCTAAACCTTTCCAGATATTCTGTGATGCCTCTCTTCATGGACTAGGTGCTGTCCTCATGCAAGAACGTCAAGTTGTGGCGTATGCTTCTCGTCAGTTGAAAAAGCATGAACTCAACTATCCCACACATGATCTTGAGCTTGCAGCCGTGTTACATGCTTTAATAACATGGCGCCAATACTTGTTGGGCAACAAATGTGAGATCTTCACCGACCACAAGAGTCTCAAATACATCTTCACCCAACCTAACTTGAACCTCCGTCAAACGAGATGGATGGAAACCATCAAGGACTTTGATCTGTCTATCAGCTACACTCCAGGCAAAGCTAATTTTATGGCTGACGCCCTTAGTCGCAAGTCCTATTGCAACAACCTCATGATTCAAGAAAGTCAACCTGCTCTTTATGAAGAATTCAGGAAATTGAATCTTGAGCTCGTTCCCCAAGGCTACCTTGCAAACTTGGTGATCACGCAAACTCTTGAAGATAAGATCCGAAAAGGACAGTTGCGAGATATTTGCAGCAAGAACATCAAAGAGAATATGCACAAGCCCAAGTACAAGTCTTTCTCTATCGACGATCAAGGAACTCTGTTTTTCCAAGGTCGTTTTGTTGTTCCAAACGATCCAGACCTGAGAAACCTCATTCTCAAAGAAGCTCACGACACTCCTCTTTCTATCCATCCTGGCAGCACAAAGATGTATCTCGATATCAAGTCTACCTATTGGTGGACTAGGATGAAAAGGGATGTTGCTCGCTATGTCTCGGAATGTGATGTCTGTCGCCGTGTCAAAGCAGAACATCAGAGACCTGCCGGTGTCCTCCAACCCCTGAAGATTCCTGAGTGGAAATGGGATAAGATTGAGATGGACTTTGTAACTGGTTTTCCAAAGTCTCGCAAAGGCAATGATGCTATCTTCGTGGTGATCGACCGTCTTTCCAAGGTTGCTCACTTCCTTCCTGTCAAAGAGACAATATCTGCTAGTCGGTTGGTGAGCTCTACACTGCAAAGATCGTCTCTCTTCATGGTGTTCCCTTGGAGATAAGCTCTGATCGCGGAAGTATCTTCACTTCCAGATTTTGGGCTAGCTTTCAGAAAGCTATGGGAACTAATCTGCTCTTCAGCACCGCTTACCATCCGCAAACGAGTGGGCAAGTCGAAAGAGTCAATCAGATTCTCGAGGACATGCTCCGTGCCTGTGTTATCTCCTTCGGCATGAAATGGGAAGAATGCCTTCCATTCGCTGAGTTCTCTTACAACAACAGCTATCAAGCCAGTTTGGGCATGGCACCTTTCGAAGCTCTCTATGGTCGCAAATGCAGAACACCTCTAAACTGGTCTGAAACCGGTGAAAGGCAAATCTTTGGCCCCGATGTCATCAACGAGGCTGAAGAAAAGGTGCGAATCATTCGTGACAATCGAAGATAGCACAGTCTCGGCAGAAAAGCTATTATGACAGCAAGCACCGGGATATGATCTATCACCTGGAGATCAAGCTTACCTCCGTGTTACTCCAATGAGGGGCACTCATCGCTTTGGTATCAAAGGCAAGCTGGCGCCAAGATACATTGGTCCCTTCAAAGTTCTAGCAAAGCGTGGTGAAGTCGCTTACCTCCTTGAACTTCCTGAGAAGCTCTCAAAAGTGCACGATGTCTTCCACGTGTCACAGCTCAAGAAGTGCTTCAAAGATCCGGGCCGTGCAGTTGATCACGAGTCCATCGACCTCCAAGAAGACCTCTCCTACAAAGAGCATCCCGTTCGGATTCTTGATGAAGCTGAACGTCGAACTCGCAACAACTCTGTCAAGTTCCTCAAGGTGCAGTGGTCGCACCATTCCGATAAAGAAGCAACTTGGGAGTGGGAAGATCAACTCCGTTCCGAGTACCCGTCCTTTTTCTCTTCTTCCTGAGAATCTCGGGGCGCGATTCCTTCAAGGGGGGGCGTTTGTAACATCCCAAGAGTAATACATAGACCCCTTTGTACCTTCTTGCATTTTTGTTCATGCCATCATGTTGCATTCATGCATATCAACACTTTGGTTTTACTAAATTGCATTTGCCTTTGGTTTTGCTTTATTGCTTTGGTTCTTGGTTTTCTTCTCCTCTCTCTTGGCACTTTCCCTCACTCTTGTGATGTTCCAAGAAAGGCCACACAATTCTCCTCCCTCTTTTATCACAATACAATAAGGCCATGCCAAAATTTTCTAAAGTTTTGGTGGCCTCTTTTAAACCTCTCCTACCCCTTCTATTTTACAATACCAACTAGAATTGAGTTGGAGATACTCCATATCAGATGGTTGGTTTAATATTTTGTAAAACTACTATTGTTGCACATAAAATCATGGAGCCCTTTTTTTATTCCTTTAGCTCTATGCATAATTCCCTTTTAATTTATTTCTCTTCCTCTTCCCTCCATCACATGTGATACGAGGTTCTTCTCATATTCTTTCCCCTCTTCAAACATTCAAACAACACCTTTTCTCAATTTCAGAAAAGAGTTCTTATTTGAAAAGAAAATAAAAACAGAATTCAAAAGAGGAGAGAAAGAAAAATAAAACCCTAACTAAACCTAACCCAACCCTCTCCCAGCCGGCCAGCCCAGCTGTTTCTCTCAGCCCAGCTGCCTCTCTCCCCGTCCAGCCCACCAGCTAGCCCAGCCCACTTACCAAAGAGGTAAGCCTCCTCTCCCGTCGCCACCTTTCCACGTCGGAGCTCTTCACCAAATCGAGCATGGCGACCCCCAGGCAACTCCACGTCGCCAACTCCTCCATCCCACGGCCTCCCCTCTCCTCTATTAAACAGCAGCACAGCACCAGCCACCCTCCTGGAACCCTAGACCTCGTCTCCTCCTTCAACAGCCGCCGCCACCCTCTCTCTGTCTCCAACGCAAAACTACCGAGAGGGTTTTTGCCGAGCACGTCGCCGTTCGCCGCCGTCGCCATGGCCACCGGCGAGTTCACCTGAGCGCGGGGATCGCATCACCTCTCCCTCCTCTTCGTCCTGGACATCCTCACGGACACAAGCCGCCAAGATCTGCGCGTCCTAGCCACGCCATCGTCGCCGTCTACCCCGGCTTCTCCCTCTTCTTCGACTCCGGCCATCCCTCCGCCGTTTCCCCCTCGACAGCGACAACTCCAGGGTGAGCACCGCCACAGCAAACCTCCTCTTTTCCTCCCTGCATGAGTGCATGCCCGAGATCGAGATCGACACGAGGAAAAGGGTGCACTTTTATCTGCTTCTCGGAACCCAACTTCCGATGAACCTCGCCAGCGGCACACACCTCCCCTTAACGCGCCGTCTGCGCCAGTCGACGCACGACATCGCGGGCTACAGCTTTGCTGTGGACACCATCCCAAAACGAGGCACGCACGCGACGCCCACGTCGACGCAAGCTGGTACCGTGAGCAGATCTCGCCACTCCGTCACCGGCGTGGTACCTTTTTCTCCGGCGTATCACCGGCAACACAAGCCGTTCCAGCACGAGATCCTTGTACCTCTAGATGCACGGTACCTCAGGCTACATCTACGTTTTTGAATCATCCAAAACGGTCGAGTATTGGCGTCGCCACCGTCTCCCAAAGTCGAGGCCAGAGCAGGGTCGAGATCTCGTTTTCAGTTTCGTCGTGACGCTGCTCCCTTTTCCGTTGATCACCGCCGGCGCCACGAAGCTCCGTCTGCCACGAAATCTGTCCCTATTTAATCTTGATATGTTCTACATACTCAACTACATCAGAGCCATGCCTAACGCTAACCAAATCAGTCGCTAGCACGACTTTAAAATATGTGCACAAATACACCTACAGGAACTGCAACTGTCACATTCCAGTTTCGTCTGTCACAAATTCAGTTAGCTAGCCTTTACACTATACCTTGTCTGGATCGCGTATATGTTCAGATACGAAGCAGCAGCCTAGTGGCACTGCGCCACGCCTCACCTCCGCGCGACCCAGGCTCGAATCCTGGCCGGCGCAGGATAAAAGCCACCCTTTTTGCTCTGCCACGCTGGCATGCCTACGTGGCCACGGACCCCACCAGTCATTGACCCAGGCTAGGTTCCAGCTCGGTGAAAAATGACTCCCGCCCAAATCCTTTCCAGATTCGAAATTCTATTCTTTTCTTTTTCCCAATTTGAAATCTGCCTACTTTTTCACTATTTTATTTTGGCACTTTTTGAATTCCAATTTGTACAAACTTTATGTCCATTCCGATCAACTTTTCATGAACTATTCAAATATGAACTTTGTTTGGTTTTTTTGAATAATTAAAATTTGGACAAAAATTAAAATCTGAATTTAATTGAGTATTATGGCATAATTCATAACTCTTAATTCATAACTCCAAATTGAACAATTTATATATCCATTTTCATCAGAAAAGCGAGAGGATTTCAAATCTTGCATCACCATGCATCATTAGCATCATCTCTGAGTTCTCCAAAGTAAAATGGCAATACAGAACTAAGTGTTATGTGAGGGTGCTTATCATTTCATGTGAGTTATGAGCACCCCACTTAATTTTGCTTTGCACAAATCATCTTGCCATGTCATCATGCATCATATTGCGCATTGCAGCTACTTGTATTGATTTGTGCTATACTTTCTATGTATGTGCTATTTGGTTCTTCTCGAGTAGACGCCGACGCAGAGCAGTACGAGCAGGAGTACGAGCACCCTCAGGAGGATCGTGCCTGTGCTTCTACCGCTGATCTGATAGGCGAGCCCACCTCTTCACCTATTTTACAGTTTCTGCTCTTTTGATCTATTGCTATCCCTATGTTGCGATTCTGTTGAGTCACGTGTCCTATTCCACCTGTTACCTATATATCCGAGTTACACCTCCTCGCCCTACCTATTGTTTGTTGTTTGCCAGCTTTGCGAGTCGTAGGCGAGTTTAGGGTTTTTGTTGATATCTCGAAATGTTCGGGATATCTTGTTGGGATGTTGACACATGTACCACCTTTTTGAAAATGAAGTTGATAACTTTTGCTACACTTAAAAATTGATATGGGATAATAATATTGCAGAGGCATCGGTGAGCCCCTTTGCGAAAGCATCGGATTTTTGTCTCGCTTGTGTCCCCTAGGACCCGAGTTCTTGTTATCTGTTCTAAGACTGAGCGCGCTAACCACTCGTGGGAGATTTTATCGGGATCCCCCATCACCCATTACCATTTCTCAAGTCTGTTGAAAAGGGGCCACAACCTTGGTTTTATTTGCCTATGCCATGTATGCCATGCTTTACTTTGTTGCCTTCGGTGTTTACTGTTGCCTTGGGTGTTTATATTCTGTCTGTACGCGGGACGTTTAGCGACGTGTGGTTCGCACGCCTAGCCGCCGTCGCAAACAGTCCGCTTAGATACGGCCGGACTTCGTTACGGGTAGCTTAGTCGGGTGGCCCCCTAGGCATTCTTGTTGATTTGGGAACGGTCTTGTTGTGAGACTCCGCCGTAATTAAGCGGGTTCGAGCATGCGTGTATGGTAACATTGGTGCACCCCTGCAGGGTATATCTTTTCGGAAAGCCGTGTCCGCGGTTATGGACGACTTGGAGCTGTTTAACTCGATCATAGAACAACTTACACCTAATGTTGTCGTTAATAACTTGCTAATAACTTGTGTAGTAAGTTAGTCCTATTATAATGGAATGGATATAAAATTGTCAACTGTGTGAGTGCCTTGCCAGTACCTCTTGGCTAAGGGGGATCGCATTGGCTGGGTTTTGTTTGCAGAGTATAGAACTGCTAGCTTATGCGCTCTCTCATCTTCTCTGATAGACGAATGTTGTAGCGTGTCTTTATTGGTTAGTTGCTTTGCTGCCGCTAAACTCCACATATAGCCGGGCGAAGGTTATACCGCCCCCCCAGCAAGCATAGCTGGTCTCGTCTCGCAAGTACGTGCCACTTGGTACTTACCCTCGTTTTTCTCTCTCTTTTTCGGAACCCGCTTTTCGACAAACAGTACGACAGATGATGAGCGTACGCAGGAGGCTACTTTGTCGAGTTCACGGACGACGACTTCGTTGCGTAGCAGGATCGTTCCTAAGGCAGCAGCCTGTGGCTTGTTGGTTATGGAACCCCGCTTGATTATCTTCAGGACTCTTAGTCCAATTTGGATCTTGTCTGTACCCAGACTATTTGGCTATCTTATGTATGATGTACTGTTGGGATGTTTCCCTGTTGAGTGTCATTTGGATCTTGCTCAGTAGAGCGTTGCTATATATGAAACTTTATTTCCATCTTTTGTGTCATACATAGTCTTGTTGTGATATTGAATCTGTATTCCACCCTTGTATCCTGTGCACCGTGCGTGTATGTGTGAAGTGCACAGGAAGGTGAAGCACTCAGGCCTGGAAAGCCTAACGTGAGCCTTTGAGGTGGGTGATGTGTGCATGGGCGTGTCGAGCTGTTGCTTGGCCTACCCATAAGCTTGGGAATGCGAGGCGACCTCACGGTCCCTTGTAGTGACCTCATGCACATAAACCCCTCATACCTGCGCGCTGGGTTTTCCTAGGCTCTGGGCGGGCACTAACGGCCAAGCACTAGATAAGTCGTCTAGCAATTATGCAGTGCAGTACAGAATAAAACACCCGAAGGCAACATGAAGTAAACACCCGAAGGCAACAGTAAGTAAAGCATGGCATACATGGCATAGGCAAATAAAACCAAGGTTGTGGCGCCCTTTTCAACTGACTTGAGAAAAGGTAATGGGTGAGGGGGGTCCCAACAATCGTCCCCACGTACGGGTAGAGCGCTCAATCTCGGAACAGATAACAAGAACTCGGGTCCTAGGGGACATTAGCGAGTCAAAGTTCCGATGCTTTCGCAAAGGGGCTCACAGATGCCTCTGCTTACAATTTTAGTTGTTAACAATAAAGTAAGTGTGATTATCTCCAACAACATAACCATAAACCATGTGTCATGATTCCCCAACAGATAACCCGATAAGGTAGCAACAACGATAACGAGATATAAACAACACTAGCATGCACTACGACTCGCAAGGCAGACACGATAACCAAACAATAACTGTAGGAGGTGGTGGTGGCAATATGGGCTGCTTGAGGTAACAAGTGGAAAGGGCACGTGACAAGAACGCAACTCAAGGCTAGCATAAGAGAGAAGGCAAAAATAAAATAGGTGAGCGACTCCTGCAGAGACAGGAGTTTAGGAAATGCTTGCCTGTTAAAACTTGCCGAGGAACATCCGGAGAACTTATCGTATCTCACCACACCACTTCGTGATCCTATCCGGGAGCTGGCGTTGTTTTGCTCTCGCTCGGCTTCTATAAGTCTCCGCGTCGTCCGGAAACCCAAGCGACCATGGAACACTAGGGCCGAAGCCTCTTGTTCGTCCTCCCTTTTCAGGATTACCGAGGACAAGCGTCAGCAAGTCTTTCTCTCTATCGGGAGCAAACTTCAGTTTTCCCTTTAATATCTGCCGTCACTTGAAGCCATTTTTCCCTGGGTATCTTAACCTTGTTGTCACTTTCAACAAGGTTCCCTGTCTTCATGTCATACTCACAGCCATGCCCAAGGAACCAATTTCGAGCCCTAATGTCCCATCTTTCTCGGATGGGTTGGAATGATCCCATTCCGCATCTCAGCCTCTTGTGCATCCCACTTAGGCATGGCTACTTGGTAGCCCCCTCGCCCCGTATGATGGTGATATACCTTTCCACTTGCATTCTTCTTGTTTTCCTTTGACAATGCCACAGCATCCTCTGAGCCTTTGTACTTCACAAATTATTCCCAGTTATGCTCCTGCTTCGATAGATTTCGAATAATGGAGGCTTCTTCTCGGCCTTATAAGTTGCCCATAACCGGTTCTTCCACGCCCGGAAAAGTTCCCCCATCTTCTTAAGAGCCCATTTCTTCACTAGCGCCTTCTGCTTGTCCATTCTCAGACTCCGATCCCAAATCTGGCAAAGTGAAATGTGCCATGAGGTCGTCAAAAAGTGTGTCTTTGTACCTATCGGCAACCTCACTTTCGGACACATTCTTGGTCTTGTTCCATTCTCTAATAGTGATCGGGATGCGATCCCTAACCAGAACTCCGCACTGATTTTTAAATGTCGTTGCGACAGCTTTGGGTGCCACCGGTTGGGTGATATAGGTGTAATTGTGAAGTGGTCTTTTTTGGTCAACTTCTTTGCCGGGCCTCGTTTCTCCAACTTATCTTCGGAGGCCTAAGAGAATAAAAATTAATTAATTTATATACATATGTACATATAGAATTCCATTAATGCCTCTAGTGATCGTATACCTCGCCATCACCGGAGCACTCGGCTTCTCCATCAGGAGCCATCGGCGTCTCCATCACCGGAGCCGCGGTCTTCTCCATCACCGGAGCCGCGGTCTTCTCCGTCGGCTTCTAGACCATCGCGGATTATGTCCTCGACTAGGTCTTCCTGTTCCAAGTCTCGATGGAATTCGAATGGATCCATTGTTTCTGCAAAAAATTAAATCGATAAGTACATGTTCTAACCCTAACCAAACCCTAACCCTAACCAAACACTAACCAAACCCTAACCCTAACCACGGATGGGGTAGGCTCAAGGAGGGGAAGGCGGCGTGGAGCAGGGAGAAGAGGGCGCGTGAGGTAGAGGATCTCGACAATGCTCACGTGAGGAAGAGGGTGTTCGCGAGAGGAGAGGGTGCGTGAGGGTGTCGGCGACTGGTGTTTGCGAGAGGGTGTTCGCGAGAGGAGAGCGCGTGAGGGTGTCGGCGGCGGTGTTTGCGAAGGGAGAGGAGGGAATTGCGGCGGGTAGAGGAGAGGGAGAACGCGCTCGGTGTTCGCGGAGAGGAGGGGTGTTTGCGAGAGGGTGTTCGCGAGAGGAGAGGCGCGTGAGGGTGTCGGCGGCTGGTGTTTGCGAGAGAGAGGAGAGAAGTTGCGGCGTTTCAGAGGTAGAGGAGAGGAAGTTGCGGCGTCGGGGGTGTTCGGAGAGGAGAGAAGAGGGGTGTTTGCGAAAGGGAGAGGGCGACGGGTGTTCGCGAGAGGGAGAGGGCCGGTGTCGGCGTCGGGTTCGTCGGTGGAGGAGTCGTCCGCTAGGGCTATACATATACTAATTAATTATAAACTAACTACCTAATACATGAACTAATTAACTATAAAAAACTATACTAAATACATATACTAATGAACTATAAACTAACTAACTAACTAAATATATATACTAAATTACTAACTAAATACATATACTAAAAAACTATACTAAATACATATACTAATTAACTATAAACTAAATAACTAACTAAATACATATACTAAATTATTATACATATACTAAATTACTATAAACTAACTAACTAACTAATTACATAAACTATACTAAATAAACTAACTAATTAACCATATACTAAATAACTATAAACTAATGAACTAATTACACAAAACTAATTAACTAAATAACTAAAAAATAAATAAAAAATGGCCGAGGCCGATACGAGGTACCGCCACAGCTGGCGTGCGGGCGGCGGCGCAGAAGCTCGGCGGCGTGGCGCGGCGGCGGCGTGGCGCGGAGAGCTCGAGGAGGCGGCGGCGGCCTGCGAAAGCGAGTAGCGGCGCGCGCGGCAGAGGGCGGCTCGAGCGGCGCGACAGCAGAGGAGGCTCGACGAGGCGACGCGCCGGAGGAGCTCGAGGTGTGTGACGCCCCGGAACCGGTACCATGAGGATTCCAGCGATCCCGCCGAAATCCGCACGATATCGATTCTGAGACGCCCTCCGACACGACGTGCGCGACGAATCACACACGTGATGCCGAGGAATTACGAGCGGTAACATTACAACAAGTTTACAATAGAGCCCACAAACATATATTACAACAACGACTCCAACGAGTCAAGATACAAATATACAAAACAAAGATCCAAATCATATCGAATACATCCGAGTACGGACAAGATACAAATTGGACTAAGAATCCTGAAGATAACCAGTGGCGTCCATAACCCTGCCCAGGCCAAGCCGGAAGGGTAACCTTGCTGCGTCATCTTCATCGAACATAAGTTCATACCTGCCCGGTTATGTCCCAAAGAAGCAGCAATAAGTACGGGTTCGTACTTAACAAGACTTCAAGACGTATAAGCATTCGTCGACCAGTCATCCTTTGTACTTGAGGCACGCGGGGACTTAGAGGACGCAAGAGGAACGTCATAGGCAATATGGTGGGTTAAGCGGCAGCGCAAGCACTAAAAACCTATAGAGACACTCTACAACAGTCGTCTAATCAGAGAAGATGAGAGAGCGCATAAGCTAACAGTTCTATACTCTGCAATCATAACACAGCCGATGTGTTCCCCCCTCGCAAGGAAGTACTTAAAAAGGCACTCACACGGTGGACAAGTTTTATTAGGTAGCCGTTGTAGTGATGCTATATTACTACGCAAGTTATTAGCAAATTATTAACATCAACATAAAGGTGTAAGTTGTTCTATGATCGAGCTATACAATTCCAAGTTGTCCATAACCGCGGACACGGCTTATCGATAAGATGTACACCTGCGGGGGTTGCCCAAATGTAACCATACGCATGCTTGACCACTTCTTCACGGGGACCGATTGGCGTCAGGCGGTGTAACATCCCAAGAGTAATACATAGACCCCTTTGTACCTTCTTGCATTTTTGTTCATGCCATCATGTTGCATTCATGCATATCACCACTTTGGTTTTACTAAATTGCATTTGCCTTTGGTTTTGCTTTATTGCTTTGGTTCTTGGTTTTCTTCTCCTCTCTCTTGGCACTTTCCCTCACTCTTGTGATGTTCCAATAAAGGCCACACAATTCTCCTCCCTCTTTTATCACAATACAATAAGGCCATGCCAAAATTTTCTAAAGTTTTGGTGGCCTCTTTTAAACCTCTCCTACCCCTTCTATTTTACAATACCAACTAGAATTGAGTTGGAGATACTCCATATCAGATGGTTGGTTTAATATTTTGTAAAACTACTATTGTTGCACATAAAATCATGGAGCCCTTTTTTTATTCCTTTAGCTCTATGCATAATTCCCTTTTAATTTATTTCTCTTCCTCTTCCCTCCATCACATGTGATACGAGGTTCTTCTCATATTCTTTCCCCTCTTCAAACATTCAAACAACACCTTTTCTCAATTTCAGAAAAGAGTTCTTATTTGAAAAGAAAATAAAAACAGAATTCAAAAGAGGAGAGAAAGAAAAATAAAACCCTAACTAAACCTAACCCAACCCTCTCCCAGCCGGCCAGCCCAGCTGTTTCTCTCAGCCCAGCTGCCTCTCTCCCCGTCCAGCCCACCAGCTAGCCCAGCCCACTTACCAAAGAGGTAAGCCTCCTCTCCCGTCGCCACCTTTCCACGTCGGAGCTCTTCACCAAATCGAGCATGGCGACCCCCAGGCAACTCCACGTCGCCAACTCCTCCATCCCACGGCCTCCCCTCTCCTCTATTAAACAGCAGCACAGCACCAGCCACCCTCCTGGAACCCTAGACCTCGTCTCCTCCTTCAACAGCCGCCGCCACCCTCTCTCTGTCTCCAACGCAAAACTACCGAGAGGGTTTTTGCCGAGCACGTCGCCGTTCGCCGCCGTCGCCATGGCCACCGGCGAGTTCACCTGAGCGCGGGGATCGCATCACCTCTCCCTCCTCTTCGTCCTGGACATCCTCACGGACACAAGCCGCCAAGATCTGCGCATCCTAGCCACGCCATCGTCGCCGTCTACCCCGGCTTCTCCCTCTTCTTCGACTCCGGCCATCCCTCCGCCGTTTCCCCCTCGACAGCGACAACTCCAGGGTGAGCACCGCCACAGCAAACCTCCTCTTTTCCTCCCTGCATGAGTGCATGCCCGAGATCGAGATCGACACGAGGAAAAGGGTGCACTTTTATCTGCTTCTCGGAACCCAACTTCCGATGAACCTCGCCGGCGGCACACACCTCCCCTTAACGCGCCGTCTGCGCCAGTCGACGCACGACATCGCGGGCTACAGCTTTGCTGTGGACACCATCCCAAAACGAGGCACGCACGCGACGCCCACGTCGACGCAAGCTGGTACCGTGAGCAGATCTCGCCACTCCGTCACCGGCGTGGTACCTTTTTCTCCGGCGTATCACCGGCAACACAAGCCGTTCCAGCACGAGATCCTTGTACCTCTAGATGCACGGTACCTCAGGCTACATCTACGTTTTTGAATCATCCAAAACGGTCGAGTATTGGCGTCGCCACCGTCTCCCAAAGTCGAGGCCAGAGCAGGGTCGAGATCTCGTTTTCAGTTTCGTCGTGACGCTGCTCCCTTTTCCGTTGATCACCGCCGGCGCCACGAAGCTCCGTCTGCCACGAAATCTGTCCCTATTTAATCTTGATATGTTCTACATACTCAACTACATCAGAGCCATGCCTAACGCTAACCAAATCAGTCGCTAGCACGACTTTAAAATCTGTGCACAAATACACCTACAGGAACTGCAACTGTCACGTTCCAGTTTCGTCTGTCACAAATTCAGTTAGCTAGCCTTTACACTATACCTTGTCTGGATCGCGTATATGTTCAGATACGAAGCAGCAGCCTAGTGGCACTGCGCCACGCCTCACCTCCGCGCGACCCAGGCTCGAATCCTGGCCGGCGCAGGATAAAAGCCACCCTTTTTGCTCTGCCACGCTAGCATGCCTACGTGGCCACGGACCCCACCAGTCATTGACCCAGGCTAGGTTCCAGCTCGGTGAAAAATGACTCCCGCCCAAATCCTTTCCAGATTCGAAATTCTATTCTTTTCTTTTTCCCAATTTGAAATCTGCCTACTTTTTCACTATTTTATTTTGGCACTTTTTGAATTCCAATTTGTACAAACTTTATGTCCATTCCGATCAACTTTTCATGAACTATTCAAATATGAACTTTGTTTGGTTTTTTTGAATAATTAAAATTTGGACAAAAATTAAAATCTGAATTTAATTGAGTATTATGGCATAATTCATAACTCTTAATTCATAACTCCAAATTGAACAATTTATATATCCATTTTCATCAGAAAAGCGAGAGGATTTCAAATCTTGCATCACCATGCATCATTAGCATCATCTCTGAGTTCTCCAAAGTAAAATGGCAATACAGAACTAAGTGTTATGTGAGGGTGCTTATCATTTCATGTGAGTTATGAGCACCCCACTTAATTTTGCTTTGCACAAATCATCTTGCCATGTCATCATGCATCATATTGCGCATTGCAGCTACTTGTATTGATTTGTGCTATACTTTCTATGTATGTGCTATTTGGTTCTTCTCGAGTAGACGCCGACGCAGAGCAGTACGAGCAGGAGTACGAGCACCCTCAGGAGGATCGTGCCTGTGCTTCTACCGCTGATCTGACAGGCGAGCCCACCTCTTCACCTATTTTAGTTTCCTGCTCTTTTGATCTATTGCTATCCCTATGTTGCGATTCTGTTGAGTCACGTGTCCTATTCCACCTGTTACCTATATGTCCGAGATACACCTCCTCGCCCTACCTATTGTTTGTTGTTTGCCAGCTTTGCGAGTCGTAGGCGAGTTTAGGGTTTTTGTTGATATCTCGAAATGTTCGGGATATCTTGTTGGGATGTTGACACATGTACCACCTTTTTGAAAATGAAGTTGATAACTTTTGCTACACTTAAAAATTGATATGGGATAATAATATTGCAGAGGCATCGGTGAGCCCCTTTGCGAAAGCATCGGATTTTTGTCTCGCTTGTGTCCCCTAGGACCCGAGTTCTTGTTATCTGACTGAGCGCGCTAACCACTCGTGGGAGATTTTATCGGGATCCCCCATCACCCATTACCATTTCTCAAGTCTTGTTGAAAAGGGGGCCACAACCTTGGTTTTATTTGCCTATGCCATGTATGCCATGCTTTACTTACTGTTGCCTTCGGGTGTTTATACATTTGCCTTCGTTGTATATGTGTACCCCTTGGGACGTTTAGCGAAAGTGTGGTTCGCACGCCTAGCCGTCGCAAACCACAGTCGCCGGATGCGGCCGGACCGTTACGGGTAGCTTAGTCGGGTGGCCCCTAGGCATTCTTGTTGATTTGGGAACGGTCTTGTTGTGAGACTCCGCGTAATTAAGCGGGTTCGAGCATGCGTGTATGGTAACGATGGTGCACCCCTGTTATATCTTTCGGAAAAGTGTCGCGGTTTATGGACGACTTGGAGCTGTTTAACTCGATCATAGAACAACTTACACCTAATGTTGTCGTTAATAACTTGCTAATAACTTGTGTAGTAAGTTAGTCCTATTATAATGGAATGGATATAAAATTGTCAACTGTGTGAGTGCCTTGCTAGTACCTCTTGGCTAAGGGGGATCGCATTGGCTGGGTTTTGTTTGCAGAGTATAGAACGCTAGCTTATGCGCTCTCTCATCTTCTACGATAGACGAATGTTGTAGCGTGTCTTTATTGGTTAGTTGCTTTCTGCCGCTAAACTCCACATATGGCGGGGCGAAGGTTATACGCCCCCGGCAAGCATAGCTGGTCTCGTCTCGCAAGTACGTGCCACTTGGTACTTACCCTCGTTTTTCTCTCTCTTTTCCGAACCCGCCGACAAACAGTACGACAGGATGATGAGCGCGGGAGGCTACTTTGTCGAGTTCACGGACGACGACTTCGTTGCGTAGCAGGATCGTTCCTAAGGCAGCACACTGTGGCTTGTTGGTTATGGAACCCCGCTTGATTATCTTCGGACTCTTAGTCCAATTTGGATCTTGTCTGTACCCAGACTATTTGGCTATCTTATGTATGATGTACTTGTTGGGAGATGTTTCCCTGTTGAGTGTCATTTGGATCTTGCTCGGTAGAGCGTTGCTATATATGAACTTTATTTCCATCTTTTGTGTCATACATAGTCTTGTTGTGATATTGAATCTGTATTCCACCCTTGTATCCTGTGCACCGTGCGTGTATGTGTGAAGTGCACAGGAAGGTGAAGCACTCAGGCTTGGAAAGCCTAACGTGAGCCTTTGAGGTGGGTGATGTGTGCATGGGCGTGTCGAGCTGTTGCTTGCCTACCCATAAGCTTTGCGGGCCCCCTGTGCCTCATGCACATAAACCCGTACCTGCGCGCTCTGGGTTTTCCTACTCCTGGGGCTTACAGGCTTGGTATCAGAGCAGGACTGCCTTTAGGGGCCCTTGCAGCGGACGAAGTTGTGTCTAGAAACTCATATTTTGGTAGCTATATAGGAAAACTTTATGCGTGAGAGTAGGAATTCTGCTTTTATTTCTTACCCCACCCACCCTCCCTCTGGTAAGGAAGTGCAACGGTTTTACTCTGTTCTTATCTTGTTTCACCTAGGCTTGGACGTGTTCTGGGTAACCGTAGTGCCATAGGGAAAAGTGTTTTGAAAATGTTCTTGTACTATGGTTGCTTCATTATCATCCTTTGTCAATCTCCACATATAATCTGTTCCTTGCCATGTTGGTATTTTCATGCTAACATGTCTTCTCTCTGTTGTTCTGTTGATATCTTGACCACTTCCTTGTTCCGGCGCCTGACTTCTTTCCGATATCCTCATGCAGATGTCGTATCAACAGATCGTTCGTATGACCCAGTGCGAGGACACCCGTGGTTTTCCGGTGCTACTACGCGAGATGCTCAGCTACTTGGGCTACGTCTGGTACCCTGAGTATCGAGTGACCGAGATTCCTCGGGAAGACCCAGCACCGCTACAGAGCTGAGGTCCACGTGCCTGCTGATGACCTCCGCTACTTCCCGGAGCACTTTGCTGAGGCCACAGCGAGCTCGTTGAGATGGCTGTGCGAGAGAGCATACGCATGATCATTACGCTGCGTTCCACCTACACTTGCTTCGAGAGGTCTCCGTACCGCTCGTCCCGTCTGGGGTCCGTGTATTCAGGCGAGGTACCACCTGGTGGGTACGCGACCGGAGCGGAAAACAGCCGCTTGTTCATGACAGCTCGGTTCGTGCAGTGCCAGACCGTTTTACTCAGGCTCTTCTCACGAGCTGGACTTCGTCACGAGCAGCCTGTGCCCTGGCGGCTTTGGCAGCTTATACCACTCCTCAGGTCGCACCCCTCCTACCCGCAGAGTGTGCAGTTCCCTCCCATTGTGCTCCTTCGGATGTTGGAGGGTACGTGCCGGACCGTGGGCAGCTTCTCTCGGTCGACCCACACCACCGAGGGCCACTTCTGTACGGAGAGCAGGGTCCTGAGGCTCACTCTTTGTACACTCCGAGGCTCCATCTTCCCGTGGATCAGCACAGTCGTGGTCGCCGCCGTACCAACAGGCATCGTGGTGATTACCAGCCCATGGGTTGAGTGGATGTGTTAGATTTGCTATCCTTGTATCCTTGTGTTGGTTGTAGTTGTTCTATCCTTTGTATCCGGTTGTATGGATCTCATGTGTATTTGAACCTTGTATGGTGTACCTTGATGAATTCTATGGATCGATGTGTTATCTGATCTTGAATCCTTGTTCTAAGCTTTGTTGTCATATGTTGTTTCAACCGTCTTAATGTTTTCCCTCAACAGGATGGTTAGACCTCCACCACCTCCTCCGCTGGGACCAACCCTGTTGCAAATGACTCAACTGTTGGGTCAGATGCAGCAAACCCAGCACAACTTTGATCAAGCTCGTCAAGGCTATGGCCGAGTGATGATCCGGGACTTCCTGCAGCTGAACCCGCGATCGTTTGACTCTACTCCTGAACCGCTGGATGCAGATGATTGGGTGCGTGATGTCAACCGCATGCTCAACACAGCGGGAGTCGCCCCAGAAGACAAAGTGCGGTTTGCGACTCACCTACTCACAGGAGGGTCCGCCGCATGGTGGGAGAACTTTCTCGAGATGCATCCCGCCAATGCACCTGATGTCACATGGGAAGAGTTCAGGGAAGCTTTCAGGAGCCACCACATTCCTGAAGGGCTCATGGACAGGATGAAGGAGAAATTCCTCAGTCTCGTTCAAGGCAACAAAGATGTGATGGCATACAGCATCGAGTTCTCCAAGCTAGCTCGCTATGGTGGTGAAGAAGTGTCTACTGATGCCAAGAAGCAGAAGAGGTTCCGTAATGGCCTCAAGCCGGCACTCAAGTACGCGCTCACTCATGTCACGCTGGACACCTTCGACAAGCTTGTCAACACTGCCATCAAGGAAGAGTCGGGTAGGCTTGCGTTCGAGGAGTCGCGCAAGCATACTCGAGAGGTTGGTGCTCCTTCAGCATCAACGCCGCCTCAGAAGCGCAGGTTGTGGGTTCCTTATCCCGCACCGCCAAGACAGGCTGCACAAGCTGGGTATGCTCCCCGCGCCGCAAACGCTGGGTATGCTCCCCGCCCTCCCGCCCCACAGCTACAGCAGAGGACCTACCAACCTCCGCCAAGGCCTGCATATGGTGGACCAAGCCGATGGGTCCACGTGCCGACCCCACATGCTACAAGTGTGGTCAGGTTGGGCACATCTCCACCTTCTGCCCTCAGAAGCTACCTCCACCACCACCTCGCTCTACTCCGGCACAAGCGATAGTTCGTGCACCAGCTCCGGGCCGTGCCTTCAACAACAACAACAGGCAAGGTCCGAGGGCTGCTCGCGTCAACAACCTCAACATCGAGCAGGCTGAACAAGCTACCGACGTCGTGCTTGGTACTTTGCTTGTTAACTCTATCCCTGCAAAAGTTCTGTTTGATACAGGAGCTTCTCTATCTTTTGTATCTGATAGTTTTGCTCAAAGTAACAACCTCCCTATGGAAAGCTTACCGTCTAATCTCTTGGTTCATTCTCCCGGAGGACAAATGTTATCTTCAAAGATAAGTCATGGCAATCAAATTCAGATTGGAAGCCATGTGTTCCTTGCATCCCTCATCGAGTTAAGATCTTCTGGCATTAATGTCATCCTTGGCATGGATTGGTTGAAGGCCAACAAGGTTGTCATTCATTGCGCTAAGAATTCAGTTTCCCTTCCTACTTCGACAGGAACCTTGACCTATACACCTTCTCAGACACCTTCCGTTAAGCTCTTTGCTTTGAATCCTAGTTCTCTTCCGGAGCTTGAGTCTATACCGGTGGTTTGCGACTTTCCAGATGTTTTTCCTGAAGAACTCCCAGGTATGCCACCTGACAGGGCTGTTGAGTTCGTCATTGAACTAGAGCCTAGAACAGCTCCTATCTCAAAGCGGCCATACAAAATGGGTCCAAATGAGTTGGTTGAACTCAAGAAGCAGCTTGACGAGTTGCAAAAACTCGGTTTCATTCAGCCAAGCACTTCTCCATGGGGATGTCCTACCATCTTCGTCAAGAAAAAGGATAAAACTGATCGATTGGTGGTTGACTACCGCCCTCTCAATGAGAAAACGATCAAGAATACATATCCTCTTCCTCGCATCAATGAGCTCTTTGATCAGCTTGCGGGTGCAACTGTGTTCTCTAAGATGGATTTGAGAAGCGGTTATCACCAAATCAAAATCCGTAAAGAAGATGTACCCAAGACAGCCTTCAAAACTCGTTATGGTCTCTATGAATACACCGTCATGTCCTTTGGCCTCACTAATGCTCCTGCCACTTTCTCTCGGTTGATGAACTACATTTTCATGGAGTACCTCGACAAGTTTGTGGTAGTCTATCTCGATGATATCCTTGTCTACTCCAAGTCCAATGAGGAGCATGAAGAGCATCTTCGCCTCATCCTCATGAAGCTTCGTGAACATCGTCTTTATGCCAAGTTCTCCAAATGTGAATTCTGGCTTCCTCAAGTCGTCTATCTTGGCCATGTCATTTCGGAAAAGGCATGCTGTCAATCCTGAAACCGTCAAGGCGATCGTTGAATGGCTTCCTCCGAAGAATGTCAAGCAAGTGAGAAGTTTCCTCGGTTTGGCAAGTTACTGCCGCCGCTTCGTTGAGAATTTCTCCAAGATCGCCAAGCCTCTTACCGATCTCCTGAAGAAAGACAAGAAGTTCCTTTGGTCTCCTCAATGTCAAGAAAGCTTTGACCTCCTCAAGCAGAAGCTCACTTCCACACCTGTCCTTATTCTACCAGATACTTCTAAACCTTTCCAGATATTCTGTGATGCCTCTCTTCATGGACTAGGTGCTGTCCTCATGCAAGAACGTCAAGTTGTGGCGTATGCTTCTCGTCAGTTGAAAAAGCATGAACTCAACTATCCCACACATGATCTTGAGCTTGCAGCCGTGTTACATGCTTTAATAACATGGCGCCAATACTTGTTGGGCAACAAATGTGAGATCTTCACCGACCACAAGAGTCTCAAATACATCTTCACCCAACCCAACTTGAACCTCCGTCAAACGAGATGGATGGAAACCATCAAGGACTTTGATCTGTCTATCAGTTACACTCCAGGCAAAGCTAATTTTATGGCTGACGCCCTTAGTCGCAAGTCCTATTGCAACAACCTCATGATTCAAGAAAGTCAACCTTCTCTTTATGAAGAATTCAGGAAATTGAATCTTGAGCTCGTTCCCCAAGGCTACCTTGCAAACTTGGTGATCACGCAAACTCTTGAAGATAAGATCCGAAAAGGACAGTTGCGAGATATTTGCAGCAAGAACATCAAAGAGAATATGCACAAGCCCAAGTACAAGTCTTTCTCTATCGACGATCAAGGAACTCTGTTTTTCCAAGGTCGTTTTGTTGTTCCAAACGATCCAGACCTGAGAAACCTCATTCTCAAAGAAGCTCACGACACTCCTCTTTCTATCCATCCTGGCAGCACAAAGATGTATCTCGATATCAAGTCTACCTATTGGTGGACTAGGATGAAAAGGGATGTTGCTCGCTATGTCTCGAGAATGTGATGTCTGTCGCCGTGTCAAAGCGAGAACATCGAGACCTGCGGTGTCCTCCAACCCCTGAAGATTCCTGAGTGGAAATGGGATAAGATTGAGATGGACTTCGTAACTGGTTTTCCAAAGTCTCGAAAAGGCAATGATGCTATCTTCATGGTGATCGACCGTCTTTCCAAGGTTGCTCACTTCCTTCCTGTCAAAGAGACAATATCTGCTAGTCGGTTAGCTGAGCTCTACACTGCAAAGATCGTCTCTCTTCATGGTGTTCCCTTGGAGATAAGCTCTGATCGCGGAAGTATCTTCACTTCCAGATTTTGGGCTAGCTTTCAGAAAGCTATGGGAACTAATCTGCTCTTCAGCACCGCTTACCATCCGCAAACGAGTGGGCAAGTCGAAAGAGTCAATCAGATTCTCGAGGACATGCTCCGTGCCTGTGTTATCTCCTTCGGCATGAAATGGGAAGAATGCCTTCCATTCGCTGAGTTCTCTTACAACAACAGCTATCAAGCCAGTTTGGGCATGGCACCTTTCGAAGCTCTCTATGGTCGCAAATGCAGAACACCTCTAAACTGGTCTGAAACCGGTGAAAGGCAAATCTTTGGCCCCGATGTCATCAACGAGGCTGAAGAAAAGGTGCGAATCATTCGTGACAATCTGAAGATAGCACAGTCTCGGCAGAAAAGCTATTATGACAGCAAGCACCGGGATATGATCTATCAGCCTGGAGATCAAGCTTACCTCCGTGTTACTCCAATGAGGGGCACTCATCGCTTTGGTATCAAAGGCAAGCTGGCGCCAAGATACATTGGTCCCTTCAAAGTTCTAGCAAAGCGTGGTGAAGTCGCTTACCTCCTTGAACTTCTGAGAAGCTCTCAAAAGTGCACGATGTCTTCCACGTGTCACAGCTCGAAAGTGCTTCAAAGATCCGGCCGTGCAGTTGATCACGAGTCCATCGACCTCCAAGAAGACCTCTCCTACAAAGAGCATCCCGTTCGGATTCTTGATGAAGCTGAACGTCGAACTCGCAACAACTCGTCAAGTTCCTCAAGGTGCAGTGGTCGCACCATTCCGATAAAGAAGCAACTTGGGAGCGGGAAGATCAACTCCGTTCCAGTACCCGTCCTTTTCTCTTCTTCCTGAGAATCTCGGGGCGCGATTCCTTCAAGGGGGGGCGTTTGTAACATCCCAAGAGTAATACATAGACCCCTTTGTACCTTCTTGCATTTTTGTTCATGCCATCATGTTGCATTCATGCATATCACCACTTTGGTTTTACTAAATTGCATTTGCCTTTGGTTTTGCTTTATTGCTTTGGTTCTTGGTTTTCTTCTCCTCTCTCTTGGCACTTTCCCTCACTCTTGTGATGTTCCAAGAAAGGCCACATAATTCTCCTCCCTCTTTTATCACAATACAATAAGGCCATGCCAAAATTTTCTAAAGTTTTGGTGGCCTCTTTTAAACCTCTCCTACCCCTTCTATTTTACAATACCAACTAGAATTGAGTTGGAGATACTCCATATCAGATGGTTGGTTTAATATTTTGTAAAACTACTATTGTTGCACATAAAATCATGGAGCCCTTTTTTTATTCCTTTAGCTCTATGCATAATTCCCTTTTAATTTATTTCTCTTCCTCTTCCCTCCATCACATGTGATACGAGGTTCTTCTCATATTCTTTCCCCTCTTCAAACATTCAAACAACACCTTTTCTCAATTTCAGAAAAGAGTTCTTATTTGAAAAGAAAATAAAAACAGAATTCAAAAGAGGAGAGAAAGAAAAATAAAACCCTAACTAAACCTAACCCAACCCTCTCCCAGCCGGCCAGCCCAGCTGTTTCTCTCAGCCCAGCTGCCTCTCTCCCCGTCCAGCCCACCAGCTAGCCCAGCCCACTTACCAAAGAGGTAAGCCTCCTCTCCCGTCGCCACCTTTCCACGTCGGAGCTCTTCACCAAATCGAGCATGGCGACCCCCAGGCAACTCCACGTCGCCAACTCCTCCATCCCACGGCCTCCCCTCTCCTCTATTAAACAGCAGCACAGCACCAGCCACCCTCCTGGAACCCTAGACCTCGTCTCCTCCTTCAACAGCCGCCGCCACCCTCTCTCTGTCTCCAACGCAAAACTACCGAGAGTGTTTTTGCCGATCACGTCGCCGTTCGCCGCCGTCGCCATGGCCACCGGCGAGTTCACCTGAGCGCGGGGATCGCATCACCTCTCCCTCCTCTTCGTCCTGGACATCCTCACGGACACAAGCCGCCAAGATCTGCGCGTCCTAGCCACGCCATCGTCGCCGTCTACCCCGGCTTCTCCCTCTTCTTCGACTCCGGCCATCCCTCCGCCGTTTCCCCCTCGACAGCGACAACTCCAGGGTGAGCACCGCCACAGCAAACCTCCTCTTTTCCTCCCTGCATGAGTGCATGCCCGAGATCGAGATCGAGACGAGGAAAAGGGTGCACTTTTATCTGCTTCTCGGAACCCAACTTCCGATGAACCTCGCCGGCGGCACACACCTCCCCTTAACGCGCCGTCTGCGCCAGTCGACGCACGACATCGCGGGCTACAGCTTTGCTGTGGACACCATCCCAAAACGAGGCACGCACGCGACGCCCACGTCGACGCAAGCTGGTACCGTGAGCAGATCTCGCCACTCCGTCACCGGCGTGGTACCTTTTTCTCCGGCGTATCACCGGCAACACAAGCCGTTCCAGCATGAGATCCTTGTACCTCTAGATGCACGGTACCTCAGGCTACATCTACGTTTTTGAATCATCCAAAACGGTCGAGTATTGGCGTCGCCACCGTCTCCCAAAGTCGAGGCCAGAGCAGGGTCGAGATCTCGTTTTCAGTTTCGTCGTGACGCTGCTCCCTTTTCCGTTGATCACCGCCGGCGCCACGATGCTCCGTCTGCCACGAAATCTGTCCCTATTTAATCTTGATATGTTCTACATACTCAACTACATCAGAGCCATGCCTAACGCTAACCAAATCAGTCGCTAGCACGACTTTAAAATCTGTGCACAAATACACCTACAGGAACTGCAACTGTCACGTTCCAGTTTCGTCTGTCACAAATTCAGTTAGCTAGCCTTTACACTATACCTTGTCTGGATCGCGTATATGTTCAGATACGAAGCAGCAGCCTAGTGGCACTGCGCCACGCCTCACCTCCGCGCGACCCAGGCTCGAATCCTGGCCGACGCAGGATAAAAGCCACCCTTTTTGCTCTGCCACGCTGGCATGCCTACGTGGCCACGGACCCCACCAGTCATTGACCCAGGCTAGGTTCCAGCTCGGTGAAAAATGACTCCCGCCCAAATCCTTTCCAGATTCGAAATTCTATTCTTTTCTTTTTCCCAATTTGAAATCTGCCTACTTTTTCACTATTTTATTTTGGCACTTTTTGAATTCCAATTTGTACAAACTTTATGTCCATTCCGGTCAACTTTTCATGAACTATTCAAATATGAACTTTGTTTGGTTTTTTTGAATAATTAAAATTTGGACAAAAATTAAAATCTGAATTTAATTGAGTATTATGGCATAATTCATAACTCTTAATTCATAACTCCAAATTGAACAATTTATATATCCATTTTCATCAGAAAAGCGAGAGGATTTCAAATCTTGCATCACCATGCATCATTAGCATCATCTCTGAGTTCTCCAAAGTAAAATGGCAATACAGAACTAAGTGTTATGTGAGGGTGCTTATCATTTCATGTGAGTTATGAGCACCCCACTTAATTTTGCTTTGCACAAATCATCTTGCCATGTCATCATGCATCATATTGCGCATTGCAGCTACTTGTATTGATTTGTGCTATACTTTCTATGTATGTGCTATTTGGTTCTTCTCGAGTAGACGCCGACGCAGAGCAGTACGAGCAGGAGTACGAGCACCCTCAGGAGGATCGTGCCTGTGCTTCTACCGCTGATCTGACAGGCGAGCCCACCTCTTCACCTATTTTACAGTTTTGCTCTTTTGATCTATTGCTATCCCTATGTTGCGATTCTGTTGAGTCACGTGTCCTATTCCACTGTTACCTATATGTCCGAGTTACACCTCCTCGCCCTACCTATTGTTTGTTGTTTGCCGGCTTTGCGAGTCGTAGGCGAGTTTAGGGTTTTGTTGATATCTCGAAATGTTCGGGATATCTTGTTGGGATGTTGACACATGTACCACCTTTTTGAAAATGAAGTTGATAACTTTTGCTACACTTAAAAATTGATATGGGATAATAATATTGCAGAGGCATCGGTGAGCCCCTTTGCGAAAGCATCGGATTTTTGTCTCGCTTGTGTCCCCTAGGACCCGAGTTCTTGTTATCTGCTAAGCGCGCTAACCACTCGTGGGAGATTTTATCGGGATCCCCCATCACCCATTACCATTTCTCAAGTCTGAAAAGGGGCCACAACCTTGGTTTTATTTGCCTATGCCATGTATGCCATGCTTTACTTACTGTTGCCTTCGGGTGTTTACTGTTGCCTTCGGGTGTTTATATTCTGTCTTGTACCCCGCGGGACGTTTAGCGAAGCGTGTGGTTCGCACGCCTGCCGTCGCAAACCACTGAGTCCGCTTGGAGTACGGCCGACTTCGTACGGGTAGCTTAGTGGGTGGCCCCCCTAGGCATTCTTGTTGATTTGGGAACGGTCTTGTTGTGAGACTCCGCTTGTAATAAGCGGGTTCGAGCATGCGTGTATGGTAACATGGTGCACCCCTGCAGGGTTATATCTTTTTAAGCCGTGTCCGCGTTATGGATGACTTGGGTGTTTAACTCGATCATAGAACAACTTACACCTAATGTTGTCGTTAATAACTTGCTAATAACTTGTGTAGTAAGTTAGTCCTATTATAATGGAATGGATATAAAATTGTCAACTGTGTGAGTGCCTTGCCAGTACCTCTTGGCTAAGGGGATCGCATTGGCTGGGTTTTGTTTGCAGAGTATAGAACTGCTAGCTTATGCGCTCTCTCATCTTCTCGATAGACGAATGTTGTAGCGTGTCTTTATTGGTTAGTTGCTTTGCTGCCGCTAAACTCCACATCAGCCGGGCGAAGGTTATGCCGCCCAGCACAGCTGGTCTCGTCTCGCAAGTACGTGCCACTTGGTACTTACCCTCGTTTTTCTCTCTCTTTTTCCGGAACCCGCTTTTCGACAAACAGGTACGACAGATGATGAGCAGTACGCAGGAGGCTACTTTGTCGAGTTCACGGACGACGACTTCGTTGCGTAGCAGGATCGTTCCTAAGGCAGCAGCCTGTGGCTTGTTGGTTATGGAACCCCGCTTGATTATCTTCAGGACTCTTAGTCCAATTTGGATCTTGTTTGTACCCAGACTATTTGGCTATCTTATGTATGATGTACTGTTGGGAGATGTTTCCCTGTTGAGTGTCATTTGGATCTTGCTCAGTAGAGCGTTGCTATATATGAACTTTATTTCCATCTTTTGTGTCATACATAGTCTTGTTGTGATATTGAATCTGTATTCCACCCTTGTATCCTGTGCACCGTGCGTGTATGTGTGAAGTGCACAGGAAGGTGAAGCACTCAGGCCTGGAAAGCCTAACGTGAGCCTTTGAGGTGGGTGATGTGTGCATGGGCGTGTCGAGCTGTTTCTTGGCCTACCCATAAGCTTGGGAATGCGAGGCGACCTCACGGTCCCTTGTAGTGACCTCATGCACATAAACCCCTCATACCTGCGCGCTCTGGGTTTTCCTACTCCTGGGGCTTACAGGCGGGCACTAACGGCCAAGCACTAGATAAGTCGTCTAGCAATTATGCAGTGCAGTACAGAATATAAACACCCGAAGGCAACGAAGTAAACACCCGAAGGCAACGATAAGTAAAGCATGGCATACATGGCATAAGCAAATAAAACCAAGGTTGTGGCCCCCTTTAACTGACTTGAGAAAAGGTAATGGGTGAGGGGGGTCCCAACAATCGTCCCCACGTACGGGTAGAGCGCTCAATCTCGGAGCAGATAACAAGAACTCGGGTCCTAGGGGACATTAGCGAGTCAAAGTTCCGATGCTTTCGCAAAGGGGCTCACAGATGCCTCTGCTTACAATTTTAGTTGTTAACAATAAAGTAAGTGTGATTATCTCCAACAACATAACCATAAACCATGTGTCATGATTCCCCAACAGATAACCCGATAAGGTAGCAACAACGATAACGAGATATAAACAACACTAGCATACACTACGACTCGCAAGGCAGACACGATAACCAAACAATAACGTAGGAGGTGGTGGTGGCAATATGGGCTGCTTGAGGTAACAAGTGGAAAGGGCACGTGAAAGAACGCAACTCAAGGCTAGCATAAGAGAGAAGGCAAAAATAAAATAGGTGAGCGACTCCTGCAGAGACAGGAGTTTAGGAAATGCTTGCCTGTTAAAACTTGCCGAGGAACATCCGGAGAACTTATCGTATCTCACCACACCACTTCGTGATCCTATCCGGGAAGAAGCAAATCGCTACAACAACCAACGGATGCAAAACTTACAACTACGGAAGAAGAACCGGCATGCTCATGATATGATATGCATGTCATGGCAAACATGATGCGGCGATGCAACTTACCCAATTTAAGCGGAACCGGAGTCCGGACAAACAATTATTAGGTTCAAGTTATTTTTCTACCCCACATAATTAAATGTTTATTAACATGGCAACACATGGCATGGTTGAGTTACGGCAAAATTAAATGGAACCGGGATAAGAGAGAAGTAGTCCCGCACAATTCCATATTTAGTTATTAGGTGATTCGCTATTTGCCTGAACAACCCCATGATGCGCGATGCGATGCAACACATGATGATACGATGCGACAAGACAAAAATAACACATGTACGAAAGATGCAACAAGATCAGAAAAGCAAATTTTATAAAAAATAGGGCTTATGGTCGGGGTCTCACGGTACCGGAACAAAGGTGGTCGCCGGGGCGGAGTGGAAGCAGCGGGAGTCGCCGACGTCGAGGAAGTAGTCGAAGCCGGGGTCTTCGGATCCATGTCGTCGTCTTCATGTCGAAGCGGAAGTAGTCGAAGCGTCGGACACCAGGAAGTAGACCTTGTCGGTGAGGCGTCGGCGGACCCGGCATGGTGGTCGATGTCGAACTTGAATTGGCGCCGAGGTCGGAGAAGCACTTGTCGGTGAGGCGGCGTCGGTGAAGGGGTAGTGGTCGCGCCGGATAGGAACAAACGGACACGGTCGCCGGAAAGAACGGGGGCCAAAACTGGTGCGGGAATTTTGTCGAACGCGTGGCGGGTGCTCAAAACACGGGACAAAAACTGTACAAAGTTGTGCCGCCGGTGTACTGCTATGTATACTGTTGAGGTACACGTACACGGAAAAAGGCTAGACAAGCTAGCATGAAGCTGATGGATTGGATATACAGTGGATAGCACGCTAGCAGGCAACAATTGAAAAAAATAGGTAAGATTCATGCGTGCTGGACATCAATCTGCTGGGCATGTGGCCTCTTTGGTACTGAAAAGAAGTAGTGATAGCTGCAGATGCGTACACGCGTGGGGATCAACCAAACAGGGCAGGGAGGTGGCGATGGTGTGATGCGCTGCGCAGGATCAGGGAGCCGGTCAGCCAGCAGCACGCGCACGGGGAAAGGACAGCGCGGAGCGAGCGCGCGCTGCGGCTCGGTTGGTTGGCACGCGCTTGAGCGGCGCGTGGCCTGAGGCGGGCTGGTGGCGCGTGGCGACGGGAGCGGGCGGCTCACGCGTTGCGACGCTGGCTGTCGGTGGCTTGGCGTGGCGCGGGAAAAGGGCGGGCCGGCCGGCACGGCGTGCGAGGCGAGCTGGCGCGGCGCTACGCATGCGCGGCGGGAGTGGCGACGTGGCGACCGGCTCGGGCGAGCGCTGCAGGCGAGCGGGCGCGGGCGACGAGGAAAAGAGCGGGAGAGCGGCTCGGCGCTGGTCGCTGGCTTGCGCGCGCGTCCAGGAAACGAGGCAGCCGGCGACGCGACGCGAAAGAGGACGGCCGTCGACGAAATTTGCAACGAAATTTTTGGACAGAAAATTGGGAGATTTGGTGGGGAAGAAAAGTGGGGAATTTTGGATCTCAGATCTGATTTGGGGGCTAGGGTTTGGAGAGGAGGAAGAAGGGGAGGGGAGCTGCCCTTAAATAGGCCAAGGTGGTAGGTGGGCTTGGGCTAGTTTTGGACCAAAACTTTGTCAGACTTTCGCCCACTTTTATTTAGCAAACGATAAAATAATTTTAGCACAACATTTTATTTAAAGTAATGGACCGGAAAAATAGATTTGGTTTTGATTTTCGAAATTAAGAGAAGAGCGGGTGGCTTTATAATTCGCCGGGGTATTTTAATAAAACAAAATAGGGTTTTCGGAGAATAATTTTCGCGGTTGAAAATATGCCAGAAAAATGCATGATGACGTCACGATGACGCAAGAAACAAAACAACAAACAAATCTAATTTGGAATATTTTCCGGGACGTTACAAGGTGGCGCTACCTGCGGCGGCGGCGGGAAATTTCGGCAGCTTGGCGGCGGGAAATTTCGGCAGCTTGGCGGCGCTGAAATCGTCTAGGGTTGGCCTCCAGTGTCGCGGATGGTGGCTCCGCCCGCGACGCGGAGGTTATATACATACCCCCTTTTGTCGCGGGTGGTGGCTCGACCCGCGACAAAAGGCCCCCTTTTACCGCGATAAAGGGGGCCTTTTATCGCGGGCCGAGCCACGACCCGCGACAAAAGGGGGTGGGGGCTGATCCGCGCCAAGTGCATCCAACGGCTCCGGCCGTTTGAATCCAACGGCCTGGAGCCGTTGGACGCAGATCAGTCCACATTTCTAAACTTTTTCCTTTTCTGTTTTAAATAAACCCTGTTTATCTATTTTAAATTAATAAAAACTATTATTTTAATAACTTTTAAATGGTAACTCAAATAGAAATGTTTTATATATGAAAATTGATCAGAAAAATCCAATGAACATGAATATGACATCCATATACCTATTGGCATCTCGCATCATAGTCGTGTATGTTTCACCCTAATGATATGCAGAGTATTTCGGACACCGACTAAGGTTTCCCCGCTCCGTTTAACTCAAATGGAGCCGTTGAATGAAAATGCGACAAAGGGGGCTGACCCGTTTCTGTTTTTTTCTACTGTGCAACGCCGCCGTGCCACACGTGTCTTCCCCGTGCCACGTGTCGCCGCCGCTTCCACGTGCCTCGCCCCGCCGCGCGGCGTGCGACGTGTAGCCGCGGCTTACCGTGCCATGCCACGTGCGCTATATAAAGCGCCGCGTGCGTGCGCAACCACACGTCGCCGCCGCCCTCCGCTCATTCATCTCGGGATGCCGCCACGCCGTCGCGGGTCGTCCGGTTTCCGTGGCGTCCGAGCGCGTCCGAGCGGTAGGTTCTACGCCGAGATACGCGTCGGTGGCTTCCGTCTCACCCTCGGCACGTACAACACGCCGGAGCTGGCGGCGCGCGCTTACGATGCGGCCGCGTGGCGATTTTGGCGGCCACGGCGCGACATGAACTTCCCGGATGTCGAATCGCTAGAGGAGGCGAAGTTCCTCGTGCCAGCGCCGTGCCTCGTTGACGACGAGGACCGCCGGCACCGCAGTGCAGCAGGATCGCCATCGCCGAGCACGACGAGGAGTTGATGCGCCGGTGGAGGGCGTTCCCAACGACGTCGACAACACCAACGTGTTCTTCGCTGACCTCGGGGCACAGCGCAGGTCCAACAGGCACCATCGTCGGGCCGTCGCCGAGTTCGAGCTCGACAACCGAATACAACTTGGGCCGAAAACGACCCTCGGTGGGACGACATTTGGACGGAGACAACCTCCGACGACGGGTAGAGACTAGACTAGTCGTTTATCTATTTTAATTGTAATTTCAATAAAGTTGTTGTCGGTGGCTTCATCCTGGCTGACGCTGATGATGAGAAATTTTATTACGATTGAACTGGAATTAAAGTACAGAGCTCAACTGAAAATTAAGATACATGGCCAGATTCGAATGTTGGAGTCATTCAGTCATAGTCGTGCCTAGCCCTATACGTCGCCTGTAGTCATCATAGTCGCCGACGTCATCGTCGCTAGCATCGGGGTCGCGGTTGTCGAACCTCGGCGGGAGAGCACGCGTGTTTGGGACGAGGGTAGCGTAGGCGGGGGCCATGGTAGGCCATGACGCTACTGAGAGTCGGCCGCGCCACCACAGCCGACGGCCGGCCTCGTTGAAGTTCGAACGAGGCGTGCCGTCCTCCTCGTACCTGCGCACTCTCACGCCGATTGATGAAGAAGCGTCCCAAGTCGAGCTGTAGTCGGGATGCCGGGGATTCCTCCGCTGCTCGCGTGAGCTCGAAGTAGTAGTGGTTCGTGATGGCCATCTCGCGTGCCACACCTAGAGGGATAGGAGGGACCGGTGCGCCTCCGATGCTCAGCAACCAGCCGGTCGGGACGCGGTAGCCGGCGGGCAGGGGTAGTTTGAGCGCAAAGCGCCTCCGCCTCCGGGGTGTTAGAGATACGATGGAAGCCATGGGAGAGAGTGATGAGGTTTGCAGATATGAGTCTAGATGTGATATTTAAATGGAGGCCAAGCCTACATATATATAGTGAAAAAATGGCGGGAAGACGAAGGCGGGAAGCGGTGGAAAGCGCGGAAAGAAAATAGGCGGGAACGCAGTGGCGGGCTTTCATCCCAGGTGGGGGCTCAAACCGGGACAAAAGATAGGGGGCCTTATCTAGGAGGGTCTTATCTGGGGGAGGCTTATATAGGAGGGCCTTATCTGGGGGGTGGTTGACGTGCGGGCAACCATTAGTACCGGCTGGTGGGTACAAGGGACTAAAGGTGGTTTTGTGTCATCTAACAAAGCTGTCGGCGGAAAGGACGTGTCGGTAACCTTTATTCCCGGTTGGTGGGTGCAACCGGGACTAAAGCGTGGGATAAGGACATGGGTGGGCCTTTTGCTCGATGAGATAAAGCATGTAGCGCACGATGCCCTGTCGAAGGAACAAGACAAAGTAGAAGCGGCGCCTTGCCTATAAAAGGAGCATCGATACGCCTTGGCAAGCAGATCAACAAGCCAACCTAGCAGGTAGGGAGAGTTTCATCCCCATGGATGGAGGAAAGGGTTGGGAAATCTCCCGTGGCGCAGCTTCTCGAAGATGTCGTTGGTGCACACGCCCTACGGCATCTTCGGAAGTTGCGCCTCGAGAAAATTTCCTGCAAGCCCGTGAAAGACTCCATCTCCTCTAACAGTGTTGGGGAAAGGGTTCTCATTATTACATAAATGTAGAGATTGTCTTGGGAACTACATATGAAGAATACATTATTACATTACAGGTTTAAATATCGCCAACATCGCCATCTAGTGCTGTGATTTTCTTCTACACCGTAGCCATGGAGAATCTTCATCATTTAGCAAGATACTTGGGTCAATTTTCACCGTGAAGGGCGGAATTTCTTTAAACTTATTATAATCTTCTGACATGTCTGTCTTGTCATCCACTCCCACGATGTTTCTTTTCCCCGAAAGAACTATGTTGCGCTTTTGCTCCTCGGTTGATGTTTCCATTTCAGCAATTCCAATACGCGGCCCAGCTTTCTCTGCCCATCTTCACAACCTGGGTACAACAATTTATGGTGGTCCTCTAACATCTTGTCGAACTGCAACCTCTCCTTATCTGTGCCACAGTCTCTCCTTGCATCAGAAATGACCCGACGAAGATCATCATCAACTGGATCATCTGGTGCCCGTTCTTCACCTCATTCCGCTTCATTGTCTTCCATTTCGGTGTCATTGTATAATTCAGAGAACATAGATCGGTACTGGTCATCGTTATCTTCTTCTTCATCGCCGTCTTCCATCATAACCCCTTCTTCTCGTGCTTGGTCCAAACATTATAGCTGAATCCAAACCGAAGCAGGTGGCTCTTAATGTCTCTTGAGCAAGAGTAATCCTTCTCATTCTTACATTTCAGACATGGACAGCAAAACCTGCTTCGACTTGTTGGCCTTGGCCATAAGCAGGAAAGAATTCACGCCCTCTCTGAAAGCGGGAGCACATCGGTTACCGTACATCCATGGATGACTCATCTGCATCATAAGTACAATTATGTATCAGAAGCAATCACATTGCTAAAATTAGTATTGTACGGACTATGTATACGAGAAAATAGTTGCTAACCTTTTAGGATCAAAAAGAGGAGAAATCTTATCAAATAAAATCAAGTGGCATCCCTCACAAACATTTCATTAAACACCTCTTGTGCACATGAAGAAAAAAAAAGCTAGCATAAACCTCCACCTTTCACCACCAAGGAAAAAATGTAGGGAGGTGGGGGGGGCTGGCTGTGTGTATATATAGGCCTGGCCCTTTTGTCGCGGGCCGTATCACGACCCGCGACAAAAGGGGTGCCAGCAGGCGGCGCCAAGCCTCAGCCCCCTTTTGTCGCGGGTCGTGGTACGGCCCGCGACAAAAGGCCCGGACCGCTCCAAAGGGTTTCGGGGCGACGTGGCCAGGCCATTTGTCGCGGGTCGAGACGCGCCCGCGACAAAAGGCTTCCGTGAAAGCCCTGTTTTCCACTAGTGATATCTAGACTCTTTGTTAGCTGTGATTTCCGTTTTAAGAATGAAGATATCTATGTGGAAGCAATAAAGATAGACTAATGCTTGTCTTTTCAGGCAATTTCCTGTTTTATGTGACGATGAATGTCAGTGATAGTCCCATGGCATCATCTGTCTGTTACTATCTTGAATTTTTTGCATTATATCTTGTTAAAGGTCAAACGAGACTGGAATGTTAATAATGGCGTAGTGCTAGTCCTTTGTGAGCATGGTGTTGTATAGTCCCTACCCATTGGTGTTGGTGTTGCTCTGTTTAGTTAACTGTTTCACTACCTACTTTTAATGTGAATTTAGTACATGGGTATGCAGATATGGCTGGGATGAATATTTAAGATTGGCAGCGGTGGCCTCTTTTTGGTCTCCATGGTTAAGGTGAGCTTCTGCTTCTTCACTTGTCTGGCGTGGTTGTATGATAACCGCTTTCAGCTGTTGTTACATCCCTCTACTGAAACCCATGAAGTTTTTGTCTTTTACCACTAAAAGTAAGTTGGTTATGTTGCCAGGTCCAAATATGGTGCTGTTGGCCTGGGAATCATGAAAGTTTTGCATGTATGTTGGTTGTAGGCATAGTGTAGTTGCAGTTGATGATGAAAATTTAATAGAAAGTCCCAGTTAATGAGGACAGATGGCTCATTGCTTTAGTTGCTCCTGTGGGCAGTAGGAGTTCGGAGCCCGGTCCCCCTCGCCGCTCCCGTGGGCGGCGGGAGGGAACCCTAGACGCCACCTGCTCGACCTCCTCCCCCTGCTCCTCCCTCTCCTCCCCTCCGCCGGAGGGCGTCGTTGGGCAAAGCCCGGGCGCTGGCGGCGGCGGGAACTCCTCTCCCCCTCACGCGGAGGACTTGGCGCAGGCCGACGGGGCCGGTGAGGGCGGCGCGCTTTACGAGGGGCGCGGCTGTGCGGCTGCCTCGGCAGTGGCGTGGCGGCTTCGTGGTGTGTTGTCGTCCCCGTGCTGGAGGCGGCGGCTGCTCTCGGGCGGCCACCAAGTCTGGTGGCGGACGGCGCGGCCCAGGTGGTTTCTTGGGTCGCCAGCGACGGTGACGGCGCTGGGAATGGCGGCGACGGCGCTGGGGATGACGGCGACGACGTTGGCGGCAGGCGGCCGGAGATGGCGCCATGGCGGTGCGGGCTTGCTGGGTCTGGTGGGCTCCGGCCGTTTGTTTGTTTGTTTGGCTGATGGAACGACCCATTTTTCGGGCTCTTCTATATTTTTCGCGGGCGTGATGGGATAGCCGAATATATTGGGTTCTTCTATATTGTCGTCAGGTACATCATCGGTGCTCTCGATCGGAATAAATGACGAGTCAATGGACCCGGAGATTTTTCCACCTTTTTTTTTCCTCCTTGAAGAAAATTTCTTCGGGTTCCTCCTTGGAGAAAATTTCTTCGGGTTCCTCCTTGAAGAAAATTTTGTCGGGTTCCTCCTTGGAGAAAAAAATTTCGGGTTCCTCCTTGGAGAAAATTTCTTCGGGTTCCTCCTTGGAGAAAATTTTGTCGGATTCTTCCTTGGAGAAAATTTCTTCGGGTTCTTCCTTGGAGAAAATTTCGTCGGGTTCCTCCTTGGAGAAAAAAATTTCGGGTTCCTTGCAGAATTTTTTTTATCAAGTACTTCGGTGATGTAGATTTTCCTAGGCGCGGTTCTTCTTTTGTCGACTTGAGATGTAGAGTGAATCTACACAGCGCAGCCCCCGAGTGTCGGGTGCGGTGAAAGTAAATGATAATCAACTTCATGTAAATTAAAGGAAACACTTAGCTTATTTGGTACGATGGAGTTAACAGAGATATGCCGTGCAGCTAAGTCGATGAAGCCTTCGAGTGCAGCGAAAAAGTCGAACCGAAGTAGAAACCACCAAATAGCGAAAGTAGAGGCCGCTGAATTGTTGATGAAGAAATAGCCGAGCCCCCGAGCGCTGCTGGGGTGGTGTCATGATTGTTGCTCAGACATCGTGTCGCAGTTGTGACCTGGGGCGAAGTCGTTGTCGAGCCCCCCAGTGTTAGCCGTGACGTCGGAAGAAGTTGACAGAGTCGCGGTGTCATATAAGGTGAAGCCATTTAAGGTGAAGCCGTTGACAATAGTATAATATGAATACACTGAAACTTACACTATCGGAGATGAAATCGTTTGAAGGTTAAACAATTGAAGATTACGTCATTAAAGATGAAGTACTGAGATGAAGTATTTGAGATGAATCCACATTGAAGATTGCGCCATTAAATATGAAGTATATATTGAAGATGAATCCGCCGATATCATAGAGGATGAATTCATTGACCCGAAGAAAATAAATCCAGTCATAACCATAGAAGATGAATCCATTGACCCGGAAACGCATCGGGTAGTATTGTATAAGAGTATAAACCAGTAATATCCATATAGATGAATCCAAAGAAGATAAATCCAGTAAGTCGAAGAAAATAAATCCACTAAGCCGAAGAAAATAAATTCACCGAGTAATCGAGTGTATTTGCGGTAACAATGCAGCCCCGAATGTCGGGTGAATTTGCTGTAATGATGCAATGTTGCAACCCCCGAGTATTCGGGTGTTGCAAAAATAAATAATAATTGACTCTTTGAAGAAAAACACTTAGCTTTTTTATCGGTGGCGGCGGAGCCGACGTGAAAACAGGCAGTGCAGCGGATACAGTCGATGTAGTCGCGCGGCGCCTAACCGGAAGTAGTCGATGTAGTTGCGCGGCGCCTGGCTGAAAGTAGTCGATAAAGAGGACGCAACCGAGGTAGCGGATCCACGACGGGTGAGCCCCCAAGCATGGTGATTGCACGGCGGCGAAGTAGTCGAAGCTTATTTCGATCTGCAGTTGTATTGAAGCGAAAAAAATTCTGCGCGCAAGTAATAGCACAAGCGTAAAAATATTTGGCTAAATAAATTTTACGAATAGTAATTTATGGAAATATAGCACCTGATGACGCTTGTATCGGGTGGTGAGTCCATGGAAGACAAAGATGCCGGGACGGATTTCCGCCTGTTGCGGACCCGCAGGAGTATTGGATGAAAACTTCGCCTTGTGCAAATAGCTGCCGAAGGTTGGCTAATATTTGCTCAAGCTGGAGATGAAACCGATTCTAATACCACGTTTGCTTTGATCCATAAATTATGCTCCCGCATGTAGATAGAGAAATCAATGTGTTAGATAAAATAATAAACATTGCTCTGAGGATAAAAAGGAGTACGATCAGCAGCCCCTGGCGAGGCTTTGGTCCTGGCCGGCTCCACGATTTCTTCCGGCTTTGGTCCTAGCCGGCTCCACGATTTCTTTCGTCTCGCGTGATCGATGTATGTGCTTCCCGTGCCATGCGTGCTAGTTGCTGGCAGCGTGCCTAACTCGCATGGCCAAGGTATCGAAGCTGCAGCTGGAATCCGAGAGATCGCGCGACACGCGAGTTGTTGATGAAGCTTGAGCGCGTTGAAGTAGAAGAATTGCCAGATGTGATCCTGCCGTTGTTGATGATGATGGATTTCGCCCGGATAACGAAATCCAGTAATCACGAGGGATCACGTCGCCAATGCCTACGTATTGTAGATTTGAGTTTCGGGAGAGAGCGACGATGGAGCGAGATTAGGCACACGAGGTACCCAGCTTCAGGTCTCCTCGGTGGAGGATCCCTACGTGCTGCTAGCAATCTAGTATATGATCATAAGTATGTTTACAGGATGCCGCCGTAAGCGGAGCTATGTTGTCTATATCTCCCCCATTCGGGTGTCCTGGCTGGCTTTATATATGCAACCAGCCTAGGGTTTTACAAGAGTCCTAGTCGACTACTTCTTCGGGTTGCCTTCTTGGGTCTTCTATTAAGCCGAGCAGGTATACTAATAATGGGTACCTGAAAGGTATGCCCATGACACCCCCCCCCCCCCCCGAGTGTCCTCCGCCGACACATAAACATAATCATCAAACGATGGCCCCAAGCATTGCATTACGATAAAATCATCGATTACATCCAACTTAGTCTCCTGAAAACATACTAAACTAACTCTCATGGTCGCTACAAACTCCCCGTATAGCACTCCTCTTGGCTGGATCATTCAAACCGCGTACATTCCAACACAACAACTCTAGGAAGAGTTCCATATAGAACTACAAACACTCCACTCCAACCAGCGCCTCAGTGCGCTGCAACCGCCACCCCGCAGTACTCATGTTGCGCGAAACTCGACGGTAACTCCTTCCCCAAGATGGACGCAAGCACCCGTAGGTGAGAGTCACGGATCGGGGAATCGAAAATGCCTATGAACCGCGCCAAGTCCTCCTCGCTGGCCGAAAGGTTCTCCGGGCATATCCCTAGCGCTTTCAGCAGCGCATTCTCAGCTGTTGAGGCCTTCTTGACCTGCGTGGCGGTGCTGGTCGCCACAGTCCTCCTGGTCACCCTCTTGGGGGTAAAAGGCTCTGCCTCTTCCCGTAGCTTGGTGGCCCTCTCAATCTCATGCAACAGCGGGGGAGCGAGCGTCTTCAGAATAGACGCACAGAAACCCTTGTCTCTCCCGCTCAAGCTTGTCGCTCACCTGCTATTCCTGTCTCTCCTACTCCTCCTGAACCAGCTCCTGCTCTCCTTCCTTTCTATGGCCATCTTCCCGTGGGACCATTTGCATTGCACTGTTTGGCCCCGTTTAGGACTGGCCAGGCGAGCCATCCCATCCCAGCTCCTCCTCTGCGAACCTAAGCTCTCTCTCCACCGAGCCTAGCTGGGGCTGGTTGCACCTCCTCTCAGATATCAACACGGAGACAGCAAAGAATTCTTCACTGCTCCCTCCCTCCACAGACTGCTCCCCCTCCTTGTCCTGTCCATCCTGGCACTGCTCGGCCCAGCCCCCCACACTGGACTCTTCCGACGAGATCAGCGCAGACCACGCTTCCTTGGATCCGACCAAGCCTCCCTCCTCGGTCCTGGCGTCCAAACACCCACGCTCCTCGGGATCCAAATCCACCACCGGTAGCAATTCCACCGCGTCCTGCCAATCAAACCTCTCCATCTTTTCCGTAGCAGGCCCCACCTCTGCTCCCAACTCCTGTCGCATTTTGTCCGCTTCCCCCTCCCACTCCACACTTTCCTTCGCGACCACGTCCGCCACGGTCAAAATTTGTGGCGGCACTATACCACCCACGTCTTGCACGCTTCGCTCCAACGGCTTGAAGGGAACCCTCTCTCCATGCAGCTCCTGGCCCACCACGCCTTTGGCAGGAACCTCCAGCCCTTTTGACTATCTTTTGCAGGCCTAGCCACCAGTGGGGCCGGGCTGGCCATGCAGGGGAGCCCACAGACGAGTGGCGGTGGAGCTGCCACGACAGCGTCGTCTCCTACCTCCCGCCGCATGGCGCCACCCTCACGCCCATGCGCAGCGAACCCGCCAGGGCCACGACGGCGGTCCGGTACTCCCCTCCTCCATGCGAAGTCTTTGGAACTCCGGCGAGCCGTACCTCCCACACCTCCTGAACCTCCGCTCGGGCCGTTGCCCTGGAACCCACCAGGACCAGGTTCCCTCGACCCCGGACCCCTCAGCACGTCCGGCGGCCCTTCCTCCTCGACGCGAACGACGTGCACCAGCACCCTACACTGCAGGGTTTTGATCTGCGGGGCACTTCTCGTCGGCGATGCACGCCGCGCTCCCTTGCGCACCAGCTCCACAGATGAACGGAACGGTGCCTCATCCCCCGTCGCTGGCTCTGGCAAGGCCAGCGTTCTCTCCACCGGGATGGCCTCGAGCTGCGACGTCCACGCGGTGAGTTTGAACAACGCCAGGTCCGACCTAGCCCTAGTCTCCGGCGCCACCTCCTCGACAGCACAGCTTTTGCCCAGCAGATCCTCCACCACAGAGATGTCCAAGGCGTGCGGCGGGGTGCCCTCCAGGATCAGCGACACCTTCGTTCGCATGGGAACGAGCTCCGCCTGGGCCTGGCGGTTCCACGGACGCCAACTCAACGGCGCTCCTGCCACCAGCACCGGCGGCCTCGACGCGACGTGATTCCTCAGCTCCTCTGACGCAAAGATCACCAGGAAATCTTCTGGTGCAAAGGCGTGCAGTGACATGGTGCCCTCCGGCACACCGCGCCACTTGAGCGCGGCCGACACTTGCTCACACGACACCGCCGGTCGCCTCCCTCCCACCGACGCCACCATGGCAAACTGGAGCCTCTGCTCAAGGTCGCCCATGGCTGCCGTTCTCCGCACCACGCACAACGTAGACACCTCCAGCACCTCATCCTCGAGCCCGAGCTACGCCTCTGCCCGGATAGGCTCCACCGAGATCAGAGGCCACACATCCATGGGAGTGAGCCTCTACATCGCTGGGGGAGGCGGTGGTGGCGGCGGTAGCGGTGGTGACTGCGGCGGTTGCAGCGGGACCGGAGGAGCAGGCGCAGGAGCAACCCCACCCCTCCCCACAGCCCGGTCCTCCCTCACGCGCGCTGGCGACCTCCGCCGCGCCATCTTGGCGGGCGCCCTGTTGCGGAGCTCATCCTCCGACGACGGGCTCCGCGGCCTGGTGCAGCCCTTGGCCGGATGACCCTTCTGCCAGCACCGCAGGCACACCTCTGCGTTGGTGCAGTCGCGCTTCCGATGCCCTGGCTCGAAGCACCTGAAGCACATGCCCTCCATCTCCGGCGCCGGGGCGCCCCAGCCCGCCGGCCCCGCCGCGTTCCTTGCCTCCACCCTTCTCTTCCACAAGGTCTTCTTCGACGGCGGTGGTTGCTCCCAGCCAAGCCGGTCCTGCACTCTCCGTCGTTCCTCCGGCTGGGCAACCTCCACCCCCTCCATGCGCGGCGCAGCCACGCTGCCACCAGAGGACGCGGGGGAGATGCCAAGACCCGAGACATGGTCTCCGTGGCGAGGCGACGCCGAGGAGAAAGACGCGCCGCCCTCCGGCTCCCAGCGGCGCGAGAACCCCGGCGGATGCGAAGCCATCGAGTCCATGGTCAGAGCGAGCGTGATGCCGGCGACTGGCGCCGCGGCGAGCGCCCGACTGCGGCGGCGGCGCAACCCATTCCTACCTACCTTTCGCTCCTCTCGCTCCTTCAGTTCCAAAATGGAAACTGCATAATATGACCTTAATATGACCTCCGTGTGAATGATCATTCTTGATTCAATCACAATTCGTATGTTTTGTATTCATATTACAGAAGAATAGAAACATCATATATAACAAAGTTCAGCAAGCCATTTTAATCCGGAATTACATTTTTTTAGGAAGATCGGGAGGGGAAGTCCCTGCCTAAATTTGATTCAGGACACAGGGTTGTTGTTCTTTCTATCACTTTGTACAAGATTGTGTGCCAAATAACATTGGCTTTTAGTTTATACAGTACAAAATTCAAAAGTTAGATCCCTGCATAGATGAAGATTTCAGAAGAGCTACATGATAGCTATCATATTAACATCGAGATATGAAAATGTTACTTGTACTGGTGCATTATTGATTGCAGTAACACGAAAGCAAGCATGGCATCAAATTACCTCCCATGTATTCTTCCGGCTGATGGAAAACTTTGTACATGTGTTTTACAGTTTACACCCGCGGCGTGATATGAGGGCAGTTTTGTAAATTAACCGATAGCGTCTCTGGCGCGCATCTTCACATCAGTTCAGGAATCATCATCTATTGATGCAAGGAGTTGATCCTCGTCTATGGATAACTTCCTTTAAGCTTTAGACATTGACGTGTATCTGGTGACTACTTGCCTGTAGAGCCCATGCAACTGCTTGAGTTCTGCTGCAGTCGAACTTTCAGTTTCAGAGTCCATGAAAGGAAATCTGGAACCTGCTAATGGCATCTCCAGCGGCGCGACGCAAACGGACGCAGAGCGACCGTTTTCGTCCGCCGTGATCGGAAATGCGTCTGGACCTGCTCCAGCGGGGCGACGCAAAGTGACCGGGCCGTCCGCGGCGACGCAAACCTGGCCCAAATATGCGCCTCGGATGTGTCTCTCGGACGCTGCGCAAACGCGCAAAATGTCTGCTCGCGTCTGGCGGACGTTTCGTCGGGCCCGCCTGGCAGCGACCCTGCGTCGATGCGTCTTCTCAAACGCGCCAGCGACTGGCGCCGCTGCGTCGCTTCGGCAGTCTGCGCCACGTTAATGGCGATGCCTCGGCTGCCGAGCGGCCGCAGCCTACCTCCGCCAACCACGTTAATGGCGACGCCACGCGTCCCGCGGCCATCGCCTGCCTCCGGCCTATATAAAGAGGGCGCGCGTTCTTCTTCCTCATCCACTCCTCCAAACAAACTCTAGCCGCCACAAAGCTCCACCGTTGCGCCGCCTAGCTGTTCCTGCGACGCAGCCAGGCCCGGAGGGTCCTGGTGGCCGGCGAGGCGGTCGAGGCCGCGGCCCTGGGCGCCCCGGGGCCGGGGCAGGGGCCGCCGTGGTGGAGCAGCTACGGCCCCAGCTCGCCGTCGCTGCGCCCTCCTCGTCTTCGCGGGAGGACCGCTGCTTCGAGTTCCTCCTCCGCATCGACGACGACCCACTCGGCATCAAGCGGCTCCCGGACAAGTTCGCCGAGTTCGTCGATGGCGTCGAGCGGCGCACTTGCAGCTACGGGAGGCCAGCTGCAACTTCTGCCGGTGGACCTTGGAGGTCTTGTTCGACGGGCAGGGCAAGATGTGCACACGGGGTGGACAAGTTCGCCGTGACCTAGCGCTCGAGCCCGGCTGCCAGCTCACCTTCCTCTACGAGGGACGGCGAGATGATTGTCAAGGTGTTCGACGACACAGCCTGCCGCAGGCACTACCACACCGGCGAATCCGGCTCGGACACCGAAAGTTAGAACTTAGAGTGTTCTTTCTTTGCAGCGAATATGGCTACGGGCCAGACAAAGCCAGTAGTGGAGATTTCTGGTTGTTCTTCCTCGGTAGAACCAACAAGGACACCGTCCCAAGCTTGATTTTCCAGTTTGGGTGACTGGGTGTGCCCTCGAATGTTCTTTCGTAGCAGCGAACAAACGGAAATCAACACAAGTGGTTTCTTTTTTTTAAATGTTTTTATTTGTGTCAACCATGGTTCAAACTATGTATTAGTTTGTGTAAACCATGTTCCAAACTATGTATTAGTTTGTGTAAAATAATGTTCCAATATGTAATATTTGGAACTATGTTCAAATGGAAAAGAGGAAAAAAAAATAAATAAAAAATGCGTCGCCCCGCTGGAGCCACCCCCAGACGCAAACGGACGCACGGACAAAAACGGTCATTTCAGCGTCCGCGGCGCGACGCAAACGGACACGCGTGGACAATAAAATGCGTCGCGCCCGCTGGAGATGGCCTAAACTGAAAGATTGTGATTATGCAGCAAAAGTAAACAAAACCGAACCTAAATTGTCAAGTGGATGAAGAGCATCACAACCACTAAGAAAAAAAATCTAGAGATATAATAGTATATAGTTTCAGAAAAAAAAGTTCATTTACAACCACTGAGTATATGCTAGGTACGTTAATTCTTACTCCATCCGTCCCCAAATTGAGTCAAAAAGTTAACACCTTTTAAGTTTGACCAGTTATATATACTAAATAATGAAAACATTCAATACCAAATGAATATCAATAGATCCACCATAAGATATATTTTACAGTATATTTATTGAATATTGTGATTGTTGATATTCCTTGTATATTTGGTTAAACATAGCAAGTATTGACTTTTTGACCAAATTTATATCCACCTATTTGTGGACAGAGGCAGTGTATATAAGAACAGAAGAAATGACATTATCTACAGGGCAAAGCTTATATGCCTGAATAAAAACTTATACTAAACCAAACAGTTTCATATAAGCAGAAAATGTTAACAACAGACCTTCTGTATCAGTTTGCTTTTGTAGCCCCCTCGTAGATGTAGCCAACCCTTGCGGACTACTAAGGCTTGCAACACATATTTGAGTACCTAGTTTTCCAGTTTCCATATGCATCTGAAACTTATTTTCTTCCATGGATAGTGAGCAGCCATCAACATGAACTTTAAACATGTTTGCTGAAATGAGGTTTGTGAGATAGTATTCGACTTCAGAAACAAGCCTAGTATCTCTTCGGAAGAGCTGAACAAACTTTAGATATGAGCGCACTGGTCTCCGTAAAAGTCCTCAAAACGAGAGTTGCTCGAAAATCCCAGTATATTGATTGATCAGCATTTGACTAGCAATCTTGTTTCTTTTCTGCATTTCACGATCGACATGCCAGTCTAGCACGATGTAAAGCTGGCGTACGTACGCAGAGGTTTTTGTCCGGCCGCTCCTATCAGGTAGAAAATTCCTGGACTGGCTTCTAGAGACTGTTGCTTGGGCCAAAGTTCGATAGCTCCATACGTTGTTGCCATGCTTGCCTTGCCCTGTGACCGCCGGCAATGTGATGACTCCCATGGAATGATGGATGCGCTTGTGGCTTAGAGAAGGGCAGGATTCTGCAGAAAACCCATGCCGCTATACTCTCGATGTAAAATTCAGAGCTGCCGAAGATTGTTATCGGCTATCCTTTGACTAGCATGTATACATACGCGGTACCTCTCCGGCATTAATTATTTGTGGGTTTTTTCGAGAATACACGTATTAATCATATAGAAGAATGCCAAAGACGGCCGATACAACGCCAAGAAGGCTACAACTCCACTCCGCGATGAACCGTACAACGCCAACTATGACTACCACGATACAAACACACACCCGGTTTACAGCACAACCCACAACCAAACACCGAAAGCTAGCCTTACACCGTCGCCGGCCAAGAATGTCGAGGAGGCGATACACCAAGCTCCTGAATCGCGTCACACCGGAAGAAGGAAACTCCCGGAGGCCGACCCCGACTCCAAGTTGGTGTAGATCAACACACTGCCTTCCCTTGAGCGCCTAAGAGATGGCGAGTGGACGGCAGGATCAAAACCAAACCGGAGAAGGCATCGACCAAGAAGCCTCGCCAACGGTGTACATTGCTCCCCGGAAGCTCACGCTCTAAGCAGTGGCCAAACATCAACTCCATTAGACGCACCGAGGACCTCGAACAACCAAAGTCACGCCTCCAAGGAGGGAACAACACTGCTGCGCCGCCGCCCGATCCGAAGACGGATCTACGGTTTCCCCTGGTGTTTGAGGTGGGGGGAGCACGAGCAAGACCATGACGACGCATCCAAGAAGGTGACGGTGCCCAAGGGCGTCGCCGTCGTTAGCATCACGCTGGGATTTCGCCCCGGCCTGCCATCAACCCCCAAATCCATCGGACAAGCGCAGAAAGGAGCCTCCATTTAGCACACCGCTGGTGAGAGGCGCGTCGGAACGGTAGTTCGCGGAGTAGGAGGCGCTGATCGCCGGTCCACCATCACAACCGGACGGTACTAGACGGTGGAAGTCCATCCCGCCGCCGCCGGGACGGCCACCAGGGGACAATATCTAGTGATATCACACTCACATGATAGCATGATACCACTTCACAAAATTTAAATTATAAGTGTCAAAAAAATTTGTAACAAATTTTTTATTGTTGACAAGATGTGTGTTTACATTCTAGTTTTTTCACAGCCAAATTTAAAATACACCAGGAGAAGAGCACCGGCAGGAGCTCTGCCTATTCATTAAGAACAGGGAAATTTAGCCGGTTTATAAGGAAAACCATCCGAAAACCGATACAAACTCGACACCCGTGTCCGGTTTATAAGGAAAACCGGACAAAGAAAAACCTACACGGCACAGTTTTAAGGAAAACCGGCGAAAACCACACTTGGCCACACGACCTAGCTCAACTAGGTATGGAGCGCCATCGAATGACACCATCACGACGGCAATGGCGAGCAGCACGACTGCCCGGTCCACGTCCCTGGAAAGGAAGTCAGAGCCGAAGGGAACGGCTAGGCCTTTCAAGCTTCGCGGGGAGAGACGGGCCGCAAGAAGCAAGCCAGCGGCACTCGCACACCGACGGTACCCGAAGACCTCGACCCAAACCAGTGGTGCAAGCATCGACAACAAGTGGCTTCCAAGACTCCAAAAAATGACGCCTCCAAGGAGGCCACGACATCCAAAGACGCCGCCGTCATCCAATTCGGCAAGCCGGATTTGGGTATTCACCCTGGAATGATGGGCGGAGGGGTGTCGAGACTCCACGACAACGCCTTCAAGAAGGAAAGCGACGCCCGAAGGTGACGCCGTTGTCGGCACCGACCAAGTCGTGCAAGATTTTCATCTGGAGACCCATGCCGCCGCCTCCACTGGGCTATCGCGGGGACAACCCAAAATGCCGGACGAGCACAGACCACCAGCCAAAGGGACGCCGCCACGCCAACGGAAGCATGCCCTGCCGCCCACGCGGCCAGAGGCATAGCAACACCACCACCTCGCTCCCGGAGCCGCCGCTCCGGCTTCCACGCGCAATAGGCCAACCCCTCGCGTCAACCTGTCACCGTCCCCAGACGCTGGAAACAGTGCCCCACCCGCCAAGAGCCGTGCCGCCGTGCCGCCATCCTTGTATTGTGGCACACCTCCCCCACAGGCCTGCATAAACTAGCAGGGGCCGTCGCACCCCAGCCAGCCTTCCACACACGATGGCCCTTCGCAGCCACCCCGAACTCCGACCTCCACGCGACCGCCACGCCAAGGAGAAGCTGGGCCGGCACATCCCCGTCGCCACCGCGTCCCCGGGGCCGCTGCCCCGGCATCCTCTTCTCGGGCCAGCCGCCGGCGCCGAAGATGCAGACCGGCCTCCCCTGCCGGCTGCCCGCTGTCTGGGCACGACCCCGACACCACCAACGCCACCATGGCGTCCCAGGGCCACCACCCTGGCCTCCTTGAGCGAGGCCGACCTGCATGCCCCCAAATCGAGCGGATCAAGATCTGGGAGGACGCCGACCAGGCCGCCCCGCAAGGCCCCGCGCCGAGGGCGACCACCGCAGCGCCGGCGAGAAGCCACCACCACAGCCCCCGCCCGAGCCCGCCGGCTCGGCTTCCTCAAGCCCCGACCGCCCCCGCCCCCACGAATCGGTCCTCCACCGCGCGCCCAGGAACTCCCCGACCACCTTCGGCAGCGGGGTGCCGCCACCGCCGCGGTGGAGGCCGCCGGCGGCAGCGCCGAGGGAGGCCCGGGTGGGGAGGAGCTTTGGCGGCGCTAGGTTTCGCCCCTGGCGTCGCCTGGGGGAGCGACGCGAGCGGGGTGTTCTTGGAATTCCTCGATTGGTTGTAGACATATCTTTATCTTGCACTACTTTTGTTTTTGTCTTTATGTGACACTATTCATGCTTGATTTCTCATTTTTTTTTTCTCTTAGGGTATTTTGAATTTTTTAACATTTAAAATTTAAATTTTATGAGTGATATCATGGGTATTAAATAAGGTGAGGTATGTTCTCCGGCCACCAGCAGCACTACCAGGTGCCAAGAAGTTAGCGGCCAACCCAAGCCTGCCAGTGGCGTACGCAGCTGGGTGGCTGGGTGGGCCAATATTTTTTGGAAAACCATTAATATTTAGTCATTTGGGTAAATTTTTATCACATATGGGCAGGAAAAATTAAAAATTAGGGGGTGTGCCCACCCTACAGATTTCTTGTACGTCCGCCACTGAAGCCAGCCGCTGCCGAGCTAGCTCCACAGGCTCGTCCCCGGCCCCAAGACCGCAGGAACCTGGATCTTGACTCCGCTGCAGTAGACCACCACCGCCGGGAAGAAACCTCGCCCATCTGCGCCGCCGGAGCGCCGTCCCCGCCGCGAGATCCCGCAGCGCCGCACCGCCGAATCCATGAAGCACCACGCCGCCGCCGTCACCGCCCGAGCTTTGCCCGGCATGACCTCCGGCGGCGGCGGAGAAGGGAGGGGACAGGATGGGGAGAACGAGTGGCGGCGCGGCCTTGGTCGCCTCCCGCGTCGCGGCGACGCGGGGGCAGAGCGTTTTTAATGTACACCATTAGTTGTGGTTTTTGTCCTGTTGATCTTTCAGCATTTCCTGGACCGTGCGTGTTTGAATGAGCCAGCTCGGTCTGATGGCTTCTACAGACCGTGTCGCTCGGGCAAGGACTTGATAGCATGGCTGGCAAGGTGATCGCTGCACTTGTGGCTTACACGAGTGTGAGATTCTTCCAAACAATCATATAAATTCACCACTACCCCTGCTAGCTATTCACGCACACACACGTAAATATAGCTCAATGGCCTCACCCACCATGTCTGCCCGCATTCCCATCATCTTCCTACTAATCCTACTCTCAGCCGTCTCCTATTCTTCTCCCAGTCCGACCAACGGCACCCTCACCGACCTCGCCGCCCTGCTGGCTTTCAAATCCCAGCTCGCCGACCCTCACCGCGTCCTTGCCACCAACTGGACCGCTGGTAGCTCCTTCTGCCACTGGGTGGGCGTCTCGTGCAGCCGGCGCAGACAACGCGTCACCGCTCTGTCGTTGCCGTACGTGCCTCTTGTTGGATCTATCGCGCCTCACGTCGGTAACCTCTCTTTCCTCTCCAGTCTCAACCTCACCTACACCAATCTCACTGGCTCCATCCCAGTTCAACTGGGTAGGCTACACCGTCTTAGACATCTCGGTCTTAGAGGAAATAGCCTATCCAATGACATACCGGCCGCCCTAGGGAACCTCACGAGGCTCGAGTTACTGAATCTTGCTTTGAACCAATTGTCAGGCCAAATCCCTCCTGAGATGCTCATGCATATGCACAACCTTAGAGACGTTCATCTCATGGGAAATGACTTGAGTGGCCAAATACCACCAAATTTATTCAACAACACACCTTCATTGATGTTCATCCATTTTGGAAATAATAGTCTATCAGGTCCTATACCGCACTCCATTGCATCCCTATCCAAGCTTGAGTACCTGGTACTACAGGTTAATCAACTGTCGGGAACAGTACCACAAGGCATGTTCAACATGTCTATGCTGCGATACATAGCACTCGCCCGAAACGATAACCTAACGGGAACGTTTCCAAACAATCAAAGTTTCAGCCTCCCAAAATTAGAATTTTTCTCGTTGGCGTACAACAATTTTTCCGGTCAGTTTCCATCAGGGCTTGCATCATGCCAATATCTACAAGTAATGGGTTTGTCCAAAAATTCTTTTGTGGACGTTGTGCCAACATGGTTATCCCACTTGTCAAACCTCGAAGTGCTTATGTTGGGTGTTAATCCACTGAGTGGCACGATCCCGACGGCCCTAACCAATCTCACAAAAATTACTATACTACAACTCGCATACTGCAGCAATCTAACGGGGGAGATTCCACCAGAATTAAGTCTTATGCAAGAACTCTCAGCTTTGTATCTTGGAGGCAATCAATTAACAGGTGAAATTCCAGCTTCCCTCGGTAACTTATCCAAATTGTCTACCCTATCTTTGTGGGACAATCACTTGTCCGGCCAAGTACCACCAACACTTGGAGAAAATACAGCTCAGCTTGATTTGTCACAAAATAATTTAGTGGGAAATCTAGATTTCTTCTCGGACCTTTCCAAGTGCAGACAACTCCAAACACTTGATCTATATGGAAATTCTTTCACAGGCTTCGTCCCTAGTAGTGTTGGGAATCACACTTCACTAGTCTATTTTGGTCTAGGTTACAACAAGTTAACAGGCGGACTTCCGGTAGCAATTTCAAACATAAGCAGCCTTGAATGGATAGATATCTCTAACAACCTATTAACCAAGCCAATACCAGAATCTGTAGGTATGTTGGCGAATCTCGTGCTGCTTGATGTATCTTACAATGACATGTTAGGCCATTTACCAATACAGATGGGTATGCTCGGGACTCTAGAACGGTTGTTTCTCCAATCAAATAAGTTCTTGGGCTCTATACCAAACAGCTTTGGTAATCTTAGTAACTTAGAATACATTGACTTATCTAAGAACCAGTTAAGTTCAGTGATACCTGCAAGCCTTTTCCACCTAGATAAACTCATTCACATAAATCTTTCTCACAATTCTTTTGTTGGTATACTACCGGTCGATGTTTCTAGTCTAACTCAAATATATCAAATAGACCTTTCATCCAATCTCTTGTTAGGAAGCATCCCAGAATCATTCGGGGAACTTAAGATGCTAACTTACCTAAATCTATCATGTAATGCCTTCAAAGGCTCAATTCCGGGTCCACTCAAAAAACTAAAAGACTTAGCATCATTAGACCTCTCATATAACAATCTATCTGGTACTATTCCCATGTTCCTTGCCAACTTTACCTATTTGGAAATTTTGAACCTCTCGTATAATAGGCTAGAAGGACCAATACCTGAGGGAGGTGTTTTCTCAAACCTCACATTGCAATCTCTTATCGGGAATGCTGGGCTATGTGGTGCTCCACGACTGAGAATTTTACCATGCCTTGAAAGTTCTCACCCAAATTATAGACACTTGTTGAAATTTATACTCCCAACACTCACATTAGCTTTTGGCTCCATTGCCATTTACATGTACATATGGTTCAGAAAGAAAATTAAGAGTGGAGAAGACAAAGCTTATGTTGATCCAACTGATGTAGTAGGCCATCAAAGAGTCTCATATCATGAGCTTGTTCGCGCCACCAATAGTTTCAGTGAAGAAAATATCTTGGGATCCGGAAGCTTTGGAAAAGTCTTCAAGGGCCAAATCAGCAGCGGTTTGGTGGTTGCAATAAAAGTTATTGACATGCAGCTAGAGCATGCCATCCAAAGTTTTGATGCGGAGTGTCGAGTGCTTCGTATGGCGCGACACCGCAATCTGATAAGGATACTTAACACATGTTCCAACCTTGACTTCAGAGCACTAGTGCTTCAATACATGCCAAATGGCAGCTTAGAGATGCTCCTTCACGGGTCTGAGAGTACAAGAATGCGCTTGGGATTCATTGAGAGACTAGGCATCATGCTTGATGTGTCGATGGCCATGGATTATCTACACCATGAGCACTATGAGCTGGTCTTGCACTGTGATTTGAAGCCTAGCAATGTGTTGTTTGACGAAGAGATGACGGCGCATGTGGCGGACTTTGGCATTGCAAGGTTGCTTCTAGATGACAACTCCATGACAAGTGCGAGCATGCCTGGAACCATTGGGTACATGGCACCAGGTATTTAATTAGCTAGCTCAACTAATTTTTAGTGAAACCACTGATAAATTATGACTCAACTCAAATTAACATGGTTGTGCAACTACATTTAATTTTTATTCTCGTGCAGAGTACGGATTACTTGGAAAAGCATCGCGGGAGAGCGACGTTTTCAGCTACGGGATAATGCTCCTTGAAGTCTTCACTGGAAGGAGACCGACCGACAGTATGTTCGGTGCAGAGCTAACCCTTAGGCAATGGGTTCAATGGGCATTTCCTACAGACCTTCATCAGGTTGTTGGTGGTAGCCAGCTATTTCAAGGTTCCTCTCTTTCTAGCTGCAGCTTGGACGATGGCTTTCTCGCGTCGGTATTTGAGCTTGGTTTGCTCTGTTCCAGCGAGTCACCTGAAGAGAGGATCACGATGCGTGATGTGGTTGTGACGCTGAAGAAAATCAAAGCCGAGTACATCAAACGGATAACAACGACGACCTCAGGCAGCACACACACTAATTGATCTCATTGTTGGTTGCTACCGTCTCATCTATAACTATGCCTGTTCGGAGGCTTCATTTGGTTGTATTATATATTTGGCATGTACCGCAATTTGGGCGTGCAAAAAAGATTTGCGATGTATAGCTATTTCAGCCTTCGGTAGGTTAGATGTTAGTTCCAAATAAAGCACACGAGACAACATCAGTAATCAGGTTAACAATGGAAGCATAATTGGGCACCAGAGTTGTGAAAATCTATACATATGCAATGGCGTGTATCTTTCTCGCTTGTGTTTCATAGAGCTCAAGTACAGACAATGTCAAGCTTGAGCTTGTCCTACCTTATTGCTCACTATTCGCATATTAGTTTTCCCTATGAGGAATTACTTTTTAATAGAGATATTCCTATCTTTTGCAAGAACAGGAGTGCACTGCTGATGGACAGGGGAATGGGGAATGCTGGACGCTCGCAAACAGTGGGGTCTGCATTTCTTTGAGCCAAGATATCTGTGAAACAAGATGCATATGAGGTATGTAAAAGTATGGGTGAGCAGTTGGAAAAAGACGCAAGCCCAGGAAAGTAATGCCAACGATTCAAAATAATTACGCACGTGGTGGAATAGGTTGAGATTTCTGAATAAAATTCAAAGGGCGCATGAGGTGGAATAGGTTGAGCTTTCTGAATAAAGTTCAAAGGGCATAATGCTAACAGATCTTTATTAGTCATTTGGAATTACCTTTAGCAAGTAGAAACAAATAGTACTACATACAAACAAAGTTCAGCAAGCCATTTTAATTAGGATTTTCGAATTTTTTTTGGGGGGAAATCAGGAGGGTTAGTCCCCTTGATAAATTTGATTCAGGGCACGGGGCCGTTGTTCTTTCTATCATTTTGTACAAGATTTGTGTGCCAAATAGCAATGTCTTTTAGTTTACACAGTACCAGTTTCAACAGTTCAATCCCTACAGAGATGAAGATTTCAGAAGACCTACGTGATAGCTATCGAATTAACACGAGGTATCAAATTACAATCTGCATGTTACCTCTGTAAAATCACTAAAGTTTTACATGATCAGGAAAATGTTACTTGTACACGTGCAGTCGTGACTTCAGTCTTATGTTACCGTGACAGTGTGTTACACTTTGTCCACGGTACAACAACATGAAGTTCTCAAAGTACTTAACAAACTGTACAGAACATTGTCAGACACAACTTTGATAAAACAAACATACAAAAAAGCTTCAGACATTTGTCCTTCCTTGACAAAATGTCTTTACCAGCAGCGGTCCAGAAGTGAAAGACCCAACTGAGAGTCAGCCGTACTATAGCAAGGTGTATGACATGCAACCAGTTGGAGATTGTCTACTCAGGTAGTAGTATGGGTTGCGGCAGCATCAATCTGCAGCTGCGCGCAGCACTGATGTAGGAAACTTCCATGGATGCATATTGAGGGATTGCCAAACAAAGCAAGAGAAGATCAGATTACGCAGGTACTATGGATTGCAGCAGCATCGGTTGGCAGCTGAGCGCCGCGCCGATGAGGAGAACTTTGACAGATGCTTATCGGGGGAATCACCAACCCGAAACATGAGCAGACTGGAGGCATAGGTAACTAGGAGGTGTCACTTGCGATGCCGCGGTCAGACGCACCAAGGAAGAGGGTGTATCTTTCAGCGCGGAGAACTTCAAACGGATAAGACCGGCAGCTGCTAGATGCAACACCCAATGCCTATTCTGAAGATATGACGAGAAGAACATCCGGTCTGCGGAGATGTTGCAAAAGGCTACCCATTAGGCAGCTCGCAAAGGAACAAACATGTGTCTTAACCTCTGAAGTCTATTTACAGTCATACTTGTAGCCCATCCTTGGGTCCTTGTGGGTGCATTGATTGCCGTAGCACGAGCAAGCATGGCATCCAACCTCACGTTTTAGATAGCGGATGGAAAACTTTGTACACGTGTTTTACACCATCACACAGGTGTGAGTGAGGCGGATATGGAGGCAGTTTTGTAAATTAACCGATACCGTCCCTGGCCAGCATCTTCACATCAGTTCACGAATCATCATCTACTGATGCAAGGAGTTGATCCTCGTCTATGGATAACTTCCTTAAAGCTTTAGACAACGATGCGTATCTGGTGACTACTTGCCTGTACAGCCCATGCAGCTGCTTGAGTTCTGCTGCAGTCAAACTTTCAGTTTCCGAGTCCATGAAAGGGAATCTGGAACCTGCTAAACTAAAAGATTGTGATTATGCAGCAAAAGCAAGCAAAACTGAACCTAAATTCTCAAGTGGATGAAGAGCATGACAACCACTAAAAAGAAATCTAGAGATATAATATAGTTTCAGAAAAGAAAGTTCATTTACAGCCACTGAGCATATATGCTGGAGTAGGTACATTGGTTCTTACTCCCTCCATCCCCAAATTGAGTTAAAAGGTCAACACTGTTTATTGAATTTTTAACCAAATTTATATGCTACCTATTTGAGGACGGAGGGAGTACATAAGACCAGAAGAAATGACATTATGCACAGGGGAAACCTTATATGCCTGAATAAAAACTTATACTAATCCAAAACTGTTTCAAATAAGCAGAAAGTGTTAACAACGGACCTTCTGTATCAGTTTGCTTTTGTAGTCCCCTCGTAGATGTAGCTGACCCCTGCGGACTACTAAGGCTTGCAGCACATATTTGAGTACCTAGTTTTGCAGTTTCCATATGCATCTGAAACTCATTCTCTTCCATGGATAGCGAGCGGCCATCAACATTAACTATAAACATCTTTGCTGAAATGAGGTTTGTGAGATAGTATTCCACTTCAGAAACAAGCTTAGTTTCTCTTCTAAAAAGCTGAACAAACTTCAGATTTGAGTGCAGATGAGGAGGATTGGCCTGCATTAGTTTTTCAGGTAGTTTGTCAAATGTACTCAATTTAGTAAAAAAACATGAAAACCAATAGGTTCCGTAGTTCTTCCTAAGGTGGATAAAACAAAGTACCACAAAGACATGAAGACATATTGGTGTGAACTTATATCCTCCCTAGTCCCTACAGACTCTCATATACTTCGGTGAAATCCAACAACAACAAAAACAACAACAACCAAGCCTTTCAGTCCCAAACAAGCTGGGGTAGGCTAGAGTTGAAACCCATAAGATCTTGAAGCCAAGTCATGGTTCCGGAACGTGGATAGCTAACTTCCACGCACCCCTGTCCATGGCTAAATCGATATTCCAAACCTTCAGTCTCTCTTAACGGACTCCTCCCATGTCAAGTTTGGTCTACCACGACCCTCTTAACATTCTCAGCACGCTTTATCCGTCCGCTATGCACTGGCGCTTCCGGAGGCCTCCGTTGGATATGTCCAAACCATCTGAGATGATGTTGGACCAGCTTCTCTTCAATCGGTGCTACCCCAACTCTCTTCCGTATATCGTCATTCCGTACCCGATCATTTCTTGTGTGGCCACATATCCATCTCAACATGCGCATCTCTGCTACACTTAACTGTTGGATATGTCGTCTCTTCGTTGGCCAACACTCCGCGCCATACAACATCGCAGGTCGGATAGCTGTCCTATAAAACCTGCCTTTTAGCTTTTGTGGCACTCTCTTGTCACAGAGTACGCCAGAAGCTTGGCGCCACTTCATCCAACCAGCCTTGATTTGGTGGCCCACATCTTCATCGATATCGCCATCCTTCTACAACATGGACCCCAAATATCGAAAAGTGTCTCTCTCCGGTACCACCTGCCCATCAAGGCTAACCTCTCCCTCCTCGTGCCTAGTAGAACTGAAACTGCACCTGTATTCAGTTTTAGTTCTACTAAGCCTAAAACCTTTCGATTCGAGAGTTCGCCTCCACAACTCTAACTTTCTATTAACCCCCGTTCGGCTATCATCGACTAGCACCACATCATCCGCAAAGAGCATACACCATGGGATATCTCCTTGTATATCCCTTGTGACCTCATCCATCACCAAATCAAAAAGGTAAGGGCTCAAAGCTGACCCTTGGTGTAGCCCTATTCTAATTGGAAAGTCATCAGTGTCGCCATCACTTGTTCGAACACTTGTCACAACATTAAAACCATAATTGATAATGGTTCAGAAAAAGGGAAAATAATTTCAAGTGACAACAAACAGCACCAATGAAAACAGATTATGCAATTTAATTGCACTGTAAGATCACTACAAGTTCATTTCACAATGCGCACATGACTAAATTGGGAACTGAAGGTACTCTTTTTCACAGTTTATAGCGATGACTAAATGGAACTGAAGACTCAATGTTCATCTCCTGCCGTCTGGTCCATTAAAATTCAGTGAAAAATGGAATCAACAAGGACAATGAGCCAGCAAGCCTGGTCATTCACAATAATATTTACCAAAGAGGTGAAAATAGGCATCAACAAGGATCACATTACATTTTATAAGCAGTGCTTCTCATTTTAGCAACAATAAACATAATATTAATGAAGAGGCGAAGACTGAAGACTTCTTCTGATTCTAAACCCTAACTACAGATCCTAAACAGCCAAGTCTAAAGAATACTATTTTTGATTCATTGCTACAAATCTTAACGAGAACAACTGAGCAAGAATAAAAACATTGTAGAAAGAGAAACTTGCCTTTATAGTAATATAAATGAGAATGGGAAGAAACTCATCAGCCCCAGATGGTGTTCGGTCATTTGATTTCTTGGTCGGTGGCGTTGGCCCAGAGGGGGTGCTCCCTGAAGGCCGCTCCATCGCCGCGTAGAAGGCCTGGACCCTGGCGCCGTCCGCCTCGGCGCTGGGGTTGTCGAGCGAGAGGGAGGCGAGGAAGCTGCGGGCGTTGGGGTGAGCAAGGTTAGATCTGTATGAGGGGGAGGAGGGAAGAGGAGGAGGAGGCCATGATCGTTGATCCAAGTAAAGCAGTGTGCGAATTCATTGGGGGAACGGCGGGTGGGGTGAGCGAGTGGCTGACCTCTTGATGGAGCGGAAGAGGCCGGCGGCGGCGGGGCGGCGCATGCGGTCGAGGAAGCCGTAGAAGTCCACCCGCGACGCCGCCGAGGACGGGCTCTCCATCGCCGCCCGCCCGCGCAGAGAGAGAGAGAGATTTGGAATTCTGTCGGAGACGGCAACGCAACCGCAGTCTCGCTTCCCTACCAGTCTGAAGAATCAAGAACTTTTCTCAAAAAAAAAAAAGAATCAAGAACTTCTGAAAGCTCTTTTTTTCATGACAGATTTCTAAGGACACTAACTTTATTAAATGGGTCTCTCTAGGACTCAGTTAACTGAGAGTTAACTTCACTCTCAGTAGATTAATCTAAACCTTCTTCTCTACCTCCGACGTCCCCCGCAACCATCGCTTGCAAGACCGTCGTCCACCTAGCCCACGGCCGGTGCGCTGCCGCGCACCTCGCTGCCCCGCCCTGCCCCAAGCCCCCCCCCCTCCCCGGCCATCCCTCTAACTCCGGCGAGCGGCTGCATCCTCTCCGACGCTGACAGCCCCTCACCCCCACCCTAAGTTTCTTTGCTCCCCTCCACCGCCTCCTCGCGGGCAGCCGCGCCGTCGGCGGCTCTGGGTCGCGCCCACCAGGAAGAAGAGATAGGAGAGGATAAGGAGGCACAACACGAATCTAGATGCGTTGATCTGACTGAAAAAAGTTACTGAGCCCTAAGCTAATTCCCAGTTAGCTGAGAATTAGCAAAACCATTATTAAATAGCAAGCATATACTCCCTCCTTTCCATAATTTTTGGAACTAAAACCACAACAACAAATATAAAACGGAGGGAATACATAATTACTTGTGTTCCATGTAGTAATGGCATTAGTTGTCTCGTGGCATTCGCATCGCCGAGATGCACAGGTCAAACTACTTAACGAGTGGAAATAAAACCAAAACTCACATGATTCATATCAGATCAGACTATGAAAAATCCAGATTATACTCAACGTAAAATTCCCGTTGTTCGGCCCACTAAACCGATATATTCAAACAAGGTATTCCCCCATAGAAATTGAAGTGTGTCATACTTCCTCTAGTATTACAGATCTTCCTGGAGTCCTCCATACTACAATCATGAATTACACACGCGGCTATCCAGCTGCAGAAGTTGCTGGGCATGATCTACCAACAACCAGGGGCCCAAGGGTTTTTATAGGCACGATTTCCACGCGAGATTCATCAAGTCGTTATCAACGTAGGGACGCAGATCCCACATAAGGCAGTAGCCCTCGAGCTCCGCGGATGATGATTTAAGGGACAGTGACCTGACAATCTTTTCCTGCAGGTACGGTCGACAAAAGGAGAAGTGGATGAAATCAGCCCGTATTTTCCTTTTTGTATTTGGGACACGGTAATTCAATTCGAAAGCACGGGGGCAAACAAATAGGAATCCGCAAATGGATGGACAGATGCGGATTTACCTGCATTGTATAGTCAAGCTTCAGCATGTTATGGACGAGGATCATCACCATAACGAGCGATGAATCGCGGTCAAGTTGATCTGCAGGCTGCTCCTCCTTTTCCTGAGACATGGAAGAATGTTACTTGGCGCAGTCATCAGTGCAAACAGCAGCTCCTCGTCTGATGAAACTGCTGTAACAATTAACAGTGTCGAAAGGGAGACGTGGACAGGACAGATGCCTCTACCTCCATGAAGTGATACTCATGGTTCATCTTGTTATCAGCAACACTATAGTCCGAAACTTTTGTAGCACTAAGATTGGCTGTTAGTGTAGCGGCATAGGCATCTTCCACTAGGCATTGAAGTTCTTCGACCAGTGCATTCACTGAGCAGAAAGAAAATGACAGCAGAGGTTAACTGGAGTTTCAGAGACATAAGAATTTACTAGTGTAACTTGGTGATGATTGCTTCATAAGCAAATACATCCGACACTATAACAGCAACAAAAAAGAAAAAAACCAAGGAATCACAGTGGAATTGTGCGCCATTCTTCTAATCTTTAGCATAATTTGGCGACAAACAGCCAGGTACTGGACAAATAGAGCAGGGATTATCCACTAGCTAACGAGCATTAAGATGATATTTGACAGAGACCTCTTGGGAACATTAGTAATGGTTATTCTATCATATAAAACATAATCGCCCTTCCTGTTTGACATAGTTGTGTCATTTCTGAGCATTATGACTAATGCTGCCTATTCTACCCTAATATGCAGTTTTATTTCCTTCCCAGCATGAGGATATGAATCTCTAGATAAAAGATCTTTTGTGGAACCAGTCTAAGGATTTGGAAATTTCAATCCACTTGGTGATTTGGCGTGCAGTTTTCAGCAAATTTATGCTTTTAACACTACAAGAATCTCTTGATGATGGAACAAATATTAACAAGCGAGAAAGGATAAATATTAGAAGTTACTGAAAACAGAGGATAGCAAATACCTTTGTGTATATAACCTTTGAGCTCTCCCTCACATGAATTTACTTCTAATACAAAATGAAAGATTTAGTATCAAGCTAACAAAACTGCATACTGTAGATTAAAAGTGAAGCATCATGTCTGTCAGAACTTTATGATGGAAGCCAAGAATTGCAAGAGTATCGATAAATCATTGCTCAAAAGTTTGATTGTGAAGTCATGAAATGGGCCAGGTGTCTATAATCGCCACACATGTAGTCGTAGTTATATGAAAATGGGAGTGAATTTATGATCTGCTCAGAAGTTTGTGCATACTAAATCCTTTACCCTCGATAACTCAAAATTTAATTCACTCAAACAAACAAGGAATGTTTGTAATACGAAGCAAGGACATATCTGCATACAACCTACGAAAATGCAAAGAGCCTCTAGGCCACCCCTCATTCGATACTCTGTACTTTTGTAGTCTGTACTGGCGTGGCGGATAAAAAAATGAGAATTCTTGTGAACGTCATATCAGAATTGCACGGACATGCTTCAATATTCATGCATTTCTCCTGATTCGTTAACTACCGGGTCATGAGTAAAACTATGTTAATATATTTATGCCAATTTGACAGTGAGGCACAAACTGAATGAGCTTAAATTGGGTTTGGTATGTTGATCGGAGGGGCCAGGGAAAGCTACATACTATAGCTTTGCACGGGTACCGCAAAAGCAACATTATATATATCAGTAAGCTTGTGGAAGGCTATTTGGGCAAGTTAAAAAAAATTAGAACATATGATTCCCTGCAATAAGCAGGTTTTACGTCTATATCCAATTAAAGAGGACTGGAGAAACATATTTACTAAATTAGTTTTCATTAGTCCAACACATGATAATTACTCCTGATGCAGCTACGGCAAAAAAAAAAGTGCTGTGTTTAAAACAACACATTTGGCACTTTGTTTCCGATAGGCTGAATATAAAGCATATGGGATAATAAACCTTTAGCGCTTGATTATAACTCACACTGGTTCAAGTTGGAGATGCTCTGGCAGTGAAGGCTGCAGCCTGATTCGAGATAGGACTTCATCCTGTCGGTGCAGTTAGATCTAACTATCTCACCTATAACATCCGATTCAATCGGAATCCGCGGCCTCCGAAAATACTCTGAAAAGAGAACACAAATTACTTCAGAAACTTTGGTCTGTGATGGGTGATAACAAACACTATAATTTCAGTGAATATAGGAGGGACGCCCCAACAGAAGAAAAGAATCAGAACTGTAAACCATACAGAACAATGCTAACCTAGTTTATCTCCTGACGATAAATGGGAGGGGAAATACAGTAATCAAATATAACCTAGCTCTTGCCGGAATCTCGTCAGGAATCGCCTCCCGCCATCGACGAGCTCCTCGAACCGTGCCACCCTGCAGTCACAGAGGAAAATCATCAAGCACGGAGCGAACTGAACTCCAGCCGCCAGGACAGAATTTCCAGCAAGGCAGAAGAAGAGAGGATAAGAGAAGAGGGGCACGTGGACGCGGGTAGAGGGGGTGTGGGGGTACCCGGCCATGAATTCCCTGAATATACGGTCGCAAGCGGTTTCCTCTTCTCGTTCCCTGGCAGGATCCGCCGGTGTGTCCAGCATGGCTGGGAATGCTCGCAAGTTTCTGGTGGCGGCGGCGGCTGTGCGTGTGTGAATGCCTCCGAGTTTATACTATCCAGCAGTAGGAATTACTAGCAGAACATCAAACTGTAATTAGCATACGCTGAAATTGAAATTGTGCCACTTACTAGCAGAACATCATACTGTAATTAGCATACGCTGAAATTGAAATGGTACCATTTACTAGCAGAACATTAGGAACTACTAGCAGAAAACTGAAATTTTTAGTCATATACTTACTATCAATGAACTTAAATCATTTACTAGCAATCAACCTAACGCTGAAATTTAAATCAACAGAACCAGAACCTAACACTGAAAGTTAATACTCAAGTTATATCAACCTGCTGCAGCTGGGAGGAAGACATGGAGAGGACGAGCTCGAGCTCGCCGGTTGGTGGCATCAGGCGCGGGCGTCGGGACGGCGGACGAGGTGGCGGCGGCTGTTAGGTCGCGGGTGGACGAGGTGGTGGGCGTCGGAGCGGCGAGCCGGGGGCGGGTTCAGCGGCGGCGGCGACGGAGGTAGCCCTAGCTGGGACTCAATGCGGGGGAGCGTGTACTCGATGCGGGCGGCTCGCGTGGACTGGGCCGAAACGTTTGCTTTTTGTTTTTTTTTGTTTTTTAACTCTTTTTTTAATTTCTTCAACTATTTCTTTTTTTAGATGTTTTTCAACTATTTCTATGCAGTGGTAATCTTCTGTAAATACTAGCAACGACCTCAGTTTGCATATGAACTAGACTTTGCTGTCACATTGGGTTTATACTTGCACACTCTCAACAACACTACATCATGTAAGTAGGATTTATGATAATTCCAGGTAGTTGAGAATCTGAAAAACCGCTCACTAGTGTACTACTATTCATTCATTAGAAAGAGTGTAATGCTGCTCTTAATGTGATGTGGCCATCTTACAAGGCAAACAAACTACCAACATCGTGAAGACCCCTACCTTGTCTGCAGGATTCCACCACTCCGCCCCATCTGCCTGTCTATGGGACTCACTCACATAGGCTTGTTTCCTTTGCAGTGTCTCTCGATTCCCTAGGAGTTTCTCCGTCGTCATGGTCCTCTAGCAATGTCAACATGACTCTTATACACGGTGTTTTTTCTAGCCCTGGCGTTCATCCCATAGCCTTGGGGGGCTTTTTGCGGGTGGCGTTAGGCCTCACGAGACTCCGGTGATTTCCTTTTACCGTTGGTTGACATTGGCTGCTTGGCCATTGACTAGGTCGAGTTCTTTCGTTGGAGGTTGGGAATGGCGAAAGCTTTTTAGGTCTTTGGACTCTACTGGCGACGACGATGCTCATGGGCGCCGTTTTTCTTCTTGGAGGCGTCGTTGGAATCCCCTTCCTTTGGATTCTCGAGTCCTTCTAGGTTGCAAGCCCGATGTTGACCCCCCTTGGGTGGCGGTGTGGGGGTGGTGGAGGTTAGTTGGTGAAGACAGTTTCGACGATGCTTTCAGGCAACAGAAGTCAACGCTCCGTAGCTTGATCAAGCAGTACTTTTTTGCTTGTTTTCCTTACTCTTTGTAATCTTCTGTTGTTAGGGTCTTGCAATGTAAAGCCGGTATCCCCGGCGTGTTCCAAGGGTGTGTGTAAGTTGTAATTCCTAGCCGGTTGTTGATGGCTTCGTTAATTTAAAACCGGGCTCATTTCGAGCCTTCCATTGTGTGTCCTACTCCGCTAGTGCACGCACGACGGCCGCATCCTTATCGTAGTCCTCCGGCATGAGCACCTCCGGCTTCACCGCTGGAGGCGCGTCCTCGTCGTCCTCGTCGTCGTCGTTGGTGGCCGCGGCGAGGTCGTCGTAGTCCTCGCCCGGCTAGAAGTCCCTGACTTCCGTCGTCGCGCGGCGCACCTTGTGCTCCCACGCGAAGAATGCGCGCCGGTGGTAGGCGCGATCGTGCTGAAGCACCGGCGGGAGGCGGTTGATGCGGCGGCAACGGCAACGGCGACACCTGCACCCTTGCCCGGTCAGCATCGAATGTTGGCCCGTTAGCCGGCAACGGCGACACCTGCACCCTTGCCCGGTTGAGGCCCCAGCCACTCGGCAGGGACGTGTCATTGTGGAGGATGGGGTCGGCATGCGCCCACCCAGCAAAGTACATCCGGTTGCGCTCGCATTGGCATCGCTGCTGGAAGCCCACCGCCCCGCAACGGCCATCGGGCCGACGAAATCTGTCACGCGCGGGGGCGGTGGCAGGTTGCGCGTGAGCTAAGAGGGAGGCGGGGTGACGATCGGCAGCAACCCGAGGACGAGCTAGCCTCGTGGTCGTTGATGGCTTTCTTGAACCAACCAGGCATCTTTGTCATGTTGGCGACGACGATGGCGACCGAGGTGCATCAGAGTCGGAGGAGGCAACGATGGTGACAACTTTTCGGCTTTGGAGGTGGCTGTCGGCGCAGGTGCGGTGATGTGGGGGAGAGACCGGCGCAGGGCCCATATAAAAATCACGTGCCATCAATGCCCACGCTGGTTCCAGTGCCTTCCGCATCAATGGCACCGTCTGAAAGTGATCGAGTTGCATGCAACCACGTCTGAGTTTATGACTTTTAGAGCAAATACAATAAGTTCTAGTAAGTTGGCTATAAAAATTAAAATAACATATTTGTATGTAGTTGGAGGAGAGAGAAGAGGGGAGAGAATATAAGTGGGCTCTTATGCCTCTAGCACGTGTTCCTAGGTAAGTTGTGTCAATAAAATATGGGTCATTCATTGAAAAAATAGTATATTTTTATAGCCAACTATTTGAGTCGGCTAGCTTCGTCACAGAGGAGGAGCATTAAAAATGTAGTACATTTTTATAGCCAACTATTCGCCACAAAGGAGCTAGGCACTGAAAATGAACATGCCCACCTGCTCTCGTCCTTGCACACCGCTTCAGTTAATCCTATTAGATCAATAGCTAAGCAACAATAAATAATCCCTCTTATAGCTTAAGATTTCTGGTCGATTCAACAGAAAGTCAGTTCCTGCAAGTCTGTAACTACAACTGAACACTCGCCTGCCTCTTCCTGTCAACAACATGGAGGATTACCTATCAAGCAAAGCATGTTCTATGTTTAATTTCACCTGACCAAATAAGAGGCTGCTCACCAAGGAAATCTCTTCATTTCCCAGATGAAGCAAAGCAAAACTGTGTATTTACCGGTGATTGGTGGAGAATGGAACTAGCTAGTAACACATTACTGTATATCACTAGCAGCAAAAAAAAAACACATGTGAAACTATTCCATATAGGACAAACTAGCTAGAGGATCAACCGATCTCCGTATATACATGGGATGCCCCTACCAGTATACTATATAACAAGAGGCTTGGCTAGGCTGAATCAATTAATTACCAAAAAGATCTACATCTTGACTCCACAAAAGCCAAAGCCTCGTGCATATTGAGAGCCCTGTGCGAGAGAATAAGACCACGAGATCATTCGTCATATTAACATTTCGTCAACTCCTAGATCAGTTCATTAGTCCATGACTCCACCGTCGAATGGAAATCACCCAAGACATCAACCGCAGTGTTTGTCACATTGCTATACCTGAAAGATGCACGCAATGATAAGGGCCAGGAACATGAACCTATAATAATATAAGAAGAACAAGGTAATGGAAATGAAAACATGTGGTACCAGAAACAGGAGCAATGCGACTAACTAAAATCATGGCATTTGGCAGTCAACCCTATATATAACCAAAAAAGAAGCTAGGGACTGAAAATGGCAATGCGCACCTGCTCTGGTTCTTGCAGACAACTTCACTGAAATCGATTAGATCCGCCGCTACTTTCAACCCATATTTCGGGTCCTTTATACCCCGTAATTCCCTGTCTAAGCTGGTTACTGTAATCAACCTCATCCTCTTCTAAAACATCGTCATAATATTCCGGGTCAGCAGCGTCTTTCAGCCTTCTCATAACAGCCTGCAGGTACTTCTCGAAATTCTTGCCGATAGCAAGAGCAATCTCTCCAAAACATTCCAAAATGGCCGGTTTAATTAAGCATCGGCTCTGAGAGACCTCTGTAAAGAACATCCATCATATAATCACAGTGTGGCAGGATTTCATCTCCCAGGACAAGAAAGATGTCACCAATCACCTGTAAATAAATTGGGAAGAGTAGCTTCACATTAAAATGCTGCAGCAATATCGGCATGTGATCCACAAAATTTGGACCGACAGCATGAGCGAGAGCACCAATGGCAAGCGCTGCTTTATCACGTGCAGCAGAACTGTCGAAGGTTAAGACACGGCAAAACAGAAGCAGCACATATGGAGTACGCCACACTGGAAATGTGTTTCCCAGTTTCTGGATTAGGACATGCAGTAGGCCACACACCAAAACCAGAAGATTGTATTTGTTCCTCTTGTCACCTGATGAATTTGCTTTGGCACCAAGCACCTCGTTCAATCTTCTCATGATACGAGGCATTAAAACTCCAATAGCCGCTGAAGCTTTATAATCTTGTATGTTGCTTACTCTCACAACCTCACACAACGCTTCATAAGCAGGTGCAGATGTTGGAAGCCTGAAAGGGGTCTCCTTAGCAAGTGCTGAAGTAGAACAGAGAACATCGAAAATGTCACTAAGAAAAGGTGAAAGCTCAGATGAATGGCCTAGCTCAGATGAGCTCGACTCATAACCTTTGGCAAGAAAATATATAGCTCTACAGGCTTCCTCAGACACTTCTGGAACATCTTTACTTCTCAATCCCAACACAGCTACGATGCGAGGAAGGTTTTCTGTAACATCCCAAAAATTTCAAAACAAGCAAAAGGAATTTCCCATTTTCCAAATTTAGGAACCAACAAAAACTTTTATAAATAGAGTATGATACCTAGTGATCTTGCCTAATTCTTGTGCTATTGCTATGATTGCTTGCTGAACTACTTTGAAAGGATCTTAAACCCTAAACCTCACCCCTCTTTTTCATCACCCTAGTTAAAATAAAATAAAAGAAATTTAAATAAGAAAAAGGCATATGTGCCTATGGCTATATTTATAAAACCTTACCCTAATCTTTTCTACTTTGCTTAGAGGTTTGGAAAACCTTCATACACCTTAACCAAGGCTTATCAAACCAATTTCAAGTGGTTTCCAAGAAACTTAAAAAGAAACTAAAAATGCCCTAGAGGCATATGAGAGCAAAATAGTAAATTTGTGAAATTGAGGATCGTGACCCTAGGCCTTGTTGTGAATGGTTGGATTACTCCTATATATCCTTTCAACACTCCACAACACCAATTGGGTCAAGCCAAGTTAAATTAAAAATCAAATACCCCTTATGCATAGATGCATATGTGGCACTTAGCCATTTTTCCCAAATCTGGTTCTAAGCATCTAGACCTTACCCAAATGGTGTGAAACCATCTTTAAACTTAATCTCACATCACATGGACCCTAGACCTTGCCCAAATAAAGCCAAGAAAAATAAAATAAGAAATCCAGAAATTTGGATTTTCACCTCTTATGTGTTGTGGCCATTTTTGCAAATCTTTGGACAAGACCATTTGAATTGGTTTCAATGGTTGGAAAATGTTTCTAAACTAATAAGAACCACATTAGAGTCAACAAAAGTCAACTCAAATGGAGAGAAACCAAATAGGGAGAAAATCCCCAAAATTCACTCACCTACACTTAGCCAAAAGTGCAAATCTTCAACCAAGGTCACCAATGCTTGATCTATTGCTTGTAGAATACTTATATATGATAAACAAACACAATTGCATCAAAGAAACAAGAATCAAATCAAAGGAAAATTCAAAACTCACATACATGTGATAATGGTCACATGTCACATTTATATTTTCTTCCCCACTTTGCACCCATCTATCTTTTGTTTCTGCAACCAAACTTGGTCAACCAATGCCATGTCATCCAATACCAAGTGATGGTGAACAACTTTCATGTTGACCTTTAGCACTGATATTGACCAGGTTGACCAGTAGGGTTTTGACAAGTGGTGATGTTGAAACTATGAGAAGATAACCCCCAATTTTGAAATGTTGCAAACCTTCATCAAAATGGACACCACCACCACCATTCCATCACTTTAATTATAAGAATGAAGTGCACCAAAAAGAATTTCAAAATTCAAACATTTTTCTCATGCGGCCATATGATCGAACACCTTGCAGGCATTATTCCAGTTTAGTGTTACATCCTATTACACGATGGTTTTTAGCCTAAACCAATTCTATCTCGTGATCCTTAGCTCCCTCTAGGATCCCTGCATCTAGCTCAGTACTTGCCTTGGTCGTTTAAAGCAGAAAAGTGAGGAGAGCAGCTCCATGCCATGCACACCCGGCCACCTTTGGCATCCCTCTCTCTGGTCCTCTCCTCACCTTTCCTCCTTGTCCTGGAGAATCTACCTAGCACCAGGACACCAACGGTACACCGCCCTAGCTCGCTACGGCTTGGCATTGGCCAGAACGCGCGCGCCCAGACACGCCCAGAAACGTGCCAGGCACGCGGTGAGCGCGCCCAGACGACGCCCTGGACGCGCCAGAGCACGCCATCGCACGGCCGCCTCAGTCCTCCCCTACCTCCCTATTTCTGCGTCGCGCACCGCCTCGCCACCCTCTACAAGCTAGACAACGTGGCTAGCCCGCGGCCGCCTTGTCACCCTCGCCATCATCAAAACCTTCCGCCACGGTACCGTGAGGACGCCACCATCGCTAGCACGCCACCGACCATCATTTGACGTGCCATCACGCGCGCTAGCTCCGCCTAGCCGTCGCCTACACGATGCGACCCCTAGCTTGCCCCTTCACCGCCCCAAACGCCGGCGCCATGGACGACCTCCACGGGCACCCACCGCAACCGCGCGCAGCTATAAATAGAGACCTCCCGCGGCCAATTCATTCACACCAGCACGATCGCCTCACCTCACTGGTTCGCCTCGACCACTTCCCCCATCCCAATTTAGCCGGAGTAGCTCCAATTGCACCGCCGACCACCGCCACCGTAGCTCAGCGACGCCGTTGATCTCCTCCACCCCAAGCCCTGCTGCGACCACCCTCTGCCTCGCCATCGTCTCCTCGTTCAATCGCCCGCCTCGCCGAGTCCTGCCAGCGCCCAGGTACGCCGCCGACGACCCCCGCCCGCCGGTAGGGTTTCGTCCCCGACGGGCGGTGTCGAGGAAGGTGATGAACCTCGTCCGTCGATCCCCCTTTTAATCGAACGGCGCAGCTCACCCCATACCGTTTCGCTGTTTTAAACACAATGACATGTAGGCCCCACCCCTGACAGCCCACTAAACAGCGAACCGTTACTGGGCCAGTTTCTCGATTTCAAACCGTTGCGGCCCATTATTTTTCCCGCCTAAGCCCACTTCGTCTTATTCAAATAATTTGTTTCAGCAAATTTTCAATACTGGTCTGTGCCATATTTTGAATAGTTTCAAATCTACAAGTCCAAATCTAGCAAATCAAAATGTTCCAGAAAGAGTATGAAACGATCTAGCTAACCTCACTGGATTCAACCTCATATCTTGTGTAGTTTTTGAATAGCAAAAATAACAAAACAGAGACTTTTCAGTATTCAAATAAATCTTAAAAATCAACCAATTTGAATTTTGAAGTGAATCAAATTGCAATAATTCACATTTAGCAAACTCTAATTTATTATGTAAAAATATAATATAGGTTCTGTATATGATCATGGGCTAGAAGCAGAATATTGGCTATGTAGTCAATACTAGCCCATTTAAACTATATCAAATGGTTAGAAATTTAAATCTATGAGGTGTAGCACCTCATTTAAATCCTTTCTCAAGTGATATGAAGTAATGTGTTGACCTTTATTTACTTAGGCTCATACTTGCTCACTTGTAGAAATTAAATCATAATAGTATTTAATTTGCAATAGTTATTTAAATCACATGAGATGAGGAATCTCATTTAAATCATTTTTCTCAAATGATAAGTGTGAAGTGTTGACCTTGGTCAACATGTGATCACCCCTGGTTATTTGAAAAGATTAAATCTTAAGAAGCATTCAATGAGAGGAAATTATTCCTCCAAACCAAAGAGAAACCCTAACTTCAATGTTTAATAAGAGGAAATTATTTTCCTAACGTTAAATAAGGAAACCCTAGAATAATTGTTGGATAAATGTTAAGTAATGATGCTAGATCAATTGTGTGAGCCATTAAGGCTAATTACGAATACTTAAGTGTTGTTTGGTGATTGTATCCTCGTATTCGTTTATAGACGCTAGTACCGGAGACTATCAAGAAGAAGAGGTCTTCTACCAAGAGGAAGAGCAAGAAAACTTTGATCACATCACCAACCAAGGCAAGCTAACACTCTTGCAAAGTTCCCAAGTGCAAAGCTCTAATGGAGCAAGGCACCATTACACTTATTTTTCTGTTCAAGGATCCAATCCCAAGTTTTATTCTTACAAGCTTTTACTTTGGTTGTTTAAAGCTTACTTTTATAGTTAACTTTGGTCTAAGTATAGAGTGTTACAAGAGTATCAAACTTAGCCTAGATAGCTACAAATTGGTTAGCACCCCTCACGACTAGTTGCTAGTGCTAAACTAAAATTGTGTACTCTAGATGGGAACTTATGAAAACCAATGACTTCGAAAACCTTGGAATGATGAGTCATTCTATTGAAAGATTTTGAAGGTGAAGGTGACTTGTGAATGACTTGGTGAAACTTACCAAAACTGGTTGGGTTCGGATGCGATACCATTCCAATTTTACAAGTACCCCCACCATACCTGAATCTGGGTAAGGCTTAGCTGAAACTTATGTATCTTAGTATGGGTTCCTCTGAACAAGCGTCATAGGGGTTATCCGAGGCTGCCTCCATGGAATGAAATGACGTGAAATGAGGTGAATGTCCTACCCAAGCCACGTGCGTTCCGGGTTGACGGTTTGTTTTCACTGGAGGCCAAGCTCATGGGGAGAGGTGCCTATACTAGGGTATGTAAATGAAAGGTTATGATTGGTAGTTCGCATACGAGTACGATCAGGGCCAGTTACCCCTGACGAACTATTGCAATTGTTGTGGCACAAGTGTACACCCTCTGCAGAGTTTAACCTATTCGAATAGCGGCGGTCATGGACAATTGGAAAGGCCATATGTTCCGTCATCAGAACTTTTCTCAAAATATGAATGGTGGCTTGTGATTTGAATTGAAAGGTGACTTTGACTTTGAATCACAACCGAGTTGTGGGAATGACACTAATGTTCCCACTTGAGTTAGTTAAGCAAATGAAGGGTTTTGATTATTCAAGTGCTTATGAAATAAAACTGGCTTTCTGCAAATGAAACTAGAGCTTAGAACCCCCTTACTATAGTTGATAGTATTTACATTAGTTTTAGTTTGCGAGTACTTTAAAGTACTCATGGCTGTGTCCCGGCTATTCAAATGGCCGGACAAGAAGTACCGGAACCGGAAGATGGGGCGACGTCTACGACAACTAGGATCACTCCCGACGTCAAGTTGCCTGTGGAATAGATGGACTACTACTACGCTATTTTCGCTTCCGCTATATGTTATGTAATGGATCAATAGAACCTCTATTATTGTAATGAGACTGGATCATGTGATCCTTTATTTGTAAGACGATTATGGTATGTAATGAATGATGTGTTGTGATATCAATCTATTATGTCTCGCAAAACAATATTCCTGGGATTGCGAGGAATGGCATAATAGGCATCTGGACTTAAAAATCCGGGTGTTGACAAGTTGGTATCAGAGCCATTGTTTGACTTTAGGAGACCCTAGTTAGAATGGACGTCTGAAAAAACTTAGTTTTTAAAAACCCACGAGGTGAATATTTATGAAAACTTATTCTCACTCTTATCCTTGAGATCTTCTTCAAAAACAAGAAAGTGATGCTCTATTCTTCTTATACTACTACATAAAATTTTGACACTCCACTCACTCTTCAAAACTTACTTATCATAATTCTTCACAGATGGAGTACATCTGCAAGTCCTATCAGCTTGGCCACGGAGGAAACCCCATGTTCGAGAAGGATCTGAAACAACTGGTTGAATATTTAGGACGCCCGTATCCCGAGTTCTTCGGAATACCCCTCAACAATCCATCGGGAGGACCACCTCGGTGGGAAGTTACTGCAGATCTGAGAGGAAGCCTTGGAGCCCCAATATGGGAAACCATCTGGTTTTCTGTAACAGGAATTACCTGGAAGGATGGAATAGCTAGAGCAATGCAAGAAGCAATTGCCCGTCTGTGCGGACAGAATATAAACAAGCTCAAGAATACCCGTTTCATTTACTACCCAAGACATGATCCCATGGGAAGACCAATAATCATGCCACCGCACCCGGAGATGAACCACTATGTCGCATATCTGGATTTCATGCTGTATAAAACCCGCAAGGAGTTGGACAACGCCCTCGCTTTTCGCCAAGCACATTACCCGTAAAGATGAAGAATCCCCCCGGAAGAGTAGTATCATTTAAGCACTTTCGTATGTGTGAGTTATGTATCAGGATCCCCCTGGTATCGTAGAACGATGAATGGTTCTTCAAACCAACGGTGTGTTAGCTTTGTAATATGTGATGCTTGGTATGAATGAAAAAGTGTTGTCGGTTGTACCCCTGCAACACTACTCAAATTTTTAAGTTATGAACTTTTTAAACTTTACCAAAACAAAACATAGAAATTTCCCTCTTATCTTATCATCTACCTCAATGTATAGATGGCCCCACCAACCCGCAACGCCACCCAGGATGCCATGATGCAAGCTGCAGACGATGATGGCAGCAGAGAAGTCGAGAGAGGTGAACGCCAAGCCAACATTACCGCACTGCAACAGATAGCTCAGAACCATCAAGGCCACGGAAACAACGATCACCCGGATCGAAGCAAGAACTTTCAGCATACCAACCCTCCGATGTTCAACAAGATCGAAGAGCCCCTTGATGCCGATGACTGGCTCTGCACCATGGAGAACAACCTCGAGTTGCGGGAGTTGAAGCCGAGAAAAATCTGTTCGCCACCCACTACCCGTCAGGACTGCAAGAGCCTGGTGGACAAGTGCCCGCGCAATGAATGCCGGACAAATGATGACCTGGGAAGACTTCAAGCTGAAGTTTAGCAAATATCATGTGCCCCAAGGACTGATCAAGAAAATGAGAGACGAGTTCCGTGAACTCAAGCAAGGAAGAATGTCCGTGGTAGAATACCGCGACAGGTTTCTCACTCTGTCAAGGTACGCCCCGGATGAGACCGACACTAATGAGAAGAGGAAGGAGAGATTTCTGAACGGACTGCACGACGAGATGCAGACCGTGTTAGTGAACATTCCGTTCGTGACCTGGCCCTTGTGGACTCAGCCATACGGATGGAAGGAAAGCTGCATCAATGAGAACCGCAAGCGCAGAATGATGAACCGAGTGGACCCCACCATACCTGTACGCAACAACTCCTCTGGAGGATTCACCCCAAGACACAACAAGCCCCCTGCTCAGAATTATCGCCCCAACTACACCAACAACAATGGAGGACCACCGAAGACCGGAGGCAATACCAACAACAACAACAACCCCCACAGCAACAACAACAATGGGAACAACAACAACACCAATACTGGTCCGAGGACTGGAAGCAACGCCATCCCCGTCACCCCAAAGGATAAGTCAACTATCACCTGCTATGAATGTGGCACTGTAGGCCACTACTCCAATGAATGCCCCAAGAAGATTGCCAAGATTGCCGCCAATACTGCTGCCCCTGCTCAGCAACAGCGTCGCTTTGCAGGTAGAAGGAACCAGAACAACAACAACGGTCGTTTCTACCACATGACGGCCACTGAAGCCCAGGAAGCACCTCAGGCCATGCCAAGTATGTTTCCTGTTAATCAAATTTCTCAATCTCTCTTAGGAACCTAACTTTTCTTAAAATCTCGGGACGAGATTTGTTTAAGGGGGAAGGGTTTGTAACATCCCAAAAATTTCAAAACAAGCAAAAGGAATTTCCCATTTTCCAAATTTAGGAACCAACAAAAACTTTTATAAATAGAGTATGATACCTAGTGATCTTGCCTAATTCTTGTGCTATTGCTATGATTGCTTGCTGAACTACTTTGAAAGGATCTTAAACCCTAAACCTCACCCCTCTTTTTCATCACCCTAGTTAAAATAAAATAAAAGAAATTTAAATAAGAAAAAGGCATATGTGCCTATGGCTATATTTATAAAACCTTACCCTAATCTTTTCTACTTTGCTTAGAGGTTTGGAAAACCTTCATACACCTTAACCAAGGCTTATCAAACCAATTTCAAGTGGTTTCCAAGAAACTTAAAAAGAAACTAAAAATGCCCTAGAGGCATATGAGAGCAAAATAGTAAATTTGTGAAATTGAGGATCGTGACCCTAGGCCTTGTTGTGAATGGTTGGATTACTCCTATATATCCTTTCAACACTCCACAACACCAATTGGGTCAAGCCAAGTTAAATTAAAAATCAAATACCCCTTATGCATAGATGCATATGTGGCACTTAGCCATTTTTCCCAAATCTGGTTCTAAGCATCTAGACCTTACCCAAATGGTGTGAAACCATCTTTAAACTTAATCTCACATCACATGGACCCTAGACCTTGCCCAAATAAAGCCAAGAAAAATAAAATAAGAAATCCAGAAATTTGGATTTTCACCTCTTATGTGTTGTGGCCATTTTTGCAAATCTTTGGACAAGACCATTTGAATTGGTTTCAATGGTTGGAAAATGTTTCTAAACTAATAAGAACCACATTAGAGTCAACAAAAGTCAACTCAAATGGAGAGAAACCAAATAGGGAGAAAATCCCCAAAATTCACTCACCTACACTTAGCCAAAAGTGCAAATCTTCAAAAGGTCACCAATGCTTGATCTATTGCTTGTAGAATACTTATATATGATAAACAAACACAATTGCATCAAAGAAACAAGAATCAAATCAAAGGAAAATTCAAAACTCACATACATGTGATAATGGTCACATGTCACATTTATATTTTCTTCCCCACTTTGCACCCATCTATCTTTTGTTTCTGCAACCAAACTTGGTCAACCAATGCCATGTCATCCAATACCAAGTGATGGTGAACAACTTTCATGTTGACCTTTAGCACTGATATTGACCAGGTTGACCAGTAGGGTTTTGACAAGTGGTGATGTTGAAACTATGAGAAGATAACCCCCAATTTTGAAATGTTGCAAACCTTCATCAAAATGGACACCACCACCACCATTCCATCACTTTAATTATAAGAATGAAGTGCACCAAAAAGAATTTCAAAATTCAAACATTTTTCTCATGCGGCCATATGATCGAACACCTTGCAGGCATTATTCCAGTTTAGTGTTACATCCTATTACACGATGGTTTTTAGCCTAAACCAATTCTATCTCGTGATCCTTAGCTCCCTCTAGGATCCCTGCATCTAGCTCAGTACTTGCCTTGGTCGTTTAAAGCAGAAAAGTGAGGAGAGCAGCTCCATGCCATGCACACCCGGCCACCTTTGGCATCCCTCTCTCTGGTCCTCTCCTCACCTTTCCTCCTTGTCCTGGAGAATCTACCTAGCACCAGGACACCAACGGTACACCGCCCTAGCTCGCTACGGCTTGGCATTGGCCAGAACGCGCGCGCCCAGACACGCCCAGAAACGTGCCAGGCACGCGGTGAGCGCGCCCAGACGACGCCCTGGACGCGCCAGAGCACGCCATCGCACGGCCGCCTCAGTCCTCCCCTACCTCCCTATTTCTGCGTCGCGCACCGCCTCGCCACCCTCTACAAGCTAGACAACGTGGCTAGCCCGCGGCCGCCTTGTCACCCTCGCCATCATCAAAACCTTCCGCCACGGTACCGTGAGGACGCCACCATCGCTAGCACGCCACCCATCATTTGACGTTGCCATCACGCGCGCTAGCTCCGCCTAGCCGTCGCCTACACGATGCGACCCCTAGCTTGCCCCTTCACCGCCCCAAACGCCGGCGCCATGGACGACCTCCACGGGCACCCACCGCAACCGCGCGCAGCTATAAATAGAGACCTCCCGCGGCCAATTCATTCACACCAGCACGATCGCCTCACCTCACTGGTTCGCCTCGACCACTTCCCCCATCCCAATTGCCGGAGTAGCTCCAATTGCACCGCCGACCACCGCCACCGTAGCTCAGCGACGCCGTTGATCTCCTCCACCCCAAGCCCTGCTGCGACCACCCTCTGCCTCGCCATCGTCTCCTCGTTCAATCGCCCGCCTCGCCGAGTCCTGCCAGCGCCCAGGTACGCCGCCGACGACCCCCGCTGCCGCCGGTAGGGTTTCGTCCCCGACGGGCGGTGTCGAGGAAGGTGATGAACCTCGTCCGTCGATCCCCCTTTTAATCGAACGGCGCAGCTCACCCCATACCGTTTCGCTGTTTTAAACACAATGACATGTAGGCCCCACCCCTGACAGCCCACTAAACAGCGAACCGTTACTGGGCCAGTTTCTCGATTTCAAACCGTTGCGGCCCATTATTTTTCCCGCCTAAGCCCACTTCGTCTTATTCAAATAATTTGTTTCAGCAAATTTTCAATACTGGTCTGTGCCATATTTTGAATAGTTTCAAATCTACAAGTCCAAATCTAGCAAATCAAAATGTTCCAGAAAGAGTATGAAACGATCTAGCTAACCTCACTGGATTCAACCTCATATCTTGTGTAGTTTTTGAATAGCAAAAATAACAAAACAGAGACTTTTCAGTATTCAAATAAATCTTAAAAATCAACCAATTTGAATTTTGAAGTGAATCAAATTGCAATAATTCACATTTAGCAAACTCTAATTTATTATGTAAAAATATAATATAGGTTCTGTATATGATCATGGGCTAGAAGCAGAATATTGGCTATGTAGTCAATACTAGCCCATTTAAACTATATCAAATGGTTAGAAATTTAAATCTATGAGGTGTAGCACCTCATTTAAATCCTTTCTCAAGTGATATGAAGTAATGTGTTGACCTTTATTTACTTAGGCTCATACTTGCTCACTTGTAGAAATTAAATCATAATAGTATTTAATTTGCAATAGTTATTTAAATCACATGAGATGAGGAATCTCATTTAAATCATTTTTCTCAAATGATAGGTGTGAAGTGTTGACCTTGGTCAACATGTGATCACCCCTGGTTATTTGAAAAGATTAAATCTTAAGAAGCATTCAATGAGAGGAAATTATTCCTCCAAACCAAAGAGAAACCCTAACTTCAATGTTTAATAAGAGGAAATTATTTTCCTAACGTTAAATAAGGAAACCCTAGAATAATTGTTGGATAAATGTTAAGTAATGATGCTAGATCAATTGTGTGAGCCATTAAGGCTAATTACGAATACTTAAGTGTTGTTTGGTGATTGTATCCTCGTATTCGTTTATAGACGCTAGTACCGGAGACTATCAAGAAGAAGAGGTCTTCTACCAAGAGGAAGAGCAAGAAAACTTTGATCACATCACCAACCAAGGCAAGCTAACACTCTTGCAAAGTTCCCAAGTGCAAAGCTCTAATGGAGCAAGGCACCATTACACTTATTTTTTTTTCTGTTCAAGGATCCAATCCCAAGTTTTATTCTTACAAGCTTTTACTTTGGTTGTTTAAAGCTTACTTTTATAGTTAACTTTGGTCTAAGTATAGAGTGTTACAAGAGTATCAAACTTAGCCTAGATAGCTACAAATTGGTTAGCACCCCTCACGACTAGTTGCTAGTGCTAAACTAAAATTGTGTACTCTAGATGGGAACTTATGAAAACCAATGACTTCGAAAACCTTGGAATGATGAGTCATTCTATTGAAAGATTTTGAAGGTGAAGGTGACTTGTGAATGACTTGGTGAAACTTACCAAAAACTGATGGTTGGGTTCGGATGCGATACCATTCCAATTTTACAAGTACCCCCACCATACCTGAATCTGGGTAAGGCTTAGCTGGAAACTTATGTATCTTAGTATGGGTTCCCTCTGAACAAGCGTCATAGGGGTTATGCCGAGGCTGCCTCCATGGAATGTGAAATGACGTGAAATGAGGTGAATGTCCTACCCAAGCCCTGCAGTTCCCGGGTTGACGGTTTGTTTTCACCGGGAGGCCAAGCTCATGGGGAGAGGTGCCTATACTAGGGTATGTAAATGAAAGGTTATGATTGGTAGTTCGCGTACTGCGTACGATAAATCAGGGCCAGTTACCCCTGACGAACTATTGCAATTGTTGTGGCACAAGTGTACAACCTCTGCAGAGTTTAACCTATTCGAATAGCCGTCCGCGGTCATGGACAGTTGGAAAGGCCATACTGTTCCGTCATCAGAACTTTTCTCAAAATATGAATGGTGGCTTGTGATTTGAATTGAAAGGTGACTTTGACTTTGAATCACAACCGAGTTGTGGGAATGACACTAATGTTCCCACTTGAGTTAGTTAAGCAAATGAAGGGTTTTGATTATTCAAGTGCTTATGAAATAAAACTGGCTTTAAAATGAAACTAGAGCTTAGAACCCCTTACTATAGTTGATAGTATTTACATTAGTTTTAGTTTGCGAGTACTTTAAAGTACTCATGGCTGTGTCCCTGGCTATTCAAATGGCCGAGACTATGAAGACGAGTACGAGAGGAAGAAGGACAAGCAGACGTCTACGACAACTAGGATCACTCTGACGTCAACGTTTTGTGGAATAGATGGACTACTACTACGCTATTTTCGCTTCCGCTATATGTTATGTAATGGATCAATAGAACCTCATTGTAATGAGACTGGATCATGTGATCCTTTATTTGTAAGACGATTATGGTATGTAATGAATGATGTGTTGTGATATCAATCTATTATGTCTCGCAAAAACAATATTCCTGGGATTGCGAGGAATGGCATAATAGGCATCTGGACTTAAAAATCCGGGTGTTGACATTTTCATATGTGAAAATTCTATTTGCACAAGCTGGAGAATGCAGAAGATCAAACACCCGCCGAAGAGTGCACACAGCGGTGCCTCTTACCTCTACATTTCGGTCCTCCATCCTGTCAAGCAACAAACGGACAACGGGAGAAAGTTTCTCAATAGAGGGACCTTGAAGGATACCGGCTATCGCAAATGTAGCTGCCCATCGACTCTGCCAATCTGATGCTTTGATATTAACCTCGACAAACTGCATTGCAATGGGGACAATTGCATCCCCAATAGTTATAACGACGAGGTCTAGGCATGTCATAGCACTGATGAAGATTGCATGTGCATCATCATCTCTCTCTTTCTTTAACAGAGTTTTTAGCAGAACTGGAACAAGTGAAGAGAGGGGCTTCTCAATAAAGCTACAATCTACAGTTGAGATAGCATGAGCATCATGCTTGTTTTGTTTTCGGAGTTCAATCACTTTTTCACAAATAGTGATCCAGAACTCGATACATTGGAGTGCCCCTGATTCCACACCTCCTTTCAAAGCTTCAGTTGTAAGACTGAGTATGGATTCCGTGTAAGGTTCTAACATTCTATAATATTTGGATGCAATTGCAATAAGGCAGCCGAATGCTGCATGTTTGATCACCGCTCCATCGGATTTAGCTGCATCACATATTGCAGTCATTATACAATTTCTGAAATCATCATTTGCGAAGTTAGCAAACATAACAACATTCTGTAGAGCTTTAACCGCTGCAAGACGGAGTTGAGAACTTTGCTCTGCCCGGTTCATTGCCCGGATGACGGCATCCAGAACATCATCAATTTTATCCTGCTCCAACCCCAAGAACTCCTCAAACATATACTCAAGCGCCTCTAGAGTTGCTTGCTGTAGTGGAGGAGATGTGCCCTGCTCTGCCATGTTGCCCAGCAATCTTCCAATGAGATCTTGCCAATCCCGGCTAGTAACTTTTTCGGATGTAACTTTTTCCCACGATGATTTTGATATATTATACGTTTTTTTCCGACGTCGTATGCAAAAGTTAATGCGGTTTTACCATTTTTCAAACCTTTTTGCAAAAAAAGTGAAAATTCGAATTTCTTAATTTCACCGAATAGTAGGTTGCATAACATACAAGAATCTGAAAACATTTTATTTTTTGAATTTTCTATCATTTTCTTTTGTATTTTACAAAGCAAAAAAGGCGACGGGGGGGTGTAACGGCCCCGGAAAACACCTACTAGATCTGCTTGCTCTTTTATTTTATGCATCATCATAACATCATGCATGCATCATATCATCCTTGTTTTACAAAATCAAAACTATTTCATCAAACCCTAATTCAGTTTTTCCCCCTCTCATATGGTCTTATAATAAAACCTTCCCCCGATCTCTCTTTAACCAAAACCCTAATTTCCAATAAAACCAAACCCTACCCCTCTCACCTTGGGCCCCTCTCTCCCCCGGCCCTCTCTCTCTCTCTCTCTCTCTCTCTCTCTCTCTCTCTCTCTCTCTCTCTCTCTCTCTCTCTCTCTCTCTCTCTCTCTCTCTCTCTCTCTCTCTCGGTTTCTCTTTTCCCCGACCAGCCCAGCCCATCTGCTCCTCGGCCCGTACCCCTTCGCAGAGAAAAAGATCGAGCCCCCCCCCCTTGTCTTCTTCCTCCAACGCACGCACATGGCGTGCTTGCTTTTCCCTCACCGAGCCGTGGTCCTCCCCTGCCTACATGCTCCCTTCCCCGCATGAACCTCCCCTTCCTCTGCCTTATCTGGAGCCAGCGCATCCACCAACCCCACGCCTCTCCCCTTCCCTTCCTTTCTTCCTCTCCAAGAACAGGGGAGAAACCCCACGGTACCGCCGCCTCCTCGCCATGGCCTCGTCGACTCCGACCTCCCCCAGATAATCTGAGGCCACCGTCAGCTTCGCCTCGCCTTCCTCGTTCGCCTTGTGGCCTCAATTCGAGGCGGGAGCCTCTACATCGTCGCCTGGACCTCGTTCCCCAACCCCGGCCGCCGGCGAAAAATCCCCAAATTCCGGCGCCTCCCTCCTCCTCTGCTCTCGCCGTCGACGCGTCGAGCTTTGGGGTAAGCCAGCGTTTCCCCTGGACCCCTTCTCCTCCTCCCTCTCTTCCGTTTTCCCTCTCTCACCGTGGTCGCCGACCCGTGCCTCCGCAGATACTCGCCGCCGTCCTTCCTCCGGTGAGCGCCACGACGGAGCGCCGCCAGTTTCTAGTTCGCGGCGACGAGGCGCTTCATCGACGCCCTTCAGCGCTTCCTGGGACGCCCGCAAACGGCGAGGCCGTGCTCACCTTGCCGCGGTGACCGCCCTGCCGCGACGCGTGCGGCATCGAACCCCTGCCGAACACCTTCCGCGCGCGCCTCGCAAGGTCCGCCAGCGTGGCAGCCGACGTGGCGCCTGGGCCCGCTCGTTAGTGACCGCGGGTCAAACCCCCCTCGGTGAGAAAATCCTTTAATTCCAGATCTGTACACTTTTTGCAAAAAGAACCCTGCCCTTTCTTTTACCTCAACCCGCGGTCCTAACCGCTGAAGGATTTCTATAAAACCCCCTGGATCATCTGCAAACTAACCCGGGGTCCTCCCCCATGTACAAAACTATTTCTAGGTCCTTTTCTATTTTAATAAAATCTGTTTTATTTATTTTAAACACAAACTATTTCTTTAATAACTTTTAATCTGCAACTCCAATTAAAATGTGTTATATATCAATTTTGATCAGAAAAATGAGATGAACATGAATATGCCATCCATGCTTGCTGTTGCATAATGCATCATACAATCTCGTGATAGTTTGCATTATCACCTAATATGGAGCATATGGAATAAGTGGGATATAACTATTTGTTGTCCCGGTTCCATTTAAACTTGAAGTAGCTCACCCTTGCCATGTTATGCCATGCTAAACAATACTTAACTTTGCCGGTAGAAATGCAACTTCAACTGTAATTGTTTGTCCGGGGTTTCGATTCCGCTTAACTGGATAAGTTGCATCGCCGCATCATGCTTGCCATGTCATGCATGCATACCATACCTTGAGCATGCCGGTTCTTCTTCCGTAGTAGTAAGACTTGCATCCGTTGTTTGTCCAGCATTTGCTTCTTCCCAGATAGGATCGCAAGTGGTGTTGTGAGATACGACAAGTCTTCCGCTGTTCCTCGGCAATCTCTAACAGGCAAGCATTTCCTAAACTCCTGTCTCTGCAGGAGTCGCTCACCTATTTTATTTTGCCTTCTCCCTTATGCTAGTCTTAAGTTGCGTTCTTGTCACGTGTCCTATCCACTTGTTACCTCAAGCAGCCTATATTGCCACCATCACCTCCTACAGCTATTGTTTGGTTATCGGGTCTGCCTTGCGAGTCGTAGTGCATGCTAGTTCTGTTTTATCCCGTTACCGTTATTGCTATCTTATCGGGTTATCTGTTGAGGGTAACATGGTTACTTGTTAATAGTTGCTTAGCGGAGGCATCGGTGGGTCAGCTGCTCGTTTTGTGACGGCTCACTTGTGTTTCCTAAATAACTTAGGACCCGAGTTCTTGTTATCTGTTCCGAGACTGAGCGCTCTAACCACACGTGGGTATGCTTAGGGTCTCCCCTCGACCACTGGAATCTACAGCTTTGTCCAGTGGCCACAATTAGTTTCATAATGCTTTGTTTCTCCCGGGCGTGCAAGCATGTTTCTTTGTGGTCAGATGATATGATATTACTTGGGGAAGCCGTGAGTGCCTTGTAACCCCGTTGTCTCTTGCACGCTCGTAGGATGCGGTACGTATTGTTAAGAGGTCATCCTCTAGTGGGCTCTGATCCTCTTAGCCGTAGACGCAACAGCTAAGTCCGCTTCGAGCACGACCGGACTTCGATACGGGTTAACTTAGTTAGGTGGCTTCTAGACATTGTTGTGGTGAAGGAGAGTGCGTGTCGTGATATCCTTCCCTTGCTAGGTTGGATTGATCGTGCGTGTGGGCACATTTGGGCACCCTGCAGGGTTACAATCTTATCGATAAGCCGCGTCCGGGTTATGGACGACTTGGAGCTGTATGACTCGACCATAGACAACTTACACCTGTTGTTTCATTATTAATAACTTGCGTAGTAAGTTAGCACAACTTCAATAATAAATGGTTAAAACTTGTCAACCGTGTGAGTGCCTCTGTAAGTACTTCCTTGCGAGGGGGGATCCATCGGCTGTGTTATGTTTGCAGAGTATAGAACTGATAGCTGCGCTCTCTCACCTTCTCGATTAGACGATTGTTGTAGAGAGTCTCTATAGGTTTTTAGTGTTGCGCGCTTAACCTTACCATATTGCCTATGATGTTCTCTTGCGTCCTCTAAGTCCCGTGCCTCAAGTACAAAGGACGCCGATTGACGAATGCTTATACGTCATGAAGTCTTGTTAAGTGAACCCGTATTTATTGCTTCTTTGGGACATAACCAGGTATGAAGTTATGTTCGATGAAGACGACGTTAGCAAGGTTACCCTTCCGGCTTGGCCTGGGCAGGGTTATGGACGCCATCGTTTATATTCAGGACTCTTAGTCCAATTTGTATTTTGTCCGTACTCGGACGTATTCGATCTTTCTGTATGATTCGGATCTTTGTATTGTATATTTGTATCTTGACTCGTTGGAGTTGTTGTTGTAATATATGTTTCTTGTGGGCTCTATTGTAATCATGTTGTAATGTTACCGTGTTAATTCCTCTGGCATCACGTGTGTGATTCGTCGCGCACGTCGTGTCGGAGGGCGTCTCGAATCGATATCGTGCGGATTTCGCGGGATCGCTGGAATCCTCATGGTGGGTTCGGCGTCACAAGTTGGTATCGAGCCTCAGGTTGACGGTCCCACTAGTCCACCTTTAGGATAACCTTGCCAACGGTCGTTGAGTGTAGAGTGTCTAAACCTATTTCTGAAAATTCGTTGGATAGTTGATTAGCTCTGAATTTTCTCCTTACCTAAATTCTTTCTCCTCTTACCTTTGCGAGTTTTGAGTTTTCTCTCTTATCTGAGTTTTCTCGAGTCTCAGGTTCCGACGTGGGTTGGACGATCTTGCCTCATCCTAATAGGTTCGATCTTCGGTGGATCCCGACAGAAGCGCATCATCAACAGCGGAACAACGACTTCTTGTTGGTGGTGTCGACCACCCAAATGGAGCAAGACCTCTTGTTAGTGGTGTCGAGGAGTTCGACACGTCGCCTGAAGATCCGATAGTTCACCTCTCTCCCCCGTACCTGGACGTGGAACCTCGGGGCGAGGTTCCTTGTTAGTGGTGTCGATTGTAACGACCCGGAAAACACCTACTAGATCTGCTTGCTCTTTTATTTTATGCATCATCATAACATCATGCATGCATCATATCATCCTTGTTTTACAAAATCAAAACTATTTCATCAAACCCTAATTCAGTTTCTCCCCCTCTCATATGGTCTTATAATAAAACCTTCCCCCTATCTCTCTTTAACCAAAACCCTAATTTCCAATAAAACCAAACCCTACCCCTCTCACCTTGGGCCCCTCTCTCCCCTCTCCCTCTCTCTCTCTCTCTCTCTCTCTCTCTCTCTCTCTCTCTCTCTCTCTCTCTCTCTCTCTCTCTCTCTCTCTCTCTCTCTCTCTCTCTCTCTCTCTCTCTCTCTCTCTCTCTCTCTCTCTCTCTCCCTCTCCCTCTGGTTTCTCTTTTCCCCGACCAGCCCAGCCCATCTGCTCCTCGGCCCGTACCCCTTCGCAGAGAAAAAGATCGAGCCCCCCTTGTCTTCTTCCTCCAACGCACGCACATGGCGTGCTTGCTTTTCCCTCACCGAGCCGTGGTCCTCCCCTGTCTACCTGCTCCCTTCCCCGCATGAACCTCCCCTTCCTCTGCCTTATCTGGAGCCAGCGCATCCACCAACCCCACGCCTCTCCCCTTCCCTTCCTTTCTTCCTCTCCAAGAACAGGGGAGAAACCCCACGGTACCGCCGCCTCCTCGCCATGGCCTCGTCGACTCCGACCTCCCCCAGATAATCTGAGGCCACCGTCGGCTTCTCCTCGCCTTCCTCATTCGCCTTGTGGCCTCAATTCGAGGCGGGAGCCTCTACATCGTCGCCTGGACCTCGTTCCCCAACCCCGGCCGCCGGTGAAAAATCCCCAAATTTCGGCGCCTCCCTCCTCCTCTGCTCTCACCGTCGACGCGTCGAGCTTTGGGGTAAGCCAGCGTTTCCCCTGGACCCCTTCTCCTCCTCCCTCTCTTCCGTTTTCCCTCTCTCACCGTGGTCGCCGACCCGTGCCTCCGCAGATACTCGCCGCCGTCCTTCCTCCGGTGAGCCCCACGACGGAGCGCCGCCAGTTTCTAGTTCACGGCGACGAGGCGCTTCATCGACGCCCTTCAGCGCTTCCTGGGATGCCCGCAAACGGCGAGGCCGCGCTCACCTTGCCGCGGTGACCGCCCTGCCGCGACGCGTGCGGCATCGAACCCCTGCCGAACACCTTCCGCGCGCGCCTCGCAAGGTCCGCCAGCGTGGCAGCCGACGTGGCGCCTGGGCCCGCTCGTCAGTGACCGCGGGTCAAACCCCCCTCGGTGAGAAAATCCTTTAATTCCAGATATGTACACTTTTTGCAAAAAGAACCCTGCCCTTTCTTTTACCTCAACCCGCGGTCCTAGCCGCTGAAGGTTTTCTATAAAACCCCCTGGATCATCTGCAAACTAACCCGGGGTCCTCCCCCCTGTACAAAACTATTTCTAGGTCCTTTTCTATTTTAATAAAATCTGTTTTATTTATTTTAAACACTAAAAACTATTTCTTTAATAACTTTTAATCTGTAACTCCAATTAAAATGTGTTATATATCAATTTTGATCAGAAAAATGAGATGAACATGAATATGCCATCCATGCTTGCTGTTGCATAATGCATCATACAATCTCGTGATAGTTTGCATTATCACCTAATATGGAACATATGGAATAAGTGGGATATAACTATTTGTTGTCCCGGTTCCATTTAAACTTGAAGTAGCTCACCCTTGCCATGTTATGCCATTCTAAACAACACTTAACTTTGCCGGTAGAAATGCAACTTCAATTGTAGTTGTTTGTCCGGGGTTTCGACTCCGCTTAACTGGATAAGTTGCATCGCCGCATCATGTTTGCCATGTCATGCATGCATACCATACCTTGAGCATGCCGGTTCTTCTTCCGTAGTAGTAAGACTTGCATCCGTTGTTTGTCCAGCATTTGCTTCTTCCCGGATAGGATCGCGAAGTGGTGTTGTGAGATACGACAAGTCTTCCGGCTGTTCCTCGGCAATCTCTAACATGCAAGCATTTCCTAAACTCCTGTCTCTGCAGGAGTCGCTCACCTATTTTATTTTGCCTTCTCTCCTTATGCTAGCCTTGAGTTGCGTTCTTGTCACGTGTCCTATCCACTTGTTACCTCAAGCAGCCTATATTGCCACCATCACCTCCTACAGCTATTGTTTGGTTATCGGGTCTGCCTTGCGAGTCGTAGTGCATGCTAGTGTTGTTTTATCCCGTTACCGTTATTGCTATCTTATCGGGTTATCTCGTTGAGGGTAACATGGTTACTTGTTAATAGTTGCTTAGCGGAGGCATCGCTGGGTTGTGTTTTGACGGCTCACTTGTGTTTCCTAAATAACTTAGGACCCGAGTTCTTGTTATCTGTTCCGAGACGAGCGCTCTAACCACACGTGGGTATGCTTATGGGTCTCCCTCGACCACTACCGAATCTACAGCTTTGTCCAGTGGCCACAATTAGTTTCATAATGCTTTGTTTCTCCGGGCGTGCAAGCATGTTTCTTTGTGGTCGATGATATGATATTACTTTTGGGGAAGCCGTGAGTGCCTTGTAACCCCGTTGTCTCTTGCACGCTCGTAGATGCGGCATTGTTAAGGTCATCCTCTAGTGGGCTCTGATCCTCTTAGTCGTAGACGCAAACAGCTAAGTCCTCTTCGGAGCACGGCCGGACTTCGATACGGGTTAACTTAGTTAGGTGGCTTCCTGGACATTGTTGTGGTGAAGGAGAGTGCGTGTCGTGATATCCTTCCCTTGCTAGGTTGGATTGATCGTTCATGTGGGCACATTTGGGCACCCCTGCAGGGTTACAATCTTATCGATAAGCCGCGTCCGCGGTTATGGACGACTTGGAGCTGTATGACTCGACCATAGACAACTTACACCTGTTGTTTCATTATTAATAACTTGCATAGTAAGTTAGCACAACTTCAATAATAAATGGTTAAAACTTGTCAACAGTGTGAGTGCCTCTGTAAGTACTTCCTTGCGAGGGGAACGCATCGGCTGTGTTATGTTTGCAGAGTATAGAACTGATAGCTTATGCGCTCTCTCACCTTCTCTGATTAGAAGACTGTTGTAGAGAGTCTCTATAGGTTTTTAGTGCTTGCGCGCTGCCGCTTAACCCCACCATATTGCCTATGACGTTCCTCTTGCGTCCTCTAAGTCCCCTGCGTGCCTCAAGTACAAAGGACGACTGGTTGACGAATGCTTATACGTCTTGAAGTCTTGTTAAGTACGAACCCGTACTTATTGCTGCTTCTTGGGACATAACCGGGCAGGTATGAAGTTATGTTCGATGAAGACGACGTTAGCAAGGTTACCCTTCCGGCTGGGCCTGGGCAGGGTTATGGACGCCATCGTTTATCTTCAGGACTCTTAGTCCAATTTGTATTTTGTCCGTACTCGGACGTATTCGATCTTTCTGTATGATTCAGATCTTTGTATTGTATATTTGTATCTTGACTCGTTGGAGTTGTTGTTGTAATATATGTTTCTTGTGGGCTCTATTGTAATCCCGTTGTAATGTTACCGCTCGTGTAATTCCTCGGCATCACGTGTGATTCGTCGCGACGTCGTGCTCTGAGGGCGTCTCTGACCGATATCGTGCGGATTTCGCGGATCGCTGGAATCCTCATGGTACCGGTTCCCGGAACTGGGGGGGAAGGGTGCGTGGGGATTAAAAAACTGGAGAAATTTTCTCGCTTGGGGGACCTCCTTGCACCACTCGGTCCTAATGCCACGTCCTTTCTTGCATGTTACCAACCGGGACTAAAGGTCTACCCTTTAGTCTCGGCCGAAGCATTAGTCCCGCTTCCCCAGCAGAACCGGGACTAAAGACCCCATTAGTCCTGGGTCAAAGTATTTGGGGACTAATGGGGTGGTATGGAAGCCCTCTTTTCTACTAGTGTATCCTCGCTGGCCAGCAGGATAGCCAATGAAAATGCATTTAACGGCTCTCGGATCCAAATTTTTCACTGAGGGTTTGTGATCTCGAACAAAGCAGGTACATCCAAACACCTTAGGAGGAACCACAAACTTGTTCTCACCGAGCATTAGTTCACAAGGAGATTTCATAGCTAGTATTCTTGAAGGCATGCGATTTACAAGGAAGATAGCAGTTAGTACTGCCTCACTCTAGAGAAATTTTGGCACATTCATGGTATACATTAGTGAACGAGCCACTTCTAAAATGTGACGATTCTTCCTCTCTGCCACTCCATTTTGGGGTGGAGTGTCTGGGCAGGATGTCTGATGCAGAACCGCGACTAAAGGTCCTCCGCCCCGACTAGTTAGTCGCGCTTAGTTAGTCCCGGTTGCGCAACCGCGACTAATGGCAGTTGCCAACCGGGACTAAAGCCCGTTTTTCTACCAGTGATAGCGGTAATTGATGGGATTCGTAGCATAGAAAACAAAAATTTTCCTACCGCAAGAACGAAAACCAAGCCAAGATGCAATCTAGAAGATGGGACCAACGAGAAGATCATGAGACTAACCCTCGAAGATTTCAAACACGATTAGATCTCGTTGCAAGATGATCACTTGCCGCTGCAAAAGCGCGTAGAAGATCTTGACGGGCGCCACGAACGGCAGCACCTCCGACGGTCACACGTTCGATGTTGATGACGACGTCCTTCTCCCGTCTTCCAGCGAGCAGCGGAAGTAGTAGATCCTCCTCGGAATCCTGACAGCACGACGGCGTGGTGTCGGTGGTGGTGGAGAACTCCGGCAGGGCTTCGCCTAAGCACTACTAGAGATGTATGAGGAGGAAGGGGAGCTAGGGTTTGGGGAGAGGGGGGCGCCGGCCTTGGTGCCTCTATGGGGTGCGGCCAAGGTGGGTTTGGTGTGGCCGGCCCCCTCCCCTTGTCCATCATTATATAGGTGGAACCCCCAAGGGTTTGCCCAAAGTCTTCGAATAAGACCCCAATTCAAAACCGCCATATGGACGAATCCTACTTGGGGTGGGACTCTTCCATTGGGGGTGGCCGGCCACCTTAGGTGGAGTCCACCCGGGACTCCTCCCCTTGGGTGGCCGGTTGGGTGGAGTCCCTCCGGACTCCACCTTCCGCGGTGATTTCTTCCGACTTTTCTAACCTTCAGAACCTTCCATAAATACACCGATCATTTTCAAACTTAGAAAATGACTTCCTATATATGAATCTTATTCTCCCATTCCGACCTCCTCGTGATGTCCTGGATCCCATCCGAGACTCCGAACAAACATTCAACTCCATTCCATATTCCATATCTACTTAAACGACATCAAACCTGTGTCACCCTACGGTCGTGAACTATGCGTATGGTCGAGACTCCTTCTCCGACCAATAACCAATAGCGGATCTGGAGATCCATAATGGCTCCCACACATTCAACGATAACTTAGTGATCGATTGAACCATTTACATACGACAATCGATTCCTTTGTCACACTATTTTACTTGTCCGAGTTTGATCATCTATCTCCGTACCTTGTTCAACCTCGTCTCCGACAAGTACTCTTTACTCGTACCGTGGCATGTCATCTCTTATGAACCATTCATATGCTTGCAAGCTAATCGTACGACATTCCACCGAGAGGGCAGAGTATATCTATCCGTCATCTGGATGGACAAATCCCACTCTTGATCCATATGCCTCAACTCATACTTTCCTAATACCTAATCCCACCTTTATAACCACCCATTTACGCATGGCGTTGATGTAATCAAAGTACCCTTCCGTATAAGTGATTTACATGATCTCATGGTCGAAGGACTAGGTAACTATGTATCGAAAGCTTATAGCAAATTGAACTTAATGACGTGATCTTATGCTACGCTTAATTGGGTGTGTCCATTACATCATTCATCTAATGACATAACCTTGTTATTAATAACATCCAATGTTCATGATCATGAAACTATGATCATCTATCAATCAACAAGCTAGTTATACAAGAGGCTTACTAGGGACTCCTTGTTGTTCACATAACACACATGTATCAATGTTTCTGTTAATACAATTATAGCATGGTATGCAAACATTTATCATAAACACAAAGATATATAATAACCATTTTATTATTGCCTCTTGGGCATATCTCCAACAGCTCCCACTTGCACTAGAGTCAATAATCTAGATTACATTGTAAGGTACCTAACACCCATGGCATTCTGTGTTGGTCATGCTTTGCCCTAGGGAGAGCTTTAGTCAACGGATCTCCTACATTCAGATCTGTGTGTACTTTGCAAATCTTTACTTCTCCATCTTCGATGTACTCGCGAATCGAATGAAAACTTAGCTTGATATGCTTCAGCTTCTTGTGTGACCTTGGTTCTTGTGCATTGGCGATGGTACCCATGTTGTCACAATAAATGACTAGTGGGTCCAATGCACTAGGAACCACACCAAGCTCAACAATGAACCTCTTCATCCATACCGCTTGATGAAGCCTCCGGGCCGCTATGCATTCTGATTCGCATTGAAGACTTCACCGTGCACCGCTGAACTCATCCACTTACCCAGCACCATTCAATATAAACACGCACCCAGATGTGACTTAGAGTCATCAGGATCGTTGTTCCAACTTGCATCGGTGTAACTAACAACGAGCCTTGGTCACCGCATAACAAAGAAACATATCCTTAGTCCTTTCAAGTACTTCAGGATATTCTTGACTGTCCGTTGTTCCATTCCTGGATCACTTTGATATTCAATGGTCAAACTAACATCATGTGCGATATCTGGTCTAGTACAAATGGCATACATGATAGAGCCATCGCCGAGGCATAGGGATCCGATTCATCCTCTCTCTTCTCGCCGTAGCCGGACCTTGAGTTTTACTCAAGACCTTACCCGCAACATAGGCAAGAACCCTTTCTGCTTTCATCCATTCTAAACTTCTTTAGAATCTTGTCCGTATGTACTGTGAAAGCCCTATTAGGCGTCTTGATCTATCTCTATAAATCTTGATGCCTAAAATGTATGTGCTTCACCAAGGTCTTTCATTGAAAAACACTTATTCAAATAACCTTTTACACGCTTAATAGTTCTATATCATTCCCAATCAATAATATGTCATCTACATATAATATCGTGAATGCTACAGAGCTCCCACTCACTTTCTTGTAATACAGGCCTCTCCATGACACCGTATAAACCCGAAGTCTTTGATCACCTTATCAAAGCGTCGGTTCCAACTCCGGGATGCTTGCTTCATCCATAAATGGAACGCTGAAGTTTGCATACCTTGTCGCATTTTTAGATCGACAAAACCTTTGGGTTGTACCATATACAACTCTTCCTCAATGTCACTATTAAGGAACGCCGTTTTGACATCCATCTGCCGGATCTCGTAATCGAAAAATGCAAACTATTGCTAATAAAATCCTCATAGACTTTAGCTTCGCTACAGTGAGAAAGTCTCATCGTAGTCAACTCCTTGAATTTGTCGAAACCCTTTGCGACAAGTCGAGCTTTATAGACAATACCATCAGCATCTGTTTTTCTTTTGAAGATCCATTTATTCTCGACAGCCTTGCGGCTATCAGGTAAGTCTACCAAAGTCCATACTTTGTTATCATACATGGATCCCATTTCGGATTTCATGGCTTCATGCCATTTGTTGGAATCTCGGGCTCATCATCGCTTCTTCATACGTCGCAGGTCTTCATCATTGTTGTCCACAATCATGACATTTAGACAGGATCATACCAATCAGGAGTGATACGTTCCTCTCGATCCGCAGTTCTTAGTTTCCTCGTTCAAGTGTTATGATCATTATCATTTGCTTCCTCTCTTATCGGTGCAGGCAGAACATCTTCCGGCATGCGCTACTCGATCTATGAGAGAAGGTTCAGAACCTCGCTAAGTTCTACTTTCCTTCCAGTTACTTTAGTGAGAAACTCCTTCTCAAGAAAGGATCCGTTCTTAGCAACAAAGATTTTGCCTTCGGATCTGTGATAGAAAGTATACCCAATAGTTTCCTTAGGGTATCCTATAAAGACACATTTCTCCGCTTTGGCTTTGTCAGGTTGTAACCTTTTTACATAAGCTTCGCAACCCCAAACTTTAAGGAACGACAGCTTAGGTTTCTTCAAACCACAATTCATACGGTGTCGTTTCAACGGATTTAGATGGTGCCCTATTTAAAGTGAATGCATCTCTAATGCATAACCCCAAAACGATAACGGCAAATCGGAAGAGACATCATAGATCGAACCATATCCAAGAGAGTTTGATTACGACGTTCGGACACACCATTGCGTTCTGGTGTTCGGTGTCAAAGTATTCCACATTTCTTTAAATGCATGCCAAACTCATAACTCGTATATTCGCTCCGCGATCGAACGCAGAAACTTAATCTTCTTGTTACGTTGATTTTCTACTTCACTTTGGAATTCCTTAAACTTCTCGAAAGTTTCGGATTTATGTTTCATGAAATAGATATACCCATATCTACTTATCATCCGTGAAGGTTAGAACATAACGATAACCATCAGCGATGCTACACTCATTGGTCCGCACACATCGGTATGTATGATTTCCAATAAGTCCGTAGCTCGCTCCATTGTACCAAAGAATGGAGTCTAGTCATTTTTCCATTAGACATGCTTCGCATCTGTCAAAAGACTCAAAGTCAAGTGACTCAAGAAGTCCATCGAATGGAGTTTCTTCATGCGCTTCACTCCAATATGACCAAGACGACATTGCCACATATAAGTAGAATTATCATTCAATTTAATTCGCTTAGCATCAATGTAATGAACATGTGTATCACTACTATCGAGATTTAACAAGAATAAACCATTCATCTCATGACCATAAAAGATATTATTCATATAAATAGAACAACCATTATTCTCTGACTTAAATGAATAACCGTCTTGCATTAAACAAGATCCAGATATAATGTTCATGCTCAACGCAGCACCAAATAACAATTATTGAGGTTTAAAACTAATCCCGAAGGTAGATGTAGAGGGAGTGCCGACGGCGATCACATCGACCTTGGATCCGTTTCCAACACGCATCGTCACCTCGTCCCTTGCTAGGCTTCGTTTATTTAGTTCCTGTTTCGAGTTACAAATGTGAGCAACCGAACCAATATCAAATACCCGTGCACTACTACGAGAACCAGGAAGATAGACATCTATAACATGTATATCAAATATACCTTTCTTTTTCTTGACAAGGCCGCCTTCAGATCAGCCATGTACTTGGGGCAATTCGCTTCCAAAGGCCCTTCTCCTTGCGCAATAGCACTCGCATCAGCTTTAGGGCCAGCCTTAGGCTTTCAGAGGCGCAGCAAGTTTCTTGCTACCCTTCTTGAAGTTGCCCTTCTTAGGCTTGCCCTGCTTCTTGAAACCGGTGGTCTTGTTGACCATCAACACTTGGTGCTCTTTCTGTATTTCTCAACTCAGCAGATTTCAGCATGGAGAAGAGTTCATGTAACTCCTTGTTCATGTTCTGCATGTTGTAGTTCATCACAAAGTTCTTGTAACTAGGTGGCAGTGATTGGAGTACATGATGAATACCCAGTTTGTTAGGAATCACTATCCCCAAGTCACCGAGCTTCTTCGCATGCCCGGACATAGCGAGTACGTGCTCACTAACGGAGCTACCCTCTTCCATCATACAGCCAAAGAAGTGTTTCGATGCTTCATAGCTTCCACGCATGAGTTTCAAAGATAGCTTTTAGCTCATGGACCAGCTCATAAGGATCGTGGTGCTCAAAACGCTTTGGAGCTCGCCTCTAGGCTACAGGATGGCACACTGAACTTGAGAGTACCAGTTACCCGAGTCTCGTAAACATTCTTTCGTCCCTGATACTGTGGTGGTGGGACCTAGCGTGCTTCGAGTACAAATTGCAGATTTCCACCAAGGAAAATCCTCACATGACGGAACGTCGGTGAAGTTGCTACCATTGCTTTTAAGCTTTTCTTTCTCTAGAACTGGTTAAAATTGATTGATGGGGACGCCATGATCTACAACATATTTGCAAAGAGTTTAGACTAAGTTTATGATAAATTGAGTTCAAATTTTAATTCTTAAATTAACTAGGTGAACTCCCACTCAAAACAATATCCCTCGCATTGTCTTAGTGATCACTGATGGGATTCGTAGCATAGAAAACAAAATTTTTCCTACCGCAAGAACGAAACACAAGCCAAGATCTAATCTAGTAGACGGTAGCAACGAGAAGATCATGAGACTAACCTCGAAGATTTCCAGCCTAACGAGATTAGATCTCGTGGTGGATGTAGTCGATCACTTGCCGCTTGCAAAGAGAAGATCTTGACCGATTGCAAAGCGCGTAGAAGAACTTGACGCGCTACGGCAGCACCTCCGCACTGGCCACACGTACGGTGTGATGACGGTCCTCCTCCCCGTTCCAGCGGGCAGCGGATGTAGTAGATCCTCCTCGAATCCCGGCACACGGTGTGGTGGCGGTGGTGGTGGAGAACTCCGGCAGGGGCATGCGGCGCTGAGGAGTATGTGGAGGAGGAGAGGCTAGGGTTTGGGGAGAGGGGTGGCGCCAACTCATGGCTTGGTGTGGCCCCTCCCCTGCTCCTCATTATATAGGTGGAAATCCCCAAGTGTTGGTATCCAAGTCTTCGAATAAGACCCGAAACCAAAACCTTCCATAGGGACAAAACCTACCCAAGGAGGGAATCCTACTCAAGGTGGGACTCCCACCCTTCCTTGGGGGGTGGCGGCCACCAGTGGAGTCCACCCGGGACTCCTCCCCTAGGCTGGCCGGTTGGCAAGGAGTCCCTCCGGGACTCCACTTTCCATGGTGATTTCTTGGACTTTTCTAGAATCTTCTAGAACCTTCCATAAATGCACCTGATCATTTCCAAACTTGGAATATGACTTCCTATATATGAATCTTATTCTCCGACCATTCTGGACCTCCTCGTGATGTCCTGGATCCCATCCGAGACTCCGAACAAACATTCGAACTCCATTCCATATTCCATATCTACTTAAACGACATCAAACCTTAAGTGTGTCACCCTACGGTCGTGAACTATGCACATGGTTGAGACTTCTCCGACCAATAACCAATAGCGGGATCTGGAGATCCATAATGGCTCCCACATATTCAACGATAACTTAGTGATCGATTGAACCATTTACATACGATACCGATTCCTTTGTCACGCGATATTTTACTTGTTCGAGGTTTGATCATCGGTATCTCCATACCTTGTTCAACCTCGTCTCCGACAAGTACTCTTTACTCGTACCGTGGTATGTCATCTCTTATGAACCATTCATATGCTTGCAAGCTAATCAGACGACATTCCACCGAGAGGGCCCAGAGTATATCTATCCGTCATCGGGATGGACAAATCCCACGTTGATCCATATGCCTCAACTCATACTTTCCAAATACCTAATCCCACCTTATAACCACCCATTTACGCAGTGGGCATTTGATGTAATCAAAGTACCCTTCCGGCATAAGTGATTTATATGATCTCATGGTCGAAAGGACTAGGTAACTATGTATCGAAAGCTTATAGCAAATGAACTTAATGACGTGATCTTATGCTACGCTTAATTGGGTGTGTCCATTACATCATTCATCAATGACATAACCTTGTTATTAATAACATCCAATGTTCATGATCATGAAACGATGATCATCTATTAATCAACAAGCTAGTTATACAAGAGACTTACTAGGGACTTCTTGTTGTTCACATAACACACATGTATCAATGTTTCGGTTAATACAATTATAGCATGGTATGTAAACATTTATAATAAACATAAAGATATATAATAACCATTTTATTATTGCCTCTTGGGCATATCTCCAACAATCACACGAACCAAATCCACTACACCAATTCCGATCATCACGAGAAAAGATGTAGCTTCAAAGGCGAACACTCAAAGTGTTCATCATATCATTCATATGACTCATGCTCTACCTTTCGGTATCCGTGTTCCGAGACCATGTCTGTACATGCTAGGCTCGTCAAGGCAACCTTAGTATCCGCAAACTGGCTTGCACCCGTTGTATGCATATGTAGAATCTATCACACCCGATCATCACGTGATGCTTCGAAACGACAAGTCTTAGCAACGGTGCATACTAAGGATGAACACTTTATTATCTTGATATTTAGTGAGAGGGATCATCTTATAATGCTACCGTTACGATCTAAGCAATATAAGATGCATAAAAGGATTAACATCACATGCAATTCATATGTGATATGATATGGCCCTTTTGTCTTTGCGCCTTTGATCTTCATCTCCAAAGCACGGACATGATCTCCATCATCAAAGGGCATGATCTCCATCATCGTCGGCGAAGTGTCAAGGTCAATGGCGCCGTCTTCTTGATTGTTCTCTCATGTAGCAACTATTACAACTACTTTGAAATAATACTTCAACATGAAATTTAAAGACAACCATAAGGCTCCTGCCGGTTGCCACAATACAATAATGATCATCTTATACATATTCATCATCACATTATGGCCATATCACATCACCAAACCCTGCAAAACAAGTTAGACGCCTCTAATTTGGTTTGCATATTTTACGTGGTTTAGGGTTTTCGAGTAAGATCCAACCTACCTACGAACATGAACCACAACGGTGATACTAGTGTTGTCAATAGAAAGAGTAGATTGAATCTTCACTATGGTGGGAGAGACAGACACCCGCAAAGCCACTTATGCAATACAAGTTGCATGTCGAGCGTGGAGCAAATCTCATGAACGCGGTCATGTAAAGTTAGCCCGAGCCGCTTAATCCCACCATCCCGCAAGATGCAAAGTACACGAACTAAAGACAACAAAAGCATCAACGCCCACAAAACCATTGTGTTCTACTCATGCAACCAATCTATGCATAGACACGGCTCTGATACCACTGATGGGATTCGTAGCATAGAAAACAAAAATTTTCCTACCGCAAGAACGAAAACCAAGCCAAGATGCAATCTAGAAGATGGGAGCAACGAGAAGATCATGAGACTAACCCTCGAAAATTTCCAGCTCTCGTTGTTGCAGAAGATGATCACTTGCCGCTTGCAAAGCGCGTAGAAGATCTTGACGGTGCCACGAACGGCAGCACCTCCGCACTCGGTCACACGTTCGGTGTTGATGACGACGTCCTTCTCCGTTCTAGCGAGCAGCGGAACTAGTAGATCCTCCTCGAATCCCAACAAAGACGACGGCGTGGTGTCGGTGGTGGGGAGAACTCACGGGCTTTCGCCAAGCACTACTAGAGATGTATGAGGAGGAGGGGGAGCTAGGGTTTGGGAGAGGGGGCGCGGCCTTGGTGCCTCTATGCGGCCAAGGTGGGTTGGTGTGGCCGGCCCCTCCCCTTGTCCCTCATTATATAGGTGGAACCCCCAAGCCCAAAGTCTTCGAATAAGACCCCAATTCAAAACTGCCATATGGACGAAACCTACTTGGGGTGGGACTCCTCCCTTCCATTGGTGGGGTGGCCGGCCACCTTAGGTGGAGTCCACCTGGGACTCCCCTCCCCCTTTGGCTGGCCGGCCATGCCGGGACTCCACCTTCCGCGGTGATTTCTTCCGGACTTTTCTAGAATCTTCTAGAACCTTTCATAAATACACCGGATCATTTTCAAACTTAGAAAATGACTTCCTATATATGAATCTTATTCTCCGACCATTCCGGACCTCCTCGTGATGTCCTGGATCCCATCCGAGACTCCGAACAAACATTCGAACTCCATTCCATATTCCATATCTACTTAAACGACATCAAACCTTAAGTGTGTCACCCTACGGTTCGTGAACTATGCAGACATGGTCGAGACTCTTCTCCGACCAATAACCAATAGCGGGATCTGGAGATCCATAATGGCTCCCATTCAACGATAACTTAGTGATCGATTGAACCATTTACATACGATACCGATTCCCTTTGTCACGCGATATTTTACTTGTCCGAGGTTTGATCATCATCTCCATACCTTGTTCAACCTCGTCTCCGACAAGTACTCTTTACTCGTACCGTGGCATGTCATCTCTTATGAACCATTCATATGCTTGCAAGCTAATTGATACATTCCACCGAGAGGGCCCAGAGTATATCTATCCGTCATCGGGATGGACAAATCCCACTCTTGATCCATATGCCTCAACTCATACTTTCCGAATACCTAATCCCACATTTATAACCACCCATTTACGCTGGCGTTTGATGTAATCAAAGTACCCTTCCGTATAAGTGATTTACATGATCTCATGGTCGAAGGACTAGGTAACTATGTATCGAAAGCTTATAGCAAATTGAACTTAATGACGTGATCTTATGCTACGCTTAATTGGGTGTGTCCATTACATCATTCATCTAATGACATAACATTGTTATTAATAACATCCAATGTTCATGATCATGAAACTATGATCATCTATCAATCAACAAGCTAGTTATACAAGAGGCTTACTAGGGACTCCTTGTTGTTCACATAACACACATGTATCAATGTTTCGGTTAATACAATTATAGCATGGTATGCAAACATTTATCATAAACACAAAGATATATAATAACCACTTTATTATTGCCTCTTGGGAATATCTCCAACAGTAATACCGCTATTGGTACCGGTACTACCGGTCAAGCTGGAACTGCTTTTTCCTCTTTTCCTCTCCAACCATGTTGCCTCGCGACACACACACAAAACCGGAAAACCTATCAACTACTCTTGAGTCTTCCGGTCCTGAGATTATCAGCGAGGCCACCGTACACCTACAAATCTTCCAAAACATATTATACATTATAGTGGAGCATAGTAACAAATTAGTCAAATGTTCTTTTATATGATTCAACTTGAAACTACTATACATTATATCAGTATATTTATCTTTCTACTATTCTATAGCTGGCTCATTACGAGACATGAATCTATTATTTTCTTATATTCGTATCCGCTCTGAATTGAGAAAACATCCGATCCGTATTCGTATTCGATTAACATCCGCTCCGAATTCATATTTGGCAACATCCGTATCTGCATCCGTATTCGTTTTGAAAATATGGAAACGGATATGGAAAAGGCACTATCTGATCCGCATCTGATCCGTTTCCACCCCTAGGTGTGAGTGTAGTTGCATGTAGAAAGATCTAACAGAGAATCCTTTCTTTGGATCTGGGATCCAAATCAAAGAGTCTATACTATTATATACGAGTTGGTGATGGTGGTATGTTGGTCGTCGCAATTTGGGGTCATCATTGGAAGCATCCGAAGCGTCCGATTCACCTCCAATGTCTCGCAGATCCCACGACCAGATAAGGCAAGATCTAAAATAAAATCACATCACGAACCAAAAATCACAGATTACATGCACAATTAATGCACAAAATCAGCACACGATCTCATCCTTGCTATGTAGGCATATGTCTCCTTGAAAAAAGGAATGTGATTTCATTGTTTCTGCTATCAAGAATATTTCCGAAAATATGGGGACGCGATCAGTCCTTCCTTTTAATAATGTATCTTTCCAAAAGAAAAATGGGGACTCGATTCCATCTCCAAAATTCTGGACGTGATCCCCTTGCTCCCTTCAATCTCACCTCCAGTATATGCCCTCATGGGTTCGCCTGCTCCGTAGAAAATTATATGCTAATTCTATTTCCTGCTCCCGGCTATTGTTCTGATTGGAAAAAAATAGTTTATTCTAGCACAGACGACAACGTTGCTGGATGTGCGGGAGAGAAGCAGGCAAGCGGCATCGGTTATGACCATGCTGGGTACGACCTTGTTGGAGCTGTCCATTGTGAATTAGGCAGCGGCCAAGGTGTTGCCACACGCGGTTATGTAGGCAGTGGCGGGCATGGAGATACCTGGCGTTCGTATGCATGACCCTGGTGCATGTGGGCGTAGTGATGTCTGTTTGTGGTTATAGTACCGGAAATCACGGCGCATGTGGGTGTGGTACTGGCCTTCGTGGCCGTAGTAGAGGATGTCTTCGACTTACTAGGCCAGGAATCATCGGTCATGGTATCCAAGAACTCAACGGCGGTAACGATGGACATGTGGTCGCTGGATTCAGACTAGCAAACGTGGCCATGTCGTTCATGGCGTGTATTCTTCGTGGGCATGCACACGGCCATGGCAACGACGATGGCACACGGCGTGCAATCTTCTCATTCTCGTTAATCTCTCAAAAACAAGCCTCAATTCTCTATATGCCTCCTCCGATCCGCAACACGTGAATGCCCTAAATTACGGTTTAGTTTGACATCTCCACGCTCTCGTCACCTTATTTCCCGCATACAGTTTCCTCTCTTTTACGCCACCCTTTTAAGATTGGTTTCAAGATTTTTTTTATGGCAGCACTGGATGCCCAACTATGACGAGGGCGAGATAGCCGAGTGGATGGAGGGCATATGAATTAGGCAACGTGCGACTTTGCAAACGGGGACGTCTGTGTGGCGATGAGGAAGGCCGCACCTACGCGCACGTGCACACCCACGCACCATCATATGCTCTGGCCACGCATACAACTAAAATTAAGTAGTGCATGGGTACATATTTTTTTCCAGCTATTTTGCTCTGAATTGCTAGGACAGTATGTACACTAAAGAAAATTAGAGGATTTTTTTTTGAAAGAATGCCTATAGCAACGAGTCTGGTTATTTTATTTTTTACATTATGCTTTCATGTAACGGTAAAGAAATGGTTCATCCAATATGCCTGGTGGGCATTCTACGTTGCACTTTTTTATTTCTTTCACGTGAATTATACATGCTAATGACAATTATTGTTGTGCAAATTATTATTCTGCTCAGGACGAATTTTTTGGTACAATTGCTCAAGTACCATAAATATGAAGCGGAAAAAAATATTCCTTACATTGTACGACAGTATCAAAGGAGCATCGAGGAGTATAAAATAATTTGTCAAATTCTTATTTAATATTTAAACTATGTCAATTATGACGGTTGTCAAAATATAATTCAGACGAGTAATATCTTGTGTCTTTTTTATACACATAATTCTTTACATCTATTATATTAACGTATATTGCAAGAAAAAATAGAAGCCGTAGCAACCGCACGGACATTCAACTAGTCATTATCATTTAACAGTCTCACAGTATCAATTTCTTTCTTCATATTCAGAAACATTTCCAAATACACACCCCACAGGCTACACCTAAATTACAATATCTGCTCACCACTAGACACAATAGCCTCAACTGTCACATTTCGTGATCTAGATATGGCAAAAAGCCTATCATACCTCACCGCTAAAGTCGAGTCACCCAGCCACACATCCTCCCAGAACCTTGTGTGTTTCCCATCCCCAATTTTCCTCTTACAAAAGGTGAGGAAGAACTCTTTCACATCCATTAAGCCATTCCAAAACTGGGACTGTCCCGGTTTTTTCCCAGCTTACGACAAGGTTTGATTAGCAAGGTATTTTATGCACAAAAGATCTCGCCAGATACCCTGCTCATTTTCTAATTTCCACAACCACTTCCCCAGTAAGCATATGTTCATCAGTTTCAAGTTCAGAACCCCTAGACCACCTAATTCTTTTGGTCTACAAACCGTCTCCCAATTGACCAAATGGTATTTTCTAATACCCACATCTTATTGCTAGAGAATCTTTCCTCTCACCTTATATCTTCTGGTCGCTGGTCCTCTGCTGCGATGGTCGTTTGCCGCCGTCGGTTCGATTCGCCGCGTTTGCCATGTGCGTGTTACCACCGGGTACGTGAACGTGATGGACCAGGACGGCTTGTGCTATGGCTTATTTATATCTTCTGCCAAGGGAGGGTCGTGGGCTGTTTGTATACGTCCGGTCTGCTTTCGGACCGAACAACGACATAGCTTCAGGCCAGGTACGTTACATGTCTCTTTCCTATATGGGTCAGTGTCCAGATTCAGCAGGCGGACCTGTTTGCTTCAAGACTCACGAGAGCAGCGGGATGAATAGCAAGGGGGGGTGCTGTGTGCCGACATGGTCGGCACGGACTAGGCCCCGCACACCCCTAGGCGGGTGTTTGGGCCGGCCCATTGTTCCTCTCACCTTTTTTCTGTTTTTTCTTTTTTTCTATTTTTTCTTTTTATGTTTTTCAAAAACTGAAATATTTTAAATCAGATTTTCAAAAAATTTAAGTTTCAAAATTTTCTTTTTTTTCTTTTTTTTTTAAATTTTTTTTAAATCTAAATATTTTCAAAATTTGAACTTTTTAAATTTGAACATTTTTGAGATTGAATATTTTTTAAAATTTAAAATTTATTTTTTTTCAAAATTTGAACATTTTTCGAATATTAACATATTTTAAATTTGAATATTTTTGGAATATGAACATTTTTCGAGTACGAACAATTTTTAAATTTAAAATTTTTTTTAATTTGAACACTTTTTAAGTTTGAACATTTTTCAAATTTACACGTTTTTCGAATTTGAACTTTTTCAAATTTAAACGAAAAGAAAAATAAACAGAAAAAGGAAACAAAACAGAATAGAAAACAGAAAAAGAAACAAAAGAGAAAAGAAAAGAAAACAGAAACATAAAACAAAAACAAAAACAACTTAGTTTAAATTTTACGAAAAGCACAACTATCGCCCCAGTGGCGGAGCATGAGCTTCATCTTAGCAGGGGCCAAAATAGTCTAGAACAGAGGCTAAAATAGAAGTGTCACTAATCCAATGTAAAAATTGTTTTAGCTGAGGTCTGGGCCACTATGGCCCCAACTAAGCTCCACCCCTAACATTTCAATCTTTAGAATTGCAAACTGATGCGTTCCCACTGAAATTTCGCAATGAGTCGCTCCTCGGCATTGACTAGCTCCTCAAACCGTGCCACCCTGTGATCACTAAAGCAATCATCACACATGGAGCGAACTGACGCCCGACATTCATGAGATAGATAAGATAAGAGAAGGGGAACACATAAGTAGAAGGGAGGTAGGGACACTAACGCTGGAGGGAGATGCGCTATCTGGCATGGTTTCCTCTTCACACAGTCGAGTGGGTGCCATCGACGCGCCCGACGTGGTTAGTTGTGCTCGCGAGTTTCTGTAGCCGGCACCGTGTGTGCTTGCCTCCGAATGTCGACCCACGAATCTTACCAGTTACCAGTTACCATTTTTGGGGTGGATGGACCAATCTTACCAGTTACCTGTTACCAGTTACCAGTTACCACGAATGTGCGACCTTGCCATTTTTGGGGTGGATGGACCAATCTTACCAGTTACCACCACAGCATTCCCACGCAAGGACCAAATATCGACCCACGAATTGTTTTCTAGCCCAGTTTGTTTGGCCACGACGAAGTTATGTTTACATGTTGCGTAGAATTGGCCAAAGTTTGAGCAATGCATCTTAGTGAATCGCCGATGAGGACTTGTGGAAAATTTTATGGAAGATTGGAGTAGTCCCAAGATACGGATATTTTGGTGCAGGGCTTTAAAAGGCATCATTGCCAGCTGCTGTATAATGATTGGGTTCAGATGAAAATAATAAAATTTCCGAATCCTTCATTAGTCTAGTCTGAAGCACGGCCTATTAGTGAAAGATTTCACGGTAAGCAGGGGAACTGAACCTAATGACTAAACACTGTAGCTTCACCACTGATCATGCCTGCTTTATCGATCCTCACCCGACGCCATGTCAAGGAAGATATGACTTGTGCGATTTGCAAGGCAACTACTAAAAATATGATGCATGCTTTGATTGGGTGCTCCCATTCTCATTTGTTTTCGACAGCAGCGAAGGAGATTTTGAACATTAAGCTCCCGGGGCTCCATCCGGATACATGGGCAAAGGATATACATGTGAAGATTATTGCAGAGGACAATAGACCAGCGATAATTACTATAATGTATTCAATTTTTTTGATTCAAGTAATAAGATGTCATATCTAGAGTTGTCGGTGGCCTAAAAGGTTTTTCCTCCTATAAGGTTGGTGTGCACTTGGAAAGAACCACCGACGTACGGGGACAACAAGATCAACTTGGATGGCGCTATGTCGGTTGCAGACGGGGTAACATGTGCTGGGGGCATCGCTCGGGACAATACTGGTTTCTTAGGATCCTAGTGAAAAGTGTATCTAGGACTATCCGATCTCCTAACTATTGAAGCTTTGGCCCTATGAAATGCTGCTTCTTTTGTGGTGGACAGGAACAATAATCGGGTAGTGTTCGAATTGCACTGCGCCGAGTTAGTCTGTATTTGGAAGGGATGCACAAGGATCGTCCCTATCCACATCTAGGATCGATGAAATAATGGAGCTACAATACCGAGGAGCCAATAAACAACCAACATCAATTAATTAATATTAGAAAACCCAACTAAACCAAGTAGATTACATGCAAGCACAATGAAACAAAATTTAGGCTATAGGAAAACACCTTCCCTCCTACGCAAAACATCATCATGCACACCAAGTTTGATCTTGGGCACGTCCGTCCACATATGCTCCTGAGTGAGCCGCAAAACATTCATTCTATTGGTGTACGTATGAACTAAATCACACTGTAGTAGAGACAAATCATCAAAATGCTGAGTCAGTATCAGAAAAAAAAGGTGAGCCAACTTTATAGTATCGAGTAGAATAAAGATATAACATGCTTTGAAGATAAGACAAGGATACCTTCGAAAAGGGTAACATATCCATCCCAGGACGTGGGACCGATCGGATCAGCCATTGACATATCATGAGTACACTTATGCTTATTACTAAAACTATTTGAAGTTAACCTTTTGAATTCAAATCGAGCATCTCGAGAAGCTCTGTCTTCTAATTGTAGAAGCGTGTTTTGAGTAACTCTCAAGTCATCCTTGGGGTCATCAACGAGTCCAAATTCCATTTTCTCTATCACTTTCCCATTCAGAACAAAGAATCTAGCAAATTCAACTTCCATACCCATGCCACAGTAGACCTTTATCGCCACTTTTTTAAGATGGAACTCAAGGCATTCAACTGGATCATCCGGTAAGGCATACTTCCTCACATTTTCCATATACTTGGGCAGATGGTTTGATAAGCGAGAACGGTAGCCCCATGTATCTAACTGAAGATATACATAATAAAAAAAAGACAGTTGCTAACAAGTTAATTGGTAGCGTGATAGGCATTTAAGAAATAAAGGTAGCAGATATGATCATATGAATACTCACACGGATATACAAGTTCTCCAAGCAGGAGAAACACTTGAGAAAGTCTAGAACTGCATCCAAATCTGGGCACTATATGCAAGAGCTAGAACCTTCACTGTGGGCATTGTGGTCGTCAAGCTAACATCGTTCCTTTTCTACAAGAAAAGGGAGTTTAGCATATGCATGTGAAGAATAATACGTTAGACTACATATAGCGATGGGAGCATGCAACCGCAATTCAGAATTGTTGACTGAAACTACCTGAAAAACTGTTTTTCCAAGGTGGAGTTGTGTTATCACTCTACCGAAAGAACCGAGTATGTTGAGTTTGGGAGCATGAACCACCCGGACTGTGGTTTCACGTGGTGGGATCGTGTAGACATCGTTAAGCATAAGTACCCTCTCAAGGAAAGGGGCATCCTCGATAACCAGCTCCGTAGAGTGAAAAAAGCTGATGCTCCGTAGAGCCGGGGCACTGATGCGGAGACAGTTAGAGCATACATTCGTCCGCAGGCTCCTCAATGCAGGGCAGCCGGATAGCAGGGCACAGAGAGCCTCCTCCGTCAAGAAGATATTGTACAGGCCAAGCTTCTCGAGGCTCGGGAGATCCACGGCCAGGTTGGCCGGCAGGCGGCAACGGCTGAACGAGGCCACGCGGAGGACGGGCGCAAGGCGGAACACTGAAGGCGGCAGCACCTCGCCGTAGTAGCTGTAGGCTATGTCGAGCACCTCGAGGCCGGCAAGGACGCGTGGAGATCCGACCCAGCCATCGATCCTAGCGTCACCGCCGGCTTCACCGATAACCTCGTGCCGCGTGCGGTACCAGAGGGGTCCGATGCCGATGATGTGGATGCGGCGGACGGGGCCGAGGTGGCTGGAGAGAACCTTGGAGAAGTCGTACGCAGGTAGTTGGCCGCGCCGATCGCGGCGGCCGGCGGCGAGGTTGAGGGGCGCGGACCGCCAGATGTGGCGCCAACGGCGGGAGAGCCCCTGCGTGCGGCAGCCATCCTTGGTGGGGAGGAGGGAGACGATGGTGCCGAGCACCGCGTCGGGTTGGTTGCTGATGAGGTCGCGCGCCAGCGCTTGCGCCGCCATGAATGTCGCCGTGCGCTGGGAGTACGTGCAGATCGATAAGGGCATGTACAATGCGGGCGCTTAGCCCAGTCGCTAGGATGAATTTTTCGTCTAATTCCCGGTAGAGGCTGGGATTTCATCTTGCGTCGACGCAAGTCCTGTCATCGGGCGCTTCCGTTCTTTTTTTTCCACGCGCGTTACAATCTGACGTCGGGCGCTCCAGAAGGCGATACATGTCCAGAGAGAAATTAGCCAGATGCTACACAGTTTATTAATTGATTTTTTTTTTGCGAAGTAGACGCGCGCTTAGCCAGATGCTACACAGTTTATTAATTGATTTATTTCCTTAAGCGTCCGTACAAGCGCTTCTGCATTGTACATGCCCTAATGCTACAGATATGGAAGGTTACGGACGGTTTACGCGATGACAAGGATCCAATCCCACGTGTGCGTGGCTGCTGAACGGAAGAGAGAAAAAAATCCCGCTAACAATCCCGGTTATTATGCAACAAAAAACTGAAACTGCACATAGATCTTGCCATTCGTTCAGATCGACCAGGACACCAACCGAGTTGGTTCATCGATCCGTCGTGAAAGTCCACGCCTCGCGCCGGTAGCTCGCCATCTTCCTAAACCCGCAGGTACACCTCGCCGTCGTGTCGCCGGCCGACCGGCTCGCCGTCGACGGACCACGGACCCGACCGCACGCAAGTACCAGACTCACGGGAAGTCGAGCTGCTCGAATTCATGCAGGTTTGCCCTCGTTCAGATCAACCCAATAATTGACCCTTATTGATTTTTGCTACAGCCAAATGTTAAGTACTTGGCAGCGATCCTAGCTGAGGGTGTAGAAATATTGAACCAAACGATCAAAGAACGGAAATCTGAAAATGTCATATGAAAGGCGGCGGCCATAGGCTAGCAGCAGATCCGGCCCTACCACGCCAACCAAGAAGTTCAGGGTAGGCGGCACATGGGATCAACCCATATCAGATTTAGGTTTCATCCAAACACCACCCGCCCCAGCCCTATAGTGTGCATCACTCTATCCACACGATTTCCACCATCTTTTATTTCTCATTATCTTCGCAAACCACTAGTACCAAACACCATCTCGCAAACAGTCAAAAAGGCTAATGACCCATGATCATGGGTCCATCGGCCCCGATGTGGAAGGCACATCACAAGCTTAGGTATCACCATTTTCACCCTGAGCCGCAACAGTTCACAGGCAACAAATATATGCGATGTGGTAACATATGTTTACATTGTGGTACCACATCGCAAATGGCCTTTCCTACTAACCATGTGCATTGAAATTTCTATGTGACACAATCGACCTTGTTCAACTATGTGCCTTGTGGGATACTGTGCAATGTAACAAAAAAAATAACAAAGTTTTCTAGCAACACAACATAATTCCTAATCCATCTCATGTATAAGTTAAATTACATTCATTCAAAAAAATCCATCAATTCACAACAAACAGACATAAGATCACAACCATTACAAATCATGGTCATGTAACATACACGATTACTTCAATTTAAAAGTGTTTAAACATACTAAGTACGATAAAATACATTATTTGATTATATTGTTGTCTACAAGAAAGATCAAGGCAAATGACGGGAATAATCGGCAAGTGACTACATGGTTAATGGATTCATATGAATATAAGGATATATGTGCTCAACACAAACTAGGGGTCATACAACAATGTCTTTCCAAGACCCTATTAAAATCTCTCGATTCCATACATGCATAAGATATGTCTACATTAATGTAACGATAGATATGATATACAATTAAATTAAACATATATATTTTGAAAGATCTGAGTTTTGGAGTGAGAGGATAGAAAAGAGACCATTCTCATCCAGCAAAAAGTTCGATGTGTTTTTACAATACAATTTAAATAGAGCTTGCATCATCGGCACGTATGCTCACAAATTTTGTTGTGTGTGTGACACTGCATCTGAGTAGCCGCCCCAAGCCACTCTTGTGGTTGATGGATCAGATGATCGAATCTCAAGAGCATTTCGGGCCAGGGTGGCACCAAATTTAAGTGGCTTCATGCCCGATTTTTTTCATCCACCCAACTTTTCTTTTGAGGGAAACATGGATTTTATTTATTGTCAGCAATAGTTACATGGTTCCCGTAAAAAACAAAAAATAATAGTTACATTGTTTGCAAGTTTGCTCAAAATGAAACTAGGAGGATCAGCTATCCAATTACAAGAGATTTTATCGAGAAAACAAGACGTAGCTAAATCGTGAGCAACTTCATTGGCTTCTCGTGGATAATATTTAAAAGAAACATTTCTGATCTGCATCATCAGGTCTACACAATCAGCGAACACAGGTGATGCTTAAGCCCACCAAGCTTCTTCACCCATGCAAGCATGGACGATGTCCATAGAATCAGATTCCACTTCAACATTGGTACATCCCATGCGATTAGCCAGGGTCAACCCTTCTCTCATCACAATTGCTTCAGCAGCAAAACCCGAATTTAGGATTGGGAGACAGGCAGACGTGGCCGCTAGGAAATGTGTCCTTCAGAGTCCCTCAGAACCACTTCCCAAAGAACCTGCATATACTTCAGAATGATAAGAACCATCTACATTTACCTTAGCATGCCTAGGTTAATTTTAATATATATATCAGCAGTAGGAGCCTCTCCTGCTGTAAGTTGTCGAAAGAAAAATGCCTAGGTTGCTTTCGTTGGTTGGATTTGCTCAAGCCTTGGCTGCATTAGCAGTAATAGCCATAATGGACATTGTACAATGGTTCATAGGCGGGACCAATTCATCATGTGTTCTTCTCCTACGAATCCAACATAGATCCCAACAAGCAACAGCTAGAGCTTCTTTCAAACCAATGTTGTCAAAACCTGGCAAATTATTATCAAGTAATCTCAGCAAGTACTCAAGCGCTGCCGACCCTGATCTGTCAACTGTTGTAGCCTCTAGCCCTCTACAATGATTGACTCAACATTTAGTAACTCCCGATTGACTCAACATTTAGTAACTCCCACATAGACTGAGCCGCCGGACACTTAAACAAAAGGTGCGGAACATCCTCCGCTGCTTGGTTACATATTGGGCATTGTCCACTTGTTCCTATGTGACGGTTTGTAAGAATAGATTTAAGAGGGATAATCCCATGAAGTGCACGCCACACAAATATACTTTGCTACGGATTTTGAGTTTCCAGAGAACCTTCCAAACTGGATTATTTATCGATGATCCAGAGAGAGCAAGCTGATCCCCTCTCAGTCCAAACCCATGTCTCCATTGCATCTAATACCCTGATCGGACCAAGTATTTGCCATGCCTAGTACCACTCCAAGCAATAAAATCATTGAATATACAATTCGCATCAACTTTCCAGAATAATGATCGAATTAGTTATTCATCCCATAAACATTTTTTTACAGGCCATGTAATGTTTTTTCAGATAAAAAATTGTTTTGAATTTTAATCAATGTACGATCACACCATAGACCTCAAAATATGTTGATCAAAAGTAACATTATATCGGACGTGCATGTTTTTGATACCTTGTTATGTAATTAAGATTTTTGACATCTTGACAACTGAGAACTCGCGATATCTTCTCTATTAAACTATTATTTGTTAAAAAGGGTGGTTAACATAGTTGTCAGTGGAACGAGCTACAATACCAAGGAGCAAAGAAAGTAACCAACATCCAATAGAAAACAAAACTAAACCAACTGGACATCATCATCATTCACATGAAGTTTGAGTTCGGCTCCTTCTGTCCATATATGCTTCTGAGTGGTGGCCACAACATTAACTCTGTTGTTGTACAAAGTAAATCACAATGTAGTATAGATAAATTATCAAAATGGTGAGTCAATGTTGAAAAAAGGTGAGTCAAAAATTTATAGTACGGACTATAATAAGGATATCAACATGGTATCGTGCTGAGACAAGGATACCTTGGAAAAGGGTACGCTCGTTCTTGTTTTCATTGCTCAAAGTATCTGAATTTAACCTTTTGAATTCAAATCGAACATCACAAGAGGCTCCGTCTTGTAATTGTAGAAGTGTGTTTTGATTAGCCTTCCAGTCATCCTTGGGGTATTCAATGAGCCCAAATTCCATTTTCTCTATCACTTTTGCATTCAGAAGAAAGAATCTTGCAAATTCAACATCAATAGGCATACCAAGGTAGCGCGTAAATGCCACTTTTTAAAGATGAAACTCGAGACATTCAACTGGATCATGTGGTAAGGTATACTTCCTTACATTTTTCCTATAGTTTGGCGGACTATAATCTAGCTGGAGATAGAAAAAAAAGATTGTAAGGACAATTGCTAAGGGCGATAGACATTATAGGAAGGGTAAATTAAGAAATAGTAGTATGAATACTCACAGAGATATACAGGCTCTCCAAGCATGTGAAACACCTAAGGATGTCCAAAACTGGATGCAAATCAGGATCAACATAATCAAGAGCTAAAACCTTCACTGCGGGCATTATGGTTGTCAAGCTAGCAGCGATCATGTTCTACAAACGAAATATGAGTTGAAGAAATCCACATATTATAGACTCAATGTGTGACTGAGTATGCAACAATGATTGGTAAAGTGCTGCTGCAACTACGTACCTGAAAAACTGTGGTTCCAAGGTGGACCTGAGACATGGTTTTACTTAGCCAACCTAGTATCTTGAGTTTGGGAGCATGAACAAGCCGGATAGTGGTTCTGGAAGACGGGTAACCGAAGTAGAGGTCAAGCAGAAGCAACCTGTCAAGGCTAGGGGCGTCGTGGATCACAAGCTCTTGGGCCTTAGGAGCGCGGGAGTAATAGAAGCCGATGCTCCTTAAAGTCGGGGAGCTGATACGGAGGCACTCAAAGCCCACATTCTTCTCCAGCAGGAGGCTCTTCAACGCAGGGCAACCGGAGAGCACGGCGCGAAGAGCCTCCTCCGTCAAGGTGACGCTGTAGAGGCTGAGCCTCTCGAGGCACGGGAAATCTACGGCTAGGTTGGCCGGCAGGCGGCAGCGGGTGAACGAGGCCACGCGGAGCGCGGGCGCGAGGCGGAACACCGACGGCGGAAGCACTTTGCCGTGGTAGCTGTAGCAGAGGTCGAGCACCTCGAGCCCGGCGACGACGTCCCAGGAGCCGACCCAGCCATCGACCCTGGTGTCGCCGCCGGCTTCGTTGACGGCGTCCCACCGTGTGCGGTACCAGAGGGGACCGATGCCGATGATGTGGATGCGGCGGAAGCCGAGGTGGCTGGAGAGGATCTTGGAGATGTTGTAATCAGGTAGTCGGCCGTTCCGTCCGCGGCGGCTGGCGGCGAGGTTGAGCGGTGCGGACCGCCAGATGTGGCGCCACCGGCGGGAGAGCACCTGCATGCGGCAGCCGTCTTTTGTTGGGAGGAGGGAGACGATGGTGCCCAGCACCGCGTCGGGTTGGTTGCTGATGAGATCGGGCGCCACCGCCATGATTTTGTCGCCGCCGCGAGCTGGGAGCCTACGTGAACGCGACGGACGGACGGACGAACGAACGAGGCCTTAGGGCATCTCCAACGGGTCGACGCAAATAGACGCTGAGCGAACGTTTGCGTCCGCCGGGCCGAAAAATGCGTACCACCTCCAGCGGGGCGACGCAAAGTGACCGGGCCGTCCGCGGCGACGCAAACCTGGCCCAAATATGCGCCTCGGATGCGTCTGCGGACGCTGCGCGGACGCGCAAAGTGTCCGCCGCGTCGGCGGACGTTTCGTCCGACCCGCCCGGGTGACCCCGTCGATGCGTCTTCTCCGCCAGTACTGGCGCCGAGGCGTCGCTTCGGCAGGCCGCGTAATGGCGATGCCACGCGTGGCGCGCGGCCGTCGCCTACCTCTGCGTACGAAGTAATGGCGTTGCCACGTGTGCCGCGGCCGTCGTCCCGCCTCCGATCTATATAAACAGGGGCGCGAGTATCTCATCTCCTCCCCACAAAACCCTAGCCGCCGCACAACCTCCACCGTAGCGCCGCTGCCGCTCAGCCTCCACCGTAGCGACACAACGACGGAGCCGGCCCGTCAGGCAGCAAGTAGTCTATGTTCAAGAACTATTTTGTATAGTTTCTATGCATCAAATGTACTACTATATTTGCTTTCAAATATGTTGCAAAACTAAAAATGGATCGCCCCGGTGGAAGCACACCCAGACGCAAATGGACGCGCGGACAAAATATATCCGCGGGGCGACGGAAATGGACGCTCACGACCACTTTTGGGCGTCCAAAATGCGTCGCCCCCGCTGGAGATGCCCTTAGTATTTCCGCGAGCATAGTTGGCTGGTACTGGTAGGCTGGTAGCACGTCCGAGTTGCTTTCGAACCCAACAAACCGGATGGTTGTAGCCTCCATGCCATGTATGATCGGTGATCCACATCTGCCAGCCGAGTCAGCAGGTGGAGCCCATAAGCTGAAGACTCCTAGAGCTGAAACCAAGCCGAGGAGGATGAATACTACTAGCAAGCAACGTGTTGGCCTCTAGTCTAGCGAAAATAAAGCATATCTATTATGTCATCTTTGATTATGATTTGTGCGGCTGCGTACATCTTGATTATGCAGAGGGCCAGTTATAATACTTAAAACGGTTAAGTAATAAAATAATATTATTGAAGAAAAAAACGAAGTCAAAATTACTACTGATGTGCTTCTTAGCACAGCATTTTTGAAGTTCTTGAGAAATACTACAGTTTTCCAAATTATTGCCGTTTAGAATATTTCGATGTGTTTGGCAGTGATTAAAAACTGTGATATTAATATCGAAGTAAACTATGGTTTTTTTAAGTACTAAAAAATCAACTCAGGACCTCTTTTCGTGAAGCAGAGAAAGCCATAAAATGATGTCTCGCTCGATACATCCAGCATCCTGTTTTCTCATGAGATTCCATCGTTAATAAGATTCTTTAAATTAACGTACGTACATTGTGGCGCTACGAAGGACACACAGAGATTCTCATAAAGACGACTTGCCTCCTTTTATTTGTAAACAATATAGCAATTGATTGAAGCGAAAATAGCTAGTGGAACTTGGGTCTCGATGAGCCTATTTTTTCAAAAAAATGGAAAACAAAATGTGATTTCAAAGTTTCAACAAATGAAATAAAGTTTGCATGTACTTATTCATGTAAATTTTCAAGAATAAAAACTGAATTGTATGTGGCCAACAAGTAAATGACAAAATGTCCAAGTAAAACTACAGCGATTGGATTTCTATTGTTCAAATAAATACAATTTCCTATTTTCTATTTTTTTATGTAGGCCATGTACGGTCATATTTTTCCTCGAAAATTTGCACAAGTACAACATGCGTGAATTATTTCAATTTCCTAAAAATTTAAAATAGCTATTTTTTATTTTTGAAAAACTGGATCCACCTAGACCCGTGCTCACCAAATCCGAGTCATTGATTGAAGGCCAAACAATAAAAAAAATGTTTAGAAAGTGACCACAACTAATAGTTTATCTTCTTTATTAGTTTTCAGGCATGAAGCTGCTGGCAATATATATCAGCAGTTTCTTCAGTATTTTCTTCTTTCACGAGTTCCTCATGAAGTGCTTCCACGAAGCAATACGACATCTTATGTGTTGTAGAATAGACATTCACGAAAATTGTCTTCATGGTAATAATAAGCACTACAAGCACAACTCATAAACTTTAAACGTCACTCTTCTCGACCAGTTTATACCAGCGTGTGGCATTACTCCGGGTCTAAATAACCAAATGTTCATGTACAATTGTTAATACACGAGTCTAATTGAGTGATAGAGATGTTCATGCGCCAAAGTAAGAAAAATCTTTCTTGTAGAATTCGCATCCAACAATACATTAGAAGATTTGAAAGATCTATATAATATTGGTATTGTAACCGCTAATTGGAGATAAGAAAGATCACCAGAAATTCTACTGCAATCCTAGTGCAATAATTTCACGAAAATATAACATTTATCACTCACATCAGCGTGTAGAAGGTCGTGTAGTGTTCTAGTAGATATAAAACATAGACCAGAAAAGGTACACATGCTTCTAGATAGCAACCGAAAGGTTTCACAGCATTGCGGTGTATGATTATTGATCACATATTTCTTCTCCTAGGTAGCTCTTTATCACACATATCCTTCGTTTCGTGTTGATTAGTACAGCAGGGGCATATGCCCCCCCCCCCCCCCTCCAAATAAGAATACGACTGACATAAAAAAATATTGGTTTCCTTTTGTAATTTCTCCAACGAGTGTTCTAAGAGAAGGCCTTGATTTTTGAAAGTATCATTTCTCTAAAAAAGTTGAATCTTTCTTAATCTTGTACTTCTAATAGGTCTCTTTTACGATACCTTCTACTGCCGTCTAACAACACGTACAAAATAAGGTTCACTGCGGACCTTCCAACTCGTATTAGAAAATGCTGCACCATTAGTATGTAATGCTAAGACTGCAACTAGGAAAAGAGAGGAAAAAGCGAACAACTATTCAGACAGAAACACCTGCGAGATCAAAGTTTGATGTTCAGTCCAACACTAGTACCAATGCTTTGGAAGGATTTTTCTTCTATTGCTCAAGTTTCGCCTATGTAGTAGATTATTATACAGCACTGTACAATCAATCATTAAAATAAAGAAACCTTTTCTATGACTTAAAATGGAAGAACCAACGGCACAAAGCACAATGAGTGGATCCCAAACTAATTTCTTACAATTTGGAGAGAATCTGAGGTAGAGCATGTTCTCTTTTTCCTAATACTGATATGCCTAAAAAAATCAATAACCAAAATAAAGAATATGGCTTGAATTCTATCAAATGTCCCACTAATCAAATGTGAAAAGGACTCTGTAAGCAACTGATCTGATCGTGGTTAATTTGCAGACAACAAGCAACAAAACACTGTATATGATACCCATTTGTAGCATTAGGTAGGCCATGTGTACATGGTTACAGACCAATAATCTTAATGTTAGCCGATTTTAAGCTTGCAACTACTGATTGGTACTTTTCTTTTAAATGAAAGGCTGGATTTTGACTCCACAACTTGATAAATACATAGAAAAAAGGCTATCTTAACATAAAGAAAGCAATGGTGAAACACAACATATAATGTTTCTTATAAAGATGATGGTATTTGTTGGCCTGATTCACAAGCGAATGCATATCAAATATACAAATTAAACCACTTCTCATATTTTCATTATTGATGCATGATAGAGCTTATGGTCTGGTTCATTGAGGTCAGCATCACATGAAACCTTTAGCACTTCCGTTCATGGGCCTTTGGATGGAGTATGGCTGGAAGGTCAGCCTAGCTAGTCTTGTCAAGAAGTTTCTCTTTCCTCTTTTCTAATATTGGTATATCGATCGGTCCAACATGGATTGAAATAGGAGCCGGTTCGATAGGAAGCTTTTGAAAACGCAGTGCACCCAGGTAAATAAGGAACAAGATGAATACAAAAGTTAAACGAGCATCCCACACCCGAAAGGTACCCCCACATAGGCCTTCCCCGAAACCCCCCAGTCACTAACGTAAACAAAGTATAAAAAGCACCAATGTCTGTACCGGTTCCGGAAGAGCGAAGAAAAAGGGGATGTTTTGTTAATGGGAACAAGAAACTGTTTATAGCTGTCACGATATAAATAACTATACTCATCTGAGCTGCAGAAACATGTACATACGAAATACGAGAATTTCCAGCTTGTTGAAGATCTGGTGGTGCTACCCGAAGACTTAAATGAATAGCCATCGCTGTTAAGAACAACCGAGATCCAATGAGAATTTGCGCGTAGATTTTAGTCTTTGACATAAAAAAATAAGGTTGTAATAACGAAACTATCATTTGTTTTCCTTGCCTTGCAAGTGGAACAAGAAAGACTATCTAGTTATTTTGATTCTATAAACAATCAAAGGATTACGCATGCTTTTCATGGAATGACGGAATTCCCCTTGCTTAGTTTTCGCTCCGCTCGTGGGGATGGAGATGGGGCGACGGTGACTTTCAATCGAGATGACAGAATGGGACCAGGTTAGGAAATCACGAGAAGAGAGAGGGAGAATGGGACCAGGTTAGTTTTAAGGGAAAAATAAGTCAGGGAAAGGAAGGGGAAGGGAAGAAGAGTAGGGAAGTAGGCCCTAGAACGGACATGGGAGCTCTTGCGTATCCTATCGTCGTACCCAAACGGTGTTAGACAAGTATAGACTTTGTAAGGGATACCTCGGAATATCCATGTATCTGATAACACTCAACCTTGAAACCAACCACAAGAACAACCAAGCCGCCTCGAGCATTTTGAGTGGCCAGATAGGATCTTGCATATCGACAACAATGGATCTTATCGCAGGTCGCGGGGGGACACATGCCCTCGCCCCAAGCTCGTATATGCAATATAATATGCCATGTTGTTATCTCAGGGTCTCTCTATCATTGGTTGTTCGTTGGCATCCACCCATACAGATTGGTACGGCGATGGTTGTGACGTCGATGCCCACCTGTTCACCAGAATGGCATGGGATGTTGTAGCATTCGTCTACGTAAGGCTTTGGGTTGAGACTGTTAGACAATGTAATAGGTCTTCTCCTTTTCTATACGTATACCATACGCATTGTGTATTGGATACGATACGATGTATTTGTGCCTACTGTATAACATAAAACCCGTACTAGCTCCACGTACGGTTCCCGTGACAAACTTCCACATGGTATCAGAGCAGCCTCTTCCCTGACCTAGCTGCCAAGCCGATCGCCGCCACCGCCGCTGGAAACCAGCCGCCGCCGCCGCCGCCGCCATCCGAAACCTTTGCCGCCGCCGCACACATACACGTCCGAAATCTCAAGCCCTACAACCAAGCTCGCCACTGCTGCTCCTTAGCCGCCACCGCCGTCCAAAACCCTAACCATCCAGAAACCAAAATCCGCCGCCGCTGCTCCTCTAGTCGTCGCCGCCCAAAACCCAAACATCCAGAAACCAAATCCGCCGCCGCTGGTCATCTAGCCGCCGCAGCCCAAAACCCGACCCCAAAACCCAAAAACCAACCTCAAAACGCATCTGCTCCACGCATCGGATCATGGCTTCGTCCTCCTCCGCAACTGCTCTGGCTGCTGCCCTCGGTGCTCCTCCGACCCAGCTTCTCACACGGGACAATGCGCTCATCTGGAAGGCGCTGGTTGTCCCTGCTCTCCGAGGCACCTGTGTTCTCGATCTGGTTGAAGGTGAAGACAAGGCTCCTGCAAAAGTTCTTGAAACAGAAGATGCAAACGGCAAGAAGGTGACTATTCAGAACCCCCACTACGCCTCCTGGATTGCTCGTGATCAACAAGTTCTTCGCTGGCTGTTGAATGCTTTGTCCTCGGATGTGCTAGCTCATGTCATTGGTCTTGAAACATCTGCTGAAGTTTGGGATGCTCTCAACACTCATGTCTGCCTCGTCAAAATACCGTGTGCAACACCTAAGGACACCCCTTGTTGAGACAAAGAAGAACACCATGTCTGCTGAAAAGTATTTCTCCAAGATGAAGACCATTGCTCAGGAGCTTGCTGCTGCCGGGAAGCCCATAGATGATGATGAACTTGTGTGGTATGTGCTGAAGAATCTTGGTGGGGACTACAACAACTTGATCACCGCTGTTCGTGCAAACCCAAACACCACCTTATCTGATTTATTTGGCCAAGTTCAGGTGTTTGATAGAATGCATACGACTGAAGATACAAGCTTTACCTCCTCTGCCCACCTTGCTCGCCGTGGTGGTGGTGCTCCATCCCGGGGCCAGGATCGTTGGCATGATGAGCGTGGTGACCGTGGTGCTCCTCCACGCCAGGATCGCTGGAATGATGATCATGGTGGCCAGGACAGGTGGCGTGATGATCGCCCACGCCGTCGTGACGATGATGGGCGTGACCGTGGTGGTGGTGGTCACCGTGGTGGCTACCAAGGCCGTGACAATGGTGGATATCAAGACCGCCGCCGTGATGACGATCGTCCCCGTCGCCGTGATGATGGAGATCGGCGTGATGATGGTGGGCGCCGTCGTGATCGCCAGCCCACCCGCTTTGTTGACACAACTTGCCAAATCTGCACAATTTATGGTCACCCCGCAAAAGACTGTTGGTGGCGTTATGAGGAGGATCGTGATCGTCGTGACAATGGAGATCGTGGCCACAAGGATGCAAACTTTGCTCTCATGGAGTTGATACAAACTGGTATTATGATACAGGTGCTACTGATCACATCACTGGCGAACTGAATAAGCTCTCCACTCATGATGACTACAATGGCCGCGATCAGGTCCGCACTACTGAAGGCACAGGTATACACATTAGTCATATTGGTCATTCAACTTTGCGCACTCCTCATGCTTCGTTTGATCTCAATGATATACTACATGTTCCTAGTGCATCTAAAAAATCTTTTATCCGTTCATAAGTTCACTCTTGATAATCATGTGTTCATTGAGTTTCATCCCTTCTTTTTTGTCATCAAGGACCAAGCAACTCGACGCGTCCTCTTTAGAGGCCCTTGCTATGGAGGCCTATATCCCTTGATGCCCATCTCCACCGCGTCCTCCAAGCATGCATACATCACAATAAAGCCATCATCCTCTACATGGCACCACCGTCTAGGACATCCCTCTTTGTTGTGGGTATACTTTATGGGTATATCAACGGCATGGCCTAGATCCGGCAAACCCGGGTGGCCCACGGATGGTGATATGGCATGTGGCCCATGGCCCAGAGTCATGAGAGTCCAGCCAGCCCAAGCAGGAGGGATCTTAACCGACCTACGAAGAAGGCCGGATCCGTGATGGCCCATGAAGTATCCGGATCCAGTACGACATTGGTGGAAGGCGGATCCTTGACGTGCACGGCAATGTAATATTCCGTAGTTAGGCAACTTGTATTCCGGCTAGGACTCTCCGTGTAAACCCTAGATCCGGACGTCTTTATAAGCCGGATCCTGGGGGCCCTAAGGGGCAGAATCACAACTCATTGTAATAACGCGAAAGCGCCCAGATAATTCCAGACAAGCAGCAGTAGGCCCTGTCCTCGAGCAGGTGTGTTCCAAGCTGGGTAAATCGCGTACCACCGTCCCGAGGACTCTCCGCCCAATGGCCCCTACTTCTTCTCCCCTCGTGAGGATCCCTCCTCCGAGGTACCGTCGAATAGGCAACGACAGTTGGCGCCCACCGTGGGGCCAGCGGCGTCTGGAGGCCAGAACCGGGAGGGTTCTACCTTCGGAGGCATCGGCAACACCATCGCCGTGGGGCGCGTCTTGTACGTCGGCAATTTTCCGATCGTCCCTCAGGACGAGTGCTGGATTCCGGCTAGGACAAACCCCGTCAAGCTCTCCATAGTCCCGATTGGTGGGATACACATCTTCATCGGCGAGACCGCCGATTCCGACGAAAACACTCGGGTAAGTCACGTCGACGCGACCGCCGCTGAGCAGGACGCTGTCGCGAAGATCCGATATGAGATGCAGGAGCTTCCTAAGGAAGGTTCCGCCTTAGATCCGGAATTTTCAAAGCCCACCCAATCCGCCCCTGAGCAGGAAACGGTGGAAGACCAATGCAGATCCGCCTGGGTCTCCCAGGTGTTAGAGAAGCAAAGGTGCCACTTCGTGCACTTCCTCGCACATACCGCAGGAACCGCTCCTCAGGAAGAAGCTGGACCCATGCAGGTTGAGGCTACCGGAGATAGTGACGCCCCGGATCAGCAGGAGGCTGCCGGAGATAGCACCGCTCCGGACCGTCCAGAGGATGCCGGAGAAAAGGAGGAATCGATCTTGGGCAACCTAAGCCCAACATCAGACGACGTTTCCACCATGAACACAGAAGAATACAATCGAGCCATGAAAGAGTTCGAAGATGAGGAGGCAGCCGAGGCAGAATCCGCTCCGCCTAAACAGGTCCTTGCAACCATAACTGGGCTGGAGCAGGAAACTGACGAAGAAACTCCGACTGGCGACGGAATCCTGGACCAGTCCACTTCGGAAACTCCGCCTTCGCGACCTTGTTTCCGCGTCGCGCCGAAATCCGGAGAAGGACACATCTCCGGCCATACGGAATACATGACCGCAGATGAGCTCGTCGAACAGGCCGGCCGGGGTGCTATCGCACACTCGGAAATGCTCAACAAACCCATAACTCCGGACAAAGCTGCCAATCCTGAAGTTCTAGAAGCGAAAAGAAAGGAGATGCTGGCCACCGCCCAAGTATTTGCCAACACTGCAGCAGCAATGCTGGAGGAAAGGCAAGAGGCAGGAGCAGTGATGGAAAGTTTTCTCAAGAGAGAGCGCGAAGCCGCAAAATGCTTGGAAGAAGCTAAGAAACTCCGAGCGCAATGGGAAACCATGATGGAGGACGCAGGTAGGGAGGCAGATAGAATCCGCCGGGAGGCCATTGGCCCTCGAAAGATCAACTTTGCAACTCCCACGAATCAGCAGCCACTTGCCACTCCAAAGGACAATATGAAGAAGGCTGCGGAGATCTTGGCCAAGTAAGATGAGGAAATCAACATCGCGCACCTCCGCACGCTGGTAGCTTCAGCAATGAAGTAGCAGAGTAAGGCAAACATTTCGCGCAGGTTGGAATCCAACCCGGATCTATGTGTATCCACCGCGCAGAAGGACGCCTCCGGAAGACAGCATCGTGACGATGAATCGCGCACCGGATCCACGGAGCGCAGAAGGAGGACCAGAGAACATCCAAATCCGATCGCGGTACCATCGAAAACACCTCCGACGGACCCAAGAAAGGGAAAGGATCCGATGTACACTGGAAGAGACAAGTACCGGAACCCATCACCTCCGCCACGATACCAGGCACCTCCTCCGCCCCCTCGTCATCGTAGTCCAGTCGGAAACACCAGGCCCCATGGGCCTGGCGGAATCAATATCCCCGACAACGTGGTCCCTCAGAGGAATCGGAACACGGAGCATGCGCCGGAACCTCGTCGGAGCCGGAATGAAGAACGCGAGCCGGAGCCCCGCAGAAGCCGGAACGACGGAGGCGACCGCCATCATGGGGAAGGTAGCCACCGAAGCCGGAGTCAGCAGCGCGACGGGCGTGGCGAATCCGAAGGCGGAAGCAAAAGGTCCCACAGGCCCCCTCGCAAATCTCCCTCCCCACCACCCAGTGGAGGAGGCGGAGGCGGAGGCGGAGGCCGGAGATCTCGCTCTCGCTCGAAGTCCCCCCGCTCCGGCCCACGCGACGTAAGGGAACGTCTCAACGAGTACAGATCTGAATACATTGGCCCAAAATGCTTTGGCAGGATGATCCGAGAGGAGCCATATCCAAAAGGCTTGAACCTTAAGTTACCCGGAAATCTGAAGCACTATGATGGCAGGGCCCGACACCTGGATCGAAGACTACTTCAATGCAGTAAGCTTCGCCGGAGCGAACCAGAGAATCGCTTGCCGCATGCTCTAGTTGTACCTTATTGGTCCAGCTCGTACCTGGCTTGGCGACCTCCCGGAAAACACCATCTTTTGTTGGTTTGACATGAAGATCGCCTTCGAAAAGCACTTCAGGGGCACCTACAAGAGACCCGCCACAACAAGCGACCTGCAAGCCTGTATCCAGAAGAAAGGCGAAACATCACGGAGTTTCCTCACACGATGGTTAGCAACTAGGAAAGAGTGTGAGAACGTGGATAATCGCACAGCTATACACGCCTTCATCGGTGGACTGCAAAGGGGAGGACTGCTCCAGCACAAGCTTACTTGCCTGAACAATGAAAACAAGTTAACGCTGGACGACATGATCGGCATTGCAAGTACTCACTCCGCCGCCGATGACGACGCAGGAGGAGAACTTGCTGCTACAGCCATACCCCTCCACCAACAGAAGAAAAATCGTGATAATGGCGGCAGCAACAACAACAAGCGGAAAAATCCCCCCGACGACCAGAAGAGCGGCGGATCCGACATGGTCGCCATGGCGTTCCAACGCGGAGGTCAAGGAGGCGGAAGAGGCCGCGGGCGTGGAAGCGGAGCTGGCAGGTCAACGGCGCGCTGACGAAGTCACAGCTGCTGGATTCCGCGCTCCCCAAACGTATGAGGAGTATCGGGACATGCCATGCCTGGCCCATATGGATCCGGCTACTGGCAAGTCCTCCCACACTAACCGCAACTGCAAGTGGGTCAATGACCTAAAAGGCGACCCGGAAGCAGGATACAAGCGAGCCCGGAAGCACCGCCCACGCGGCAAAGGAGGCAAGGGCAAGAACAAGGAAAAGGACGATGATAGTTCCGAGGCGATGGATGAGGATGATGCTTCGCCGGATCCTAAAGAGGCTTCCGCAGCAAACAAATCCAACCCCTTCGTCAAAAAGAGTGCTGGCGCATACCACACTTTCCTCGGAACGCCCACAGTCCATGCAAGCAAATCAGCTCTCCGGATCCTAAACGCCACAGTTCCGGCTGTGCCGCAGTATGTCAGGTGGTCGGAAAATTCTTGCAAGTTTGACAGGGCGGATCATCGAACCATCATTCCAAAAGAGTGTTACGCCTTGGTTGTGAGTCCCCGCATTGATGGGTTTGATTTCTCCAAGTGCCTTATGGATGGCGGAGCCAGCTTGAATATCATGTACCTGGAGACTCTGGAGAAGATGCAGCTTACCAAGAAAACAGCTCAAGCACAGCAACACTGAGTTTCACGGTGTGGTTCCGGGTAAAAAAGCTAATTCTCTTGGCAGCATCAGACTTCCCGTGGCCTTCGGCGATGTTAATAATTTCCGCGAAGAAATGATCACGTTCGAAGTTGTGCCTTTCAAGAGCTCTTACCACGTCATCTTCGGCAGGCCTACCTACCACAAGTTTCACGCAAGGGTGTGCTACATCTACAATAAGCTCAAGATTCCGGGTCTTAACGGTATGATTACCGTATCCGGAGACTACAAAAAAGCTCGAGAGTGCGAAATTGGCGAAGCCGCCTTCGCAGAATTTGTGCTATCCGACAAGGAGCTGCAAGGCTACAGAGCCGCGGTGGATCCAATTGAGATGCAGACCACCAAGAAACAGATCTCCGAGCAGAAAAATTCGTTCAAGGCCGCGATAGACACCAAGAAGGTCGACCTCAAGGCCGGAGACAGCTCCAAACAGGTGTCAGTCGGAGCCAACATGGACCCCAAATAGCGCGCTCGTCGAGTTCCTCCGAGCTAACATGGATATCTTCGCATGGCAACCTTCGGACATACCAAGGGAACTCGCCGAGCACTACCTCAACATAAATCCGGGTGCCAAACCAAGCTATGCGACGCTTTGGTGACAAGAAGCAACGCGCCATTGGGATGGAATTAGCAAAGTTACTAGAGGCAGGTTTTGTAATAGAAGTTATCCATACTGATTGGGTCGCAAATCCCGTCCTTGTACCCAAAAAGAATTCTGAAATACTAAGAATGTGCATCGATTACTTCGGCTTGAATAAGCATTGTCCGAAGGATCCGTTCCCCTTGCCGCGCATTGACCAAGTCATTGATTCGACGGCAGGAACTTCTGTGTTTTCTTGACGCATATTCCGGTACCATCAGATCCGGATGAAGAAGTCCGACCAAAAGGCGACCTCGTTCATCACACCCTTTGGCACCTACGTTACCATGCCATTTGGTTTGAAAAATGCAGGTGCCACCTACCAACGTACGATGCAGCGCTGCCTGAAGGACCAAATCGGCCGGAACGTGCATGCCTACATCGACGACATCGCGGTCATGACCCGGAAAGGACCCGACCTGATCAGCGACCTCACAGAAACCTTTGAAAATCTCCGACGGTACAAGATGATGTTGAATCCGCTAAAGTGCGTCTTTGGCGTGCCAGCCGGAAAACTCCTTGGCTTCATAGTCTCTCATAGAGGCAAAGTATACCCGGAAAAAATCAAGGCAATCCTGTGCATCAAAAGGCCAACTTATCTCAAAGATGTGCAACGACTAACTGGTTGTGTTGCAGCAATCAGTAGGTTTGTTAGCCGTCTTGGCGAGAAGGCACTACCTCTCTATAAACTACTGAAGAAAACGGACAAATTTGCCTGGGACGACGCCGCAGATGCAGCACTTCAGGGGTTGAAGGATTTACTCACTTCCCCACCTATTTTGGCAGCTCCGGCTGAGTCAGAGCCTATGCTCCTCTACTTGGCAGCTACCAATAAGGTCATCAGTCTCGTTATCGTTGTGGAGCGACAGGAAGAAGGTCTTGAATATGGAGTCCAGAGGCCAGTCTATTACATTAGCGAGGTACTGACGGAATCCAAACAGCGCTACCCTCACTTTCAGAAGCTAGCCTATGGTGTGTTCCTAGGTAGCCGGAAGTTGAGGCACTACTTCCAAGAGCATCCAATGACAGTTGTGAGCAAAGCTCCATTGTCAACCATTCTCAACAATGCTAACGCAACAGGACGCACAGCAAAATGGGGCATAGAACTATCAGCTTTCGACATTAATTACAAAGCCAGGACTGCGATCAAGTCCCAGATTTTGGCGGATTTCGTCGCGGATTGGACAGAAGCTCCGGATGCTGAACTTGAACCGGAACCCGAAACTTGGGTCATGCACTTCGACGGATCCAAGCAGCACCAAGGCTCAGGAGCCGGAGTCACACTGAAGTCCCCCACCGGAGAAGAGTTGCAGTATGTTCTGCAGATTCACTTCGAAGCTACAAACAATATGGCGGAATATGAGGCTCTACTACACGGTCTGCGCATCGCTAAGGAAATTGGGATCAAGCACATCATATGCTGCGGAGATTCCGACCTGGTGGCACAACAAGTAGCCGGAACCTGGAACGCCGAAACTCCGTCATGGCGGCATACGAGACGAAGGACGAGATCGCTAAGTGTTTCCTCGGATATGAAGTCAAGTACGTCAGGAGAGACGATAACACAGCGGCAGATATGCTATCCAAGCTCGGATCCGGCAGGAAACCCATCCCTCCCGGAATTTTCCTTGAGCACCTACGGATACCCTCGGTGAAGGGCGCTGGGCAGTGTCTCCGGCTAAGGAGGTAATGGTTATCATTCCGGCCTGGACGCAGCCTTTCCTGGATTACCTCATTGATCAGAAGCTGCCGGAGGACGAAGTCCTCACGCGACAGATCATCAGACGAGCAAGATCCTACACAATAGTTGATGGACAGCTCTACAAGCGAAGTGCAACTGGGGTATTTTTGAAATGTGTCTCACATCAAGATGGCATTGAAATCCTCAGAGAGATCCATGCCGGTGATTGCGGGCATCACGCCGCTCCCATCCCTCAAAAGCTTTTCGGCAAGGATTTTACTGGCTCACAGCCAAAGAAGATGCTGAGAAACTAGTGAAAACATGCCGAGGTTGTCAATATTACGCTACCCAACCAAATGCTCCGGCTCAGGAGCTCAAGACCATCCCTATCACTTGGCCGTCCGGGGGCTTGATATGGTTGGAAAGCTGAAAAAATCATCTCCTGGCGGTTTTGAATACCTCTTGGTCGCTATTGACAAATTCAGTAAGTGGATCGAGGCAAAGCCAGTGAGAAAAGCCGATGGTGCTACAATACTAAAATTTGTCTGCAGCCTCGTAGTGAGATACGGCATCCCACATAGCATAATCACAGATAATGGTACGAACTTCGCACAAGGAGAGCTCAAGGATTATTGTTACGACCTTGGGATCCGGCTGGACCTGGCATCTGTAGCACATCCACAGTCTAATGGGCAGGTCGAGCGAGCCAATGGTCTCATACTAGCCGGAGTCAAACCTCGCCTTGAGGAACCGTTGCGACGCGCAGCCGGAGCTTGGGCTGAGGAGTTGGATTCTGTTCTATGGAGTTTGCGAACTACCCCTAACAGATCAACAGGGTTTACTCCTTTCTTTCTAGTATACGGATCTAAAGCTGTGCTTCCCTCCGACATCATCCACGACTCCCCGCGAATTTCCGCCTAACGAAGATACAATGACGAGGCTAGACAGCTTTGTGGACCTGATTGAAGAAGCTCGGAACTTAGCTGACCAGCGTTCCACCATTTACCAGCAAAAACTCGACGCTATCACAGCCGTCGAGTTCGTAATCGCTCGTTTACAACAGAGACCTGGTCCTCCGCCTTCGATAGGTGAAAGAGCATAAGTTGCAATCTCCATGGGAAGGACCCTTCGTCATCAGCAAAGTGCTGCATAACGGATCTTATTACCTCGTTGATTTCCGTGAGTTGAAAGATAGACCTGCCAATTGGCACCGGAAACGTAAACGGGAGGATCCGGGTGACATTTACGATGAAACAGACCGCCCCTGGAATATAGCACAGCTACGTCCTTTCCACACTTAGCAATTTTTACATACTTTGTAATCGTTATACATGATCAATGAAATAAACCATATGGTTCACTCTTTGAGTCTTTTACCTCCTTTAGTTGTTCATTTTTAGATCATGTCAAGTTTTCCGACTAAAACCGCAGAGCTGGATATTTCCGCCTAAGCATGTATAAAAGTTGTGATTTGTCAAAATCGTCCTTTGGGACGTGAGCTTAAGTTTTCTGGTGGACAAGATTTTTGTTGCGAATTCACGGATTCCTAGTAGCGACTTCCGGCACCTTGGCTGGGGGCTTGTTTCCGCGGTTATTGACGGATCGCCATTAGGCTTCGTCGCAGTGAGCGTTTCCGCTAAAGGTCTTCCTTGGAAGGTCAAGTGAGCAAGCCGGAAAACTTAGAAACTAGCACTTGCTTTTCCAACAAACGAAACATGCATATATATGTTAAACGGATAGCAGGATAAGTTTTCCGCCCATGCAAATCGTTTCGTTCCTAGCTACTTAAGAATTTAAGTTATATATTACAAACCCTCGATGGGGCCAAAATGATGCATTGTTTTTCCGCAGGATCAAGTGTTCTACTTCTCCTTAGCCGGAGAAGAGTTGGTTCCCTCTTCAGTTCGTGCTGCTTCATCTTCCGTTTCCTTGGTCGGAGAAGAAGCAGCATCATCATCTTCATCCTCGGCTTCCTCAGTCGGAGAAGTGACGCCATCCTTGGATTTGTCTTTCGAGTTGGTCCATGTCATCTGGCCTTCGTCGTCGGATCCGGAGGGTCGCGTCTCCGCTGCTCGTTCCTTGGCATATTCTGCCTCGAGGACTTCGTCAGTAGGAAGCACCACCTTCTCGAAGAATTCGTCGTGGCGGATGCGGCGCGCGATCCGGGTATCGTAACCACTGCACGCATCTAGTAGTGCGTCTACATCTGTATTCGGAGGAACTCCGGTGGTGGCAAGATCGATATCCAAACCCGGGGAGCGCGCCAAGCACATGGCCAGAGACATTTGGGCGGCGCCCCTGGCAGATGAGGCCTGAAGGTCAACAACCAGCTCCGGGAGAAGGTCCATCCTTTTGATCAGTTCACGGACATTGCAGGTTCTGCTATCCTTGATATTCAGATTGTGGCAGATTTTCCGGCTTGCAGAGATTAGATCTCTACAATCGTCTCCGGCAAGTCGGAGAAGATCGTCCCGAGCGAACTGGTTGCGCCGATCTTCATCATAACCAAGGGGCTCTGCACAAAAATGTTCGGAGCCACATATCAGTTTGAGTTTAGCGGATTAGTTTGACTTGGAAAGTTCCGGATACTTACCAAAGACATCCGCGTTGAGAACGTCCCAAGCTTTCTCCGCAGTATCCATATATTTCCGGAGCCCATTGACCTCTTTCTGCAGCTTCTGTATTGTTTCACTGTCATTCTTTCCCTTTAGCGCAAACTCACCTTCCTTTCTAAGGAATTCAGAATTTCTCTCCGTCAGCTGCCTCTCCGCAGTCTCTCGCTTCTGATCCGCCTCCAAGAGCTTTGTCTCTAGATCTTTGTAAGAGGAGCGCAGGCTCTCGAGCTCGGAGGAAGCGGTGGCAAGGGAGGAAGATGCACCTGACAACAGATAAGTTAAAATCAATTCAAAGTCGGAAATTTGGAACAATGGCAAGCTTGGTCGGAGACATACCTTGGGCTTCCGCCAGTTGCTTCTCCAGATCCGCAATTGTATCTCTGCATGCTTGGATCTCATCCGCCTGGCTCAAGGTGACGCGACGCTGCAGGGAGATGTTCTTGTTCAGCTCATAATGCAGCGCCTGCTGTTCCTGTAAAAGTTGGAGCATAGATAAGTTTCCGAGTGCACTTAGTTTTGTGTGTAGATTCTTCTGAAGCATCATTGCCGGAAATGATTCCGCAATGACGCTTGGGGGCTACCACGGCACTTTAAAGTTTTCAGTTTAGTTTTCTCAAAGTATCAAGGTGCTAACTGTTGCTAGTTTCCGCCTAGATACTTGGGGGCTACTGGGAATATTGGTTTACCTTGCGCTTGACGAGCAGCTGGTCGAAGAAATCGCCGATCTCCTTTTTGTGAAGTTGAATCTCGGAAGATTCAACATCAGCCCTACCCCAAGCATTGCTCATCATGGAGTTCAGCAGGTCCTGCTCCAGTTCCCACTTCTCCGCCTCAGTTAGCTTGTGGAAGAACTTATGCGAACAAGCCTTCGGAGTGGAGTACAGATTTGATGGGTCCCCGAAGTTGGCCGGAAAGGTTACGGCATCATTAGCCGGAGCTTCAGCCTTATCTTGGGAGTTTACTTCGGCCTCTTTCGGGGTCTTGTCCTAAGGACCTTCCGGAGCTGCCTTTTTTGTAGCAGAACAGCTTCCGCCAACCTTTTCGCTGCTCACAGGAATGATTTCCGGAGTTTGGGCGTTTGGGTCAGTAGAAGTCTGGGCTTCAGGCGGAGATGGATGTGGAACTTGGGTAGAGGTGCTTGGTGGCGTTGGGGTGATCGGAGGCACGACCGGAGATGTCTTCAAATATTTGGTAATAGGCTTCTAGGTGTTAGCCCGTGAAGCCGGGATTTTCTGCCTCCTGTAACAAGCATAAGGAAAAAACATAAGTAACAAATTTACACGAAAATTGAGAGATGATCTTGGATACTTACGAAGCTCCGGGTATCAGTGGGCGTGATCTTTTCCTGCATTTGCAAGCAGTTTGAGACGCTCACGCTCCGCCTTCTTTGAGTCGAGCGGAGGTGGCTTTGTCTTGGCCTTCTTGGCGGAGGCCTCGCCGCTGGCACCGGCTTCGGAGCCGGAAGCCTTGGCGCGGGGACGCTTGGCGGGTCGGGGAGCAGCTTTCTTGGGAGCTTGCTCCTCCTCTTCGCCGTCGTCCTCCGGATCCTCCTCCGCCCCTTCGGCGCTCGCAGGTACTCGGAGTACATTCCTGAAATCCTCCTCCGCCAAAATATCGAGCTGGAGAGGTAAAAATGATAAGTCAGAAGCATTTTCAGTTTTGAGAAGTTAAAAATATTGAGATGCAAGTACGTACCGGAGTACATTGGTTGTTCGTCTTGATATCCATTGCAATCTCCGGGACCGGCTGGCCCCGGGTAACCTTCACAAGGGTCTTGATCCTCCTTTTCAGAGAATCTGCTGGCAACGTGTCGCGGGTGACTCGGAGTTGATCATCCACCCCGGTGTACTCGCAAATTAGTCGTGTGTTGTACTTCAGGGGCTGGATCCGGCGAGAGAACCAGCTGAGAGTTAAATCCGTTCCGGTTAGCCCATCATGGACCAACTTGGAGATTCTCCGCGCTGCCTTATTCAGTTCCGGATATTGCGCAAGCGCGGGAATAAAACTCCAGCTGTCTAGTTCCCCCGGAGGCTCATTGACGAACTTGGGGAGCCCTCGGTGAACGTTCGGAACTTCGATGTTTTTTACGTAGAACCATCCGGCGTTCCAATACCGGACGGACTCGTGAGAGGAATGAGGCGGGTACATCCTCCCGGGGCGGAGCATGAAAGTCATGCTTCCGCAGTTAACCATCGCCTTATCCTTCGTTTCCTTCTTCACTCGGAAAAAGAATTGCCACAGACGGATGTCCGGGCGAATTCCGAGGTGCCCTTCGCAAAGGGTCACGAAATTGGAAAGGAGGAGGTAGGAGTTGGGACAGATATTATGTGGCTGAAGGCCATAGGTGGTAAGGACCGAAAGGAAGAATTCCGAGCAGGGGAGCGACAGACCGCGCTCTACCCAAGCCTTCGTGAGGACACGCTCATCTGGATCCGGCTTGGGGGTGACGGAGTCCTTCATAAAACTCCAATGAGGAGAGATCATGCCTTCCTCCTGGAGCTCTCTGAGATCCGAGTCCTTGACCTCACATGGCCACCATTGTCCTTTCTCGCCTTCACGATTCCGGGCTTTGGAACCCTTCTTCTGCTCCATCTCTTGCACTTTAGCTGCCATCCTCGCTTGGCCCTTGAGTTCTTCTTGGATCTCTTGGGTGGTTGGGATCCGGCCTAGTGCGTTGCTGGAAGATGCGGAGAAAGGTTGAGCCAGTCTGGTGTTAGAAATATGTGGTAGTAGGAAAGCTAAAGGTTCCGGACATATTGGTTCCGGTAAGCTTGGCTCTGGACTATTCGGAGAGCTACCAGTACACTTAGGTGAATTACATGACATGTTTCCGGCTGCATACATGTATTGAAATGATTTGAGTAGCCAGAACTAAACTAATCTACGCTGATTCATCTTCTTCTACGAGTCCGGTGAGGCTTACCGTTAATGCGCGGTGGTTCCTCGTCGTTCCGGTGAAGATGAGGTCGCCGGACTTGACGCGCGTGGCCCTGGGTGACCACAAATCGGCGGCGGAGGAGATTTCTTGATCAACCGCGTGCTGCTTGGGTCGAATGGGACGCTGGAGTGGCGACGGAAGAAGCTTCCCGCGGAGGAGCTCGCCGGAGATGGGATCCAAGTGGCGGCGCAGTCGGGAGGAAGAAGATGAAGCAGTGGTGCGGTGAAAAGAATGGAGAATTACTGGACACGAGGGGTATTTATAGGCCCTGCGCAGAGATTCGTGTGTCGGATCTAACGGTGGAAACGGAACGGTCACACCGTTGGATGTTCGCCACGTGTCTTAGGGTAATGCGGTGAAATCGAGGCAGTGGTAACCTGAACTGAACAACTCCGAATTTTCCGGCTGAAGATTCGCATCTCCGAAAATTTAGCGCGGGAAAAAAGGGAAGTTTGAGCGCAACAAATGATATGGGGTGGCCCGATCTTCTCAGTAAGCAACGGAGGTGATGATGATCACGGGGTGATGGCAGCGGAGAAACACGACGATGTAGTGGATGATAACTTGTATGACGCAACGAGATCTCTCGATTGGTCCCTGTCGCCAATGCAACAGCTCTCAACCCTGCAAGATTTTCGCAACTCCACACACTTGCGCACGTAGCCGCCGACCACGAAGCGGTAAGTTGCAACCGTCTAATTCCCAATGGAACAGCAGATCACACAAGACTTTTTCAGGATCTACACAATATCAAGCAATATGGTGTAGGGATTCAATAGTTTTGCATAAGCAAACAACTAAGAACTAGGGTTTATCTTAAACGTGGTCTCCAAAGAGCTAGGGGGCGTCCGGGGACTTATATAGGCGTCCGGACGACCTCAGGTCGAAAAGTACGAAATAACCGACCTAATAGATCTGGTCGAGACTCGGACGGTCCGGCTGGGATCTCAACCGACCAGGGACCGGATCGGCCGGTGGGGTCCGGTCAACCGGCGGCAACCGGGTGGGCCGGTCTGGGTCCGGCAACCGGCGGCAACCGGATATTTGCGAGGATTTCCGGTTTAATCCACGATAAACCGCGTCCGGCGCGCCTTGCCGACGGGTCGTGGACTGGTTGGCTCGGCGCCGGTCGGACCGGTGCTGACCGGCTCGGACGTCTTCTTCTCTCGCGCATGCCTCCCGCCCTCTCGCGTCCATGAGATATCTTCATGTCCAGCTCCATGTCCACCACGTCCATCTTGACGTCCGTCTTCATGTCCAGCTGCTCCTCTATTCCTCGTGCGATGCTCGTCTCCTCTTGATACCCGATGATACATAAGTAATAGGACTTAGGCAGTATAAAGTTCTCATCAATCAAAGTACCGTTTAGAAACAAGTTCACCTGTTGTTTAAGTAACTTCGCACGAGCCCTTGTAATAGGTCCAATCCGAACTTCATTGGACTTGAGCTTCACAGCAGGTTCATCTTCATCTATCAATGACGGAGGTAGTGGTGTAGTAGGGATGTCCTCATCATCTCCCCCCTTCAAAAGGCGTCGACCCCGACGCTCCAAGGTCTTCTCCGTCATATGGTGTCAAATCAGCCACATTGAAAGAAGTACTGACACCAAACTCATCAACCGGAAGATCTATCGAGTATGCATTATCATTGATCTTGGCAAGCACTTTGTAAGGACCAGCACCACGAGGCTTCAACTTAGACTTCCGCAGCTTCGGGAACCTATCCTTGCGAAAATGTACCCAGACCATATCACCAGGCTTGAACAACATCTCTTTGCGCTTCTTGTTCATCCTTGCAGCATTGCTCTTGCCTTTCTTCTCTATCAACTCTTTAGTCTTCACATGGATCTTACGCACAAAATCTGCCCTCTTGGATGCCTCCATATTAACTCTCTCATGTATGGGCAAAGGCAACAAGTCAAGTGGAGTAATGGGTTTGAAACCATACACCACCTCAAAAGGACACAGCCCGTGGTAGAGTGTACTTTGTAAGCAAACTCCACATGTGGTAAACACTCTTCCCACTCCTTCAGGTTCTTCTTGATCATGGATCTCAACTTGTGACAATGTTCTATTCACCACTTCAGTTTGACCATCAGTTTGAGGATGACAAGTAGTGCTGAAAAGCAGCTTTGTCCCCAGCTTCCTCCACACGTCTTCCAAGTAGCTCATAAACTTCACGTCACGATCAAACAATAGTCTTCGGGACTCCATGTAGTCGCACAACCTCCCTGAAAAACAGGTTAGCAATATGCGACGCATCGTCGCTTTTGTGGCAATAAAGTGTGACATTTTAGAAAATCTGTCCACTACCACAAATATAGAATCATGGCCTCTCTTAGTACGCGGCAAACCCAACACAAAATCCATACTAATATCCTCCCAAGGTGTAGTAGGTGCCGGTAACGGAGTATACAAACCGTGAGGCTTCAGCTTGGACTTGGACTTGTTGCAAGTAATGCACCTCTTCACATACCTGTCCACGTCCCGCCTCATCTTTGGCCAATAAAAGTGGTCAGCTAGCATGTAGCGTCTTCTCACGCCCAAAGTGACCCATCAAACCTCCAGCATGTGATTCCTGCAATAAGAGCAAACGCACAGACGATTCTGGAACACATAGTTTGTTAGCTCTAAACAAGAACCCATCATGCATGTGATATTTCTCCCATGCTTTACCAATAGCACACAAGCGATATGGTTCAGCAAAATCATGATCAGTTGCATACAAATCACATAACACCTCTAATCCAGGAATTTTAACATCAAGTTGAGTTAATAGCATATTCTTCCTAGATAGAGCATCAGCAACAATATTATCTTTTCCCTTCTTATGCTTAATAATGTATGGAAAAGACTCAATGAACTCAACCCACTTAGCAAGACGCTTATGCAAAGTAGATTGGGCTTTCAGATATTTCAAAGCTTCATGATCAGAATGTATGATAAATTATTTTGGCCACAAATAATGTTGCCAAACCTCAAGAACTCTAATTAAAGCATACAATTCTTTATCATAGATAGGATAGTTCAACTTAGCACCAGAAAGTTTCTCAAAAATATGCAATTGGGCAACCCTCTTGCATCAACACACCACCAATTCCAATACCACTAGCATCACATTCAATCTCAAATTGCTTATTGAAATCAGGAAGTGCAAGTAACGGTGCAGAAGTTAACAATCTCTTTAGTTCATCAAAAGCATGATCTTGGGCGACGCCCCACTCAAAAACAACACCCTTTTTAGTCAATTCATTCAAAGGTGCAGCAATAGTACTAAAATTGGGCACAAAACGTCTATAAAACCCAGCTAGACCATGAAAACTTCTTACTTGACTCACATTCATGGGAGTAGGCCAATTTTGAATAGCTTCAATCTTAGATACATCTACTTCTACTCCATGCTTAGAGACAACGTAACCTAGAAATATGACCTTATCTTTGCAAAATGTGCACTTCTCAAGATTACCATAAAGTTTATTATCACGCAACACTTGCAAAACATGTCGAATATGCATAGTATGATCAGATTCATTGCGGCTGTAGATTAATATGTCATCAAAGTATACAACCAACAATTTGCCAATAAAATCACGCAAAACATGGTTCATCAGTCTCATGAAAGTGCTAGGTGCATTAGTCAAACCAAAAGGCATTACTAACCACTCATATAAACCAAATTTTGTTTTAAAGGCTGTTTTCCACTCATCCCCTTCTTTCATCCTAATTTGATGATAACCACTACGCAAATCAATTTTAGAGAACACAACAGCACCACTCAATTCATCTAGCATATCCTCTAAACGGGGAATAGGGTGACGATATCAAATAGTAATGTTGTTTATAGCTCTACAATCTACACATACGCCATGTACCATCTTTCTTAGGAACTAGAATAACAGGAACAGCACAAGGACTAAGGCTTATGCGGATATAACCTTTGTCGAGTAGCGCTTGTACTTGCTTCTGTATCTCCTTCGTTTCTTCGGGGTTCGTTCTATATGGTGCCCGATTGGGTAGCGAAGCTCCGAGAATCAAGTCAATTTGATGCTCAATACCTCGCAACGGTGGAAGTCCTACAGGTACCTCATCCGGAAACACGTCGCCAAATTCCTGCAAAACATTAGAAACACCAAAAGGAAGAGGGGTCATATCGTTAGAAACCAAAACCGTACCCCTGTACAAAAGCACAAGAGGCATGGCTATAGGATCCTCACTAAATTCTCTCATGTCTTCTTTGGTGGCTAATGAGACTAAGGAATTCACTCTCTCACTTTTCGTTATATCACTCACAACATTACAATTCTCTCGCCTATCTAAAGAAGCATCCTCCAAATTCACTTCAACTTTCTGACGAGATTCATTGACAATTTGTTGTGGTGTCATAGGCTGTAAGTTGATTTTCTTGCCCTTGAACTCCAAGTGATATGTATTGGCACGGCCATTGTGTTGCACAGAACGGTCATAGAGCCAAGGCCGACCCAATAATAGGTGACACACCGTCATAGGAACGACATCAAAGTCAATACAATCCTTATACGGTCCAATAGCAAATTCAACACGCACCATGTGGTTTACCTTCATCTCACCATTGTCGCTCAACCACTGAATATAGTATGGATGCGGGTGCGGTAGATACTTCAACTTCAGCTTGGTACACAACTCCTTGCTTGCTAAATTGCGCAACTCCCGCCATCAATAATGACCTTGCAAGCCTTGTCAGGACCAACTAAAGCTTTTGTTTGGAACAAATTGCAGCGCTGAGTAGATGCACTAGGCAACACATTAAGAGCACGCTGCGACACAACAATGGTGCGAGCATCAGACGGATATGCATCTTCACCATCAGTGTCATAGTCATCATCTTCTGGAGCATTAGGATCAACATCATCTCCAGTCTCATACTCATTGTCCTCATTGATAATCATAACTTTGCGGTTAGGACAATCTCTCTTGAAGTGACCTTTGCCACCACATGTATGACAAAGCATATCGCGATTGCGCGCAGTAGACACATTAGAGCCACTCGTACTTGCAGCAGATTCGGACTTCTTTGTGTTAGACACATTGGAGACCGGCTTACTAGGCGTAGTAGAGTAAGGGGCGGAGCGCGTCGAAGGCGCCGGTGCCGTAGATGGGGCCGCGTGGTGTGAAACGCCCAGCTCCCGTAGCTCGTCCTTTGATCTTTGCTTCGTCACCAATGTGATTCAGCTTCTCTTGCATGATGTAACAATTGATTCATATTGGTGTAGCTGTAGTGACAAACAATGCCTTTGATATCATACTTCAAACCGTTCAGAAAACGCTGCATTGTCATCTCGAGAGACTCACGGACACGGCCACGCTGCATAAGCATCTCCATCTCCATGTAGTATTCATCGACAGTCTTCACACCTTGTCTCAATAGAGTCAACTTATCATATATATTCCGTAAGTAATTTGTAGGCACAAAGCGAGAAGTCATTGCCTCTTTCATGGCATACCATGTGCGTATAGGTTGCGCACCATCCTCATCACGATTACGAACAAAAGCATCCCACCAACGCAAAGCATAGCCATCAAATTCAGAAGAAGCAAGTTTGACCTTCCGATCTTCAGTATAATGTGGATGTAAGCTCCACAACTTCTCAATCTTGAGCTCCCAAGTGAGGTATTCTTCAACATCAGCTCCTCCTTCAAACTTGGGTATAGAAAACTTGGGCTTACCCAATCCATCTTCCTCATCATGTCCACGACCATTGCGGCCAAGTGGAGCCCAACCGCGAGGACGATTACCACGTGGCGCACCACGAACATTGTGTGCGTCATCTTGAAGTTCAAGATCATCATCATCGTCTTGTTGTTGTTGCGCGGTCAAATTCTCAACAGCTAAGCGCAAATCAGCAAGATTGCGTTGTACGTCCGTCATTTGATCTTGCATTGTAGTGACGGTCACATGAGTAGCATCCAACTTTTGGGAGATCGCTTGGACCGTCTCCTTAAGCTCATCATCCTGAGCGCGGAATTCACGTCGCATCTCATTACGAAGAGCCTCATACTCCCTCCATGTGATGAGATCTGCAGCACTCTTGTTTTCCTGGTTAACAATTTTATTATCACTAGCAGACATCGTTAGTAGATTAGTGCACTAAACAAAAATCTTTGGTCGTACGCTCACAACTCACTCAACAACTGATAAGAAAAGGTAAATCTTACCGCTCCAAAGTGAATTAGTATTGCTTACCAACTTGGATAGACGGACTAGTGCACGGATGTAGCGAAGCGAATATCAAGGGTATAAGAACAATCACACGACAAAGCAGGGTATATGTTGTAGGTGGGCTACCTATTTGCACCAATAACAAGCTCTAGCGCTGACCGTAGACAACCAATGATACTCACACAAGGCGATAAATGTGGCAAAGCAACTATATGTAGGGAAGGTTGCAATGCACTCGAGAGACACTAGCAAAGCTCAACGAGACAGGCACAAGATTGCTCAACTACAGGTGCAGTAAAGAAAACTTAGGCCTTCACTTGATTCTACTAGCACTTCACTTTTCTTTTTTTTTCGATTTTTCTTTTGTATAACACACGCAGCTCTTTTTGCTTCTTTTCTAGTTTCGCTTTTTTTTTTTTTTGATATTTTTGACACAACTCCTTGATAACACGGCCAACAGAAATTGCAAAGCACCAAGAACCTAACGAGCAGCCTGTCGAGCGGTAAAACTAGTCTCTTTTGGGAAAGTACCTAGTCACGATATCGAAAGGCTGTGGCTATGGTTGGGAACACGCAAACTGTAAGATATGTGTACTCGGAGCAACAAAAACTGACTCTAGATGATAGCGGAAACACAAACCCTAATAATACTAGATGGAAGAAAAGGATACGCAAAAACAACTACGAAAAGCAACTAAAACTCGAAATTAGTGCAATCTAAGGCTATGGCAAACCCTAACCCTAACTTTTATGGCTTTTTCTGGATAGGAAACACTCACAACTCAACTATGGGTGGATTGTGGATGGCTTACCGAGGAAAACTGGAAATCTGATACCAAGATGATATGGGGTGGCCCGATCTTCTCAGTAAGCAACGGAGGTGATGATGATCACGGGGTGATGGCAGCGGAGAAACACGACGATGTAGTGGATGATAACTTGTATGACGCAACGAGATCTCTCGATTGGTCCCCGTCGCCAATGCAACAGCTCTCAACCCTGCAAGATATTCGCAACTCCACACACTTGCGCACGTAGCCGCGACCACGAAGCGGTAAGTTGCAACCGTCTAATTCCCAATGGAACAGCAGATCACACAAGACTTTTTCAGGATCTACACAATATCAAGCAATATGGTGTAGGGATTCAATAGTTTTGCATAAGCAAACAACTAAGAACTAGGGTTTATCTTAAACGTGGTCTCCAGCAGCTAGGGGGCGTCCTGGGACTTATATAGGCGTCCGGACGACCTCAGGTCGAAAAGTACGAAAATAACCCAATAGATCTGGTCGAGACAGACTCGGACTGGTCCGGTCTGGAATCCGGTCAACCGGACTGTGGACCGGATTGGCCGGTCTGGGGTCCGGTCAACCGGGCGGCAACCGGGTGGGCCGGTCTGGGGTCCGGTCAACCGGGCGGCAACCGGATATTTGCGAGGATTTCCGGTTTTAATCCGGTACGATAAACCGCGTCCGGTTGGCGCCCGACGGTCAGACCGGTTGGCTGGTCTGGCGGCCGGCCGGACCGGGTGCTGGACCGGCCGGACGTCTTCTTCTCCTCTCGCGCATGCCTCCCGCTCCTCCTCGCGCGTCCATGAGATATCTTCATGTCCAGCTCCATGTCCAGCTTCACGTCCATCTTGACGTCCGTCTTCATGTCCAGCTGCTCCTCTCCTCCTCGTGCGATGCTCGTCTCCTCTTGATACCTGATGATACATAAGTAATAGGACTTAGGCAGTATAAAGTTCTCATCAATCAAAGTACCGTTTAGAAACAAGTTCACCTGTTGTTTAAGTAACTTCGCACGAGCCCTTGTAATAGGTCCAATCCGAACTTCATTGGACTTGAGCTTCACAGCAGGTTCATCTTCATCTATCAATGACGGAGGTAGTGGTGTAGTAGGGATGTCCTCATCAACAAAGGTGAAGAATCTGCCAAGATACCACCGTAGAAAGGCAAATGTTTTCCGGGTGATTGGAGTCGGAAACCAGAAAGTTTTGGAAGCTCTTCAAGATTCTCTTCGGATCCGGGTTAAACTGAAGCCGGAGGAATGATGAATCTCGGAGAACTTCGGGGGCTACTGTTGTGGGTATACTTTATGGGTATATCAACGGCATGGCCTAGTTCCGGCAAACCCGGGTGGCCCACGGATGGTGATGTGGCATGTGGCCCATCGGGCGGCCCAGTTGCTGTAGATCAGAGAGGATGAAGTCCAGCCCAGGAGCAAGGAGCCGGATCTTAACCGACCTACGAAGAAGGCCGGATCCGTGATGGCCCATGAAGTATCCGGATCCAGTACGACATTGGTGGAAGGCGGATCCTTGACGTGCACGGCAATGTAATATTCCGTAGTTAGGCAACTTGTATTCCGGCTAGGACTCTCCGTGTAAACCCTAGATCCGGACGTCTTTATAAGCCGGATCTTGGGGGCCCTAAGGGGCAGAATCACAACTCATTGTAATAACGCGAAAGCGCCCAGATAATTCCAGACAAGCAGCAGTAGGCCCTGTCCTCGAGCAGGTGTTCCGAAGCTGGGTAAATCGCGTACCACCGTCCCGAGGACTCTCCGCCCAATGGCCCCTACTTCTTCTCCCCCTCGTGAGGATCCCTCCTCCGAGGTACCGTCGAATAGGCAACGACACTCTTCGTTTGTGGTTCAACAAGTACTTAGGAAAAATAAGATAGCTTACACCCCAGAGAATACCCCATATGTGTGTGATTCATGTCAATTGGCAAAGAGTCATCAATTGCCATATCCTATCTCTAGTAGTAGATCTACTGTTCCCTTAGAACAAGTTTTTTCTGATGTATGGGGTCCTGCACCTCTCTCTGCTGGGAAACATTCATATTATGTAAGCTTTATTAATGATTTTAGCAAGTTCACTTGGATTTATTTGCTCAAAAGTCGTGCTGATGTTTATCAAGTCTTCCTCAATTTTTAGAAATATGTTGAGCGCAAGTTTGATAGAAAAATTATAACAATGCAAACTGATTGGGGTGGTGAATATGAAAAGCTCAATGCCTTCTTCCAAACAGTTGGTATCACTCACCATGTCTCATGTCCTCATGCTCACCAACAAAATGGCTCTGCTGAACGAAAACATCGTCATATAGTTGAAGTTGGTCTAGCTATGCTTGCTAATGCATCTATGCCTCTCAAGTACTGGGATGAAGCTTTTCTTACTGCCACTTTTCTCATAAACTTACTTCCTAGCAAAGTCATCAATTTTGAAACACCAGCTGAACGTCTCCTTCATATGACACCAAACTATGATGCCCTTCGAGTTTTTGGTTGTGCTTGTTGGCCCAACCTTCATCCTTATAACACTCGCAAACTTGCTTTCCGCTCCACTCGTTGTGTGTTTCTTGGTTATAGTCCTCTTCATAAGGGTGTCAAGTGTCTAGACATAAATACTGGACGAGTGTATATCTCTCGTGATGTTGTGTTTGATGAAAATGTGTTTCCTTTTGCCTCATTGCGTCCTAATGCTGGTCCTCTCCTTAGGAAATAAATTCTTCTTCTTCCATCATTCACATCTGAGTCTAATGAGGGTGCAAATAATGTTGATGATTGTTGTGGGTTTACTTTATGGGTATATCAACGACGTGGTCTAGATCCGGCAAGCCCGGGTGGCCCATAGATGGTGATGGTGGCGTATGGCCCATCGGGCGGCCCAGTTGCTGTTGATAGAAGATGGAAGAAGTCCAGCCCAGGAACAGGAGCCGGATCTCAACCGACCTTGCAGGAAGTCGGATCCGTGACGGCCCATGAAGTATCCGGATCCAATACGGCGCATAAGGGAAGGTGGATCCTTGACGTGCACGGCATTGTAATATTCCGTAGTTAGGCATCTTGTATTCCGGCTAGGACACTCCGTGTAAACCCTAGATCCGGACGTCTTTATAAGCCGGATCCCGGGAGCCCTAGGGGCACAACCACAACTCATTATAACAACGCGAAAGCGCCTAGATAATTCCAGACAAGCAGCAGTAGGCCCTGTCATCGTGCAAGTGTTCCGAAGCTGGGTAACTCGCGTACCACCGTCCCGAGGGACTCTCCGCCCGATGGCCCCTACTTCTTCTTCCCTCCATGAGGATCCCTCCTCCGGAGTACCGTCGAATAGGCAACGACAGCTGGCACCACCACTCGGCGTATGGGGCCGGAACCGGGACGGTTCCGCCATGGGAAGCTACGACGAATCCATCGATGTCCATCAAGGTCTCCATCGTCCCAATCGGCGGCATTCACATCTTCATCGGCGAGATCGTCGATTCCGACAGAAACGCCCTGGTAAGTCACGCTGACGCGACCGCCGCTGAGCTGGATGCAGTCACGAAGATCCGATCTGAGACGCAGAACTTCCCTGCCTTAGATCTGGAAATTTCAAAACCCACCCAATCCGCCCCTGAGTAGGAAATTACGGTGGAAGACCAATGCAGATCCGACTGGGTCTCCCAGGTGTTAGAGAAGCAAAGGTGCCACTTCGCGCACTTCCTCGCACATACCGCAGAAACCGCCCCTCCTTAGGAAGGAGCTGGACCCATGCAGGTTGAGGCTACCGGAGACAGCGACGCCCCGGATCAGCAGGACGCTGCCGGAGACAGCGACGTTCCGGATCAGCAAGAGGATGCCGAAGATAAAGAGGAATCAATCTTGGGCAACCTAAGCCCAACCTCAGACGATGCTACCACCTTGGACACATAGGAGTACAATCGCCTCACGAAGGAGCTAGAAGGTGACGAGGAAGCTGAAGCAGAATCCGCTCCGCCTAAGCAGGTCCTTGCAACCATAACTGGGCTGGAGCAAGAAACTGACGAACAAGCAACTCCGACCGACGTCGGACTCCTAGGCCCGTCCACTTCGGAGACTCCGCCTTCGCGTCCTCGCTACCGCGTTGTGCCGGATTCCGGAGAGGGGCATATTTTCGGGCACAGGGAAAACATGTCCGCAGAAGAGCTCATCGAACAGGCAGGCTGGGGCGCCATCGCGCACTCCGAAATCCTCAACAAACCAATAACTCATGATGACGCCGCAGAGCTGAAGCTCTAGAAGCAAAAATAAAGGAAATGCTGGCTACCGCCAAAGTATTTGCCAATACCGCAGCAGCAATGCTGGAGGAAAGGCAAGAGGCAGAAGAAGTGATGGAAAGTTTCCTCAAAAGAGAGCGCGAAGCCGTAGAATACTTGGAGGAGGCCAAGAAACTCCGAGCACGATGGGAAACCATCATAGAGGATGCTGGCAAGGAAGCAGACAGGATCCGTCGGGAAGCCATCGGCCCCCGCAAGATCAATTTTGCAACCCCCACAAACCAGCAGCCGCTCACCACTCCAAAGGACAATATGAAGAAAGCGGCGGAGATCCTGGCCAAAAAAGATGAGGAAATCGACATCGCTCACCTCCGCACACTAGTGGCTTCAGCAATGAAGCAACAGAGTAGGGCAGACACTTCGCGCAGGTTGGAATCCAACCCGGAACTATGTGTATCCACAGCGCAGAAGGACGCCTCCGGAAGGCAGCATCGTGACGATGAATCGCGCACCGGATCCACTGAGCGCAGAAGGAGAACCAGAGAACATCCAAATCCAATCCAAGTACCCTCGAAAACACCTCCGACGGACCCAAGGAAGGGAAATGATCCGATGTACACTGGTAGGGACAAGTACCGGAACCCATCACCTCCGCCGCGGAACCCGCCACCTCCTCCGTCACCTCGCCGTCGTAGTCCGGTCGGAAACACCAGACCCCATGGGCCTGGCGGAATCAATATCCGTGACAACGTGGTTCCTCAGAGGAATCGGAACACGCAGCGTACGCCGGAACCTCGTCGGAGCCGGAACGAAGAACGTGAGCCTGAGCCCCGCAGAAGCCGGAATGATGGAGGCGACCGCCATCATGGGGAAGGTAGCCACCGAAGCCGGAGTCAGCAGCGTGAAGGGCGCGGCGAATCCGAAGGCGGAAGCAAAAGGTCCCACAGGCCCCCTCGCAGATCTCCCTCCCCACCACCCAGTGGAGGAGGTGGAGGCGGAGGCAGATGCTGGAGATCTCGCTCCTGTTCAAAGTCTCCCCGCAACGGCTCACGCGACGCAAGGGAACGTCTCAATGAATACAGAACTGAATACATTGGCCCAAAATGCTTTGGCAGGATGATCCGAGAGGAGCCAACGCCAAAAGGCTTGAACCTTAAGCTACCCGGAAATCTGAAGCACTATGATGGCAGCGAAAGGCCCTATACCTGGATCGAAGACTACTTCAATGCAGTCAGCTTCGCCGGAGGGAACCAGAAGATAGCCTGCCGCATGCTTCAATTGTACCTTATTGGTCCAGCTCGTACCTGGCTCAGCGACCTCCCGGAAAACTCCATCTTTTGCTGGTTCGACCTGAAGATCGCCTTCGAAAAACACTTCAGGGGCACCTACAAGAGACCTGCCACAACAAGCGACCTGCAAGCATGTATCCAGAAAAAGGGTGAAACTTCACGGAATTTCCTCACTCGATGGATAGCAACCAGGAACGAGTGTGAGAACGTGGATAACCGCACAGCTATGCATGCCTTCATAGGTGGTCTGCAGAGGGGAGGACTGCTCCGACACAAGCTTACTTGCCTGATCAATGAAAACAATCTTACTCTGGACGACATGATCGGCATTGCAAGTACTCACACCGCCGCTGATGACAACGCAGGTGGAGAACTCACTGCCACAGCCATACCCCTGCACCAGCAAAAGAAGAACCGTGATAATGGTGGCGGCAGCAACAACAACAAGCGGAAGAATCCCCCTGATAACCAGAAGAGTGGCGGATCCGACATGGTTGCCATGGCGTTCCAACGCGGAGGTCAAGGAGGCGGAGAGGCCGCAGTCGTGGAGGCGGAGCCGGCAGGGGCCAGCGTGCCGACGAGGTCACCGCCGGGTTCCGCGCTCCCCAAACCTACTGAGAGTATAGGGACATGCCATGCCTGGCCCACATGGATCCGGCTACCGGCAAGTCCTCACATACTAATCGCAACTGCAAGTGGGTCAATGACCTAAAGGGCGACCCGGAAGCAGGATACAAGCGAGCCCGGAAGCACCGCCCACGCAGCAAAGGAGGCAAGGGCAAGAACAAGGAAAAGGACGACGATAGTTCCGAGGCGATGGACGAGGATGACGCTTCGCCGGATCCCAAAGAGGCTTCCGCAGCTAACAAGTCCAACCCCTTCGTCAAAAAGAGTGCTGGGGCATACCACACCTTCCTCGGGAACACCGACAGTCCGGGCCAACAAATCAGCCCTCCGGATCCTGAACGCCACAGTCCCGGCTGTGCCACAGTATGTCAGGTGGTCGGAAAATCCCTGCACGTTCGATAGGGCGGATCACCCGACCATCATCCCAAAAGAATGCTACGCCTTGGTCGTGAGTCCCCGCATTGATGGGTTTGACTTCTCCAAGTGCCTTATGAATGGTGGAGCCAGCCTCAATATCATGTACTTGGAGACTCTGGAGAAGGTACAGCTTACCAAGGAACAGCTCAAGCACAGCACCACTGAGTTTCATGGTGTGGTTCCGGGTAAAAAAGCAAATTCTCTTGGCAGCATCGGACTTCCCGTGGCCTTCGGCGATGTTAATAATTTCCGCGAAGAAATGATCACGTTCGAAGTTGTGCCCTTCAAGAGCTCCTACCATGTCATTTTTGGCAGGCCCACCTACCACAAGTTCCACGCAAGGGCGTGCTACATCGACAACAAGCTCAAGATTCCGGGTCCTAACGGTATAATCACCGTATCCGGAGATTACAAGAAAGCTCGAGAGTGCGAGGTAGGCGAAGCCGCCTTTGCAGAATCTGTGGTATCTGAAGAGGAGCTGTAAGGCTACAGAGCCGCGGTGGATCCAAAGGAGATGCATACCACCAAGAAGCAGATCTCCGAACAGAAAAACTCGTTCAAGGCCGCGATAGACACCAAGAAGGTCGACCTCAAGGTAGGAGACAGCTCCAAGCAGGTGTCTGTCGGAGCCAGCCTGGACCCCAAATAGGAAGACGCGCTCGTCGAGTTCCTCCGAGCTAACATGGATATCTTCGCATGGCAACCTTCTGACATGTCCGGAGTACCAAGGGAACTCGCCGAGCACTACCTCAACATAAATCCGGTGCCAAACCGTGAAGCAAGCTATGCGACGCTTTGGAGACAAGAAGCGCCGCGCCATAGGGATGGAATTAGCAAAGTTACTAGAGGTAGGTTTTGTAGTAGAAGTTATCCATACTGATTGGGTCGCAAACCCGTCCTTGTACCCAAAAAGAACTCAAATACTAAGAATGTGCATCGATTACTGGCTTGAATAAGCATTGTCCGAACCCTTGCCGCGCATTGACCAAGTCATTGATTCGATGGCAGGGGCGGAACTCCTGTGTTTTCTTGACGCGTATTCCGGGTATCACCAGATCTGGATGAAGAAGTCCGACCAAAAGGCGACCTCGTTCATCACACCTTTTGGCACTTACTGGTACGTCACCATGCCTTTTGGTTTGAAAAATGCAGGTGCCACCTACCAGCGTACGATGCAGCGGTGCTTGAAGGACCAGATTGGCCGGAACGTACACTCATACGTCGACGACATCGCGGTCATGACCCGGAAAGGATCCAATCTGATCAGCGACCTCACAGAAACCTTTGAAAATCTCCGACGGTAAAAGATGATGTTGAATCCGCTAAAATGCGTCTTTGGCGTACCAGCCGGAAAACTCCTTGGCTTCATCGTGTCTCACAGAGGCATCGAAGTAAACCCGGAAAAAATCAAGGCAATCCTGTGCATCAAAAGGCCAACTTGTCTCAAAGATGTGCAACGACTAACTGGTTGCGTTGCTGCAATTAGTAGGTTTGTTAGCCATCTTGGCTAGAAGGCACTAGCTTTATATAAACTGCTGAAGAAAACGGACAAATTTGTCTGGGACGACGCAGCAGATGCAGCACTTCAGGGGTTGAAGGACATACTTACTTCCCCACCTATCTTGGCAGCTCCGGATGAGTTAGAGCCTATGCTCCTCTACCTGGCAGCCTCCAACAAGGTCATCAGTCTCGTTATCGTGGTGGAGCGGAAGGAAGAGGTCACGAGTACGGAGTCCAAAGGCCAGTCTATTACATTAGCGAGGTGCTGACGGAATCCAAACAACGATACCCTCACTTTCAGAAGCTAGCTTATGGAGTGTTCCTAGGCAGTCGGAAGCTGAGACACTACTTCCAAGAGCATCCCATGACAGTTGTGAGCAAAGCTCCATTGTCAACCATCCTTAACAACTCTGACGCAACAGGATGCATAGCAAAATGGGGCATACAACTCTCTGCCTTTGACATCAATTACAAAGCCCGAACATCGATTAAGTCCCAAATATTGGCAGATTTTGTCGCTGATTGGACCGAGGCTCCGGATGGCGAGCCTAAGCCGGAACCTGAGACTTGGGTCATGCACTTTGACGGATCGAAGCAACATGAAGGCTCAGGGGCTGGAGTTATGTCAACACCCGGATTTTAAGTCCAGATGCCTATTATGCCATACATCGCAATCCCAGGAATATTGTTTTTGCGAGACATAATAGATTGATATCACAGAACATCATTCATTACAAACCATAATAGTCTTACATCAACGGATCACATGATCCAAACTTACAACAATATTTGATCTAATGATCAATACAACACATAGCGGAAGCGAAGTAGTAGTAATCCATCTAATCCACATGCAACGCTTGACGTTAGAAGATGATCCTAGTTGTCGTAGACGTCCTGCTGCCCGTCATCCTGATACTGCTCTTCTTCATAGTCTGGCCATTTGAATAGCCAGGGACACAGCCATGAGTACTTTTAGAGTACTTGCAAACTAATACTAGTGTAAGTACTCTAATTTTAGTAAGGAGGTTCTAAGCTCTAGGTTTATTTGCATAAAGCCAGTTTTATTTCGTAAGCACTTAGTAATCAAAGGCTCTTCATTTGCCTAACTTAACTCAAGTGGGAACATTAGTGTCATTCCCACAACTCTGTTCATTCAAGTCAAAGTCACCTTTCAAGTTCAAGTCACAAATCACCAATCACAATTTGAAAAGTTCTGATGACGGAACAATATGGCCTTTCCAACTGTCCATGACCGCGGACGCGGCTATTCGAATAGGTTTACACTCTGCAGAGGTTGTACACTTGTGCCACAACTTTTGATTACATCCGTCAGGGATAACCTTGAATAGTCATAACTCAGTATGCGGATCATCAACCATTAACCTTTCACTTACCTACCCTAGTATAGGCACCTCTCCCCATGAGCTTGGCCTCCCAGTAATAACCAACTGCTATCCTGGGAACTGCACAGGGCTTGGGTATGACATTCAACTCTTTTCACGTCATTTCACTTTCAACGGAGGCAGCCTCGGCATAACCTCTATGACGCTTGTCAGAGGGAACCCATACTAAGACACATAAATTTCCAGCTAAAGCCTTACCCATAATCAGGTATTGTGGGGGTACTCCAGAATTGGAATGGTATCGCATCCGAACCCAATCATCAGTTTTCATCAAAACCACCATTTCATCCAAGTCACATTCACCTTCAAAATCTTTCAATAGAATGACTCATCATTCCAAGGTTTTCAAATTCAAAAGTTTCACATGTTCCCAGCTAGAGTAGTCACTTTTAGTTTAGCACTAGCCACTAGTCATGAGGGGTGCTAACTAGCTTGTAGCTATCTAGGCTAAATTTGATACTCTTGTAGTACTCTATACTTAGACCAAAGTTAACTATAACAGGAAGCTTTGATAATCAAAGTAAAAGCCTTGTGAGATAAAAACTGGGACTTGGAAAGTAAAACGCAAAGTAGTATGGTAGTGGTGCCTTGCTCAAGTAGAGCTTGCACTTGGGTAACTTGCAAGAGTATAGCTTGCCTTGATTGGTACATGATCAAAGTTCTCTTCTTCTTCCTGGACCTCCTCCTCCTGGTATTCCTCGGTACTAGCGTCTATAAATGGATACGAAGTATACAATCACCAAACCAATCTTAAGGCTAGACTAAGCACACAAGTGGTTCACACAAGCTATTCTAGCATCACAACTTTATCACAAAGTGGTTTGACTTTGGGTTTAATAGACTTGTAAGAGAAATAATTTCCTCTCATTTAATCTTATTAAGATTTAATCTCCTCCAATAATAGGGTATGAACACATGTTGACCAAGGTCAACACTTCACCCTTATCACTTGAGAAAAAGGATTTAAATGAGGTACTAAACCTCATGCATTTTAAATACTACTATTGCAACAATTTAATGTCTCTAAGTAATCCACCATGAGGTGCTATAGACCAAAGTCAACACTTCATATTGAATTGCTTAGGACCATGGTTTAAATGAGAGAGAACCTCTCATACTATTTAAGAAATACTTTTGGATAATTTTAAATGGGCTAGAAATAGCCACATAGCCATTATTTTGCTCTAGCCCATGAGCATACAGACAACTATGTGATCTTTTTACACAAACAAGTAGAGTATGTGAAATGTGATTTATGAGAGTTGGAATCAACTCAAAATCACTTATGGTTGATTTTTAATAAATGTTTGAATTTGCAAAAGGCCATGCCTTGTTATTTTTGCTACATTAATTCTACAAAGGTGCTAGGGTTGAGACCAGTGTAGTTGTTTAGGGAATTTCATAAGCTTTCCAAATATATAAAATTTACCAAATTTGGTTCAGTAGATCTTCCTGAATTTAAATTTGAAGTTGGAACCAGTATTGAATTGGGATTAAACTGAAATTCAAAGTTTGAATTTGTGGGCTTGGCGGGAAAGACTAAACGGGCCAAAGGGGCGAAAAGAACTGGGCCGGCCCAGCTACGCGTCCAGCGCGAGTGGGCTGCCTGATAAGGTGGGCTCCACCTGTCAGCATAACTTAAACGCCGAAACGGTAAGTTCTTTTCTGGGACGCACGATTAGATCGTGATCCAACGGTTCACGCTCGTCGTCGTCGACGGCGAGACGCGGGCGTACTGGCGGCGCAGGGAGGGGGTCGGAGAGCTCACTGGAGCTCCGGCGAGGGTCGGCGATGTGCGCGGCGACGTTGTCGAGGACGGCGGCTCGCCTGGTACCGGTGGCATCGCTGGAGGTGGCGCCAATCTTCTCCTCCTTCTGCGGCGGCTCCACGGGCTCCGGCGGTGAAATTGGAGGGCGACGGTGGCTAATGTGGCGGTGGAGATGGTCGAGGAGAGGTTCTGAGGGGAGGGGATGCTGGTGGTGTGAAGATTTGAGAGAGGGGAGGCCTCCTTTTATAGCGGCGGGGCGAGGCCGTGGTGCTGCGGTGAGGTCATCCATGGCGACGCGTCTACAGGGGCGCGGCGTGCTGGGCGATGACGCAGGCGGTTTGGTGGTGGCAGTGCGGTCACGCAGGGCTTGATTGCGGGGAAAACCACGCAGTGACGAGGGCAGGCGCTCGTCATGTCTGTCGCGGGTACCGGCGGAGGTCATCGACGGTGGCGTCGGCTACATTGCTCCCGCGGGCCCATGGGAGTGTCTGGGCGTCTCCTGGTGTCGTGGCGGAGCTGCTGGCGCGCGGAGAGAGCAAGGGGTGGCCTAGGTCAGCGGGGCGACGTCATGCTCTGGCACGCTCCGGTGCGTGCCCGTGCGCGTCCTGGCGTGTCACTGGGCGTCACTGGGCACGTGCTGGCTGGCCGTTGCGGTGCGTCTACTGGCCGGTGGTTTGCACGAGCGTGACGAGGAGAGTCGGGGCGAGGTCCAGGACATGGTGGTACATGCTAGATGGGAGAGGAGAGAGGGATGGCATGGTGGGTGACATGACCACCACGGCATCACCATGCCATCATGGTGCATTGGGGGAGAGAGGTGGCAGCGGGGGTGCACTGATGCCAAGGGGTGTGCTAGAGTTTCAGGGGTGCAGAGAGGGTCAAGGTTGGACCTAGTCCACCTTTCAAAATTCAGCATGGGCACAAATTTGATTCTTGCCCACAAGGTGTTCGACACAATGGCCGCAAGAAGAAATTTTTTGAATTTTGCCAAACCTTTTGGTGGATGTGATTCAAATAATGTTAGGCTTCTAAAGGCGGTGTTGGTTTGCAAAATGGAGGTGGTTTGTAAAATTTCAAAAAGGGCACCATCTTAAATCTGATTTGATGTCCCTACTTTGCTTGATGATACAAAGAAAAACAGAAAGAGTTTGCAGGGATGGTCTTGACCAAAGTTGTTCACCTTGATGGGGTCTTGGATGAGGTGCAAAGAGTTGGGAGGTTTTAGTTTAGAAAACTCTTAATCCAGGGGCTCAAAGTGGGCATCATGAGATAAATGGCAGTTTTGACCATTATCTCATGTGAGCTCATTTTGAATTCTATTTTGATTTGATTTGAGTTTCTTTGATTCAAAAGGTGTTCTTAAGTGTTTAGTAACCTATTTCAACCATTGGCACCAGCCAAAGTGGCCTAGGTTAAAGATTTTCAAAAATGGCCATAAGCCATATGTGAGATTATTTGTATTTTTCCTATATTCTTCTTTGTTTCTTTTTACTTCCATTAGGTAGGGTTTAGGGTTTTAGCACATTGGCAAGAGTTGCAAACACACACCATGGCAATCACACAAAAATTAGACATGAGCACTATGCATAGCACATGAGTTAATAAATTTTTTTGTTGGTTCTCATTTTTGAACAAGTGAAATTCATTTTCTTCTTTGTTTTGAAAATTGGGATGTTGCAAACCCTTCCCCCTTAAACAAAATCTCGTCCCGAGATTTAAGAAAAGTTAGGATCCTAAGAGAGATTGGGCGAAAAGGGGTTAACAGGAAAGCATACTCTGCAGGGCCTCGGGTGCTTCCTGGGCTTCAGTGGCATTCATGCGGTAGTAACGACCATTGCGGTTGTTCGGGTTCCTTTGAGACACGGCGTTGCTGCTCAGCAGGTGCAGCGGTATTGGGGGCAGTCTTTGCTAACCTCTTGGGGCACTCATTGGAGTAGTGACCCACAATTCCACATTCATAACAAGTTATTGTTGACTTGTCCTTGGGGGCAATGGGTACAGCATTGCTTCCAGTCCTTGGGGCAGTGTTGGTGTTGTTGTGGTTACCATTATGGTTGTTGTTGTTGTTGTTGTTGTTGTTGTTGCCTCCGGGCTTCGGGGGTCCTCCATTGTTGTTGGTGTAGTTTGGGCGGTACGTCTGAGCAGGTGGCTTGTTGTGTCTTGGGGCAAATCCTCCAGGTGAATTGTTGCGGTATTTCTGTGCATTGCTGGGTCCATTCTGGTGCATCATTCTGCGCTTGCGGTTCTCGTTGGCTTGATGCAGCTTTCCTTCCATCTGGATGGCAGAGTCGACGAGGGCTTCCAGGTCAGCAAACGGAATGTTCACTAACACTGTCTGCATCTCATCGTGCAGTCCATTCAGAAATCTTTCCTTTCTCTTCTCGTTGGTGTCGGTCTCATCCGGGGCGTACCTAGACAGAGTGAGGAATCTGTCACGGTATTCCACCACGGACATTCTTCCTTGCTTGAGTTCTCGGAACTCGTCTCTCATCTTCTTGATCAGTCCCTGGGGCACATGGTACTTGCTGAACTTGAGTTTGAAGTCCTCCCAAGTCATCATTTGTCCCGCATTCATTGCACGGGCACTTGTCCACCAGGCTCTGGCAGGTCCTGACAGGTAGAAAGGACTTTCTCTGCGGCTTCTACTCCCGCAACTTCCAAGTTGTTCTCCATCGTTTGGAGCCAGTCATCAGCATCTAGGGGCTCTTCTGTCTTGCTAAACATGGGTGGATTTGTGTTCTGGAAATTCTTCAGCTTAGATCCAGGATGATCATGGTGTCCATGTCCTTGGTTGTTCTGGGCTATCTGCTGTAGTACGACAAGGTTGGCTTGTCGCTCAGCTCTTTCTACTTCTCGGTCTGCCATCATCATCTGCAGCATCTGCAGCATTGCATCCTGGTTGGTGCTGCGGTTTGGATGGGCCATCTGACATTGAGGTAGATGATAAGATAAGAGGGAATTTTCTATGGCTTGTTTTGGGTAAAGTTCAAAAAGTTTAAAAACTTGAGTAGTGCTGAGGTGGTAAAAACCGTCAACACTTTTTCATTCATACCAAACAACACACATTACAAAACTAACACACCGTTGGTTTTAAGAACCCATTCGTTCTACGATACAGGGGACAGATACAAACTCACACCTACGAGAGTGCTCTAGTGATACTACTCTTCATCCGGAATGGTAGGTTCTTCGTCTTCATGGGTAATGTGCTTGGCGAAATGCGCGGGCGTTGTCCAACTCCTTGCGGGTCTTGTACAGCATGAGGTCCAGGTATGCCACATAGTGGTTCATCTCCGGATGCGGTGGCATGGTTATTGGTCTTCCCATGGGATCATGTCTTGGATAGTAAACAAAACAAGTGTTCTTGATCTTGTTCACATTCTGTCCACACAGACGGGCAAGTGCTTCCTGTATGGCTTTGGCTAATCCTTCCTTCCAAGTATTTCCCCTGACAGAAAACCAGATGGTTTCCCAAATTGGGGCTCCTAGCTTTCCTCTCAGATCTGCAGTAACTACCCACTGAGGTTGTTTTCCCGACTGATTATTGAGGGGTATTCCAAAGAACTCGGGATACGGGCGTCCCAAATATTCAACTAGTTGCTTCAATTCCTTCTCGAACATTAGGTTTCCTCCATGGCCAAGCTGATAGGACTCATAGTGGTACTCCATCTGTGAGCAATTAGGATGAGTAAGTTAGAGAGGTGAGCAAGTGTGTCAAAATTTTATGTAGAATTACACAGAAAAGTAGAGCATGGATTTCTCTTTTTGAAAAGATCTCAAGGATAAGAGTGAGAATAAGTTTTCATAAATATTCACTTCCTTTGTTTTGAAACTAAGTTTTTCAGACGTCCATTCTAACTAGGGTCTCCTAAGGTCAAACAATGGCTCTGATACCAACTTGTCAACACCCGGATTTTAAGTCTAGATGCCTATTATGCCATACATCGCAATCCCAGGAATATTGTTTTTGCGAGACATAATAGATTGATATCATAGAACATCATTCATTACAAACCATAATAGTCTTACATCAACGGATCACATGATCCAAACTTACAACAATATTTGATCTAATGGTCAATACAACACATAGCGGAAGCGAAGTAGTAGTAATCCATCTAATCCACAGGCAACGCTTGACGTTAGAAGATGATCCTAGTTGTCGTAGACGTCCTGCTGCCCGTCATCCTGATACTGCTGCTCTTCTTCATAGTCTGGCCATTTGAATAGCTAGGGACACAGCCATGAGTACTTTTAGAGTACTTGCAAACTAATACTAGTGTAAGTACTCTAATTTTAGTAAGGAGGTTCTAAGCTCTAGGTTTATTTGCATAAAGCCAGTTTTATTTCGTAAGCACTTAGTAATCAAAGGCTCTTCATTTGCCTAACTTAACTCAAGTGGGAACATTAGTGTCATTCCCACAACTCTGTTGATTCAAGTCAAAGTCACCTTTCAAGTTCAAGTCACAAATCACCAATCACAATTTGAAAAGTTCTGATGACGGAACAATATGGCCTTTCCAACTGTCCATGACCGCGGACGCGGCTATTCGAATAGGTTTAGACTCTATAGAGGTTGTACACTTGTGCCACAACTTTTGATTACATCCGTCAGGGATAACCCTGAATAGTCATAACTCAGTATGCGGATCATCAACCATTAACCTTTCACTTACCTACCCTAGTATAGGCACCTCTCCCCATGAGCTTGGCCTCCCAGTAATAACCAACTGCTATCCTGGGAACTGCACAGGGCTTGGGTAGGACATTCAACTCTTTTCACGTCATTTCACTTTCAACGGAGGCAGCCTCGGCATAACCTCTATGACGCTTGTTTAGAGGAACCCATACTAAGACACATAAATTTCCAGCTAAAGCCTTACCCATAATCAGGTATTGTGGGGGTACTCCAGAATTGGAATGGTATCGCATCCGAACCCAATCATCAGTTTTCATCAAAACCACCATTTCATCCAAGTCACATTCACCTACAAAATCTTTCAATAGAATGACTCATCATTCCAAGGTTTTCAAATTCAAAAGTTTCACATGTTCCCAGCTAGAGTAGTCACTTTTAGTTTAGCACTAGCCACTAGTCATGAGGGGTGCTAACTAGCTTGTAGCTATCTAGGCTAAATTTGATACTCTTGTAGTACTCTATACTTAGACCAAAGTTAACTATAACATGAAGCTTTGATAATCAAAGTAAAAGCCTTGTGAGATAAAAACTGGGACTTGGAAAGTAAAACGCAAAGTAGTATGGTAGTGGTGCCTTGCTCAAGTAGAGCTTGCACTTGGGTAACTTGCAAGAGTATAGCTTGCCTTGATTGGTACAGTGATCAAAGTTCTTCTTCTTCCTGGTAGTAGACCTCCTCCTCCTGGTATTCCTCGGTACTAGCGTCTATAAATGGATACGAAGTATACAATCACCAAACCAATCTTAAGGCTAGACTAAGCACACAAGTGGTTCACACAAGCTATTCTAGCATCACAACTTTAGCACAAAGGGGTTTGACTTTGGGTTTAATAGACTTGTAAGAGAAATAATTTCCTCTCATTTAATCTTATTAAGATTTAATCTCCTCCAATAATAGGGTATGAACACATGTTGACCAAGGTCAACACTTCACCCTTATCACTTGAGAAAAAGGATTTAAATGAGGTACTAAACCTCATGCATTTTAAATACTACTATTGCAACAATTTAATGTCTCTAAGTAATCCACCATGAGGTGCTATAGACCAAAGTCAACACTTCATATTGAATTGCTTAGGACCATGGTTTAAATGAGAGAGAACCTCTCATACTATTTAAGAAATACTTTTGGATAATTTTAAATGGGCTAGAAATAGCCACATAGCCATTATTTTGCTCTAGCCCATGAGCATACAAACAACTATGTGATCTTTTTACATAAACAAGTAGAGTATGTGAAATGTGATTTATGAGAGTTGGAATCAACTCAAAATCACTTATGGTTGATTTTTAATAAATGTTTGAATTTGCAAAAGGCCATGCCTTGTTATTTTTGCTACATTAATTCTACAAAGGTGCTAGGGTTGAGACCAGTGTAGTTGTTTAGGGAATTTCATAAGCTTTCCAAATATATAAAATTTACCAAATTTGGTTCAGTAGATCTTCCTGAATTTAAATTTGAAGTTGGAACCAGTATTGAATTGGGATTAAACTGAAATTCAAAGTTTGAATTCGTGGGCTTGGCGGGAAAGACTAAACGGGCCAAAGGGGCGAAAAAGAACTGGGCTGCCTGACAAGGTGGGCTCCACCTGTCAGCGTAACTTAAACGCCGAAACGGTAAGTTCTTTTCTGGGACGCACGATTAGATCGTGATCCAACGGTTCACGCTCGTCGTCGTCGACGGCGAGACGCGGGCGTACTGGCGGCGCAGGGAGGGGGTCGGAGAGCTCACTGGAGCTCCGGCGAGGGTCGGCGATGTGCGCGGCGACGTTGTCGAGGACGGCAGCTCGCCTGGTACCGGTGGCGTCGCTGGAGGTGGCGCCAATCTTCTCCTCCTTCTGCGGTGGCTCCACGGGCTTCGGCGGTGAAATTGGAGGGCGACGGTGGCTAATGTGGCGGTGGAGATGGTCGAGGAGAGGTTCTGAGGGGAGGGGATGCTGGTGGTGTGAAGATTTGAGAGAGGGGAGGCCTCCTTTTATAGCGGCGGGGCGAGGCCGTGGTGCTGCGGTGAGGTCATCCATGGCGACGCGTCTACAGGGGCGCGTCGTGCTGGGCGATGACGCAGGCGGTTTGGTGGTGGCAGTGCGGTCACGCAGGGCTTGATTGCGGGGAAAACCACGCAGTGACGAGGGCAGGCGATCGTCATGTCTGTCGCGGGTACCGGCGGAGGTCATCGACGGTGGCGTCGGCTACAGCGTTCCCGCGGGCCCATGGGAGTGTCTGGGCGTCTCCTGGTGTCGAGGCGGAGCTGCTGGCGCGCGGAGAGAGCAAGGGGTGGCCTAGGTCAGCGGGGCGACGTCATGCTCTGGCACGCTCCGGTGCGTGCCCGTGCGCGTCCTGGCGTGTCACTGGGCGTCACTGGGCACGTGCTGGCTGGCCGTTGTGGTGCGTCTACTGGCCGGTGGTTTGCACGAGCGTGACGAGGAGAGTCGGGGCGAGGTCCAGGACATGGTGGTACAGGCTAGATGGGAGAAGAGAGAGGGATGGCATGGTGGGTGACATGACCACCACGGCATCACCATGCCATCATGGTGCATTGAGGGAGAGAGGTGGCAGAGGGGGTGCACTGATGCCAAGGGGTGTGCTAGGGTTTCAGGGGTGCAGAGAGGGTCAAGGTTGGACCTAGTCCACCTTTCAAAATTCAGCATGGGCACAAATTTGATTCTTGCCCACAAGGTGTTCGACACAATGGCCGCAAGAAGAAAATTTTTGAATTTTGCCAAACCTTTTGGTGGATGTGATTCAAATAATGTTTGGCTTCTAAAGGTGGTGTTGGTTTGCAAAATGGAGGTGGTTTGTAAAATTTCAAAAAGGGCACCATCTTAAATCTGATTTGATGTCCCTACTTTGTTTGATGATACAAAGAAAAACAGAAAGAGTTTGCAGGGATGGTCTTGACCAAAGTTGTTCACCTTGTTGGGGTCTTGGATGAGGTGCAAAGAGTTGGGAGGTTTTAGTTTAGAAAACTCTTAATCCAGGGGCTCAAAGTGGGCATCATGAGATAAATGGCAGTTTTGACCATTATCTCATGTGAGCTCATTTTGAATTCTATTTTGATTTGATTTGAGTTTCTTTGATTCAAAAGGTGTTCTTAAGTGTTTAGTAACCTATTTCAACCATTGGCACCAGCCAAAGTGGCCTAGGTTAAAGATTTTCAAAAATGGCCATAAGCCATATGTGAGATTATTTGTATTTTTCCTATATTCTTCTTTGTTTCTTTTTACTTCCATTAGGTAGGGTTTAGGGTTTTAGCACATTGGCAAGAGTTGCAAACACACACCATGGCAATCACACAAAAATTAGACATGAGCACTATGCATAGCACATGAGTTAATAAATTTTTTTGTTGGTTCTCATTTTTGAACAAGTGAAATTCATTTTCTTCTCTGTTTTGAAAATTGGGATGTTACAAGTTACCCTGAAGTCCCCAACCGGAGAAGAACTGCAGTACGTCCTGCAGATCCACTTCGAAGCTACAAACAATATGGCGGAATACGAGGCTCTACTACACGGTCTGCGCATCGCTAAGGAAATTGGGATCAAACACATCATAAGCTGCGGTGATTCCGACCTGGTGGCACAACAAGTAGCCAGAACCTAGAACGCCAGAAACTCCATCATGGCGGCTTACAGAGACGAAGTTGATGAGATCGCCAAGTGCTTCCTCGGATATGAAGTCAAGTACGTCAGGAGAGATGATAACACAGCGGCAGATATGCTGTCCAAGCTCGGATCTGGTCGGAAACCCATTCCGCCCGGAATTTTCCTTGAGCATCTACGGATACCTTCGGTGAAGGGCGCTAACCCGTCCAGAAGTGGCATTCCTAAGGAGGTGATGGTAATCACTCCGGCCTGGACCCAACCTTTCTGGACTACCTCATCGACCGCAGAAAGTTGCCGGAGGACGAAGTCCTCGCACGACAGGTCGTCAGACGAGCAAGATCCTACACAATAGTTGATGGACAGCTCTACAAACGAAGTGCAAACGAGGTATTTCTAAAATGCGTCTCAAATCAAGATGGCATTGAAATCCTCAAAGAGATCCATGCAGGTGATTGCGGGCATCACGCCGCTCCCAGGTCCCTCGTTGCAAAGCTTTCCGGCAAGGTTTTACCGCTCACGCCAAACAAGATGCTGAGAAAATAGTGAAAACCTGCCGTGGTTGTCAGTACTACGCTACTCAACCAAATGCTCCGGCTCAGGAGCTGAAGACCATCCCTATCACTTGGCCGTTCGCGGTCTAGGGGCTCGACATGGTCGGAAAATTGAAAAAATCATCTCCTGGCGGTTTTGAGTACCTCTTGGTCGCTATTGACAAGTTCAGTAAGTGGATCGAGGAAAAGCCAGAGAAAAGCCGATGGTGCTACGGCACTAAAATTCGTCTGCAGCCTCGTAGTGAGATACGGCATCCCGCACAGCATAATCACAGACAATGGCACGAACTTCGCTCAAGGAGAACTAAAGGATTATTGCAATGACGTAGGGATCAGGCTTGACCTTGCATCTGTGGCGCACCAACAGTCCAATGGGCAGGTCGAGCGAGCCAATGGCCTCATACTAGCCGGAGTCAAACCTCGTCTTGAAGAACCGCTGCGCCGCGCAGCCGGAGCTTGGGCTGAGGAGTTAGATTCTATTCTGTGGAGTCTACGAACTATCCCTAACAGATCAACTGGATTTACCCCCTTCTTCCTAGTATACGGATCTGAAGCTGTGCTTCCCTCCGACATCATCCACGATTCCCCGCGAGTTTCCGCCTACAATGAAGAAACTGCTGACGAGGCTAGACAGCTATCCGTGGACCCGATCGAAGAAGCTTGGAATTTAGCTGACCAACGTTCCACCATTTACCAGAAAACTTCGACGCTATCACAGCCGAGTTCGGAACCGCTCGTTTAAGGAAGGTGACTTGGTCCTCCGCCTTCGACAGGTGAAAGAGCATAAGTTGCAATCTCCATGGGAAGGACCCTTCGTCATCAGCAAAGTGATGCACAACGGATCTTACTACCTCGTTGATTTCCGCGAGTTAAAAGATAGACCTGCCAATTGGCACTGGAAACGCAAACGAGAGGATCCGGATGACATATACGATGAAATAGACCGCCCTTGGAATATAGCACAGCTACGTCCTTTCCACACTTAGCAATTTTCGCATTACATACTTTGTAATAATTATGATACATGATCAATGAAATAAACCATATGGTTCACTCTTTGAGTCTTTTACCTCCTTTAGTTATTCATTTTTGGATCGTGTATGTTTTTTCTGACTAAAACCGTAGAGCTGGATGTTTCCGCCTAGGCGTGTATAAAAGTTGTGATTTTCAAAATTGTCCTGTGGGACGTAAGTTTAAGTTTTCTGGTGGATGAGTTTTTCGTTGCGAACTTATGGATTCCTAGTAGCGACTTCCGGCACCTTGGCTGGGGGCTTGTTTCCGCGGTTATTGACGGATTGCCATTGGGCTTCGTCGCCGACGGCGAGCATTTCCAGCTAAAGGTCTTCCGGCTCGTGGAATGTCAAATGAGCAAGCCGGAAAACTTAGAAACTAGCACTTGCTTTCAAATAACAAAACACGCATATAATATTAACGGATAGCAGGATAAGTTTTTCCGCCCATGCGCTTGTTTCACCCTAGCTACTTAAGAATATTTAAGTTATATTACAAACCCTCGATGGGGCCAAAATGATGCAATGTTTTTTCGCAGGAACAAGTTTTTTACTTCCCCTTGGCCGGAGAAGAACGGGCTTCATCATCAGTTCGTGGTTTGTCTATCTCTGCTTCCTTAGCCGGAGAAGAAACCACCTCATCATCACTATCTTCAGCTTGTTTTGTTGGAGAAGAGGCGCATGTATCGTTGCCCTTGGACTTGTTCTTTTCTTTGGAGCTAGTCCAGGTGAACTCTGCAGATCTGGCTGGCCTGGCCTCTGCCTCGCGCTCCTTCTCCAGCTCCGCCTCGAGAGGCTCGTCTTCAGGAAGCACGACCTTGTCGTAGAATTCCTCATGACGAATGCGCCGAGCGATCCTTGTATCATAACCACTGCCGGCATCCAAAAGGGCATTTGCATCCGCATCCGGAGGAATTCCAGTAGTGGCCATATTAATGTCAAGAGTCGGAGCATGCGCTAGGCACATGGCCAAGGACATCTGGGCAGCGCCTTGGGCGGACGAAGATTGGAGATCGACAACCAGTTCCGGCAGAAGATCCATCCTCTGAATAAGCTCGCGGACATCGCAGGTTCGGCTATCTTTAATCGCCAAATTATGGTAGATTTTGCGGCAAGCTGAGATTAAGTCCTTGCAATCGTCTCCGGCTAGTTGGATGAGATCGTCGCGCGGAAATAGTTCACGCCGGGTTTCGTCATACCCAAGTGGCTCTATAAAAATCAAAAAATTAAACAGGGTGAGACATCGTTCAAAGGTACATAGAACTGATATGGTGGAAAGTTCCGGATAATTACCCATGATATCGTCGTTGAGAAGGTCCCAACCTTGCTCCGCTGTCTTCATATAGATCCGGAGGTGCTTGACCTCTTCTTGAAGCTTTTTTAAGGTGTCGCTATCAATTCTCCTTTTCTCCATCAGAACAACATTCTCACGAATAAACTCGGAGTTCTTCTCAGCTAATTGCTTCTCAGCAAACTCTCGGTTTTTCTCCGCCTCCTTCAGCTTAGACTCCAGGTCTTTGTGAGCGGAGCGCAGGGCCTCGAGTTCTGAGGAAGCAGTGGCTAGGGGGATGATGCACCTGTTTAAATAAACAAAGTCAGTCCAAAGTCGGAACTCTGGAATAATTCCAAGTTGGTCGGAAACGTACCTTGTGCCTCCGACAGTTGCCTTTCCAGCTCCGCAATCTTGTCCTTGGTGTCATTAAGTTGGTCCGCCTGCCCAAGGGTTACGCGGCGCTGCAGAGATATGTTCTTGTGAAGCTCATAGTGCAGCGCTTGTTGTGCCTGTGGTAGTGCAAAATCAGGATAAGTTCCGATTATTCATAGTTAAGTGTAGATCTCTACGAAGCATCATTGCCGGAAAATTTTCCGCCATGACGCTTGGGGGCTACCACGACACTTTAAATTTTCTCAGTATTAGTTTACTCAAAGTATCAAGGTGCTAACTATTACTAGTTTCCGCCTAGACACTGGGGGCTACTGGGGGGACATCATTTTACCTTGCGCTTGACGAGGAGCTGGTCGAAGAACTCGCTGATCTCTTTTTTGTGATTTTGAATCTCGGAAGATTCAATATCAGCTTTACCCCATGCATTGTTTAGCATGGAGTTCAGCAGGTCCTGCTCGAGCTCCCACTTCTCGCTCTCCGTGAGCTTGTTAAAGAACTTGTGTGAATATGCCTTCGGAGTAGAGAACAGATCAGAGGGATCACCAAAATTGGTCGGAAATCCGACGGCATCATTAGCCGTAGCTTCAGCCTTATCAGATGAGTTGACTTCCGCCTCCTCTGGACCTTGGACTTGGGGCTCCTCCGGAGCAGCTCGCTTTGCAGCAGAGCTACTTCCGCCCCCTTTCTCACTACTCACTGGGATGATCTCCACTTGAGCATCGGCAGTAGGATTGGGGGAAGGTTGGGCCCTAGGCGGAGACGGTTGGGGAGCAGGGTTGGAGGTACTTGGCGGAGCTAGGGTAACAGGGCCGACAGCCGGAGATGTCTTCAGATAGCTTGTGATAGGCTTCTAGGTGTTGGCCCGAGAGGTGGTGATCTTCTGGTTCCTGCAACAAGTAAGGAAAAGTTATAAGTAAAGGGACTTCATAATCAGAAGTGTGTATTTCCGAACACTTACGTGGCTCCGGGGAGAAGCGGGCGCGATCCTTTTCCTGCTGTAGCCAGCAGCTTGATGCGGTCGCGCTCCGCCTTCTTGGAGTCGAGGCGTGGAGGTGGCTTGGTTTTGGCTTTCTTGGCGGAGGCCCCGCCGCTGGCTCCGGCATCAGAGCCGGAAGCCTTGGCGTGGGGACGTTTCATCGCACGAGGGGCAGCCTTTTTTGGAGCTTGCTCACCCCCCTCGTCGCCGTCCTCCGGATCCTCCTCCGCCTTTTCAGCAGGCTGACGGAAAATGCTTCTGAAACTATCCTCCGCCAAAGAATTGAGCTGAAGAGGAAACATGAAAAAAAGTTAAAACATTTCAATTGTGAGAAGTAAAAAAGGCTAAGTGTAAGAACGCACCAGAGGGCACTTGTTGTTGATGGAGATGTCTTTGTAGATTTCCGGGACCTCCTGGCCACGGCCAATCTTCACAAGCGTCCGGATCCTCCTGTTCAGAGAATTTGTTGGCAAGTTGTCTCGGGTCACCCGCAATTCGTCGTCAATCCCAGAGTACTCGCAGATCAGCTTCTTGTTGTACTTGAGTGGCTGGATCCGACGGGTAAACCAGCTCAAGGTCAAGTCCATTCCGGTTAAACCGTCGTGGACTAACCAGGAGATCCTCCGGGCAACCTTGTCCAGTTCCGGATACTGGGCAAGGGCGGGGATGAAGCTCCAGCTGGCCAATTCCTCTGGAGGATTGTTGGCAAAAGTGGGAAGGCCGTCGTGGACGCCCGGAACAGATATGTTCTTCACGTAGAACCATCCGGCGTTCTAGTACCGGACGGACTCGTGGGAAGGGGGAGCCGGAAACATTCGTTGCGGACGAAGCACAAATGTCATGCTTCCGCAGTTGACCATGGCCTTGTCCTTGGTCTCTTACTTGACGCGGTAGAAGAATTGCCAGAGGCGGATATCTGGACGGATGCCGAGGTGACCCTCGCAGAGAGTCATGAAATTGGAAAGGAGGAAGGAATTGGGGCATATGTTGTGAGGCTGGAGGCCGTACGTGCTAAGCACTGACAAAAAGAACTCGGAGGGAGGAAGAGAAAGGCCGTGCTCCACCCAGGCTTTGGTGAAGACGCGTTCATCGGAGTCAGGGGTCGGGATGCTTGAGTCCTTTTGGAAACTCCATGAACCCAGAGCAATGAATCCTTCTTTTTCAAAGGCTCTGAGCTCCGAATCATTGACTTCGCTAGGCCACCACTGACCCTTCTCGCCTTCGCGGAACCGGGCCTTTGACGCCTTCTTCTGTTCAGCTTCCGCAACTTTCGCAGCCATCCTAGCTTGCCCTTCTATCTCCGCCTGGACCTCCTCTACTGTTGGGATCCGGCTGAGAAAATTACTGGAAGAGGCGGAGAAAGGTTGAGCTAATCTGATATCAGAAATGTTGGGCGGAAGGAATGATATAGGCTCAATGAACTTTGGTTCTGTGGAGTTTGGCTGTGGGCTATTCGGAGAGCTATCGGTAAACTTAGGGGAGCTAGTGGACATATTTCCGGCTGCATGCATATGGTGAAATGTTTAAGTAACCGGAACTAAGCTAAGTCGTCTTCTACAAGTCCGGCGAACTTACCGGCAATGGCGTGGCGGTTCCCCGTGACGCCGGCGAGGGAGAAGGTCGCGGAAGTGTCGCGCAGGTCTCCGGTGATACCACGAAACGGCGGCGGAGACGATTTCCCAATCAACCGTGTGCAGCTCGGGTCGAGGGAGGCCTTGGAGCGGCGGCGCTTGAAGTTTTCCAGGGAGCAGCTCGCCGGAGTTGAGATTTACCGGGCGGCGCTGGCGCGAGGTGGAAGATGAAGTGGTGACAGCGGTGAAGGAATGGAAGTGACTGTGCGCGCGGGGGTATTTATAGGCCTCGCGCTGAGATTCGTGAGTCGGATCCTACGGTGGGAACGGAACGGTCGCACCATTGGATAATCGCCACGTGTCCTAGGTTAAAAAGCGATAAAATGGACGCAGTGGTGACCTAACTGAGCGTCTCCGAAATTTCCGGCTAAAGATTCGCAGATCCGAAAATTTAGCGCGGGAAAAGTGGAAATTGTGTGCGATGTGGGCGAAAAATCTGCTAAGTTACCGTTACAGAAGAACAAATGATTTCCAGTTGAATGAAGTCGGAAACGATGAAGTTTGGAAGATCTTCGAGATTCTCTTCGGATCCGAACTGAAATAGGCGGAGGAATGATGAATCTCGGAGAACTTCGGGGGCTACTGTTGTGGGTATACTTTATGCGTATATCAACGACGTGGTCTAGATCCGGCAAGCCCGGGTGGCCCATAGATGTTGATGGTGGCGTATGGCCCATCGGGCGGCCCAGTTGCTGTTGATACAAGATGGAAGAAGTCCAGCCCAGGAACAGGAGCCGGATCTCAACCGACCTTGCAGGAAGTCGGATCCGTGACGGCCCATGAAGTATCCGGATCCAATACGGCGCATAAGGGAAGGTGGATCCTTGACGTGCATGGCATTGTAATATTCCGTAGTTAGGCATCTTGTATTCCGGCTAGGACTCTCCGTGTAAACCCTAGATCCGAACGTCTTTATAAGCTGGATCCCGGGAGCCCTAGGGGCACAACCACAACTCATTGTAACAACGCGAAAGCGCCTAGATAATTCCAGACAAGCAGCAGTAGGCCCTGTCATCGTGCAGGTGTTCCGAAGCTGGGTAACTCGCTTACCACCGTCTCGAGGACTCTCCGCCCAATGGCCCCTACTTCTTCTTCCCTCTATGAGGATCCCTCCTGTGGAGTACCGTCGAATAGGCAACGACAATGATCATGTGCCTATTGTGCCTATTACTAATGTGTTGCAAGTTGCAGAAAATACTGATGAAAATTTCAGGCAAAACAGTGTTGAAATTCCTGCAGAAAATGAACTTGAACATGAGGTAGAAGAAGACGAAAACAGCGCTGAAATTCATGCAAATTCTGCTGCAGATTTCTCCGATCCCGAGGAACCTCAGCCCGATGCTAATTCTCCCGCCCTCGGGTCGCGCGGAGATGCTCCGGCAACGTCTGCCGGCCACACGCCCCTGACCCGTCCTGGCGCTCCGCTTGGCGGGAAGTCCCCGGCGCTGTCGGCTGCGCGTGGTGGCCACGCGCCCTCGCCCAGCCCTGGCGTGCCATCTGGCGCCTCGTCTGCGTCGCCCGCTGTCTCCCCGCAGCCTGATGCTGATCCTGTCCTCTCTGGATCGTCTGCGGCAGGCGATAGTGAGGGCGATTCTGTGGCATCTTCAGAACACGAACAAGAGCAAGATCAGCCCACACCACCCGCTTCTCCTGCTGTTTCACCTCCGTGTATTCGTACTCGATTGCAGCAAGGTATAAGATAGCCTAAACGGTACACTCATGACACAGTTAGATATGGCATGTTTTCTTCTACATGAGAACCATCCACCCTTTCTGAGGCACTTGATGACTTGCACTGGCGTCAGGCGATGGATGAGGAATATAATGCGTTGATGGAAAATAAAACATGGCATCTTGTTCCCCCAAGCAAAAATAAGAACTTGATTGATTGCAAGTGGGTGTGCAGAATTAAGAAAAGAGCAGATGGGTCTATTGACAGATACAAAGCAAGATTAGTTGCAAAAGGATTCAAACAAAGTTATGGCATTGATTATGAGGACACTTTTAGTCCTGTGGTTAAAATCGCTACTATCAGAACTGTTTTATCTGTTGCTGTTTCTCGTGGATGGAATCTAAGGCAGCTAGATGTCAAGAACGCGTTTCTTCATGGTGTTCTGGAAGAGGAGGTCTATATGAGACAACCTCCTGGTTTTGAAGATCCACATGCACCACATCATGTTTGCAGACTTGATAAAGCATTGTATGGTCTGAAGCAAGCACCAAGAGCATGGTATTCCAGATTAAGTTCCAAACTATTTGAACTTGGTTTTACACCCTCAAAGGCTGACACATCACTATTTCTCTTTAATAAGTCAGGTATCACTATATTTGTTCTTGTATATGTTGATGATATCATAGTAACAAGTTCTTCCAGTTATGCTATCACAGCTCTCCTTCGAGATCTAAATGAGAATTTTGCTATCAAGGATCTTGGTGATCTACATTTCTTCCTTGGTATTGAGGTTAAAAAGGTGAACCATGGTTTGCTTCTGACATAGGAAAAATATGCTACAGACTTACTCAAAAAGGTTGGTATGCAACACTGTAAGTCAGCTCCAACACCCTTGTCTACCTCTGAACAACTGTCTCTCACAAGTGGTACACCTCTTGGCTCTGATGACTGTACTCAGTTTAGAAGCATAGTTGGAGCTTTACAGTATCTGACATTGACTCGACCTGATTTGGCTTTCTCAGTAAAAAAAGTTTGTCAGTATCTTCATGCTCCAACCACTGAACATTGGACAGCTGCAAAACTTATTCTCAGATATGTCAAGGATACAATAAAACTCGGAACTATTTTCACACCATCATCATCCACCTTTTTGAGTGCATTCTCTGATGCAGATTGGGCAGGAAACATTGATGATCGACGCTCTACAGGTGGTTTTGCTATCTTTGTCGGACCAAATTTGGTCTCATGGAGTGCAAGGAAACATGCTACAGTGTCTCGATCTAGCACAGAGGCTGAATATAAAGCATTAGCCAATGCTACTGCTGAATTGATTTGGGTTGAAGCTCTTCTTGCTGAACTTGGAGTAAGATTGAAACAAAAGCCAACTATTTGGTGTGATAATCTGGGTGCCACTTATCTCTCAGTTAATCCTGTGTTCCATGATCGTACCAAGCATAGTGAAATTGATTTTCACTTTGTCAGAGAAAGAGTTGCAAACAATCTGTTAGCCATTCGTTTTGTTTCAAGCAATGATCAAGTCGCGGATGGTTTCACTAAGCCACTTCCAATTAAGCAGCTTATTGAATTCAAGCGTAATCTCAACCTGGTTTCGATTAAGGGAGGGTGTTAGACAATGTAATAGGTCTTTTCCTTTTCTATACGTATACCATACGCATTGTGTATTGGATATGATACGATGTATTTGTGCCTACTATATAACATGAAACCCGTAGTAGCTCCATGTCACATCCCAAAATTTTCCAAATTTTGGAATGTAAAATAAAAATAAATTTAATGGTTGATTGTTTGAACTTGATTGAAAATTCACAAAGAATTAAAACTTTTTGAAGTTATTTAAAATTAATTTCCAAAATGGTGCTTTAAAAAGACTTTTGGTTTAAAGTATTTTCAAATCAAACATATATTAATTTTTAAAGTTTTAAATCCTTAATGTATTTTTATTTGAGAAAATAAAATCTTAGAAGTTCTACTTGCAAAATATTGCCCAAGTAGCCATATAGACCAAAGTGCATAAACCATTTAATATTTTTTTTAGTTGGACAATAAAGTATTATTTGATATCCTAAAATTTTATTTTAAATTTTACAAATTTCTCAGATTTTGTTTGAATCAATTTGAACACCCGAAACAAAAGTTATGAAAGAAATTAGGTAAAAAAATAAAGAAAAGAAAAAGTGAGCCGATCCAAGTGAGCCTACTAACCAAATCAGCCCACCCAGGGCTGCCTTCTATTTTTATTCCTTCACCTTATCTACCCTTGGGCCTCATTTCTTTCCTGGCCCATGAAAGGACCGAGCGAACTTGGTCGTCTCCTTCCTCCTCACGTTACAGGAGGCAAACACAGCAACTATGGCAGTCAACATTTCCTCCTCCCTTCCCTAATTTCTAGCGAGTATTTGCATTCAACTCCAACACGAAATTTGCTCCAAATTCAATGCAGTTTCCGTTCAGGAAATTTACTTCCTATTTGAACGCTTAATTTTCGCAAACCGACACGGTGAACTAAATGCCGGCGATGGCATTCCTTTGCCCAATCTCCCTCCTCAGAGGATATAAATATGAACCATGGAAAGCGCCGTGCGTCGATCCCTTAGCCTCCTCTTTCACTTTTCTTCACGAATATTTCCCTGAGAACCACTCTACAGACCATGCCAAGGGCGCCCTTTTCAGCTCTAGATTCGAGTTCATCTCATCAGTAAATCGCGTACATTTACCTCTTGATCAATTCCTCGTACCAATGGGCTTATATAATCATGTACTATCTGTAGGACATGATGTTGCATGATATAGTCTCCTTTGGCTTCGTCGCTGTTGCTCCAATGACTCGTTGTTGTTCGCCGGCTGCCGCGACGCCATCTTCAAGTTCTAATGCTGCAAGGGAACAAGGACACGCACGTATTGATCATGTTCCCCGTACGTTTCTGCTCACTTCTTCACCCTGTTCTGGTTCGCAGCCGAAGCCAATCCACGATGACTAACGACACCGTCTCGTGCACGAGGTTCTGTCCTCTGCCCCGTGTGGTTGCAGGACTCAACCAAGCACGTCGTCCGCACCCTCGTCTTCCCCCGCGTCAAGCTACACCCCATCGACTACTTCTCCTGCCGCTGGTGGAGCGCCACCATCCGCACCCGCAGCAGCTGCATCGTCATCCTCGAACGCTGCCACGACCGGTAATGCCATCGCCTGAGACTAAGCAAGAATGTACAGTTAGATTGGATTGAATCAGATTCACCTTAGGCCGTTAGATCTGAATCTAAGGGTTTCCGTCAGGCGAATAGTGAGACCGATCGATCAATTCTAGTGGTTTGTGCTAGCTCATTCACCTACATGGACTTTAAAATTTTATATCTTTACATCTACAGCTCGGTTTTAGATGATTCTTCTTGCGTTAAGTTTGTAATTAGATCCTCCACAACTTTCGTGTAGAAAGTTTTTCCATCCAAGTAACTTTTTCGGATGACTTTTCGGACGTCATTAAAATTTAACCGCGAAATGTTTACTCGTGTAAAATTAATATCTTTTGATCTGTTTATCCAAATCGTGCAAAAATTATACCCTTGAACTCATAAAAATATGAACAACACATTGGAATGATAAAATTTGACTTTTGAACTATTTCAAAATATGTGATTTTGAGTATTTTTCATCATAGGTTTAATTCTATAAATAATTTCAACATATTTCCTTTTTTAAAAAAATCATATGAAAATATTTATCTACCAAGAACATTTGTGCATTTTCACGAAGTCCTAATAACCATCTAATTATACCTATGACTTAGTGAAAAATCTCCTCACTATCGATGCCTAAGTGCAAAACCTATCAACCCTGTCTTAACCAAAAACTTCTAAGTAGTTGACTCTCAATCCCATCCGCCAAGATCATGAAGGTGAAGTTTGAAGAAAATACCAAGTCCGAAAAAAGGGAAAGTCAGAAGAGAAGGCCAATCCAAAGAGAAGGCAAGGAGAATCAAGATGCTCCACAAGAAGTGACTTCAGAAGAACAAGATGATGAAGAGTTAAACTACATGCCTTTGAAATTATTCTAACAACTCATCTCTCTAAATCCTCAACCCAAGCATGTGCGGCAACATTTCTAAGACTTAGAAATTTCAACTAACGACGATGAGCTATGCGCCCAAGTCAAGGAGAAGGACAAGTTATTTCAGTGGCAAGAAGGGATGATCAACACCAAGGAGAAGATGGTCGAAGATGCACGACAAGAACCGCGATAATAAGTAGAAGAGAAAGACAAGAAATTGAAGAGAAGAGAATTCAATGGAAGAACAAGATGAGAAATGATCCTTGTGCCTTAGAATTCTACCACTCATACCTCTACTTTCTCAACTCAACACTAGGTGTTATCTTTTACTTTTCCTAAGTGTTGGTGCACTCTAACTTTTTCTTGAAAAACCTTTTGTGACTTAGCCATTTATAAAATCTTGTCTGATGTGGAATATCGACTCCTTTCCAACATCCCTTTTATTTCTAAGTTTTTGACTTAACCATTTAACCTCTCCAGCCATGTCAAGCCAACCTCATGCCGCAACCCTCTTGTCCATTGATCACTAAGACAAGCGAAGAAAGAGCTAAAACAAATAAACAAACCTTTGTTTGCCTTGCTTGATTTTGTTTTGTTGGAATGCTTGTTTATGTTGTGTTATTTTCTATCTTATAGTTTGTACGGAGAGCTACGTATTTTGTTGAGAGAAGTGAATGCTCATCAACTACCAAGAAAAGGCAAATGTCACTATCACACGTCCTATTTTTCTATGCATGTAGATTTATCAATGAAATTGCATGTGTAGGTTGTTTTTAAGTTAAGTATGTGTATATGATATGCTCATCCTATTACAAGTCTTAGGATTTTCTTTAGTTCTCCCTAAGTTGCCATCGTAAGTAGATTGCTTAGTCATGCTAGTAGATTTCGTGGTTGGGATCTCATGACAATTTCAATGAGGTGAAAAAGCTATGATTTTCTCTAGGGAAAACAACTTAATGAATGAATCACCTGGGTGGAATTGGTTGTGAATGGTTTATGTTGAGTGGTTCCCTGGGGTCATGTCATCGGACCTCTGAACCTCCAGGTGTATCGCACTTGTGGATGGCCACCCAGGAATCAAAGAGATTGATCGAACGAGTTCTAGCTGAGTAGCTTCCAATACAACCACATGTCATATGGGCTCTGTCTTGGCTAAGTAGGTTATGGAACCTCAACCTGCCGTAACTAGCAGATGTAGATGTGTAGGTGGGACGAGTCCGGATCCAGGCTTAAGGTTCCGTTTCCCAAAGGCCTCGTCTTAGTCTTCCCCCGTCCATTTGAGCAAAATGAGCATCATGGTGATAAGGGGCTGACTGAGTCATGTGGGTAAAGATGTATAACCTCTGCAGAGTGTCAAAAACTAAGTACTTAGCTGTGTCCTCAGTGATGGACAAGTACGAGCGACTCTACCTGGAGCTATCTGGAAGATCTCTCTCATCCCAATTTCTAAGTAAAACTTGATGGGTTCAACAATGGGTAGTGGACTCTTGGGTGATCCAATGGGTCCTTATAATTATTTAGGAGCACCTGTGTGACTCAGTGTGTTCTTAGTAAAAAAAATTAAGATGAAATGTTTTGATAAGGTTAGGATAAATCTTGATTTCCGCAAAAGAGCCTAAATTCCACTAGCCAAATATACATGTAGGATGTTAGGCACCATTTGTGTCCACTAAAGACGTCTTGCCAATACTATTCCAAATGTATTGACCCTTCGGGCTGCAACGTTTCATGTTGCAGGTTTTGACGATGAGTAAAGTTCGAAAAGGGTGACGAGTCTATCCTCGACATGCTCGCCTGTGGCACATGAAGACGAATGACTCCATGCTATCTATGTTGTAATCTCTGATGTATGCTAGCCTTGTGCTATGCAAATTGTAAAGTTCATTATGTAATTCTGGATCATGCGATGTAATACATATGACCTTTGTTTCTCGATATTACATCTTAAACTGTGTGTGCTAGCGTTTGATCCAGGGACTAGCACAGATAAGCACAGGGATCGGCACCCTGCCGGGTGAGGTCACTACACTCCACGTACGGTTCCCGTGACAAACCTCCACAGAGACTTCCCCGCCATCCTATGCCACCGATAAGTTTAACTAGAGGCCGAAGGAATTAGCTTGTAGCTAGAGTTAAGGATGAAATTGGTTTTGGATGATAATTCATGATAGCAATTGGTTTTGGATTTTTGAGTGCATGATAAATAACCAAAAATAAAAAGTAACATCGTTCAAAGATAGCCCAATCCTCTAAACATGCAAGTGAACAAGTCTAAGGTTGTGCTCTGTAGGGCCGAACTACCTTAAAAACTTGTGTTTCAAGGTAAAACCGCAAAATAGGGTATCTCCTAACTGGCAGCACAAATTATCCATAGCTTGAATTGAGCGGCAAGGCAAGGGTCGTCATTGATGACCAGCTCATCGAAAATTGATAATTTCATTGAAGGCATGTTTGTCCAACGAGCACATAAGCCAATGCTCGACGGAGTAGATGCGCATGCAGGTTGCGTCGATACACCGTGTCAGCACAAGGATCTTTGACATGGGAAGTCGTCGTAGAGGACGGGGAAGGTGGCATCGCCGTGTGAGGAGAGCGTGTCTGGCAACAGCTGCACCAGTGCCGAAGCCGCTACCCCGGCCCCAATGATGTCACTTCACCGTTGCCGTCAGTTCCGAAGAGGGTTTGCTTCAGCCCAAGAGCACCGCAACGCTCTTTGAATTAGTAGGTTGTTTATTTTCTAAGGCGAGACTCATAATTTGTTCTCGACAGAATAAAAGAAGACGAGACTGGTATCCACCCATAAGACACATAAATAAATTGGGTTACAAGTAAAATAGATCCGCTGTCATTTCTCTTACAGGTGGATCTGACAAAGGCTGCCTCAAAACCTTGGACCCGCAGCAGCAAAGTGGACCTCAAACAGTGATTTCCAATGTGACTAGTGCCATCCATCCAGGAGTGTGATGTGCACTTGGATTTCTGAATGCAACGATTTGATGGAGCAAGATTTTCTTATCGAATACAGGTTTGATGTTCAGGAATCAAACACTTTCAATTAGCATGCTGTAACTGAATTCTCTACTGAAACAAAGGATTTTGAACCGAACAACATGTGGTTCCATTACTTGATTGACATGGGACCAGATTGGTTTACATAGAGAACAAGCAAGGCAAAAATGCTAAGTATCAAGTACATGACGTTAAATAGATACGCATCATTTTGAAACAAGTACAGAGGCACCAACTTAAAAGGTAAGCACCAGATTTACTACTACAAGGGTTGATCTCATCTTGGCCTAAACTTGATATCGTTAAACTCCAGTTACAGGGATGGCTACTTCCTTGCCTTTTTGCTCCGGGAGTAGAATCATCCAGCCTGCGTTTCTTGGTCAGTTGTTTCTGCTTCCTTGGTGCGACAGCAATACAGCATGCCGCTTGGCTTGGCGGAAACTATCAGTCTGTCCCGTTTCGCTAGTCCTGCCTTAGCGCCTGTCTTCTCTGGTGTTGCATCAGCTCTTTTGAATGGCTGAGGCTCAAAAGGCGATGTCTAGTCTTGAGACTGCGTTTTCTGACAACAGAGTTTGCAGACTCCTGCATAACACCCATTAAAACGATCATAAGAATGTTCCCATAGCCTACGTGGAGAAGGGATTTCACAAGATGATATCAGAAGTTCACTCATTATAAGATATTATGTTCCTCAAGAAACAGAATTCCCTTGGTAAGTCACCTGTGTGTATAGATACAAAAAACAAACTGATCGTGCAATTGACAAGTCTGGATCACACTAGCTCTTCAAAGTAGACATCATATAGTTATCCAGCATGAAATGTACTACTCTAACTAGTTGCAATTGAATTGGCTCAGCACATCCGTTTTTGGACAACACTTGGTAAACTTGTCATGCTAACAAGATCCTATCCTTTTTCTATACTGAACTCAGTAAGTAGCACAAGCAACACTCAACAAATGGTGTTTCCTTTGTAAATATACAGCTGAGCAATGAAGTCTTCCACTTATCCTCTTTTATGAAATAGTAGGATTTAAATGAATGACATGACTAATTTTACCATCTTAAAGGAATGTTTTACACAATCACATAAAAGTATAACACATTCATCTATCCATAAACTTATACTCGACAAACTTTTGTCTGTTGCAATGAGCCAGTACTGATAACATAAGCGATTCCCTTTCCTAGTCTTGAATCTGTATCCCTAACAACATGTATACCCTTGCTCTTAAGATATACTTCAGCTATGTGAAATAATCATCTTATCAGGTGTAAGACTGCCAACCTATCATTGTCATATTATGAAATAAAAGCTGCCCACACACACTGCTTATCTTTAAGGACAATGCAGGCATGTACACTACAAGGATATAAGCAGATAATAGCTTGAAAACCAACATGCAGAGAGTACGTTTGGGTACATCAGGAACATGAAACCATGAAAAACATATACCAACATCTGTATCTATTTAACGTCATGCATCCAAGTAGCTTCTGATCTGTATCCCCCGACTAGTGTGACCAACATCTTCGGTAATTGGCTCCACGGGATTGATCACAAATTTAGAACGTTTATTAGGGTGGGGGCGCTTGCCATTATATGATCGCTATGGCTGTGTAGAAATAACAAAGTTTTTAATGATAAAAATTGTTCTCTGTTGCAGGTTATCTACAGATGTACCGCTACTCTCCGTTCGTGGTCTGCGCTGCAGAAGGTGGAGAACCGCGACCTGTTTACGGAGGTCTGTACACGGTTGGAGGACACGGGGAGGGATACTTTTTCCCTACATGGGTGGCACCATAATCTACGGATTGGGCCTCCGCCTTCACCTTAGGCGTTTTACATTTCCTCATGTCTGATATGTAATTCGCCTTTTTTAGCTCTCCAGAATATTGAGACTCTTTGAACGGCAGTGTGCATCTTAGTTATGCAGAGGTCGGGTGTAATTGCGTTTTATGAGTAATAAAGCGCCCATTATCAAAAAAAAAGAAAAATATATACAATATACTTCTAAAGAAAGGAAATTGTATGAAGGCTGTGTTTTTCTAGCCTTGGTGTGCTATTAAATATTTGGCTAGTCATCTCACTTATCTTGAGCCTTAATTTCATAACAGCATGGTAGAAAAAAATTAAAATGGGAAAGTAAACAACGAATTAGATATGTGCATATTTTCACGACCCAGCCCTTTCGGCAGAAATGGCTACTAGGAAATTTCCTCCCATGAGAAACAAACAATAGTCCACCCATCGAAATTAAGAAAAAGCACCACAGATGCTAAAATATGTCTTTTTGGTACACTAAAAATATCCCTGGAAATTAGAATATGTGTGCAAATAAATAATATGATTCCACCTCTCACAATGTAACAAAGGACCATGGAGTTTTGGCTCCGAGAAGCATATGTTCCCGGATGAGTAGTAAATTTGAAAAAAAATGAAAGAAAAATTTAAATCTAAAATTTTGTTTCCTTGTTTTTGTTACTATGGTTCATGTTTGTGCAAATGTTCATGCAAAACAATCAACATTTATGTTGCCCTAATAAAAAAACAAAGTTCGGTGCCAATAGCCTCGTTTCCTCTCGATCTGCTGTGACCTGAGATCATCATCCTAACAGCTTTGACCCAATGACAGACCTGGCCCACCAGCCAACGCTAGAACCGGAGTTCAACCTCACCCTTCGCATCCCCTCGAAGGGTTTCTGGTCCACCGAGTCTCTCTCGCTTGCCAGGGTCAATGCTTGATGGCCTCAAGATGGCCATGCACATTGGGGTGCCAGAGTTTGACAATCGACCTCCGTGGCCTGGGGCCGAGGAAGATGGAGTGGCGATGTGAGCCAAAAGGATGGTTTGAGAAGCAAGAGCTTTGTAGATCGAGTGCACGCGCAAGCCAGGGAAGCACAATATATGTGATCGATGCTAGAAATTTATACTTAATTATGAGTAGTAATTTTTAATATAGTTTGTATTGTTTCCTCCATCTTTTCTTCCTCAGCAGTGATCCACTCGTCCCTAACCTTCTGAATTTGGGTTCTGTGACGATCACATGCCTCGCTCACACGAGTAGATGGTGGAGTACAATAGGCGGTGAAGAGATGGAAGAGGTGTGTGATGCTGGCACCATCAACCACAAGCTCAATGTTATAAAATAGAAAGGTAAACTTGAGAATTCTTAATACAATCAAAAAAGTTCTAATAGTTGTGGGTGCTTGTGCACTACAGAAAACGTCACTGCTCCGACGGCCAAAGGTCGGAGATGTCAGTGTAGTCCGCAGACGCCGAGGGCTGCAGGAAGACCGTCAGCATAACTCTACCGTCGGCATAGCTCCTTCTACGCCGAGTGTCACCAATAGGGTGCTTGAATTGCAATAAATTCCCGATCCAGTATTCCACGAATAAAGCGATGTTCAGGTCAAGATCATACCCATATGACGGTTTACAACTAAAACTAATTAAAGATTATCCGAAAAATAAATTATAGCACTAATAAGAATTTTTATCCTAGCTCGAGTGGGTTCGTCTCAACTCTCGAGCATCCACCGATGTTTAATTTACATAATTTTGGATAGACTGGAGATGCGTTTCGTTGTCACCTTCGGGAAGATCCTTCTGCAGTCGTCTTGGTCAGGGCACAAGTGTGACGATTGGCACGTAGCCTCCAAGGCAGCTGCGGTGTCCCCGCCGATCCGCCTGCCGCCGCACGAACCCAGCCTCAGGTTGTCGAAGTCGCCGTTGGACAGCCTGACCGTGATTTCGAAGGCACATTTTAGATGTATATATTTATATATTGTAGTTTCCTCATATGTTAGGGGGTTTTCTACATATTTGCATTTGTACCTGTATTATATATTGTGGCCTCTGGCTCCCGGGTAATACAAGTTGCATCTTTCTAACATGGTATCAGAGCGTAGGCTTTTTCTCTCTCCCGCACGCGCAACTCGTGCTTGATTCCGATCCAATCTCACTGGCCGTCGTTGCCGTTTTTCTTACTGTCGACGTCGCCCCTTCTCTGGCCGTCGTCCGTCTCCCCTGTTGATCGTCGCCCCATCGGCCGCCGATCTGCACGCATCGGCTCGGCCGCCCTCTGCCCCGTCGGCCGCCAATCGAGCCCGCCAGGGGACGCTCCTCCGACCTCGCCGCCGGCGGCCGCCGCCGCCGGGAATCGGTCGCCGCCGCCGGGAATCGGCCGCCTCTGCCGGGCATCGGCCGGCTCTCTGTGCCTGCTGATCATTGACCAGATCCAGATCCTCTGCTAAAAAAAATGTCAGCTCCATCGTTTATTGCGGCTGATTCTTCCGCTGCTCCCGTCTTGCACTCGGGACTTTCTTCGGTCCTTGGTGCTTGTCCATCGACACCGTGTATGTCGGCTTACCGCTCTTCGTCGACCTTCGCGGCCTCTTCACGCGGCTATGGCCGCCCTTCGCCGACTTCGTCTACGTCGGCCTGCCGCTCTACATCGCTTTTCGCGGCCTCTTCACGTGGTTATGGCCGCGCTTTGCCGACCCCGTCTATGTCGGCTCGCCGCTTGACATCGACTCTTGCGGCTTCTTCAGGCGGTTGTGACCGTCCTTCGTCGACTCCATCTTCATCGGCGTGTTGCTCTCCGTTGCCACCTTTGGCGGCCTCTGTGTGTGTGCGTGACAGCTCCTCGTCGGCACCTGATTGTACCTCGACCTCTCCAGTCGTGCCCCTTTCTGCGCATGAGATAGCGCAGCTTCGATGCCTGCTTGATGCTTGGTATTCTTCACCGACAGGTTCTGCTAGTTCTGCGACTGAGTTTTCTGGCATTGAGCGACCACCTCCTCCTTCTCCAGGTACATCCCCATGGCTTCTTGATACTGGAGCTTCTTTTCATATGACTCCTGATTCTTCCTTGTTGCATTCTGTTCGACCTGTCGACCCTCCTGTTCGTGTTCTTACTGCCGATGGTACCCCTCACCCAGTCATTAGTCGAGGCATTCTTAGTACTTCCTCGTTTCATATTCCTTCTGTTGCTCATGTTCCTCAACTTAACATGCAACTCTTTTCTGGTAGTCAGATCGTCGACTCTCGTTGTAGCATCACTCTCGACTTTGATTCCTGTTCTGTTCAGGATCGTCGCACCGGTACTATGCTTGGTGCTGGCCCCCGCCGCCATGATGGCCTCTGGGAACTTCACTGGCTTCGTCTTCCTTCTAATGCCACCGTCGCCAGTTCCTCGGCATCTGTAGCCGTCGCTACTAGCTCTTTTCAACAGTGGCATCATTGTCTTGGACATTTATGTGGTTCTCGACTCTCGTCTTTAGTTCATCGTGGTGTTTTGGGGTCTGTCTCCGGAAACTCTTCTTTGGATTGTCAGGGCTGTCGCCTTGGTAAGCAGATTCAGCTACCGTATCCTCACAGTGAGTCTGTGTCCGAGCGTTCTTTTGATCTTGTTCACTCTGATGTTTGGGGTCCAGCTCCCTTCCCGTCGAAAGGAGGTCATCGCTACTATGTTCTCTTTATAGATGATTTTTCTCGTCACACTTGGATATATTTCATGTCTTCTTGTAGTGAGGTCTTGTCTATCTATAAAAAATTTGCTGCCATGGTTCGTACCCAGTTCTCCACTCATATTCGTGTGTTTCGTGCAGATTCTGCTGGCGAGTATATCTCTCATTCACTGCGCGCTTTTCTTGATGAGGAGGGTACTCTTGCTCAGTTTTCTTGTCCTGGTGCTCATGCTCAGAATGGTGTGGCTGAGCGCAAGCATCGTCACCTTCTTGAGTCGACTCGTGCGTTGATGATTGCCGCTTCTCTTCCGCCTCACTTTTGGGCTGAGGCTGTTTCCACTGCCACCTATCTTGTCAATATTCAACCCACTGCTGCTCTGCAGGGTGGTATTCCTCTAGAGCGCCTCCCTGGTCATCCTCCTGATTACTCGGCGCTTCGTTCGTTTGGTTGCGTTTGTTGCTTCTTGTTGATGACTGTCTGTTGAGCTTGGATACAGTGATGAGCATAAGATCGGACCCCGTTGGTCGTCGGATGCGCATTTCTCGTGATGTCACGTTTGATGAGACGCGTTCTTTCTATCCTCGCCCCACCTCCTTGACCTATCCGATGGAGGATATCTCCTTTCACTTTTTCCTGACACACCTCCCTCTGTCCCTATTGATCCTCCCTCGAGACCTATTATTGCTGATGTCTCACCTTCGACCCCGTTGTCCTCCTCCCCACCTAGTTCTCCTACTTCTTCTCCTGATCCTCCACCCACCTCACCGTTGTCTCCTTTTTCCTTCCATTATTCTCGTCGCTCTCATGCTCCAGATCCTCCTCCTGATGTTCTTCTTCTTCTTCTTCTTCTTCTTCTTCTTCTTCTTCTTCTTCTTCTTCCGAGCTTTCCTCTCCTCTTCCGGCGACTCGTCTTCGTCGTCCACCTGATCGTTACTCTCCTAGTCAGTACGGTCTCTCTGTTGCCCTCGAGCCGACTTCTTATCGGGATGCTGAGCGTCATTCCGAATGGCAGCTTGCCATGGCTGAGGAGATTGCTGCGCTTGAGCGCACTGGCACCTGGGATCTTGTTTCTCCCCCTCCCGGTGTTCGTCCCATCACGTGCAAGTGGGTCTATAAAATTAAGACCCGCTCTGATGGATCTCTTGAGCGCTATAAAACGCGTCTTGTGGCTCGTGGCTTTCAGCAGGAGCATGGCCGTGACTATGATGAGACCTTTGCCCCTGTGGTTCATATGACCACTGTGCACACTCTTCTTGCTGTCGCTTCTGTTCGACACTGGTCTGTGTCTCAGCTTGATGTTCAGAACGCTTTCCTCAATGGAGAATTGAGTGAGGAGGTTTACATGCAGCCTCCTCCTGTATTCTGTTCCCGATGGGATGGTTTGTCGTCTTCGGCGTTCTCTTTATGGCCTGAAAGGCCCTCCCTGGTTTGAGCGATTTGCCTCTGTGGTGACTGCTGCTGGTTTCTCTCCCGTGCTCATGATCCAGCGTTGTTTGTTCACACTTCTCCTTGTGGCACTCTTCTCCTTCTCTATGTTGATGATATGATCACTGGTGATGATCCTGAGTATATTGCCTTTGTTAAGGCTCGTCTTCGTGATCAGTTTCTTATGACTGATCTTGGTCCTCTCCGCTACTTTCTTGGGATTGAGGTCTCCTCCACTTCTGATGGCTTTTCTATCTCTCAGGAAAAGTATATTCAGGATCTTCTTGCTCGTGCTGCTCTTGGGGATGAGCGTACTGTTGAGACTCCTATAGAGCTTAATGTTAAGCTTCGTCCTAGTGATGATGATCCTCTTCCTGACCCGACGCGTTATCGCCATCTTTTTGGGAGTCTTGTTTATCTTGCTGTCACTCGTTCTGACATATCTTATCCTGTTCATATTCTGAGTCAGTTTGTCTCAGCTCCTACCACTGTTCACTATAGTCATCTCCTCCGTGTTCTTCGCTATCTTCGTGGCACGATTGTTGGAGATATGCCCAAGAGGCAATAATAAAATGGTTATTATATATCTTTATGTTTATGATAAATGTTTACATACCATGCTATAATTGTATTAACCGAAACATTGATACATGTGTGTTATGTGAACAACAAGGAGTCCCTAGTAAGCCTCTTGTATAACTAGCTTGTTGATTAATAGATGATCATCGTTTCATGATCATGAACATTGGATGTTATTAATAACAAGGTTATGTCATTGATGAATGATGTAATGGACACACCCAATTAAGCGTAGCATAAAGATCACGTCATTAAGTTCATTTGCTATAAGCTTTCGATACATAGTTACCTAGTCCTTTCGACCATGAGATCATATAAATCACTTATGCCGGAAGGGTACTTTGATTACATCAAACGCCACCGCGTAAATGGGTGGTTATAAAGGTGGGATTAGGTATTCGGAAAGTATGAGTTGAGGCATATGGATCAACAGGGATTTGTCCATCCCGATGACGGATAGATATACTCTGGGCCCTCTCGGTGGAATATCGTCTAATTAGCTTGCAAGCATATGAATGGTTCATAAGAGACCACATACCACGGTACGAGTAAAGAGTACTTGTCGGAGACGAGGTTGAACAAGGTATAGAGATACCGATGATCAAACCTCGGACAAGTAAAATATCGCGTGACAAAGGGAATCGGTATCGTATGTAAATGGTTCAATCGATCACTAAGTCATCGTTGAATATGTGGGAGCCATTATGGATCTCCAGATCCCGCTATTGGTTATTGGTCGAGAGAAGTCTCAACCATGTCTGCATAGTTCGCGAACCGTAGGGTGACACACTTAAGGTATGATGTCGTTTGAGTAGATATGGAATATGGAATGTAGTTCGAAGTTTTGTTCGGAGTCTCGGATGGGATCCAGGACATCACGAGGAGTTCCGGAATGGTCCGAAGAATAAGATTCATATATAGGAAGTCACTTTCCAAGTTTGGAAAATGATCCGTGTATTTATGGAAGGTGGTTTCTAGAATTATCCGGAATAAATCACCATGGAAGGAGGAGTCCCGGACGGACTCCACAAACCCTAACCAGCCAACCAAGTGGGAGTGTGGAGTCCATGGTGGACTCCACCTCTTTGGCCGGCCAAGAAAAGGGGGAAGGGGAGAGTCCCTGTCCCTCTAGGTTTCGTCCATAAGGCAGTTTTGTTGGGGTCTTATTCGAAGACTTTGGGCAAACCCTTGGGGTTCACCTATATAATGAGGAGGAGAGGGAGGGGGCTGCCCATGGCTTGGCCGCACCACCTAGGGCATCCAAGGGCCGGCGCCCAAGTGCCCCCCCTCTCCCCAAACCCTAGCCTCTCCTCCTCCACATAATACTCCCAGCGCATAGGCGAAGCCCTGCCGGAGTTCTCCACCACCGTCACCCCGCGTCGTGCTGCCGGAATTCGGGAGGATCTACTACTTCCGCTGCCCGCGGAACGGGGAGGAGGACCTCGTCTTCATCAACACGTACGTGTGACCGAGTACGGAGGTGCTGCCCGATTGTGGCACCGTCAAGATCTTCTTTTGCAAGCGGCAAGTGATCGACTACATCCACCACGAGATCTAATCTTGTTAAGCTTGGAAATCTTCAAGGGTTAGTCTCGTGATCCCCTCGTTGCTACCGTCTTCTAGATTGGATCTTGGCTTGTGTTTCGTTCTTGCGGTAGGAAAATTTTTGTTTTCTATGCTACGAATCCCATCAGTGGTATCAGAGCCGTGTCTATGCATAGATTGGTTGCACGAGTAGAACACAATTGTTTTGTGGGCGTTGATGCTTTGTTGTCTTTAGTTCGTGTACTTTGCATCTTGCGGTATGGTGGGATGAAGCGCCCGGGCTAACTTTACATGACCGCGTTCATGAGACTTGCTCCACGTTCGACATGCAACTTGTATTGCATAAGTGGCTTTGCGGGTGTCTGTCTCTCTCACCATAGTGAAGATTCAATTTACTCTTTCTATTGACAACACTTGTATCACCGTTGTGATTCATGTTCGTAGGTAGACTGGATCTTACTCGAAAACCCTAAACCACGTAAAATTTGCAAACCATATTAGAGGCGTCTAACTTGTTTTTGCAGGGTTTGGTGATGTGATATGGCCATGATGTGATGATGAATATGTATGAGATAATCATTATTGTATTGTGCCAACCGGCAGGAGCCTTATGGTTGTCTTTATATTTCATGTTGTAGTATTGTTTCAAAATACTTGTAATAGTTGCTACACACGGTGAACAACCATGAAGACGGCGCCATGGACCTTGACGCTACGACGATGATGGAGATCATGCCCATGATGATGGAGATCATGTCCGTGCTTTGGAGATGAAGATCAAAGGCGGAAAGACTAAAGGGCCATATCATCACATATGAATTGCATGTGATGTTAATCCTTTATGCATCTTATTTTGCTTAGATCGCGACGGTAGCATTATAAGATGATCCCTCACACTAATATCAAGATAATAAAGTGTTCTCCCCGTATGCACCGTTGCTACAGTTCGTCGTTTGAAGCATCTCGTGATTATCGGATGTGATAGACTCTACGTTCACATACAACGGGTGTAAGCCATGTTTGCACACGCGGAATACTTGGGTTTTCACGAGCCTAGCATGTACAGACATGGCCTCGGGACAACGGAAACCGAAAGGTTGAACACGAGTCATATGGATGATATGATCAACATGTTGATGTTCACCATTGAAGCTACATCATCTCACGTGATGATCGGTTTTGGTGTAGTGGATGTGGATCGTGTACCACTTAACAACTATGAGGGATGTTGTATTAAGTGGGAGTTCATTAGTAATTAGATTAAAACATGAACTAATTATCATGAACATAGTCTAAGTAGTATTTTGAATTAATTTTGTAGTATTGGTATCCGTTTCCTACCATGCGCTAGTCTTGTAATTGAGATAGAAATACTGTTAAGTCTGACAAGAAACTTTACGGATTGTATTGTTAAAGAATCAAGAAATGATTAAGTCCTATTGCAAACTTTTAGTAAACCTCACATTACTGATTCAAAGAACAATGGTTTCAAATCTGTTTGAAAAGTAAGGAGCTGAAAATTTTGTTTTCAGAAATAAGCGAGGTATGAGATATATGTGATATCTAAGACCTTGTTGCAAGGTGATAGAATATAATTTGGTGAGACTACATAAACTCATAAGTTTTATGGGAATGTATGAAGGTTGAAGACGCCAGGCGTCCCAATCCTCCAACTATTGGGGCATTAACGATATTCGCATATCCATGAATTGATCGTCCTTAGTATGCACTGTTGCACTTCGTTTTGAAGCATCTCGTGATGATCGGGTGTTATAGATTCTACGTGTGCATACAACGGGTGCAAGCTACATAATACTAAGGTTAAAACTTCACGAGCCTAGCATGTACAGACATGGTCTCAGAAAGTCGTCATGATTTGATGGATAAAAATTATGAGTGAAATTGTTCATCACATTAAAAGGTTACTAATAGTGAAATCTGGAACACTTGTCATATGATGATCAACTTCAAAGTAAGAACCTCAAGGTTGTTGGTATTTGACCAATGGACCTAGAAGTTATTGAAGGTGAAGTGTTTTCTGAGAATGAGGAAAGCTAAAAGAGAAACTACAAAAGATATTTTGGCAGAAAGAAAGAAAAGACTAGAATGATATACATGTTATGGATGTATTCCTT